>OX336388.2:1140687145-1141937145 GCA_946902985.2 Meconema thalassinum | reverse complement strand
GGAAGCTACTACTTTTCATATAATTCATCATAATATTCATTCATTTATATAATTATTATTATTATTATTATTACGCTTGCTTTCTCATATTTAAATCATTTATCAATTACACTGATATTTTACTTAACACATTCCCCAAGGGATTCATTTATATTTCACTTAATTATTGTATACTTTCTCAAATTAATCGTTCAGATCGCGCTATTATTCTTTTATTTGTTATTCAACCATCCCTATTCTTTCTTTCTCATGTGGATTATACGCAAATCTTCCCCAACACATAACATAATGAAATAATGAAATGGTTACTCACATGATTGTACGGTCAACGACCGAATCTTCCAGCGATGTTTCATTTTTGCCCACTCACTATTTTTTAAGCCATCTCCATGGATACACTTTCACACAATGACACTTCTTTATCAACACATAAATTATTTACCTTAATCACTTGTAACGTAATGAATACCATTTTTGTATTCGTTTACCTTAACACAATATAAATTCACTACAATTATTACACTCAGAAATTTTCACTATATTTACATTACACAGCTTTTAATCACTTGGGCGTTAATTTCCGCCTTACACACGTGATTCCTTTCTTCCCCGTTTCCAAGGGTGACACTTTTTAGAACGTCGGCTCCCTAATCCGGCAAGATGATGGAAAGTCTCGATCGATCTACACCTTACTGGAACGGCTAATCTTCAAATCCGGGTTTTGACTATCGGCTTCTATACTTTACTTGCACGATGTCGTTTCTTACTAGACGCTAGCTATTTCGTCTAGATAAAGTCTGTCCTGGTTACGGCCTCTCGAATAGTTTATCGGTGACCTAATACTTTCCTAGCATTAACTGCTATTTCCTTAGTTCATAGCTTATTGCCTTTACTGTTCGTTTGTCTCCTTAGACAAAGCCTTGAATTACAATTCCTAATTCTTATTGTTCTGCGCTCTAGTCCATATCTTTCCGGCACACTAGGCGTTATTTATTTCGTTAGACCCTGATCGGGTTCCTTAACGTTGATAGAACTGTGTATTTCACTTCCTTTGGTACTTCGAAATTTTATGACGCTTTATGTCTTTAACTGTACTATAATTCGAGTACCTATCGCCTGTTAATTCTTCAAGTTCGCAGCCTAACTCTGACTGTAATAATGAACTTTAACGACAAAGTCTGAAGTTTGCTGAGATTAATCCTATACTAGAATTGTACTATGTCTCCACACGGCGATATTAATGACCAAACTGCTCGGCCACTCCCATACGGGTGCTCGTTGGTGATACAGCGTATCACGACCACTCAAGGTCTAGTAAAGACTGCATGTACTTGATACTTCTCTCCTGTACTAGGAGTTCACTTGTAACTAGTCTTGTATTTGATGCTTCATCGTGCAGCGTCTCGGCGCTCACGGAACTGGATGGTTGTCGATAGAGCGACGCCCTCGGGCTGTCGGAAACTGCATGTGCTGTGATGCAGCACCTCCTTACGAGGTCTGTTGTAAACTGCATTAACGATGTGATGTAGCGTCACGTCCTCTAGACGGACTAAACTGCATGTACTTGATACAGCCGGACGCCCCCTCTCGGGCTCTCGGAATAACTGCATGATGATCCTGGCTCTGCCGGGGTTTTTATACAAATCGGCGACAAAAAGATAAAATCCTCTTCTTCTTCAGCACTAACTTTTGAAGTAATAGTCGCATAATTTTGAAAAATATATCTCTGGAAAGCTCGTGTTCTAAACGTAAACTGACTTCTTTGAACATGAAAATCGATCGTACAATTCCAAGATATTGAATAAATTTTGCTCTCCAGATACGTGGGTGTTGCGGTTTATTTTCTCTCCCCACCAACTCTGGTCTCGGTGAATTACTAACGACGTCATGCTGAGTCGGCACTTCTTTCCTGTGCAAATATTATAACCTTTTTCCCCACACAAAAATCTCTATTCCAAAATGATTCACAATGATGTATTTCTTTTATTAATTATATGCTCGCAAATGGCTTAAATCTAATTATTCCTCTTCTTGAGCAACTGCGAGGTTGCCATTTTATTGCTGCGTAAGGTCAATTTCCGAAACCTCCTCTCTCTTACACACAGCGGAAAGTTTTTATCGTTCTATTAATAGTCATGATCGGCTCCCTATCAGTGCGTCATGCATGATATCAATTCCTCGTGATTCGTGGTCTCTTAATATTGCGCCACGTTGTAACAGTCCTCTACATAAAATCTTTCTAAGTCATTCTAAAGACTGTATTTTTCCTCTCTTCTTTTACCAATAAAATATGGATTCGACCCTTGAACCAATGGCACATGGGTTCACTACATACAACATTTCAGTTTGATTTCTGTAATAGATTCGTAGTTATTGAGAACCGACTAAATATTTCGGGTGGTCGCCATGTTGGATTTTATATATGTAGGTCCTAGAGTTATGTGCTGTTACATGAAGATTATTGTGTACGTGTAGCATTCAAACTTCAATCGCATGATTAGGACACAAGAAGTAACAAGGAGATTTTAAAATTTCGCACAGCTGCCATCTTGTGGTTATGGAAACAATTGATATAAATTAGATGCCAGTGGATTAACATTCGTATAAGGATTTACTGTACCAAGTTTTACTGCATTCAGATGGTTAAATTGCGAGAAAACTCCTTGTGAATATTTATACTTCGCGTCGCCGCCATGTTGGATTTGTGATCACCAGGTTATTTAAAGTCCTATAGGTTAACTTAAGTTCATAGCCCCTATGAACATAAAAATTCAGTTTGATTGCTATAATAGATTCATAGATATTCAGAGCCGTCTAAATACTTCGTATGGTCGCCATGTTGGATTGTTAAATGTATAGACCATAGAGTCATGTACCATTAAAGGAAAATTATTGCGTATGTTCATTATTCAAACTTTCACTTCGATCGCATGATTACGACAAAAGAAATAAAAACTTAATTTTAAAATTCGCATAGCCGCCATCTTGAGGTTATGTAAACAATTGAACTAAATTAGATACCAGTGCATTACAATGTGTATAAACATTTCCTGTACCAGATTTCATTGCCTTTGGAATATGAAATCGCGAGAAAGGTCTATTTGATTTTTCAAATTCGCATGGCCGCCATGTTCGTTTTGTAGTTAACACAAAGTCCTATGGATGAACTTCCAGTAGTGCCCTTTATCTCCGTACAAAATTTCAGGGTGATTCCGCTAATAGTTTCAGAGTTATAGAATGCCGGTAAAATATTTAGCACAGCCGCCATCTTGTGGTTATGTAAACAATTGAACGAAATTAGATGTCGGTGCATTACAATGTGTATAAACATATACCGTACCAAGTTTTATTGCGTTTGGTTGGTTAAATCGCGAGAAACGTCTATTTAAAAGTAACAAATTCACGTGGCCGCCATGTTGGTTTAGTAGTTACTAGTTTTTGAAAAGTCACATAGGTGAACTTCTGGTAGTTGCCTTTCTCACCGTAAAAAATCCAGGGTGATATCGGGAATAGCTTCGGAGGTATTGAAGGCTGGTTAAATATTTCGCACAGCCGCCATGTTGGATTGGTGAGACGTAACAAAATTTGATGGGGTCGGTCGGGGTCGTCCGGAATAGTGCTATGAACTTACCGAGTTTCATTGAAATCGCTCCAGCCGTTTAAAATTTATTAGGGGGGGACACACACACACACCTCACACACACACACACGCACACGCACACACACACGGACAAAAGGTGATCTCATAAGCCTATATTTTCAAAATTGAAAATAGGTTAAAAATTGATGGGAACCTTATATGACAAAAATCACTATGTGTTGCATATTGACATGCTGATAAAATGTTTAGCCCAGAGCTTAACCCTGAAAAAAAAAAATCCATAGAGGTATTTCATTCTGTCAGAAACCGTGGTTGAAACCGTACATGGATTTAAATACCAGTCACAGACAAAGTGCCACTTGGCCATTTCAAATATTTTTTTAAAACTGATGAATAATTGTATCTATGGCAAGAGTCTGGAAAATGTACGGCAGTATAGGGACATTAAATTGGTCAACACATGGCATGGACAATTGGGAGCTCAAAAATACATTTCAAAACCAATCATGACTATTGAACTTGCCAAAACTAAAGTGGTCATGAATAAGCCTATCTATTTAGGCCAAGTCATTTTTGATTTTTCAAAATTGCACATGTATAAGTTTCATTATGGTTTTGCAATGTGGCAATTTGGTACCATTTCCTTGTTATATACAGACACGGATAGTTTTACCATATCCGTGACTGTGTTCCGTATGTCGTTATCAAACAAAACCCAAAATGGTTTGACACGTCCTCGTTTAGTGAGAAGAACGTGTTTGATATCCCCCGTCTGAACAAAAAAGAAATTGGTTTATTGAAAGATGAGTGAATAGACACCATGATGACTGAGTTTGTTGGGCTCGCTCCGAAAATGTATAGTTTTCGGCAGGTGGATCGATGTGAATATATGCGAGCCAAAGGGATTAGCCAGTATGTAGTTAAACGACTCTGTGTTGATGATTATTTACATGTCCTTCAGACCCACACAGCCATGAGATATAGTTTAGGATTCTGACGAAAAATAATGAAATTATTTTTAATGAAACAGCGAAAACAAACACTCGCTTTGTTGGACGACAAGAGACAGTGATGTCAGGATATGATGACAAGCGTCCCAATTGGTTACAACCAGTAATGATTGTTGCTATTGCTGTACAACACGGCAAGGGTTTGGTTTGGTTGCTATGAAGTGCGTGATGCCGTTTAGAGCCTCGGAATAAAAATAAAAAATTGTAGTGTATCATATAATTTTTGTTTTTAACCTGTGTGCATGGATGTATGCATGAATGTGTGAATGCCTGTAAATAGTTGTACTTAAACTGTATGCCTTGTGCTATTTGCCTGTCAACGCATCAAGAGAGCCATACATCAACGTTTGCATGGTTCACTTTGCACAGGCTAGATTTAAAAACATTTTGGCTTTTTTAGGTTAGGTTAGGAAAAAACAAACAAGTAGCCACCCTCACTAATGTTGTCGCTTAGTAGGCCTCATGTTTCAGCAAAGTGAGCACCCACCCTCAGTAGGCATGCGGCTTAATAAGCCTCACTGGGTTGTGGCTTAGTAGGCCTCATGCAAGAACAAGAAAATAATAATCTGCTGCTTTTACTGTGGACAATCTCTCACTTTATGTCTAGTGTTATGAGTGGTGATATATTTGAAAACAACACCAGTCAAATATCTGAACAGAAATTGATATTTTTTAATCTGTTGCATGTTATGCTTGCGGCCTACAGCTAAAGAAGTCAACAGACAGATGGTTATTTATTTGTATTTTGCATATTTTTTATTTTCTTTTTGCTATTCACTTAGGGGACAGACAGTATATTGCACCCGTCAGGTCCTCCAGGATGCGGACTCTTTTCTCAGGGGGTGCTCTGTTCGCGTGGCTTTAATCTACCCTCAACATCCTGGGATTTTATATCAAGGATCACGGGAAACTTACACTAAAATAATATGCCAGAGGTATCTTAAAACATCACAATTTATTCAAGAAACATCCTAATTAATTTAAATCCCCCCTTAAGAAAACAATCAAATCCCCTTACATTACTGAAAATTAAAAATACTAAACACAAAAGAATAAACACTGGCCCCCTCAAATGGCCGACACAAATGTCACATGATCATGTCCTTGACCGTTCCAAAGGAACAACAAAACCGCAATGATTCCAACACAAATGACTTCAAAGTGATGTCAAAAATGATTAATTTATATATAGCGCACTCTCATTTGTAATTATGGCTTACAGGTGGGTTGGATAAGTCCCTTTCAAATCATTCCCATTCTCACATGAGGCCGGTGATGATTGGCGTATGGCGGTTCCCGGTTACAGGTCGAATGTGCATTAAAAAAAACTACTGTAATGACACACATTAAATAAATGACTAAGGCTCGGTCCAAGCCCTTTCAAGCTTAAATGAAAAATCATTAACATCAAACATAAGGATATAATCGTGGATCATCACCTACTCTAACAATGGTGGCCTCTGGCCCATAATGACATAAATTTCAACTTAAATATTTACATAAATGCACTGAATTTTCGCTTCCTGAAGCGAATTGAAACAATCCCCAAAGAAAGTCGAAGAAAATCCCGACATAACAAATTGAAGTGGCCAAGCATCTGTGGCTGATTACTGCGATACAACAAGCCATTCTGTTTCTCAACATAAACAAACCCTCAGGACCTGCAGTGGTTGATGACCTCACTCGAACAATAGGCTGGCAGTCCGCACAGTAGGGCAAAGCATACCTGGGCTCCTACCATCGATAACACATTGGGAACCGAGCTGGATGCGGGAGTCTCTCCGTTTGTAAAGAAGCCATTCAAGACACACCTTCCCAAATCACAAGGAGCAGCATTACTTACCATAATTATTTCATCTCAGAATCGCGGGCATTTAACCATCCGCTTATCACTTACCATCTCGAAGATTCCGGGCATGTACTTCCGCTTACCAAATATCTCATCGAAGCACTGCGGAAACGCTCTTTCCGCTTGTCACTTACCATCTCGAAACTGCGGGCATGTACCTCCGCTTACCTTAAATTTGCATCCTCAGCTCGGCCCAAAATTTAACTCTCAACCTTATCTCACTTACCAAGTGCGGCTGCAGTCCCTCTCATCAACCTCACGTTATCTCTTACCTTGACAACGGTCATCATTCCCTCTCATTTTAAGCTCAGGATCAAATGGCGTTAATAGAAATGGCTTGTTACATCCTGAATTGTTCCCTCCAATCTCGACATACTAAGTTTATGGTCGTGCCAATGAACTTGAGAACCCATGAATCCCATGATCGTGCATTCAATACAGACACAAAATATCCCTGAATCATACAAAACACAAATGATGATGACCACGCAAACAAAATGATAAAAACAACACTACTAAACTCTAACAAATAAAATAAATACAAGCTGCACATCATTCTGACCCGTTGCTCCGGTAAACCCATACTAATTATAATGCCTTATAATTTGGGTGACCTATCCAACACCTGTTGTAAGCAACATCATTGCCATGCACGCCCCCAAAACTGTGGTACTTAGCTACTCATGATGATTCTGCTAATCCTTATATGCTGATGTTCTTCCCGCTGGCTCTTGAGGTCCATGGTTCTTGACGTGGGAGGGCAATCTTAACACTGTTCAGTTTTCATGAAAAGTATAGGGTCCACCATGAAATTTTTACGTAATTATGCACTGTTTTGTTTTAGCGGAGCACCTCCTACAATCTATAGCCAGGCATGACCTATTCAATTCGGCCAATAGTCAATCTAGCTCCTATACCACTGAATTTGCCTATAGCCCGGGGCTATCTACTAAAGTACGGACTCCACTCGCACTGGTTTGTCCCGAAAATTTGCATGTCGCTACTGTTATGAGAATACATGTCACTGTCATTACTTATCAATTATTCACTTTCTCGCGCTGAATTCGCGGTATTGACCAACGCGAACTATTGCCTATCAAGCGATCAAAAATTGACTGACTTTATACTTATAAAATTTTGATAGCTCGGGTTTCGGACCGGCAAAGGCTCTCGCCGCTTGGCGATGGAAAAATCGACTGACATTTCTGACACTGGGCAGGCTATTTAAAGGTCTGGCTCTTAAATCACCAGGAGTGGGGGGGGGGGTCTCAAAATTTAAATCTGGAGCAACACTCGTACGACGATGAAACTAGGTTCATTCGATTGCTCTCTTTTCCAATGTCCCACACTTGGTTTTATTTCGAAATCGGATCATACGTTCGGCCGCTAATTAGCTCCGTAGTAATTTTCACTGTCCAAGATTTTCGCGGTATTTTGAATCGTCCATCCGCCCACAATTCTGATTGGTTCGTTCAAATTTTCCTTCCTCCAGTCCTTTATGCCGAATTAATTCCAATACTGCTGTTTTCGTGATTTTTGAAATGAGATTCTTGAGGCTAAAATCGCCCTCTTTCCAATGCTGCAACTCATAATTTTGTATGTTAATTATTTCTCTAATTTCTCTAAAATGGGAGGTGCTTATTTTTCAGTTTGGCGAGTGATTAGTTACACCCCCTACTTATGGTTGAGCGACCTCGATCCTTGGTTCAATCACATCTGCTATCCATGTGTTGTGGCTGTGAGGTTCGTTTCATTGTTCGCGCTTTTAGAAAGTTGTGGAATGTCACGCTCCGGACGCTCCCTTGAATTCCCTTGTTCATATACTGGCGCGCTTGCCTCCTTCTCAAATATGAGTATATTTGATTAACTTAACTTGGAACATTTATGCTTTATCATATGCATAAAAGTTACAATATAGGTACATAGTATTTTTTATTTATTCACTTAGTAAACGTCAACGACTACTTTTCAGATTCAATGATGAGCCATGATGAAGATTGTTTTATCGTCACTAAACACACAACGTTCAATGAATATGCCACGATGGTGTATCATAATCCTCAACGTGGGGCCTATCCTTCAGAATATAGAAACACGAAAGTTCGCATTGATACCACTTTTTATGACAGCATCATTGATCATGATGATAATGATGATGACGTGTTTCATGACCCAGGACATCACTATTGTAAATCCTGTATGCTAAATTTTGGCTTTGAAAATAATGTATCAACGCAAGTGATTCATGAATCAAGTGTTTGTTAAATTAACTGAGGAGGATTATTTTGCAGATTTTTGGTGTACATTATGTACAAAACCCCTGTTTAATGTTTATTTTCCAATAACCTCTCAAATGTTTTGTTTTCATTTTTATACATTTCCTGCTGATGAACGAATCACTTCCTATCGACAACAAGCATTTCGCCAACTTTGTCTTAGCTTACCTATCAATCAATATTCGCCTCATAAAATGAGATCTGTTAGATACTAACAACATGTCATGATTATGGCTTTTTTCATTCGGCTTTCAGGTGCATACTTGACGTTTAGATTACATTTGGCAATTTTTTTATTTGTTTTAGTTTATCGTGTATTCATGTTGATGAACACATACACACTGGTTTAAATTTGTAGTTTTTTATTTTGTTTCTTTCTTGGTTTGTTGGATGTAGACATGGTTATTAAATGCATAGCGTGTTAACTTCACCTTTTTATAGGCTACCAACAGCATTCAGATGTTTGCTCATAGTATCTGTTGACACTATTTATTTATTTAACAGAATGCAGTGTAAATTTGCACAACAACAGGGCAAACGAATACAAGTCATTCAACAAGGGGATTATATGCTAATTCCCATTGACAACAGAGATATACATTTACCTCCAAGATATCTTGAAAATTATTCACACTTAATTTTGATAAAACATTTCCTATTAAATAATTTCCAAATGTATGTTTTGACTGAAAATGATGAAAATGAATGTCAACTTTTAGAAGTAGGCTACACACTGTGGCTCAATCATTTGCTTGTTTTACATATGTTTTACCGAAACGTACTGCAGTGGTCATGTGAATATTGTCCACAGACCTATGTTTTTGTAAATGTGTCAGGGAAACTGTTGCCACAAATCCTTCAATCTCCCATATAATAAGTGCGCCATTTTGTTAGCAGATGCGCAAGTAATTCAACCCTATCCCTATAAATACGTTTTAATTGTTTTGTCTAATGATGCTCTAGCACGTTTTTGATGTGATTGAACAACCCCTCCACCCTGTGGTAGGAATCAACCATTCTTTTTTTAATTTAAAATAAAAATAAAAAAGGTCTTGGTTTATTTATAGCTTTAAAATAGTTTAAAATGTTAGCTTTGGTTTATTTTTTTATTTTTATTTTAGAAAACATGAGCATGTACCATGATATTAATCATTATGTGGCAGACACTCTAGTTTATATGCAACAAAAACAGTTGTTGCTTCTTCCAGTGTTAAAAAATTCTTGTTTTGACGAACGTGGTCCATGGCAAGAAATTCATCAGGCGCTATTGATGGACGTCATACGCACCAAAACACAAATTTTTCTTATCGATGATCATGGTCATTTACAAGAGTATACCTATTTACGTCATGTGGACCATGAAACACAAAGAAATTGGCTCTTGATATTGGTTTAACAGTTATCACGTACCTCCTACAAATATTATTATATTTTTGTTAATTCATCCAATACTATCTACAACTTTAGGCCATAAACGCTCAGGCTTAAAAAACAACACACTTTGATGTACAGACAAAGTTATTGTTGTTGATGTTGTTGTTGTTGTTGTAATATAAGGACGAGAGTGTTAAATAGTAACACTCTTTTCTTTGGTTATAGACAACCATCGACGCCTTGAACGCCATTGGCCAAGATTGCGGCTTTGCACGCAGGAAAATTAGTGAATTGCCTACGCAAACACCCTTTCGCATATGTACAATTCAAAAATGAAAAACCAAATTTGGTGAACGAGCTCTTTGCATTTGTCAAGGCTTTGAGACATTTCTTCCCACACGATTTAATAGTTTACCTGATGATGTCATGTTATTGTGTTGCCGGTAGGCCATGATAGGACGCAGTTTGCGATCTGGTGCAACATATTTGTTTTTATAATTGGTTTTTATGCTGTTTTATAGGGATCATCAAGTCTATTCAATGATCATTAATGTTTTTCTAGCGTGTGTGCATATTTTCTTCAGGATAGGTGATATCTTTTTAGAATATTTTAATCAATTTGTAGAATGTACTGCGATGTCTTGGATAGCTGCCATGTTGTTTATGAAGCGTTGATTGGATATTTTCTTTTGTAGTTCCTTGCTTCAACAGGGTCATGCCTTGCAATTCCAAAGCCACATAACGTCGTTGATGGAGAGCACTCGGGCCTACACCGCCTTCTATGTAATGCCCAAGATAACCCGCACGTTTATGTGAGGTGTCCGATCTTTACACTTGACAATCAATCAATAACCATTTTAGGTTATGTAGCTGATGATTCCTACCTTTGTATTATCTTTTGTATTGATAGAACATTTTATATGAAGATTTTTTAAAATATATATCCTTTATTATTATGTCCCACCGAGTGACTCCCGGAATAAGAAGTCCCCTTCTACCAAGTGCCAACGGTCTCCTTAGAGAGCGGATGAGCGGGTAGAGGTCCAAGGCTCTCTCAAGCCCTTGGGGCAGGAAACTTCCCCTAAAGGCGGATGAGCCACTAGTTGGCCAACGGCATAGGATGAAGAAGGCAAAGGGAAACCACTTCATTAAAGATCTATTAGGATATCCCAAGTATCAGCAGCTCAAGATGATGTTAGCTTCTGATCACTTTTGTGATACTTTCAATGTTTAGCTTGGCCCATTTGTCGGTCAAATTTTATTTATTGTTACTGAGATCCCCGAATGGTAATTATTTCTTTACAAATGTTAATTGCTTAATCCATATGCATAATCTTGTTATCAATCACTTATTCATAGATATTATAGTTCTCACCTCGAGTGTTACAGTCGCTCGCTACCTCAGGCGTCCTCACTCACGACATACCGGACATCTACTGGTTGATCCACTGTCCGCTGAGTAGTGTCGACTGACGTCACCCTGACTTTCGTTCGACCAATGGCAGGTCTTTTTGTCTGGTCGGGCGATCTCCAAACTTCGAGAGAGTTCCATGGTCCCTATTTAAGACGCCGCTTGCTGGCGTTCTTCACCACTTCTGATCAACCGCCACTTCTGATCCACCACTTCTGATCAATCATCACTTTGGATCACTTCAACCTGCTGGTCACCGCTACTGCATCTCATGACACCATCGCTGATATCCACGCTACCGAGCAGTTACGTCACAAGATCTGCACCATGACGTATTGCTCAAGATGGCAAGAATAATTGCCAGCCGCTGTACTCTTCACCTTCACCTTAGAGAGGATACTTGGAATCTTCTTTCGAAATATTGCTGGATCAGCTCTTGGAAACTATAAATGTCATTCCTGCGCAAGAAAAGAAGAGAGAGTTGACATTTTATCGATGGTGCACATAACTCTAGGCCATGTACGCCTCCTTCCGAGAAAACCGTGAAGACTTTTAAATCAACGTGTGCTAGCTGGAACTTTTTAAGGAGCTGGCTCTTCAACCCTCTTCAAAGATAAGTTTACTTTTATGAAGAACTTATATCATACCAGTTATTACACTAATCATTTTTTATGGTTCTCTCTTTTTATAAAGTGCATTTTTATATGTTAAGCTCAACTTTTCTCCAATCAAGCAAGCTTGTTTCATGGACCTTTCTATAATCTGGGTTTCTGTCATCAGGCCCTCACACTTTGCTACATTTATAATTGTTTATTTCTGTGATAAGCACTTAAGTGCAATTTGTTTGTTCATTATAAATTTATTATTAGGAATAAAAATTGTTAATGTATTGCTCCCTATATTGGTTTTCCAGTCACGTATTTCATGCCAACTACCCCGCACCGCTTCAGTCTAATTTTCTTGACCACAGTAGTTATTTTGTCCAGGCTTTCGCCTGATGCGTTTCGTTCTCCCGTATGGGGAAGTTTTAGGGCAGAACTTATACTTCTCCATTTTTCTGGTGCCTCACCCCCGGGAAACATATCTGTTGCACCCTGGATCCCTATACAAGTTTAATATTGTGGATTTTACATTAACAATTTTTGTTCATTGTGTTTCAACACTAATTCATATTGTACGTTTCAGCTTAAGGCGCATGTGCAGCAGGAGAGAGAAACGTAAGCTAAGCCGGTTTCTTCCGCATCAGACTAAACCTTACTACCTAGCAAGCTGTCATCTTCTGGCTTCCAGTACTCGAAGTCACAATATTGACGTGAGTAACAAACAACTTTTAATATGCCTAGCCTTGATGAAAAACTTAGCAACGCCAGAGCCTCTTGTAAGGGCAAGCTCACACGGTTTCGTACTTTCTTAACGGAGCTCGAACCCCAAGAGCGTAATCTTGACATAATTTCGCAGAGGCTTAAGAATTATGAACAAACCTTTGAGAAATATGATGAGATACAATGCAGTATAGAAACTCAGCATCCGGACCAGCAAAGTGATAGGTTGGAAGTTGAAAAATTATACTATCAGGGATTTGCTGAAGCTAAACAGCTTATTAGGGCTTTAACTTTAAAAGAAAAACAAGAAGATCAAACTTCTGCAGCATCTTCTACATCTTCTTCACGCATTATATTACCCAAATTAGAAATACCCAAATTCACTGGTAAAGACATAGAATGGGAACCATTTTTTGAATTATTCAATTCTTTAGTACATGAGAATACTTCTATACCAGTAATACAAAAATTTCACTACTTGCGTCTGGCAGTTCAAGGCAACGCACTTAACCTGATTCAAGCACTTTCTTTGACCAGTGATAATTATGAAGTTGCTCTGAATCTTCTTAAGGATAGATATGGGAACATTCGTTTATCTATTCAACGCCATATACAAAGCTTATTCGAGTTACCTAACGTGCAAGCAGATAACAGTTTATCACTTCGTAAGTTGATTGACACTGCAGAGCTACACGTCAGAGCATTGTCCAATTTAAACCAACCTGTAAATCACTGGGATTTATTTCTAGTTCACCTCATTTCTGCAAGATTGGATGCAAATACATTAAAAGCGTGGGAAACAGAACTTTCCCAGAATTTGCAATGCACTTATGAGGCGATTATTAACTTTTTGAAGGCCAGAAGCCAAGTCTTTTCCGCCATAGCTAATCAAAAAACTAGTAGTTCAGATTCAAAAGCCTTCTCAAAACATAAGGTTAGCAGTTCTAATCAAAGAATTTTAAGATCACAGGCTCTTCCTGTTGATGCTCGGTCACCGAACCAAATGCAAACGTGCTGTCTGTGTCAGCAATCGCATACTTTATACAATTGTGATGAATTTAAATCTTTATCAGTAGATGAAAGACTAAAGTTCATTACGAACAAAAAACATTGTTTCAACTGTTTGTCAGGAACGCATATGTTAAACAATTGCCGTTCACAACGTTTATGCTTTCATTGTAGGGCAAGACACCATTCACTTTTGCACAGGCATGAAAGACCACGGTTATCAGGACCAAGCAGTTCCAATACCAAGTCTAATTCGGAGACTTCTCAAAATAGTGCGCAGTCGTATGCTCAAAGTTCTACCTCGCTTGGCAAAGTCCAGGTTTTATTATCTACCGTGCAGGTTCTATTCAAAAATTCTCACGGAAAATGGGTATCTGTCAGGGGATTATTGGATAATGCCGCTACCAACAATTTTATTAATGAATCGTTGGTACAAAAGTTAGGCCTTCCAAAACATCCTACCTCAATAGAGGTTACAGGAATAAACTGCTCTAAATCGCAATCCTTAAGCTTTGCTAAAGTGGATCTGAAGGACTCTAATAATCTTGGTACGCAGTTGCAATTAGATTGTTTGATTATCAAGTCTATAGGCAACAATATTCCTGGCACTTCTTATCCTATTCAAAGTTGGAATATCCCGAATTTTGTCCAGCTAGCTGACCCTCATTTCAACAGAGCTTCACCCGTAGAGCTTCTTTTTAGCTCAAGCGTATTTTGGCAATGTCTTCATTCCAATAAAGAAAAATTTCTCCTAATGTTTTCTTCCGCGAAACTGATTTTGGTTGGATTGCTACTGGCCAAATATACCGTAATCCTATTCAAACTGTATCGAATTGTTATTTTGTTGGTACCGATTTGAGCCAAGAGCTAACCAAGTTCTGGGATCTTGAGAATGTTCAGGCTACTTCTTCTTCTTCTTCTTCTAACGAAATTTGTGAAAAGTTATATAAGGAAACCACTGTCCGTAATGCTGAAGGCAGATTTATAGTAACTCTTCCACGTATTCCCAATCCTCCCGCCATTACGGGCTCGCATTCCAGAGCACTTAGGGCACTATTTGCTATTGAAAATCGGTTCAAACATGATGCTTCTGTCAAAACTCAGTATGCTTCCTTTATGGAGGAATACGAATCATCCAATCACATGGAGGTAATTTCTAAATCAGAAGAAAATGACCATCCTTTAAATGAAATAGTTTATTTAAATCATCACCCGGTATGGAAAAATTCCTTAAAACAAGACAATATAAGAGTAGTTTTCAATGGCTCATCACCAGATTCCAATGGAATCTCTTTAAATGATACCTTGCAATGTGGTCCCGCGATTCAAACAGATCTCACCTCTGTTTTGCTTAATTTTCGAAGGTTTCCTATTGCTGTAATCTCAGATATTAAGCAGATGTACCGGCAGATTCTCGTAAATTCTGAGCAGCAAGATCTGCAAAGAATATTGTGGCGCGATGAGAGTTCCAAACCCATAAAGATATTTAGATTGAAGACTGTGACATATGGCCTGAAGCCTTCAGCCTTTCTTGCGATTCGGTCTCTCCACATGTTAGCCGAGCAAGATGGTCATCTGTATCATCCTTTGACCTCTGAGTCATTAAAAACGGCATTTTATGTCGACGATTTCTTGTGCTCTTTCCCTAATATTTCTGAAGCGCTCCTTGTGTGCGAAGATTTGAAATCCCTACTCCTAGGAGGTGGTTTTCCGCTCCATAAATGGACTTCAAATTCCACTGAATTTATATCAAAATTTTCATCAGAGGTCCCAGTTGATGAATTTGTTGCCATTCCTACTGATGAAGCAGCCGTAAAAGCATTGGGTGTTTTTTGGTGTCCTTCTTCTGATACCTTCTCTTATCAGGTACATCTGTCAGAATCTCCCCCTGTAACTAAGAGACAAGTTCTGTCAGAAATCGCAAAGATCTTTGATCCTTTGCAATATATTGCTCCTATAGTTATTGTTGCAAAAATGTTCTTGCAAAAGCTTTGGTCATTAAAATCAGACTGGGATGAAAATCTCCCCCTTCCTCTTGTAGAAGAATGGTTAGAGTATCGCAGCAGTTTGCTGGATCTCTCCAAGGTTTCTATACCCCGCCCTTTAATTTCTAATCCCTTATACCAGCAGTATGACCTGCATGTATTTTCTGATAGTTCAGAACGGGCTTATGGCTGTTGTGCATACATAGTAGGACGTTCCTCAGCTACTTTCCCTGGATTTTCTAATTTAGTGTGCGCTAAATCTAAGGTTGCTCCACTTAAAACAGTATCATTGCCGAGATTAGAATTATGCTCTGCTTTAATGGCAACAGAATTAGCTACTAAACTAAATGTCACTTTAAAGTTAAAATTTTCCCGCACATTTTTTTGGAGCGATTCTTCTATTGTATTAGCTTGGATTTCCAAGCCTTCTTCTCATTGGAATACCTTTGTGGCAAATCGCGTTTCTAAGATTCATGAAGTCTCTCATTCTGAACAATGGAGACATGTTCCTAGCCGTGAAAACCCCGCGGATATAATTTCACGTGGTTGCACGCCTAAAAAATTGATTTCTTCAGACCTGTACTGGAATGGTCCTCCTTGGCTAAGTCAGGAATCATCTTGCTGGCCTCGCTTAGCTAATCAATTTGCAGAAGAAATACCTAATGCCCGTAATGACCCTGTCACGTCGCATCTTACTTCTACTTCTACTAGCCTTTTTCATAGATACTCTTCATTTGATAAATTGATTCGTGTAGTGTCTTATATCTTCCGATGGAAATATTTAGTAATTGATCAACCATTGAAGCCTCAACCCTTTCTTTCCAGAGTAGAGTTAGAATTTGCTACTTGCAAGATTTTGTTACTTGTTCAGCAGGAAGTATTTGCTCCTGAAAAGCAAGCTCTTATAAGTGGTAAAGATTTACCCAAGTCTAGCAGGCTTTCACCACTCACTCCTTTTCTAGACCAGGACGGCATAATACGTGTGGGTGGAAGATTAGCTATGTCTAGTTGTGAGGATGGGAAAAAGCATCCCATCATCCTTCCTTCAAAGCATCCTATCACTACCCTTATAATAAAAAAGTTTCATTATAAACACCTTCATGCTGGCACTCGCACCTTGCTCTGTATAATTCGTGAACTCTACAGGATCATCAATGGCGTTCATGAGGTTTCTTCTGTTGTCAAAAAGTGTATACCTTGCTTCAAGGTTAAACCAAGGCCCGCCACGCAGATTATGGGTAATTTACCCCCATTTCGTTCAGAACCTAGTAAGCCCTTTGCTCTTACTGGGATCGATTACGCAGGTCCTTACGTATATCAGACCAATCCCTCTTCATCTAAGCGCAAAATCTTAGGTAAACTCTACATCTCGTTATTTGTATGTATGGTGACGGGAGCTATCCACCTTGAGTTGGTTACGAACGCTTCTGTATCCTACTTTTTGGCCGCCTTTTCTAGATTTGCTGCTAGAAGGGGTGTTCCATCTGAAGTTTTTTCGGATAATGCAAACATTTTTGTAAGCGCTTCTGATCTCTGGAAAAAAGTGTTAAGCTCCCCTTCTGCTTAAGAAAAAATTTCCAACTTTTCCTATTCTAAAGGTTTCAAATGGCATTTCACCCCGCCTTATGCTCCCCATCATGGGGGCCGTTGGGAATCCTGCATCAAACTTACTAAAAGACAGCTTAAGAAAACTCTTGGTCCTACCATACTTTCTTATGAGGAATTCAACTCTTTGATTATTCAAATTGAAGGTATTGTAAATTCCAGACCTCTGACCCCTCTTTCAAACGATCCTAAGGATCTTTTACCTTTAACACCCAGTCACTTCCTGATTGGCTGTTCGCTTGCTGCTACTCCGCCTTTGCTGGTTCGACGCTGTGATCCTAACTTGCCTATCTTTTGGAGAAAAGTAGAATCTTTGCGATGTTCTTTTTGGCGCCGATGGAAGTTAGAATATCTCAGCTTGCTAAATAGGCGTGAGAAATGGCGGCTTCCTCAACCAGATGTACGAGTGGGGGACATGGTTCTTCTTCGGGACCCATCTCCGCCTCTCGTGTGGAACCTAGGTAGAGTTATTCACTGCCACTTTGGCCGTAATAAACGCGTCAGAGTTGTTGATGTTTTAACTAGTAAAGGTCGTTATACTAGACCCATCTCTGCTATTTCTGTTTTGCCTTTCGAGTCTTAGTTTCTCCTCGTCTGTTATCCATGTTTTGCTTTGACTGATTCTTTTGTTTGTTTTCATTCAGAGTTCTCGGAGCATGATCACTTTTGTGATACTTTCAATGTTTAGCTTGGCCCATTTGTCGGTCAAATTTTATTTATTGTTACTGAGATCCCCGAATGGTAATTATTTCTTTACAAATGTTAATTGCTTAATCCATATGCATAATCTTGTTATCAATCACTTATTCATAGATATTATAGTTCTCACCTCGAGTGTTACAGTCGCTCGCTACCTCAGGCGTCCTCACTCACGACATACCGGACATCTACTGGTTGATCCACTGTCCGCTGAGTAGTGTCGACTGACGTCACCCTGACTTTCGTTCGACCAATGGCAGGTCTTTGTCTGGTCGGGCGATCTCCAAACTTCGAGAGAGTTCCATGGTCCCTATTTAAGACGCCGCTTGCTGGCGTTCTTCACCACTTCTGATCAACCGCCACTTCTGATCCACCACTTCTGATCAATCATCACTTTGGATCACTTCAACCTGCTGGTCACCGCTACTGCATCTCATGACACCATCGCTGATATCTACGCTAACGAGCAGTTACGTCACAAGATCTGCACCATGACGTATTGCTCAAGATGGCAAGAATAATTGCCAGCCGCTGTACTCTTCACCTTCACCTTAGAGAGGATACTTGGAATCTTCTTTCGAAATATTGCTGGATCAGCTCTTGGAAACTATAAATGTCATTCCTGCGCAAGAAAAGAAGAGAGAGTTGACATTTTATCGATGGTGCACATAACTCTAGGCCATGTACGCCTCCTTCCGAGAAAACCGTGATGACTTTTAAATCAACGTGTGCTAGCTGGAACTTTTTAAGGAGCTGGCTCTTCAACCCTCTTCAAAGATAAGTTTACTTTTATGAAGAACTTATATCATACCAGTTATTACACTCTTAATCATTTTTTATGGTTTTCTCTTTTTATAAAGTGCATTTTTATATGTTAAGCTCAACTTTTCTCCAATCAAGCAAGCTTGTTTCATGGACCTTTCTATAATCTGGGTTTCTGTCATCAGGCCCTCACACTTTGCTACATTTATAATTGTTTATTTCTGTGATAAGCACTTAAGTGCAATTTGTTTGTTCATTATAAATTTATTATTAGGAATAAAAATTGTTAATGTATTGCTCCCTATATTGGTTTTCTAGTCACGTATTTCATGCCCACTACCCCGCACCGCTTCAGTCTAATTTTCTTGACCACAGTAGTTATTTTGTCCAGGCTTTCGCCTGATGCGTTTCGTTCTCCCGTATGGGGAAGTTTTAGGGCAGAACTTATACTTCTCCAGCTTCTACAGTAAATTTTTCCGGAGGTAAAATAATTCCCCACTCGGATATCCGGAAGGAGACAGATAAAGAAGCCAATTTAAGAAATAAGCAGAGAATAATCGGTACCTGGAATGTACGGACCTTACTCCAGACTGGAAAGTTAAAGAACTTGATCATGGAGATGGAAAGGATGGATTTACATGTATTGGGTATAGCAGAAATGAGATGGCCACATGCAGGAGACTTTTGGAGTGGAAATTATAGGATAATTCATTCTGGTACAGCAAATAATAAACCAGGATATGGTGGAGTAGGCATTATATTGCATAAAGAACTAGGAAACAGAGTAAAGGGATTCGTGCAATATAATGAACGATCAATTTTAGTACGGATCGAAACTAAACCAAAGGATACTGTGATAGTCCAAGTATATATGCCGACAACACAAGAGGTTGATGAAAAGGTAGAGAAATGTTATGAAGATCTAAGTGAACTTATAGCTAAAATAAAGGGGGAAGAAAACCTTATTTTTCTTGGTGACTGGAATGCAATTGTCGGAGAAGGAACTGAAGGAAATGTTGTTGGTAAATACGGATTGGGGAGAAGAAATGAGAGAGACGAGAGACTTGTAGAGTTTTGTATACAGCATAAATTAGTTCAAACGAATACTATATTCCAACACCATCCAAGGAGGAGATACACTTGGAAAGCTCCGGGAGACCTAAGAAGGGCCCAAATAGACTACATATTAGTAAAGGAAAGATTTAAGAACCAGGTGAAAGATAGTAGAAGTTACCCTGGAGCTGAGGTCGACACCGACCATAACCCAGTCGTCATACGCTGTGAATTAAAGTTCAAAAGATTAAAGCAGAAAGAAAATAAACATTGGGATATTTCTAAGCTTAAAGATGTGCTCACTCAAATACTCTATATGGATGAAACAAACAATAACATAAGAGACATTGAAGAACACTTGGCAGTAGAAGAGAAGTGGATCAAAATAAAGAAGAGCATTTTAGACTCAACAGAAACTGTTTTAGGAAAAAAGAAAATAGGAAAGAGTGGATAAGTCAAGAAGTTGTGGATATGATAAAGGAAAGAAGACAGTATAAAAACTCAAATGATGTTGATAAAAAGCAAAAATACAAGACCTTAAGAAACAAGATAAATAAGAGGGCAAAACAAGACAAGGAACAGCATTTAATGGGAATCTGTGCAGGCATAAATAACAACATGAAATCTGGACAAATAGATATGGCATATAAAGATATTAAGAGGTTCTTTGAAACAAGGAAGCCAAAAACAATGAGCATTGAGGACAAAGATGGGAAGTTAATATATGATGACGAAACGATAGTGAAAAGATGGAAAGAATATTTGGAACAACTATACAGTGGAAACTGTGTTAACTTGCCCATTGAGAAAGAAGATGAAATAACAGAGGAAGACTTGGGGGCACCTATTATGGAAGAAGAGTTTGAGAAGGCCTTGCAGGACCTCACAGGAAAGAAAGCTCCTGGAGTTGATAACATACCAGGAGAACTATTGAAACAATCAGGTAACAAGTTAAAAAAGGAACTGTACAACTTAATATGTACTATTTACAAGACTGGAGAATTGCCTGAATACTTTGTGAAATGCATAATATTACCTATACCTAAAAAATCAAATGCAAGGTCATGTAAACAATACAGAACATTGAGTCTGTTGTGTCATGCATCAAAAATAGTCACCAGAATTATTATGAAGAGAATAGAAAAACAAATCGATGAAAACCTATCTGATGATCAATTTGGTTTATGGAAAGGATTCGGAACAAGAGAAGCAATCTTAGCATTGAGGCAAGTGATAGAGAAGCAGATGAAGAAAGGCAAACCCACCTTCTTAGCGTTCGTCGACCTTGAAAAGGCGTTTGACAATGTGAACTGGAATGTTCTATTCAGCATTCTTCATCAAACAGGTATCAACTTTAGAGACAGAAGAGTCATCTACAATATCTATAAGCAAGAAATTGGAATAGTTTGATGTGGTAGCAAGGAAGAAACAGCACATATCAGAAAGGGTGTACGGCAGGGTTGTTCCCTTTCCCTATACCTATTCAATATATATGTACAAAAGGCGATCGACCAAGTAAGCGAAGAATTTGCCGCAGGAGTGAATATTCATGGAGAAAAAGTTGACATGATAAGGTTTGCTGATGACATAGCGCTAATTGCAGAAAGTGAAGAAGACTTACAAAAGATCCTGAGCAAGATGGACAAAATAATGGAGGAAGAATTTAATATGAGAATAAATACAAATAAAACTAAAATTTTGGTCTGCAGTAGACATGGCGAAAACCAGGCATCAATAGAGTTAAGAAATGAAAAGATACAAGAAGTGAATGAGTTTAATTATCTGGGAAGTAAAATAACGAATGATGGAAGCAGCAGCAGAGAGATATTAAGTAGGATTGCCCAAGCCAAGAACGCTTTCTATAAAAAGAAGAACATATTTATTGCAAGGAACATAAGTCTTGATGTGAGGAAACAAATGTTGAAGACCTATGTATGGAGCGTCGCGCTATATGGCAGCGAATCTTGGACAATAGGAGAGAGAGAGAGGAAAAGACTACTAGCATTTGAAACCTGGTGCTATAGAAGGATTATGAAAATCAGTTGGAAAGAAATGGTCACAAATGATGAAGTCTTTAGAAGAGTGGGAGAGAGAAGATGCTTCCTTAAATATTTAAAAAGAAGAAGGAATCACCTCGTGGGCCACATACTGCGACACAATGGACTGATTAAGCTTATAATCGAGGGAACAGTAGACGGCAAGAATTGTAGAGGAAGACCCAGACTGGAGTACATGAGTCAAATACTGAAAGATATGGGTTGTAGATCATACTGTGAACTGAAGAGGAAGACTGAGAGACGGGAAGAATGGCGAGCTGCTGCCAACCAGCCTCACGGCTGTTGGGTAGGTTATTGGCTGAGGAATAACCTAACCACCAAGGGAAGATGATTAAGAAAAGGAGATAGGTTTCGGACTGTAGAAAAAGGATAGAAAAATAGGAGGAGAGTCACACAAAAGTTATAAATTTAACCTCTAATGCACTTAGAGGCGGTTGCCAATGAAAATCCGTTCTCTGATACCTAAAATGGGTAAGGGCTTGGTCTAAGCTGACGGGAAATACAGCTAGGACTTGGGCGGTTTGCAAGAGAGTGGTTTTAGTATATTCCCTCTCAAGCAGGCATAAGACTACTATGGGGAAGGGTGTTGGTCTGGCAAGACTGAGAGTAACAGATTTATTGTATGTCTGTTCAAAGAAATTAGTTTTTGCAAAGTAATTCGAAGGATGCCAATAATTTGAATCAGGTTTGGTATTTCCAGTTTTCGAAGTTATAGAGTTCCTGAAAAAGCGACCAAATGCTTCCAAGAAGGATAATGATAAAAGATTATACCTTGGGGAGTAATTTTGATAAGTGGACTAATGGTTTCATTTGTAAATGGCTAAGCTTTTACTCAGCAAGGAGCCGGCTAAAAGTTTAGACAAAAAGAAACACTTATCTTTTGGAAAACTAACCATAAGTTTTCGGAGAGGATCTCCACAAGCAGGTAGCTGGCGTAGCGAGCTTTACTTGCCTTACTGGCCAGTTAGGATTAGCTTTTAAAGCTAAGAGAAACTTTGACGAGATTACCACTAAGAGTTCTTGCTCAAATGCAACGAGTGGTGAAAGCCCTATCAATAGATTTAATGGCATTGAGTAGAGAGAGCCAAGGAAGATAGGATCTTGCCTAACCGTTGTATTTGTGAAATGATAAATCCAAAAACAAATATTTAATTTATTTAACAAGGCAAAAGAAGTTGATAACTTTAACAAATATATTTTCAATTTGGTTAACAATTTTGGGGTCACATACCTCAGAAAGCATTAAGCGTTTGCGCCAGGCAATTAACAATTTATGAGGTTTCGAACCTTATATATTTTCTAAAATCTTTGTAAGAAAAAAAACCAAATGAAGTAATTAAAATTTAACAATAAATAGAGTACAAGGTGTGTACTTTAAGAAACTCCTGAGAGAATATTCTAGAAAGAGTGACAACTTCGAAAATAACAATAAGAAAAACATGAAGAATAAGATAGAAGTTCCTACAACTTCTTATATTTAAGCTGAATTACTTTTGGTTATTATACAAATAAGGGCAGGTCACTTACTGTGAAACCTGAAGAGAAAATCAAAAGGAAGGTTCTCGACCTCCTATGTTTAAGTAGGAATCACGAGCCAAATGGGGCAGTTTCCATTTCGTGAGACCTAGAAATAACTCACTCAAGAGTTGAAAGAATTGTTTTCCTGATTATAAGGTAGAAACAATATAAGCTTAAACCGTGTATAAAACACGTAGTTATACAGAAATTAATTAATGATAAACAAACAAGATGGAAGGGCACTTCGTTAGAGTGACACCTTATTGGAAATGATCCAGAGTTACAATTTTATTAATATGGTTTGTTAGTAGAAGGTTTAGGAAAGATCGATTGGGATTGAGGATAAATGTTCATGGCCTTATTTAATGTAAACGGACGATCGCGACGCGGTAGAAAAGTTGGGCAAGCACTAGTTTTCACTATAGTCTGTTAAATAGATGAAAAGTTCACTGTAGAAACAAGAAAGTTTATGGGAAAGAAAGTTATTGCAATGATGAAAATAACTGGTTGCACTAGGTAGGCGAGAGTCTATTTCTTGAGAAGGTTGTGAATTACAATTAAATGCGCCATAGAACATTCCAACGGTGGAAGAAAATTCGCTATTGCAGTAATTTATAAGGAAGATTCCTCATTTTAAATAGTATTCCCACAAGTGAGTGAAAAATACATGACGGTAAGACTTGTAGATAGAGTACAGAATCTGGAAGGTTCCAGAACAGTCCTAACAGATGAATGGGGCCAAAGTTAATCCAGCGGAGGAACTAGCTTGGTAATTTATAGACAGCGGGTATCAGATAATATCCCACGTGGTGAGAAGATCTCTCATTTAACAAGCATAAGAAATGCTGCTTTTCACCAAGATTGGCTTAATTAGACAAAAGCCCAACATGGAAAATCCCGCGAAGGATGATTATTTCAACAAATAAGTAATTTCACACTGCCTATAAAAAATCGTTAAAAGCATGTAGAAGTTAAAACCATGAAGATGAGGTTAAAACTTGAAGTTTGTACTTAACTTTGCTACATGGCGAAGGTGAGGTTCTCCTTGATGTTTAAAGTTACCACATGACGTGGAATCTAAAAAATGCCTCGTTGGGTCAGGAGGCTAGCTCTAGTTGACCCTTAACTGAGTCGACGGCCGGCGCACAAGTGAGACCCACTCAGCGAAGCACAGAGAGTCCAAGGAAGGGAAAGGAGTGGGGGTAGGAGACAAAAGGAATACATATCAGAATAACCAACATAAGAAATTAAATTCTCTTGAGGAGATGGTCTTCAAAGAGTTGATAGCAGGCGATACTAGCACAGCCTGGTGAGTGAAAAAGTAGACGAAGTTCTCTTGCTCATGGAGATAATAGCTGGCGGTGGCAACGAGATCTGGTGGCCAGATGGAAAAGGAAGTCCTCTTGCACCAGGAGGAATTGAGGAGCTTCAGAGATTCGCCGCTAGATGACGCTAGGAGGGTCATGGAAGATATATATCTAGAACAGACTCACAAAAGATATAAGCGACATGACCATCAAAGAGAAAATAGATGATCACTGTTGGTGTTTGATAAAGAGGAAAGAATGAAAAAGCAAAGAGCATTAAACTTTATATTCTCTCAAACCGTGTATTCCAAGAATACACCAGCTGTTAACCACAGAGAGAGAGAGTCATGGAGGATGTCAATTCGAGTATTCACCCTGTTTATTTAATCTATGAGGGTGAAAAAAAATAATCCATGCATTGTTCGTTTTGTAAAAATAGAAAACGAATAATCATTGTACGCTAGCCGTGACTTTTGTTTATTCATGCCCTACTCTTTAATAACTATAATAAAATGATTTTTGGTGCTCAACAGTTTGACGTTTATTAATTCTGGCTCAACGTTTATGATGGTAAATAATAATAATAATACATTTTCTACACTTCTGCTTGATGGGAGATTTTTTATTGTTTTTTGAACCATAAGCTATGTCAATACAATGATGTCTATGATGAGCTTAGGTGAATGCTAATTTTGTAAGTTCTCTTAATTGGAGATTTTTTTTAGCCTTAGGCTACGTGAATAGTATCATGCCTATGATGCATGTTTATAATTAGTTTACCTTTTTTACTTTTCATGTACATAAATAGTTTTTTTTAATAAGTTGAAACGTTATGCACTTAAGGCTCGCTTGTTCATTCAGCACCCCCTTATGTACCACAGCCACAAGTAAGAAATAAAACAAGATGTTCAGTAAAGAACATATAGCCTACTTTCTCCTAAATGTATGAGTATAGTTATAACTCGTTATTATCAAAGAGTATAATAGAACTATTCTTTGTTGAAGACCTTAGAAACGATTTACCTCTACCAAACGCCACGACCTAGATAAAAACTGCTACCATCATTGAAGAAAGAAAGAAAGATAAGAAGTATATCAAGAATGTTATGGATCTGGAGACATAATCGACCGGACTGGCGGCGTGGCTCAGCGGTAACGTTCTCGCTTGCTGGGCCCTAGGTTGCAGGTTCGTATCCTGGCGCAGTCAGCTGGCATTTGAGGGTGCACAAATGCGAGGGAGCCGTGTCAGTACATTTACTGGCACGTTAAAGATCCCCTTCGGGCCAAAATTCCGGCACCCCGGTGTCTCTAAAAGCAGCAGTAGTTAAAAGGGATGTAAAACCAATAACATTATTATTTTTATTATTACGACCTGCCGTGGGCAACATCCAACTTTGAGTTGAGGCATGTCTTTACACGTCTGGTTGTGCATGGCTTTCACAACCCTAATTGAATTAACAAATCTTTCCATGACCCTACAGAGACGTGTGTATACAAACTATGTGGATATTTTCGATAATATAATCCTAACAGAGCGAGTGCATTCTAGCGGCCAGAATAAGAAACTTTTCAATAAAATCTGGAAGTTACCTTTTTGGCAGCTAGATGTCTCGAGTAAATCTGCTGGCGAATTATGTTTTAATTAAATATATATTTTACACCATAATGTGGACAATATAACGCTTAATAACATTTTCAAGTAACGCAAAATAGGCTGTTACAAACCCTTTAAAATAAAAAGTTAAAATGTATCGTAGTATCAACTTGTCATTCTTCAAATTCGATGCGCATAGAATGATAATGGTATAGTAATCAATGGATCCCCACGTAGACTAGTCGGGACATCTAGTGGTGAAATATCGAACAATATAATCCTAACAGAGCGAGTGCATTCTAGCGGCCAGAAGAAGAAACTTTTCAATAAAATCTGGAAGTTACCTTTTTGGCAGCTAGATGTCTCGAGTAAATCTGCTGGCGAATTATGTTTTAATTAAATATATATTTTACACCATAATTTGCACAATATAACGCTTAATTTTAAAACATCTGAGTCATTACAAAACAATAAACATATAACATTTCAAGCAAAAAAACTAGCTCTGATCGGGTTTGAACCATAGGAATCTGAGCGACAGGCTATCGCTCTACCACTGAGCTAATTGTGTCAACGAATATCGTTCTATTTAAAATGACTTACATAGAACTTGTTAGCAAATAATGATTTATACTAAACGATTTCATCACTGGAGTATATTATTTATATATAAAGCATTTCATACAAAGTTTATTTATTTTTTATCAGTACGCTATACTGCATTCAATACTCAAATTAGTGAAATATAAGTCAGGCACAAGATATCCGCTGCCATCTTGTCTTATTAATGAATCAGCTGAGCTTTTTAAAATCACGTCTGCACTATAGTATTACAAAATAAACTTTTAATTTCGTACGTGCCTCTTCCTTTAGAACAGTTAAAACGATTCTCGGCTCGATAATCGGAACTGGTGGGTCCCATGATATGGATTATAAAGTTTGCATAATTCGCACGGCCGCCATCCTGAAATGGTATGGCGGACGACCTTGTAGTTTGGTCACAAGACGCATCCTATACGAAGGTATGTTGTTACCAAATTTGGTAGAGATTGGATGATTTGGTTAGTCGTTATTTGATTTTACGTTTTGAACGTTTGAGTGGCCGCCATTCAGTTTTAGTAAAGATGGCGGCGATATAAAACATGACACTGAGGTGTCCTTTGCTAGTGCTACCTTTGTACCAAATTTCGTTCAATTCGCATTCACCGTGTTCGAATTGATAGGGGGGGACAGACATTCAGAGTACACACACTCACACACACACACACAGACTCACACACACACATACACACGCACAGACTCACACACACACATACACACACACAGACAGACACACTTTTTTCGCCCTGTGTTGATCTCATAAGTCTACTTTCATTTTTTGCAAAAATCGAAAGTAGGCTAAAAATAGAGAGACATATTTTACCAAGAAATCTATTAAACACTATTTACTAAATACATAAATAATTTAAAGTTAACGTCACATTGCCTTTACTGCAGACATGATTTTGCACTAAACCTTGATTTTTTTTAAATTAATATAACATGTTATTTTGTTCAATAATAAGCGTCTTACAAAAACATGGTTCTAGAGTAGATAAAGATTTCATACGCCAGTATCACCAACTTTTAAAACATGATTTTGGTTTACCTGTGGTTGCAGTGCATGAGGGGGGTGTTGGATTAACAACAAGCGAGCCTTAAGCACATGACGTTTCAACTTACTTTATGAATAATAATAATAATTATGGACTCATGTCCTTTTTTATTGTTTGTGATTTAAAATAGCACTTATAGCAATTTTTAAACAATTTTTGATTATTATTATTATTATAATTATGTTATTATTGAAGAATAACGATGGACTTTTGTCCTTTTTTGATTGTTTGTGATTTAAAAATAGGATTAGTACAATTTGTAATTTTTTTTATAATGATCATAGTGATACTATTGCTGAATAATCATGCACTGCTGTCCTTTTTTATTGTTTGTCATTTAAAATAGGTTTAGTTTAATTAACATTTATATGATTTTTATACGCCGGCCCCGTGGTGTTGGGGTAGCGCGCCTGCCTCTCACCCGGAGGCCCCGAGTTCGATCGCCGGCTCCTTCAGGGATTTTAAAACTGACGTGAGGGTTGGAACGGGGTGCACTCAGCCTCGTGAGGACAATTGAGTAGCTGTCTGACAGTGAGACAGCGCCCCGATCACGAATACCAAGATTAACGGCCGAGGGGACCCGACGCGCTGATCACGAGTCACCCCAATATCTGCAGGCCAAATGGCTGGGCAGCGGTCGCTTGGTCGGCCTTAGCCCGTCATGGGCTGGATAGTGCCAGGGGTTGACTTTTTTTAATGATTTTTATACAGTTTATTTATAATTATAATATGAAACTATTAGTCAATAGTAATGGAAAAAAACACAACATGGACTCTTGTCCTTTTATTTATTTTTTGAAATGATAACAGTGATACTATACATTTTTTAAATAAATTCATGAAGTTAAAGTCCATATCTAGATAAAAGTAATTTGCTCTTCATAGCACCAATCACCATAAATGCTGCCATTCGTTCTGATAGACTGGCATCTGGAGCTGTTAATCGTTGCTTGGCAATGCTTAACAAGACCTTGTCGGCAATGTGTCTTAGTGTGGGATCACTGTTTTCATAGGCTATATCATGATTAAGGCATGCATGATCCAAAGCATTAATTCCCATATCCCCTCTCCTCAAACGATCTTGAAGACGAGTACCAGGGCCGCAAAAGCTGTAAGCAGCTAAGTGAGCTACGAATGGTAAGTTTTTAATGATATTATCAATAATTCCACGGCGAGTACACCTGGGACATAGAGGTTTCAATCGGTGAAAAACACTATTTTGTTGTTCTTCTTGTTCTTCTTCTTGTTCCTACTGTTGTTGTTGTTGTTGTTGTTGTTTGTCGGCGGTTGCTGACAAGCATGGTAAATGGTTGTTTTCCGCATGAAAGCCATGGAATGATGAAACAATGTCTTTACAGTGAGTTTTATGTCCATGATATAATTACATCAATTGGCATGTGGCACACTGTCGAATGGAAGGTATTTTTGACATGGTTAATTGCTTGTGATGGAAAAAATGACTGCATCGTTGTAGTTCACTCAATACAGAGTCGTTAGTCCACTCGGCAGGCGCCTTTTCCCAAATTTCTTTGACAGCGTTGGCAGCAACAAAAAAAAAGAAATGATTTAGGTAGTGCTAATAATTCATGATGTGTAAAGCTAATCAGTTTTTCTTACACACAAAGAACTTTCCAATAGCCTTGTCGATTGTAGTGGCGTCCATGTTTATAACGTTGATGTTATCACCTCACGTGTACAAGTCTCACTGTTTTCATTGGACGATAAACTTTCAGTTTTAATTTTATTCAACAACTCCCAACATGCACTGGTGGTGAGCCAATGAAACAATTGCCATGCATGCGCTAAGGCTTTATTCTCAATATTGTCACAAGGACAAGTGTCCATGAGCGTTTGCAGGGATGGACAACCCAGATCTAAAAGGTCAATACATTGACAGTGAGAGGGTAAGAATGGTTGTAGCCACTGGCGTTTTTCACTCCCTTTAACAAATAAGACATTGGCCGAGGACAAATGGGCTTTAATGACTATGTCCAGATACTTGTAAGAAATATCACCCTTTTTCCATGCTAAATGCAAATGATTTTCAATCCATTGGCTCTGCTGTTTATCTTTTTCACTAAGCAACTCAAAAGCATAGGGAGGTTTAAACACCAAATGGATTGGGTTAGACACCCAAAACGTACTACAATCGATAAAAGCTACTTCCTTAAATATAAATTTGTTGTCTGCAATTTTAAACACCTGACAATCCACGATGAGTGTACGCATGATGATTTTATATATTTTTTTACTTGTTACCTCGTTGACGACTAGTCAACAACTAACCCATGTCATGGTTTAACATTGCAAAAGTCAAAGGACTTTAGAAAAATAAAGAAACAAATGAATTGCACAACAGCTAAATATTTTTTGAGGTTTTATTCATGGCAAAAAAAAACACTTACACTTTTATTACAAAGTTTGTTTGCTTAATCTGGAACAGCATTCAAATGAACAGTTTGCACATACGGTCCAGAGGTATCTCCTAGTTTTGCAGGGTCTGGTACAATAACAGGGTAATTCAAACTCCACGGAATATTGCCCACATCATAGCGATTGAGGTAAGGGCAGGATGGACTCCATCGCTGATGATCGCTAAATGGTCGATCCCCTATTTTCCAGTTTCCAATTTCAATGTTGCAAAAAAACCACTTGACCACATCCCCACGATTTAAGTAATAAAATCCGCTCGCAGCCAATTCTCCATAATCCATAAAGGGAACTGTCCATGTTTCAAAAGTTTTGAGACGATTAAATTCACATTTTAAAATCCATGGTTTGTCTGTCACGTTGTTGTTGTTGTTGTTGTTTCTGTGCTTATTGAGGGACACATGATGTTTGTTGTTGTTGTATGTGTGCACAGTGCCAGAGCGCAACAGATACAGTGCATGCAGGGGCTTATCATCAATCCTATGGATGTTTTTTTTCACTCGACCACAGGTGGCTTACACGCTGGTGACATAATTGGACAAAGGATGATATTTCACTTGTCTGGCATGAATAATCAAACAGTAGGCACTGGTATGGTCTGGTACATTTTCTTGTGTTTCAAAATCTACCCTTAAATCAATGGTGGTGATTTTCATAGATTCTTCTGGATACGAACAACCGAAAACAATCAGTGGTGCTTTTGCTTTAAATCCTTGTGGTGACAATATAGGGCAATCCTGTTTTTCATAATAAGACGATTGAAATTTAGCAAACATATCATAAAGGGGACCAAACTTATTTTTTGAAATATTGAGTTCCAACCCCACATAGGGAAAGCAAACATTATTTAAAAATAGTCGTATATTTCTCAAGTGAATGTGATCAAACAATGTGACATCTTTGCTTTGTTGGTATTTTCTATTGGTTTAAAAACCAATAGAAACATAAAGGGGTCTCTCGGTAGAGTGAGCCGATTTGACACTCCAACTATGAGTGTCTGTGGTAGGTAGCAAGGGATACTCATGTAGACTCCAACTTCGAAAGGCGATAGGCAAGGCTTTATCTTTTTGCACCAAATTTAACATGCTTAGCTTTTTACGATCCAATAGCGTCACGTGGGGAATTTTCCATAGTAATCGAAGCAGTTGAATTTTTGAGTCTATCTCTTGGTCGGAGGCTCATTTTAGTGCATTATAATCACTGCGGTCTCTCACCAGATACAAACTTTGTCTTGCGTTTAAAATTATACGCTTGTGATCTTCTGCAAAGCCAAGGAGTAATTTTAAGGGTAGGAAGCCTGTAAATGTGTCATCGCTATGAACTAGCCAGTCATTGCTACTGTTGGGGCACCATCCAGCCATAGAAAGCGTTTTACTTTCCTCCTCGCTATAGGAAGGATATAATTTCATAAAACTAGTCATGCCCACATTTCGAGTCATATCTATGACAATATAATTTATCACATAACGTACTTCAGAAAACAGAAAAGCCAAACCATGATTCGCCAACGCAGACGTTGTGGGTGTGCTGCCATCTGCTTTCATCAATTTACCCTCAATTTGAAGGACACTTTCATGAGGTAGAGTAAAAATATCTTGATTGTTAATTATGAATTGTATCTCGTCATTGTTATTCAGTCCTGTTGCTTGAGGTTGATAGGAAAGCATATCAATGCGCATGACGACATCTTCCACTTGTATGGGATTTAACACTTGCAACAGCTGCGTGTTCATGATTGAGGTGTAACGTATAACCAATGCGTTGTAAACGCTGTCGGTTTACTCGTGTCAACAGTTTCATACACGGCGGGCAACTAACCGACCTCGTAGACATTGATGTTGCTTTATATATACATTTCATAGCGTCTTTAAAACCAACTTGTAGGTCACACGGGTGATAGCGTCCGAAGCAATCAGTTGTTGCTTTCTATTCACTAAGCGTAAGGTAATATTACTAATATCGCTGACACACACAGGATGAAATCGAACCACTGAAGGGTTTTCACGAATAATATAGCCACAAGGAGAGGTGACAATAAAATCATACAGGGAATGGCTTTGTTCTTGATTTGTAAATACGTCTCTAATAATATTGCAAGTCACAGAAATGTGATGGTCCTCGATGAATTTCACTGGATAATCTGAAACATGGGGTTGGTGAGCTCCCTTCAAAAAGGACCCATTCAAAGGGGCTAGTCAACAGGGACCAGTCCAAAGGGACAAATCAACAGGGATCAATCAAAAGGGGTTATCGCCTCAAGGTCTACTAACTACTATCAATAGCGCCTACTATCCATTGCGCCTACTATCAGTCGCACCTAATACCAATTGCGTCTACTATCAATAGCGTCTACTATCAATAGCACCTACTATCAATTGCGCCTACTACTAATTGCGCCTACTATCAATAGCACCTACTACCAATTGCGCCTACTCTCCATTGAGCCTATTACCAATCGAGCCTACAATCAATTGCACCTACTGTCAACTGTGCCTACTACCAATTTTGCACCCACTTTTGCACCTACCTTTGCACCCACTTTTGCACCCACTTTTGCACCCACTTTTGCACCCACCTTTGCACCATTTTCACCTACCATTGCACCCTCTTTTGCTCCCACTTTAAACTATTATTTATATTATCGAGTGAACTTAACTAGAGATTATTTCATGCTTGACAAATGATATGAAATTATCAACGAATAGCTATGGTAAGCCTTTTGCATACTATAAAGTATATACATATATTGTAAAAGGAACCAATAAAAATAGAACTGTTATTTGGCGTTGTTCAAAACAGTGACGAGGTGAGTTAAAAAGTAAAAATAGTGAGGTCTTAAGTGTGAGTGTTCATCAATGTAGTGTAACAGATAAAACAACGTTGCTGTTTAAAAAAAAACTCTTCAAAATGCTAAAACACTAGTCCGAAAAAAAAAGATATTGCAGCTCAAGATAGTGGATTGTTTGTTAAAAAGCATTTATCATCTCCTCAGAAAGTCGTCTTTGGACAGTTGTCAATGTCTGAAAATCTCCCAACACTGTCAAAGGCAACACAGACTGTGCAAAATGTGGTATTGCAAAAGGATCAAAAAGGACTATGTAGTAATAATGATGATGATTATAATGCTAATGATAATGGCTATGATGATAATGATGAAGATGATAATAATGAAGATAATGCTAATGCTTTGTTTACCCCTAAAATTCATTTGTTAAATTTATTTACTGGAACAATCCCAGTAAGCTAATCCAGCGGTTTCAGCACTTGCATGCCTGTATACAGGCTCAGCCCTCATTGTAATGAGTGCTATAAAAGGAAAGTTAATGATGAGTGGACATGAACAATGAAAAGGATTGAGGAATTGGTATTTCTTTGTATTCTATTTTGTAAAGCCCTATTTGTAGTGAAATAAAAACAAGGTTTACCAGATCACAATGTCTTTTAATTGTAAAAATGGTGATAGCCATTTCATTTTTTCACACATGGATATTTACAATTTCCACTTTACATTTTTACATTCCCCTTGTTTAGTTTACACATTCTGTACATTTTTTAAAATTCTTTTAATTTTAAAATTGGTGATAGCCATTTAATTTTTTTTTCACACACGGATGTTAACAATTTCCACTTTACATGTTTACATTCCCCTTGTTTAGTTCACACATTCTGTACATTTTTAAAATCTTTTCCGTAATATAAAAAGCAAACATTTCACACTAAAATGCATTACTTATGTTCTTTTTTTACTAAACTAGAATAGCCTAGCATTATACATTATACTTACAGTTTTTACAAATATATTACAATATAAACATACTACTACAAAAAATACAAACCATTGAACATCAGACTTAAGTAAAGCAATAGTCTTCAATCCGACTGTTTCCCCAAGCGAGAGTATCAAATGAGCTGGGTATAATGAATCGTTTGTTGTCTTCATGACTTAAAGCCACTTTGTTCAACAAATTAGTATACAGCTGATGATTTTTACTTCTAAATACACACATGTTCTTATATAATATAGGTGGGTTACTGACTATACAGTTCTTATAATCACTTATATCTAATTCTTTACTAACAACATTCTTCTTTACTACTTTTAATTTTTTATTACTACATCATCAATTGTCATATAGCTATATGATTTAGATTTTGTGCCTACAAATGTGTCTATAACAACACCAGCACATTCATCCTTAAATTTACCAAGAAACTTTTTTGTTTACAAGAGGTAAATGATAAATATTATCCTTGGGATAGTCACTTGTATCAAACCTATTTAGCTCAGATTTGATATCCTCATAAAAATCATCAGTTTTAAACTCATAAATAAAGGAATCTGTGTCTGTATTGTAACCGTCAAGGTTGGAGTTATCAGGATAGCCAACAACCGCAATGACTTCCCTAATATCTCACCCGTCGAGCACATAATTTAATTGCCGTGAGGATCAGGTGAACTTCCAAATAGGCTAAAGCGGCACGAGAGTCCGTAGTCCACAGGGATAGTGGTACATGGTGACGATGGTCATAGACTGCCTAAGGAAAGGTTCACCTTAAAAATTAGATGATCATGATGATAATTGTTGTTTTAAGGGGCCTAACATCTAGGCTATCGGCCCCATTAAAAATTAGACTGAGAAAATGAACATCCAGACTTATGTAAAACACCGTGAAAATTTATTGATAAAATTCACAAGCCCCTAGCCTAGTTCGGAGGGTTACAATCGGCAAGTCCGCAAGCTAATAAACAAACAAAAATAAAGAGCAGGTCCCTACCTGAGAAGTTACGAAAAACCCTCGCGAAAGATCTAACTCACAATAATAACGCAACAACAGCAACACTAGGAAAATGGTACGACGCAAGTCCCTAGTTCAAGTTACAAGATCAAGCTAATATCTGAATTTACATTAAACAGGGTAGCAAAACAAATCTAAGTTAGGATGGTACCATTTCAACATTTACATTTAACGTTAGTTAGTCCTATCCATTAACAAAATTTACGGCGATGACGTAATAGAAAACAATTACATTCAAATCTAAGTGTACAGCCATAAAAAAACATTTAATTATGCTTAATAACTATGTGCTAACAGCACACAATAAGGTAACATGTAGGATTTACACACTTGTACTTCATAAATAAGTAATGAAATAGACACAGTAGTTTTATTAAAATGCCTGCCTGCACCTTGGTTTACTCTTTGTAAGCCATTGTCATCTAATGTGTAGTTACGGTGACGAATGTGTAGTTAAGACTACGTCTAACATCGCATGGCCTCAAGGTTCGTGCATGCTTCAGGTCAGCTGTCCTTGTCACTTCCACAAAAGGAAATTACCTTCATCTGCACGGCTATGTCAACAGTTCCAAATGCAAAAGAACAAAGTTAGATAGAAAGAATTCGTTAGTTAGCTTTTGTTTTACCAAAATTATGCGTTTTATTATTAAGTTGTCGGTTTAGGTTTATTGTTGGTTTATGGCGAATAATATTGACAATAGCCTGGGCACGGAGCGTCTCCTCTGAGATCATTCTCCACCAAAAAGTCTCGACTCAACAGTCGGAATATAATCAACGAGCAATAACAACTCGGGCACACAATAACACAAGTTACCAGCGGCGCAAAGCTCACGTTCAATAACTCTGGGACGGGCCTGCACACTACAGTTACCCTCCAATAACATCTAGTCAGCGGGAACAATCCCGGACAAGGCATACTCAAAATACCTTCATACAATAACTTCCTGCTATAACAGGGTAGCCTTCAACTTACTATAGAAAACCTGACATAACTGTACACGTCAACGACGGTACACGCAGCAGTGCGTTTAACTAACAAAAAACAGTCTATAAAACATGTGATCAGATACAGGAATGGACACTGAGTTCCATAAGCTAAATTGCAATGAAAGGAAATGCGAATACAAATCGTACTCTGTCTTTTGTCAAAGTAGCTCCGACTCACAATATAACAGGCGTGCTTTCAAGGGCACTGGGTCTCAAACCAGTTTATGTGTCGCTATCAGGTTTCAACATTCCTGCGCTTGGCTGGCAAAACACATTGACTCTCCAAGGCCGGCGATTTAAACAAATAAAACTATACATCTGGCCTCTTCATAAAAAAACTTTACTACAGGTTAAAAACCTCGAAGAATACGTGTATAAAAACACGCTATAAATCTGAATACAATAATACAATTCCGTCTTCTAAACCAAAGACGTCTAAATGATAGTAATGTTACTATTACTGGAGCTCTTTGCTCTCAAAAGTATAATTCAGCAGTTGCTTGTACAACATGACACTAACAAAATAATAATTGTGACGCAGATCTCACACTCTGAATCTGCTTAATGATACGTTGGAAACTGGGTTCGATGCTTGACAACGAAACATTCCTTCTAATTATTAGGTTCACACTTGACCAAGAATAGCTTCTGAGCTTATTCAAAATGAAATATAATGCAGTTACAAAACTGGTAATTACAGTTGACTACCTAAATGATACGACCGTTCTAACGACAGTCAGGGGTGTAACAAAGAATGGCTGCGAAGAAATCAGTTAACTAATAACCATGGCATCTGATTGCCATAACTAAAGTCAGCAAAGACTTGAAAAATTACCCCAAATAGGGTTGAACAAAGTAGCCTCAAATGACTACGGTCACGTTTAGCAAAAGATAGGCATTGACGTTCTACGACGTTCATCAGGCTGCACCAGGGCTGACCAAAATGTCTGACCCAAGGGTGTCTCACTCTAACTGAAATAATGACATCTAATTAAACTAGTTACATTCCCTACCTAGAAAAATGGCTGACACAAAGTTCGGTTGGTTCACAAACTACATTTAATCTACTATACCACCAGAAACTAGAACAAGAAAAGGGGTGTCCAAAAACTCACGAAATGGAGAAGCTCTCACTCAGCCCTCTATTCAACAACAAGGGTTGTACAAAATCCTCTCTGGCTCTCTGGAACGGTATCATCCTCATCAGGATTCCCATCTGGACTCCTCCAAAGACCAGGGTTCGATCTGTCCCTGTCGACAACTTCGTGGATATGCTGGATATGCCTGGAAATGGCATCCTGGGTTCCTTCCTTCTCGTTCGCTGTTCTGGAAGTTCCACCTTCATGCTGGTTCCCATAGAAACATCACCCTCATCCCGGGATGGTATTAGCCCATGATGACTGTCTCAAACATGGTGAAGAATAGTCCAATCACGTGGATAGTGAAATAAGTTGCGTAATAATTCATTCTTTCACTTTCAAAAATATAATGTTCGTCGTAAATGCTATAGGCTGTGATTGTAGTATATGACACAGCCTTTATTTCGTCGATGTGAATTAACATGTGAGCTAACACTGTTTTATGATTCTGCACGTGTTAATGACGCTACTTTTATATCACGGAGCATCCGTGAATTATGCGTCGTTTTTGAAATGAAAATTTCACTTTGGCAATTTAAATATGTCATACAATCATAATCACACTTATTCATAATAGTTGAAACACATTTACCTGTATATTTTCCACCAGGCACTTGGCCCTCCACAAACACGTGGGTACAAAATGTGGTGTTACGGCAATGTTATGCAATTCACTATACTTGCCAATTATTATTTCCCAAAATTCTTCTTTGGCTCACTGTGCTTGGAACAGTGAATAGTAGTATTCGCGTGCTCGATGGCACCTGATAATCACTTTCAACGCTCAACAGCGGATATTCTTCTACGTCTTGTAGGACAAATACAATTCCACGCCTACACAGGGCGGATTCTCCAGACGTAGTGCAAGGCACCAAGTGTCTCTAGGAAGTAGGTCGTCAAAACGAAGTCGTTGAGCGACTACTCACATTCCTGTTTGCGTATCTGCAAGGGTATTACCTTACCTTAAGTAAAATAAACATTCTCCAAAATGTTTTAATAATGCAGCATGACGAAATGGAATATTCTGAGTCTTGTGGAAAGATAAAATTAATTAATAAGACCCCAGATAAATAATTAGCAGATTTCACCAAAGTCAAAAGTGCGATTCAGCGCTACTTCAAAGAGTATAGCGTGATCTCTCAGCTCCACGTGGCTTTACGGGTGTGTTCAAAGGTACAACATCCCATCATAAATGTTCTGTTATAAAAAATATCACATGAACCATAGCTCAGCGGGTTCAGTATAGAGTAATTTAGCATTATCATGATAGTTTTTCTTTACATAATCATAGAGAAATTCATACTTAAGTGTTTTTGACAATTCCAGAATGGTGTAACCCACATATATGGGTTTGTTGTAGGTTACTTTAAGGCGATTCATTTGTATTACAACTAAATCCTCATGAATAATTGAACAGCTATGAAAGTTAGGCTTGCTTATTAAGTTGCTTGCACCAAACCTTTTACCATCATTCTCCCACTTTGATATCAGCTTTACATCAACTCGCTTATCAACATTCTCCATAGTCTTTCCAAAAACACTATTATTCATGAGTTTATAAAAATCTTTTTCAAAAGCATTTGTTGATAGTGTTCTTAAATTATTGTTTAGATCAATATATGGTTTGAGCCATGCTGACTGACGGAATTGTAATACGCGATGAATTTTAGTTAATTTCAATCCATGCTGTAGACACTGTTTCAAGTTTTGATAATGTATTACATATTTACATTCATAATTCACATTAGCAATTAACATTTTTGTTCGTGATGTAATGTACGGAGATTTCATATTCTCAGGACAAAATGGTAAATCATTATGATCATCATGTAACTCTTTAGGGTACTCGAGATTTACCTCTAAAATATATCCTATATCATCGTTATCATTTAGAGTGTTAACATGTAAGACATTAATTTCAGGTTGTATCAGCCAGCGAAAATCTTTCAGTGGTAGATATTGACTCATAGCCCAACCATATTGGTTATTTGCATCGAGGTAGACAATATACTTTGACTCTTCACAAGGGTTGTAGTTAGGCATGTATTTATTATTTGCTTTAGAATACCGTCCACTACATTGGCTTAATCCACCTCGAATTGATGATTTTATAAAATTAATCATGTCTATATCAGTCATCAATTCTAAATTTACTTTCGTTTTTTTTTCAACATTGAACTGAAACTTAACCCAGGAGCAGTAAAATACTGACAAGGATCAAGGTCGTAAGACTTCATACAAACATTCCGAAAATTTTCGAAAACATCTGCTAATAATAACACATCTGTCTTTAAATATATGTCTGAAAATTCACCTAAAGTTTGAATGTCAAATTGTGTCCATACACGTTGTGCATGTAAATATTCCTGATCACTGATATGACTTGTGTTTAAGGAACTGTAAAATGCATCTTTTGGTGGTAAAGAACACTCCTCAAGACGTTCCACACAGTTAATATATTCATAAGGGAATATACCTTTTGACGAATCAAATTAAAATCATCTTCTTTAGGAAAGACATGTTGAATTTCACGTAACTGATATGATTTTAAATTACTAGCAAGCTTATCAAGACTACTTGGCATAAAGCGGAATGAATCTAAAAATCGCAGTTTTATAGTTTTCTTATTGTCAGTTTTGATGTATTTTGTAAACGATATGTATTGTTCCTTATTATTTACAATCACATCAATTTTCTCATCTGAAGCTCCAAATTCTTTAACGATAAAGTGGTTATTGTATTTGCTACCGTTATGTAGAATGATTGGAATGAATTTAGTTACTCTGTACTTTAAATTACATTCTTGGTGAGCAGCACCACGATATTTCCCTGTTAAATGGTCATGATCGAAAACTCTTTCTGTGTATAAACATTCACCGCATATAAAACAATTAGTTTCAGTTTCAAAACTCATTTGCTGTGATGATGTTAGTGACTCCATTGGAATGATAGTATTTAAAATAGAGGATATACGGATTGCATCTTCCCATAAAAACTTTAGGTGCATCAGGTCCTCTATAGAGCTCAAACTTATTCAACGAGTCATCATAACTACATTTAATATAATATGCAAAGCTAAAAGGATCATGAATGTGAGTAGTGTTGGTAAAAATTTGGTTGGATTCGATGAACATGTATTAAATGGTTTTAGCAAAGCCTCAAAGTCAGCATATATAACAAATGGTACTCGAAGCTGTTTCTCAAAGTCTTTAAATTTCAGAATGTTATTTTTAGGAGTAGGTAATACCGTACACACATGATTACATCCCCATTTTTGAAGTTGAATTAGTTGGTCCTCTTTCTTAAAATATAGCAAACAGCCATCACACAACCACTTCTTACCTTTGTATTTTGATAGCTGACTACCGACAAGTCTACTTAAATGTGTTATCCAACAATAGTGGGCATTTTCACCTTCGGTTATGTACAGAAAATTAACATGAGCATTCTTTTTTCCTGAGAATAATATAGAGGACCTACTATACTCTTGTTTTCAATTTCATAAACATTAATACTTACATTGTTCAGCTCTTCAAAACGTTTAATGTCTTTTATCGCCATAGGAAATTCTATTTCCTTTAAATCCAACACTGAAGAATAGTGAGGATAAGATGATGTTCTCTTTGTGGTGTTTGAAGCCATGTTTTCAGTGTTGCCTTAGTAAACAAGAGTTTAGTGCTTTTCAGTCGGTCAACACGAATGTACCCAAAAGAGATGGGTTATGCCCTAATCCTGAAATAAATTACATGAGATTAATAAAACACTAGGATGACCAGTTTCGATCGTCAAGCGATCATCATCAGATCCAATACACTTAGGCTATAAAATCTATGTTTGAAATACAGGTGAAAATATTTACAATATGTACAATTATTTAGTTGCAGTATTGGTACTGCAACTGTCAGTGTATGCTAAATGCAGTATATATGTTAGGTGAAATGCTAAATGGTGATGGCTATCCGGAGATTGTACTTTAGAGAGATTATATGGTTGTAAACTATGGTTAAACTATAAAAAAAAAAAAATTTTAGGCTAACTACTTATCTGATTGTCTTCCGTACTACAGCTATTCGCAGTTTCCGTGGTCACTTGAACTCGCTGTGCGGTCGACTGCGGTGGTTATCTTAACGACTGGTTTTTCCCTGCCTTCCCCCCCTGTCCCTACGTGCTGTGGGGAGTGATCGCGATGTGTTTACGTCAAATCACTCAGGCTTAAACTCATGAATTTAGACAAGTCAATTTGGTTCAACAAAAAATGTATAGAACTAAACCTCACCCCTAAATACGTACCAATTAAAACCGTACCGAACACACCAGCCTCGATCATTTCAACTAAACAAGCCAAAGCGCTTTGGATAAAAAACGAATTAAGATTTGCATACATAAGAAAGCAAAAAATTAACCAACAATTATACGACATTCAATTGCAACTAAGTAATTTCTGGCACGCAGCCCAATGGGACAGCTTCACCGAACACCTACATGACACCATCAAAATCAGAGCAACGAGGAAGCATGAAACGCTAGAAAATAAATTAAGAAAACTAGGAGAAACACAGAACCATCAATCTAACGAACAACACACGAATAACAATGAATTCAATTTCCACAGCAGAGTAAACAACAAAACGAACGTAACCTTTTCTCAAGGTGAAATGAATATGTTAGACAAAGGTTTGAAATACAACTGCACAGACGCACACACGAACCACAATATAAAACAGTTAATCACAGATATTGAGATAGCCAGTCACAAGCTCCCAGCAGAAGACAGGGAATTAACCAAAAATCTCGCCACCAACGAAGCCAAAAAAAAATCCTCAAACGAGAGGGCGATAGCAATAACATTCAAAACAACAAACAAATCAAAGAAATAAAGTCGTTGAAACAAAAAATAAAAGAACATGACTTAATCATCACAAAAGCAGATAAGGGAAACACTACAGTAATTTTGAACAAAACAGAATACATTGAAAAAACAGTCGAATTCCTAAACAACAACGAAATCAAGGAATTAACAAAAGACCCCACCAACAAATTCCAAAAACAAATAAAAAGTGCGCTAAAAGAAACAGAATACATACTGACCAAAGCTGAAAAATCAAAACTAATAAACATGAACCCGAAAATACCGTCATTGAGGGGACAACCAAAAATACACAAAAAGGAATGCCCAATGAGACCAATAGTCAATTGTAGGAATGCCCCTAATTACAAAATCAGCAAAGAGTTACTAAAAATATTAAAATGCCGTCTTTCCAACGACAAAAACAACTCTGTAAAGAACACAACAGAACTAGTAACAGCATTGAACACCCTACAAATGAAGCCTAGCTTCAGGCTAGTATCCTTCGACGTAACTAACATGTACACCAATATTCCGATTATTGAAGCAATCAACACTATCGAAAACAACTTAAAATCCAACAACTCGGTAAAAGAAATTGAAGAGATTGTGAGATTACTGAGGGTCGTTCTCACCCAAAACGTGTTTCAATTCGACAATAAAATATACACACAGAGAGAAGGCCTAGCAATGGGATCGCCACTAAGTGGGTTAATCGCTGACATCTTCATCAATGCACTAGAAAATGCGTTCTTAGAAAAGACTTCAACAAAGGGAATAGTAATATGGAAAAGATACGTAGATGATGTAATTTGCATCTACGATACTGAACTAACAAGCGAAGAAACAATTCTCCAATCCATTAATAGCCTTCACCATTCTATCAAATTCACTAAGGAATCCGAAATAGACCGGAAAATAAATTATCTCGATATAACTATTGAACGTAAAGACAACGACCTTTCATATTCCATATTCCGGAAAGCAACACAAACCTCGCATGCAATCGACAATCAGTCTAATCACCCCAGTACGCACAAACTAGCGGGTTTCAATTCAATGGTGCACAGGGCTTTAAACATACCCATGTCAAAAGACAACTATAATAAGGAAATAAGAACTATTATGCAAATAGCAAAGGAAAACAACTTCTCGCCAAGCAAAATAAATCAAATTATAGCCAAACATAAAAATAAAGATAAAACGATTCCCAAACCGGACAGTAATGAGAAAAAATTTGCGCGTTTCAACTATGTGAATGCGAATACATATAAAATCACTAATCTATTCAAAAATCAAGGCATAAAGATAGCTTTCACGACGAAAAACACAACCGCTAGGCACCTCCTAAATAGTAATCTAAATAAACGTGACCCGTATTCAAGGTCAGGGGTATATTCTATAACGTGCCAAGACACCGATTGTCAAGCTAATTACATCGGGCAGAGTGGAAGGCGAGTAGACACACGTTATAATGAACATAGAAATGCGATAAGATACGGAACACATTCAGCCGTGTGCGAACATATGTGTGACGCAGGGCATAGCTTTACCAACATAGAGTCGGACCTTAAAATAATCCATCACGAATCGAAAGGCAGAGCTCTTGACATAAAGGAAGCAATCGAGATACACCTAGCCAAACGAAACAATCCCAACAATCTAAATGAACACACGTTCATGGAGAGCTCACCCCTCTTCACGCTACTAAAAAACACACCCTGTCGGAAACAAAACACAATTTAGCGACACAGCCAAGCTAGATAAAAAAAGGGGGGAAATTAGGGGTTTTTAATAGGTAAATGTTATCTGGATCAGGTGTACGATGTACTTTTCTTCTGCAATAAACCAAGGCCCATATTAGAGGCAGTATTAAAGGTGCCGGGACGTCCTCATAAGACCGTCAACGCTTAGTTCGAATGGGTTATGCTCCACGCGTGGCGAGGACTAATCCACGGTCTTTAATAGTTGTAGATCCACCTCATTCAATAACATACATCTTATCTAGGTTGGCAACACCTCACGTAAACACATCGCGATCACTCCCCACAGCACGTAGGGACAGGGGGGGAAGGCAGGGAAAAACCAGTCGTTAAGATAACCACCGCAGTCGACCGCACAGCGAGTTCAAGTGAGCACGGAAACTGCGAATAGCTGTAGTACGGAAGACAATCAGATAAGTAGTTAGCCTAAAATTTTATAGTTTAACCATAGTTTACAACCATATAATCTCTCTAAAGTACAATCTCCGGATAGCCATCACCATTTAGCATTTCACCTAACATATATACTGCATTTAGCATACACTGACAGTTGCAGTACCAATACTGCAACTAAATAATTGTACATATTGTAAATATTTTCACCTGTATTTCAAACATAGATTTTATAGCCTAAGTGTATTGGATCTGATGATGATCGCTTGACGATCGAAACTGGTCATCCTAGTGTTTTATTAATCTCATGTAATTTATTTCAGGATTAGGGCATAACCCATCTCTTTTGGGTACATTCGTGTTGACCGACTGAAAAGCACTAAACTCATGATGTTCTCTTTTCATTCATCGCTGCTGAATGGAGAGCTGAGGTTACAGCCCACGCAAAACATGCATGGTCACTATTCATATCATTTACACAAGCTTTCTTACGTTTGATCCATACAGGTAAATCAATGTATGATGATGCTCGAAGGGGATTATATTTGTTCATGTTGTTTGTTTGAGTCTTCAGTCTTTTGACTGGTTTGATGCAGCTCTCCATGCCTCCCTGTCCTGAGCTAATCGTTTCATCTCTACATAGCTCCGACACCCTACATCGGAGGCAATCTGTTTAACATATTCTAACCTTGGTCTACCCCTACAGTTTTTGTCCTCGACCCTTCCTTCCATAACTAAGCTTGCTATTCCTGGGTGTCTTAGTATGTGTCCTACTAACCTATCTCTTCTCTTCATTAACAGTCGCCAGAAACATCTCTCCTCTCCCACTCGTCTTAATACCTCTTTGTTTGTAACCCTATCTACCCATCTGATCTTCATCATTCTCCTGTAACACCACATTTCCAATGCTTCAATTCTCCTCTTTTCTGCTGCACCAATAGTCCAAGTTTCACTTCCATAGAGCGCCACGCTCCAGACAAAGGCTTTCAAAAATGACTTCCTAATACCTAAATCTATATTCGATGTCAGCAGATTCCTTTTTTGTAGAAATGCTTTCTTTGCCTGAGCCAACCTACTTTTAATATCCTCTTTGCTTCGTCCATCACTGGTTATTCTGCTTCCTAAGTAACAGAAGTCTCCTACTTCCTTCAGCTTTTCACCTGCCAATTTGATCTCCATAGAGGTTTCCGATTTATTTCGGCTGCATTCCAGTATTTTTGTTTTACATTTATTTATTTTCATCATGAATTCTTTCCGTAAGACGGAGTCCATACCATTCAAAAACTCATTCAAATCCTCAGGCTTGTCGGCCAAGATGACGATGTCATCAGCAAATCTCAGAGTTGAAATTATTTCTCCTTGAATCTTCACTCCCACTTTAAATTTTTCTCTAATTTCCTTCATTGCTTGTTCAATGTAAAGATTGAAAAGTATGGGTGATAAGTTGCAGCCTTGCCTTACACCTTTCTGAATACCAGCTTCTCTCTCATGTCCTTCAACTCGAATGACTGCTGTCTGGTTTCTGTACAGATTGTATATCACCCTCCTATCCCTGTACTTTATTCCAATTGATTTCAAAATGTCAAACAATTTAGTCCATTCAACGTTATCAAAAGCCTTTTCTAAGTCTACAAAAGCCATGAATGTTCTCTTATCTTTCCTTATTCTACCTTCTAAAATCAGCCTAAGACTTAGTACAGCTTCCCTTGTTCCTACATTTCTCCTGAAACCAAACTGGTCTTCACCCAACTCCGTTTCTATCTGGCTTTCAATCCTCTTGTAAATTATTCTAGACAGGATCTTTGAAGCATGAGTAATCAAGCTGATTGTACGGTAATCTTCACATCTGTCAGCTCCCACTTTCTTTGGTATAGCGATGATTACATTCTTCTTGAAATCAGGGGGTACCTCACCTGTCTCATAAATCCTACACACCAAGTGAAATAACCTGATCAGACCTTCATCTCCTAATCAGCGTAGCAACTCAATCGGTATATCATCTATGCCTGGTGCTTTGTTCCTGCTTAAGTCTTCCAAAGCTCTATCAAATTCTGATCTCAATATTAAATCTCCTTTCGCATCCTCATCAATTTCCTCCTCCCTTTCCATTACATGATTCTCAATCTCCTTTCCCTGTTCATGTTGGTTTCCAAATAAAGTACTTCAACCAACGCCCAGCCTGGCTTCCTTTCCTGAAACTCTTCACTCTTCACAAGGATAGCACTTGACATATTTTGGTACGTATCACTGATATTAGTTGATTTACTAACAATTACATTTTTTGTATTAAAGGATTTGATATCGGTAATTTCACCTTCACTCCATGATTTTACATATAACCCAAAGAGTTCAAAATTCATTTTAAATGATTTATGCTCTACTAAAACATTTTATACTAAGCCAAACACACTAGGTTGAACATTTTTAAAAAATGTTTCAATACTTTGAGTTTTTTCTTTACTATGAAGTCTGTAGCTAGCAATCCGATTTTTAAACGCACTAACAATTTGTTGAATATTCGCAGAATTTATTTCATTGCAAGCGTTATTTTTATGATTAATACTGCGTAAATGACCATGAATGATTGAAGAAGGTACATCAATATTACATACATCACAATGTGTTATAGAAGGTTCACCATTCTTCATTATTTTTGCTATACAACTATTTTCACAATCTTGAGAACATTTTCGCTTATGAGTATTTATTATAGAACAGTCATCCCCTACTTCATCACATTTGTTTAAAGGTTCCGTGCTAGTTGATGGTTTTGCAGTTTTTAATTCCTGTTGTTCTCCATGCACTTCAACCATGTGAGATTGATGTCGCTTTACAGCAGGAAAACCAAGATCACAAACTGAACACAAGAAAGGTGATGAACTGACATGCTTTAAATTTACATGCCGTCCAACACTATCCCGTCGGTTAAATGTCATAGCACAATGACTGCACACAAACATTTTAATGTTACGTTTAGCATTTGCGTGCCGTTGAAGGTTGTCAGGTCTTGAGAACTGTTTCTTACAGTCACCACACTTGAACATGATGATCACTTTCCAAATTACCTATAAAAAAAGAAATCATAAATGTTAATAAAAGATAAAACAAAGTAAAATATAAATAGTTTAATTACATTCCAGCTAATGGTCATAGCAGGGTATTTAAATCGATCATCTGAGAACTCCTAGCAAGTCTAATTTCATGTAGTTCTAACTGGGTTACTATACACCACTGTCACTGACACCTAGCAGTGAACATTGGAACTTGATAGAGTGTTAATCAAATCTAACTTATAAATTTAGCTTCACACGATTGTCAGGTTGTTCCAACTTTGGTTGTCAAGTACGATACCGTCACTGACACCTAGTGGTGAACATTGAAACTTAAAAGAGCGTTAATAAAATCTCACCTACAAAATTAGCTTCACACAATTGTCGAGTAGTTCCAACTTTGGTTACCAGATGCCATTGTCACTGACACCTAGCGGTGAACGTTGGAACTTGATAAAGCGTTAATCGAATCTATCTTACAAATTCAGCTTCACACAATTTTCGAGTAGTTCCAACTTTGGTAATCAGATACCATTGTCACTGACAAATAGTGCTGAACGATCAAACTTAATAGAGTGCTTATATCCAACTAAATTGAGGAAAGCAATGGCAAACTACCTCACTCCTCTTCTTGCCTAGAACGCCTCAAAATAGCGCTGCCTTGGGTTTTTGTGGGTATCTACTCACATAACGTAACGGCGGTACTTTTGAGGATCCAACCAGCCTTCGGGCTGACTACCTAACAGACACATCCAACTAAATATGATATTTAAAGTAGGCGTACTTACCAAAGTAGTAAGGTATTTTCAAGTCCTCTTCCAACACACGGGTAAGCTGTAGAGATAACACGATGTCAACTGTCGTTCACGAGATTCAAGTACAAAGTGAGAAAGGTCTTTCCCCACCCTAGCCTTTTATACCACAAACACACCTATGTCATGCGTGCACCTGTGTCGCCTCAAATATCTGTCAATGTAACATTTCTCATGGTCGATAATAAACACCTACATCACGCGATATCATACATCTGACTGAATCGTGTTTCACACACCGGCATCCTGTAACACAACACCTTACATCCAGTGGCAAGTTCATGTTTTACTAACATCCTACGTCTGCAAGAATCATGTTTCGCAAACTTGCTATTTTGTAACACTAAACCTTGCATCCGGTGGCGAGTTCTTTTTTCGCTCACATTCTACGTCAGCAAGAATTATGTTTCACACACTTTCTTAACCTAGCGTTGACCTTGCATCCGGTTGTAACACCTGCTTCACGTGACGTCATACACTGCAGGAGGGCTTGTTTTAAATCATATATCACAGGCTTGTCTCATCCTCCATTAAAAAAAACCTGCATGGTATAGTTGCCTGTACCCCATGTACTTCGGTGTATGCATTAGCCATTATTCTAAAACACATTCACCCACCGAGTTTTGCCCTTAGGCCCTTTGGCATGTCCTCAATTATGTTTTCGTTAGGTAGATTAGACCAGAATAGCTGAACTAGGATAGGCTAGGTTAAGCCATGCTCACCAGCTTTTATTTGAAAAGCCCACCCTCTTACAAAAACACCAACATTTACCTAGAAATCACTATTTCACCCCCTTGTAGGGATAGGTTTTACTTTGGGGTGGAAATAAGTTGTCTAGAGGAAAAGGGGCGTTAGCCCGAGACCTACAAAACCTCATTTGTCAAAATCCGACCATGGGTTCAGGAAATATCAACAAAAGTGTAGTTATGCCCTTAAGTTAAGCTACGGCCGCCATCTTGTTAGGTTAGACTAGGTTAAGTTAACCTACTGCCGCCATCTTGTTAGGTTAGGCTAGGTTAAGTTAACCTACAGCCACCCTCATTTTGGTTAGGCTAGGTTAAGTTAAGCTACGGCCGCCATCTTGTGTGGAGGAATGTGGAGGTGGAGGCTGTAGAACCCCTACAAAACCACTACTAATATCCAATTGCATATTGTAAATTCTGTTGTAACTTTCCAAAGAAATTAATCCTAGCACATAGGATTATTCTGAATGCAATTCAATGGGGGGGAAAATCCAGGGACATTTCAGGACCGCAGCTGTGCACGGTAAAGGTCTTGGCGTTGACTTTCATAATGATGAAACTGTTGGTTTAACGCGACCTCTTATATAAAAAATGTAAACACAAACGTCCACACTGTTGACTGTCAAAGGTTTGTTGACGAATCACATTATAGAATATCTTTACCCGGTTTCGAAAATAACGTAGCAACTCGATTGGTGGTGGTAAATTTCCATAACTGTCAAAGTACCATACTGTGGAACCTTGTTTTACATAGGCTACAAAACGGGTTCCTGGGCCTGCATCATCATCTAAATGTATCATGGCTCGTTCTTCTTTCCACGGTGCTTTGGGTAATTCATTTCGCATAAATACACCTCGAAAATGAGAAATCTTTAGTTGTTTGGCATAGCTTTCCACTTGTTCATGGGTCATGGCATGACAAGGCAGTTGTCTTAGTCGCTTAACGATGATGGACATTTTTTTTCTTAGACGATAGGCCACTACCTTGTTGATAAAGGTTTTAAAGGATTGCCGTTTCTAGCTCCCATAGCAATGGTTTCAACGTTTTATTGTGTCGCTCGCTATCTTTGAGTTCTTGCTTGCCTTGTTCCACGGCTTTTATGGTTTTCGCCACGGCACTAGCACCACCCAAAAGGGACCCCAAAGCTGCCAACCCCGCAAATAAAGCTGGCAAAAAAACACCTCGCTTAGCAACAGGAATGACTCGCCCACGTTTTTTCTGTATTTCTTTTCTTTTTATCGTTGCATTATGGTGCGATCTCGGTGCTGTAGACAATCGCACCGCTGGTAAAGCTTTCTCGATAGCTAGTCTTTTTAGATTTTTTTTAGTTGTTATAAGTTTTAGCACCGGATGTGAGACAGATCGACTGGTTTCCGGCCAGGCTTTTTTCTCTTTTTGAGATTTGTTTTTTTCATGTTCATTGCATATCTTTTTTCACCATGGTGCTACTTGGTAAACCTTTCACAGCAAATATTCGATAACAACTAACGTAGAGAACCTTATTTCATAGCAGTATATTCCAATTCTATATAAAGCAGAAAATCATTCACCGTTTACCCAGCTTGCTTTTCCTCAAACGTAAGCATAAGATGAAAGGATAATTCATCTCCAACATTTACTCTTTGATGGTTGTGGACCAACACTCTATCACCGTTTATTTGTATTTTTAAATGTTTATCATCAGGCATGGCATATTTAATATGAATCATACCATCATAATGCAATCGATAATGACTTAAACCGGAAGCAAGCATATAGGTAAGTCCATCATTCACTAGTGTTGGTGGGGAATGGTTTCTGTCATTGTCCAGTTTTTTATTTGACAGATACACTAAAAATACGGATGGGACACATTTATAAAGACTTTTCATTTGATAGGTCACATAACGTTTCGTGCAGACATCATTTTCGTCTCGAGGCTCTTGCACATCACTAATACGCTGATGATTGGCTGAATAGCCCTCAGCGGTTAGTCTCGGGGCCATGTGATAGACACTCTGCACTTTGCGATCGACATAGCTTTTTGTACCCACCTCTCGAGACTGTTTTGACAAAGAGTCGGCCATGGCCATGGTTACACGAGCTCGCCCAAACACGTCCATGGTGATAGACGTTAACCAACCTATCCTACTCACCGCTTGCCTGTATATATAAACCTTATACACACTATAAAAAACTCAGTCGTCGACACAATGGAATTAATGAAACAACCCCATGCTTTGCCCGACTGTGATTTGGTTTCAGAGCTATCACTGTCCGTGTGCGAACCTAAACGTCATGGCACCCTATTCCCATCTACCGTTCGTTGTATTATGGTAGGACCTTCGGGTTGTGGAAAAACCAATGTTTTGCTGAACATTATTACCGCGCCTCATGGCCTACGATTTCAAAATATTTATATTTTTGCCAAATCCTTGTACCAACTTCTGTACTGTACCCGATACCTAGTTGAGGCTATCGGCTGCGCCAGTTGTGGTAGAACCGTAGTTGAGATTTGTGGTCAAGGAGAAAAGATAGCGCTCAGATCGAGTCAAAAGAGTTGCCGGAAATGACGTAGGAGGCCGAGGGAGAAGGAGTCACTACCCCTCAAACGTAAGGAATCATGGGAGAAATAATGGATGTTTATAAAGATTAATTAGAAATAAAGTCTTATCTAACCTCAGAAGAGAAGGAAATAACGAGAAATATTATTGACAACAACTTGAAGAAAGATGGAAAACTCCTTAAGTTATGTTATGACTTTATAGCAGAAGATAGGGGTCGAGGTTAGATCCCTGACGTCAGACAGCGGAAGGAAGGAGGAAGTCACGTGCTAGGTCAAGGCGAGGTGGCCGCCCGCAGTGACAAGAGCAAGGAGTACCATTCAAGCAACACAGTTGAGTTGAGTAAGTTGTGCGGTAACAGTAGGTGAACGCAACAAGTCGTGGAGCGATACAGTTTATACGGCAGTGCAGTACGGTGAATTACATGCAGGAGAGAGTCGCTAAGCGAAGCCGGCAATGTAATCTTAGGAGTTCGATATTGGAGCACAGGCAGTCCGAAGGGCGAGTCAAGCAAGCCGTTAACTTTAGCCAGGAAGCCGGTGATTAGACACATGTTATTTTCAACTTTGCATTCACATACAGGTGGAAAAGAAACGCTTTTACAAGCTCATAACTTACCGAAGTAACACGCAGTATTCCACTAGGAATGAGAAACATTATTTCGGCTACATTCTCAATGAATAACCGCGTAGCGAAGCAGTATAATGAGGCCAGTGTTTAACCTCATATTACACCTGGACAGTGAAGCGGAACGTGTCGTGCTGTGGGCGATATTTTGTTACAATGTGATAGTCAATGCGTTGAACATTATACTCTGACATTTTTCAAGTTTGAGATGTTGGGACTTGGATTTCAGCAGTCCAGTCGTTCAGTCCAGTTACAGTAACACATTTTTCTACGGATAGTCAGATGGACTTAACTTATTTCAGCGGTGTTACAGCATATTTTATAATGCATTTGAACCGGTCATATTTAAGGCGACCATGGGGCCGTTCAAACATTACTGCTTTTGGCAAGTTAAGATGTGTGATGTTATGCACTTTGTGAATAGTGAGTAGTGGTTTTGAAAGAGTTCTAGCACCACCGCCACCGCTCCACCGCTGGAATACTAAAATGGCAATATCTCGCGAACCAATCAGGCTAGAGACTTGTACGAGGTGTCATTGAACTCGGGCTAACACCCCCTTTCCAATGGATAACATATTTCCACCCAAAAAAAAAACTACCCCTACTAGAGGGTGAAATTCTATTTTTTAGAGAATCTCTCTTTCCAATTGCAACATGTGAGAGTTTGAATGTTAATATGGAATGAAACGTTGTTCTACATAAAGTGCATGTGTTCGGTGGGTAGCCACTATGAATTAACATGCTTATTTTTTGTTTTTTACGCATGCCCACTCATAGCTTTTGTAAGAGGGTGGGCTTTTTAAAAGATGGTGGCTGTAGTGTATCCTAACCCAACCTAACGGGCCCTTGTGGACAGGTCATTGTTGATGGGTCCTTGTGGACGAGCCCTTGTTGACAGGTCCTTGTGGACGAGTCCTTGTGGACAAGTCCTTGTGGACGAGTCCTTGTGGACAAGTCCTTGTTGACAGGTCATTGTGGACAGGTCATTGTGGATGTGTCTGTGTGGACAAGTCCTTGTGGACGAGTCCTTGTGGACAAGTCCTTGTGGACGAGTCCCTGTTGATGAGTCCCTTTGGACTGATCCCTTTGGACCGGTCCCTTTGGACTGGTCCCTAATGCTATGATGAAATTAAACGTTGTTCCACATGAAACGCAAGCGAAGAGCCGATCGCTATTATGAATTAACATGTTTGTTTTTTTGTTTTTACGCATTTGCACTTGGGTTTTTTGTAAGAGGGTGGGCTTTTTGAATACAGATTTATAGATGAGTTATTTTTTTTAAATTAACCTAAAGATCCAAAACTAATAGGTCAATAGCTTTTAATATCTCATGAATCAATAAGGCTAGGGACTTGTATGAGAGGTCGTTGGACTTGGGGTGACATTCTGTTTCTTAATGTATTATTCATTTTTGTTAAAAGGGCCTAACTGCACTTTTGTCAATATCTCGCTAACTAATAATCAGAGAGGGTCAAGGGAGGTGTCATGGGACTCAAGATGGTCAACCCTTTTCCATGACCAACGAATTTACCCAAAAGACCTAAAACAGCAAGGTCATTGACCTATGATTTTATAAACTAATAATCGGAGAGGGTCAAGTGAGGTGTCATAGGACTTAGAATGGTTATCCCTTTCCCATGACCAATGAATTTACTCCAAAAATCCAAAACAGTAAGACCATTGACCTGAGATTTTATAAACTAATATGGGGTCGATAACCTAGATGTTAGATCCATTAAAACATCAATTATCATTATTATTATTATTATTATGATTATTATTATTATTATTATTATTTTTATTATTATTATAAACTAATAATCGGATATCAACATGTGAGGTTTCATAGGACTTAGAATGGTCAACCCTATCCCATAGCCAATGAATTTACCCAAAATACCCAATATATCAAGGTCATCGACCCGAGATTTTATAAACTAATAATCGGATACGAACAAGTGAGATGTTTACCATGTGTGATGAAACATAGCTTGGTAGAGAAAGAATTAGTGTAGGCTACATGTATGGTGACTGACAAGTCTTTTACCATTGGAACTTGTTTCCAGATCAAACTGCAGTACAGAGAGAGTATAGGTTGCAGGTATGGGTTAATAAATGACAAACGGTGTATACAAACTCTGATTTATCGATTCAAGAATTGAGAGTAGACTACCTTTAATTGATTGGTTAAAGAGGATAGCTAAAACACAAAATAGTGATTACATTGTACTAAACCGAACCAAACCTAACCGAAAACAAGCCAAGGGTTTAAGTGTAAAACTTGTGGGTAAATGTGGTTATTGGTAAAGTCAAAAAGGAAAGGGATAACGCTCTACCTATAGAGGGTAAGGTTTTAATTTTTTTTAATTTTTTTTGGAAATTTTGACAAGGGGCCTAACTATACTTTTGTTGATATTACCTGAACCCATGATGGGATTTTGACCTGTGAGGTGTCGTTGGACTTGGGCAGACACTCTCTTTTTGAATGTATTTTTGACATTTTAACAAAGGGCCTAACTATACTTTTGTTAATATCTCGCGAACCAATAAGGCTAGGGACTTGTATGTGGGGGTCCTAGCACTCGGGGTGGCGCTCTGTTTTTGAATATATATTTAATGTTTGTCAAAAAGGCCTAACTGCACTGTTGTTAATATCTCGATAACTAATAATGGGAGAGAGTTAAGTTAGGTGTTATAATACTTAGGATGGCCAACCCTTTCCCATGACCAACGAATTTACCCCAAATATTCAAAACAACAGGGTCATTGACCTGAGATTATATAAACTAATCATCGGATATCGACATGTAAGGTGTCATTAGACTTATAATTGTCAACCCTTTCCCATGGCCAATGAATTTACCTAAAATATCCAAAACATTAAGGTCATTGACCTGAGATTTTATAAATTAATAATTGGATACGGTCATGTGAGATGTTTACCGTGAGTGATGAAACATAGCTAGGTAGAGAAAGAATTAGTGTAGGCTACATGTATGGTGACTGACAAGTCTTTCACTATTGGAACTTGTTTTCAGATCAGACTGTAGTAAGAGAGAGTATAGGTTGCAGGCATGGGTTAATAAATGACAAACGGTGTACACAAAATCTGATTTATTGATTCAAGAATTAAGAGTAGACTATCTTTAATTGATTGGTTAAAGAGGATAGCTAAAGAAACAAAATGGTGACTACAATGAACTAAACTGAACCAAGCTGAATCAAACCCAACCAAACCAAACCAAACCAAACCTAATCGAAAACAAGCCAAGGGTTTAAATGTAAATCTTGTGGGTGAATGTGGTCATTGGTAATGTCAAAAAGGAAAGGGATAACGCTCTACCTATAGAGGGTAAGGTAAAGCTAGAGCATGGTGCTAATCCACACACCCAAGTACATGAACCACACACAACTATCCTATGTAGTTTTTATGGGTTGACTGTTAAAACTTGCTCAGTGGTTACTGGGACAAGATGGTCGCTACACACAACAAGCTTTAAATACCTGAGGCTAATAATCTATGCACACACTCACACACACTTGTTCTAAACTAAACTGTCTTGCTGGCAGAGCTCACACAGTAGGTAAATGACAGAAATGCTTGGCTAACAGAAATACAATCATTTTCGGTTGTCTAATGTTACCAGCTAAACATTACGTGCTATAGTGGTGAGCACATGGGCCTCTTTCACTGGAGATCTTAACTCGATTTCTAGCTCTAAGGCCTAGAACGAATCAAACTAAGAAAAAAGGGTATGGTGACGCAGTGGTTAAACTGTTAGCCTTTCACTAAGGTAGACTAGGGTTTGATTTTAGGTTAATATGCATGTCATAAACAAACAAATAAAAGCAGAGATAAAGTTTAAAACTGATTACACTTGTCTCTTTTCAAATTGTTACTTAGATTACAAATACAAACGTGGACTGGGTTTGATATACAGTTAATGCTTCCTATCACATACTAGACTGTAAGAAAGCCAAACAAGCAAAAGGCGTAGGTAGAGCAGTGGTAAAATCGCTATGTGTAGAGAAATACCTAACGGTTTTATGAACTGGCAAAGGTATGTCGCATAAACAGTGCAGGATACAATCCAGCAACCATAATTTTTATCTGGTGGACAAGAGAAAACATATATAGAGAGAGAGATATATAGAAAGCTTGTGTATGTGTGGGTAGCATTGGTTGTTTGACCAGAGAAAATACGGTGAGGTAGGGTGGGGAGAGGGAGAATTAGCACTTATATATGAATGGAAAATAGATTTTTTTCAATCGTTTTGTTTTTCAAATGCAGTGGTAGATAGTCGTTATTTTGTAAAACATTCTTACTTGCAGTAGTAATAAGCCTCTATGGTTCCGCTAACACATAGATAGACTGTATTATTGCCATGGTCAAGCACTCACATTAAGATCATTTACAAAATCATAAAATGAAAAATAAAAAATCTTGTTTTGGAAATATCGTTTTTCAACATACACAAAATAAATATATAAAAAATTAGTAAACAGCAAAATGGAAAATCCATGTTTCCATATAGACAAAATTTAAAAACCTTAAACGGACATTTAAGAAAATATATGCAAATGGGAAATTGACAAATGTGTAAATATGAAAATTGAAAAATCCATGTTTCCATATCATGAAATTGAAAAACATCAAACTGTCATTTTAAAAAAATGCAAATGGAAAATTGACAAATTGCAATGTGTGAAATGTGAAATTGAACAAATGGCTATCATTATTTTTAAAAAAGAACATGGTGCTCGATGGTTGAGGTGTGAATCAAACCCTCTCTACTTATTTGGACCACCCGAGACTGAGTAGACTAGTTTTAGTTGTCATACCACTTTTAAAAGTTTGTGTTAAATCTAGGAATTGAACCCAAGAGCTTGTAGGGGAGATCCAAGGTTATAATATGTTAAACAGATAGCCTTGAATGTAGGGTGTGGTAGTTATATAGAGAAGAGACGTTTCGCTCGGGGCAGGGAGGCATGGAGATCTGCATCAAACCAGTCAAAAGACTGACGACTCAAACAACAACATGTAAGCTCACAAAAATAATGTTGTGTAACGGTAAATGTTAGTCAACGAACAGTAATGCATTACTAAAACCCATGACACGATACCTAAGAGCTTTTCTAAAATTATTTTAAAATGCCTTTAACCCTATATTAAACACCCAGTTCACAAGACTCATAACTGCAATGTTATGGTCAAACAAAACAAAATCTATATTTCAAAAACAAAAACGTGGTTTAGTCAATGTATACTGGAAAAAGTTTTATAAACTCTCGAGTCCACAAAAATAGTTAAATTAGTAACTGTCAGGTTGACCGAGTGGTTATGGTGTTTGACTTAAGTTCAAATTTTCTGTTCAAGAAAGCAAGGGTTCGAATCCCTTAACTGATATAACTATTGCCTCAACATGGCTTGACCACACTGTATTATTGTGTACTCGGTACACAAACCATAGATAGAGTGTATTGTTTAAGTTCACTCTGTTTGCGAACATAGTCAGAGACTGTTGATGGTTAACAATTGCATTAATAGTGGGACATAGGGATAACAATTAAGAAAAACAGACAATACCCATACACTATTTTTATTTATTTAATGTAAGTACTTGTGCAATAGTTATATACAAACTACAACTCTCTTTTGTATAACTTATTACTATTTAGTCCTTTTCGATCCACTTGCACATCAAGGCAGATGACTTTGTAGTTCAGCCCCTTAAAACAACAACAACACTACCTCTTGCATAGTCTGTGATGTTGATGACTCTTGAGGCGTGGAAGATGGATAAAACATAACTTTTACAACAGGGGTTAAACGTTGCTCAACAAACAATGCACTATTTTGAGTAGCAACATCTTTCTCTTGTACTAACTTTTTAGCATACTGATGATTTTTTGCCAACACCATCAGTGTTTTGTCTGGAGCACTACATTGATGATCACTCACACTTAAAACCACACCATTTCTACGTTTCATATTGCCTCGACATCTTGTTGACCTCTGTTTTGAGCATCGTCAGAATATTATTCCTTTTACATTTTGTCGTCTATAGTTATAAGAGTAGCCTTTATAGAGTACACGTTGTTTACCTCGGTTAGTTGTAGTAAGTTCCATAGTAGTAACTAACCTGCTAGTATGATTTGCACACTACAAAGGTTATCTCTGTTCTGGTAATAGAATTATTTAGCGTTGGCTTTTATATTTAGTATGTACAGTTTAAAGTGATAGAAAAGTGGTAGAAACGTGGTAGCAAAGTGGTAGACAAGTGGTAGACAATTGGTAACATAGTGGTAGAAAAGTGGTAGCAAAGTGGTAGCAAAGTGGTAGAAAAGTGGTAGAAAAGTGGCAGAAAAGTAGTAGAAAAGTGGTAGCAAAGTGGTAGAAAAGTGGTAGCAAACTAGAAAAGTGGTAGAAAAGTGGCAGAAAAGTAGTAGAAAAGTGGTAGCAAAGTGGTAGAAAAGTGGTAGCAAACTAGAAAAGTGGTAGCAAAGTGGTAGCAAAGTGGTAGAAAATATTACATGTATTGTTAAGAAATAGTTTAAGCGGTTACATGGATTCATTACACTATAATTTTAGCATCTCGAAGCTCATTTTCTATATCCAAAAGTTCTTCCTCATATTTAGTATGACCAGCCTGTTTACAGGTATGCAAGTACTGAAGCCGCTGGATTAGCTTACTGGGATTGTTCCAGTAAACAAATTTAACAAATGCTTTTTTTGGGTGTAAACCATTATCATCATCATCATAATCATCATCATCATCATGGTTATCATCATCAATATAATTATCATCAATATAATCATCATCACTATTACTATCTAATCCTTTTTGTTCATCTTGCAATGCAACAACCTTTTGCATAGTTTGTGTTGTCTTTGATAGTGTTAGAGGTTTCTTAGACGTTAACGACTGTCCTAACATGTCTTTTTCAGGAGTTAATAAATGCTCTTTAACAAACAAAGCACTATCTTGAGCCACACTATTTTTTTCTTGGTCTTGCTTTTTTACCTTGGTTAGAGTATTTTGTCCATTTAAATGGGTACTATTTTGAGATTTACAATGATGATCGATTGAAATAAGTCTGTTGGAGCCTTTTGTTTTAATCATTCCTCGACACTTTTTAGATCGTTGTTTCGAACAGCACCAAGTAACAGTTCCATTTTTATTAGTTCTTTTTACAATATATGCATATCCTTTATAGTAAGCACATGGCTTACCATAGCTAGACGTTGATACTTCCATGTCAACTGTTAAGCATAAACTAATCTCTAGTAAAGTTAACTCGATAATAAAAATGATAGTTTGTAGTATGTGCAGTTTAAAGTAAGAGCAAAAGTGAGAGTCAAATGGTAGAAAAGTGTTAGCAAAGTGGTGGAAGAGTGGTAGCAGTTTATAGTAGTCATGATCTTTTTTACCAGAATGTGATTTGAGTAAATGTAATTTCTAAACCTTAGCAGTGAGTAGTCAGTTAGTCTTGGTTCAGACAAGCGTAAACAGTTCTCCAATGAATCAGACATCAAGATTTTCACTATGAAACAGTTGTGTAACCAATTAGGTATCGGTACTTGATAGCTTCACACATGAACAAAAATTCCAACATATCTGACATGAATTACATGATTTGAAAGTTGACAAAGAATATCCAATCAACCATTGTAGTTACAATGTCAAACACAAAGACAAAATCAGCATGAACTTTTAAGTTACAGGAAAATTCTCTGAAATAGACTATGCAGGAAATTTGGAAATACACATCAGAAGTTTGCAACACCATCCTTCTAGCCTATATAAATTATCGACATGGAAAGTGTGCACTGCCCCTAACATTAAACCAATTTATCACTAACACAAGTCAACAATCAAAACATTTTGTGTTGAGTCTATCATTTAATGCATATATTCTGTCTACATTGAACAGTAACAAAAAACGCCATTCATAATTAATTAAGTTTGCTTTAATTCTTTATGTAATGATAAACACATATCTAAAGTTTTGGTTGACTGTTCAGGGTGAATCGGCTTTGAACACATAAGAGAGGGAATATTTTAAGACTTAACCTCAACTCACCTAACATAACCTAAATTTACCTAACCTAACCATGTCATATAGGTAAGAAACGGGTCAAGCTATGCTTTCGACTACCGAGTTTCAGCTACTTTTCAAGGTTACCCTCTCGAACATTGCCGGAGACTGCTGATAAACACCTATGTTCCCACGGCGGCGGCGCGCAACGACTTACATGACGCACTTCCCCCTTTTCATTGATCCCTGTTGATTTGTCCCTTTGGACTGGTCTCTGTTGACTAGCCCCTTTGGAAGGGCCCTTTTTGCATGGAGTCATTTTTGACGGGCCCCGGTGGACAGGTCCTTTGGCTGATCCCTTTCGACCGGACCCTTTGACATAATTTGGATAATTGCATGGGCCAGTCCATAGGTACCAGGTTGGGTTAGGTTACACTACAGCCACCATCTTTTAAAAAGCCCACCCTCTTACAAAAGCTATGAGTGGGCATGCGTAAAAAACAAAAAACAAGCATGTTAATTCATAGTGGCTACCCACCGAACACATGCACTTTATGTAGAACAACGTTTCATTCCATATTAACATTCAAACTCTCACATGTTGCAATTGGAAAGAGAAATTCTCTAAAAAATACAATTTCACCCTCTAGTAGGGGTAGGTTTTATTTTGGGGTAGAAATATGTTGTCCATTGGAAAGGGGGTGTTAGCCAGAGTTCAATGACACCTCGTACAAGTCTCTAGCCTGATTGGTTCGCGAGATATTGCCATTTTAGTATTCCAGCGGTGGAGCGGTGAAGGTGGTGCTAGAACTCTCACAAAACCACTACTATAGTGGTACGTGCAGTATAAAAGTTACACGTCATGTACATTTATAAAATTTATTCTCAAAGAACACAGATACAGGGTGTCTGACAAATAAGTACACTTTTGTACTCACAATATTTTCTACCAGTGCAATTCGATCATAGTGAAGACGAACATTATTAATGAATGTCGATCGAACTTTTTACTGAACAGTGGCGTAAAACATCCGAAGAGAGAATGGGGTACTCAGTATTTTCGAACTTTTGTGGAGAATTTCGGACAATATCCATGATGGATACTCTTCATTTCATCATGTCGTCCTAGGCTGATACGGAGACGTGATGGCAGCTCAGAGTGATGGATTCGGTTCCTACCGAAGAGGATAATTACAACATCAAGTTCACTTGGATGGAGTCAGGTGTTAGTTCAGTGATTAATACAGCGTTTTATGTCGATCTTGCGAGAAATCTGTGGCAAACACTTGGATTACCGACGATCTTTGAATTTTATTAACATCTGGAATATGAAGGTATTGTAAGAGTCATGGCATTACTGATATGGTTTTTACATGAACACTGGGCACACTCGTATTTTTGATATGAGTGTTATTATTACTTTTTCGACATGGCTTGAATGTTTTACCACTCCGTTTGCTTAAATATGGTGTTACCATATGATATGGCAGGCACATTTATCCAAAGTTCTCACCATTGATTGACTTTATTAAGCAGGATTTGATCTTTATATTTTTCTGCGATGATAGTATTTCTTGATTATGGATATTTTTAGCGGGTGTTTCGAACTCGTGATCTGCAATTGGATAGTTAGAATTTTTCGTCAGTTCACTGCATACTAGCGAGTATGTAGAGTTCATCAGCAGTGATTTGTTTCTTTTATTGGAGTGTTTGGTAGCATTAAATTTTATTCACTCAAGTGAATGCATATTGGTTTTATGTGACAAGCAGAATCTTGTTGATTCCAATCATGTACACTCATTCACTAGTCTACGAGACGGGGCCTGTTACCTTGAGTAACTGTGTGGTGGCACTCACCTAACCTGTCATTTTAGGGATTTTTCATCTTAGTCTACGAGGCGGGGCCTGTTACCTTGCGTAGCTGTGTGGTGGTACTCACCTAACCTGCCAATTGAGGGTATCATATTATCATCTGAGTGTAATTATTATCGTAAGAGGATTAAACAATAAACTACCAGTCACATATTAGTTGATTTTTGTTAAATAAGTTAAAATTAATGTCGGCAGTGTTACACTTTGTAATTCTTGTTTTGCCAAACCAATAGTTTGTTGCAATACTCTTTTGAAAGTATATTCATTTAACAGTTAATGTTTTTGATACTCTTTGTGAGTGATTTCATACCTTTGAGAAGGATTTCAAGTAATTGAGTCTTGTAAGACGAGTTATTTATTGTAGGAATTTATTTTGAGGCAGATCATTATCAGATATTTTTGATGTGAGTTAATATAACACATTGGTGTTTTTTAAGTAAATCTAGAGGATCTTTAGAGAGTTTATACTCTGAATTAAACCAAATCTTGAATTGGATTACGATTACTAAGGTAATTTTCATATTGTTTAAGAAGTTGTCCAGACATGACAATATTAATTACAGTTCTTGTAGATCATGTGCGTTAACCATCTGAAGCCAGTTATATTTTTTGTGGATCATGCTACGTGATGATGTGAGGTATTTTTGATAGGAGTTTTGAGGTTGCCAGTTGAAAGTTTGCAATATTGCCAATGATAGTTTTGAGGCAGACATGAGGTCGTTGAACCCAGTCTAGCGTAATTTTGAAATTCATGCTGTGTGCTGAATAATTGTGGTGTTATGTGAAATAATTCTGGTGTTCAAATGTGATATTTGACAACGTGGTATTATATGGAGAAATTTTGGATAGTGAGATCCAACGTGATTTTGTGAAGGCAACGTATTATTTTGGCATGATAATTAAGTATGAGGTATAGCTTGGAACTGGTAAAATTTTAAGACAACGTTCTATAACCAATATTAAACATTTTTTAGGAAATTAATTAAATAAATAATTTTTGATAATCCAAGATTTTCTAATAATAATAATAATAATTTATGGAATTATAATCTGAAGTTTAACATATTAATGATCTGACCCGATGAATTAAATAAATTAATAGTTGATTAAACAGCCGATGAATTAAATAAATTAATAGGTGATTAAACGGCTGATAAATAAATGAATTAAAAGATGATAATTAATTAAAGGAGCTGATAACAATAAAATTTAAATAAATTTAAATTAATTTAAAAACGATATGATTTAAATAAACTGAGGAATTGCAACTTAAATTAATGAATTAAATAATTTAAATGGATGGATTGAGATAATTAACTTTAAATGAGATACTGAAATGAGAGTGTGTGGGTGATTTACAAATGATTTAATGAATTGAAGAATATAATATTTATTTAAATGATCTGACGGTAATGAATTAATAATTCTGATTTGAGGATAACGAATAACGGAATGTGAGCTGATGTGAGAAACATTATTTATTTTGACATGATAATGATGGTGATGACAGATGAGTAGTGAAGTTTTCTTTGATTCACAACCAAGTGGTGGTTAGCGATGATGTAAATATGGTGTATAAATTAATTGTTAATTTTTAAGGAGTGATTGTTGGGATTTCCAACATTGATTAATGCCATTTAAGCCATAAATGATTGAATAATTAAATATAAGTGTTTTTATGATATTTTGTGTTAGACAGATTAACATTTCTTGACATCCACATTACTGATGTTACGTTGACGAAAGTTAGGTCTCAGGGATCACGAAATGTCAGTGACGAAAATACATAGTGCTACGGCGGCCCTGAGAAATCAAGCGAACTTTAGTTATTTTTATTTTTCATGTGGATGAAAATTATTTAAGATAGTGCAGAGATGGTTCGATTTGTGAGGACTATAACATCATAACTTTTACATTCTACCATACTCTTAGGCAGGGTTTATGTTTCTTTTTCTGTCTGACTGATCAAGTTAAAATAAATTTTGTTTTTATCTTAGTTGTGATCTGATGATGATGTTGTTTCCCAGTCCTTTCCTTTGTCTCAATTAAGGCTTAACCAGAAAGGATGTGGTTTGCTAGGGGTTTAGTTGATGGCGCCCACTTCTATTTGCTATTATGATTAAATTTAAGCCCGTAACGAACCTAGAGATACTTTATCTCGTGTTACCCTCTGCTTTTGTGATATTTCAACTGAATTTCCGACACATTCTTTATTTTATTTCATGTTCATTTAACTCCACTGTGGCCTGGGATGCCAGGTATGCGATGTAATGGCAGATGGGTCATCGCATACCTCGGATGAACGGGTGCAGAGGAGGGAGAATTGGCTTTTCCCAATCGTGGGGATCCGATTTTGCTTATTCCATGGGAACACATCAGATTGAGGTTACGAGTAGATTGATCTCTATTTCATTTAATGGTGTTATAAAATTTGTTGAACTTGGTCAGACAATATACTTGTGTGCCCATTCCAGTGATCATGTTAATCATATTAGTGTTATATCATGTTTAATTATATGTCATTTTATTTCTCATACTCAAGTGTAGTTAGGAATTGATACATTGTGATGTTTTGCCATCCAACGTATCTGAATTAAAACGTTTAGTTGCAAATTATAATTATGTCGGCGGACGATTTGGCTAAAGTGTTAGAGGATTTGCAGAGTAGTATGTCCGGTATTGTGGCAAATATTACTAAAATGGAATCTGAAGTCAAAGGACAGATAAATGATTCAGAAGCTAGGTTACAAGCTAGGTGTGAGGAAAATTTAAAGGCATTAGAGACTAGATTGCAGTCCACTAGTGAAGGTAATTTGAAAGATAGTTTGAAGTCTTTAGAAGAAAGATTGCAGTCCAGTAGTAAAGATGAATGAAGGTCATTAGAAGAAAGATTGCAGAGTAGTACCGAAACTAATTTGGAAGCTAGTGTGGTTAATTTAAATGAATATTTCAAATTGTTTGAAACCAGATTACAAGCTCGTAGTGTGGAAAGTAACACAGAATTGAAAAACAATTTAACGAGTTTGGAAAATAGATTAACGTTAAAGAACGATGAAATATTAAAGGCTTTACAATCAGATATTAAGGCAGAAGAATCGAAAGGAGAGTATAATTTATGCATGTTAAGGAAAAACATTCTAGAATTAGAAAACAAAGGTGAAGAAAATATTTTTAATCGGAGGACAGATGTTACGTCTATTCAGAAAGATATTAAATCAGATGTATCGAAATTAAGGTTCGACATAGATTGTTTAGTAACAGGTGTAGGCAAAATACAAGAATGGTCTACCGAAGTATCTTTCGAATCCAAGATTAAAGGTTTAGAAACGAATTTAGGGAATGGAATTAAAAGCTTGAGATCAGTAATTGGGACAGTTAAAGAGGAAGTCCTAGGAGAGGTTAATTCTAACTTGAAATCCTTAGAAAACCAATTGCAGGTGGACATTAAGAAAATTGATGATGACATAGATCAGAAAGTTAATGAAAATTTAGCATTGTTTAAAAATAGAGTCGGTACAATAGTGGAAGAACAGTATAGTGAGGTCGATACCGAAGCAAAAGAAAAACGTTCAGGGATGGAAGAGAAATTAATCGCAGGTATGGCGAATTCGGAAGCGAGATTCACCGAGAATAAAGAAACGATGAAAATAGATTCAGCTCAGTTCAGGACAGATGTAAATCAATTGAAGGAACAGGTCGCATCGGTTAAGACAACATGCGAAGAAAATATAGATAAATGAAAGAACGATTTAGAAGAAAGTAACAGAATGCAGATTGTTATTTCGTTAGACAATTTGGAAACCAAATTCAAGGTAGTAGAAAAGCGAACGGAAGATAGAATGACTAAACTGGAGTCAATAATAAGTAATTTCACAAGTCAAGACGTAACAACGGGGGATGTATCGATGAATCAAACACCGATAGGTCGTAACATGAATAGTCAAGAGGTGAACGCAGGAGAGGATAGTCAAATTCAACAAAACGTTACTTATGAAAGGACTAGTTCAACCCCTCAAGGTAATCCTAATCAGACTGTAAACACTTCCAATACGAATGAACGATACTCAGGTCCGGTGACCATCATCAGAAACCTTGATGACAAACCAAGAAAATTTTCTGGGAATACAGGAGTCACACCAGTTGAATTTTTGAGAGACATCCGAGACTACATGGCGAAGCATCGGGTAGCTAAGGAAAGAGAGCTAAGGGTAGTCGAAAGCGCCTTTCGCGCATTTAGAAGCAACTTTGGGAACCTGGAACAATTTGCCATAGCATTTTTACGACGATTCTGGAGTGCGGAGGATCAGTTAAACGTGAGAGCGGAAATGTACTCAAAACGTTATTCTACTTCACATCCAACACATTATGCAAATTATTTTACATCTCAGTTAGCTAAATTGCAATTTTTGATTCCTCCATTGCCAGAAGACGAATTGTTACAAGCAATAGCAAGTCAGTTGCCAGTAGAAGTCCAAAGATCACTCATAGCCTCGGGAGCGAATACACTTGAACATTGCGATGATACCCTACGCAGATTGGATTACACAAGCGCTCAGATGACACCTAGGAATTCGAGAAATGAAAATCGGAATACGCAAGAAGTGAATGCGGTAGTTGTCGATAATGCGGCACACACAGATAGGAGAATATCTTGGGGAATAGGAGAAACGAAGAGAACAGAGGAAATATTCATAACGTCCGTGGGAATGACAGATATCAAGGACCGTATGAAAGACCATATGAACGAGATCCACGAGATGGTAGATACAGGAACTACAACCAAAATTCCAGATATCAGAACCGGAATGGATACACTAACCGATATCGAGGCAGATATAATCAGAATCAGAATCAGCAGTCCAATCAAACCTATTGACAAGGCAATGATAATCGAAATGATCAGAATGAAAGACGACAAGAAAGTCAAGAGTACGGGAGAACAAGCCGAGAGGATAGACATCCTAGTGCACCGTCCGAAGAGTTAATTCGAGATATCGATAGGGCAGGCACGAGTGGTGTAGAAAAAAAACGACAAATTAATGCCGAATCAACATGCTAGTTATCTGGAACCCGTCATCATAGTCGTAACATACCAGGTTAAAGATGAAGATTTGATCAAAGAAGAAGATATAGTCCACCGGGGGAATCGATATGAATTGCCAGTTATTAGCGTGGAAGTCATGGGAAAGGAAATAAAGACATTAGGAGATACAGGGGCCATGGTGAGCTTGATATCCATAGGCTGCCTTGAAGAATTGAAATTGTCAGGAGATGTTACGATGTTGCCAACTGTTGTTAGCAAGATTCAATGGGTGATCCCAGACAAGAGCATAAAATGTAAAAGTCAAGTACTTTTGCATATTGGAGTTGGAACCTGATATTTTGAGCCATTGTTCCAAGTTGTAGGTCAACTACATTTGGTATGATCCTAGGAGTGGATTTCTTAAGTGAGAGTGGCCTGATCATAGATATGCAGAGTAGGCGCATGTACTTTCAGGAAGAGGACATTGAAAATCAGGAATCCGAGATGACATTCTTCAGAGAGAATATATTGGATGAGATTGTATATAACATTGAAAGGTCATTCGAGAGTAAAGCTGACATGAAGAGTAAGATGAATCCGGAAATACAAGAGCAATTTGATCAAGCAATTTCATAATACGAGGACATATTTAACGATAAACCGGGTCTCATAGAGAATTTTACTTATAGCTTCAAGTTGATGGATGAAAAACCATATCACAAGAATTTATATCCTATACCAGACAAGTGGAAAGAAGAAGTCGGTATGATGATAAACGACATGGAGAGAGATGGAATTATTAAGAAGATGCCAACTGCTTATTTAAATCCTTTAGCTGTTGTCAAGAAGCCTAACGGTAAGCTGAGGATATGTCTAGATGCTAGAGCCCTTAATGAGAGAGATTTTCCTGAACACGACAGACCACCTGTTATTCGTGAATTGTTGCGCAGATTCAGAGGAAAGAATTTATTTTCTACTATTGATTTGACTAGTTCCTATTATCATATAGAACTAGCAGAAGACTGCAAACGATATACGGGATTTCTAATTGACCATAAAACCTATGTCTTTAATCGTTTACCTTTTGGAGTAAAGAATAGTGGTCCGGTGATGATCCGAGCACTAGATGAGAATTTATCAGGTGCAGTTAAAGAACATGTAGTGAGCTATATAGATGACCTGATTATAGCATCTGAAACAGCTGAAGAGCATATCAGGCACCTTAGAATGCTTTTTGAAGATCTCCGGAGGACGAATGTTAAGGTGAATTTCGACAAATGTCAGTTCTTTTATGGGGAGATCGAATTTCTAGGTCATAAGATCGATGGAGATGGATACAGGCCCAATTCAAAGAAGATAATAGCTATTTCGGAATTTCCGACCCCAAGAAAACTTAAAGAAGTTCGGCAGTTTCTAGGAATGTGTCAGTCCATTTCAACACATTGTCCTGAATATACCGAAACAATGGCACCTCTGCATGATTTGCTAAGGAAAGGAAATCGATGGAAATGGGACGACAAATGTAATCAAGCATTTTTGGCAGCTAAGAATATGTTAGTCGAGAATGTTAAACTCGAATACCCAGACTTTGCTAGAAGATTTTTTGTAGAGACAGACGCATCCAAGTTAGGCATCAGTGGTATCTTATATCAGGTGGATGATGCAAACAAACACAGATATTTGGCTTTCACCAGTCGCAAACTCAGGAATTGTGAAATGAATTATTATGCAACGGAGTTAGAGGCATTAGCAGTGGTTCATGCTCTTAAAACGTGGAAGAAGGTATTATTCGGGCATGACATAACGGTAATCACAGATCATAAAGCCCTCCAATTCAATATGAAGACGGACTTAGCAAGCGACCGTATCACCAGATGGGCTCTATCCCTACAACAATTTAACCCAACCATTGTGCATTGACCTGGGAAATTAAATCTGTTGGCAGATGTGTAGAGTAGAAACCCTTGTGAAGAGGTAATTATCAACCATATAGATCTTGTTCAAGAGGACCAAGGAACTCTGGAGAAGTTGAAAATGTTAGCACGAACTCAGAAGAGATACACACGTTTGCGAAGGGTATACCGTTTCTTAACACGCAAGATTGATAACGCCGATCCAGATTTTAGACGAACGGAGATAGAAGCTAGAAAGTATCACATGATGGGAGGTGTAATATATCAATATATCGATCAAAATCACACCAAGCTTAGAGTTGTGATCCCACCTAAGCTTGTCAAACCAGTTATTTGGATGATACATCGAACCGCAGCTCATGTAGGTGTAGACAAAACTCTGGCTCTTGCCCAAGAAAAGTTTGTTTGGAGGCAAATGGGACAAATGATCCGTGACGTCATAAAGACTTGGACAGTTGTCACCGAAGCAAATATTCATCTAAACTAATGAAGGAAGTTCCTAGACCGATTTTACCTAGCAAGCCGAGAGAACTATTTTCTACGGACATTTTTGGTCCGATTCCTCGTTCGACGAGAGGAAACCAGTTTGTTTTGGTTACTGTAAACGTATTCTCTAAATACGTATATCGGTGTCCAATTCAGAAAGCTACGTCCAAGTATGTTATCAATAGGTTGGAGAAGACAGTAATTCCAAGTATGGTAAAACCTGAAACTTTGTTAAGTGACCATGGATCACAATTCACCAGTATAGAATTTTCAACTGCTATGGAACGTTTGGGAATAAGGCATGCATTTAATTCTGTACGTTATCCAGAGGGAAACCCGGCCGAGAGAATTATGCCAGAGATCAGTAAGATGTGTCGTTTATACGTTTCGAGACAGCACCACCGATGGATGGAAGTCATGCCCATCATTAGTCAATGCTTAAATTCTACTATACATGAAAGTACAGGACAGAATCCGTCCGTGCTTCATCATGTGATGAAACCTAGTAGACCATGGGACCGAATTGTGAAGGCACCAGTAGATCCGGAACCTGCCCAAGAAAGAAGAGTCGAGATGGCAGGAGAAAGACTCAGGAGACAGGCAGAGAATAGAGCTAGGAGACATGCAGGAAGAAGGTTTCATGAACCATTTCAGGAAAATGACGAGGTGCTGATCAGGAAGCCAGTCACATTGAATCTTCAACAGAGGATATACCACAAATTTGCGCCGTTGTACGCTGGTCCGTTCCGAATTGATGAAGCATACAGAAATAACAGCTGTAAGATTGCTAGAATCGACACGAATGAAGTTGTTGGAACTTTCATCGCAGCCAGCATTAGGAAGTATCATTACCCTTAGGAAGAGGATGGTTGCATAGCTATCGTGTACATAAAATATTGTATATAGAGAATACCTGAGAGTATTTTTCTCAAGATTGATTTAAAAAAAGGAGATGTACGGGAGAGATGTACCCGTTACCTAGTTGAGGCTATCGGCTACGCCAGTTGTGGTAGAACCGTAGTTGAGATTTGTGGTCAAGGAGAAAAGATAGCGCTCAAATCGAGTCAGAAGAGTTGCAGGAAATGACGTAGGAGGCTTGCTTGACTCGCCCTTCGGACAGCCTGTGCTCCAATACCGAACTCCTAAGATTACATTGCCGGCTTCGCTTAGCGACTCTCTCCTGCTTGTAATTCGCCGTACTGCACTGCCTTATATACTGTATCGCTCCACGACTTGTTGCGTGCACCTTCTGTTACCGCACAACTTACTCAACTTTAGCCAGGAAGCCGGTGATTAGACACATGTTATTTTCAACATTGCATTCACATACAGGTGGAACAGAAACGCTTTTACAAGCTCATAACTTACCGAAGTAACACGCAGTATTCCACTAGGAATGAGAAACATTATTTCGGCTACATTCTCAATGAATAACCGCGTAGCGAAACAGTATAATGAGGCCAGTGTTTAACCTCATTTTACACATGGACAGTGAAGCGGAACGTGTCGTGCTGCGGGCGACATTTTGTTACGATGTGATAGTCAACGAGTTGAACATTATGCTCTGACATTTTTCAAGTTTGAGACGTTGGGACTTGGATTTCAGCAGTCCAGTCGTTCAGTCCAGTTAGAGTTACACATTTTTCTACGGATAGTCAGATGGACTTAACTTATTTCAGCCGTGTTACAGCATATTTTATAATGCATTTGAACCAGACATATTTAAGGCGACCATGGGGCCGTTCAAGCATTACCGCTTTTGGCAAGTTAAGATGTGTGATGTTATGCACTTTGTGAATAGTGGTACGTGCAGTATAAAAGTTACAAGTTATGAACATTTATAAAATTTATTCACAAAGAACACTTTTGAAGTCACAATATTTTCTACCAGTGCAATTCGATCATAGTGAAGACGATCATTATTAATGAATGTCGATCGAACTTTTTACTGAACAGTGGCGTAACACATCCGAAGAGAGAATGGGGTACTCAGTGTTTAGAACTTTTGTGGAGAATTTTGGACAATATCCATGATGGTTACTCTTCATTTCATCATGTCATGCTAGGCGGATACGGAGACGTGATGGCAGCTCAGAGCGATGGATTTGGTTCCTACCGGAGAGGATAATTACAACATCAAGTTCACTTGGATGGAGTCAGGTGTTAGTTCAGTGATTAATACAGCGATTTTCGTCGATCTTGCGAGAAATCTGTGGCAAACACTTGGATTACCGACGATCTTTGGATTTTATTAACATCTGGAATATGAAGGTATTGTAAGAGTTATGGCATTACTGATATGGTTTTTACATGAACACTGGGCACACTCGAATTTTTGATATGAGTGTTATTATTACTTTTTCGACATGGCTTGAATGTTTTACCACTCCGTTTGCTTAAATATGGTGTTACCATATGATATGGCAGGCACATTTATCCAAAGTTCTCACCATTGATTGACTTTATTAAGCAGGATTTGATCTTTATATTTTTCTGCGATGATAGTATTTCTTGATTATGGATATTTTTAGCGAGTGTTTCGAACTCGTGATCTGCAATTGGATAGTTAGAATTTTTCGTCAGTTCATTGCATACTAGCGAGTATGTAGAGTTCATCAGCAGGGATTTTTTCTTTTATTGGAGTGTTTGGTGATATTAACTTTTATTCACTCAAGTGAATGCATATTGGTTTTATGTGACAAGCAGAATCTTGTTGATTCCAATCATGTACACTCATTCACTAGTCTACGAGACGGGGCCTGTTACCTTGAGTAACTGTGTGGTGGCACTCACCTAACCTGTCATTTTAGGGATTTTTCATCTTAGTCTACGAGGCGGGGCCTGTTACCTTGCGTAGCTGTGTGGTGGTACTCACCTAACCTGCCAATTGAGGGTATCATATTATCATCTGAGTGTAATTATGATCGTAAGAGGATTAAACAATAAACTACCAGTCACATATTAGTTGATTTTTGTTAAATAAGTTAAAAATAAAAGTCAGCAGGGTTACACTTTGTAATTCTTGTTTTGCCAATCCAATAGTTTGTTGAAATACTCTTTTGAGAGTATATTCATTTAATAGTTAATATTTTTGATACTCTTTGTGAGTGATTTCATACCTTTGAGAAGGATTTCAAGTAATTGAGTCTTGTAAGACGAGTTATTTATTGTAAGAATTTATTTTGAGGCAGATCATTATCAGATATTTTTGATGTGAGTTAATATAACACATTGGTGTTTTTTTAAGTAAACTTAGTGGATCTTTAGAGAGTTTATACTCTGAATTAAACCAAATCTTGAATTGGATTACGATTACTAAGGTAATTTTCCTATTGTTTAAGAAGTTGTCCAGACATGACAATATTAATTACAGTTCTTGTACATTATGTGCGCTAACCATCTGCTCCTAAAGGCGGAAGAGCTACTAGGTGGCCAACGGCATAGAATGGGGAAGGCAGCGGGAAACCACTCCATTAAAGATCCTAGGATATCCCAAGTATAGCAGCCATGATGAGTTTCTCTATTGATTGTGATTCTACTGACCATGGGAATCGGAAACCAAGATCCGCCAAGAGAGGAAACAGTAGCGAGGCCTCTTCGGTCGTCATTCAACGAAACCCTCGCAATGACAATTGCAAATTCACTTTTGGTACATGGAACGTAAGAACTCTTCTACAACCTGGACGGCTTGAGGAGGTAAAAAACTCTATGATTAAGAAGAATCTAGATGTCCTGGGAATGTGTGAAACTAGATGGGCAGGAAATGGAGACCTCATTTCTGATGACTTCAGGATAATCCACGCAGGCAATACCAAAGCCGGAAATAGTGGTGTAGCGATTGTATTAAGAGGAAAATGGACTCACAACGTAGTCAACACTTATCACATTAGTGACAGAATTATAATGATACAAGTAAAAGCAATTCCTGTTGTTTTGGTGATAATAAAAACATATTTCCCCACTTCAAATGCTGATGATGAAGAAATTGAAGAAATGTATGATCAAATAGAAGAATTGTTTGACATAGTAAAGGAGAATTCAAACATTATTTTAATGGGTGATTTTAATGCTTCCGTAGGCTCCCACAATGATGTTAAATATGTTGGTAAGTTTGGCATGGGTGATGTCAATGTGAGAGGAAAAAGATTACTGGAATTCTGTGAGCACCATGAGATGGTAATAACTAATACCTGTTACGAAGTTCCCAAGAGAAGACGTTACACCTGGATAGCACCTGAAGGTAGAAGAAGGTTGCAAATTGACTACATCATAGTTAAACAAAGATATAGGAACCAAGTGAAAGCCAGTTATAGTTACCCTGGTGCGGAAATTGATAGTGATCATATCCTAGTTGCAGCTAAATGTGATATAAGGTTCAAGAGGAATAAAACATTTAGACGAAAGAGATGGTGTTTAAATAAGCTTCAGGATCCTAATGTAGTACAAAAATTTAAAGATGTTAGCAAATTGGTTAAGGATGAGACTTTAGGATGGGATGATATAAGAAATGGCTTAGAAACAGCCGCAACGGAAGTACTAGGCAAAAGAAAATTGGAACCGAAGAAGAAATGGATGACCCAGGAAATCCTGGAGCTTATTGAAGAAAGGAACAAATTTAGAAATATAGACACTCAAGCGTATAAGTCTCTAAAGAATCAAATAACAACGAAATGTCGCAAGGAGAAAGAAAATCGGATGAAGCAGGTATGCATGGATATTGAGGATGACCTGAAGAATGGGAAACCTGACAAATATTATTTTAAAGTGAAATCTTTGAGCTATCAGCAACACATTACAAGCAACGTAGTTAAGGATTCCAAAGGGAAGCTATTGTTTGAAAATGGTAAGGTATGTGAGCGATGGAAGGAATACCTTGAAGATTTGTATGATGGACCAGATATTACTGACAATAGTAGTTAAATAGAAGACGAAGAACTAATTGAAGAAGATGATAAAGGTCCAACTATAACTAAAGCAGAGTTTTATGCAGCACTCACTAAACTGAAAGGAAATAAAGCAACTGGTGTAGATAACATTCCTGCAGAGCTCTTAAAATGTTGTGATGTAAGCATTAAGGAATGCCTTTTTCAAATCATTACTAAATGCTATGAGGACGGAATTGTACCTCCTGATTTTATTAAAAGTCGAACAATCACACTACCCAAGAAAGGAAATGCTTGTGAATGTTCTAATTATAGAACTTTAGCCATTCTTTCACATGCATCAAAGATTTTATTGATAATCATCAAAGAAAGACTAAGCAAGAAAATTGAACAACATCTGGATAGTGATCAGTATGGATTTAGAACAAGGAAAGGGACTAGGGAGGCTATCCTAGCATTACGTCAGATTTTAGAAAGAAGACTGGAAGTTAATCGAAAAACCTATATAGTATTCATTGATATAGAAAAGGCATTTGATAATGTTAATTGGAAACCCTTATTTCTTACATTGGCCAAAGTCGGGATTGACTGGAAAGACAGGCGCCTTATTCTGAACTTATATAAAAATCAAACTACCGAAATAACAGTTAATGGCAATAAAAGAGAAGCAAAAATAAGAAGAGGTGTAAGGCAGGGTTGTCCTCTATCACCATATCTCTTTAATATCTATATAGAAGCTGCAGTAAATGCATTAAAAGAGAAAACAAAAGGATTAAAATTTAATGGAGTACAGGTGCATAGCATTCGCTTTGCAGATGATATTGCACTTTTAGCAAACTCTGCATGTGAAATGAATAGAATGTTAAACATTTTTCAGAAATCCTTAGGAAAATTCGGGCTAAGAGTTCATTCTCGAAAGACAAAATTAATGGTGGTTGATAAAAAGAAACAACCAATTTTAGCTAATATAATGTTAAATGATAGTGCCATTGAACAAGTAACGGAATTTTGCTATTTGGGAAGTGTGTTTAATTATGACAACAGATGCATCTCAGAAATTAAGAAAAGAATAGTGTTGGTGAAGGAAGCCTTTCAAAATAAGAAGAATTTGCTGCTCAATGAGCACCTCAACTTGAAGATAAGGAAGTCATTTCTCAAGACCTTTGTTTGGAGTGTGTTGACCTATGGTTGTGAAACATGGACACTGGGAAAAAGATAAGAATCAAAACTTGAGGCAGCTGAAATGTGGTTTTGGAGACGAATGACCCGAACAAGCTGGGTGGAAAGAAAGAGAAATGAGTTTGTTCTGAACCAAATTCAGGAGAATCGATGCCTGTTGAACACCATCAAGAGAAGGAAATCAAAATTCATGGGACACGTACTCAGACATGACACCCTCCTCCAGGTCATTTTTGAAGGAAAAATTTTGGGGAAGAAACCAAGGGGACGACCAAGACAATCGTATCTCAAGAACATTGTCAAGGAAATGGAATGTGAATCGTATGTCAATATGAAGAGAACTGCTGAAGACAGTAAGAAATGGTTGCAACGACAAGTATTTTAGCCTTTAGAAGCTGATGATGAACCATCTGAAGCCAGTTATATTTTTTGTGGATCATGCTACGTGATGCTGTGAGGTATTTTTGATAGGAGTTTTGAGGTTGCCAGTTGAAAGGTTGCAATATTGCCAATGATAGTTATGAGGCAGACATGAGGTCGTTGAACCCAGTCTAGCGTAATTTTGAAATTCATGCTGTGTGCTGAATAATTGTGGTGTTATGTGAAATAATTATGGTGTTCAAATGTGATATTTGACAACGTGGAATTATATGGTGAAGTTTTGGATAGTGAGATCCAACGTGATTTTGTGAAGGCAACGTATTATTTTGGCATGGTAATTAAGTATGAGGTATAGCTTGGAACTGGTAAAATTTTAAGACAACGTTCTATAACTAATATTAAACAATTTTTAGGAAATTAAATAAATAAATAATTTTTGATAATCCAAGATTTTCTAATAATAATAATAATAATTTATGGAATTATAATCTGAAGTTTAAGCATATTAATGATCTGACCCGATGAATTAAATAAATTAATAGTTGATTAAACAGCCGATGAATTAAAAAAATTAATAGGTGATTAAACAGCTGATAAATAAATGAATTAAAAGGTGATAATTAATTAAAGGAGCTGATAACAATAAAATTTAAATAAATTTAAATAAATTTAAAAAACGATATGATTTAACTAAACTGAGGAATTGCAACTTAAATTAATAAATTAAATAATTTAAATGGATGGATTGAGATAATTTAATTTAAATGAGATAATGAAACGAGAGTGTGTGGGTGATTTACAAATGATTTATTGAATTGATGAATATAATATTTATTTAAATGATCTGATGGTAATGAATTAATAATTCTGATTTGAGTATGACGAATAACGGAATGAGAGCTGATGTGAGAAACATTTAATTATTTTGACATGATAATGATGGTGATGACAGATGAGTAGTGAATTTTTCTTTGATTCACAACCGAGTAGTGGTTAGCGATGATGTAAATATGGTGTATATAATTAATTGTTAATTTTTAAGGAGTAATTGTAAGAATTTCCAACATTAATTAATGCCATTTAAGCCATAAATGATTGAATAATTAAATATAAGTGTTTTATGATATTTTGTATTAGACAGATTAACATTTCTTGACATCCACATTACTGATGTTACGTTAACGAAAGTTAGGTCTCAGGGATCACGAAATGTCAGTGACGAAAAGACATAGTGCTACGGTGGCCCTGAGAGCTCAAGCGAACTTTAGTTATTTTTATTTTTCATGTGGATGAAAATTATTTAAGATAGTGCAGAGATGGTTCGATTTGTGAGGAATATAACATCATAACTTTTACATTCGACCATACTCTTAGGCAGGGTTTAAGTTTCTTTTTCTGTCTGACTGATCAAGTTTAAATAAATTTTGTTTTTATCTCAGTTGTGATCTGATGATGATGTTGTTTCCCGATCCTTTCCTTTGTCTCAATTAAGGCTTAACCAGAAAGGATGTGGTTTGCTAGGGGTTTAGTTGATGGCGCCCCTTTCTATTTGCTATTATGATTAAATTTAAGCCCGTAACGACCCTAGAGATACTTTATCTCGTGTTACCCTCTGCTTTTGTGATATTTCAACTGAATTTCCGACACATTCCTTATTTATTTCATGTTCATTTAACTCCACTCTGGCCTGGGATGCCAGGTATGCAATGTAATGGCAGATGGGTCATCGCATACCTCGGATGAACGGGTGCAGTACGTGTATCTGGAACAAATTATGTCTTCATTAAATAAAGAAGCCATGGGCTATTTTACATTCACCTTACCCCAAGATGTCATTCAACCAGCTGCATTCAACCAGATTCCATTATAATTATTGATGATATTGCCACTCAACGACAGACCATTATACAAGAGTATTTTAGTATGGGACGCCATAAACAAGTGGATTGTTCTTAACTGGCTCAGACCTATTCAAAAATCCCCAAACAGTTGATTCGTGACAATGCCAATCTCATCGTTTTGTTTCGTCAAGACTCTAGAAATCTCTATCATATTTTTCAAGATCATGTGAATCCAGATATATCCTTTACAGCTTTCACGCAATTGTGTGCATTGAGTTGGAACCATCATCCCCATGACGGTTTGGTCATTAATAAACAGAGTGAACGATGTGAGGAACGTTATCGCTTTGGTTTTGATCATTTTATTTCTGTTTAAAAAGACCCAGGGTTGGACATTTCCTGTTAGTGTGTCTTTACCTTTACCATGGCGAACGCCATAGGGTACAAGAAACATGTTCAAATCATGCAGCGTATTATTGAGGAACGAAATACGATTCGACATAAATTTCGTGAATTACAACGTTTAAAAAACGTCAATCCTTTACCCATAATAAAACATGCTCCATCATCGCTTGATCCCATGAGGTTCAAATCAAATGCTTCTGCTGCTTCTGTTGCTGCTGCTGCTGCTACCTCTCAAACCAAACCCTTAACAAGTTCAAATTTTACTAAAACAGATTCCACAGGACATGAAAAATTCTCCTCCTCCTCCTCCAATAATGTTAGTGAACAAGAACATGAAGGACAAGAAGAAGAAGAACAAAATGAACAAAGTGAAAGTGAAAGCGAAACCGTATTTAGTCCTGAAAGAAAAATATCCTCACCCCTTCAACAGTTTCTAAAAACAAAACAAAATCATTCGTCATAGCGGCAACACCGTCTTCCTCCACATCGTCTCCGTTTTCACAAGTATTGGCAACCCCTCAAAATAAAGCTCAACTCAAAAAAAATTTAATCAAACATTATGGGGCAACCCTGGAACCGTATCTGACCCTTCTATTTATTGGAATGACAGATACCACGTATGGTGTTCGTTATGAGAATGATAGTTTTAAAATTGGGGATTCATCCATTAAATTTGCTCGTACCAAAGCTGTCCTTAAAAAGATCAACTATAAATTAACACCAGGTCTGTTAAAGCTACTATTCTCTCGCACCCCCTCGCCACAAGATTTTACGTCCGAGGACCTTGCTAAATATAAATCCATTTTATTAGACACCAACGCTCACAAAAGAAACTATAAATCCTCTCAGCAGCTCAATGCCAATATATACCAAAAATATAAAACCGTCATTGCAAACATCATTGGTAAGCAAAAGCATCACTGCCTCTGATGTGAGGTATAAGAAATTAAAACCCTACATAGATATAACCTTTTGGAATAATCCCAATCAGTTAGTAGAGCGCTTATACTTGCGTCATGCATCAAAACAAGCTGGTCATACTGGACATGAGGCAGAAATCGCCCACATCGAACAACAACTCCGAGATGCTAAAATTATCTTATAAGCCATCCCCCATCAAAGTGGGCATCGCTCATGAATTGCATAAACCAGCTCGACGCATTTATGAACGCCGTCGTGTCATTTCCAAAGGAATCGGTGAAATTTGGCAGGCAGACTTGGTTGAGATGATACCTTATTCTAACGTTAACGACGGTGTACGCTACGGTGTACCGTATTTGTCTATTCCAAAATGGCTTTTGTTCAACCAGTAAAAAATAAAACTGGTGTCTTAGTCACAAAGGCCTTTCAACATATTATTGAACAATCAAAACGTCAACCTCACTTGTTACAAACCGACCAGGGGAAATAATTTTTCAACAAGGATGTCTCCAGTTTTCTCAAATCTAAGGATATTCACCATTACACCACCTATAATAATCTCAAAGCTAGCGTAGTTGAACGCTTCAATCGAACATTAAAAAGTTATATGTGGAAAGAGTTTACAATACATGGTTCCTATCGATGGATAGCCTGGTTACCTCAACTTGTGTCACGATACAACAACACCATTCATTCCACCATCGGCATGAAACCTCGCCTCGTCACCAAGAACCTACCCAGACTCAATAGACTGTTTAACCCTATAAAAAGGGTTGACCCAAGGGGACATCGCCTTAAAATTGGAGATTTTGTTCGCATCAGTAAACATAGAAGTGTGTTTCCAAATCGTATTTTAAAATTCGCCAATTCAAGTTAGGTCAACCAGTGACGTACCTTTTAGAATATCAGAGCGGTCAACCCATTCAAGGATGATTCTATTATGAAGAAGTGCAAAAAACATTATATCCCAACGATTATCACATTGAATGAGTAATTAAAGTCAAAGGTGCAAAATATTTTGTAACGGTGTTAGGGTTTCCTTCCACGTTTAATTCATGGGTCAATAAACATATTTTTTGTAATAAAACCCTATTTATTTATTTAGTTAGTTATTTAGACAAATTTCCCTTTCTAAAAAGATGTATCACACTACCTTTCACTAATCCCACGCTTTTTGTTTTTTACATGTCCAATAACCTCTTTGTTCAACCCCATGCCAATCTTTTATCATGATGTTATACACTCACTCATGGTTTGAAACTTTGCGCTGCTTTATAAATCCATTATGAACCAAGACTATGACATACTCAGTATAAAGCCACACACTGTATAATGATACCTGACTCTTATCTCTCTGGCTGCGGAGCACGCACAATGATAAGACCACTTGTCTGTCTGCTGGCAGTGGACCAGTCTCAAAGCTTCCAATTCTAATTTCACCAAGCAGGTCTCTCTCTCTGTGTGTGAGCACAGGCAAGCCATGTCAAATTATAATAATAATGTGTATGTGTTTTACCAACATCACAGCGCTTAACACAACGTGACATCAAATCTGGTTTTTACTATTTCCCCGTTTTCCTCAAATATCTCGAAAAATGTAGGAAGCCATTATTTTAGCTTTTAAATACCTACATTCCCGTAAAGAGGTCAACGAGACAAAAACATCAACATGCCCGTCATAAAAATCACATAATTCGTTTTCCAAATAACTTGAAAAATAACAAAAACACATTTTCCATTAAAAAAAACTTTCCAGCTTTTTAACCTACATCCCCGTAAAGAGGACGACGAGACGAAAAAATAATATCACACACGTCATGATCACTTTTTCAGTTTTCCCAATATTCGGGAAAATCACAAAAACCCATTTTGACCAAAAAAACCATGTTTCCAGCTTTTTACCTTTTCAATACCTACATCCCCGTAAAGAGGACAATGAGACAAAAATAATAATATCACACACGTCATGATCACTTTTTCAGTTTCCCCAATATTAGGGAAAATCACAAAAACCCATTTTACACCAAAAAACATGTTTCCAGCTTTTTTGCCTTTCCAGTACCTACATCGCCGTAAAGAGGACGACGAGACAAAAATAGCAACATGGTCGTCATAGAAATCACTTGGTTTGTTTTCCAAATATCTCCAAAAATAACAAAAATACAATTTCCATCAAAAGAACATGTTTCCAGCTTTTCACCTTTTCAATACTTACAACCCCGTAAAGAGGACAATGAGACAAAAAATAATAATATCACACACGTCTTGATCACTTTTTTGGTTTTCCAAAAATTAAGAAAAATGTGAAAAACGCATTTTCAGACCCAAAATCCTATTTTCAACTTTTCAACACCTACATTCCCGTAAAGAGCACAACGAGACGAAAAAAACGATCCAAGGACGCCCTCCTAGCATTACTCCTTCCTTCCCAAGGCCGCCAGGGGCTCACAACTTCCGAAGAGCTGCAGAAGCCCCCTCACCACACTACTTACCCCCTTTGATTTTGCTGAAGGAGAATCTGAATTGGTATCAGGTTTTAATGTAGAATATAGAAGAGGAGGCTTTGCAATAATCTTTATAGCAGAATATGCAAGAATTTTATAAGAATATTATTTTGTGTAATATTTATAGGAAGAGATACTTTTTCTTTCCTGTTCTTTTTGAAGCTATCATTTTTGTCTTTTATGTTTATTTGAGTTCGAAAACTACATCGTCAAATCAGTAGCATAACCTCCAAATTTACTCTGAACATGATTGAAAAGGAAGGTTTCTTGATGTATCTATTTGGGTTTATTCGTGTTGACCGTCTGAAAAGCACCAAACTTGTGTTTACTTAGGCAACACTAAAAAATGGCTTCAAACTTCATAATGTAAACGGTACATAGTGAGTAAGCGAGTGGGTGTCATAATGTCAAAAATGGCGCTCCCATATTCCAAAACCGAACGGAAAATATTTTTGTACACTGTCAGCAATACAGACGGCGCCGCGCCCCATGAGCGATGCGTGAGTGCCTTGAACACAGGGAATTTGTTCTCTAATTTTTGAGTGACGTGGGTTAAATGACGTTGCCAATTACGTTTATCGTCAATATATAGACCTAAATATTTGACGAGTCGAACAACATCGATTTGGCCTTTTTGATATTCGACAGGTGACATGTCATATATGCGTTTGTGAGTGAAAATCATTGCTGCGTTTTTATTGGGTGACGTCACCAAACCATGTTGGGTAAACCAATGATGTGGCTGAGTTAGGGCCGTATGTAAATCTTCACGGCAAGTGGTGAGATTGGATCGGGTAGCATATATTAAGATATCATCAACAAATTGAATTAATCTTGCATGGGGAAGAATTACAGATTCAAGGTTTCCTGTATAAAGTAAAATACAAAACACCACTAAGAATATCGCCCTGCGGAAGGCCATGCGACGTATATCTATTGTACTTCGTTATTGCTTCATAAATGTAAACATCTTCGTACAAGAAAATTATGGATGATACTTAGAAAAATTAATAGGTAACGATGGGAGTATAATATATGTAATAAAATGTATGGATCTGCCGAATCATAGGCTCCCTGAATGTCCAAAAAATGGCTATGGTATGTTGTTTCCGTCCTTTCGCCAGGAGAAAGTCAGTGAGGAATAACGACAGGGCGTCCGTAGTACTGCGATTTTTTAACAAAAGCATATTGCGTTTTGGGGAGAACATCATAATATTCTAACACCATTGTAAGCGTAGGAGTAAGTTTTTTTTGGAATACTTTGCGAACGCAAGAAATTAACATGGTACCACGATAATTATGTGGGTCGGTAGAGTCTTTGTTGGGCTTTGAAATCGGGAGAACTTCGATTGATTCCAGTCTTCTGGGATGATACCGGATAATAGTATGGAATTGTATAGATTTAAAAAGATCGTCAGGGCATGCGGGGAGAATGCAGCTATCATGCGATATGTTACAGCATCAATACCTGGCCTTGTGGATTTCTTGTGACATGTGGCTTGCCAGATTTCAGTAGACGTGATAGGTAGCAAAAGAGTCAGGAATCTCGGTGATTCTTGATACGGGCTGGGGGGAAAAACATTGCGAGACGTAGTCAGGGGTAAGATTCTGATAAAAAGTTTCGTAACCATGCGCGTTGAGTGTCTCGTCATGAACATCGAGACGACATGAGACATGTTTTTGATCGTTGACCATAGGTTGCGAAGAGATGTATGACTATTAAAAGTAGAAATGAAAAAACGCCATGCTGCACGTCGCTTAAGATTGAAATTTTGTTGAGTGGACGCACATATTCGTTTATAGAGTAAGTAATTATGGGGAGTAGTGTTCTTTCTAAGCCGTTTTAATGCTGCTTTCCTTCTCTTGACCCAAAGAAAACATTTCTGATCCCACCAAGGCGGATGAGTGTTACGGGTACCAGGATGAGGGGTGGTCGACGGCAGAGGATGATATGTATTGAGTTAGGCATAAATGACTGTTTTCAAGATGGCGTAATCAGACAAAGGAGTTCGATGTTTCGGGGTGAGATGAGTTTGTAAATAAGTAGAAAATAATACGTAATAGAAACCATGTGTTGGTCGTTTGAGCGAGAACGTTGTGGGTGTGGGCGGGTGTGAAGGACCCAGGGCGTAATGTATCAGAATGCGATAATGGTCACTTTGATGTAAATCGGGAACTGTTTGCCATGTGATAAGGTGGGCCTGATCCAACGTAGTGATGGTTAGATCAACGGCACTAGACGGTATATTCGGTGGCGTAAGACGGGTTGGGGAACCATCATTTAATATGAGTAATTGATGTTCAGTGACTGCCTTATGGACATGACGTCCTTTCATGTTATATCGCCCACTGCCTCAGGCAGCGTGATGTGTGTTAAAATCCCCTAAAATAACGTGGTGCTGTAGTTGGCAGGCATAGCGGAAAAATAGATGCCATTGACGTTGAGTACCCTGTATATTCGGTGGGCAATAGAGATGGGTGAAAAGACGATTATTTATTCGAAACATTTGGATATCAGTAGAAGGCATCAGGAAGTCACATTGAAGTTGCGAGAATGGGATATGATCTTTAATTAATATGCATAGGCCACGATAACCCGGGCCATCGCTGCGAATGACATTATAAGCAGGGATGTGGTGTATTTTTGCAAATGCACGGAAAGAAAGAATTAGCTTTTGCTGTTCATTACTTTATATCAGTCCATTTATTTAAATTTCTTTCCCGCACACACCAACATCGAACTGTTACCTCCCATTTGCCCCGTGCATTTCTTCATTTTTCTGTCAGTTTTTTACAGAAACGCATATTCCGCTGAACCAGCCTGACAGCGTCCCATCGCTGCCTTCCGAACTTCCATTGCCTCAAACCATGAAGACTTCTATATTAATCCGCAGAGCGTCGTGTTCTTCACCAACCAACTACTCCATGAAGGCACCACTCCAAGAAGAATTTTGTTTTTGTCAAGTTTTTTCATGTTTATGCATAGCCTCTTTGTTTCCTCCCCTACTCGCCCGCTTCCCCCTCTTCTCCCCTCCACCTACTGCTCTCTTCCCCGCGCGCGCAGCCAGCCCGCTCGGTCACTTCACTTCTACACTTCGTCTCGACTTGTCTCCGTGTTGTGAGCAACTGCTCACCCTCACAGTGCACTCAACTTCTTGTTGAACATGCCATCTAGGCTGGTGTGCTTTCGCTGCGTCTAGCAGCCCTCACTTGTACGTCGGAAGTCGACCCAGTCAGTTAGAGCTCCACTAAAGCTCGCCTCCTCAACTCGAGAGGCAAACTTTTAAATTCTACGCCATGTTAGAATTTTAGTATCAACCGTCAAAGGGAACATCGCCTTCGCCATGAAGCAAAGCTAAGTACAACTTCTACGTTCTTCAACTTATTTTAATTGATTTTAAATAGCTACATGCTTTTAATGATCATTTTATAGGCAGTTTGAGATTTCTATACTTGGGGCTATAATCATCCTTCGCGGGATTTTCTATGTTGGGCTTTTGTCTATCTAAGCCAATCTTAACAGGAAGCAGCATTTCTTATGCTTATTAAATGAGAGATTTTCTCACAACGTGGGATACCATTAAATTACCTACTGTCTATAAAATACTTAGCTCGTTCCACCGCTGGACTAACTTTTGCCCAATTCTTCAGTCATGATTGCTCTGGAATCTTCCAGAATCTGCACTCTATCTACCAGTTATACTGTCATGTATTTTCCACTCACATATGGAAATACTTTTTCATACTAAGGAATCTTCCTTATTAACTATTAATTAATAACTAATTTTTTCTTCCTCCGTTGGGATTTTTCTGTGCATTCAACTATAATCTACAACTTTCTCAAGCAATAGATTCTCGCAAATCTAGTGTAACTAGTTATTTTCCACCATTGCAATAACTTTCTTTGCCATAAACTTTTTGTGCTACTGCAGTGAACTTTTCATCTATATCAACAGACTATAGTGAAAACAGTGCTTGTTCAACCTTTCATCCGCGTCGTGTTCGTCCGAATACAATAAATACGGCCATGAACACTTTTCCACAATCCCATTTGATCTTTCCCAAACCCTTTACTAACAAACCAAAATAATAAAATTGTTACTTTAGGTCTTTTTTCAATGAGGTGTCACTCTACATAAGTGCCCTCCCTCTCTTGCTTTATGTATAACGAATTAATGTCTGTAAAACTTCGTGTCTAGTACACGCCTTAAATTATATTATTTCTCCATTCTAATTAGGGAATACATTTCTTTCAACTCATAAGTGAGTTATCTCTAGGTTTCACGAAAGGGAAACTTGCCCCATTTTCTCGTGATCCCTACTTAAACATAGGAATTCTAGAAACTTCCTTTCGATTTTTCTCTTCAGGTTTCACAATAAGTGACCTGCCCTATTTGTATAATTTTCAATGTATAATCTACCCACCTGTTTTTGTTGTTACTTTCGAAGTTGTTATTCTTTCTAAGATATTTACCGAGAAATTCTTAAAGTGCACACCTTGTACTTGATTTATTGTCTAACTTTAATTACGTTAGTTATCTTTAAATCTTTCATTTATTTATCTTCGTCATTTCAAAATCTTACGAAGATTTTAATGCATATAAAAGGTTTGAAACCAAAAGAATTGTTATTTGCCTGGCGCAAGCTTTAGATGTTTTCGGAGGTCTGAGACCCCAATTGTTTATACAAAATCAAAATTATATATTTGTTACAAAAATTACTTCCTTTTATATTGTTAAATAAATTTAAGATTTGTTCTTTGATTTATCATTTCCCAAACATAACTGTTAGGCAAGATCCTGTCTTCCCTAACTCTTCCTAGGTTCATGCCCTCGTTAATAAAAATAAATCTATTGATAGGGCGTTCACCACTTGTTGCATTTGAGCAAGAACTCTTAGTCATAACTTATGTCAAACTCTCTTCCTAATTTTCCATCCTTTTTCTCCAGTCCGAAACCCACCTCCTTTTCTTTATCGTCTTCCCTTGGGGGTTAGGTTATTCCCAAGCTAATAATCTACCCAGGATGTGAAAGCGAGAGTGGGAATATAACCAAGTTCCTTGTAGGAAAATGACATCCGGGTGAAATTCGGCAATTAAAAGTAATAATTCGTGACGTTTACTGACAATACTTCTACAGTTCCAATGGAGTATCCCCATACATATCAAAAGAAAGCATCGTTTTAAAGAGTGCCGGACGGCTGAGGGGGGACAGTAGCTATAGGAGGTAACAATGGGACTATAGGACCGGTTTTCGCAGTTTTTGGCAGTAACTGAACTATTTTGTGCAATAGTGACCACGCACAATGACTCCATTGAGCATTGTGGGCCAATAAATCGATCAAGTGAAGGAAATCCTGTATAATTATACCAGAAGGGTCGTTCGGATTTATATCAGGTTGTGGGTCATGGGACCGTCCATTTTTAACATTCTGAGGGCCACGAGAGACAGGGCCATCAGATGTGGATGGCGCCGTGGAAACAATATTAAGATAGGCGTGACGATCATAGCCCAGTGGAGATATAATTTTCGGGGATTTTTGGACAATCTCCGTAAACTTACGTTTCCGGGGTTGTTCTCGTGGAGAGCTAACGTCAGAGGGGGCTGAAAGGGGGAAACTGCTGGGGCAGCGTTAACGGATTGAAAGGGGTTTTAGATTTATTTACAATTTCTGTGTACGAATTATTTTCTATGCACAATTGCCTTTTGATTTCAACCTGTTCACTATGGATTGCACAGCGCACTGCACCGGCGGGGTGATTCTCCTGGCAACTGCGCACTTAAACATGATTCCTTTGCACTCAGTCCTCATATGACCTTGGGCACATTTACCACATCGCGGTTCATGTGTCAGCAATGTAGTTGAATATGGCCATACCTTTGGCATTTCTGGCACCGGATAGGGGCAAATATGAAAATTGACACCTCCAGAAGGACATTAAATATCGAAACATGTGACGGCAAGTTTTGGGTGTCAAAGAATACCTTGACCGTGCCGGTAGGTATCGACTCGAGGGTATCATTCATCATCTTTTTTCTATGCAAACGTTGAACACGTGCTACTGGGACTGGCGCTCGTATATACTGGAGAATCTCCTCATTAGTGAGGAAGAGGGGGAGGTATTGACACCTCGTATCAATCCCACCCTTTGAACACTAGAAGAGGGGATGAAAGCATCAAGTTTTTATTCAGCTAGGAGAGGATGATTATAAAAAGTATTGGCCGTGGCAGACGATTGAAATTGTACCTGCACCCTATTCCGACCTTTTCTCTGCAGACTTTTGATGCCAGGAATGTTCCGTTCATAGAACAGGCGACCAAGAGCCATGGGATGTAATTGACCGATATTTTGGTTTTCAGATTGGACAAAAACAATATAAGGGCCTATATGTTGCTCATTATAACGGTGAGCACTATCTAAGTTCGTTCAGCGGATTGGTTCTGGTTCCCTTGGTTGAATGGGGGAGTGGCTGTGACAGCTATTCCCGTCTCCGGGACGATCACCATGTGTTCCATAGAAACTTCTCCATCTATCCGTAAATCATGCTGATAATCCGGTGAATCACCCGTCACAATTCCATCACTGGTGGCCGACATGCCACAAAAAGCACGAACACACAATAGGTACTAACCAGTCAGTGATGAGAGGTGAATATAATCAATCACTAAATACCTTTCTACTACTACCACTAAACCCGCAACACACAAGCAAGTAATGTAGTCAAGCACCAAGTGACCGCTTGCGCAGTTGAACAGCGATTGGGATAGCACATTTATAAAAGAAATGAAAATCCAAGACCTGCTTCCAGTCGACCGACCGGGTCAGGGAATGGAATTTATGAAGCCCCCATTTATAAATACCCTATTGTATTGTAAAGTATTTATTTCAATATTCAATAGCACAAGGAAACTAGTTGTGCAAATGAAGGTAACTTTCGCGTGTTACATATTATATGCAACGGAAGATTGTTAAAAATGTCGTGTAAATATTCGCCCATGTAATACCATAACCTCATCAAAATTTCACACATAGGCTAACTGCTGAATATCCTGGCAAAAAACAAACATTTTTCCGTTCAATATAAAATCACATGTACACATATAAAACTAGAGCCACAAAGTCAAAATATATTTTCATCCGATATTAAACTTCACGCTACCGCTTTTAACCAAGCGAACGCGAAGTCATTAATATATATCATTAATCCAAGCCAATCCGTCTCCATGCTGGTTTGCTTCACCAAGCGCTGCGCTGCACCGCTTCGTCGCATTAAGCGAAGAGACCAACAGAATCTCTACAAGTAGTTATTTCAATGACCGACAGAGGTCTCTGATCGTAGGGTATTGCGCTCCCATCAGCTGCAAGTCACCAATGATGCCAAGCCATAAAAGCCGGCTTCTTCTTCTTTTAAGGGGGATGGTTGGGCATAGCGGAGAGCTTTTTTTTTTAACCCAATAACGAGGTTCGGAATGTAACCAAGGTTTGAAGAACCATCCACTAAATGAAGGAATGTGGCTAACAAGAAATATACACCCCGATTCTGTATAACTTCACTTCTTAACAACCCACCAACATGGTTACGACGGAGTCGTAACCATATGCACAACAACCCATGGCTAGCGAGGCTGGAAGTGGTATTCTGTAAGGTACCATGTTATGACGCTTGTTACGAGTTCATGATCAGGATTCCATTGCCATCTTCATAGTACGAAAGTCTTCTACTAGATGACGGGTAAATCGATTGGCACGTTATTTCAACTTATTTCACACCATTCGCAATTAGTTTGTATCATTTTATTTTTTAACTATTTCCTATGTTCCATAATGCCTTAACCCATACTTTCGCCTATTATGGTGTTTTATTTATCGTATGCATTGACCATTCATACGGTTATCGATAGATAGATAGATAGATTTTTATTAATTCCATTTGATCAAAATACATGCATTCAATACATTTTTGATATAGGACACGTCAGAATTTACATGCATAAAATAAAAGAACTAACAGGTATATATTACTAAGATTATAACTATTTATAACTTATTATAATAGCAAATCTTAATAGATACAATCTTATTGCACAACTATTTACACCTCACTATATTATCATAATATGAAATCTTAATTCTATAAATACAACAACATACAGCTAGGTATTAAAATTAAATTAAAAAAGTAAAATATAGTTATAGATTCCATCACTCCTATACGCTAAGATATTCAACTACTGAGTAAAAACAATGGCACTGCAGACAAGCTTTCAACATTCTATCAAAGGTTTTTATTTTTGGGGCCAGTTTTATATACTGGGGTAGTTTATTGTATAATTTAACTCCAGTGTGAAAAGTTCCTTTTTGATATATGCTTGTGTGTGTGTGTGAAATATGAATGTTTTGATTTTGTCTTGTGTTATGCCTATGAACATCATTGTTTGTTTTAAGAAAAACATCTTTATTCATTAAATTCTTTTTAAAAAACATAATACTTTCAAAGATATATATGCAGGGCAGTGGGAGAATGTTTAAATCATTAAACAGAGGTCTACATGATTCTCTAGAGTTTACATTTGCCATAATTCTAATCGCCCTCTTTTGTATCCTAAACGTGCTTAGTACATCTGGCGACATACCCCAAAATATGATCCCATATCTTAAGTATGAATGGAAATAAGCAAAATAAGTATTTCTTAATGTGTGCATGCTAGTGCAGGTTTTCAAAATACGTAACGCAAAGCACATCGAGTTCAGTTTAGTATTCAGATATTGTATATGTTTATTCCATTTCAAGTCTTGTTGTATCCATAGTCCTAAAAACTTCGTTTCTGATTTATTTTATATTTGATGAATTAGTCATGTAATACCGGGCATCGCAGGATTCCTATTCTGTATAGTGTGGAAATTTAGAGATACTGGTTTTTTTTATAGTTTATTATGAGGCGATTATCTTGTGACCATTTGGTTAACTCTCCTGTAACGGAGTCAGCAGACTGCTGTATGACCTGTTTAGTTTCACCTTTTATTACGAGTGTTGTATCGTCCGCAAACAAAATTTCCTTATGTGAATGAACGTTCTGTGTTATATCATTGATATATAGAAGAAAGAGTAGTGGGCCCAAAACCGATCCCTGGGGTACTCCAAATTCAATAATTCCCTCATTAGACAATGTTTCATTAAGTAATTTGGTTCCATCATCCTTGTGTCTCAAGCTTACTATTTGTTTACGCCTTGTTAAGTAAGACTCTATCCATTTATTAGCTAGACCTCTAACACCATATTGATTTAGTTTGGTAAGGAGGATTTTATGGTCAACAACATCAAATGCTTTCGATAAATCCAAGAATAGGCCAGTTACATGTTCCTTATTGTCAATTAATTTCAGTATACTATTACTACACTCGTAAATTGCTGTTTGTGTAGATTTTTCCGTTTTAAATCCATGTTGTGAGTTTGATAATATTTTATTTTTTTCTATGAAACTTATCAGTCTCTTATACATAATTTTTTCCACAATTTTTGCAATACCAGTTGGTAAGGTAATAGGACGATAGTTATCTAATTCATCTTTTGAACCGTTTTTGTGCACTGGAATTACTTTTGATAACTTCAAAATATCCGGGTAAGTTCCTGAGAGAATTGAACTGTTTATTAAGTGCGTAAGTGGATTTATTATATTTTCTGCACATTTCTTTAAAATTGCATCGGGGATGCCATCAATGCCAGCACAGAATTTATTTTTTAGCTCTTTTATAACTATTCTTACCTCTTCACTTGTGACATGATTTATAAATAAATAATCACTGCATATATTTATTTTATTATTAGAATTTAGTGTATTTACCTGTGATTTATTTATTAATTTTTGTGGAATTTCCAGAAAATAGTCATTAAAAGTGTTTGCTATTTCCTCTGGATTATTAATCACTTTATTATTTCTGGTCAGTGTAATGTTCCTTTGTATTTTAGCAGATTTTCCAGTTTCTTTCTTTATCACGGACCACATAGCCCTGTTTTTATTAGATGATTGGGAAATAAAATTATCATTATGCATTTTCTTTGCTAGTCTTATTACCTTATTTAATATGCTAGTGTATTTTTTGTAGTATAAATTGAATTCAGGTGTTGTGTGGTATTGTTTATATAATTTGTGTAGAAATTTCTTTCTTTGACATGAATTTATAATCCCTGTTATTATCCAATTGCTAGTTTTGTTATTTTGAACAGTTCTTCGTTTAAAGGGGAATGCTATTTCAAAATAGTGTTTTAGGGTACTGTTAAATGCATTAAATTTATCATTTACATTTTCTAGTTCATAAATTTCTGACCATGTTTCCTTATTTAATAAGTCATTGAAATATGTAACATTTGATTCAGTGAATGACCTACACTTTGATTTTACTCCATTATCATTATTATTGATTACTTCGGATACTTCAAAACTCAGTATTTGTCCATGGTGGTCACTAAAACCCGGACAATAGACTTCTATTGAATGGTGATATTTATCTGTATTTATAAAAATTTGATCAGGAGTGGTTTTACTAAATTTTGTTATTCTTGTTGGTGTATTTACTGTAGGTTTCAGTCCATAGGAAATTAGTAACTGTGTTAATAATTCACAATTTCTATCAAGTTTTAAGAAATCCACATTTACATCCCCACAAATTATTATATCGAAATTTACTTTGCTCATGTTATTGAGTAACAATTCTAATTTATCTATAAATAGAGGAAACTTTCCTGACGGAGAACGGTATACGCATACAATTATTAACTTAAACTGCTGATTTTTTACGGCAGAGAATTCAAAATCCTGTTCCATAATTAGATAATCATAAGCTGTTATCTGTTCATGATCTAAATTATTTCTTAAGAAGATGCAAGTACCACCATGGCTAATATTAGATCTAGAGTATTTACTAGCTTGTATAAACCCTGGGAATTGAATTAATTCAAGTTGTTCCTCTTTCAGCCAATGTTCTGAAATACATAGTGCTGAGATGTCTTTAAGTTCATTTTTAAGCATTAGATTTATGTAATCAATTTTATTATAAAGAGACTGGACATTCTGGTGGTAAATTTTAAATTTGTTACTTTTGCAAGCTTGTGCTGGTGATTTATTTACATTATTATTATCATAATTGTTATTATTATTGTTGCTAGACAAATCCGAAATACCATTGTTGCACTCCGTTAAATTTGACTTCAAAAGATGTGAATGCCAAACCTCACGTTTGGCTTCTTCTACCAGTTTCCCTGCTTCCACTCTAATGATATTACTGTTGAATTATTCTTACCATTTGAATTTACAATTTTGCAGATTTCATCACTAAGATACTCTTTTCCTAATCTATTTAAGTGTAGGCCATGCCGAGTGTGGAACTTCCTGTCTAATTTACTTACATCTACAATTTGGACATTTGGAAAGCTCTTACAAATTTTATGAATTTTTCCATTTGTAGCCTCTATTTCTACATTTACACATGATTTGGGAATTAAATCGTATCTCTGCGGAATGTTTACAATAATGACATTTGTTTTTTGCATGGATGGCAATGTACCCTTTAAATCTTTGATTACCTTTTTACTCTCATTTCTATAGACGTCGTTTGCTCCAGCGATGATCACTGCGTAGTCCTTTGCAGTAAGGGACGCACACTCTCCTATCATCCCGTTCGTGACTTCTGCAATTTGAGCTCCTGGCTTCACTGTCGAAGTGACCTCCATTTCTCGGCTTCACTCCAATACGCTTGCTGCTACATCTCGCCCGTGGCTATCCGCAAATATCCGCATCTTCCTGGATTTTCTCTTTATCACTTTCTTCTTTTCTTCTTGAGGAAAGTCATCATTTTCTTCGACAAGCATTCCAAATGAATTTGAGACGGGAATTTCAGTTACATGTACTCCATTTATAGGCCTAGGCTTATTCAATCTTACCTTACCAGCAATCACTGTCGACCAAGTTTCCTTGCTTTCCTCTCTGTTTCCTTTTAATTTATTCAACTCTTCCATTAACTTAGCAATATCTTCCTTTAGCAGCTTTATAATTTCGTCTTTTGAGGACAGTTCGTTTCTCAGGTTATGCCATTCGCATGACGGTAGCGGTAGGCCTACATTACGACAATCGGTTTCACTTTTCTCCTCATTCAATTTTACCTGAGGTCTTGTGATGATTTTATTTGCATTTTTTACTTTTATTTTGCACGACGAGCATAAATCCGTTACGGTTACACAACCTGACGAGACACTAACACTGTTTACTGTCGTCATACTAGAGATCTAAGTTAGCCTAGATGTTTACACCAAATTACACTAAATTTAATTTAATTATTACTACCTAATAGAATTAATCTAATTACGGTACCTACCAATAAAGAAGAATGTGAAATACGTATATCTTCCAATCGGGTGAAGTCTCGTAAAAGCACCACTGCTCTACTTGGTTCAAACAGTGATTGAAGAAGTCGCCGAATCTTTGGATACACGTTCCCACAACTTAGTTTAAGTTTATTAAATTATCAACAAGAATTTCTAAATACTATCAATATTCCGTATTACACTTGATCTAAGGAAAGTAACTTTATAGATTTTAAGCCTCTGTTATAATATTTTACCACTTTTATCAAATATTTACACTAGCTGCTATTTCGCTACACTTTCACTGTGACGCCATCTTGATCTTCAACCTCATACACCTAACCCCATTTTCGAAAACATTTACGCTGTCTGTTCACATGAATATCTATTTCATTCAGGGATTTCTTTAGTTATTTCGTTAATTAATGACTTATTTTATTTCGGAGTATCTTATTTATAGCATTCAACGGATATTCTAGCGGACCACGTCAACCTTGTACACCTAACTCCCTTTCGAAAAAAATTACATTGCCTGTCCACATGAATATTCATTTTAGTTTAGTAGGAATCAAATAGTGTGTTGTCCTGTTCATTAAGACGAGATGAACTGTATCAGAAACTTAGATAAATGTTTTATGTGGCCAGTAAGCTATTGGGCAACTTACCTGCAGGCCTAATTGACTACTGAGAGCAGTTTAAAACATGAACGACAATACCGTTAAGAATAGATGTAAGTTATAAATTTAGAATAATGCTCAAAAACTTTCAAGGATGAGGTATCAACTCTTTGGGCAGTAACACAATAGACGATAATGGGGGGGGGATGGTCCAATCTAGTATGCCAATTTTTCTTCACGGTAGGCCTAGGTCTACTGTAGTGTTGTTAATATGAAATCGTCGGCTCCAGTCAGAACACCACATTGCTCCTCCGGCTGCAGCCAAGCAAGTCAAAGAGTGATTTAATGATCCATCGTAATACCAGCCTTCGATAATAAACCAGAGCAAGTGCCCTGCAGGTAATACTGAGGTGGCAAGAGGTCTATGGAAATTGTAGGAACCTAAGATCATGATCATTTAGACTGCGGTTTAGTATTGTTCTCCTTAAGGTACTTCTCACATTAAGAACTGTGAGCCCACAGAATCCCTTACACCCGTCAATTTATAAGTCTAGGACCATTGCGCACATAGGCCTACATCATCATCATCATCTTGAGCAGTTTCCAACCGCTGGTCGGGTCTGCTTGGAACATAAGCCTCTCCATCGTTTCCTGTCCATCCACCATCTCTCGTCATTTACTGTGTCCCAGCACACTCCTCTTTCCTCCACACTCTTCTTAACTCCTTTTGTCCATCTGTCCCTTGGTCTTCCCCTTGGCCTCCTTCCCGTCATTTCCATTCCAAACATCTTCTTCGGTATCCTCTCCTCTTCCATCCTCCTCACATGTCCATACCATTGTAGCCTAGATCGCTCTATTCTATTTTGCAATGGTTCCTCTCTTACCATCTCCCTGACTCTCTCATTCCTTACTCTGTCCATTCTTGTCACTCCTACCCTACTCCTCTGGAGCTTCATCTCCACTGCTCGTATTTTATTCTTGTCCCTTTCCTTCATCACCCATGTTTCTGAACCATATGTCAAAATTGGCACAAAGTAGGCCTTGTAGATGATTCCTTTACATTTTTGTGGTACATCTTTATTCCATATCATCCCCCTAACACTCTTGAAAAATCCATCTGCGCACCTTCCCCTCTCATTATTTCCATCCTATTGCCTCCCTTTTCTTCAATTATGCTTCCCAAGTACTTGAAGCATTCTACTTTCTGCAACTGCTGTCCTCCAAGTGTTATGCCCATATCCAGTCTGTTCTTCTTCCTCGTTGTGATGACCACTTCACTCTTTTGTGCTGAGAACTTCATCCCATATGATAACACTACCTTCTCCCACTCATCTAATTGCTCTTGTACTTCTTCCTCATCCTCTCCCCATACCAGAAGGTCATCAGCAAACAACATTGCCTTCATTTTCCTTTCCCCAATGCTATTTACCACTTTTCGTATGATTTCATCCATCACCACTATAAATAACAGGGGTGAGAGGGCACTTCTCTGTTTCAGACCACTCTCCAGTTGAAACCATTCCGTTCTCTCTCTTCCCACCTTTACACAGCTTTTGCTTCCCTCGTACATTGCTTTCACTCTTGCCACTGTCTCCTTGTTCACTGCTTTTGCTCTCATTGCTTCCCATACCTTGTTTCTATTAATACTATCATATGCTTTCTCAATATCCAAGAAGGTCATCACCAGATCTTTCCCATATTCATAATGGTGTTCTTGTAGCTGTCTTACTGCAAAGATGAGGTCAACTGTTGACCTTCCTGGCCTGAATCCATACTGTTCTTCCCTCAGCCCATCTTCAACTTCTGTCCGAATTCTTCTCTCCAGTACCTTCTCAAATATTTTGGCGCAGTGGCTCATGAGTGTAATTCCCCTGTAGTTCTTGCATTCCTTCCTACTTCCCTTTTTAAATATGGGTATTATTATCCCTCTTTTCCAGTCCTCTGGTATTTTCTTCTCCCTCCATATCACTTTCATTACTCGAAAGAGCCACTGTGTTCCTATCACCCCTGCTGCTCTCACCATCTCCACACTCACTTCGTCTATTCCCGGTGCCTTTCCCCCTTTCATCTTCTTTAATGCTTCCTCCACTTCTTTCCATGTCAATTCCTTCTCTGAAATGTCTTGGTCACTGTCTGTCTCTTCCTCCACAATGTCCACTACGCTGGTTTTAGTTGGATTTAGGAGTTCCTTGAAGTATTCTCTCCAGATAACCTTTACTTCTTCCATATTTTCGACCTCCTTTCCATTCCTGTCCACCATTCTGACATTTTCCCCTGTATCTCTTCTCTTTGCCTTTATCATTCCATACAACTATAAATCTAATAGGGGGTATAGGATTTCTTCCACAGCTGCTTCCCATTATTAGACAGATTTTATTAGAAAGTTATCTATTGCAATGGGCTCTGAATCCAAACCATTCTCACTCAGAAATATTGAACCTTGATTGTCTAACCATAGTACCTCTCGAGTTACCTCACGCATGGCATTACACCCCGCTTCAACTGTTGAGAGTGCAGGACATGTTTGTTTTTAGTATGCCAAATAATTGGACCATTAGCAAATTTAATTACATATCCTATAATTGAGAGCCTCTCTGATTCAGTATTAGCATAATCTGCAACACAAAATATTTCCACTTTACAATCTCTTTGGTCTGTAGTAGAATATACAATTTTCATTTCCTCTGTATTTCTTAAATATCTCATGATATGTATTACATCACTCCAGTCTTGTTTATTAGGGTATTTACATCTCTTACTTACTTTATATACCGTAAAACTGAGATCTGGTTTTGTTGATGACTTTCCTACTGCATTTTGAAACAATTTTTGGTCTACTTTCTCCTCCCCTGATCCTGTCTTATCATCACTACTGATAGCAGAACTTAACTTACAGCTCAACAGTATCTCTTTGGTATATTTACTTTGGTCAATGCAAATCTTTTCTTTGTCTGGTGTTACATGCATTGCCAGGAAATTGATAATTTTCCCTAAGTCTCTTAACTCTAACTTTTTCCTCAGCTCAGACTTCACCCAATTCATATTTTCTGTATTGCTCCAAATGCTCAAATCATCCACGTGCACTCCCACAATCAAATCTATTGTCTTATTGATATAAACACACAGGTCCCTTTTAAGAGAAGTTAGAGCCAGCTCATTCAGCACACTATTAATTCTATGGAACCACTCTTAAGCACTCTGCTTCAGTCCCTATAGACTTTTCACTAATCTTCACACTTATTTTTTCCTTCTTCAACAAAACCTTCTGGCTGTTCACAATACACGAATTCATTAGTGGGGCTTTTAAGATATGCGGTCAGAATATCCACATGATGCACTTCCCACCCATTGACTGATGCTAATGACAATAAAAGTTTAATGGTTTTCTTGTGCATTACAGATGAATATGTTTTCTCATAATCTACCCCTTGAATCTGGTAGAAGCCTCTAGCTACTAACCTGGCCTTAAACCTTTCTACTGTACCATCCTGGTTTTGTTTCAGTTCCATATATTTTCCAGTGCATTGTGGTTCTTTGGTCTGTCTACCAACACAAAAACACCTTTTGCCCTAAGCTGACACATTTCTTCCTCCATGGATGAAGTCCATGAACTTGCATTTGGAGTTTCTAAAGCTTCCTTGACAGTCTTCGGTTCATGAAATACATTTAACAAATTGATATCACAATCACAGTCAGTACTAAACATGACAAGACTACACCTTGAACATTCCTTCTTCTTTCTTATTCTCTGTGATCGACGCACGTCTGTCTCATCTGCGTCAATAGGTACATTCACATGTATAACATTTTCCAACTCGGTACTATCCCAACCTAGGAATGGTTCATTATCTGTTAAGTAGAGATCTGTCAACATCTGTTGACCACAGTGAAGTGTGTGTTTATTTTCATAAATTTGTCTCGTCGATGAACACTTCTGAAGATTTGAACTACACAGTTAAGTATGACTGGCTGCGTTGCTCAGCGGTAACGTTCTTGCCTACTGAACCCAAGGCTGCAGGATTGAATCCTGGCACAGTCACTTGGCATTTGTGGGTGCGTAATTGCGATGGAGCCGTGTCAGTAGGTTTACTGGCACGTTAAAGATCTTCGGGACAAAATTCCGGCACCCCGGCCATAGTAGTTAAAAGGGACGTAAAACCAATAACATTACATAGATCTTAAGTTTCTGGCTGGAATCTAATCCAGAGCCTCCTCGGTAAGAGAAAAGCGTGCTATCCATACACCACGGGGGACAATAATAATTAAAATAGTAATAATAATGTAACGGGTTTAAGGTAACTTTTAACTGATGTGGCCTTTTAAAAGAATTAAGGCATAGGCTAATGTTTGTTTGAGTGAATTGTGCAATTTGTACAGCCCTGTATGGCAGAGTGTTTACAGGAAATCCCACAGCCAACGGGTCATTCTGCAAGAACAAATAATTTACCTTAGATTTTGGGTTTTTACAGTGGTAGTGCTGGGGGACGGAAGGGAGGATAATTTCAGCGGAAGAACCAGAACTTGGCCTGGGGCAACTGGCGTAAAAGGACTGTGGGATGGAATGACAAGATAAGAAAGATCTACTCGGAAGATTAGCTGGCTCAATTCGCCAACACCCGTAATTTTACCCTGTCATTGTGGTAATATGTGAAAGTCGCGATTAAGAATGAGACACAGTAATATCCATAATTTCATGGAAATCCACTAATGCAAACATATTCATAGGTCCGACCTACCTCCAACTCGGTAGACTAGTAGAACAATTTCGGTGCTTGATATATGTGGGTATTTGTGTGTGATAAACCATATTCCTGAAACAAATGTAAAATTTGCATTGTTGAAACAAGTGAGGAAGTATTAAAGAAAGTAGAAGAAAGAAGGGGCTCACATCTAGTGGGAAGTGGGTTGGCGACCACGGGGCCCCAGCTGAGTCCGGCATTGCTTCCACTTACTTGTGCCGGGCTCCTCTCTGTCTTCTTTCCTGTCGACCTCACTTGGTCAACTCTTGTTATCTTCCGACCCCGACGGTATTAGGGTATCCGAGGCCTAGGGAGTCTCTTCCATTCCCGCCTTAATTGGCCCTTGTCTCATCTTTTCTGATTCCCTCCTTCTGTGAGGGGTCAGCCTTCTTTTTCTTTTCCTTTTACCTCCTGCCTTGTGCTCAAGGCCCTTAAGGAGGCAGGGTGTATGTAGCCCCACCACTTCTTATTTTTCGCCAATAATGACCAAAAAAATGATAAATTCGCGAGTCGTGCACCCTAGATAATGCTACACCCTCAGGGGCTCACGGCTGGTGCGTTCGGGAGTTGGCAACCCCGAGGGATTCCTGAGCTGGGTCCGTTTTCCCCTTTTGTCCCTTACCTTTGGGGCGGACCCTCTCCTCTTTCACTTTCCTATATGCCTTTCATGGCTCTCCTTCCTTCCAAGTCCCTCAATCCGCCTTCTCCGAGGGTTGAGGGCATTTCTTGTCCTTCTGTCCTTTTATTTGCCTTATTACGGTGCTAATAATGTTCGTCTCACTTCCCATAAATTTGCTGCTCGCCTCGCCAATTTACGAAATGTTATGGACTGAACGATCTAGTATCAGACGCAGATTCTCTTATGAATACACTCGTATAAAACACTGTTACAAACGTCAAAAACCAATTCCCGACTACACAATCCTCCTTATTTACCTTAATACAGCCGAAATGAAACCATTTCTCACTTAGTGCAATTTTGCATACGTCCCCCTTAAATTGCATTTTGTGACAATTTTGAATCTAAATTACATTTTGTAAGTATTTTCTATCTAAATTGCATTTTGTAAATATTGTCAATTCAAATAAATGTACAGTAAGTATGTAGTTAGTTTTAGTTGTAAGTAGGTAGTTAGTTTGTCTATTAGATATGTCATTGTTCTATTAGACTGTGGTGTGTGAGTGTGTCTGGTAGCAGTTGCATTGTTTATTAGTTATAGTTCATTGTTTCAGTAGACTGTGATGTGTGAGAGTGCATGTGAGTGTGCCTGTTGACAGACTGTTTTAGAGGTAGTATTTGTTGTTGGTGGAACTTAAGTTTTTTGTTAGTAGAGTTTTGGTATTTAATTGTTAGTACGGTAGAAGGTTAGTATTTTTGTTAGTAGAATTGCTCTTTACTTATTCTGAAAGGGAGTAGCAGCCTTTCAGAATAAATCAATTCTTTACTAGTCTTATAGACGGTTAAGATATTGATAATATAAGCCAATAATGGCTACACTGCGTCCTGCTGCACGGCTGAAAGCAACGGGAAACTACAGCCGTATGCTATTCCCGAGGATATGCACCTCTCTATGCATAATTACATGTGATGATGGCCTCCTCCCTTGTAAAATTTCAATCCGGAGGTAAACTAGTCCCCCGTTCGGATCTCCGGGTGGGGACTACTCGAGAGGGGGTTAACATCACAGAAGTGACAAAGAGGAAATCTGACATTCTACGGATCGGAGCGTGGAATGTTAGAAGTCTGCTAGGAAGTGGAAGGTTAGAAAACTTAGAAAGGGAAATGGATAGGTTGAGATTGGATTTGGTTGGGATTAGTGAAATGCGCTGGCAGGAAGAACAGGACTTTTGGTCAGGAGACTATAGGGTCATTAGCACTAAATCAAACAATGGCCAAGCAGGGGTTGGCCTCATATTGAGTAGGAAACTTGGACAGCGGGTGGAATATTATGAGCAATATAGTGAACGGATTATTGTAGCAAAAATCAATACAAAACCTACGTGCACCACAGTGGTACAAGTCTATATGCCTACCAGTCAAGCTGATGATGAGGATGTTGAAAAGGTCTACGAAGAAATAGACGAAATTCTGAGGTATATCAAGGGTGATGAAAATGTTATAGTAATGGGAGATTGGAATGCTGTGGTAGGAAAAGGGAGAGAAGGGAAGATAGTAGGAGATTTCGGATTAGGTGAAAGGAATGATCGAGGAAGCAGGCTGGTAGAATTCTGCACCGAGCATGAATTGGTCATAGCTAACACCTTATTCAATAACCACAATAGAAGAATATACACATGGATGAGACCAGGAGATACAGGGCGTTACCAAATCGACTTCATTATGGTCAAGCAGAGGTTTCGAAACCAGATTTTGGATTGTAAAACATATCCTGGTGCTGACATAAACTCTGATCACAATCTGGTTGTAATGAAATGCAGATTAAAGTTGAAGAAACTGAAGAAAAGTCAAAAGCCAAAAAGGTGGGCAATAGACAGACTGAAAGAGAAGGATGTAAATGAAAGATTCAAGAAGAGTATAAAGGAAGGACTAATGAAAAACCCTAAACAAACTTCAATTGCAGACGAATGGGCACTTTTGAAGAATGAAATAACAAAATACGCAGAAGAAAACATTGGTAGGAAAGAAAGAATAGGTAGAAAACCGTGGATCACTCAGGATATACTAGAATTGATGGATGAAAGGCGGAAACACAAGAATCTAAGAGATGAAAAGGGGAAAGCATAATACAGACGTCTGAGAAATGAGGTTAACAAGAAGTGCAAGGAAGCGAAAGAAGAATGGTTGAAAGAGAAATGTGCAGGTATAGAAAATTGTCTGAAATTAGGAAAAGTAGACACAGCTTATCGAAGGATTAAGAATACTTTGGGGGAAAAGAAGACTAAGTGCTGTAATATTAAGGACACAAATGGAAAGCCTCTAACAGATAGGGAAGAAAAGGTTGAGAGATGGAAAGCTTATATAGAGAGTTTGTATAAGGGAAAGGAGATTGAGAATCATGTAATGGAAAGGGAGGAGGAAATTGATGAGGATGCGAAAGGAGATTTAATATTGAGATCAGAATTTGATAGAGCTTTGGAAGACTTAAGCAGGAACAAAGCACCAGGCATAGATGATATACCGATTGAGTTGCTACGCTGCATAGGAGATGAAGGTCTGATCAGGTTATTTCACTTGGTGTGTAGGATTTATGAGACAGGTGAGGTACCCCCTGATTTCAAGAAGAATGTAATCATCCCTATACCAAAGAAAGTGGGAGCTGACAGATGTGAAGATTACCGTACAATCAGTTTGATTACTCATGCTTCAAAGATCCTGTCTAGAATTTTTTTTTATTCGTGTCAGAAGCAAACAAAATACTGGATTACACTAAAATTACATACATATTTACAAAGTAAACCATACAACACACAATGTCTTTTCAAACCACGGTCAACCAAAAATGTGCAACCTGTATAGCATTGGAAGTTGCTAGTAAAAGATCTTCTGCTGTACAAGTGGCAGGGCACAGCGGACAATTCAGTAGATGCTCCATGGTATGGGGCATACCGCAGTCGCAGTTGGTGGAGTCGACGGGGAAGTGCCATTTCTGCAAGTTATCCTTAGATCTTCCAACAGCAGAACGGAGACGATTAAGTGCCCTCCACACGATCCATTTCTGATCATGTCCAGGTGGGAGGCTTTCCGAAGGGTGATCCCATAGAGAGTTATTCCCAAGCCGAGAAGTCCACAATTGTTTTCTAGCTGTAGCTGGTGTAGTTAGCAAGACTGCAGTGGTGTTGAGGAAACTTCTCCTGGACTTCAACCTACGGGTGGCTGGTACATAACCGTACAACGGATGGGAAAACTGATTAACCTGTTTAGCTCTCTCTTCATTGGCTGCTACCTCACGACGTATATCCGGTGGTGCTATCCCTGCAAGCTGGTAAAGTTTTGCAAGAGGTGTAGGCTTCAAACAACCTGTAATAAGCCTACATGTTTCATTAAGCGCCTTGTTAACATTATTTGCATGGGTGGATTTGTACCACACTGGACATGCATTTTCTGCAACACTGTAACATGTTGCAAGCGCTGTCGTTCTCAAGGTTGATGGTTGAGAGCCCCAGGTGCTACCAGTGATCTTACGTAGGATGTTATTTCTAGCTTCCACCTTTAGTCTGGTATTCCGGCAATGCTGTTTGTAGGTCAGAGTACGATCGAGGGTAACTCCCAGATATTTTGGATGAGGAGTGTTAACTAAGCGTGTTCCTTGCCAAGAGACGTTAAGTTCACGACGAGCCTGCTTGTGCTTCAGATGAAATGCACACAACTGAGTTTTTGATGGATTTGGACGAAGTTGATTATCATAGTAATAGAATAATTTACAAGAGAATTGAAAGCCAGATAGAAACGGAGTTGGGTGAAGACCAGTTTGGTTTCAGGAGAAATGTAGGAACAAGGGAAGCTGTACTAAGTCTTAGGCTGATTTTAGAAGGTAGAATAAGGAAAGATAAGAGAACGTTCATGGCTTTTGTAGACTTAGAAAAGGCTTTTGATAACGTTGATTGGACTAAATTGTTTGACATTTTGAAATCAATTGGAATAAAGTACAGGGATAGGAGGGTGATATACAATCTGTACAGAAACCAGACAGCAGTCATTCGAGTTGAAGGACATGAGAGAGAAGCTGGTATTCAGAAAGGTGTAAGGCAAGGCTGCAACTTATCACCCATACTTTTCAATCTTTACATTGAACAAGCAATGAAGGAAATTAGAGAAAAATTTAAAGTGGGAGTGAAGATTCAAGGAGAAATAATTTCAACTCTGAGATTTGCTGATGACACCGTCATCTTGGCCGACAAGCCTGAGGATTTGAATGAGTTTTTGAATGGTATGGACTCCGTCTTACGGAAAGAATTCATGATGAAAATAAATAAAGGTAAAACAAAAATACTGGAATGCAGCCGAAATAAATCAGAAACCTCTATGGAGATCAAATTGGCAGGTGAAAAGCTGAAGGAAGTAGGAGACTTCTGTTACTTAGGAAGCAGAATAACCAGTGATGGACGAAGCAAAGAGGATATTAAAAGTAGGTTGGCTCAGGCAAAGAAAGCATTTCTACAAAAAAGGAATCTGCTGACATCGAATATAGATTTAGGTATTAGGAAGTCATTTTTGAAAGCCTTTGTCTGGAGCGTGGCGCTCTATGGAAGTGAAACTTGGACTATTGGTGCAGCAGAAAAGAGGAGAATTGAAGCATTTGAAATGTGGTGTTACAGGAGAATGATGAAGATCAGATGGGTAGATAGGGTTACAAACAAAGAGGTATTAAGACGAGTGGGAGAGGAGAGATGTTTCTGGCGACTGCTAATGAAGAGAAGAGATAGGTTGGTAGGACACATACTAAGACACCCAGGAATAGCAAGCTTAGTTATGGAAGGAAGGGTCGAGGACAAAAACTGTAGGGGTAGACCAAGGTTAGAATATGTTAAACAGATTGCCTCCGATGTAGGGTGTCGGAGCTATGTAGAGATGAAACGATTAGCTCAGGACAGGGAGGCATGGAGAGCTGCATCAAACCAGTCAAAAGACTGAAGACTCAAACAACAACAACACAACACTTTCTTACTGCCATCACAGTCCTCCTCCATCATTTCTGTCCATTTCTCCAGCCATTTCTTTTTCTCTTCCTTCACTACTTCTCCTGCTTCTTTCTTCCGCTCTTGGTATTCTTCTCTTGTTCTGTCTGTCCTCTGTTGGAACCATTTCCTGAATGCTTCATTTTTCTTTTTCACTGCTTCCTTAGTTCTGGGGTTCCACCATGGTGTTTCCTTCCACCTTTTCTTTCCACTAGTTCTGCCACACACGACTTCCGCTGCTTCTACCAACACGTCCTTGAACCTATTCCATTCTTCTTCACCTGTTTTCGGATCATCCTTCGGTAATTTGTTCCTCACTAATATCTGGAACTTCTCCTTATTTCCATCCTCCTTCAGCTTCCATGTCCTTATTCTTCTTTCTTGGTTCTCAGTTCTCCTCTTTTCCTTCAGTCCTCTCACCTTGGCGACCAGCAGACGGTGGTCACTGTCCAGGGCTTCTGAAGGTATTACCCTTATATCCGTGATACTCTTCTTTGTCTCCTTCCCGCATAGAATATAGTCCACCACTGATTTCCTAGTCAAATCCCTGCTGTACCAAGTAATTTTATGGCTCTCTCTCTTCTTGTACCATGTGTTTCCAACCATTAGCCCATTTATCTTGCACAGTTCCAACAATCTCTCTCCTTCCTTATTCCTGTTTCCCCATCCTTCACCACCAATCACTTCCTCAAAACCTCTTCTATCAGTTCCGACATGGGCATTTAGGTCTCCCATGACTATCAGGTCTCTCCCCACTAACTGCTTCTGCAACTCCTCTTCAAACTCGTCCTTCTCGCCTTCTGTGCATCCCACCTGTGGTGCATAGACTTGCAGAATGTCCAGGTTTCTACCTTTCACAGTGATTCTGGCTCTAATTATTCTATCACTTACCCTCTTTACTTCCTCCCTCAGCCCTTCTCTCACCACCATTCCCACTCCATTTCTCTTCCCCTCCTCATTTCCTATCCAGTATAGCTGCAAGCCATTTCTCAGTTCTTTTCTTCCTTCCCCTCTCCATCTGGTCTCTGCCAGTCCGAGTACATCCTGTTTTCTCCTCTCCATCATATCCACAACCTCCTCCACTCTTCCCGTCAATGAAGTTATATTCAAAGTTCCGATTCGTAGTCCATTTCCATAGCCAGGTCTGCTTCCTTTAGATCTGTCCTTTCCGAGGCCCGTTCCCGTTTTAAAAGCAGTTTCATATCCACTACTGGCTTGCTAGGCCTAACGTAGCTTCACCATAACCCTGGCGAGGGGCCTGTTTTTGGTCCGCGAGAGGTATTTTATTTCCCTCAAACCCTCCGGACAAGTCCGGCGAGACCCCCTATCCGCCACCTGGGACGCGCCCGATAGAGGAACAGGCAAACCCCCCATGTGCTTCCAACTCCTTATCCCAGAACAAAACTACATTTTACATTTTAGCAATATTTACCGTATAATGGAATTTATTCCATTTATCGTCAGATTAAGTTTTATTAGCTGTTTTTAAATTAAATATATTCTACCTAGCCTAATCCCTTCTCCCACCGGCTCTATATGGCCTTAGGCCTAGCAATCGCAATAACTCAATGCTCCTCCTAGATTCTACACAGGAGAGAGGCACACAACTATGAGTATGACCTTTGATGGGTAGGGTATCCCATCCTCTTAATACATAAAACACACTCAAGGAAGGGAGAGAGAGAGACAAACAGAGGTTTGTATCAGCACCAGGCAGATTAAAAATCTCTCTGGGGAGTAGGGGCAGGGATTGATCCATCCCTAGCACGCAAACTTGGTGAATTAGCAGTGCCACGGTGGGTGAGTGGATAGCGTGTCGGTCTACTAACCCCTGGCCGTGGTAAGTGAGTTTTGAAAGGCGGCAAAAATACGACACGCATGTCATACGATGTTGGCATGTCAAAGAACCCATTTGAATTCAGTAGGCTGTGTTCATAATGGCAAAATTAATCTCGGGAGTTTCCACCAACACAAAGTTCCTCATTTCTCTACTAGAAAGCGCTATAGTGTTCAAGGAGCTTGGCTATATAACCTCCTTGACTTTCATAGTGCTTGAAGGAACAATGAAATTCGACATGCAAGCTACCCTCTGGGTGTCAAATTACAAAGCTTGCACCCGGCACCTGAGGCCATACGATATTATTATTATTATTATTATTATTATTATTATTATTATTATTATTATTATTATTATTACTGGTTCTAGTGAAAACAGTTGGTGTTAGGACTAGCAGCAGTTCAGGAAGCAAGGCTCAAATCATACACAATGTTTTCTTTAACAGATTATTATTCAATTAGAAAACTTAATTTATAACATAAAATTAAACATTTAAAAATACAAAAGTTTGCAGAGCATTGGTAATGCACCTCGTTAATGTGTCCCATTGTAGAGATAGTAAAATTCAGTTTCTTTCTTCATGTTTTCACTCAGACCAGGGCACTGGAAGGTGTTTCACAGATGTTTTGGCAGAGAATCCTGAAAAACTGAAAATCAGTTATTGTTGTTTTAAGGGGCAGATCTACGAGGTCATCTGCCTCTAAGCTGAAAAATCACACACTAAGGAAAGCCTAAACTCAAGTCGTGCAAAGTATGAACCATCTTATGTTTACAGATTAATAATCTCATTTATTACCCGGTTTGGCGCGGTGCACACTGGAGAAACCGGTTTCATGCAACTGGTTTCATGAAATGGGTTTCAAGAAATCAGTCGCATTGGAACATGCACACAGAAGCAATGGTTTTCCGTCATTTAGGAGGGTGGAGCCATGATTTTGTCTTGTTGGATTTCATGGCCCCACCTTCCTAACGAGGACCATGCCCTCAGAATAATGAACCCGAACGATAACTAAATACAATTAAAATACGGTAACCATGCCTGTAGCCTTCAGGGGCAGATGGCCTCATTGTTCCACCCTTTAAATTAATAACAACAACAACCTGTAACCTTCGTATTATGCTCACGTGATAAACTACTATCGCATCCAAGCAGCATCCCCTACTTGCCAGCCCGGTTCAGCTGACAAAAACTAATAGAAAGGACAAGGACACCAACATAATAAATAATAACCCCTGGCACTACAGCCCATGAAGGGCCTAGGCCTACCAAGTGACCGCTGCCCATCGCATTTGGCCCGCAGATATTGGGGAGATGCGTGGTCAGTGCGTCGGGTCCTCTCGGCCGGTAATCTTGGTTTTCGTGGCCGGGGTGCTGTCTCACCGTCACACAGCTACTCAATTTTCCTAACAAGGCTGAGTGCACCCCGTTCCAACCCTCACGTCAGTTTTTAAAATCTCTGATGGAGCCGGGAATCTAACCCGGGGCCTCCGAGTGAGTGGCAGGCACGCTACCCCAACACCACATAATAATAACATAATACTAACTTAAATAACTGACCTTGCGGATCACATGAGCAAAGAGGTTGTCTGATTCCCGACTCCCCTGTTATTACAAGGTACAATTTACATGTTTTGTAAACAACTATGTTCGTAATGTCCAACCAACATCAGGCCACGTTTTTTATTCCAAAGTCCGCACTTCATCCTTCAATAGCAAGTTCATATAATTACGTAGAAGAGGGGAGGCATTGACCGAGGAATAAAATTAAAATTCAAGAAACGTGCAATTGACGCGACAGGAAACCGTTTTTCCGAGTTTCTCGAACCCCGGTTTTACGAAATCAATGCAACTACAGTTTCATGAAACACAGTGTGAACAGCTCTGTGTTAATCTTATATATCTGTAGCAAGCAACTTCAGTTTCACGAAACCAGTTGTATGAAACATGTTTCTTCAGTGGTATCGTGAGTGTCGATACGTTATCAGTCAGAGTTGAAAATAGATGTTCACCCCCTCACTCTGGAGGATCACGTTTAGATTAACTTGGAATTTTTGTATCAAAATAAAAGCAAAAGAGAGCAAGAAATACACATATATTACCTGCAAAAGCAGATGATCATAAAGTTAATCGAACTAAAGAAGTCGAGTTCAAGAAGAAGATAAAGTTACATTGTCACATAGATAGATAGATAGATAGAATTATTAATTCCATTTGATCAATTACATGTATTTTATACATTTTTGATATAGGACACGTCAGAATTTACTTCTATAAAATAAAAGAACTAACAGGTATATATTATTAATATTATAACTATTTATAACTTGTTATAATAACAGATCTTAGTAGATACAATCTTATTGCACAACTATTTACACCTCACTCTTTTATCATAATATGAAAACTTAATTCTATAAATACAACAACATACAGCTAGGTATTACAATGAAAATAGAAAAGTAAAATATAATTATAGATTTCATCGCTCCTATACGCTAAGATATTCAACTACCGAGGGAAAACAATGGCACTGCAGATAAGCTTTCAACATTCTATCAAAGGTTTTTATTTTTGGGGCCTGTTTTATATACTGGGGTAGTTTATTGTATAATTTAACTCCAATGTGAAAAGTTCCTTTTTGATATATGCTTGTGTGTGTGTGTGTGTGTGTGTGTGTGTGTGTGTGTGTGTGTGTGTGTGTGTGTGAAATATGGATGTTTTGATTTTGTCTTGTGTTATGCCTATGAACATCATTGTTTGTTTTAAGAAAAACATCTTTATTCATTATTTTGTTTAAACATAATACTTTCAAAGATATATATGCAGGGCAGTGGGAGAATGTGTAAATCTTTAAACAGAGGTCTACATGATTCTCTAGAGTTTACATTTGCCATAATTCTAATCGCCCTCTTTTGTATCCTAAACGTGCTTAGTACATCTGGCGACATACCCCAAAATATGACCCCTTATCTTAAGTATGAATGGAAATAAGCAAAATAAGTATTCCTTAATATGTGCATGCTAGTGCAGGTTTTCAAAATACGTAACGCAAAGCACATCGAGTTCAGTTTAGTATTCAGATATTGTATATGCTTATTTTATTTCAAGTCTTGTTGCATCCATAGTCCTAGAAACTTTGTTTCTGATTTATTTTATATTTGATGAAGTAGTCATGTAATACCGGGCATCGCAGGATTCCTATTCTGTATAGTGTGGAAATTTAGAGATACTGGTTTTTTATAGTTTATTATGAGGCGATTATCTTGTGACCATTTGGTTAACTCTCCTGTAACGGAGTCAGCAGACTGCTGTATGACCTGTTTAGTTTCACCTTTTATTACGAGTGTTGTATCGTCCGCAAACAATTTCCTTATGTGAATGAACGTTCTGTGTTATATCATTGATATATAGAAGAAAGAATAATGGGCCCAAAACCGATCCCTGGGGTACTCTAAATTTAATAATTCCCTCATTGGACAATGTTTCATTAAGTAATTTGGTTCCATCATCCTTGTGTCTCAATCTTACTATTTGTTTACGCCTTGTTAAGTAAGACTCTATCCATTTATTAGCTAGACCTCTAATACCATATTGATTTAGTTTGGCAAGGAGAATTTTATGGTCAACAACATCAAATGCTTTCGATAAATCCAAGAATAGGCCAGTTACATGTTCCTTATTGTCAATTAATTTCAGTATACTATTAATACATTCGTAAATTGCTGTCTGTGTAGATTTTTCCGTTCTGAATCCATGTTGTGAGTTTGATAATATTTTTTTTTATAAAACTTATCAGTCTCTTATACATGATTTTTTCCACAATTTTTGCAATACCAGTTGGTAAGGTAATAGGACGATGGTTATCTAATTCATCTTTAGAACCGTTTTTGTGCACTGGAATTACTTTTGATAACTTCAAAATATCCGGGTAAGTTCCTGAAAGAATTGATCTGTTTATTAAGTGCGTAAGTGGATTTATTATATTTTCTGCACATTTCTTTAAAATTGCATCAGGGATGCCATCAATGCCAGCACAAAATTTATTTTTTAGCTCTTTTATAAATATTCTTACCTCTTCACTTGTGACATCTCTTCTCTATATATATATGTATATAAATGAAAGTTTGTTTGTTTTTTCTGAATTTCGACGGAAATTTGCGTTATTTACGCGTTTCAGACTTTTTTTTATGACGGATGCGCGCGAAAATAAATTTTTTGTCTGTCTGTATATCTGTCTGTCTGTTTGTCTGTAGACAATGTTGTTCCCTTATAACTCGAGAACGGCTGGGTGGATCAAAGTAAAATTTGGTACAGATATCCTTCAGAGGCACGACACTAATCATTGATGTAACTATTCTCTGTACCTCTCATAAGAGGGGGCCTACCCCCTTAAAATACTTGCTGAAATAGGCGTAGAAGGGCGAGACAACGCTCATTTTCAGCCCCTCAATGTGAGAAACGAAACTCGGCCCCCGAAAACCACATTTTGAGGCCCTAAAACCAACATGTTTTGAGATATTTCCAGAAAACTAATTTCATTTAATACAATAACGAAAGAATGCAAGCCGGTAACCATGGCAATGGAATCTCACAGGTCCATCTATTGCTGTAAGACGCAATACAATTCCATTTATTACATTACTAAGATAGTTTGCAAACGGCTATGAGGTTATAACGGAACCAAATTAATCTGTACAATTCATCAATATCATATAATGCGCTTAAGGGGGTCAAGGAGTATTCTAATTTTTTTCACGTGATTTACACGTGCGGATGTGCAACGGAAAGTCTATTATATCCCTATCCCTCTATTGTTATATTATTATTATAATTATTATTATTGTTATACTACGGCCTACAACGACGAGACAAAGTTTATTTTCAACCCCTTGGTGTCAGAAAGAAAACTCGGTGCCCCTAAATAGCCGTAAAGGGTCCCTGAAAACTACATTTTAAGGCTCTAAAACCAACAGTAAAGCCACTCCATTTATTAAATTTGTGTGAATGTTTGCAAATGGCTATAAGGTTATTACGGAATCAACTAAAACTGTAAAATTAATCAATATGCTTAAGGGGTACAAGGAGTACTCTAGATTTTTTCACACAACTTAAATATGCGATTTGTCGTACAGAAGGTTTATTATATCTCCAAACAGAAACTTTCTTTTTTTTGCTTTTAGTAATTTGGGCCATTGGAGGCTAAAAAACCTGAATTTTCATGCACCACAAGCCTTTATAATTTATTAAAGGGGTCTTCCTCTGGATGGGGACTTGACACAACAGTGAGGGTCAGTTTTTATGTGACGTGTATTGCGTTTCGTCTACGAGGTTTTCGATTTTATTTTCACGTCAGGAAGTACACGTTAGGTACATTTAGTTTCAGAGCATATTTTAACTAATCATTTTTCTTTGTCGACAAACAGGCTCCAAGCCTCTAACCATTGCAACAGAAGCTCAATTGATTACGTCTGGCTGTTAATACCGAAGACCGTTCGAATAAATGGGTACTTCTGCTAGTCTCTCTCTATATATATGTAAGAATGAAAGTTTGTCTGTTTTTTCTGAATTTCTACGGAAATTTGCGTTATTTAAGCGTTTCAGACTGTTTTATGACGGATGCGCGCGTAAATAAAATTTTTGTCTGGTCTGTCTGTCTGTCTGTATGTCTGTCTGTCTGTTTGTCTGTGGACAATTTTGTTCCCTTGTAACTCGAGAACGGCTAGGTGGATCAACGTCAAATTTGGTACAGATATCCATCAGAGGCACGACACTAATCATTGATGTAACTCTTCTCTGTACCTCTCATAAAAGGGAGCCTACCCCCTGAAAATACTTGCTGAAATAGGCATAGAAGGGCGAGACAAAGCTCATTTTCAGCTTTTCAATGTGAGAAACGAAACTCGGGGGCCCTGCAGGGACCCCGAAAACCACATTTTAAGGCCCTAAAACCAACAGTTTTTGAGATATTCCCACAAAATTAATTGCATTTAATACAATAATGAAAGAAAGCAAGCCAGTAACCATGGCAACAGAAACTCACAGGTCCATCTATTGCTGAAAGAGGCAACACAATTCCATTTATTACATTACTGAGATAGTTTGCAAATGGCCATAAAGTTATAACGGAACTAAATTAAGCTGTAAAAAATCATCAATACATATAATGTGATTAAGGGGGTCAAGGGGTACTCTAGAATGTTTTCACGCGATTTACACGTCCTGGTATGGTACGGAAGGTCTATTATATCCCTATCCCTCTATTGTTATGTTATTATTATAATTATTATTATTATACTACGGCCTACAACGACGAGACAAAGCTTATTTTCAGCCCCTTGGTGACAGAAACAAAACTCGGGGCCACTAAACAGCCGTAAAGGGTCGCCTAAAACTACACTTTAAGGCTCTAAAATCAAGAGAGTCTGAGATTTTCCCAGAAAACTAATTTCATTTAATAATCTAATGTAGGAATGCAAGCCAGTAACCATGACAACAGTGTCTCAAAAAGTTACATCCAACTTCCCTTCTATTTCTGCAAGAAGTAATGCCACTCCATTTATTAAATTTCTGTGAAAGTTTGCAAATGGCTATAAGGTTAACACGGAACCAACAAAAACTGTAAAATTCATCAATGGCCTTAAGGGGGTCAAGGGTTACCCTAGATTTTTTCACAAGACTTAAACGTGCGATATGTCGTACAGAAGGTATATTATATTTTCAAACAGCAACATTATTTTCAAAAAATCCTGAATTGAAATAGCTTCTTTTTTATTTTATTCTTTTGCTTTTAGGAATTTGGGCCATTGGAGGCTAAAAAAAATGAATTTTCACTCACCACAAGCCTTTATAATTTATTAAAGGGGTCTTCCTCTGGATGCGGACGTGACACAACAGTGAGGGTCAGTTTTCATGAGACGTGTATTGCGTTTCGTCGACGAGGTTTTCAATTTCATTTTCACGTCAGGAAGTACACGTTAGGTAAATTATTTTCAGAGCATATTTCAACTAATCAATTATCTTTGTCGACAAACAGGTTCCACGCCACTAACCATTGCAACAGTAGCTCAATTGATTACGTCTGGTTATTAATACCGAAGACCGTTCGAAGAATGGGTGCTTCTGCTAGTGATTTATAAATAAAGAATCACTGCATATATTTATTTAATTATTAGAATTTAGTGTATTTACGTGTGATTTATTTAATAAATTTTGTGGAATTTCCAGAAAATAGTCATTAAAAGTGTTTGCTATTTCCTCTGGATTATTAATCACTTTATTATTTCTGGTCAGTGTAATGTTCCTTTGTATTTTAGCAGATTTTCCAGTTTCTTTCTTTAACACGGACCACATAGCCCTGTTTTTATTAGATGATTGGGAAATAAATTTAACATTATGCATTTTCTTTGCTAGTCTTATTACCTTATTTAATATGCTAGTGTATTTTTGTAGTGGCGCGTGGTAGCGCAGCGGCCAAGCTGTATGCCTCTCACCAAGGCGGACCGGGTTCGATTCCCGGTCACTGCATGTGAGATTTTCGATGTAAAATGCCATGTCCTGTGGTTCAGATTCCACGTAAAACGGAGGTCCCGTGGCTTATGATCGCGAGATTAACGGTCACGTTAAACTACAAGCGTCCTTCCTTTATTTTTGTAGTATACATTGAATTCAGGTGTTGTGTGGTATTGTTTATATAATTTGTGTAGAAATTTCTTTCTTTGACATGAATTTACAATCCCTGTTGTTATCCAATTGCTAGTTCTGTTATTTTGAACAATCAACCGTGCCCTGCTAGCTGCGCGTAGCCAAGGCCGCACCTACACCGGACCATTCTAACCTTCGTTTTGGTCCAATCCAATGGTTTTGGACAATGGTTACAGCATAATGCGTCCCGATGATTTTTTTTCTTTATCAGCAGTGATTTTGTATCCCACATGTTAGCAACAATGTGTGCACCTCGGTGTGTGCCGCTAGAGTGCGTCTTGTTGACAGTTGAACAAGATGCAAGCGGTCAGAACATGGCAGCCGATTTTAAAAGAGCAATGAATAAAAACACTTATTTACGTACTTAAGCAAATTTATGAGGTGGAATAGTGACCAGGTTTCCTAATTTCAATACGTAATATCGCCCAGAAGATGAAACAAAGACACAAGGTACTGTACCCGTAAATCCGGAAAGTAGCTTGTTGGAATATCCATTGCCCCAGCTGGATCGCCTATTTCTAACAGCACCGGCCAATTACTACATTTGAAATCGCTCCAACATGGTCTTTATGGATTTACATACAGCAGTTACAAGAATATTGTGGATAAACAACAAACTACACGGGGCACACTTACCTTTACTTACGTTCTCGGGGACTGAGAACTCAGCTTCGCCTACAATACATCCGCAATACTCTAATCCTTACACCGTATTTAAAATGAATCACACGTCAACAGCGACAGTTAACGAACTGAATAAATGTATTAACAATGGTCAACTAACCTAATATAAACAAAATAACAATAAACTAATCTAACAACAAAAGAAAAATACAACCATACAATCATTCACACTTCCTTTCTACACCACATCTTATTACATTGCTGTGTAAGAATAACAGCATAAAAGCCTTGGCAGGTTTAGGCCTACACAACGTAAAAAAGAAAAACGTTTAAGGGATGCTTTTACATTCATGGCATTCCTGGGAACAGGTTACCTTCATTGGCAAACGTCTGAAAACGCACGTGCACTGGCTTGCTCCATGAATGAGCGATAGCACAGCGTTGAGCTCGGAATTATTTACATTTTATACAAGGCTGTGAATCGCCAACTGTTCACATTATGTCCCACCAAGTCCTCCACTCCTAACGGTGAATCATTCTGTCTGGCCTGCATTGAGACTGCCTTGTGTGCCTTTGAAATACACGTATAAAATAACATTCAGCTCTTACAAAAATGCTCATAATTTCTATGTTTCTTTAACAATCACTCTTAAATCTTCACACACTCTTTCATTCGCACCCCAGAATTGTTCTAGATCAATTCGGTTCAACAATTACTCTTAACAGTGGGCAATCATTCATACAAAACATCCGCTCACAAAACATTAATCCTAGCAAAATTAATTAACTAATTAAATCATTTCCTAAAATATTTACATGTAATTTGTTCATAATAATTGACACTATTTAACGTTGTTAACACGTTACTTTCGAGATTCTGGATTCTTGGTTTCTATACAACTCTCAATTAATTTATATACACTGTTTTTCCACATAAACATTTTCTAACACTCCGTAGTTTCCATATACTGCTCACACATCATCTTATATAGGTTTCATTACATTGTCGGTCTAATACAGTCGACTAATAAAGGTTAACTGTACGTAATTACACAACTTCGGGTTTAATAAAATATAATAATGGTATCATTCACATGAGTAGACAATCGTTCTCAAATTGTATATCCGCTGAAGCCCTTCTGTCAACACAGCTAAAACGTTACTTCACATGAACTGGACTAATTGTATAGAATGACGCTTATTATGATCCATGCCTTCTCTTATCAAAGAACAATAATACTTCGACTTCCTTAAAAATGCGGAACTTCCTTCGCATGAGCACTCCATAGCTCTACCAATCCTTATATAACAATATATATGGCATAAACAATTATCATCCACTATGTTAATCAATAACCAAAACGGATTAATTGTTATTAACATTTCTTCTGTAGGGACTTTTCTCAAATAATGGCATGACCCTCAGTATCGTTTCACATGACTACTGATCTACAATTATACATACTTAAGTTCTTCAAACGAAACTTCCAATCGTAATGAACGATATTAGACTGTCGTGATTGACCTCCTAAAGTTTACTCCACAAAAAGATAAATAACTGTTAACTCGTCTGTCGCAAATACAGGTAATAAAAATAATACTCCTGTCTCACTTCACTTATCAAGCTTTAAATTGTATATCGTTGAAATATCAGGTCTACATAATGACGTGATGTTACACACATAGTGTAAAATAACACACATGTTATTTATAGTGTTGGTGTATTCTTTGGAATACACGGTAAGTTAGAGTAAGCTTTTGCTTCTCTTTGCTTTAGTTCATCCCTTCCTTTTTCTCAAACACCAACAGTGATCTCCTGATTTCTCTTTGTTGGTATATGTCTCTCATACTACCTGTAAGTCTGTCCTAGATATATATCTTCCATGACCCACCTAGCGTCATCTAGCAGCGAATCTCTGAAGTTCCTCAATTCTTCCCTGTACAAGAGGACTTCCTTATAAATCTAACCACCAGATCTATTCGCCATCGCCAGCCATCATCTCCGTGATCAAGAGAACTTCGTCTACTTTTTCACCCTCCAGGCCGCGCTAGTGACTCCTACTATCAACTCTTTGAAGACCATTTCATCAAGAAGATTTTTATAAGTGTAAAGTTGGCTATTCTTATATGTATTCCTTTTGTCTCTTACCCCCGCTCTTTTTCCCTTCCCTGGTCCCTCCGCGCTCCGTTGAGCGTGTCTCACTTGTACGTCGGAAGTCAAAGCAGTCAGTTAGAGCTTAACTAAAGCTCGCCTCCTCCACTCAAGAGGCAAACTTTTAAATTCGACGCCATGTTCGAATTTTAGAACCAACCGTCAACAGCAACATCGCCTTCTTCATGAAGCAAAGATAAGTACCGACTTCATGTTTTAACCTCATTCTCATAGCTTTTAAAAGGCTCAATGCTTTTATTTGTATTTTATAGACAGTGAAAAATGCTATGTGATAATAACTGCTTTCAAGAGATCTTCTTGATCAAACTCAAACTATCAAGTCTAACTTTCAAAATGAAAGATTTTCTGAAATGCTATCTCACATCGAGGGATATTTCTAAAATACCCACTGTCTATATAATCTAGTTTTCCGCCGAGGGATTCTCTACCCAATTTAAACAAGTCATCATTGCTCTGGAACCTTTCAGTACCTACACTCTATCTACCAGTTATACTGTCATGTATTTTCCACTCACATATGGGAATACATTTTCAAACTAAGGAATCTTCCTTATGAACTGCTAATCAATATCTAATTTTTCTTCCTCCGTTGGGATTTTTCTGGTGCATTCAACTATAACCTACAAGTTTTTCAAGCAATAGACTCTCGCAAATCTAGTGTAACTAGTTATTTTCCACCATTGCAATAACTTTCTTTGCCATCAACCTTTTTGTGCTACTACAGTGAACTTTTCAACTATATCAACTGACTATAGTGAAAACAGTGCCTGTTCAACTTTTCATCCGCGTCGCGCTCGTCCGAGTACAATAAATACGGCCATGAACACTTTTCCACAATCCCATTTGATCTTTCCCAAACCCTTTACTAACAAACTAAAATAATAAAATTGTTACTTTAGGTCTTTTTTCAATGAGGTGTCACTCTACATAAGTGCCCTCCCTTATTTGCTCCATGTATAACGAATTAATGTCTGTAAAACTTCGTGTCTAGTACACGCCTTAAATTATATTGTTTCTCCCTTTTAATGAGGGAATCCAATTCTTTCAACTGATATGTGAGTTATCTCTAGGTTTCACGAAAGGGAAACTTGCCCCATTTTTCTCGTGATCCCTACTTGAACATAGGAGTTCTAGAAACTTCCTTTCAATTGTTCTCTTCAGGTTTCACAATAAGTGACCTGCCCTATTTGTATAATCTCCTATGTATAATCTACCCACGTAGTTCAGTATTAATACAAGAAGTTATAGGAACTTCTATTTCATTTCTTCCTGTTTTTTGTTGTTACTTTCGAAGTTGTTATTATTTCTAAGATACTTATCTAGAAATCTTTAAAGTACACACCTTGTACTTGACTTATTGTTTAACTTTAATTACGTCAGTTATCTTTAAATTTTTCATTTATTCATCTTAGCCAATTCAAAATCTTACGAAGATTTTAAAGCATATAAAAGGTTTAAAACCAAAAGAATTATCAATTGCCTGGCGCAAGCTTTAGATGTTTTCGGAGGTCTGCGACCCCAATTGTTTATAAAAATCAAAAATATATATTTGTTACAAAAACTACTTCCTTTTAAATTGATAAATAAATTAAAGATTTGTTCTTTGCTTTATCATTTCTCTAACATAACGGTTAGGCAAGATCCTGTCTTCCTTGACTCTTCCTATTTAATAAAAAATAAATCTATTGATGGGTTTTCACCACTTGTTGCATTTGAGCAAGAGCTCTTAGTTATTAACTTAGTAAAGTCTCTCTTAGCTTTGATAGCTAATTCTAACTGGCCAGTAAGGCAAGCATAACTCGCTACGCCAGCTTCCTGCTTGTGTAGATTCTCTCTAACACTTATGGTTGGTTTTTCAAAATATAAGTGTTTCTCATTGTCTAAACCTTTAGTCGGCGCCTCGCTGGGTAAAAGCTTAGTCATTCCTAAATGCAACTATTGGTAAACTTATCAAAATTATTCCCAAAGGTATAATTGCTTTATCCCTATCCTTCTTGGAAGCATTTGGTCGCTCTTTAGAAATTCTACAATTTCAAAAACTAAAATATCGATGCTGATTCATATTATTTGCACTCTTCAAATTACTTTTTTTAGAAACAAACTCCTTTGAACAGATACACAATAAATCTGTTACTCTGTCTTGCCAGACCACCACCCTTCCCCATAGTAGGCATATGTATGCTTGATAGGGAATACACTACAGCAGCTTTCTTGCGAACAGCCCAAGTTCCAGCTGCGTTTCCTGTTAGTTTCGCCCAGGTCCCTACCCACTTTAGGTATCGGAGAGCGGATTTGCAGTGGCAGCTGCCTTTGAGTATACTTAAAGTTAAAATTACAACTTCTGTTGGACTCTCGTCCTATGTTTCCATCCTTTTTCTCCAGTCCGAAACCCACTTCTTTTTCTTCATCATCTTCCCTTGTGGGTTAGGTTATTCCCAAGCTAATAATCTACCCAAGTGTCAAATAGAATGCAATCTTGACCGGGATAAACTAGTGTTGAATTCCTAGCCAAAGATTTGAATAATCTTCTATCAAAAGATATTTCCTCTAACATATTAAATGAACAAAGCTCTCAGCTTTACAAATAATAAAAAGGTTTGTCAACGTCTTAATGTTTTTCCACTCTACACAAAGAATGTTTATAGGGATTAAGACTTCGGTCTTATCAAACGACTAGTATTTCCTAGATCGTCGAAAGTTTATGTATAATAATGATACTAGGGCGCCCTACTGCTCCGCAGCATAATTTTTCAGTATTGGAATGAAAAAATTACGACATTAAGTAATAGTTTATAACATTTATTTTACAATACTTCCTTCCACACAATGTTCGCTGTACGTCGACTCTTAGTTTTAAATGATTTTCCTCGGGATAAGGCAACATAGAACATTCCATGGCCTAAAACAGGATCAGGCAAGTAGATTCCAACTCGATGAAGCGTTTGACCCTGCACTTTGTTGATTGTAATACAAAACGCTAGTGTAATACGAAATTTCCGTCATTAGAACCAAAGATATGATTGCTAAAATGAGAAAAAATATTGAAAAAAATGAGATATAATATCGAATGTTCACTCATAACATTTCGAAGAATCAGCCGATTTGAATAGTTAACAGCTTAAATGAAAGGGCTTCAGTCACTGAGTGTTCTTAGACTTTAACGACTTGAGTACCTCGATCAGAACCAAAGATATGATTGCTTCAAAGTTGGAAACAGATGGAAAACGTTGAAAATATCAAATAATTTGAGGAAGGCGGAAGTGAAGTAATTTGTAATACTTGATAACAAATCTTTGCATGAATACCTTTCAATTAATAGTGGTATGAAGGAAATCGACTGGATAGAATGGCCGGACGGACTCGGTTAAGTTTTCATAATTATTTCTAATATTCGCTTCGGCACTCATGACATTCCTCAGAATCAACCAATGTAAATATTTAATGCCTCAAAAGATAGAGCTTGATCAACTGAGTGCTCTTAGAGCAAAACGAACAGTGTAACTCAATTAGCACCAAAGATATGATTGCTACAATGAGAAAAACTGTTGAAAAAATGAGATGTAATATCGTATGTCCACCCATACCTTTCCTCAGAATCAGCCGATATAAGTGGTTAAGAGCTCAAATGATAGTGCTTGATTCACTGAGTGTTCTTAGACTAAAACTACCTTCGTAACTCCATTAGAACCGAAGATATGATTACTTCAAATTTGGAAAAAGTTGGAAAAAGTGGAAAAAATCAAATAATTTGAGAAAGGCGTAATTTAAGTGATTTGTATTACTTGATGACAAATCTGTGCATGAATACCTTTCATTTAAAAAAGGACGAAGGAAATCGGCCGGATAGTATGGCCGGACGGACTTGGATAAGTTTTCATCAATACTTTTAATAATATAGATAGCTTCAATGTGAAAAAAAAAGTAAAAAGTGCAAGAAATCAAATAATTTGAGTAAGGCAGAAGTTAAGTGATTTGTAATACTTGATATTAAATCCGTACATGAATAAAGTTCATTTAATAGTGATATGAAGGAAATCGACCGGATAGAAAGGCCGGAAGGACTCGGTTAAGTTTTCATAATTATTTCTAATATTCGCTTCGGCACTCATAACATTCCTCAGAATCAATCAATGTAAATATTTAATACCTCAAAAGATAGAGATTGATCCACTGAGTGCTCTTAGAGCAAAACGAACAGTGTAACTCAATTAGAACCAAAGATATGATTGATAAAATGAGACATATTATTGAAAAAATGAGATGTAATATCATATGTCCCCTCATAACTTTCCTCAAAATCAGCCGATTTGAATGGTCAAGGGCTCAAATGATAGCGCTTGATTCACTGAGTGTTCTTAGATTAAAACGACCTTCGTAACTCAATTAGAACCGAAGATATGTTTACTTCAAAGTTGGAAAAAGTTGGAAAAAGTTGAAAAAATCAAATAATTTGGGAAAGGCGTAATTTAAGTGATTTTTAATACTTGATGACAAATTTATTGATAATTAAAATTGACTTTGACTGGCAAAAAAAAAACAAAAAAACAAACAACACAATCATTTAAAAACTCAACCTTCCTATCATTCACCACTTCGCAAAAATTGATAATCAAAAATCAAAGTCCATCTGATATCAAAAATTTTTTTTTACATATTTACACTAGATAATCACATTCATTTAAGAGTCCGAGTGATTCATCCTATTTACATATCTCGTTGCAGATTACAAAGATTCGTCGTTCGTTGAAGACATTCAACGAAAATATTTATTCACTTTTCATTTTTTCTCTTTTCAAAAAAAAATTTTTTTGAAAATATTATTCTCTTGATTCATTGCTAACTCTGTCTTATGAACCCCATATTAAGATTCGGCTTAACAAAGTCGGATGTTAATACGGTCATTATTTTCAAAATCATTGTTCCAACAATAAACAAAATTTATGAAATTTTCATCAAGTTGAAAATTAAATTACATCTCATTTATCTATAAGTCTCCTTGTTCCAAATGAACAATGTTCAAAAATAGGAATTTCATCATTTGAAATTTATTATTCATAATTGATATTTATTTGTTATTAACAACACAATTGTTGCAATTTATTCTCAGTTGACTGAGTTTCTTGCCACAACATCTTCTCACTTAGAAAATATGTGCAATGTTTCACAAAAATTTAAATTATAAAGTTTTCGGAATTTATTATTATTTTTTAAAAATTATTTCAATAATTCTCTTAGAATTCTCTTTATAACAGGTTTTCACTTTTTATCGGGTGAATATTAACTGCTCATATCAAAAGAAAAATTCTTTTTATCAATACTCAAAGCACAAAATATAAATATTTAATTATTTATCTTGTTAACCTTTGCATTTTTCAGCTTTTATTTTTATTTTTATTTTCTTTAGGTCAGGTTCCTCAAAATCTAAACTCATACTGTTCAAATATTTAGGCAAAAGTTTGGAAAATTGAAGTTGATCCAGACAAAATTTTATTTTTTGAAACTGACAGATTTAGTGGGATTAGACTAGAAATATGGGGCGGTCTAATAATGCGGTCTAATAATTTTTACAATTCAGAGCCCATATGCTCTTCATAAACATTCACATGACACACACGCATATCCCTTTGTGCGCAAGACAATGGGACTCAAAACCCTCATGAACGACCCATCTGGCCTCCTCACCAAACTTAAGTGTTGACAATTATATTCACACACTAAAGAATTATATTTGACTTCATTTATTATTTTTTTTTTATCCACCAAACACTTTTATATATTTTTAGCCTATTTTCAATTTTGAAAAAATAGGCTTATGAGATCACCTTTTGTCCGTGTGTGTGTGCGTGCGTGTGTGTGTGTGTGTGTGTGTGTGAGGTGTGTGTGTATATCCCCCCTAATAAATTCTAAACGGCTGGAGCGATTTCAATGAAACTCAGTAAGTTCATAGCAACATTCTGGCCGACCTCGACCGTGCCCTTCAAATTTTATTGTGTCTCACCAATCCAACATGGCGGCTGTGCGAAATATTTGACCAGCATGAAGTATCTCCGAAACTATTACCGATATCACGCTGAAATTTTGTACGGTGATAAAGGAAACAGCTAGAAGTTCACATTTGAGACTTTCAAAAAACCTGGTAACTACAAAAGCAACATGGCGGCCACGCAAATTTGAGACTTTTAAATAAACTTTTCTCGCGATTTAACCATCCGAACGTAATGACACATGGTACAACAAATGTCTATACAGATTGTAATAAACTGGGGACTAATTTAGTTCAATTGTTTACATGACCTCAAAATGGCGGCTGTGCGAAATATTTCAATGGCATTCAATATCTCCGAAACTATTTATGATATCACCCTGAAATTTTGTACGGTGATAAAGAGGACTGCTTCAAGTTTATCTATGTAATTTTCAAACACCTGTAAAGTACAAATCGAACATGGCGGCCAAGCGAACTTGAAATACTTTAATAGACTTTTCTCGTGATTTAAGCGTCTGAACGCAGTGAAATGTGACACGGTAAATGATTATTCATATTGTAATGCACTGGCATCTAATTTAGTTCAATTGTTTACATAACCTCAATATGGCGGCTGTGCCAAATTTTAAAATATTTTTTGGTTTCTTGTGTCGTAATCATGCGATCGGAGTGAAAGTTTGGAAAATGAAGCTACGCAATAATTTTCCTTCAATGGTACATGACTCTATGGCCTATACATATAACAATCCAAAATGGAGAGCATCTGAAATATTTTGACGGTTGTCAATATCTACGAATCATTTATAGCAATCAAACTGAATTTTTTAATGTTCATAGAGGCTATGAACGTAAGTTCGCCTATATGACTTTCAGTCTTCTGGTGAGCACAAATCCAACATGGCGGCGACGGGAAGTTTAAAAATTTAAATGGACGTTTCTCGTGATTTTACCATCTGAGTTCTGTGAAACACTGCACGTTAAATGCTTATACAAATGTTAATCCACTGGCATCTAATTTATTTCAATTGTTTTCATAACCACAAGATGGCAGCTGTGTGAAATTTTAAAATCTCATTTTTACTTCTTGTGTCCTAATCATGCGATTGACGTCTGAATACCACACGTACACAATAATCTTCATGTAATAGTACATAAATAAAAATCCAACCTGGCGGCCATCAGAAATATTTAGAAGGTTCTCGATATCACAACAATCAAACAGAAATTTTGTACGTTGATAGAGGCAATTAACATGAGTAGGATATATGAAAATAGGCTGTATAGTTCTTCACGGAACTACTTGTTCTCTTTGTAATATACTGTCTTACCACGCTGCATTTTCCCAAATTTTATTTTTATAAGTAAAGGTGTATTTATTATGGTCAACATTTCCTGGCCTTCCCTTTTACATAGATTCTGCCCTAGATTTATACATATTGTTTATTGTTTTCTTTTGATATTGGTTTTTTTTTCTAGGAAAATTTTACTGAGCTCAAAATTGGTTATATTTCACCTTCATTTACCAACTCATTCTACCTGTTTATAGATTTCAACTTCTATTTCACAATAAACAAAAGTTATCGCATTTAAAACCTTCAATTTAAATAAATTCCTTCACAAGTTATTATTATTATCAATGGAAAATGGCAAAAAAATGTTTATTTAATAATGCTTTCCTATTACTTCATAAGGATTATTAATGCCCTGTTTCACTCCTAATCAATTATCTAACTCCTTGTCGCGTATTATCTATAACATTTTATTATTATTATTAATGTAGTATTATTTAATGCGGTAATCATTTAACTTTATTTAGTTTTAGTAAATGGTGCTATTACAAAATTATCTTTTACAACGTTAAATAGTGTTTCAATCAATAACATTATGAAATTATTTTATTCACATTGATATTATTATTATTATCTTTGTTTTATTTTTATGTTTATTTATTTATTTTTATAAAATTTAATTATTTAAATAATCCAGGATGTAACTTAAATCTCTCATAAGAATTTACTAAGATTTTCCTATCCTTTGGGAAAAAATTATATCTTTCATGTTGCAGGAAACACGAACATGACTGTAGTCTGAACGAAATAGAAAATACGGCAAAATAAATTGTCAGACTTTCATGTCGCTCCATTTGCCATCCAGGACAAATATGATAATCAAAATAAACGGTGGTGTTGATTTCTTAAAATGACTGAGTAAAAAGGGTTCTCAAAATGCTCTACTAAGCTAGTTGATAGTACATGAAATAGCTCTTACTTCATTCTTGCTGTGCTGGCGATGCGTGTCCTTCAGTAAACGCTATACCCATAGCGTCTCCCATGGTCATCTGCAATCCATTTCAACTTCGTTGGTCCCACGTCACACCTATCCTTAATTCGTTTAACGGCGCATGTCGATTATGATGATCGCTCGTTTAAAACAAGCACTCCCGTATTCTTCAACACAAGGTAACATTTTGAACTGTAGCAATAGTTCCAAATGAATGTGTTACTCTTGCAATTTCGTTTCGCGGAACAAGTCCCACGTTTGAAAATACTGTTCTGATCGTCTGCTCGCATAGGAACACCTATTAGCAGTTGAGACTGAACCTCAAGTTCACAGTCTGTCCTGTCTAAAGTTTGAAGTGCCTTGTATAGTATCACAAATAGAAACAACAAATTATTGTAGGCGACTTCAGTGTATGGTTTATCAAATAACCATCACTTGTAGAGTACTTGTAAGAATATCTGACTATAGAGTCCTCTAATATTCCAAGTCCGTTGTTGAAAATTTCTATCACTTTGAACATAGCCCCAGCCCACATGGCTTACTTGGTGGCAAAGTTCCTTCGGCGTGTATTATGACGTAGTATTCACTGTTATGAAGCGTAGCGGCGTGTTTCTCCCAAGCAGTTGCTTGCTAGGAATGACTTGACTGTCTTGAAAACCTGGCTCTTTATATAGGTCAGCCAGCAATTCTTCTCGAAAGTTCCATTTCCAGATCTCGGTTCCTGGTGTACGGATTCTTCTGCTCAGTAGCTTAAAATTCTTCTCTTTTCTGTGCAAGAAATCTGTGCTACTTTTTAAGTTGCTAAACCGTCTCCTTGAGTAACATTTATAAAAGCTTCAACTCATGACGTAAGCAAGCTTCCACGTCACGCCTCCGCGTCACTTACTCCTGTGTCTATATGCTTCCATCGACACTCTATCCTCCGAGCGCGTTATTCAAACATCATCAGTTTTGTTGACACTCTGGACTAGCGTTCGTTCGTTACCATCAGCTTGTCATTATGTCACGGACGTTTGCACGATCCAGGGACATCCACCCCTTACGCCATAGAATAATTATGTGAGACATCACATACATTTTTTTCCGTCTGGCTCTAAAATTGCCTTTTTCTCTCTCGGCGTTTCCTCTTCTTTTTTCCTTTTACAGCTGATGTCCTGTTCTCTGATGGTAGATCTTCAAGTTTGCTGCATTGAACCATCCCACGATGTTACCCGACGGTTCTTCAATCAGTCGGTAACTTCCGTTAGCAAAACTCTCTACGATACGAAATGGACCGGAGTATAGACTGGCAAAATTTGAATAGACTCTATTCAAAACATCTGATGGGACGGGTTTTCTTACAAGGACCTGAGTTCCGATATTCAGAGGCTGTCTGAATCTCTCCCTTCGGACTCTCCTTTCCCTCTTAGCTGCTTGTTCTCGAATCCTATCTAGAGCTCGATTCTCTCTAAGTTGCATGCTATGTTCAATTTCTGGTGTCATGGGAATAATCGTGTCCCATGGTCTGATAGGTTTGTCTCCATGGTGTAACAACATTGTTATTTGATTTGTGCTTTCATGCACAGTAGAATTCATGGAATGCGCTGCAATTGGTAGTACATCCACCCACTTCCAATGTTCATCAGAACAAAACAAACGACAGAATTTTGCAATTTCTGACTTTATTCTCTCGGCTGGGTTACTTTCCGGATGGCGTATTGAACACAATATTTGTTTAATGTCCAACACCTCCATGGCATTTCTAAACTCACGTGATGTGAATTATGACCCATGATCGGATAGTAGGTATTCCGGTTTCCCTGCTTCAGGAATGACACTGTCTCGTATCTTCTTCAAAACATAGCGGGAATTTGCTTTTTGTATGGGATGTAACATGGTATATTTACTGAAAACATCCATGGTTACTAATATATACTTATTTCCCCATTTTGTTTTCGGCAAAGGCCCACAAATGTATGTGGCGAATAATTCCCGTGGTTTCTGTGGAATAATGGGGCGAGGTGCTTCACTTAATAGCTTGGTGTTGTGCATACTCCGTTGACACAAGTCACACGTCTTGATCGTCTGTCTGACAGTATTCCTTATCTTGTCCCACGAAAATTTCTCTTGTATTAGGCTTACCACTTTATCCATTCCAGCGTGCCCCGACATCCTATGCGCTAAACATATAATTCTCTTCTGCAATACTGGTTGTACCGCCACTCTTAACTTAGTATGATTCGCATCTCTGACTTTGTATATAATAGCATTCATCACCAAGTAATTCCTTGCAATTTTCTCAGTTTCAGGGTAATCAGCAACATTGTTGTCCATGTTTCCTTTCAGAAATCTATAGATTTTTCTTAAAGGTGCGTTCCTTTTCTGAGTCGCAGATATTCTCTCTAATCGATCCAGGGTTTCTTCGTCTTCCTGTACCAGATTGATATGCATTACCTTAAACGTTGGCTCAACCGCACGACTTAACAAGTCGGCTCATACGTTGGATTTCCCTGGTTTATGCTCGATTGTAATATATTATTAAACTGTTGTACAAATAAAGCCCAATGTGTTATTATCTCACTAGCAAAATTTGTCTTGAGAAAAATTCAAGAGCATGATGGTCATTTCGGATGAGGACAGAATGTACAATCAGCATCTTTTTCCAACTTTCTAAGGCATGAACTATAGCAAGAGCTTCTAATTCAGTCGTATAGTAATTCCTCTCTGAAGGTCTAAGCTTTCTGCTGATAAATGACAAATAATGCCTAGTGCCATCCACATCCTCTTGCAATAGGATTGCTCCTATCCCTACATTTGAAGCATCCGATTCTATTATGAAGTTTATCTTAAAATCAGGATATTCCAGCTTCACACAGTTCAACATTAATTCTTTAGCTAGTATGAAGGATTCTTCGTGTTCTTCACACCACTTCCGTCTGTTTCCTTTTCTCAAAAGACTTTGCAATGGCGCTACAATGCTGGTGTAGTTAGGACAATATCCAGCGAAGAATTGGCAGGTCCCCATAAAACTACGGACATGCTTTATCCTCGTGGGTCTTGGAAAATTAGCTATTGCTTGAATTGTATCTTCATTCGGACGATAGCCTTGTCCATCCAGGATATGCCCTAAGAATTTAATTTCCTTCTTGAAAAATTGGCATTTCTTTAAATTTACCTTGAAACTTGACTTCCTCAAGTCATTGAACAAATTTCTCAGGTGTAACAAATGGTGTTCTTCCTCCTCAGACGCAACCAGTATGTCATCAATGTAACAGATTACAGAATTCTTAAATTCCGAACTAAGGTTTTTGTCTAACGCTCTAATTAAAACGGGTCCTGATGTTTTCATTCCGAACGGTAGCCTTTTGAAAACATAGGTCTGTTGTTCAAACAAGAATCCCGTGACCTTTTTTGATTCCTCACTCAATTTCACATGATGGTATGACGACGTGAGATCAATAGTGGAGAACCACTTCTTTCATTTGAATTTTCTTAATAATTCTTTTATGACAGGGGGTCGGTCGTATTCTGGTGGAATTTTGGAATTCAAAGATCTTACGTCTAAACAAATACGCAGACTTCCATCCAGTTTTGGCACAACCGCTAATGGATTTACATAAGCTGTAGTGTATTTCTCTATTATGTCATCTCTTTCCAAATCCGAAATAATGTTTTTCACCTGTTCACGATATTTCTCTGCAATGGGATTCAGTCTACAATGATATGGTGCTTCATCGCTGACTTGGATGTGATACTCATAATTCTTAATCTCCCCAGGGTTTGTATCGAATATGTCTCCAAATTCCAATTACATCCTATTCAGATTATGCGTTTCCACTATCTTGACTACTTCTTCTTCTTCTATTATGTTCTGGATAACCTGTGACCATCGGATGCTTCACTCGGTGAATTTCTCTTCGTGACCCTCAAAATCTTCCTCTCCTGTCTGATGAAAACGTATGGTCTCTGACTTCATATCGATGATAGCCTTATATTTAGTAATAACGTCATTTCATATGATCATGTCATGGATAATGTCCTTCATAACAACAAAAACATGCTCGAAATAGCATTCCCCAATTTTCAGCCTTAAATAAAACTGTGTTTTGCATGTTGCCACTATGTTAGGGATAATTCCTTGTATCTTAGTGCCTGATACAGGAATTTTCTCTAAACTTTCCATCAGCTTCCATAAAGCGTAGAGCTTTTCGCTTACAACACAAAGCATTGCTCCAGTATCAATCAGGGTATGAATTTTCATGCCATAAACTTCACATTCTATGATGGGTAATTTTGATCGTTTTTCTTGTCCTATTCTTTCTTCTTTTAAGTCTATCAAATCTTCGTCTTCGACTTGCCATCTAACGATCTTCGCAACGTAACTACTTGTTAACATTTTGGAGTTTTTTTCATCTTTTACTACCGGCTTTTGTAACCCGGAAGTACTTGGTTTGTGATGCTGCTCATCTAGGTACTGTCTGCTCTCTTGATGTATCCTATCAATATTTTCCCTACCCTGTTGCTTAAAATTTTCTCTCTCTCGTTGTTCATCTCTTTTGTTATGGTGGTCGTTACCATAGTACGTTCTCTGCCTCTCTTGCTGATTTCCATACTGTTGATTTTGTGGCGGGGTCCTACTATAGGGTTTTGATTGAAAATCAGGTTTATTCCATTTATTCCACCTGTTTTGATACTTGTGCGATCTTACATGCGGTCTATTCTGGTATTGAGTGTCCCTAGTATTGCTCCATTCTTTATTATCAACATTATCATTCGGTTTATTCCACGGCTGGTTCGTTTGACTGTGACGATCAGTCACAACCGTATTTATGGTATGATTCTCAGTTTTACTCACTCTCAAATGAAACAACTGTGCATTGGCATGGTCTAACCCCTGCAATGCCTCATCAAATTTTTCCATATTTCCTATATTGGCTGCAATTAATGTTCTTTGCACCTCTATCGGAAATTGTTGGATCAATGCGGATATCATCTCGAAATCTGGCATGGGCGGTTCTAAAAATTGTAGTTTCGACAACTGCTGTGAAATATATTTCGAATATTTCGTTGGCTGGGATGTCGAATATCGTTTGGCATACAATTCTGCTCTTATTTGTTGCTGCGTTTCCGGCGACCAAAATTTTCTCATAAGTCCTCTAGAAAATTCTTCGAAGATATGAAAATTTGACCTGAACGCGCGGAACCAAACTAGTGCATGCCCATCCAAAAATCTGCTTACTACCCGGATCTCTTTCTCTTTCGAAATTTTCGAGTCCCGGATGTAATCTTTGATGTGGAAAAAGAGCTTCTCGCTTCTTGGAACTCCTCTTTAGCTTCATCCAGGATTGATCTTTTGATTTCAGGAAGTGCTGTGCCTTTCACACTCTCGCCGACTTCTTGGATTACTCGGTCTCCTTTCAATTGTTCTAAAATAGTTTCCAAGAAATCCGTTGCTACCTTCTGTAAAACCTGCCTTGCAGTAATGTTACATTCTTCGGTAATCCTGATTTCTAAATTAATCAAATCGCTGGCCACTTTGTTGGAATGTTTTTCAAAGTTTTCTTCCATGCCTTTCAATTTATTGTGCGTCTTTTCTAATTTGCCCTCCAATGTTTTCGTGCTTTCATTAATTTGTGTTTCCAATGAAACTGTATTCTCGTCTAACCTAATTTCAAAAATCTTGGATTTTTCAAACAATTCGCCTAACTGTACCCCAAAAATTTTAGAATTCTCTGCGAACTGTTTCCCCAAATTTTCGGTCAAACTATGTGGTTCGGCCACTGTCTTGGCAAACCAGTTTTTGTGTTTCCCCATTTGTTTCCACTCTGTGTGGTTGTACATATCTGTATTATTTGTCATCATTGCATTTATTCATTGTCAGGTTGGTTTTGTTTATGTTGATTGGTTGTCGTGATTTATTTGTTTTGATTGCATGTAGTATTCCCACTGCCGTGTTTCCAGTAGGATATTTTGGCTTAGAAGGTAATTTTGTATTCTAAGTTGGCCACATTGATTCATCTTTAACTTGTTTTTGATCTCTACTGTGATTGGCAGCTTTCGGCCTATCAGAGGCCTCTAATTTGGTTTTTAAACTCTCTACTGTGATTGGCTGCTTCCAGCCTATCAGAGGCCTCCTTGCTGCTTGTAGCGACCAATCACGTTTTTCTTCTTCGTTGTTCTCTAAGTGTGTAGCCATGACACAATGTTGTGCTTCAACGCTGGTTGTGATATATCAACAAATATCCAGCTAATCATTTCTATAATTGGTGCTATCTTCATAGTAACCGTGCTTAGCAATCATGTCCTATGCACATGATTCATATTTTGTTAGGGCAGTGACATTACGGTGATTTTCGATCTCTTCAAACCATGCTTGATGTTGCTACGCGCCATGTCGACGAATTCTTCAATCCGCGGCGTCGGATAGTTTGTTGTAATATGTTTACTTCTATCTTCATTTACTGCCTAACAATTTGTCTTCACGCGTATGAATAATGATGATGCTTCGTGTGATAAGTAATTCATCGTGTCTGGAAGCATGTTACAAGGCCAGGCATCATCACTAATTGGAGGTTGACGCTAGGCTAAACTGCTTTACTATTGTGACAATACCGCGCGATTGGCATGTCCCGGTATTTGTATGATAGCAACTACTTTGACTTCCTGCAACATCACTGGAATGGAAGTTGACGCTGGGTTTAACTACTTTACTATTGTGACAATACCGCGCGATTGGCATATCCCGGTATTTGTATGACAGCAACTACTTTGACTTCCTACGTTTCACACATAATTTGTTTTATTAACAGTTCATTTTGGGCTTACAGTATCGGCGCATCACTGTAAGTCAGTCCTGGTTCGACGACACATTCTCGTTCCATGCGACCTGTTTTTTCATTATTTGTTGCAACTCCACTTGTGTTGCATATTTAAATTATATCATTCTTTGGAACCGCCGTGTATTGCATGCCGTTCTATGATGTACTGATCTGCAGCTACGTTCAAGACAATATGTGTGTTTTAGGCTCAAGACGTAACGTGTGTTAATCCTTAATGAGTGTTTCTTCAAGTGTGTAAATTTGTGCTAGTGTTTCTCATATGTTTATGTGCCACCTTTGAATATTTATTTATGTGTCACCTTTGGATATTTGTTTTATGTGCCACCTATTTGATAATATATCTTATTATTAGTTAGTGGTGGTGTCGTGTCCTTTATGCCTTCCTGGATTTCCTTATTTAATGACAATAATATTGTCTGGTCCTCCACATGTTTGCTAAATTGTCAAGCGACCTTTGTAAAGTCAACTCTTTGTATTATCACATCATTATCTAATGCTTTGGCCAACAAATTTTTATACATTGTCCACTATTACCAGAATACTCTTGGTGGGTTGTTGACTTCCCGCGTTAGCCATTACATTGTTTGGTCCTCTCCGGGCCGGATATTGAGCTGTTCACTACTTTGAATCATTAAGCTTTGCTTTGGCCATGTTGGGCCCTTGTTTCTTGCTATTTCACCAGGAAGGCCATAAATTTAACATTGTATACGTTCCCATTAACTTCCCAAGGACACAATACAGTATTCTATGTTCAGATGTTTGTTTACAACTTAATCGAGACCATTGTCTCAGTGTTTATTTTTTGTGTTAGTTAGTTGTTGTGTTAGTTAGGTGTGCAACTCTGGTAATTACATCTAGGCGGGCAATCCTAAAGTCATTATGGAGGATGCCCAAAAACGACCTTTAGTTAGGAAGCGTGAAGTCGCTAAGGCCATGCTTACCTCACAAGAAAAAGTAATTAGCAACTTTCAGGACATTACAGAAGAGCAATATCAAATGTTAGTGTTACGCAAACACAAATGCGAGGAAATTTATAAACAATATAACGAAGCGCAAGTCGCTTTAGAGGATATTACAGACAATATCGACGAAGAAATAGCCGAACGTTGTGACTTCGAAGATAAATATTTTGAGTTGCTGGTTAAAATTAAACTACATTGTGACAATTTCAAAAAATCCAACAGTACAGACAGTGATAACCCTTTGAATAATTTGCAGAGTGCACAATTTCCTACTGCTAACGTAGCTGCAGCGCATATAAAGTTGCCTGAAATTCAAATTCCGCAGTTCAGTGGCGACTTCACAGACTGGTTGAATTTCAGAGATAGCTTCAAGGCTATAGTAATTGATAACCATGCTCTGTCTGATATTGTTAAGTTCTACTACCTTAATTCTAGTCTTAGTGGGGAGGCCAAACTCCTCTTAAAGAACATTACTGTGTCAGATGATAACTTTATGGTTGCATGGAACTTGCTGACAACTCGATACAATAACATTAGGCTCATAGCGCACAATCATGTTACCAAGCTTTTCAAGCCCCCCGCATACGGTAATGATTCAGTGTCATTGCGTGCCATCATCGACCACTTTGTTTCTCATGTCAATGCGTTAGAAGCTTTGGACTTTAACGGGGTTCCCCTTCAAGACCTGTTATTGTCACATTTTATATTGGAGCTACTAGATAATGATAGCATCCGTGAATGGGAGAATCATGTTGATTCTGGGAGAATTCCCACTCTCCAGGACTTGGTTAGCTTCTTAGAGAAAAAATGCAAGGTACTGGAAATAACTGAAAAGAATGGGTCCAGGCCTGCATTACATACTGCTGTAACCAAACTTAAAGCTGAAGGTCATTCGCCTCAGAAACCCATGTTAACTACTACCAAATCTCGTTGTACATATTGTAGGAGCATTGATCACCAATTGTCGAAATGTGGTACCTTTATCAAACTTTCGTCCACAGCCAAATGGGATTTTGTCAGGTCTCGAAAATTGTGTTATAATTGTTTGCGTAATTTCGAGCCTAATCATCAATGTTCGAAGTACTCTTGTAACACTTGTTCCCGAAAACACCACACTCTTCTTCACTATGAGCCCTCCAGTGGCACTAGTAATGATGCTTCTCAAGCTCATGCTAACGTGGTAAACACTAGTTGCAGTAACGTCGCTCGTGACAATCAATTTTCAAGGACTCTATTACCCACTGCCAAGTTGAATATATTAGCTGGCAATGGCGTACGTGTACCTGTTACTGCACTACTTGACTCTGCATCAGATTGTAACTTAATTTCATCACACTTAATTAAGAAATTAAGACTCCACACCAAACCTATGAAGGTACACATTCACGGTGTTGGTCAAAATCAAAGCACTGCTACTGTTGTTGCTGATGTGAACGTTTTTGCCTGTGCTACTAATTGGTCTGCTAAGCTTGAATGTCTCGTGGTTCCCAATATTGCACTTGAGCTACCCGCTGCTGGTTTCGATACCTCTGAATGGAACATTCCATCACATATTGATTTAGCTGATCCTGATTTCAATTGCACTAAATCTATTGATCTTGTTCTTGGTGCAGAATATTTCTTTGACCTGTTATGTCCTGGTAAAATCATACCAGTTGGTGATTTGCCCATCATTCAAAATACCTCTGTGGGTTGGGTGTTTTCTGGGAAGCTGCCCAGTGCAAGCACCTCGCAACCATCGCACGTGGTATCAGCACTTACACTCTCACGCCCTCATGTAGAACAACAGCTGGAAGCGTTTTGGAACGTTGAAGAAGTTGAAACCCCAGTGTTGTCTGTTGATGAATCCATATGTGAAGAACACTTCGTTGCTACTACCACTCGCAAAGACGATGGTAGATTTGTGGTTAGATTCCCTCGCAAGGTAGACTCGGAGCCTCTAGGTGCCTCTCGCTACGCTACACTAAAACGTTTTCACTCACTCGAAAGACGTTTGGCTCGTAACCCTGAGTTAAGGTTAGAATACACTGAATTCATGCATGAATATCTAGCCTTAAACCATATGCAAGTTGCCCCCCACCCGACTGATGGTGAAGTTTACTTCAAGCCGCACAGTACTTCTACAAAGCTCAGAGTGGTATTTGATGCTTCGATGGCTACTACGTCTGGGTGCTCCCTTAATGATACCTTGTTGGTGGGCCCTGTAATTCAGCAGGATTTGTTCTCTATTTTGCTTCGGTTCCGTACTCACTTGATAGCGTTTGCAGCTGATCTGAGTAAAATGTACAGACAGATTCTTGTAGATCACAAGGATCGTGACTTACAGAGAATATTTTGGAGAGACTCTCCTTCAGACCCAATGGTAGAATATCAATTAAACACCGTTACATATGGTACTGCCCCAGCATCCTTCTTAGCCACTCGTGTGCTAAAGGAGCTCGCCCTCATTGATGGCACAGCTTTTCCAGCTGCCACTCAGATTGTTTTAAACGACTTCTATGTTGATGATTGTATCTCGGGATGTGATTCCGAGCATGACGCACTCATTCTGTATGAAGAATTGACCACTCTCGTGGTGCAAATTGAAGCCATTCTAAATTCTAGACCCATTTCGCCTATGACTGAGGATCCTACTGACTTGTGCTATCTCTCGCCAGGTCACTTTCTTGTTGGACGACCTTTGAATGCCTTGCCCATTCCTGACGCTTCTGAAGTGCCCATCAATAGGTTGTCTAGATGGCAATTACTTCAACAGATTATGACTTCATTGTGGCGTAAATGGACCACAGATCATTTACTCTCCCTTCAACAACGTCGCAAGTGGAACCGTATGTCTCCTAACCTCAAGGTTGGCACGCTTGTGCTTATTATGGACGACAATGTTTCTCCTACTTACTGGCGACTTGGACGTATTCTTGAGGTTCATTGTGGTAAGGACGGCCTAGCTCGTGTGGTCTCTCTACATACCACCTCTGGACTCTTGAAACGTCCCATCGTCAAGGTGTCTCCCTTGTTGCCGCAGAACTAAACACTCTTGTATTTTCATAAACAACCTGCCTGTTGTTTCTGTGCGGGCAATATGGTACGGCCACTGTCTTGGCAAACCAGTTTTTGTGTTTCCCCATTTGTTTCCACTCTGTGTGGTTGTACATATCTGTATTATTTGTCTTCATTGCATTTATTCATTGTCAGGTTGGTTTTGTTTATGTTGATTGGTTGTCGTGATTTATTTGTTTTGATTGCATGTAGTATTCCCACTGCCGTGTTTCCAGTAGGATATTTTGGCTTAGAAGGTAATTTTGTATTCTAAGTTGGCCACATTGATTCATCTTTAACTTGTTTTTGATCTCTACTGTGATTGGCAGCTTTCGGCCTATCAGAGGCCTCTAATTTGGTTTTTAAACTCTCTACTGTGATTGGCTGCTTCCAGCCTATCAGAGGCCTCCTTGCTGCTTGTAGCGACCAATCACGTTTTTCTTCTTCGTTGTTCTCTAAGTGTGTAGCCATGACACAATGTTGTGCTTCAACGCTGGTTGTGATATATCAACAAATATCCAGCTAATCATTTCTATAATTGGTGCTATCTTCATAGTAACCGTGCTTAGCAATCATGTCCTATGCACATGATTCATATTTTGTTAGGGCAGTGACATTACGGTGATTTTCGATCTCTTCAAACCATGCTTGATGTTGCTACGCGCCATGTCGACGAATTCTTCAATCCGCGGCGTCGGATAGTTTGTTGTAATATGTTTACTTCTATCTTCATTTACTGCCTAACAATTTGTCTTCACGCGTATGAATAATGATGATGCTTCGTGTGATAAGTAATTCATCGTGTCTGGAAGCATGTTACAAGGCCAGGCATCATCACTAATTGGAGGTTGACGCTAGGCTAAACTGCTTTACTATTGTGACAATACCGCGCGATTGGCATATCCCGGTATTTGTATGACAGCAACTACTTTGACTTCCTACGTTTCACACATAATTTGTTTTATTAACAGTTCATTTTGGGCTTACAGTATCGGCGCATCACTGTAAGTCAGTCCTGGTTCGACGACACATTCTCGTTCCATGCGACCTGTTTTTTCATTATTTGTTGCAACTCCACTTGTGTTGCATATTTAAATTATATCATTCTTTGGAACCGCCGTGTATTGCATGCCGTTCTATGATGTACTGATCTGCAGCTACGTTCAAGACAATATGTGTGTTTTAGGCTCAAGACGTAACGTGTGTTAATCCTTAATGAGTGTTTCTTCAAGTGTGTAAATTTGTGCTAGTGTTTCTCATATGTTTATGTGCCACCTTTGAATATTTATTTATGTGTCACCTTTGGATATTTGTTTTATGTGCCACCTATTTGATAATATATCTTATTATTAGTTAGTGGTGGTGTCGTGTCCTTTATGCCTTCCTGGATTTCCTTATTTAATGACAATAATATTGTCTGGTCCTCCACATGTTTGCTAAATTGTCAAGCGACCTTTGTAAAGTCAACTCTTTGTATTATCACATCATTATCTAATGCTTCGGCCAACAAATTTTTATACATTGTCCACTATTACCAGAATACTCTTGGTGGGTTGTTGACTTCCCGCGTTGGCCATTACACTATGCTCTAACAATTTGGAATTATCGGTTAAGTCTAACCTCAAAGTTTCTGAGTTACCTATGACTTTTAGATCCATTAGGCTTGGACTTTCAGTTAATCTATCGAGTGCTTTGGAATGTTCCGAAATCTTTTCTTCCAAAGATTCTCTTAACGCGTCAGTGCTGATACTTAATCTGTCTTCAAAGTGCTTAGAACTCTCTGAAAGTTTGCTATCTATGTCTGATTTTAGGGTATTTGAACTTTCATTTAATTTAGATTCAAAAAACTCGTTTAATGATTTAGAACTTTCAGATAATTCATCCTCTAATTATTTTGAATTTTCTTTTAGTTGGGACTCTATTGATTCATTCAATCTACTTTCTAAATATTGGGAATTTCCTTGGATCTGTTTTTCCAACTTTTTGGAGTTTTCGGTCAGTTTACTCTCCATAAGAGCTGCTTTCTCCAAACTCTCCTTATTGTTCGACTCCAGTCGAGCTAAAGCCTCCAATACTTGATCCATGTTTTCCAACAGAGAAATGTAGGATAGGTATTCTATGGCGTCAACGAAGCCTTAATACTTAACATAGACTAGCCTAGTAGCATTTGAGAATTCCTAATAAATTGAGATTTACCCTATGTCGCTATTTAATGGAAAAAAATATCTACTTATTTAAATCTTAAATTCAATCAACAACAACTACTATGCAAAATTCAAAAATTCTCCATCTGGATACTCTAAGTGTGCGTTTTCAACAAAACAAAGAACAACTCCCAATTCTAACATTTATTCAAAAAATAATAATTTAATAAAACTCCCTTAAATATTACACCCAAATGAAACGAAATCATCTCAAAACCAAATTCAAAATTCTTATTCCATAAGTACAAACTCTACTGTGTCCTCAAAACATGGACTCAACAAATCCCTTAATAAAAAATTGGTTTTGTCAAAATATAAAAACTCAAAAGTCTATACGAATGCTTTTTCGAAAACAAGTTCGAAAGACCAATTCGGTATCTCCTAGTACGGGCGCCAAACTTCCTCTCCTCTACCTTATATGCCCGTTTGGATCAGGATCCAAATGACCACATTTTGAAAAATACTGAAATCAGATAAGCACGAGAAAATCTATCTCAGGGTCTATCTAGCCAAATAATTAGGTCTATCTAGCATCCCTGATTTCGGTAATTCTCAAGTAGGTAAGGAGTGAAATTATTTTTGGAAACGCACTCTTTCCTAAAATATCTCAATTTATTGATAATTAAAATTGACTTTTAATGGCAAAAAATTAAAAACACAAACAAACAACACAATCATTTAAAAAATCAACCTTCCTATCGTTCACCACTTCGCAAAAATTGATAATCAGAAATCAAAGTCCATCTGATATCAAAATTTAAAAAAAACATTTTTTTACATATTTACACTAGATAATCACTTTCATTAAAGAGTCCGAGTGATTCATCCTATTAACATATCTCGTTGCACATTACGATGATTCGTCGTTCGTTGAAGAAATTCAACGAAAATATTTATATACTTTTCATTTTTTTCCTCTTTTCAAAAAAAAACTTTTTTTTATATTATACTGTTGATTCATTGCTAACTCTGTCTTATGAACCCCATATTAAGATTCGGCTTAACAAAGTCGGATGTTAATACGGTCATTATTTTTGGGCAGATGACCTCGTAGTTCCGCCCCTTAAAACAACAATAACTAACTTAATAACTAACGGTCATTATTTTCAAAAACTTTGCTTCAACAATAAAAAAATTATGAAATTTTCATCAAGTTGAAACTTAAATTATATCTCATTTATCTATAAGTCTCTTTGTTCCAAATGAACAATGTTCAAAAATAGGAATTTCAACATTTGAAATTTATTATTCTTTATTGACATTTATTTGTTATTAACAACACAATTGTTGAAATTTATTCTCAGTTGTCTGAATTTCTTGCCACAACATCTTCTCACTTAGAAAATCTGTGCAATGTTTCACAAAAATTTAAATTATAAAATTCTCTGTTTTTTTATTATTTCAATAATTCTCTTAGAATTTTATTTATAACAGGGTTTTACTTTTTATCGAGTGAATATTAACTGCTCATATCAAAAGAAAAAAATCTTTTTATCAATACTCAAACACAAAATATAAATGTTTAATTATTTATCTTGTTAACCTTTGCATTTTCCATTTTTTTTTTTCCTTAGGTCAGGTTCCTCAAAATCTAAACTCATACTGTCCAAATATTTAGGCAACAGGTTTGGAAAATTGAAGTTGATTCAGACAAAATTTTATTTTTTAAACTGACAGATTTAGTGGGATTAGACTAGAAATATGGGGCGGTCTAATAATGCATTACCCTTCTTTTACAATTCAGAGCCCATATGCTCTTCATAAACATTCACATGACACACACGCATATCCCTGTGTGCGCAAGACATGGGACTCAAAGCCCTCATGGACGACCCATCTGGCCTCCTCACCAAACTTAAATGTTGACAATTTTATTCACACACTAAACAATTATATTTGACTTCATTTATTACATAATTTTTTATCCACCAAACACTTTTATATATTTTTCTCTTTGTAATATACTGTCTTACCACTCTGCGTTTTCCCAGATTTTATTTTTATAACAAAAGATGTATTCATTATGGTCAACATTTCCTGGCCTTCCCTTTTACATAAATTCTGCCCTAAATTTATACATATAAGTACCTGCCTTATTGTTTTCTTTTGATATTCGTTTATTGTTTTTTTTTCTTGGAAAATTTTACTGAGTTCAAAATTGATTATATTTCACTTTAATTTACCAACTCATTCTACCTGTTTATAAATTTCAACTTCTATTTCACAATAAACAAAAGTTATCGCATTTAAAACCTTCAATTTAAATAAATTCCTTCACAAGTTATTATTATTATCAATGGAAAATGGCAAAAAAATTGTTTATTTAATAATGCTTTCCTATTACTTCATAAGGATTATTAATGCCCTGTTTCACTCCTAAACAATTATCTAACTCCTTGTCGCGTATTATCTATAACACTTTATTATTATTATTATTATTATTATTATTATTATTATTAATGTAGTATTATTTAATGCGGTAATCATTTAACTTTATTTAGTTTTAGTAAATGGTGCTATTACCAAATTATCTTTTACAACGTTAAATAGTGTTTCAATCAATAATACTATGAAATTATTTTATTCACATTTGATATTATTATTATTATCTTTGTTTTATTTTTATGTTTATTTATTTATTTTTATAAAATTAAATTATTTAAATAATCCAAGATGTAACTTAAATCTCTCATAAGAATTTACTAAGATTGTTCCTATCCTCTGGAAAATTTTATATCTTTCATGTTGCAGAAAACATGAACATGACTGTAGTCTGAACGAAATAGAAAATACGGCAAAATAAATTGTCAGACTTTCATGTCGCTCCATTTGCCATCCTGGACAAATATGATAATCAAAATAAACGGTGGTGTTGATTTCTTAAAATGACTGAGTAAAAAGGGTTCTCAAAATGCTCTACTAAGCTAGTTGATAGTACATGAAATAGCTCTTACTTCATTCTTGCTGTGCTGGCGATGCGTGTCCTTCAGTAAACGCTATACCCATAGCGTCTCCCATGGTCATCTGCAATCCATTTCAACTTCGTTGGTCCCACGTCACACCTATCCTTAATTCGTTTAACGGCGCATGTCGATTATGATGATCGCTCGTTTAAAACAAACACTCCCATATTCTTCAACACAAGGTAACATTTTGCACTGTAGCAATAGTTCCAAATGAATGTGTTACTCTTCAGTGAATTGTTTATCAAATAACTATCACTTGTAGAGTACTTGTAAGAATATCTGACTATAGAGTCCTCTAATATTCCAAGTCCGTTGTTGAAAATTTATATCACCTTAAACATAGCCCCAGCCCACATGGCTTACTTGGTTGCAAAGTTCCTTCGGCGTGTAGTATGACGTAGTATTCACTGTTATGAAGCGTAGCGGCGAGTTCCTCCCAAACAGTTGCTTGCTAGGATTGACTTGGCTGTCTTGAAAACCTGGCTCTTTATATAGGTCAGCCAGCAATCCTTCTCGAAAGTTCCATTTTCAGATCTCGGCTCCTGGTGTACGGATTCTTCTGCTCAATAGCTTAAAATTCTTCTCTTTTCTGTGCCAGAAAACTCTGCTACTTTTTAAGTCGCTAATCCGTCTCCTTGAGTAAAATTTATAAAAGGTTCAACTCATGACGTAAGCAAGCTTCCACGTCACGCCTCCGCGTCACTCACTCCTGTGTCTATATGCTTCTCTCGACACTCTATCCTCCGAGCGCGTTATTCAAACATCATCAGTTTTGTTGTCTCTCTGGACTAGCGTTCGTTCGTTACCATCAGCTCGTCATTATGTCACGAACGTTTGCACGATCCGGGGACAATGCTTTCTTGCGGCTTCATCTGCATCTCCTCCAGCATTCTCTTTACATCCTCGGTTGCCATTGCAATAACCCTTTATATACTGCTATAAGAGACATATTCAACAACAGAGCAAAATAACAACAACTGAGCAACGTCTTCCTCCATATAAATTTTGAGCACCTTAATGTCTAAAAGTAACTTTTAATTACCTTAGCCTTAACTTATATACACCCTTTGTTAAATGAACTTACTCATAATGTTCGTTCTCCTGTGACTCACTTTAAATATACTACCACAAAGAAAATTCTACCATTACAATCATTAAAACAAGTTAGCTTTATTTTTAACATGACCTTAGCAATCGCCATGCACCGGTGAAATAAAATAAATATTCAGATCGTAGGTCGTTTGTCCAAACTGTCTACCTACTACACCTCTCTCAGGTTTCTAAGCTCTGTTCTTTATCTGAGTGTAACCTTCCTAATATCAATTTAAAATAGGCCTATATAATTACACTCACATCCATCCGAAAATGGATAAGACATCCCACAAGTCTGGTAATTTTTTCTTTCACTAGAAATGTTCAAACCAACTTCCTTTAGAGGCACTACGAAGCTAATTGCGTAGCCCCCAAGTTCAGGTCGCCATCCGTACTGTACCCCTAAATCCGGAAAGTAGCCTGTTGGAATATCCATTGCCCCAGCTGGATCACCTATTTCTAACAGCACCGGCCAATTACTACATTAGAAATCGCTCCAACATGGCCTTTAGGGATTTACATACAGCAGTTACAAGAATATTGTGGATAAACAACAAAATACACGGGGCACACTTACCTTTACTTACGTTCTCGGGGACTGGGAACTCAGCTTCGCCTATAATACATCCACAATACTCTAATCCTTATATTTAAAATGAATCACACGTCAACAGCGACAGATAACGAACTGAATAAATGTATTAACAATGGAACTAACCTAATATAAACAAAATAACAATAAACTAATCTAACAACAAAAGAAAAATACAACCATACAATCATTCACACTTCCTTTCTACACCACATCTTACTACAGTGCTGTGTAAAAATAACAGCATAAAAGCCTTGGCAGGTTCAGGCCTACACTACGTAAAAAAAGAAAAACGTTTAAGGGATGCTCTTACATTCATGGCGTTCCTGGGAACAGGTTACCTTCATTGGCACGCGTCTTAAAACGCAACCCAAAATTGTTCTAGACCAATTAGGTTCAACAATTACTCTTAACAGTGGGCAATCATTCATACAAAACATCCACTCACAAAACACACGCTATTCCAAAACATTCGATTAATTAATCCTATCAAAATTAATTAACTAATTAAATCATTTCCTGAAAATATTTACATGTAATTTGTTCATAATAATTGACACTATTTAACGTTGTTAACACGTTACTTTCGAGATTCTGTATTCTCTGTTACAATACAGCTCTCAATTAATTATGTACACAGTTTTTCCACATAAACATTTTCTAACACTCCGTAGTTTCCATATACTGCTCACACATCATCTTATATAGGTTTCATTACATTGTCGGTCTAATACAGTCGACTGATAAAGGTTATCTGTACGTAATTACATAAGTTCGGGTTTAATAAAATATAATAATGGTATCATTCACATGAGTAGACAATCATTCTCTAATTGTATTTCCGCTGAAATCCTTCTGTCAACACAGCTAAAACGTTACTTCACATGAACTGGACTACTTGTATACAATGACTCTTATCAAGATCCATGCCTTCTCTTATCAAAGAACAATAATACTTCGACTTCCTTAAAATGCGGAACATCCTTCGCATGAGCACTCCATAGCTTTACCAATCCTCATATAACAATATATATGGCATGAACAATTATCATCCACTATGTTAAACAATAACCAAAACGGATTAATTGTTATTAACATTTCTTCTGTAGGGACTTTTCTCAAATAATGGCATAACCCTCAGTATCGTTTCAAATGACTACTGATCTACAATTATACATACTTAAGTTCTTCAAACGAAACTTCCAATCGTAATTAACGATATTAGACAGTCGTGATTGACCTCCTAAAGTTTACTCCACAAAAAGATAAATAACTGTTAACTCGTCTGTCGCAAATGCATGTAATAAAAATTATACTCCTGTCTCACTTCACTTATCAAGCTTTAAATTGTATATCGTTGTAATATCAGGTCTACATAATGACGTGATGTTACACACATAGAGTAAAATAACACACATGTTATTTATAGTGTCAAATAGAATTCAATCTTGACCGGGATAAACTAGTTTTGAATTCCTAGCCAACGATTTGAATAATCTTCTATCAAAAGATATTTCCTCTAACATATTAAATGAACAAAGCTCTCAGCTTTACAAATAATAAAAAGGTTTGTCAACATCGTAATGTTTTTTCACTCTACACAAAGAATATTTATAGGGATTAAGACTTCGGTCTTATCAAATGACTAGTATTTCCTAGATCGTCGAAAGTTTATGTATAATAATGATATAACAATATCATTCGATGTTTCTTCTGTTCTTGAAGTTTGATGCTGTTACATTAAAGTGCTCAAATTAAATTTAAAAAGAATTTAATTTGAAGCTATGACACAATGTCAGAATACTTGGTTTAAATCAAATTATTAAAATTTGAGAGTCGAAACGACTAGTCTTCTATGAGGCGATATGATTCCTCAAACAAAATTTTAATGTCAGTTCCGCAACTGATCCGTAGAATAAAATTGAAAAATAGATGAAAGGTAATCATCTCCTAAATAATCTTGAAGCATAAAAATCTTAGCACACATCTGAAGTGTAAAATACATGAGAACACTGAAATACATGAAATGTGAAAATATGGAGTAAGATCGTTGGCTCAGGATGTCACTAATCAAGCTCTGTACTAAAAATAAGAGACACAGCTACCTTATTTGGACGAAAACTTGAAGATCTATGTAAGTATTCACACAATATATTAGATGTTTCCTCAGTTCAAGATACTGATATGGATCTGCATTCGAACCTCGGATCTGCGACCTCAGAGATAGGAAAAACGTTCCCTCTCCGGAATTCACCAACTTTCGCCTGGGCTCGAACGTCATCCTTCTGGCAAATTCTTCTATTGTTCCTGGGCTACCCCTAGCATCTTGACAAATCTCTTCTGTAGAATCTTCATTCTCCGTCGCAAATATGTATCAGCCTCATCATTGGAAAATAATTTATAGAAATATTCATATAGATGGTGAATGAAATATTTCTATTGTTAATTGATGTTACATTAGTGTTCGTGGACTGACGAAAATGTACAAGATGGACCGTACAATACGTCTGTATTCAAGAATACGTTGTCTAACGAAGTTCCACCGTTGTATCTTAACTTCTGTTATCGAATATGGCCCTGGCGCATGACTATTTAGTTCATCATATCAGCAATGTTAACTATGTTGAATGAAACCACTTGAAGAATAATGATAATCATTCTGATAATGTTTATATGCTGCGCCAATGTTATAAGTTCTTCGCTACTGTTCACTTGAACTGCGTTCGCCAACTTCACGTTGCAATCTAAAATTATATTCAGCTTTATCTCCAACACATTTGAAAATCTGTATTAACAGGCTTATATTGTCGAAACGGTAAATTTTAGAACGCTCGACTTTCAGCAGAATGTAGTATTCGACCTGTTCCTTATTTATATTCACTTAATTGAACTCAAATCTCAATTATATAAGAGATATACTAATTTCAATGTTCCTCACAACTTCACTTAAAATGGAAGTGCGGTAATCTCCAACGTTCTACCTAGCTATCCTAGCGTCTCCACAAGTCGACAGTCGTCACACTCGGACAAAGCTTTGGGATCTCCGTTAACCCAATAACAACACTTCCTCACTCTTCAAAGACTGCTGGAATAAGAATCTCGATTCTTGGATCCCCACTCCAAGTCGAAATTTTGGCGGCCATGTCAATCTCCCGCCATAATTTTAGCGCGTAGATTACCAATGCATATTACTGCGTAGATTAACCGATCTGCGGTTTTTAAAGTATCAGCCATAATTTCTTTTAATATTCTCTTCATTACCAAATAAGAAGATCTTCTTCTAAGGGCCTAAATGCATAATTTCACCAAATTATGTAGTTGAAGTTGATCCCGTCTTCAATAATACCTCTTCTCATTGGCCCTGGGCTGGGATCCAATAGCATAATTTATAACAATATTTATAAAATTAATTTCCAAACTCACTGTTGCTATGCCAATTTCAGCCTTCTAGACGCGTCTATTGCGCAATATGTCACGTGATCGGGCTTTCCCACTACCCTCCTGTGTCACACTTCCAGAATCTATATTTGCTGGTTAAAGTTTATCGTGGGGACGGAAAATACTCTCATTTTGTCTCAGAATAATTCAATTTTCGGGGGCAGTACCTGTATGTAAAAGTCACATTCATGTCTGATGCAAGCAATATGTAGTAGTGCCAAACGTTGAAAAGATGATGGAAAGCCGTTTCCGCTGGTATGGCCATGTCTTAGGGCTGCTGAAACGACAGTTGCACACACGGGATTGGCATGGCGGATAGATGGAAGAGACCAATAGGACGACCGAGACAGCGTTGGCTTGACACTCTACCTGACTATTTAAAATTTGCCCAACTTCATCCTGACATGGCACACAATTGTGTAATATGGCGACAGAGAACCAAAAAAGCAGACCCTGCTAATTTGTGGGATAAATGCTAAAGAAAAGAAGATGTCTTATGCAGGTGTATATGCCGTGTTCTACTTTCATTCAGAATTTATCATTAAACTTGGCACTACTTTTTTTACAGTACCACCTATAAATACAGTAGCTTAGTAACTTATTCGTGGGGTTGGCAATACAGTATTTGACAATAATTCTCGCATATAATGGTGGACACAGCTGGAATTTTACTATATAAGTCATGATCTAAAAAGGGGATGGCAAGAGGGTTATGGACAGCAGAAGAATCAACATTTATTACCACACAATTTCCTGATTTATTTTTCATAATTAGAAAAGGTATTTAAGCTAATTTCAACCATTTCGAAAATATTATCATACGATGAGCTCTCATTCAGCGTTACTACTGAGTGTACCCCGTTATAACCCTCAGACCTGAATTAAATTTCTTGGCACAGGACTTAGGATAAGAGTCCAATACATAAACAAGACATATCACCTATCCTAAGAAACTAGGGGCTCAATTCAGTATTGCAAAGGCCATCATCTGATAACATACGCCATCAATTATAATCCTTTAATTAATTGTGGAGTTTACCAGAACGGGAACCAAATGAAAACGTGATAGATTATTGGGCACTTATGGAGTTTAAGTGGTATGGATATTTTTTCTCGAAATGTGATTTTTTACATCAATTATGGGTAAATCGAGGGTGCTGATCACGAATATACTCTTAGTTTTGCACCCACACCTAACGCTCTTGAGAGACGAGGAATCGATTCCCCTCACAGGTACTGTCCCCGTAAATCCGGATAGTAGGCTGTCAGATATCCGCCCCCTCAATCGGATTGCCAATAATCAAACGCACCAGCACGGCTACATCAATGAAAATGGCACTGACAGATACTACCGAGATTAGAGCACAGCAGTTAACAAGAAATTATTGTGGAACACACCAAAATATACGGGGGTTCATACTTACCTTTACTTACCTCTTCAAATTAATCTCGGGTATGGGTTGTCAACTGGATCACTTAAAGTATGCCCACACAATAACCTCCACCATGATATTTAAAATGAACCAAGACGGAAACAAGAAACTTTAAACTGTACAATAATTTATTTCACATAAAGGGAATGATTCTAACAAAAATTCAACAAAATACACGTGGCAATCAGAAGCCATTGACAATATAATCATGTCCTCCTGTAGGACTTGTAGACGTTACATACAAAATCTTATCTTTCACTAGCTTATAAATAACGTAATAATAGTAATACACTTGGAATGGATGAGGGAATTGGAACGAGACATGTAGCAATTGTTTCCCTCATTCATAAACATCACACTTTATTTATAACTGAAAGCCTGTTACGTAGTCGACCTTGGCCTCTAACATACAGTTGTCAGGCCAGCTGCGATCCACCCTACAACATGTCGCATGCCCACGTCGTCAAGTGGACCCACCTGTCCAGCCAACCTTAGCATATGCTCGTAACCTCAGAGCCTAGCTCCTTTTCAAACACTTTAAATGTCCTCAACTCAACTCAAATATTAACACGCAAATCTTTTAAATGCTTCAATCACATGTTACTGGATTACTCTAATAATCCCAAAACTCGTTTAATTACATAATCCACTTGTATAATTAGCGTTCTTTAGAGTATATTAACAAAACTCTTAATGTTTATAACAAATGCTCATTAATTGTTTATAACAATTATTAATTGTTTATAATATTGTCAAACGACAATTGAAAAATCTGTACACGCCTCTATTAATCCCTTTCATTTGAAATTATTATTAAAGATATTTACACAATTATTTACAATATTTATATTGTTAATTTTAGAAATACATTAAACCACACGTTTATCCGGTTGATAATTACTCAAATCAGGTTAATATAATCGACCAATGAAGGTTAGTTATATTTATGCTTATATTCAGGTTTAATAAGTTTTAATAATTATTATTTGTGACGGTAACCTCCATTCAAAATCGTTATCTCAAATTATTTAACACTCTTGTTAATTTTAACAGTAATTTCACATGATTAATTTTCAAAGGACCTGGACAATAAACTCAGCGGAAAAATACTTCGCTCAAATGCACAAATTGCATAAAATAGGCCCAGAATTCATCATATATTTCCATATATATGGCATAAAAATCTTCCACAATCCATACACAAAACCTCCACTTATAATCTCATCAACTTCATTAATATTACTGTGGGAATCTCCTTCACTTATTCAAGGGCATTATTCATCAGCGACTTTTACATGTCCACTGAACTAACGATTATACATCCATAGTTTCACTTTAAAAATTCTTATATTCATTAATTGTTTCAAAACTGTTATTTATTTAACCTTCGTGGGTTTCATTCATGAATCGATATGAAGTCAAAATTTGCCAATCACAAATAAATTTAATAGCAAATACGATTATACACGCCTCTCTGGTCTTTCAAAATTGAGATTAATATCTTCAAAGTAATGCAGTATAAAAATACTATCTTCAAACAAAGTTCATCTAAACTGCATAAATAATTGAATAGAATACAATTAGACTGTGGAATGCAAACATTATTGTTCCAATCTAGAATTGAGAAAAACTCCTATCAAATGTTCATTACTATAGTGTATTCAATAAATCGTAATCAAAGTTCATATTTCATAAAATTGTCTATAATGCAATGGTAATTTCAGAACTGACGATAAATGTCTATGTTGCAATCATGTTCATAAAACGACTAGTATTTCCAAGATCGTCGATACAGAAATAGATTTTAACGCTCTAAAATCTTTTAATTATTCTTCTTTCTTGAGGATGACAGAAAATTGGTCAAAGTAATTTACTGAATAGAATTACTTTAATAAAATGACACGCTGTCTGAATTCAAATCTACCATAGAAAATCGTTAACTTTACAGTCAAATCGTGACTACAAAATATGCAAATTACTGAAAGAATATACTAAATTATCAGTCTCAACTGATCCAAAATTATTTAACTATGCCACTGACATAACAATGTCTTAATAAATCGTAGAAAAAGGCATAACTCATCGAAGTGTACTGAGTACAGAAAATCAAGCAAGAATATGGGGCAAAATATAGGACAGAAAATATGAGAAAAATGGTTGCTCAGATATCGCTAAATGACTCAAATAAAACAAGAAACGTTCACGACTACCTTATCTGTTGATTGAAGTTCTAGAGGAAAATCTTCCAAAGAAGACTGGTGATGGTTCCATTTCACCAAAAAGATGTGCTCCGACCTCGAACCTGGAACCAGCGCCCTCGGAGAATAGAACTGCTTCCTCCTCCGGAAATTGCACTGCTCCGTGTATACGATAGACATCCTTCTGGCAAAACTCTTCTTTGTGAGCCGGGTCTACCCTGGCCTCTCTTGATAGTTCCCTGGAGTTCTGGTAGAAATTCGCCATGAAGTTTATTGCAGTTATTTCCGCAGAAATATTCATAATCGTGGAGTATGAAAATATTTCCACTGCCATTTTGAAATAATTCAGCGTTGGACAACGATGCATGAATGTAGTTGGATATTCACTACATGCTCGCTTTTGTAGAATGGCGATTAACGAAGTTCCATGCTGCTATTTCACTCCATTGATATATGTCCCAATTGCATTAAAGTCCTTAGCCTTCCATCTCCATTTCCGTTATAATAGTTGAAAGAACTGCCATATTATATTGTTCCATGTTAGAATGCAGCGTTGTATCACCAAAAGCAATATGTAATATCACGGTTGCACTACACGTGTCAGCCGTAGCGTAGAATGTGATATTTTAAAAGTGCTTCTCAGGTGGCGAGAAAATCACTTTTGTCTGCCGTGTTAAAATGCCAATATCTTTCGAATTATAATCTTGAAAATGTTCAACCTTTCTACACACTTTAATATAGTACTGCACAATCGAATTAGCTTAAAGGCATTAGTCAACTCTTGATATATTATCTTGTAGACTTGAAAATGTGTGCGTTTCAACTTCGCCTAGTTTCAATCACCGTAAAATGGAACTGCGGCACGCTCGAAGCTCGTTCGATGCGGTGGGCTATACCACACGCTAAAGACAACTTGTTTCACTTATTCACTCGAAAACGACTATATGACATCAGAAATATATGCGGTATGAGATATATCTGCGATATGAGAGCTCCTCTCTGCTGTGCAAGACCTTTTATCAACTTCTTAAGGGGCGTATCCATCCCTTCCATAGCTTGTTTCTCCGTCATTGCTAGAATTTCTAACTTTGGCTATACTTGACGGATTTTCAAATTTCAAAAACTCAAAATTAATTTCTTCAAAATTCCAAATCAAAGCCATAACTGAAAATAGGTTTCCACAATCCTGCATTCCAAAAGTAATTAAATATGATAGTTTCAGTAATCTCCGTCTCCCCCAAACTATCGTTCATTGGTTCGAGTCTTTCCTCCAATCGCGTAACTTCTTCCTCAGCACAATTCCATGTTTCCCTGCGACTGTGTCGTAAATCTCAGATCTTTCTCGAACAAAATCATGACGTCACCAAGAATCTCAGCTCAAGCAGCCTACTTGCGTGAAGTCTGCGTCATCCGTGCTTACGTCATGAATATCCACGTCACAACTATGACAGCCATAACTTAATTCATATTTGCCAATACAGCCACCGTGGTCTCAATATAATTCAATTTACGGGGGCATTCTCCCTTCACCACGTTTTAAAAACAGTTGCAAATTGTTTTTAAACTCTGTGTTATAAATATCAGAATTCACTTGAACACGAAATTGAATTATTATTGGCTTACTCTTGTATGATATTTCCTCTATGTTCCTTAATCATAAGTCTCTTCTACTCTGGGTTTGTGTGTGGCTAATGCATTCTCTCCTCTCTACTTTCTCTTCTGTCCTGAATTCCTGTTTTCTAAGTTCTGCTGACTTGTAGAAGGACCAGGATCGATCACTACATCCTGTCTTTTCTTTTGGTTTTCAGCTTCCTTCTCTCGTAATTCCTTGAGATACTGCTGACTTTCTTTCTCTCTCTCCTGATATTTGTCGGGTGTCATAACTTGACCTTGAGAATTCTGATTTCTATTCTGGTAATTTCTATTGTAATTCCTATTGTAGCCCTGGTTATTGTAGTATCTACCTCTTCCATTATTGTAGTTTCCTCTATTGTTAATCCAGCCTCTTCTTTGCTGATATGGACGGTAACCTTGCGATCTGTGGTTGCGAAAGTGATGGTTCCTGTGAGGACCTACATTTTCAGTTTTCTCTTCATTGGGCTTGTCAGTTTGCTGAACTTGATCCATATAGACTGTATTGATGTCTTTGAATTCGTGCCTCTGACCTTTTTGTACCACATTTGGCATTGGACTCGTGTAGTCAAGCCTTCTCAATAATTCGTCCATACTGGTCAAATCCCTGATGTTTGACGATATGATGAGTCTTCTCACCTCCACAGGCAGCATACGAGAAATCGCATCTATCAACTGCTCTGTTGACAATGGGGGTTGCAAAAATCTCAAGCGTGATAACTGGCTCGTGAAGAAATCAGCGTACCGTGTTGGAAGAGTACCTGAATACTTCCTCGAGTATACCTCAGCTCTTAATGAATTCTGTGCTTCGATGGACCAGAATCGTTTTATCAGTGCCTCTGCAAATTCGTCAAAATTACTGAAAGTGTAGCGAAATGCTCCGAACCATTCAAGGGGTCCTCCAGCTAGAAATCTCTCCACTATCCTCATCTCTCTTTCTCTGGGAATGTGAGCTTCAATGAAATAGTCTTTCAGGTTCCTGATATATTCTATCGGTGTTAGACTATCAGTATTGCTAAATTTTTGAGGTTTGTCCTCGAAGTTCCGGATGACTGTCACATTTCTCGGATATGAATCCATGTAATTCCTCCCACTATCACGATATTTCCATTCAGGTTCAATATTCCTATCCTCTTCTTCTTCCCGGAATCTGGATATACGTTCCTTAGGACTAATATCTCTCTCTTCTGTAGCGAGGTTACATCTTCTGACGTAATTCCTATCGTCTTCGCAGGTCAAGCCTTCTGGATCCTTATCCGTGATTTCCGTGATGACTTTCCTGATCAACTCTTCTTTATAGGTTTCCATCATGCTGGCTTCTCCTAGTTTCAAATTCTGAAGTTTGCTCGTAGTTTCATTAACATCAGAGACAACCTTATGAATTTGTTCCTCTAACGCGGATTTTAATGCTTGCACGTCCTGACCTATTTGAGTTCTATCCTCTACCTGTTTTTCGGATAGCGAATCCATCCTTATACTCAAGTCCTTCCTAATTTGCACTACCTCATTATTAATGTCTACTTGTGTACTGGCAAGTTTTCTTTCAATTCGTTCCTGAATCTGAGTTACATGTTCCCCACTTGACCTGTTCCATTCATCTTTCCAAACCGTTACATTTGCAGTTAACATTTCCGCAATATCTACTTCAATGTCTTCCTTAAGTATACGATTATGATCTAAGACTTGGGTTCTCATGACCTCTACATCATACTTTAATCCTGCTAAAGAAGCTGTTGTCCTAACAGACTCGTCAACTAACCTAGTTGTTAATGCACTAATGTTACGAGTACAAAGTGTTTTTGAAGTTTCAATTTCTTCTCTTACTTTATTAACATCAGTTTGAACATTAGCAATGTCTACAAAAACAGTGTTAACTTCTACTTGTATCTTAGTTATATCGCTTTGTATCTCATTTACATCTGAATGAATGTTATTAATGTCTACTTGAACATTTGACACATCGGTTCGAACATTTATAATCTCTCTTTGAACCTCTTCTACTATATCTTGTACAGTAGCAACATCGTTCCTAACAACAATTACTTCAGCTCTAGCACATGAAATATCACCCCGGACATTAGCAACATCAAGATTCAACATAGTAAGATCTTTCTGTACCTTAGAAACATCAGTCTTAACATCAGAAACATCTTTATGAATGTCACTTACAGCATTCTCGATTCCCGGGGTACTGATCTGTAAACGCGACATATCATTTTCTAAGTTTGCAGAACTAGCCTGAAGAACTTTCATATTCTCCTCCAGTCTACTAGTATTCCTAGCTTCCATCTCCTTCATGCTTTCGTTCATGCTATCTTTCAAATTAGCAGACATATTACTAGCATTCTCCTCCATCATCTGCTTCATTCTGTTGGACATCTCCTCCAACTTTATTCTCAAACTCTCATCTGCCATTTCAATATTATTTCAATAATAAACTGCTTTAGGGACATACATCAAACACAGCAAAATAACAACATCTGAGCAACATTCTTTCACCATATATAAATTTGAGCAATTTTCTGTCTTAAATCTAACTTATAATTACCTTATAATTAACCTTCGTAGACATTTTATGTTGAAATAAACTCAAGCACATGTTCAAATTTCTTCGGTTCATTTTAAAATATCCTAACACAAATAATTTACATTTACAATCCAAATAGTTTAATTTTATCTTTAATATGACTAAACATGTCATAAGCCGGTCAAATAAAATAAGACTCCAGATCATAGGCGATTTTTCTAAGTTTCCAGCCTATTTAACCTCTCTCAAGTTGTATAAGATCTGATCTTTTCTGAGTGTAATTTTCCTAATACAACACAACATTTAACCCCTATATAATCACACTCTCAAATTCTACAATTGGCCAAGACATCTAACAAAGAATCAACCTCTTCAACCTTGTCTTCACAATCCCATTGACATCGATAACTTGGTAATCCAATGTTATTCGAACACTCCACAAAATTGCGGTGCCAATTCTACTGCAATAACTTGGTAATCCAATGTTTTGCTGATCGTGCCAATCGAGCCAATCGAGCCAATCGATCCCCACGTTTCAATGAAAATGGCACTGACAGATACTACCGAGATTAGAGCACAGCAGTTAACAAGAAATTATTGTGGAACACACCAAAATATACGGGGGTTCATACTTACCTTTACTTACCTCTTCAAATTAATCTCGGGTATGGGTTGTCAACTGGATCACTTAAAGTATGCCCACACAATAACCTCCACCATGATATTTAAAATGAACCAAGACGGAAACAAGAAACTTTAAACTGTACAATAATTTATTTCACATAAAGGGAATGATTCTAACAAAAATTCAACAAAAACACGTGGCAATCAGAAGCCATTGTTAATATAATCATGTCCTCCTGTAGAACTTGTAGACGTTACATACAAAATCTTATCTTTCACTAGCTTATAAAGAACGTAATAATAGTAATACACTTGGAATGGATGAGGGAATTGGAACGAGACATGTAGCAATTGTTTTCCTCATTCATAAACATCACACTTTATTTATAACTGAAAGCCTGTTACGTAGTCGACCTTGGCCTCTAACATACAGTTGTCAGGCCAGCTGCGATCCACCCTACAACATGTCGCATGCCCACGTCGTCAAGTGGACCCACCTGTCCAGCCAACCTTAGCATATGCTCGTAACCTCAGAGCCTAGCTCCTTTTCAAACACTTTAAATGTCCTCAACTCAACTCAAATATTAACACGCAAATCTTTTAAATGCTTCAATCACATGTTACTGGATTACTCTAATAATCCCAAAACTCGTTTAATTACATAATCCACTTGTATAATTAGCGTTCTTTAGAGTATATTAACAAAACTCTTAATGTTTATAACAAATGCTCATTAATTGTTTATAACAATTATTAATTGTTTATAATATTGTCAAACGACAATTGAAAAATCTGTACACGCCTCTATTAATCCCTTTCATTACAAATTATTATTAAAGATATTTACACAATTATTTACAATATTTATATTGTTAATTTTAGAAATACATTAAACCATACGTTTATCCGGTTGATAATTACTCAAATCAGGTTAATATAATCGACCAATGAAGGTTAGTTATATTTATGCTTATATTCAGGTTTAATAAGTTTTAATAATTATTATTTGTGACGGTAACCTCCATTCAAAATCGTTATCTCAAATTATTTAACACTCTTGTTAATTTTAACAGTAATTTCACATGATTAATTTTCAAAGGACCTGGACAATAAACTCAGCGGAAAAATACTTCGCTCAAATGCACAAATTGCATAAAATAGGCCCAGAATTCATCATATATTTCCATATATATGGCATAAAAATCTTCCACAATCCATACACAAAACCTCCACTTATAATCTCATCAACTTCATTAATATTACTGTGGGAATCTCCTTCACTTATTCAAGGGCATTATTCATCAGCGACTTTTACATGTCCACTGAACTAACGATTATACATCCATAGTTTCACTTTAAAAATTCTTATATTCATTAATTGTTTCAAAACTGTTATTTATTTAACCTTCGTGGGTTTCATTCATGAATCGATATGAAGTCAAAATTTGCCAATCACAAATAAATTTAATAGCAAATACGATTATACACGCCTCTCTGGTCTATCAAAATTGAGATTAATATCTTCAAAGTAATGCAGTATAAAAATACTATCTTCAAACAAAGTTCAACTAAACTGCATAAATAATTGAATAGAATACAATTAGACTGTGGAATGCAAACATTATTGTTCCAATCTAGAATTGAGAAAAACTCCTATCAAATGTTCATTACTATAGTGTATTCAATAAATCGTAATCAAAGTTCATATTTCATAAAATTGTCTATAATGCAATGGTAATTTCAGAACTGACGATAAATGTCTATGTTGCAATCATGTTCATAAAACGACTAGTATTTCCAAGATCGTCGATACAGAAATAGATTTTAACGCTCTAAAATCTTTTAATTATTCTTCTTTCTTGAGGATGACAGAAAATTGGTCAAAGTAATTTACTGAATAGAATTACTTTAATAAAATGACACGCTGTCTGAATTCAAATCTACCATAGAAAATCGTTAACTTTACAGTCAAATCGTGACTACAAAAATATGCAAATTACTGAAAGAATATACTAAATTATCAGTCTCAACTGATCCAAAATTATTTAACTATGCCACTGACATAACAATGTCTTAATAAATCGTAGAAAAAGGCATAACTCATCGAAGTGTACTGAGTACAGAAAATCAAGCAAGAATATGGGGCAAAATATAGGACAGAAAATATGAGAAAAATGGTTGCTCAGATATCGCTAAATGACTCAAATAAAACAAGAAACGTTCACGACTACCTTATCTGTTGATTGAAGTTCTAGAGGAAAATCTTCCAAAGAAGACTGGTGATGGTTCCATTTCACCAAAAAGATGTGCTCCGACCTCGAACCTGGAACCAGCGCCCTCGGAGAATAGAACTGCTTCCTCCTCCGGAAATTGCACTGCCCCGTGTATACGATAGACATCCTTCTGGCAAAACTCTTCTTTGTGAGCCGGGTCTACCCTGGCCTCTCTTGATAGTTCCCTGGAGTTCTGGTAGAAATTCGCCATGAAGTTTATTGCAGTTATTTCCGCAGAAATATTCATAATCGTGGAGTATGAAAATATTTCCACTGCCATTTTGAAATAATTCAGCGTTGGACAACGATGCATGAGTGTAGTTGGATATTCACTACATGCTCGCTTTTGTAGAATGGCGATTAACGAAGTTCCATGCTGCTATTTCACTCCATTGATATATGTCCCAATTGCATTAAAGTCCTTAGCCTTCCATCTCCATTTCCGTTATAATAGTTGAAAGAACTGCCATATTATATTGTTCCATGTTAGAATGCAGCGTTGTATCACCAAAAGCAATATGTAATATCACGGTTGCACTACACGTGTCAGCCGTAGCGTAGAATGTGATATTTTAAAAGTGCTTCTCAGGTGGCGAGAAAATCACTTTTGTCTGCCGTGTTAAAATGCCAATATCTTTCGAATTATAATCTTGAAAATGTTCAACCTTTCTACACACTTTAATATAGTACTGCACAATCGAATTAGCTTAAAGGCATTAGTCAACTCTTGATATATTATCTTGTAGACTTGAAAATGTGTGCGTTTCAACTTCGCCTAGTTTCAATCACCGTAAAATGGAACTGCGGCACGCTCGAAGCTCGTTCGATGCGGTGGGCTATACCACACGCTAAAGACAACTTGTTTCACTTATTCACTCGAAAACGACTATATGACATCAGAAATATATGCGGTATGAGATATATCTGCGATATGAGAGCTCCTCTCTGCTGTGCAAGACCTTTTATCAACTTCTTAAGGGGCGTATCCATCCCTTCCATAGCTTGTTTCTCCGTCATTGCTAGAATTTCTAACTTTGGCTATACTTGACGGATTTTCAAATTTCAAAAACTCAAAATTAATTTCTTCAAAATTCCAAATCAAAGTCATAACTGAAAATAGGTTTCCACAATTCTGCATTCCAAAAGTAATTAAATATGATAGTTTCAGTAATCTCCGTCTCCCTCCAAACTATCGTTCATTGGTTCGAGTCTTTCCTCCAATCGTGTAACTTCTTCCTCAGCACAATTCCATGTTTCCCTGCGACTGCGTCGTAAATCTCAGATCTTTCTCGAACAAAATCATGACGTCACCAAGAATCTCAGCTCAAGCAGCCTACTTGCGTGAAGTCTGCGTCATCCGTGCTTACGTCATGAATATCCACGTCACAACTATGACAGCCATAACTTAATTCATATTTGCCAATACAGCCACCGTGGTCTCAATATAATTCAATTTACGGGGGCAGTACCAAGTCATAAATTCGAATTTGCGATGAATGACTCGGATTGTTACGGTATGGTATTGCGTTGATATAAATTGTATGAAAACGTTTCTTACATCGGATATGCGAAAAGTCACCCGTAGCGCCCTTGAATGTCGGAGTTCGATTCCCCTCCCAAGTACTAAGTGGAATAATCCAATTCGCGATCTCTGGCCAGGATCGGAACGGTATTGTGTAGATAATCCGGGTCATTCATCGCAAATACGAATTCATGACTTGGTACCTGTGAGGGGATTCGAACCTTCGTCCCTCAATAGCGTTAGGTGTGGGTACAAATAGTATATTCGAGATCAGCACCCTCAATTTACCCATAATTGATGTTAAAAAATCACATTTCGAGAAAAAATATCCGTACCACCTGAACTCCATAAGTGCCGATTATTGAACATAATTATATAGTTCACATACCTTCCTGAGAGACATAAAGAATCGAAAATACTGTCAAATATCACTGCTGCATAGGGGCAGATGACCTCGTAGTTCCGCCCCTTAAAACAACAATAACTAACTATCACTGCTGCACAATAAAAAATACTGTCAAATATCACTAATATACTGTCAAATTTCACTAATATTACTTAAATGAAGGTTTTTATTTATAGCTTGTTCAACGCCGGCAGATGTTAGTGGCCGACAAATTGACGTCATATTACGTTGCCAGCATGACCGATACAAAATACACCACATGACACAAGTACCATTGTAATTATATGAAAAAAGAAATAATTGGCAAAACCATTGGCCTGGATAAAGATTATTGATGCGTGACTAAACCCACTGTGCGTGACAAAAACCAGGGGTGTTTATATTAGCTAACGCTACCTAACAATTATTGGTCCAGGCGAAAACCATTCGACTGCCGGATGCAATATAGTACCGAATGCGCGGGGTTGACAGTACTGTACATGATGCTAAAAATGGTGGAGTCAGCTGGAATTTCATCTATATAAGTCGTGATCCTATTTGGGATGCCTGGGTGGCTTACATACAGCGGAGGAGTAAACATCTATTACTATATCGTCTCCAGATACCATAACTACAGGTATTTTGACTAATTTCAGTGGTTTGAGAAATTTTACTTCGGTCCAGGTAAACTCCACTCTTAGAAAGCGTTACGCCTAGCTGCATGTAAGTTAGTTCTCAAATGATAACACAATGAAAAGAAGAAAATTAACATAACTTACCTTGATGTTCGACATAAACTCCCAAAGCACCATGTTGTGATTTTTCTTTCTCATCGGATCCATTTAGATGACCGAGCTGTGTCATACCAGGTTATTAAAACTGTGAGAACTCTTTGGAACATATGTCAATAAAAGCTCAGTGACGTTTATTCCTCGTAAGAACATCTAGCAGCATTTAAATTTGGAATAAATAACCAAGATTCAACCAAGTGCCCAGAATCACCTATAACAGCAATATGATTAATCACATTTTAATTGCCTACTGGTAAACTTAATACATCATATGAGTGTCTACAGAAACAAGTCACACGAATAATTTAGAGACACTAACATAGTCCTTGTATAGCAATTCTCAGCAGATGCTGCTTCAGGCCAAATGGAATTCAGATCCTAGTATCACATACTGGGCTCGAGTGACTCATTTAGAGCAACTACGTGTAGCCAGTGCTAAGGTTTTAGTTTCCAGCAGAAGCATGCAATGTAATCTTTTACTTGAAAGTCCTCCCTTCGCAATGACAATTTGTCAAGCAGACTGACCTCAAAATTTAGTTCATTTGGGCTCTGATATTATTTCTTATTTCTCCAAGGCATTGTCTTGGTACTTGCCAAGGTTTTAAATGATAGCCTATTGATTAAATACTTACAGCATCAGGATTGAATGCTTTAATACTACCAGTTCTGACGATGGTGATAACATTTCCTCTCATTCTCTTAGGTAAATGAGTTAATTTCAGTTTGTGAAAGTCCATTATGGTAATCATGTTGTCATATCTCTCACCACAATTAAGTTAATTATAATTTACCAATGACATAGGCCAAGGCCGTGAAGATATGTGAACATTTGCAGCCTTAATTTAAATAATTAAAAGCACAATTGCCGCACATTAGGTAGGTATTCGACTTCAAACTTCTGACAGCAATTATTTCCATAACCTAGAAACAAGCTTGGAGGACTAATGACTACAAGGTTCCGCAAATATGATTCGAATTCTACAATAAAAATGAAAGCTAATTATTTCCAAAGCAGTAAAAGAGCACTTAAATTTCTTCTCCATCAAATAATCGTTTTAGATCGCGTGCGGCATCTGAAAACAAAAATAAAAGTGTAAATTAATAACATTACACGGGATGACATTATTCATATTAAGTATGCTATTTACCATAATCGTCAAAGAAAGATATTTACACAACTTGATGAATCAAAAATACATTGTTTTGTACTTACCTTACCCCATCTTCAAAGAATAACTTAATATTCAAGCCATTAAGTGATAACATACATATCAGCTGTTCGCTTCCATCTTTGATTTTTCGTTGCAAATAAGCTAACCATGGACTATAAAACGGCTAAAAAGCCCTCGGAACATGCCTTTACGTCACAACATGGATGCGATTTGGCGTTACAGAATACCAATTCGACTGCTAACAAGTCTTTACGGGTCCTAAAGACCTGTTATAGCTTAACCATTTCTTACAGAATCGGGGTGATGGAATAAACGGAAGAGAAACCAAGGAGACAGGGGAATTATTCTTCACCGACAATGACGACTTCTTAAAACGTAAACACAGCCGGGTCACACATAAAGGTCCGAAATTCAAAATGTAAGGTTACAAGCATCAATAAAGGTTAATAGCGAGGTAATGACTGGGTCGGTTGGAGCGGTAAGAAGGGTTTCAATAATTAAGGGAAGTTGAAGGCCTTGATTGAATAAGGTATGAAAAAATTGAGGTCTGTGACAATCATAAAGGGAACATTGAAAGAATATGTGATTGATAGTTCCTAAAAACTGCCCACAATCGCACATAGCGGAAGGGTGGAAACGGAGGCGGGCTAAATGAACAGGGGATAAAGCATGATAAAAACGGAGGCGAATAATGGTTGTGATTTGACGGCGAGTATATTGCCCGGTAGAGAACCTCGGCTTGATGGGAGGTATGGGCTGTAATCGATGATAAAAGGTTGCTTTGGAGTGCGAATAGGAATTCCATCATTGTTGCCACTCTTGACGTAAGTGAGTTTGAATTTCGGGGAGCAGATCAGCGTATGGTATTGCTAAATCATAAGTATCGCCGTGTCTTTGGGCAGCGTGTTTAGCCATGGTATCAACCAATTCATTACCAGGAATATGAGAGTGACTAGGAAGCCATAAAAAGATAACAACAAAATCAAGATTAGAAAGTTGAAAGTTAAACGGAGAATTTGCATAAGGTACCAATTATCAGTGTTGGAGATGTTTGAAAGAGCCATGAGCACGCTAAGAGAATCGGTACAAATAAGGGACTGGTGAATATGATGATGTTTAATATTAAGTAAGGCTTGTCGGATAGCGAAGGCTTCGGCCGTAAAGATGGAAATCGATGAAGATATACAGTATTGTAGTGAAATATTTAGTTGGGGAGAATAAACGGCAGCACCAACACGAATAGGATTGAAAATTTTGGACCCATCAGTATAGAAGACGATGTGATGAGGGTGGGTATAAAGGAAATTTGACAATAACGAATTGGTAATAAGAGGCTTATGACGTAGGTCGGTAAGCTGGGAGTTGGCTAAATGCAAGTGAGAATTCGGGGGAAAATAGAACGGAGTAAGGGACCGTATAACAGAGGGGTTTCCGTGTATGTAGGATGGAAAAACGATAGGGTTGCAGGAAACGATAAGCAACTAAGATGGAGGGGTAGAAAGACCGAAAACGAGGCAAATTTTGAGTATAGGTATGTAATAATTGCAATTTAGGTATAAGTGGAAAATGGGTTAGAGCCATCTTACCGAGAAGATACTTAAGCGATAAATATCGACGTCTTAAGACGAGGGGAAATTCAGCAGTTTCAAGTAAAAGCGCACCAGTGGGAGTTGATTGAAGAACGCCGGTAATAATACGTAAGGCAGTATATTGTGATATGTCCAAACCTTCACATCGGATAGGTGGCATTAAATCGGGCCTGGATCTGTAATAAAAAAACAGGTGTTGACATTATCGTAAGCGCCTTGTACATCTAAAAACATAACAAGAAGGTGATGTTTTCGATAGCGATTGAGAAGAATATCAGTAAAAAAGATATTGATGGCGTCGATGGTGCCTTTTTTTTTGGTAAATGCATATTGATGTATGGGGTGAAGATTATAATATTCTAATACCCACATGAGGCGCTGTAAAATGATTCTTTGAAAGGTCTTGCGAATACAAATGCCAGCTTATTATGATAGGTAAGGTAATCTGTGATTGGTGGAAGGTTGAGTTACAAATGATTCGCGCTCTCGTCCACAGAGTGCACCACATCTACAGAGACTATTCATCGCAGGGACACAGTAATAACGTGATTTTTTGCCGCTCCGTTTCTTAACTTTTTATCGAAAGCGCGGCTCTAAAATAAATTTAATTAACTGGTGTGATTGTGAGTATCTACCGATACTAACTGCCTATTCAGTTCCTATATACTTAGGGTTGCCAGACGTTCCGTTTTCCCCGAACAATTCCGTTTTTTCTTGTTTTGTTCCGCGTTCCGTTATAATCTTTAACGGAACGCCAAATATTCCGTCTTTTGGTTAATCTGATAATATATTCAATTTCACACCAATTTTCAAATGTCCCGCTTCAGAATTGATTGTAATATCTAGCTTGTTTTCTGGTGATACAGGCGCAAGTTTGAAAGAGAAAATGATTTCTATGTCTATGTCAGATAGATGGGTACATGTTATAGATTTATTAGGGGCAAAAAATTAAGGAATATCTTAGTCCTTGTGAAGTTAATACTCAGCATTTTCCCCTCCAATGCTTTTACGAACAGAGATTTTTCTGTCATAAATATAAAATGGAGAGATGTTAGAAACAGAAGCTCCATTAGTTTGATAAATCAAGAATTGTTCACTGTATTACAATGATGACGAAAATTGTAATGATTTTTATCATAAGGTACTTACAAATAAAAAGTCCTTGCAAAATGTCGTTCAAATGAAAAGCATTTGTAAGTTGCCGGTGCCATAGGCCTATATGATACATCAGCAATATCTAGTTTCAATTTTGTGTATTTGTATATGTAATGCTTATTTAATACATATGTGTATTATTTATTACAACATTTAACAACCTTGATGTTTTGGGGCGTGTGTTCCGTTTTTACGTTCTTGAAATCTGGCAACCCTATATATACTGCACCACATTCCGAGTCACGCCTTTGAGCGTAATTAGTGTCACGCTCCCTAATACAGATTTCTCTAAGACCATTTATTCCCTTCGGTACCTCTGTGGTAATAAGGTATCTACAGAGCTGTACAAGGGTAAGACCGGACCAGCCCAATGTTACAAGTGCTAGCGGTATGGGCATACTGCAAATTATTGCAAGATGCCCTTGCGCTGTGTGAAGTGTGGCGATGCCCATAGGGCGGAAGATTGCCCGTTAAAACCCTAAGCTAAGGCAAAATGTGTAACTGCGGTGGGGAACACCCGACCTTCTTCAGAGGTTGGGTTCACAGTTCCAACTCTACAAACCTGCTCGGCGTATAGGCTCTTTGCGGGTGGCAGATGACCTAGCTGTTCTGCTACTTAAAACGACAATCAATCAGGCACTCTCCAGGTGTCAAACCCAGCAGTCAACCAAGTGAGTTCCGACGGCTAATTCTGCGCACTTCTTAGATCACGACAATGCCAACTCAGTATAGACCACGAGCAGTGGAAGGTAGAGGCCTTGTAACACATTGGTGATAGAAATGGTGTATCATGGAGCCTACCTCCTTCAAAACAGCATTGGCCAGCAGTCAACCAAGTGAGCTCCGATGGATAATTCTGCGCACTACTTAGGTCACGACAAAGCCAACTCAGTATAGACCATGAGCAGTGAAAGGTAGAGGCTTTGTAACACATTGGTGATAGAAATGATGTATCATGGAGCCTTCCTTTTTTGGAAACAGCATTGGCATCATGAGAGGGGGATACTAAGCTGCAAAGAATACCAAGTTTTGGTCCTCCTTAAGAACTGTTCCGTATTTCTAGATTAGATTAGATTTTTATTTATCCATTTTATCAATTACATGTATACAATACATTTTTGATAAAGGACACGTCAGTAATTATATCTATAAAATAAAGCAACTTACAGGTATATAATACAATAACTATTTATAACTTATTATAATAACAGATCTTAAGAGACACAATCTTATTGGACAACTATGTATACCTTACTATATTAATACAACATGAAAACTTAGTTCTATAAATACAACTTACAGCTAGGTATTACAGTTAAAATAGAAAAGTAAAATATAATTATAAATTTCATAGTTCCTATACACTAAGATATTCAACTACAGAGTAAAAACAATGACACTGCAGATAAGCTTTTAACATTCTTTCAAAGGTTTTTATTTTGGGGGGAAATTTCATATACTGGGGTAGTTTTTTGTATAATTTAACTCCTGTGTGAAAAGTTCCTTTTTGATATATGCTTGAGTGTGTGTGTGTGTGTGTGTGTGTGTGTGTGTGTGTGTGTGTGTGTGTGTGTGTGTGAAATAAGAATGTTTTGATTTTGTCTTGTGTTATGCCTATGAACATCATTGTTTGTTTTAAGAAAAACGTTTTTATTCATTAAATTCTTTTAAAAAACATAATACTTTCAAAGATATGAATGCAGGGTAGTGGGAAGATGTTTAAATCTTTAAACAGAGGTCTGCATGATTCTCTAGTGTTTACATTTGCCATAATCCTAATCGCCCTCTTTTATATCCTAAACGTGCTTAATACATCTGGTGACATACCCCAAAATATGACCCCATATCTTAAGTATGAATGGAAATAAGCAAAATAAGTATTTCTTAATGTGTGCATGCTTATGCCAGTTTTCAAAATAAGTAACGCAAAGCAAACCGAGTTCAGTTTAGTATTCAGATATTGTATATGTTTATTCCATTTCAAGTCTTGTTGTATCCATAGTCATAAAAATTTTGTTTCTAAATTTATTTTCAATTTGATGACCATTTAATGTTATATTGGGTTTCGCAGGATTCCTATTCTGTATAGTGTGGAAATTTAGAGATACTGGTTTTTTTTATAGTTAATTATGAGGCGATTATCTTGTGACCATTTGGTTAACTCTCCTGTAACGGAGTCAGCAGACTGCTGTATGACCTGTTTAGTTTCACCTTTTATTACGAGTGTTGTATCGTCAGCAAACAAAATTTCCTTATGTGAATGAACGTTCTGTGTTATATCATTGATATATAGAAGAAAGAGTAGTGGGCACAAAACCGACCCCTGGGGTACTCCAAATTTAATAATTCCCTCATTGGACAATGTTTCATTAAGTACTTTGGTTCCATCATCCTTGCTTACTATTTGTTTACGCCTTGTTAAGTAAGACTCTATCCATTTATTAGCTAGACCTCTAATACCAAATTGATTTAGTTTTGTAAGGAGGATTTTATGGTCAACAACATCAAATCCTTTCGATAAATCCAAGAATAGGCCAGTTACATGTTTCTTATTTTCAATTAATTTCAGTATACTATTACTACATTCATAAATTGCTGTCTGTGTAGATCTCTCCGTTCTGAATCCATGCTGTGAGTTTGATAGTATTTCATTTCTTTTTCTATAAAACTTATCAGTTTCATATACCTGATTTTTCCCACAATTTTTGCAATACCAGTTGATAAGGTAATAGGACGATAGTTATCTAATTCATCTTTAGAACCGTTTTTGTGCACTGGAATTACTTATGATAACTTCAAAATATCCGGGTAAGTTCCAGAGAGAATTGAATTGTTTAAGTGCGTAAGTGGATTTATTATATCTTCTGCACATTTCCTTAAAATTGCATCAGGGATGCCATCAATGCCAGCACAGAATTTATTTTAAAGCTCTAACTATTCTTACGTCTTCACTTGTGATATGATTTAGAAAAAAAAATAATCACTGCGTATATTTATTTAATATTAGAATTTAGTGTATTTACCTGTGATTTATTTAATATTTTTTGTGGAATTTCCAGAAAATAGTAATTAAAAGTGTTTCCTATTTCCTCTGGATCATTAATCGCTTTATTATTGCAGGTCAGTGTAATGTTCCTTTGTATTTTAGCAGGTTTTCCAGTTTCTTTCTTTATCACGGACCACATAGCCCTGTTGTTATTAGATGATTGGGAAAAAATATTACCAATATGCAGTGAAAATCTTGATCCTATTGAATTTATTGTTATGACACACGATTGTCATGTTAATTTTGAGCTGATAGAAATCAATTTCATATATGGTATTTTTCAGACTTTTCAATGTGGATTATAGTCTAGTAAAACATTCTGAACAGCATTTACCATCTATAAGTCTAATAATCAGTTGGAAAAATGAGATATAACATTTTTAGACACTCTATATGAAGTATAACATCCTGTATAACTCTAGAAACGCAAATATCAAGCAAACTGTAATTATTGATGAAAGCGTTCATGTCACCAGTGAGGGTGACCTATGATTATAAATGTATAAAAGGCAATTTTGAAACAATCAATACTCAGTGGAGTAGATTTATCGTGTGGGTAAGACCATGTTCTGGCACCGTTGAATAATAATAATTAATTAATGTTTGAAACAATTATGATGAAATCCATTGCTGAATGGAAGGGGAATAAGTCAGGTGTGACTTGAAACAATCATAGATTTACAGTTATCGAACTTGATTGCAGTAGTGTACTATCAGGAAACGTGTACTCCTAGACACGGGCACGTATAATTTATGTAATGATCTTTATCATCCAAGTTCTGAATTTAATTACAATGCTAATAGCTACATAATCGTCCTTTTGATGAATTCTCAGATTAATGTCGAATGAATTTGATGTTTTCTTGCTTATTCTCACAAGATATTATTGGGTCCAAGGGACACCAATTATTTATGATATTACTACCACGAAACCACTAATGACTTATACAAGTTACACTTATGGAGGGTGTACAATCTTCGTCTTTTGCTATAACACTCTGAGAGGTGTTAAAACCAAGTGTATATATGTATATTCTTTTTCGGGGTTATTATTAACATGTATAGTAGGGAAATTACCCACTGGAACGAGACCGTCCTGATATTTAATTAAATATTACGTTGTTTGGATCAATATATTTTTAATGGGATTTTGCAGCCCATTCTTGTGTAATGGATTTATCCTTGTTTTTGTGTGATTTATTCTCGACCAATGTCGAGTTGATTAATGTTCATCAGATTTTCATTCTGAGGGCATAGCACTTTGCTATGTCATTTTTGTGAATAAAATATTTTCAATTCCTTTTAATTCGACATCGTGGTGATTTATAGAAGTGAGTGGAGGTCACGTTAAGAAAGCCATTGCTGGGTATTTCTAGGTGTTTCTACGCCTGAGATCACAGTCCTGTGTAGACCTCGTGTTCTTTGAGCTGTTGCTTTTCAGCGTTTGGCCATGGTTTTTCTTAACGTTGCCTGGTTAGGTTTCCCTGAGCCCTATTACCACATCTCTAGCTCGTAGTATCTGGGGGGTTTCAGCCGGGGCTTTTCAGGTTCTACGATCCAGTGATCTTCGTGGGATTTGAGCAAGCTGATGGTAGGTAATTTTGGATAGAGTGAATTGGCACCCTTAAACGTTTGGGCTCGACTAGAGATATCGTGTCCTTTTTTGGGTTACGCCGATATATTGTATTGGCGTTCAAACTATTGGAGCTCATGAAACTGGAATGCCAGACAGAGAAACAGTTATTTGACGATCTATGACTATAGAGATTTAGACAGAGATGTCGCACTCCATGTCGATCCAATAGACTGGTCGAATGACGCCATTTTATCGTAGCTTCGAACTTTGCTGTCGAACACGTGAATGGTGTCATGAGCTAGTCAATTCCGACGCCATTACAGGGATCATTGTGAATTCTCTGAATGTCTGTTGGAAAAATAACGGTGTACTGATACTTTTTAGCACAAAAGATCAGAATTCACTCGTGAATAAAGCGATTATGAAGTTATTCAATCTACATGATATTCGTGTAGAATCGCTACCGTTATTAGACTTTGTTTCTTTTTTAAATGTGGTGCTACACTTCATTTGCGATTAGTTTACGACATGAACATGATTAGGGAAATATACTCTCCGGAAGCTTTGCTATCACGTTCAGTCGAATAGGGCGGTTGATGCAGCTCATGTTTGAGTTACATTCAAGTTGCCTGGTTTTGATATCCGGCTGATGAGGAGTTATGAACCCATCATTAATTCTAGAATATTTTTGTTCACTTAACTTTTATAAAATTGGGATAGTTAATAATCCACCTATATAAATCACCCCACAATCAGTATTAGAATGTTTCGGATTCATAGTTGGTATTATCCCGTTTTAGTTGTAAGTTAGCAGTAAGATTAACGCTATACGATAAAAGTGTTCCCATTATGACAGTGAAATTCCATTAGAATGTTTGTGTCTTGCCTTGCATTAGCAGTATTCATGTTATTTGTGTTATTGATATTATCCATAGTATACTATGGCTAGTAAGGATGGCGGTGATATCGCTGATCTCAAGACTTTGTATGCAATGCTACAGACTAAAATAGACAGCATACATGAAACTTGGACCACACGTAGTCAATCAGTTATTCAGGAGGTGGTAGCTGACAGTCTTAAAACAGAGATAGAGTTAATCCAAGCTTCCTTAAAAGACCTCAACTCTAGTTCTAAAAGGGTTGAATCAAAGGTTAATAAATTAGAAACCTCTGTAGATGAAGTCCAATCAGATATTGGATCAGTCCAATCAAATATTGGAGCAGTGCAAAAGGATATTGGTTTAGTGCAAAAAGATTTGGGTTCTGTTCAAACCGACCAATTAAGGTTAGATTCTTAGGTTGGCAAGATTCAATCAACCATTGATGAAGTTCAACTTAATATTGTTAACATTGAAACCAGTCAAGATAAAATGGAGACAAAAATTGTGGCTTTACAATCAACCCAGAGTCATATGAATGCTACTCAAAATCAAATGCAGACTATTCAATCTAATATTCAGACCAAAATTGACATTGTTGACGCTAACCAAAAGCTGATGCAAGGTCAATTAAACGAGTCTGAACAGTCAAATAAAGATTTTCAGCTTGAAATGAGGTTAGAATTATCTAACAACAGAAAAGAAGCCTAAAGTAATTTAGACAGATTCCAATTGCAAGTATCTCGCTACTATGGTCAGATACAAGACACTTTGAAACAGTTAAGGGCTGAAGTAAGTCTTCTTCAATCTCAGATGAAGGATCACAATAAAATGATCAAAGACGAATTCGATGTAGATATTAAGGGTATCATTAACGACAACATTGTCATTCTTTGACAAGAAATGCTTAAAGTCAATGAGGACTATTATAAAGATTTTAAAGCAGAAATCAACAACAAAATTGTAGAAGCAGAGGCTAGATCGAGTAAGGAAATAACTGATGTAAGAGAGGACGTGATTAAAAGATTAAATGTAATTCAGAATGTTCAATCGGAAAATCATAGCGATCTCGAGACTAGGATTAATTCCATAGAGAACAAGGTGGATCAAGCTAAGTTAGAGTTGATAGAAGTTAGGGAGAAAAAGACTTCTGAACTAGAGTAAATTAGAAAACAACTCGACAATTTAACATTGGGAGGTCCGATAAATGTAGATGCGTTGCGAGATCAACTTAGGCCGATTTGGAACGCGGATTTCATTGCTACTCTTGATGGTGTTGATAGTACCGATCAGGAAGGGGAAGATGGGAATCGCCAACAAAACCCCATAAGCCATGAAACACCCAGATTCGATACAACGCAATATGGAAACATAGCACAGCAACGTTCTCCAACATATAATCCTCCGACGGCTAACGTGAGTATAGGTCCTTACACGACTCGAGCGTCAGATGGGGCAGGTCATATTACCATTATTCGTAACTTCGAAGATGAACCTCGACGTTTTAACAACCTCGATGGGACCACCCCAATCGAATTTAATAGAAGTGTACGTGATTACTTCGCGGAATCACACGTACCACGTGAAAGAGAGTTGAGAGTGGTGGAACGCTTTCTGGCGGATGCCCCTCTTCAGTGGTATCTAGCTTTCCGCTACACTTTCACTGATTTCGAAGATTTCGCGGAAGCCTTCATCAGTAGATTCTGGAGTGTGGAAATTCAGAATAATCTGCGGTCAGAAATGTACTCCAGGAAGTATGCGAATACAGGGCCAACGAGTTATTCTGAATACTTTGCTTCCCAGTTAGCGAAACTTCGTTTTCATCAACCTTCGTTGACACAGGCCCAACTGATCGACTCTATATCTCGACAGCTTCCTGTGGAAGTGCGTAAACAAGTTATTTCATCAGGTGTAAGCGATCTTACGACCATGGATGGTCTACTACGACGTTTAGATCACGTATGTGCGCTCACAGCTCCCACGATCGTGAAGAACTCGCGAAATGAACCGAGAGGTGTGCATACGATAGTAATGGATCGCACGCAGCAAACGGATCAACCTCAACCAGATAATAGATACAACAATAGGTACAATACACGTAATGGTAACAAGCAAAGATATAATCGCCAAGATAATCCTTATGTGGATTATACAGAACAACCTTGGCAGCGCAAGTACGAGGAGAGGAACTTTTACCGGCGTGATTATGGCAACAACAGTAGTCGTTATCGTGAAACGCCATACCAGTCAAACAACAGATCTAATCAAGGTTACAGTCGCTATAAGAACTATAGAACAGAGGAGTTCCAGCGTAACCAACAGCTAGGTAGGTCAGAGACGAGCAATATAAGTCTAATGAGTACGCTAGGCGAAGAAATTCAAAAGAGAGTAAAAAGGAGCAAGAAATTGCAGAAGCTACTCCTAGTACTAGTCGTCAGGGAAACACTGAGAGACAGGGCCCTGACGAAGGAAAAAGAACACCAATTTCCAAAAAGTAGAGAAGACGGATTATTTTACACCCCCATGTGTGATTACCATAAATGAAACTTTCAACATAACCGATGAGGATTTGTTGTATGAAGAAGAAGGTATAGAGTTGGGAAGACCCATTATACTGCCTGTTATACCGATTCGAGTGGGGAATCAGACATGCAGAGCTATAGTTGATACTGGCGCGATGATTTCAATTATCAGTGAAGAATGCTTTGAAAGGCTTAAGAACGAGGATCCATTCGTAATTCTTCCCGCATCTCCAATGAAGGTCAAAGGCATCTTTAAGGACAGATCCATGAAATGCAAAGTCCAGGACTTGGTGAAGTTCGAAATAAACAATAAAAAATATGAGAACATATTCGTTGTAGTAAAGGACATAAACTTTGACTTGCTTATCGGTATTGATTTCATTATAAAGGCAAGAGCCGTGAGTGATATGGATCAGAGATTAATCACGTTGCAGGAAGATGCTATAGAAGAGATAGCAAAAGAAGAAATAGATATGAAAGAAATTGATAAGGAATACCCTAGACAGGAAATCCTAGATCGCGTCGTCAACGAAATCGAGCAAGAGAGGGAGCAGTATGCACTCAAAGCCGTGGGATTTGAGGACGTGGAAAAGGAATTCACAGACCTATTAGAACAGTATAAAGATATATTTGATTATAAGCCTGGTAGAATTAAGGACTTCAAATACCAGATTCATCTTACTCATCAATTCCCATATCAAGCGAGACTTTACCCGATACCTCAGAAATACTATGAGGAAGTCAAAGTAATTATAAAGAAAATGGAACATGACGGTATCATAAAGAAGCAAGCATCCTCATTTTTAAACCCAGTGACAGTTGTGAAAAAGGCAAATGGGCAACTGCGGTTGTGTCTCGACGCCAGGAAAATTAATTCTAGGATTCTATTAGAATCAGATCGTCAGCGGAAGATCAGGGAACTGCTGAAGAAGTTTAAAGGGAAATCCTACTTCAGCGTTTTAGATTTAACAGCCTCGTTTTATCAGGTGGAGTTAGAGGAAGACAGTCGTCAGTATATTGGTTTGCTGTTCGACCAAACAAGTTATGTCTTCGCTTGCGTCCCTTTTGGTATGATAAACAGTGGACCAGCGCTGATCCGAGCGTTAGACAGTAAGCTCTCTGACACTGTTAAAGAAAATGTAATATGTTACATTGATGACATTATTGTTTCATCCACCGACGTCCAGGAACACTTAGTTCATCTCAAACAATTGTTTGATGATCTACGTAAGGCTAATATTAAGCTGAATTTAGATAAGTGCAGGTTTATGCACGAATGCATTAAATTTCCTGGGGCACACAATAGACCAGAATGGCTATCACCCCAATATGAAGAAAGTGGAGGAATTTGCCCGATTTCCGAAGCCTTTAAAGATCAAACAGGTGAGACAGTTCCTAGGAATGTGTCAGTTCCTAAGTAGTCACTGTCCGGGCTATTCAGTAACTATGGCTCCGCTATATGAGGTCCTCAAGAAAAATAACGGATGGAAATGGACGGGCGAGACCAATAAGGCCTTCGAAGCGGCTAAGGAAATGCTTAAAAACTGCATAAAGTTAGAATATCCTGAGTTTGATAGAATATTCTACAGAGTCAGATGCATCCAGGATAGGCATCAGTGCAGTACTATACCAAAAGGATGAACAAGGACAGAAACATTATTTAGACTTCCATAGTAGGAAACTGAAAATTCACGAGCAGAACTATTTTACAACTGAGCTTGAAGCTCTAGCTTTTATTTCTGCATTGCAAAAATGGAAAAAATATTAATTGGGTATCAAGTGGTTATCGTGACTCACCATAGAGCGCTTCAGTTCATGCTTAAGTCTGATATTTCCTGCGACAGGTTGACGAGATGGACATTGTTCCTTCAACAGTTCAATGCCACCATCGTACACCAGCCTGGAAAAGACAACTTACTAGCAGACGCCCTTTCAAGGAACCCCGCCAATAACATCGAGATCAATGCTGTACAGTTGGAGAGGGATCATGTGGCAACCCTTGAAAAATTAAAAAAGATTGCTGTGTCACAGAAGAGACATACCCCAACTATGAACATGTACAGATTTTTGAAAGGGAACATGGATGATTCCGATCCGAATTACCATCTTATGAGAAAACGTTCTATGAGGTATCTCATCTGTGGAGATACTCTATGTAAATACATCGATCAGGAGAGAACGAAAGTCTGAATTATAGTTCCTCCTAAGCTCACGACAAGTCTGATATGGTTGGCTCATAGGACCATTGGCCATGGCGGGGTTGATAAAACGTATAGGACTCCGCTGGAGACTTTTACATGGACCAGGATGCGAGCATCCATAGCAGACATTCTCAAGACATGCCAGAAGTGCCAACGAGGGAAATACCCCTCAGCTTTGCCCAAGGAAGAACCCCATGATATTATTCCTTCCAGACCGGGAGAGCTGATGGCGTGCGACCTGTTCGGGCCTTGCCCGAAAGGTGCGAGGGGAAAACAATTCCTATTGGTCACGATCGATGTATTCTCGAACTACGTAACCCTGGACCCAATACAATAGGCCACATCTGCTCAAGTCCTTAGCCGGCTCGAAAAGAGCGTCTTTCCTAAGGTGGGAGTACCAGAAACTATTTTGTCTGATCATGGGACACAGTTTACATCCCAGGAATTCGAAACAGCCATGGTGAGGTTGGGAGTTAAGCACGTATTTTCTTCTAGTATACGCTATCCTGAGTCGAACGTCTCAGAACTTATTATGGGAGAAATTTCGAAATACGCCCGCCAGCTGGGTGAAGTATGTGCCATTCATGGAAGAGTGTTTGAACGACCTTTCATGAAAGTATAGCTGATGTGCCAATGACGGTTCACCTTAATGTAAAACCCGTTAGAGCATGGAAGAATGCAACGAGTTACATTCCTGAGGATATTCAACCCACCAGGCAAGAAAGAATTCACGCTGTACGTGAAAGCCTTATGAATGCAGCCGAGAAGCGGCAGAAGCGAGTAAGAAATAAGCGCTACAGTCCTTCATTTCGAAGAAATGATTTAATTTTGATTAGAAAGCCTACTAAAGCTGATGTAGCTAAGAAGTTATACACTAAGTTCTCGTTTATTTTCTACGGCCCCTATCGAATATCTCGGGTATTTGGCAAAAACTGTTATGAAGTAACTTACTTGAATGGTACTGAAATCATCGGTAGATACAATGCTAAGAACATCCGGAGATATTATAAGAAGATTACACAGTAACGCTTTGAGGATAATGCTACATTGCATAAGAATGCATTAGAACGTGTACATAAAAGCAGTTTCTTCTTTTACGTAAGATGTTGAGAGGAAAATATACCATTTCTCTCAAGCGTCTGTTGCAGCACTGAGCTGTAGGATTGGGTTTGTATTAAAATACAGCGCATAACCGGCGAGCTTGTGGCGTGATAGCTGACGGATTCCGTGAGGCTGGCCCGAGCCGAGCAGAGCCGAAGTTTTCCGAACTGGCTGACGCAATAGTAACATTCGGGACTTGTGCGCCGCGCAGATCCAACTTATTGATTAAATATTGAAAGATCACCTCATCTATAATAACGAGGAAGAGAAGTTTATTTATCATTTTCAGCATTTTACCCAAGATGTATTGACATTGTTCTGGCTTTGAAGAGTTGATTTCTTTGGCAAGACTTCATGAAGTATGACAGCCATGTTGACCATGCGCCAACGCTTTGATTTATCGATATATGCACCGCAAGGGAGGGGATGATTACCCTCGTCAGTATGCGGGCTGTTCGAGCAAGCCAGATTCAGATATATCTCTGCCCAGAGCAGTACGACCTACGAGCGCGAATATTAAAACATATCGCGAAGTGCAAGGCTCACTTGAAACGTGTGTGAGGCCATCGTTAGGATGTTGGAGTTGTGTGACGAAAAACTCTAACATATGCATATCAGTAATGAATGATATTTTTCACACTGAATATGTGCCGTGTAACGTGCAAGTTTATTCATGCCACATTCACATTAAGGCAAGCGCTTTACAACGAGCAACGTTAACTTTGGCGAGTGTACAGTGATTCTCGCAGTAGACATTTCACTTCAGAATCGTGCTACTTCTATGGATACAAGTGTTGTTACACTTGAGCACTAGATGAAGTATTTCACTCATTCCTCTCATGTTTCTGGCATGATAACCGACAAGGTGTCGGGAGGAAGGAATATAATGCACGAATACATTATAGCTATGGCTGAGTAAACATGTGTACATGAACACTGTGATGTAGGTAACGCACTATGCATTCTACGGAATGGACACTTACTTTTTAAAAGCGTCATCGTTAGTGCTAAATTTTCTTCTACCATGTCAATCCATTATGGCATGATGACAGTAAGATGCAATTATCGCTTCGGGCGTATGCTACTACTCTGTGATGAGACCCTTACTCGAAAAGATATCATCAGTACGTGGAGTGCGGTAACAACCGGTGATGTTTGTGTGGCTGTCTGGAACCCGAGCGTCTGGGATTGGCAATCCAGGCTTCGATTCCATTCTACGGAATGGACACTGCCTTTTTAAAAGCGTCATCGTTAGTGCAGGGCATTTCTACGTATAAAGTAAGACTGGATATGGGAGGCATATCATTGCTTTCGATTCCATCATCGTCTGGCAATAAGGTACAGCAAATTTACACCCGTCAGTAGTGGTAATGCATGAATATTATAATGTTTTAGTAACTGTCATATTTTCTTTTTCTTAGTATAGTCGATGGGTAGGACTTGACGTTTTACTCTTGGCTGCTCCTATTCTCGGCTGGATTTGGGTTCTTTTTAAAAGAATGCATCCATTGTGTAGTGTGTTTTACACAAGTCATGGTAACTCATGGTAATTTATATGGGAACATTTTTGTCGTAGTGAAGATAGTCGACTTAGGGAAGTTTATATTATAGTGATTTTGAATCTCCATCGTGGTTTATATTTTCTTTTTGCCACGATTATTCGTATTCGCGTTTATCAACGGATCTACTTTATAGAGATCATTCTGATTGTTAGTTGAAGAGTTGTCAATGTTCGTTTGAACATTCTTCTTCGTCGCGTTAGAGAGTTGAGACATTTTTGAGCTCACTCTTGGCATGATAGGACTTTTTGTTTGTTTTTGCTAAGAGAGATTTCCAGTTTTGGTGCATTGTGGAGACAGTAGGGTTTTCTAATCGACGATTTGGTGTTTATCGTTTCGATCACCCTCGTTGATGGTGTGGGAACCCTATATTATTTTCCATAGTCCACTCGAGCAGGAATATTTTTTAATGCTTGAAAATCTTGATCCTATTGAATTGAATGTTATGACACACGATTGTCATGTTAATTTTGAGCTGACAGAAATCAATTTCATATATGGTATTTTTCAGACTTTTCAATGCGGATTATAGTCTAGTAAAACATTCTGAACAGCATTTACCATCTTTTCTTCGACGTGAATCTCAGATAATCGAATGTGGAGGCATGTTCTTTAATAGACATGTGATTGTAATAAACTAACTATCCTACTAGCTGAAACTGAAACAGCCATTAGAAAACTTTCCATTGAAGAACAAAATGCTGTTAGGTTTGAAACTAATAATAAAATTAAGAAGATAATTAATTCGAGCAAGAGAAAGGTCAATGTAAGTTGCAATTTAAACAACAAGTTCAAAAGTATAATTACCAAAGTTCAAGACAACAACATATAAATAACCAAAGCAGATAAAGGCAACACAACAGTGCTAATGAATGAAGACGATTACATTAATAAAACAATGAAGCTTCTTAATTCAGGCAGTTTCACAGAAGTCAAAAAGGACCCTACTAATGTCGTTCAGAAACGGCTGAAACAACTTTTGAAGAACACCATTTTTGTCTTACATGAGAAACAAGCAGATATGCTAGTAAGCATGAACCCCAGCATTCCCACTTTGAAATCTCTTCCGAAAATTCATAAACCTAACACCCCTATTAGGCCTATTGTGAATTTCAGGAATAGCCCAACGTACAAACTAGCGAAATTTGCCCAACAAGTTCTTAATAAGCACTACAAACTCAAGGCCGACTGTTCTTTCGTCAACACCATGCATTTCTGTGAAAGAACCATAGACTTGAAATTAAACGAGAACAACACCATGCATTCGGTCGACATTAAAGACATGTATACTAACATCCCGGTCAAGAAAACGATCAAGATCATTCAGGATAGATTAACTACCAATAGCGATTTGTCTAAAGTGGAAATCGAGGAATTCATTTCAATTTTAACCTTTGTCACAGACAACAACATTTTTTTGTTCAACAAGAAAATGTTTAAACAATCTGGAGGCCTTGCAATGGGTTCTCCATTGTCAGGTGTTTTAGCCAACATTTACCTTGACCACATTGAACATGAGAAGATTATTAACCAAATTAATGGCATCATTTTCTGGGGAAGATATGTAGATGATATTTTCTTCATTACCAATAACCAAGTTCAAGCGATTGAACAAATATTAGATAATTTGAACAAAATAGACAGAAATATTAAATTCACTTTAGAATCAGAAGTAGACAACAAAATTAATTTCCTGGTTGTAACTGTGATTAGAAAAGACAATCGTATGCATTATAAAGTATACAGAAAACCAACGCAAACGAGTACAGTTATACGGCAGGATTCTAACCATCCAGGTGGCCATAAGAATGCAACATTCATAAGCCTTATTAATAGAGCGTTACGTATCCCTTCTTCTGATCATGAACGGAAGCAAGAAATTGATATTATATATCAAATAGCTAAACTCAATGGTTATAATCACAATTATGTCAGCAGATTAATTTACAAGTTAATAAATAGACCCTTAACTAAATTACTTAGAGAGGACACATCTAAGAAGACTTTTGCTACCTTCACCTACGTGGATCGAAGTGTGTACACAGTAACCAATATCCTCAAGAAACACAATATGAGCATTGCCTTTAAAACAAATAATTCAAACTTCAACAAATTTTTTAACACAAATAAAGTTAACAGTATTGATAAACATTTAAAATCGGGAATTTATGAGCTCAGATGTAATTTTTGCAAATCAAACTACGCGGGACAAACAGGTAGGAGCATACGCACTCGTTATGCTGAGCATGTTTCGGCCATAAAGCACAGGGAGTTCTCAGCCATGGCGGTACATATGGAAGAAACGGGACATAAGTTCACGGACATAAATAATGATGTCAAAATTTTGTATTACGCATCGAAAGGCAGCTATATGAATGTTTTGGAAAATATTCATATCAACACTTATCAGAGATCTAATGAATGCAATAACCTGAACGAGATTAACTTTGAGACTAACGTATTATTTGATACATTAGCAGATCATTTAAATAACAAAAAAAGAAAACTGCCTCCTCAACCCCCGCCGTAATAGATTAATTCCTACATATATCCTGACTTGATCAAAATTTCTTGACACCACACCCAATCATCCTTACAAGGAATAAATATTTAACGTTTCACGTAACTCATTCATCACTTCAAATAATAAGTGCTTATTCCATGGTTGACATTAATATGTCTAATGACACAGGCTCAACAAATGAAGAACAAGAGAAAAAGTACGAACTGTATTTTTATTTTTGGTTAGGATTTCGATGTCACATGTTGTTTCACACCAACATATGGGCTGAAGAAGGAAACATATCAAGTTTCCGAAACATGTACCTATAGTATTTTTAGTAAAGTAAAGTATTGATTTGGCGAGTGTAAATTGTGTTATACATCTTGTACCACACTAGAGAGGAATTTGGTAATCGACTTACACACGTCGAGAGATTTATGGATACCGTCAAGAGAGATATCGCTGCAGTAAACGTAGGTTTGACGTGAGAGGGGCAGCATTCGCCGTGAATAGCAACGTGAAAGCCATTGCTGATGACTTAGTTGGATTTAGGGAAGAGCTAGCAACGAACACGAGGAACGATACTCAGTTAACAGACACCGTGCGAGAGCTACGCGAAACCGTAAACACTCATCGAGAGGGGACAAAGATTGACATCATATTGTTAAGAGGTGACTTTAAAGAACATGAGAGCGTCGTAGAAGCACAGGTAGCTAGCGTTCGAGACGAAGTCCGAGAACTTAGAGGGGACGTCGCTGAAGTCAAAGACGATGTTTATGTAGTCAAAGACAACGTATCTAAATTCGAGACAGAGGTCGAGTCAATGAAAAAGAGGTTAGAGGAAGTTGCCGTAACTGAACGTCTGCAACTTAGCTATAAAATACGGACAGCTATTCGAGAGGTCGACACCAATCTCAAGGGCAAAATCGACAGAATCGAACTACAATTGAATGACCTAGGAGGTAAAGTGGAAGCGAAAATTATTCCAGGCCTAGAATTAATCAAGAGACGGCTGAACAAATTAGAAGCTCAACCAAGGGAGACACAAACTTCCAGGTTTTCGGCTGAAGCTCAAAACACGTCAGGATCTCAATTCATACAATCGACAACGTCCTGTACTCAACCGAGCGCACCACCTGAACCGCAACCATTCCAATTTGCGAGCAACATGCCAAACCAAACATCATCATTACCGTTCGCGAAACAACATTTCGGCGAAAACATAAACAGAGCCGACACTTCAACGCTGAATTACGCTGCAAATCCATTTCGACCTGCACACGTACAGCAAACTCAAGGGACAGATATGCCAATACCGAATTACGCTGCTAATCCTTTTAGACCAGCACAGACACACCATAATCAAGGGAACGTCGTGATCATACGATCTAGGGAAGATCAACCAGCTCGTTTTTCAGGCAATGGAAGTGGGATAACACCACTAGAATATTTAGCTAATGTGGAGAGCTATCTGCGAGATACAATCGTGGCACCGGAGAGAGAGCTCAGGGTCATAGAGCATCTGCTTTAAGGGCAAGCCAGTACGTTGTTTAGGGCCTTCAGATACTCTTTCACAGGTTACCAAGACTTTAGGGAAGCCTTGTTACGTACATATTGATCAAGTGACATACAGCAAAGTATCCGAGTTGAGATGTACACTCGCCAATATAGTTCCAACACGCCCACACGTTACGTAAACTACTTTGCGACTCAATTGGCGAAACTTCGCTGTCTCCAACCCCATTATCGGAGTAGGATATCGTAACCACAATCGTATGGCAATATCCAGCGGATGTCCAGCGAGTGTTGATTGCTGCGGGAGCGACAACCTTCCAGCAATGCGATCAGATTCTGAGAGGATTGGACGCGAACACAGAGCAATTCGCAAGCCACCGTCCAACAAAAGGAGAGACGCGCCAAGTGAACTTGACTACTGTGGACAAAGTCAGTCAAACACCACAGCAGACACAAACAAAAAACGACCATCGAGGGAACTATAATCAGAACCAACGTAATTGGAACAATACGCCGTACGTTAGAGGAAGACAGATTGACAATAGAGGTTATTGGAACCAACGCTTTAATCAAGGGATGAATGAGGACCGTCGTCACGACAACGATCACCGTGGGACCAGGAATGAACCACGAGGACGAGGAAACATTCAACGGGACTATCGCTACAGCGGAGAATATCGACGCGATCGAGACCCCAGAGAGAGGGCAGTTCGAGACTGGAGAGGACGTGCACGGGAGAGTCGAGAGTATATTAGACAACTCAATGAAAGGCAAGAAGAGGTTGATCAAAACCGAACGCCGAGGGAAGACTCGCACCCAAAGAAGAATCGCCAAACTGTAGTGGCAGATGTGCAACAAGTTGACGCAGTTCCAGAGAGAAGATATCTGAAATCGGAGCAGAGACCGGAAGAATGGAACGCCGAAGCTGAAAAATACTTCATTACGCCGGAGATGAGTTCAAGAGAATACGATCGGAGAGAGAGAGAGCGAGAATACTCACAGAAAATCGTAGAAGAGAGAACCGCCGACGCGAGGACGAAGAAGATGGAATTGGAGAACACTTCGAGGGAGACTCCGACTGAAGAATAGAACCTCCGAGGGAGATTCTTGCTGACGAACGACGCTGACGAACGACGAAACTCAAGAATAGAACCACCGATGGAATGATGAAAAAATATCACAAAGTTTGATTTAGAACTTGAGTCAAATAAAAATGCATTCCTTCATTTTTATTTGAAACGACAGAGAGCAGATGAGCTCGCTGAGCTTAGGCTCATGTGATATTTTTCACTGCAACGCATTTTTGATGTATCATCTTAGAACGCACCCACTGACCAGCCATGCTGCTGCTGCATGCTGTCATACTTCGGAATTATTAATGGTTGCACTTTTGACTTTGGAGAAAGCCATTATATTTTTATGTGAGAACTTATTATTATATTTCAACTTTCCATAAGGCTCAGATCTTCACATTTCGTCATTCTGTATCATCGAAACATTCTGGAGAATGTTACTTCTATTTTTGGTAAGGTATTATCATCGTAGACACGCGAACCGGAACCAACCAGTCGCTACACAACTAGAGTATTTGCTAGATCCAGCAACGAAGGACCAAGCTCCTTGCACTCATGTATGGTTATCCATCCTAGTTGGATGTGTTCTTAAGTGCGTCATCAAAGACGATGGAAATAGTCCGCCTATAGGCGAAGAAAGTGATCGATTTACATCGTGCATTAATTACGAACAGTGAAGTAATCGAGTGGAAATAAAAGCCAATGTAGGCTTGTGCTATAATTATTTCGAATTTATCGAAAAGTGATAATATTTCCATAACGTGGAACACCACATTTTCAGCTACGTATTTGTGTAAAACCTATGTCTTCGTGTGAAACGAAAGATATCAGTAACAGTGAATAAATGTTTAATGAAGTGATTTATTTCAACGCTAATAACCATAAAAGTTACTATAATCGCAAGAGCGTGTAAATTTTTATGTGGATCACATCGATGCCACGAGATTTAATAAGCCTAGAATCTGTGATAGTGAAAGCAGATAAGTGCATGGCCAATTTTATCATCATTTGCGCCGTGTAACTTCAGTGAGCTTGTTACCACAATTAGAACTAGCTTCAGTGAAAGCAGTGCTACAAAATTCTGTATTTTCTAGTGGTTATTTCTCGCCAAAATGATTTAATTTAATAACCACGTGTTCGACGCATTTCACCGTACATTAATCGTGGGAATGATGACATAAACCCCCATGATGTGAAGGAGCGTTCTTAAGAACTTCAGCATGACAGAAGACCCAGGAACATAGCACGAGAGTAGGAGATGAACGTGCCAAATCGAGGAATATGACAACCACTATGATGGGAAGGAGTCAGATGACATCACGACGTCAACTTCGGGGACGAATTAAGGCCATGGTAATGGATAGAGCCTATGAGGAGGCCCAGTTTGGACAACACTTGCATGGAGACCAGCGGTCCATTTGTATCTCAATTCGTTGGAATAAGCGAGGTTTAGACGTCCTGATCTTGTGAGTTTGTTCATATCTTTCCATTTAAGGTCTTTTTTGTGGTATAGTTTAGATTAGAGTAGTTTGTAGAAGCAACCGAACTTCTTGACAAGCCGATAGGTAAGGTTTGTAATGTTAGAACTAATTTTTGTCATTCACTTCCAGTGATTGTTAGCCACCCTATGATTAAACTCTGTTTAATCATGGTGCATTCTGATGGACATCGCTCAGATGTTAATTCCACCCCTACTAAACATGACTGCAGTCTTTGTTACTACTTTGTTCAACTCTTATGCGGGTGATTTTGTGCACAGATTATTTTGATATGACGAATGGACGTCACAGTCAGTGTTATTTTATAACACCCCTTTTAGTTAAATGTTTGTCATGCCACTGATTTCGTTAGAGCAGTTCGTATCGCTTGATAGTCGACAGAAACTATCAGTTTTGTAAATGTGATATTATATTTCATTAAGATGATCTACGAAGCCATCCTGTTCGAGTGTAGAACATAGTCAGGGAAATAGTATTTGAATGCAACTTAGCATCGAACCCTGTACTCATCGTATCAGTGGCAAACTCAGCGAATGTGAGATTTTGCGCCTTTTATCATGTTTATTTGTGTCAGGTGTATTCGACACATATTTGTTTGGTTATTAAATACAGAGCAGTTATGAAGTGACATATCTGCCGATTACAAAGCCTTTCAGAAGAAGTGTTATCACTATCTTTAACTTTTCTTTGGTTTGAAAGACAAACTACATCTTTGTGTATAGTTTTATGGCGTGCTTTTAAGCCTAATGTTTGTTATATTTGAATGTTATACTGGGATTAAATAACAAGGACAGTTTTCTAATGGACTTTCTTTGGAGAGAACTGCCTGCATTCAGTCTATTATGTCATTACAACCGTCCACGAGGTGACTGTAAGTTGAGAGTCTAGCTCAAGTCACGGACAGGTGATACTAGTTCCCAGCATGCAACGAGAGCACACTCATACTGTGAGACAGATTTATCAGACCTTTTGACAAATGCTTGGAGCATTATTTACCGTTGGCTTGTGTATTTCATTAGTAGGTCAAGGTCTGTGCTGCCATTTTTTGATAATCACATGCTTTTTGTGTTATGATGAATTGATTGGCAAACACCATACGCTTGCATCGCTACTTGAGCGAATAATTTTCAACTGTATTTGAGAGTGTAATTACTTGTTAGGCCGAGGTTTATTTGTTGTGTTAGAGGCTAGTGAGAGACGCCTGTGTTAGAGGCTATTCATGTATTTAGTGCATATTGCACTGTGTCCAGAATTCGTTCTGTAGACTAGGTATTTATGGGAGGTAACTGAAGCGATTACCAGGCCTACCCGAGGTATTTAAGTGAGCCGCGAGCCACTAATAACCTGTGTTATTGTTTGACCGAGCCTGGAAAGCTCGATGAAGGTGTTGATAGCAGAGATTTGATCTCGCACGAGACGCTACTGCTAAGCCAATGTATTAGGAATGTCAGCACTATTCGCCATAAACCAACGATAAATTAAACCGACAACTTAATAAGCAAGCACATAATTATTATAAACAAATAATAACTAATTGTTTATTGCTTCTAAAGTTGATCCATTTGCATTTTGGACCAGCTGACCGACGCCTTCCTGTTGTTTACACTTCTTAGTGGAAGTAATCTAGGACAGATGACACTACTTCTTATCGACGGAGTGTTTGCTTAACCTATAGTTCGTAGCTGGAGGAGCTTGAACCTCATGCGACATAAGTCGTGGTTTTCACTACGCAATCGCCAAAGTAAATGACATGCATTTAGATGACACTGATTTACAAAGAGTAATCCAAGGCGCAGGCAGGATTATAACAGATCATTGTCTTGTTGTTTTATTCATTATTATGCTGTATAATTCCCATGTCTACCTTGCTGTGCTGATGAGCGCCTAGTTCATAAGAGTGTATTTAATGTTGCTTTTGTTGTAATTGTTTGTCTTACGGACGTCATCGCCGTAAATTTTGTATTAAATGTCAGGAATTATTAAATTATTTAACTTTAAATGGAAATGAGGAAATGGTATCATCCTAAGTTAGATTTGTTCTTGCTACCCTGTTAAATGTAAATTCCGTTATTAGCTTGATCTTTTGTAACTTGACTTAGGGTTTATTGCCGTACCATTTTCCTAGCGTTTCTGTTGTTGCTTAACTTTGTAAAATAGATCTTTCGCGAGGGTTTACTGTAGTTTACAGGTAGGGTCCTGATCTTTATTTTTATTATTTATTAATTGGCGGATTAGCCGATAAAAACCCTCCGAACTAGGATAGGTGCTTGCATATTTTAAATAAATATTTTTACAAGTTTTACATAAGTCTGGATGTTTCTTTTTTCAGTCTAGCTCCTTAAGGTGTACTTTCTTAGGCCGTCTATGGCCTTAGATACCATGTTACCACGGATCCCTTGGATCATGGATTCTCGTGCCGCTTTGGCCTAAAATAAATTCACCTGATCCTCTAGGCACATGGGTCCGGCAGGTGAGGTGTTTAGGATGTCATTTCGGTTGTTGGCAACCCTGACAGCTCCTCTGACGGGCACAATACATACATACTTACGTGCTTAATTACTTACTGATACTGACTTACTACTTATTTATTAACTTATTTATTAATTTATTGATTGATTGATTTATTAACTAGCAATTCGACCCGGCTTCGCCCGGGAAAAGTTATGAATGCATTACGTGATAAGCGCTTTTTTTTCAATGACAATGTACAACGACCAATATCCGTTTTACGTCTCGGCATGATGAGTTTAAAATCACTGACTGGACTATTAATTATATTATCATGGAGATGCATGTGCAACAAATTCTTGTAAGACGTAATTTACGAATGGCGAGGTGCATGAGACACAAATCCCCCTTCCGTCCAATCTTAACATGACTGTGGATTTTCCGGAATGAAAGGTTCACAGGCGAAATAAAGAAAAGCCAAGTTGCACTTCCAGGGAAACTCCAAACACAACCACTCTTCTCTAATGTTTTTAACTAAACACGACACGACAGTTTGCTGCTGGCTGTATCTGGGGCAATAAGCTCGTCCGTTAACTAAGCTGTAACTGGGGTGATAGACTCGCCCCTATCTAGCTCATCAAATGTCGCCTACGTAACTGAATGGAGATTGTTGGAAGAAATGAAAACGTAAAAACACTTATAGTAGGCGATGTATTGAAGATAGAGATATGCTCTCCCAGGCTTTTTTGTAGAACATTTCATGCTGAACAATTCATACACTCATTGTATATAGATATATTTAACGGTTTGCCCAGCGTAAGCTTAAAAACCACACAGACGCAATTTCTTTTTACCTTTTCACATAAATCGTTAGTGCTTGACTTCCCTTGGTATTAATACATTATTCTCTATAGACACCTTCCTCGAGATATCCTTTACAGAATGGTGAAAACCGTATCATAATCCATTCAGTGGTTCTCGAAATTACCTGTGACATCCAGGAATCGGGGACTTTGTTTTATGCTAAGTAGAGATTATACGCCAATCAGTATAATTTTCTGAATATAATCCCCCTTCCATCCAATCTTATATTGACTGTGAATTTTGCGGAACGAAAAGTTCACAGGCGAAATGAGAGTGCACTTCTAGGGAATGGTGAGGTGAATTAAACTCAAATCCCCCTTCCGTCCCATCTTAACTTGACTGTGTTTCACATGCGAAATGAAGAAAACCCGAGTTGCATTTCCAGGGAAACTCCAAACACAACCACCCTTCTCAGAAGTCTTAACTCAACACGACTCAACGGTTTGCTGCTGGCTGTATCTGGAGAAATAGGTTCGCCCGCTAGCTAAGCTGTAACAGGGATGATAGCCTTGCCCTTAGCTAGGTCGTAAACTGTCGCCTCAGTAGTTGAATGGACATGGTTGGAAGAAATTAAAACGTAAAAACACTTATAGTGGGCGATGTATTGAAGATAGACATATGCTCTCGCGCACTTTTTTGTAGAATTTTTCATGCTGAACAATTATTACACTCATAGTATTAGATATTTTTAACGGTTTGCCCAACGTAAGCTTACAATGCGCTCGGACACCAGATTTTTTTTCGACTATTCCACTGAAATCGTTACTGCTCGGCTTCTTTTTACCATATTTTTTTCAACAGAAATCATCCTCGAGATATCCTTTTCAAAACGGCGAAAACCGCATCAAAATACATCCAGTGGTTCGCGAGTTTACCCGTAACATCCAAGAAACGGGGACTTTGTTTTATACTACCGGTACTGTTAGTAGAGATTTATTAATTTATATTTTTAAATTTATTAATTTATTTATATATTTATTTATTTGTTTGTGTGTTCGTGTGTCTTTGATTGTTTATTGGTTTATTTATCTATCTATCTATCTATCTATCTATCTGGAAATTGCACGTAACCACATCTCACGCAGGGAATTCGCCAATGGTATCTTCCCAGGTATTCTAACTTGCCCTGTTCTGATTTACAAAAGGGAACGCAGCAGTACAGCATTATAAAAGCATTCAGAATACATTCCAAACACAAATTCGCCATTAACATCAATACAAACTTATGTCTGCCACAGTGACTTCGTGCTGCTCCCTAGCGCCTTTATTTGGGAACGAGTTTGTACTCACCGTGGTACTCACAAACCAATGCTGTAATCGTTGAACGAGACCAAATACAATACTCAGACCTTAATGCAGGTCTCGAAAGTGTGAAAATGGCGTATGCTGAAGCCCCGGCATATTGTTTGTTTACATTCGTTGCTGGGATACACTATTTAGCTTTGATTAGCCTCGTTTGATGAAAGTTGGGATAAACTGTCGCTCATCTGTAATTTTTAGTGTCTTCTCTATGTCTGTAAAGTCCAGTTCGCGTTAATGTACTGCAAACGTATGTAAATATGTGATAATACGCTTAATATGGACTGGTTCGTTTGTGTGATGATTGTCCAGTCAACCGATGGCATTGTGTCATTTACTTCGGATGTTGAAGTACCTAAGACTAAAGCATAATAGAAGTGTCTCAAGAATATACACCGCAATGATTTGTTAGTTAGTGACAATATAATAATAGCTTAGTACACTTCAGAAGAGTCGAACTTAAGTACGTAAAGGGAAAACGCAATGAGCATCCACGGCTAGACCAAATCTTTGGCGTTATCTTAAACGCTCAGCAATATGTGCCTCCGTAAATGCTTACCAGTCTGGCAGATGTTCTACACTGCCTTGTATACTCGTCAAATAATACAGTGAACTTCTGGTTTATTGGTTAAGGAAGATGTTCCCCCTGTGTCAAACAGTGAACTCATTGTGTTCCGTCATTATTCATACTTTTGTGATTCTTACAGCTTGCAAGTTATTTATTATTATGATGTGTGTAATAAAGTGTTGGGAGTACCTTGCCAATTTTGTACTTATATTGCGAGATGGTGTGCTGCGATAATTCCGTAAGAGGGAGATGGTGCTTTCCTACCTACATTACTTTACTAAATCTACTATTTCCAGCGTACAACTATTCCAAACGGTAACAGCGAATGTTTAATAGGTTAGATGGTAACATATTATCGTGCCATCTCCATAATTATGTTCAGATATCCACACGACGACTTCTTTGCATATTTACATCAACTAATTCGTTGTGATGTTTTAGCCGAGATTTTAGACAATTCTACGAGAGGTCTTAATTGAATTGTATCTCTATAGCGTTGGTTCGATTATTTCAGGCAACTATTCTCATTCCAATTGTGTACACAAACACTCTGCATGTGCTGGGACAGCACTTCAGTAACCGGGTACTCTCTTCTCTCCCACTTCAGAATCTGTTTGATTTTATGCTAATAATATTAATCTATAATTACTGAACTTAAATACAAATCGTGATAACTCGCCAAAAAGCTTCTTATTCAACCACAGAAACAGTGAGACTATTGTAGCTGTCCCTTGGGTGAAGTTGAAGAAACCTATAATTCGAGGCCAGCACTATATAGATAAATTAATTCAGGTAAGTCTAAATTATTGATGCATATTTCTTCGGATCCTAGTCTCGTCTTGTGATATCTTCTATGCTCTTAGGTGATTAAACGTACTTAATAATTTACACGAACTGTGACAACCCCGATGACATGATCTTAGCTATTGGTAGGGCAACCATCGCCACCATGTTTTTTTCTACATTAAGGTCTGGCGTTGAATTGGCAGGCAGCCAGGAGGGATGAGATCCAGCTGGCAGCGTGTGGGTGACGGCCGGCGTGGGACTTGCGTCTCACGACAGACTTGGCTGGACAAGCTGATTGATTGGTTGTGGAAACGTTGCCACTTCTTCAAATTCCCTCTCCTAAGAACTGTTTCATGGGTATTTGACCGTTCAATCATTTGCTCCAACTGTGACAAGCAAAAGAAAATGCAAATAAGCTGGGCATCTAACCGCAATTTTCAGATCGCCTCGTTAGCGGCGTTGGTGTGTTTTTATAAATTTATTTTTCATACCGTTTAGTTTGTGCAGTGGTGTGTGCTGTGTTTTCAAATTTAATTTAATCGGCTTGTAATTTTTTTTAGAATATGTCTTTTGAAGTGATTATCGGTAGCATGCTAAGCTTCTATGCCCAAGATAGCGGGATCAAACCCGGCCGAAGCCGTCGGATTCTTTAAGAGCGTTAAAATCTCTCAGTACGCCTTCCTTCGGAGGGGAAGTAAAGCCGGTGGTCCCATGTCATAGATTTATGGCATGTTAAAGAACCTTCCACTAATTGCACCTGTGTGAAGCTAAATTGGATAGGTTAAGAATGTAAACAATGCTCTTAAGTTTCTACGTTCGTTGCCAAGAGCCGACTGCGGTGGCGTCTAGTAGCTAAGTTCTGAACTTGGCCTAGTAGTCGTTGACGGTGGCGCTTGGCGGCAAAAGTAGGAACTATTTGAAAAATTCTAAGTTGCAGTACTTAAATTAAAAAACAGATAACACACACTAATACAGTCATCACAATTAACACCGGTTATCAGACAGATTCTACACACACCCAAAGTACACGGGGCTACATGACCGCGTTGTCGCAGCCCCTAAACTTAAGAAACAACCAACCGAAGTGATTATAGATTAGATTTGTATTTATCTATTTGATCAATTACATGTATAAAATACAATTTTGATATAGGACACGTGAGAAATTACATGTATAAAATAAAAGAACTTACAGGTATATATTACTAATACAATAACTATTTATAACTTATTATAAAAACAGATCTTAAGAGATACAGTCTTATTGGACAACTATTTACACCTTACTATATTATCTCAATATTAAAATGTAATTCTATACATACAACAACTTACAGCTAGGTATTACAATTAAAATAGAAAAGTAAAATATAATTATAGATTTCATCGATCCTATACGCTAAGATATTCAACTACAGAGTAAAAACAATGGCACTGCAGCTAACCTTTCAACATTCTTTCAAAGGTTTTAATTTTGGGGGCAAATGTTATATACTGGGGTAGTTCATTGTATAATTTAACTCCTGTGTGAAAAGTCCTTTTTGATATATGCTTGTGTGTGTGAAATATAAATGTTTTGATTTTGTCTTGTTTTATGCCAATGAACATCATTGTTTGTTTTAAGAAAAACGTCTTTATTCATTAAATTCTTTTTAAATAACATAATACTTTCAAAGATATGAATGCATGGCAGTGGGAGAATGTTTAAATCTTGAAACAGAGGTCTACATGATTCTCTAGTGTTTACATTTGCCATAATTCTAATCGACCTCTTTTATATCCTAAACGTGCTCAGTTCATTTGGTGACATACCGTACCCCAAAATATGACCCCATATCTTAAGTATTAAGGAAAATAAGCAAAATATGTATTTCTTAATGTGTGCATGCTAGTGCAAGTTTTCAAAATACGTAACGCAAAGCACATCGAGTTCAGTTCAGTATTCAGATATTGTATATGCTTATTCCATTTCAAGTCATGATGTATCCATAGTCTCAAAAACGTTGTTTCTGATTTATTTTCTATTTGATGACCATTTAATGTTATATTGGGCGTCGCAGGATTCCTACTCTGTATAGCATAGAAATTTTGAGATACTGTTTATAGTTTATTATAAGGCGATTATCTTGTACCCATTTGGTTAACTCTTCTGTAACAGAGTCAGCAGACTGATGTAGGACCTGTTTTGTTTCACCTTTTATTACGAGTGTTTTATCATCCGCAAACAAAATTTCCTTATGAGAATCAACGTTCTGTGTTATATCATTGATATGTAGAAGAAAGAGTAGTGGACCCAAAACCGATCCCTGTGGTACTCCAAATTTAATAATACTCTCATTGGACAATGCTTCATTAAGTAATCTGGTTCCATCATCCTTGTGTCTCAAGCTTACTATTTGTTTACGCCTTATTAAGTAAGACTCTATCCATTTATTAGCTAGACCTCTAATACCATAATTGATTTTGTTTTGTACGGAGGATTTTATGGTCAACAACATCAAATGCTTTCGATAAATCCAAGATTGAGCCAGTTACGTGTTCCTTATTGTCAATTAATTTCAGTGTACTATTACTACATTCATAAATTGCTGTCTGTTTAGATTTTTCCGTTCTGAACCCATGCTTTGAGTTTAATAGTGTTTTAATTTTTACTATAAAACTTATCAGTCTCCTGTACATGATTGTATCCACAAGTTTTGCAATACCAGTTGTGAAGGTAATAGGACGATAGTTATCTAATTCCTCTTTTGAACCGTTTTTGTGCACTGGAATTACTTTTGACACGGGGTGTAGAAATCACAATTAAAGCTTCATTCGTGATTTAGGGGGGTTTTGAGGTTAGGCGTAGAGAAAATATTTTGAAAGGATTTGTCAAGAAAGAGAAGTAGTTACATCTCCCGGAATTATCACTGAAACATTAATGATAGATGGAGTCACGGTAGAGAATTCGAGATTTTGAATTGTTCCTGATGACGTGCAAAGGCATGATGTCATTGTTGGGTTGAATTATAATTTGGGTCCGGGAGTAGCTTTCGTTCATTCAAAAGGTAATTTTCGTTTCATTAATGAGTCAAGTGATGACGGCTTGCTTGATATTCTCGAAGGTAATTTTGAGAAACCAAAAGCAAAAGAAAATGTGACAATAGAACCGGGAGAGGTTAAATTCATAGATGTCATTGTTGACAAGCGTGAGTTAACGTTACCGTTAGCTTACTATAAGCGATGACTAATGTGGAGATCAGGCGAGTCGATTTCTTGACGAGAGCGCGTTTCATGTTGTAGAGGACAGTCCAAAACTTAAGAAATTAGTAGAGCCAATCGTAGACCTAGAAAAGGCTTTTGATAACGTTGATTGGACTAAATTGTTTGACATTTTGAAATCGATTGGAATAAAGTACAGGGATAGGAGGGTGATATACAGTCTACACAGAAACCAGACAGCAGTCATTCGAGCTGAAGGACATGAGAGAGAAGCTGGTATTCAGAAAGGTGTAAGGCAAGGCTGCAACTTATCACCCATACTTTTCAATCTTTACATTGAACAAGCAATGAAGGAAATTAGAGAAAAATTTAAAGTGGGAGTGAAGATTCAAGGAGAAATAATTTCAACTCTGAGATTTGCTGATGACATAGTCGTCTTGGCCGACAAGCCTGAGGATTTGAATGAGTTTTTGAATGGTATGGACTCCGTCTTACAGAAAGAATTCATGATGAAAATTAATAAATGTAAAACAAAAATACTGGAATGCAGCCGAAATAAATCAGAAACCTCCATGGAGATCAAATTGACAGGTGAAAAGCTGAAGGAAGTAGAAGACTTCTGTTACTTAGGAAGTAGAATAACCAGTGATGGACGAAGCAAAGAGGATATAAAAAGTAGGTTGGCTCAGGCAAAGAAAGCTTTTCTACAAAAAAGGAATCTGCTGACATCGAATATAGATTTAGGTATTAGGAAGTCATTTTTGAAAGCCTTTGTCTGGAGCGTGGCGCTCTATGGAAGTGAAACTTGGACTATTGGTGCAGCAGAAAAGAGGAGAATAGAAGCATTTGAAATGTGGTGTTACAGGAGAATGATGAAGATCAGATGGGTAGATAGGGTTACAAACATAGAGGTATTAAGACGAGTGGGAGAGGAGAGATGTTTCTGGCGACTGCTAATGAAGAGAAGAGATAGGTTGGTAGGACACATACTAAGACACCCAGGAATAGCAAGCTTAGTTATGGAAGGAAGGGTCGAGGACAAGAACTGTAGGGGTAGACCAAGTTTAGAATATGTTAAACAGATTGCCTCAGATGTAGGGTGTGGTAGTTATGTAGAGATGAAACGATTAGCTCAGGAGAGGGAGGCATGGAGAGCTGCATCAAACCAGTCAAAAGACTGAAGACTCAAACACACATCGTAGCGGAAGAAATAAAGGTAGACAAGAACACTTCAGTTGAATAGAAAAATCAATTACTTGAGCTTTTAAATGAGTATAGAGATTATTTTGCGATGAACTTGTCTGAAATTGGATGTATGAAAGATTTTGAAATGGGCATTGTTGAGATTCCAGGCAGTGTTTATTTCTGTCAGCGCGAAATCGTACCAGCAATTGCGCGTGAGCGGGAGATAATGCGCGAGATCGTTGAGGAGTATAAATCTGCGGGATTGATAAGGGAAACGACATCGACATACGCGGGTCCTTGTTTACTGGTGAGGAAAAAGAACGGTACTACTAGGTTAGTTGCAGATTACAAAAGTCTAAATGCACAGACAGTTCGAGCGCAGTTTCCGTTACCAAACGTAGACGAATGCTTTGAGTTGATTCATGGGTCTGAGTTGTTTGGAACCTTGACTTACCTCATGGTTACCTTCAGATGCCGTTGAAAGAAAGCGCGAAGCGCAAAACTGCATTTACTTCTACAGATATAACGGGTGAGTTTCAGCGAGTCATGTTCGGACTAACAGATGCATCGTTCTATTGTTATGCCACAGAGGGCATAGACCCTCAGGACATCCCCCCCCCAGGGGACAGCTACAAATACATCTACAACTACTCTACAAGGCCGATGCATCTATCACTACATCAAACACACTCTTCTGTCCCAAAATCACCCCAGCTGGAGATACAATAAAATCCAGAACACCATCTTAACACAGCAAGCAGGCGACCACCTATTACCGAAGGTTGGCCAAGAGCTTGCGCCACACACATACAATTTACACTTTGAAGTATTTGGGACGACAACATGTAAAGTAATACCGAGTCAGCAATGCCGAAAGACATAAAAGTGAGGCCCCGAATGGATTGTGGGTCTGTTGCTGCCCGAGGCCACGCCGGTTTGGTTCCTGATTCTCACCTGAAGGTAAGCGTGTTCTCAGACTCCTAAACATTACAGTTGTAATCCCATCACTTCACACCCCAATTGTTACATTATTACAAATTACATTGTGGTACACAATCCCGAAGCAAAGGGACACATTTCATCACAGTACTGATCTAATAAACCATTAGTTAACCTTTACACGTTTGTTATCACTAACTCCACTACACCTGTCTTTACATCCCAACTCCCCTCCTGACATTCCTAATTGCCCGTGACCGCTAGTTACATAAGTGCTCTGTAAGTAATTTCCATTGTGCTAGCCTTGGGGAGCTCAGGCCGCCAGGCATTACAGCAAGCTCAGCAGGTAGGCTCAAAGTGCTCACTCAATTGTTTGTTCAGCACCGCTATTAGTTCCCTCTCGATCGCGCAACCCCTAAAGGGCGATCACACACATTCAGAGCTAAGCCCCATTTCCCCCACATCCCTTTACAGACACCCACACTCGCAAGTTTCCGCACATATGTGGAAACTTGCACCTTTTGGACAGCACCCCTAAATTAAACATTTTACACCCCTTTGTTCGTCCATCCCCTCACCCCCGGACAGAACAAATTTTGGTGGACGCGCAGGGTAGTTCCCACTCAGTAAGGGTCTCAGACAAAAAGACCTGGAACTACGATTTCAGTACCTGACACAGCCAAGCGAAAATTGGGGGGGGGGGGAATTCTCTTAGAGCTACGCCACAGATTTTTTCCTTTTTACGGGAGATATCGTATTTTTAATATTAGCCCTCCCACCAAACCCATAGGGAAACACGCTAGTAGAAACTTCTCAATAAGCAGCCAAGGGTAGTAGGATTTTTTTTTTAACTTTAGAGCCACGTAATAGGGATTTTTTCACGTGGGACTCCGTTATTTTTGAACCACCTACCCTTCCTACACAGAATTTAAAGGATACATCCCTTAAAAATTAGCCAGGCGGGAAAAAATGTAAAATATTTTTAGAGGGACAAAAATAGCCAATTTTTGCCAAGAGCAATAAACAAGGGATTTCTTAGGAGCGCAATACATTTAATAGCGTCCTCCCAAACAATCTAAAGTATATTTACATATTGAAACCTTTTCCAAGGTACCAAATAAGAAAACTTTTGCAGAGGCCAGGAGCCGTGAAATTTTTTCAGCAGGCATTAGGAAATTATATTAGCCCTACCGGTCCACACACTCACAATCAATTAAGGGCACTAGTAGCATACAGTCCCCAATATACACTTTTACACATCTCATAAACCAACACGCACACACGGTACATTCGCCACTCTCCAAACAAAATGGCTCCACTATACCGTCTAACCATGCTGAAAAACATTGAGGAATATCAGGACCTCATTGCATGGCACAAGGTATTCGCAAGGAGACAAGATTACCTCAGGAGATACCAGGGGCTCTTACACGCCCAATAAATTAGGATCATTAGGGCACTTGTCGGGCCTCGGAGCATGGCTCAGAAAAGCAAAATTAGGGCCAAAATCCCTACACTCAGAAAACAACTCAACCGATCACACTGGCGATTGCACCTACTGCATGACTTTATGTTCCAACAATATCACCAGCTTAGGGAGGAACACATATACATAGGCACACACTGCACTAAGGTAGCCGAACAGGCAATAGCGCTGAACCAGGAATATTCAGAAATCTGGGAAGCGTATGGCGAACGGCAGGCCAACAATATGGTGTTTGATTTCGCAGCAGCAGGGCCAACAAAACAGAGAGAGGACATCGACATCGACACACTAACTGAAACATTTGCGCAGATGTCTATCTCTGCACCTACCAACACGAGGAGGAAGGAGTATGCCGTGACCATGAAACAGAGGCAGGCCAATCCACCCTCCAAAACACTGCAGGGGCACATAGACACACGACACACAGCGCCGGTTCTAAGGGAATTCACCCCCGAAACCAGGCGAACACTGCCATCTGCACCCCCGGCACAAACACACAGAAGGATGTTTAATCCAACCCCTCGGAATACAGCTCGCACATCCCAGTACACTACGCCCGTTCACACAAAAAATACACGGGGTAGTAGGAAAGTATTGCTTCCTACTCCCACGGGGCAATTAGACAAAAGGCAACACACCCTCCCAGACACCCACAATACAGTGCGACGCGAAATTAACCAGGCACGCGTGAACATCAGCTGGTAAGAGGGCACTACAGTGCAAATAGGCCCAAGCTAACCCTACTGCAGACTCCCAAAGGAAGCAGCGGGGAGCGACCCCAGTGGGTTTCCGAAGCTTACGCCTTGGTCACAGGGCGAAATCACCCACCACATCGACCGAGGGCGCTCAGGCGATAATTAAATTAAGGGAACAGAGAAACACATTTAATAAGATAATAATACGGCCCAAAGAAAAACGGCAATTGACATGGCACAGGAGAATCAAAACCAGCGCCGTAAACACAAGAGGTAGACACTGACACGGGTGACACATGCAAGAACAATATAAATAACACATTTACATAAAACCCATAGGTTCCTGCACACAAGAATACGGCAATTACACTGTTCTTAAATTAGGGTCGCACTCACACATAAAGGCTGTCAAACAAAGAGTTCGAAAAAGCAAGCCTACGAGGATAAATGTCCACACACACAGTATTCATGCATTATATTTCATGTGTATTACGAATATGCCACAAAGCGTTACAGGGACACAATAGACAGCGACACCTAGCGCGAAGCATAACACTAGAGACCACGCGGGCAGACATAGAACACAGAGGTTCCTAGATAATACAAAGTTCTAACAATACGCATCGTCATTATGTATCCATGACAAAGGATAGGACACACACAACTATACGGAGCAGTAGTTTCTTTTATTAAAAGAACTGGTAAACAAGTTGTCGCCATTAATCAGGCAAGGTTACAGACATGAGTGCCTTACACTTGAAATTGTCAACACACTGCGAGCAAGCAGCTATACCGGCCAGACTGCTGTTATCGCATTGTAATGTGAAACCATTATTAGGTCAGCAGGAACACAGAGTACAATATGGTGGAACAACGAGTCACCAGCACGCTTAGTAGCACTAGCAATAACATTACAGTGACATAAAGTCATTCACGCCACTTTTAAAACCGCATAACGCCCAAAATCCAGGACGAGGGACAACCAGAATTCCCCAAATCATTACAGACAGGGTATATTTTCACATGTATATGCCAGTTTCACAATACATGCTACGGAAACATAATTAGGGAATTAGCGACCCCGAAATACCAATAGAGGGTATATCAGACTCTACTAAGTATACACGATACTCCTGTCAGTCGCGTACAACCCGCATTGCAGGGAAAACTCTACATTACAGACAGGGACTGTTAGTCACGCACAAAAATTGGAACAGGGTGCAAATCACGTGGATTGGAAGACAAACACATTGACACAGAAAGACAGAGCGTAGCTAGGAGCAAGTTAGCCAATGACACCTAGTTACGAAACACACACTGGAGGCCACATGGGAATATACATAATAACACTGATAACACACGCAAAAAAAGGTATAGGGAACACACAGAGTCGAGCGAGCGACCTCCGGAATGGATGAGACTTCCACCAGAGAGGAAGGATCGACCGACTGAAGATAAACTAGATCAAACACACAGGTCATCCGACTGGGAAATCGTTTAACTCACACACACAAATGGACACGAAGTAGATGTGTACAGGACGGGAATCGCACACGGTTGCCGACGCTTTCCAATGGAGCAAAAGCGCAACACGAAATGAGAAAAACTGCCCTAAAATACATAGCCCAGGGCAAAATCACACTTCCTCACACAGAAATACACCTACACAGACACATATCAGGGACAGTGGGAACATAGTCGAACCAACCCATCTATTAACACAAAGGGTGGGAATACCACATTTTCAAAGGCCGAAATATAAGTATTATACGAGCATTCAAAACGGGACAGTTAAGATTACCCCAGAAATAGGCCCGAGATGGCAATAGAAGAGTACAAAGTAGGTAAATTGACGAGGGACAAAAAGAATAGAAAAGGCGGATCCTGAGAACGGCCTAGGAATAAATTTCAGCAGTTTGACACATTTTAAGCAGACAAATGGCGAATCGCCAGCAATACCGCAGAAGGAAATGTTATTTTCATTTCTCAACAAGGCTTGAGACGCCACAAACACATGTAGCAATGAAAACAAAAGCAATCGATGGACACACATACCACAAATTCTTTAGCGGCCAAGGTTGACACATACCAGGAGAGATTGCACCCATGGACACATAAACAAAAACATAACACGAAGTTGCTGAATAGCAAACAACAGGGTCACGGGAGCCCAACAATTGCAGTAATGCATGCTTGCAAAATCACAGGGCTCAGCATTATCAATGGAGTAATTTCACTAGAACCCTGGACACTCGGTACAGAAAATGCATGGCCACCATAAAACACAATGGGCATTACCACTTTAGGGCGCCCACGTGATTAATCGGGACAGACATGCAGAAGACAGCTACGGAAGTGGGTACTGACACTGCATAACGAGCACCGTCACACGCGCAAAGATCAAGGCGACTCATATAACATGGCACGCTCAGGCGACATGCTGGCCTGATAAGCGGACACGCGCCTAAGCTGCGGTGCACGCTGAGGCCATGAACGCCTCCTGCCATATACGATCGCCACATAGTGCAGCTAACACAATTTATCGCGAACACTACAGACAATTAGAAGTTAGGGCGGATAGACACAGAGCCCAGAGAAGAATAATCCACCACCACCACCCCCACCCCCCCCCCCCCCAATTTTTTCTAAAAAAAAAAGAGGATACCCACAATTATGGAACACGGGAATAGCAACCCTTAAGTACAGCGTCACCAAACACTCTAACATAAAGGCATAAATAATATAAGGAATAAAATGGCACACATACCAGGGCGGAGCGCCGACTTCACATAGGAATGCAGATATAAATCAGGACTGTCCACAAAGCCGACGACAGGCCACATGGCGCTAAACACAGGAAAAGGCACATAGATATTGTAGCCGCCGTAGAGGCAAGACGCAAGGTACAAACCCCCACAGATATTCCTCACCCAATACGAATAAATATTCCCACAGAACGATAGAATAAGGGCAGTAGACAGCTCCAATGAGCAGTGAATATATTTCGAGAGCAACTTATAACGAATCGAGAGTGATTGCTATATACCTCCAGTGAGCAATGAATATAGTGAATAGCCCTACAAATTAAACATAAAAGCGTAATGCGAAGGTTACTAACATAATGGCTGCACTTAGATAGAATAAATAGTAAATACGTCAATTAGCAGAAACGGAGGAAGAACGTAAATACAGGATGATCAATTCCCTATTGATTGTGATGGACCAGGATGATTAATTCCCTGAGGTTATAATATGAAATAATTAGACTTTCCAGGATGCTATTTCCCTGACCGAAGTTTTGTTCAGACTTGCCAGGATGCTATTTCCCTGAGCTAAAGTTTGTGGAGAAATGCCAGGATGATTGTTCCCCTGAGCTTTGTCCTGTTGATAATTGCAGGAAGGTTCATTCTCTGTTATAAGTACAGTGGCCCCGGACGATAAATTCCCTGAGGTTACGAAACAACATAATATATATATATATATTAAAGTTTCAAAAAATAGATAAAGGAGCACATTAATCAAAAATGCAGACATTTTGTTAGAAGACCACCTCGCAGAACGTAACACGCTTCCGAGAAGGAATATAGACGTTCAGAATGGAAAGGAACAAGTTAAAGGCACCAAATAAAAGAGCGGAGAAAACACAGTATGACCAACAGAGAACGGCCACATAGTAAACGGCACAGAGAGATGGTGCACCCATAATTTCCCATAAAAGAACATGCATGCAAAGATCAATACACCATTCCTATACATTCCTAGCATCTTCTACCAATTTATATACACACGCACATATACACCACACTCACTGAACACGAGGGTTGTAAGCATTCATGCTTTTAAAGAAAGGGAAAACTGCGCCCCGCTCCATACCGCTTCCACCCGAGTACTAGGGGTGCTCGGAAGCAAATTATACATGCTAGATATACATCTATTTACATAGATGAAAGGCCACTAACAAACTAACAAAGATTTTCAGTAAAACAACCCGCATGGTAAACTGTAAAACTATTCAACCCATGCCAAACCATTCCCCTACCCGATATGCATGTACACCCTACCCACCTACCCAGGGTTTTATTAATATCACACCCGCATGCGTTTCAATTTTAATCACACAGGGAAAACCCACCCCATCCAGTAATTTAAAGAACATTCCCACACATTACCGACTCTAGGTCAATAGATTACAGAGTCCAACGATGCATACCCTTCCAGACCCACGTATCGTACCTTCGCATCAAATAACACTACAGCGGACCTCGCTAACAATACCATGTCCATTCACGATCCTACTAACATGTGTATACATCACAGAAATATCAGCATGGGGAGATCCGATTAAAGCGAAGAAGGACGAAAGCAGGCACTGCGTTTCGAATGGCTTACAACCCCGGGCACACACAAAGTTACACTATACAGATACACATCACATTGTACACTAAATTATACCCCCCACATTATCTATAAATAGATAATAAAGGAGCTGAGTGCACACAAGGTGAGAGATAAGGATGGAACAGGAGGATAGAGCCAAAGAAGGCAGTGGCAGATCAAGACACAGACTAAAAACAGAAAAACGGAAGGTCGAAGCGACGATGACGTAGTGCGGGCAAACGTTGAGATCTCGGTATGCCTAGCCTGCTACCGTGTCGGATAAGGTTAAACCCACTATGCGCTACTGTCAGGGGGAACTTTACTGTCTGGTGGGAGAAATAGCCCACTCAGCATCGGACATAATAGAAAACGCACCTAGAGACGACCAAATTTAAGACTTGACCTTTAGTTCGTCTGTATGTTAAGTAGCATCCCTGAGGCGTGGGGATGAGTCTTCCGCTCGTATGGAAGTGGAGATGTGCGCCTGGGCTCAGCGGAACCCCCCAGGTCCACGAAAAGTCCTTTTCCGGATATAAGGTGAAGATTTTTGAATAATAATGAATAATGAATATGAGGAATGAATTTTACTATGAATGATATATAATGATTTTGTTCCGCGCCCGCAAATGTTGGTTAGCGAACCGTGAGCTAAATGGAGGGTAGCGACCCCCAGAGTTGTAAATGAAGGGTAGCGACCCCCACAGGGGTTTGGGCCACCCATAAATGGACAAAATGATCTACAAAGTGGCTATAAGCCATATAAAGCGGATATAAGCCATATAAAGCGGCTACAAGCCATATAAAGCGGCTATAAGCCATGGATATCCCGAGCGAAGTGCTTGCTATTTTTAGCAACGCACACACACACAGGCCTTCACACACACATATATTTAGTTATTAAGTGGGGAAGTCGGCATTTAGGTTAAGGAGGAGAGTGATATAAGGACATAGTCTTGTAATTGTTTCCTTTATCGTGTGATATAAATATTTCCGGGAGGGCGCCAATTCATAGATAGAATAGCCTACTATGAATGAATATTCTTTTAAAACAGACACGAGAACTCATTCATCTCAGGAATGGTGTGTTTATAACACCAACCAGGACACTACAGTAAACAAGGCAGCTTAATGTTATACTGCAACATAACAATAAATCATTGGAATGCTACTTACTATTTAGTGGTATTAAGGGATGTATATTTAAATTGTTCCGGTAATGTAGTCACAATGATATAATTTCCAACTTATATCATTAGTCTTTATATCCTTTATTAATTTTTACTCCCGTGGAAGAGCTATAGATGAAGCCGTAATACTATAACTAATACGACGTATTACATATGACAGATAAAACAAGTATATTCTCCTTCGCGTCTTCTTTTTCATACAAACACATTTCTTTTATAATCTGCAATAACCTCCAAACACTTTTTATTTATCAAAGTTCAACTCTCATTGTCTAAACTCATCTCTGCTATCGTCAGAGTTGGCACCCTAGTTTCACTAGTTCATGTTTCCTCCACTCAAGCGCACCAACGCCACCTCCAAAGAACACTAATCATTTTTATATAAACGTATCACGGCCTTTATTGTCTCAGTCAACGTTACAGTCTGGCGTGCTCTGTTGGGGACCGGCCCCAGCAGAGTATGCACATGCGCGGAGACCTTCGATCAAAATTTAGTAAATAAGACATAGTTGCATATTTCGAGAGCAACATAGATATAAGCAAATTTAGTAAGCCTCTGTTGCAAAACAATAGCTTACAAGAGGGTATTTCGGAATTAGGATAAGGACCAATTCGGTAAATTTTAGATATAAATTAGTAAGTAATTAGACCATGTCACACTTACAAATTACAAGACGACGTTCGGCGTCATAAGAAACACTTGGTGGTGGTGTAAGTCTGATAAAAGGGGCGGAAAGACGTCGACAACGCGGCGACAAAGCGGCGACTAGCGTCGACAAGACGGCGTCGACAAACCGCCGACAGGGCGTCGATTTAATTATTCGCGAGGCAGCATTCCGCGACGAGCGAGTTAATGCATTTCCTGGCATTAAGACCAGATGTATAATAATACTACAGCCTATTTTAAATAGCGGGTAGCGACCCCTAGAGTTCCTAAAAGGCTCAACGAGGCAAAGTAAACAGGACGTCTGAAGATATATTAAGGGCGGTAGCAACGAAACCGACCCCTAAAAACAGCGCTGCGCGTAAAATAATATATCTGGCCAAGGACATTTAATCATTATGTAATTTTTTTTTTTCAGCAAAGATCTCCAACACCTCAGCGACGAGCGACGGACATGATCATGGCAAAAGGTAAAGTGACGTCACAAACACACACACTTCACACAAATGGTACACAATGAGGAGACACACACCTACAGAGGTAAACAAAGGGGTGGAATAAGTAGCACGGTCGAGTATAGCCGGCTTAGGATAAGTAGAATTAGATGGCGCATAACAAGTGTATACACATGAACAGAATGTGAATTCAATATGTATGATCATAATAACAAATTATATTTCAGGCAAACCAGGAGGCGCCACTCTTACGTACGTTTCCACCGCACAAGGGGAATTTACAATGCATTTATTTTGCAGCTGATGAGCACTGTACATATATCAATTGTAAATTCATTTACAACACAAAATTGCACACACTCCTATCTAGCACATACAGATACACCATACTCGTCGGTTTCAGTCGCGCCCATAAAGTGACGGCGCCAGCGGACAGCGACGTGAGGTGACCGTGGGGCACCGAGCGACGCTGACGCAAACATAAATCAGACGCTGAATAATGAGCTACGTACGGTAGCCAGGGGCGGCACAGAATTTGTAAGCGCCTACCCTTGCCACCAAGGTGAATTTTTTCCACCCACGGAGGAAAATTCACAAGGTGTCTAGTGGACTAGCGGCATGACCACTAAACTGCAGCCATAGACGAAATATACTCGACATGGAATAACCAGTGAGTGGCACAAGAAGGTAGGATAACAGCCACATGAGAGAGCTAGCAAAGGGTTATAAAACTCATGAGTGACATGGTTTAATATTATTATTATTATTATTACTATTACTATTGTTATAATTACGATTGTTAAATGTTATTATCCATCACTGTAAAAATTGTAATTGCACCAATGTATTAATGCACACGTATAATTGCTATCAATGATCACACCTACGTTTAAATTGTACTACTGGCACACCATTGACACTGACAAATTGTAAACATTATACACATTTATGCACATGTACTTTTTCATTTCCATTCTACTAAACGATAATTTGTAAAGGTGTCCCATTTCTCCCCACAAAATAAACCATTTTAATACATACCTTTAACTTCACACCCCGGGGCACCTGTTTTTCTGTCATCTTCAATCTTCTATACATTTATACACCATTAACACACCGGATGCACGTAGAGAGCACTTTTTCCATCGAACGTTTCCCAAAGCGCAAATGTTTGTGCAAAAGATTTTTTTTCCTTTCTACGTGGATGCCGAAGGATAACTATGAATTTATGCTACAACATTGATTTCGAATGGGTTAAGCCCATATACATATACATATATACATTTTTGTCTTGTTAACCATAATTTACCGACTTTGCATGTATCGAATAAGCTATGTTCCAACCCAAACACCCACCCCTCTGAGAGCACACTCTACCTACACACCAACAAGGAACTGTTGGGCCCACAACTTCGCAACGTCCACACCGTACGAGAGGAAGAAGAAGAGGAAGAAGAGGAAGAAGAAGGAAGACAACAATACAGCCATCCTTACACTAATACCAGTTTCTGGGGACAGAAACTAAACACCGACGAGGTGTTGTTATGCCTCAGGACATACAACCCCCAAGGGAGATGTGGCTTACTCCACTGAACCCACACACACCCTTAAGCAGGACAGCTACAAATACATCTACAACTACTCTACAAGCACGACGAATCTATCACAACATCAAACGCCCTCTTCTGTCCCAAAACCACCCCAGCTGGAGGTACAATAAAATCCAGAACACCATCTTAACACAGCAAGCAGGCGACCACCTATTACCGAAGGTTGGCCAAGAGCTTGCGCCACACACATACAATTTACACTTTGAAGTATTTGGGACGACAACATGTAAAGTAATACCGAGTCAGCAATGCCGAAAGACATAAAAGTGAGGCCCCGAATGGAATGTGGGTCTGTTGCTGCCCGAGGCCACGCCGGTTTGGTTCCTGATTCTCACCTGAAGGTAAGCGTGTTCTCAGACTCCTAAACATTACAGTTGTAATCCCATCACTTCACACCCCAATTGTTACATTATTACAAATTACATTGTGGTACACAATCCCGAAGCAAAGGGACACATTTCATCACAGTACTGATCTAATAAACCATTAGTTAACCTTTACACGTTTGTTATCACTAACTCCACTACACCTGTCTTTACATCCCAACTCCCCTCCTGGCATTCCTAATTGCCCGTGACCGCTAATTACATAAGTGCTCTGTAAGTAATTTCCATTGTGCTAGCCTTGGGGAGCTCAGGCCGCCAGGCATTACAGCAAGCTCAGCAGGTAGGCGCAAAGTGCTCACTCAATTGTTTGTTCAGCACCGCTATTAGTTCCCTCTCGATCGCGCAACCCCTGAAGGGCTCTCACATTCATTTAGAGCTAACCCCCTTTCCCCCACATCCCTTTACAGACACCCACACTCGCAGTTTCCGCACATACGTGGAAACTTGCACCTTTTGTACAGCACCCCTAAATTAAACATTTTACACCCCTTTTTTCGTCCATCCCCTCACACCCGGACAGAACACTATTTTGCTAAAATGATGGATCAGGTTATGGGAAAAATGATAAATAAAGTTGCGATTTGCTATTTTGATAATCTATTACGGTACGTGTGACGTCGATCATTTCTCTGGTTAAATAGCTTAGTTATAGCTACTTGATGAGTGGACTCTATTTGGTGTATTTTAATAAATAGCAATTCATAATTACGTAATGAATGGACTGTAACTGTTTTACCTTCGTATAACGGCTTCGGTGGCGTAGTTGGTAGCATGCTGAGCTTCTATGCCCAAGATAGCGGGTTCAAACCCGGCCGAAGCCGTCGGATTTTTTAAGAGCGTTAAAATCCCTCAGTTTGCCTTCCTTCGGAGGGGAAGTAAAGCCGGTGGTCCCATGTCATAGATTTATGGCATGTTAAAGAACTTTCCACTAATTACACCTGTGTGAAACTAAATTGTATAGGTTAAGAATGTAAACAACGCTCTTAGGTTGCTACGTTCGTTGCCAAAAGCTGACTGCGGTGGCGTCTAGTAGCTAAGTTCTGAACTTGGCCTAGTAGTCGTTGACGGTGGCGTTTGGCGGCAAAAGTAGTAACTATTTGAAAAATTCAAAGTTCCAGTCCTTACTTGAATTTAAAAACATATACACACACTAATACAGTCATCACAATTAACACTGGTTATCAGACAGATTCTACACACACCCAAAGTACACGGGGCTACATGACCACGTTGTCGCAGCCCCTAAGCTAAGGAACAAGCCAACCAACCAACCAACCAACCAATTACCTTCGTATGTAGGATGAATAGAAATAACACTCCTTTATTATTTTCTTCCAAAAGGAACAGATTTTATATTTCTGCAGAGCTTTAAAGCTACTGGTTTTTAATATTTTGTGCTAGCCATATGATTACAGCTAGTATCAATTCAATGCGTCCATTATCAGTCATGTATAACAGCTTCCTTTTTCTTTCAGTCCGAGCAAAACATAGCCTTCTGAAGGGGCAGTCAAAGATCATAACTAACCTGAACTTTTCTTTTCTGCGAAATGCAGGGCAGTGAGAAAGTTTCGTGAAGTTTTAAAATTGTTTCGAAAAGCTGGGTTAACTTTCAATTTAGCAAAGTGTGTGTTCAGGTTGCGTAAGATCACGTATCTTGGGTTTGAATTTAGCAAAGAGGGAATGCAACCGGGTTCGCTAAAAGTAGCAGTGATTAAAAAGTTTCCAGCTCCGACAGACGTGAGTTGAATCAGACAATTTATTGGTTTGTGTAGTTATTTCAGGATATTCGTGGACAAGTTTGCTATGAAGAAGGGAATAAGGGCTTCTTTATTGGGCTATTATAATTTTATTACATGTTTGTCCATTTCCACACACAAGGCTACAATGAAATGATGAAAATTAATGGCGAGAAAATATAGTCATTAGATATGTTTTAATACTTTCAATGCTCAAGCAAATTTGATCAGTATTTACAATAGGATTCTACTTGCAACTACACTGTACGCCCATCAATCATATTCTCTCTATAGAGCTTCCGCGAGTTAAAATGACACCGAAGCTTATGAACTTCCAGTCCGCGAATCTCCGTTTGATTTTCATTGGCAATGAAATGTCCGTGATTATTTTCATTATTATTTCGGATTGTGGTTTTGTTTTTAGGTGTTCAACTTATGAAATAAGAATTAGAGGGTTGGCCTTTCTTGAATATTCCAAAGACAAGTGCCTCTTAAAGTTTAATTAATAAAACTTAGCAACAGAAAGGACCATAACAAACAGCTTGACTACGAAGTGTGAGATTTGCACATTTCAAACGGCAGTGTTCCAACATATATTGGTCTTCAATCTATTAAGTAGGAGTCAATTAAATATGTTATATGTGAGATAAAACAATTGGTATATTATGCATTAACTTGACCCGTTTCAATGGTAAAATGTGACAAAAGCTATGACAACCACAGCGGTTACATTACTAATAACTCACCCCTTTTTCTTTAATATTTGGAGCTGATTTTCCATATTTTTTTCCTGCAAAAGGAACATTATCTCAGAATCTATTACTGATATATATTTAAAATTCGCAGGGCTCTTTTGTAAGAGTATCACATGCATTCTGAAGCTATAAAAACAAACATATTGCAAAATTTATGGAGAGGATTGGAAAATAGTCATGATAACATTTGGAAACAATTATGCATTATTTAAATATATATTCCAATCAGTGACTTTTATTTTCAAGATCTTAGCATCCATACAACGGTAATATACTTGTTTAAAATATATAAAAAATTCAAGAGTCTGTGTCAAACAGTTATTGAGAAAATGATTCTTAAATGTGATGTATTTTAACATCGTACAGATAGGGCTTTCCATATACCCTTAATCATAATAATTTTAATAGCCCTTCTATTAACAATTATTTAACCAATAACATTTTATAATTATATACATATTCCAGGTATTGCAAGAGAGCGGTATTTGATAGCATATGTGGCTTCATCTTAAAATCCAGCCGTGCCTAGTTTTCGGTATGGAAAATGTGCCGCTTGATAGTCGACACACAATCCCCCCGCTTCCCCCTCCCTTCCTCCGGAGGCCTCTTCTCGCCGGGCGGACCTTCTTCTGAAGAGAAATTACATTCTCTAAAATTCGAACTAATTGAACTTCCCGCTCCCCCTCCCGCTCTGCAATACTGTACTTCCTGCGCGGAAGCAACGAGAAACACCGAGAACATTCAGGAACAATTTAAATCCCTGGGCCAGTTCCATCAACCTTCGTTAAAATGTTAACGACACGTTAAAGTAATTTAACGGAAATGTTAGGGAAATGGTGTTCCATCAATCAACATTACTGCTAACAAATCGTTAACCAATCCGTTATTTTAACATCCCATTCTTGCTCAGTTAGGAGTTTAACATAGTGTTAAAAATGGTTACAAGCAAATACAGTATGCCTTTCGTGCTCAGTTATTGTATTATTTATTTTTGATTACCCTATTTGAATAATACTACAGAACAAGAATTCTTGCCAAGTTCTAATGACATGTTGCAACTGTCTGAAAAGAAGTTTCTGGAGAGATATAGGTTGTCCGAATGTGTTGTGCATAAATACATCAAGGACTTTACCTTACAACCGGCCACTTAAATGATATACCTTAGGCCTAACCTACAAATTAGCCTACATGTAATGAAATTGCTAAATATAGCCTATTCAGACAGCAAAATCAGTACGTAATGGTCAATAATGTAGTTTTATAGTGCACAAAAGGTTATTGTACTGAATGTATTATACTTACTTACTCCTTGGCGCTACAGCCCTTGTAGAGCCTTGGCCTCCCGGACAATCTCCACCCATTCTTCCCTGTTGACTGCTTTGGTTCTCCATCTTCTAACTCCCATCCTTCTCAGATCCTCCTCCACGTTGTCCAGCCATCTGGTCCTAGGTCTTCCCCTCACACGCCGTCCTCCTGGCTTCCCATTGAAGACCTTCCTTACTACCCTGATCTCTGTTATTCTTTCTACATGTCCCAACCAACGCAGTCTACTACTCTTTATTTCCACTACTATATCTGGCTTACCATACAACATTACTGCTAACAAATCGTTAACCAATCCGTTATTTTAACATCCCATTCTTGCTCAGTTAGGAGTTTAACATAGTGTTAAAAATGGTTACAAGTATGGTTCCTAAGTAGTTTCCTTTCCCGTCTCCTTAACAATTCCCCATCACCTTGTGTCATGGTCCAAGTCTCCGAACCATACATCAACACAGGTCTCACTACCGTTCGATATACAGTCAGCTTCAGATTTCTACTAAGACTTCTTGATTTAAAAATTGTGCTTAAAGCATATTAACTCCTATTTCCAGCTGCTATCCTTGCATGTATTTCTTCTCTCATGTCATTGTTTTCAGCTATCATTGACCCTAAATATTTAAAATTTTACAGCGTTCATATTCTTTCTCATTCAGTTTCACATTTTTCTCTAATTCATTATAGTTTCGTCAATCCAATCACTGCCCCGTATTCCTCTAATTTCCTTAACTTCTCTTCCAAATCCTGTTTCCTCCTAGATAATAAATCAATATCATCTGCATATGCAAGATCTTGCGTCACTCGGTTAAGCAATGTTCCTCCTGCGTTGCCCTCATGTATCCTTCGCATTACATTCTCCAAGGCAATGTTAAACAGTAAGGTAGAGAGAACATCACCCTGTCGTAATCCTTGGTTAACTTCAAAGGTATTTGATAGAATACCTTCAACCTTTACTTTACATATTATTCTTTCCAAAGTCATTTGTACCATTCTTGTTAATTTATTAGGTATTCCTGCCTCTTCCATTGCCTTCCATAGCTGATTCCTTTTAATGCTATCATATGCTTGTTTAAAATCTATAAACAGCTTGTGAACATCAATGTTGAACTCGTAACATTTTTCTAGGATCTGTCTGATGGTAAAAATCTGGTCCGTAGTAGATCTATTAACTCTGAAGCCACACTGGTAATCTCCTAGATACTCCTCTACATATATTCACAACCTTCCAACTATAATTTTTGCTAAAACTTTATACACAATACACAGCAATAATATCCCTCTATAATTACCACAGTCTGCTTTGTCATGTTTCTTATGTATAGGGCAGAGTATTGCTATGTTCCACTGCTCTGGCATTTGCTCCTTTTGCCATATCTCTACCATGATCTTATGTAACCGTCTTGTTAGTTCTTCCCCTCCATATTTTATCATTTCTGCTGTGATGTTATCTTCTCCCGGCGCCTTATTATATTTTAGGGCCTTAATACCATTTTCAACTTCTTCCAATGTGGGTTCCTTGACTGATTACATGTCCGTCTCTACTTCATTTTGTTCCTGTCCTATCTCCTCCCTCTGTCCAACTTCTACCTCACCTTCATATTAAATTTCCGCATTCAGCAATTCACTAAAATACTCCACCCATCTAACATATCATCTTTACCTCCAATTAAGTTGCCCTCCTTATCTTTACAGAAAGCTGCTCTGGCTTGAAATCCTTTCTTTACATCTTTAACCCTTGAATAGAACTCTCTGGTTTCCTGAGCCATCTTTCTCTCTTCTAACTCCTCAATCCACTGCTTCTCAAAATTTCTCTTCTTTCTACATTCCTTATCTGCTTCTTTTCTCTTCTCCCTATATTCCTCTACAGTAGTTCTTGTTCTTCTTTGTAACATTCTTCCTCTTGCCTCATTCCTTTCTTCAATCTTCTTTCCACACTCTTCATCAATCAATCCTGCATCCTCAGTTTATTATTTCTGCCTAGCACAGTTTCCGCCGTCTTTGACCGTCTGCCACTGGTCTTCTATACTTTCTCCTTGCTTCTATTCCACTTCATTAAGCTTATTTGTCAAAACCATTGTGTATTGCTGAGCTATGCTTTCATTCTTTCTTAATTTAGCATCATCAAACCTATGTATAACAGTTCTCTTAATCTCTCTGTACTTGGCTATCCTTTGTCTATATTTAACTCTTACCAGAAAATGATCACTATCTCCGTCTGCTCCTCGACTGCTATCCACTTCCAGCACATCTAAGGCATGTCGTCTATCTATAAGCACATGATCAATTTGGTTTTCTGTGATCCCATCAGGGGAGTACCATGGCACTTTCCTTATATCCTTCCTTTGCATCCATGTGCTTTTGATAAGCATGTTACTGCCTATAGCAAAATCAATCAGTCTAATACCATTATCATTGGCCACCTCATGTAAACTCCCCTTTCCCGCTGTACTCCTGTAGGCAATTTCTCTTCCCACTTGTGCATTAAAGTCCCCCATAACAACCTCAACATCATGCTTTGCCACTCGTGCTAGTTCCTGTTCCAGCTGCTCATAGAAAATATCATTTTCTTCCTCCTCTGCATCTTCGGTTGGTGCGTATGTACATATGAAGGATATATTGAAGAAACGGGCTTTCACTCTTAATACACACATCCTTTCGTTAACAGGCTTAACATGCAGTATAACATTTTATACTCATTATCAACAAGAAAACCTGTCCCTGCATATTCTCTGTTCCCACAACTATAGAACAGGGTGTGTGTCCCCGTGGCAAGTATTCCACTTCCATTCCATTTTACCTCTTATATTGCTGTCAGCTTTACATTATATTTCTTCATTTCCTTCTTCAAGTTCCGTAATCCTCCAGGTTTACTCAGTGTTCTTACATTCCATGTCCCAAAATACCAATTCATGTACCGTTTCCTTTGCCAAGGTCGTTTAGCCATTTCATCCGTCCGGTTTCCTTTGTCCTTTGGTTCCGTAACAAGTGTTTTTTCCGGGGTAGGGTTGTTAGCCCAACCCCCAACCTGGAGGACCAGGGTACCGCTCTTAGTCTGGCTCATCACCTTAGGCCTGTCCAGCTTGAGTGGCCCTACCAGGAGCCGAAGTTCCCGCTGGCATAGCCCCAAGATTCATTTGAGCTCGCAAGCCTCCAAACACCCGGCAATACCTGATTGCCTTCTGCAAGGTGACGGTAACGGCGGGAGGCTGAATGTATTATGAAATGATGAATAAAACTAGTGGAAACGACAAACATTTGATTTGCATCCAAAGCTTTCAATTGATCAGCATGAGTGTTGAATTGTAGTTTTCATTTTCATGTAGTATAGATAAACAGTGTCACGATGCAATTTAAATATAAACGCACATACCATTTTTGATCTATAAATAGCCTACAAGTTGACTATAAAGATTTTTAAAATTTTTAATAGGCACCTGATTATTAGAAAAACTGAGCTTCACAGATTTGAAGCAGCAATGGGGCAAGTTAAAAAAAAAAAAGACAACCACATGTAGGCCTACTATAAAGCGACCACTAAAGTAATTTTTGCCACATGGGAAGAACAGCTGTCAAATCGACCCTGCTAAACTCCTATATTCTTTGCTGCTAAAAGTCGCCTAGTTTGTAATGCATGGGAGAATGTAGGGTACTGGTTATTTTAAGAAATTAATTACCGGTAGTATTTATTATTAAATAATTCTCCTTTGTAAAAAGGCAGCCGCGTACGATCATATACAGTATTTCGAAATCGGCTTTGCGACGTGAAGTAGGCCTAATCTACTCCATTCCGTCTGAAAAGCTTTCTTTTTGTGGAAGTAAAGCATTGATATGGCAATTGTTGAATTTGAAAAGAACAGAGGAACTGAGCAATTATATTGCTCATCTCTTAGTCTCAATTATTATAAAAAATAACTGAAAATACGAGAAAAGAGCACACCCATCTACTCAAATCACATGTTATAGCATCTGTTTTTTTATGTTTCCATCGCCCTTAGCCTAGTTCCAGATAACGGCAGCACCGTCGCTTGACGACGAGCACACATTTTTATTCACTGACAGAAAACATGTACATATACAGATGTTGTATCAAAAATACAGGGTGAAACCCACATAAGATAAACTTGTGCATGGGCTTCTTGAACACAATTTCTTAATTTATTTGCAACATGGTATTTTACTGATAATAATAAGAAAAGTTTATAGTAAAAGCATTCATTATAAGGATACTAAAAATAGAAGAAGATGATACATTACTTATTTGTGACTGAGTTGGTTAAATATGTTGGTAAAAATGTATAAGTTCATTTACTCTATCAAAGTTATTAAGGAGCCATATAAAAAGCCTTTTCTTCAATATATTCAGGGTGTTATTTGTCACATTTACTGGCAATATATTGTATATCTTAGTGCTAAGAGTACTTAAATTCCTTTGGCCAAGTAGTGTGTTTCGACGAGGGATATTTATTCCAGTTCTGTCTTGAAGTCTAGTGCACATTTCAAGTTTTTGTCCATTAGAGAAGAGCTTCATACTTTTATGTATAAATATGATTGATGACTGAACAAATAACTGTCGTATGTTAAGCAACATGCTTTGTTGATAGAGTTCACATGTTGGAAAAGTTGGTGGCCTTTTGTACAAAACTTTTAGAATGAAATTCTGGCAGGTATTTATGTGAGCCAAATGTGAATCAAGAATTCCACCCCAACCATTTATTACATATTGAAGTTGTGACTGGACTAAGGCAAAATATACAGTTCTCAAGACTTTTGATGAAAGGATATTTCTGATTCTGTAAAATATATAAATTAACTTTTGGAGTTTATTGGCCAACTTTGATGCATGCATATTCCATTTTAAATGATTATCTATCATACCGTAATCCCTAAATATGTAGCATTCATTGACTTCTGTAGGGTATAGCAGTTGCATCTTTCGCCATTGTTACAAATTGGTGTGTGGATCTTTAGTGTTAAATTGTCTGTGTGTTGTAATGTTTTGTTGTGTGAGAAGCATAGGTATTGTGTTTTGGTTTCATTTAAGGTAAGGAGGTGGTCTCTTAGCCATTTTTGGACTGTAGCAAGGGTTTCTTGAGTTCTATTAAAAGTGTCCTCCCATGTTGTTCCTGTGACTGTGATGACAGTGTCATCAGCATATGAGGTAATCATCGCATTACAGTTCAGCTCACACAAATCATTAATATATAACAGAAAAAGAATAGGACCTAAAACTGTTCCTTGGGGAATTCCAATTTTTACTTCAGTACTTCTACTTAGAGTATTTTTGATTCGTACCTTTTGTATTCTGTTAAAAAGAAAGCTTTTTATTAGTTCTTGAGGAGTACCACGAATACCTTCCTTTTCAAGTTTTCTAATGAGTATATTGTGGTCTACGGTGTCAAAAGCCTTTCTTAAATCCAGGAACACATAAATTGTTCTTTTAGAACTATCAATGGCTTTATACAAATAATCAGTAAGGGAGAATATTGCATCTTGAGTACTAGTGTTTGGTCTAAAACCAAACTGATTTGGTGACAGTATGTTTAACTTACTCAGATAGTTAAGTAATCTGGTTTTGATGCATTTCTCTAGTAGCTTAGAGAGGTGGGCTATGAGGGAAATTGGTCTATAATTATTTGACTCACTTTTATCATCTGGTTTATGAACTGGGATTATGATGGCAATTTTGAATGAGTCTGGAAATCGTCCTTTCGTTAGTGATAAATTAAAAATGTGGTGCAGTGGGAGTAGAATTTCTGAACTAATTATCTTAATTGTTTTACTAGAGATAGTATCATAGCCATTTGCAAAGTTATCTTCTAGAGCAGCTATGTGGTTTGTTATTTCTGATTTGGTTATGGGTATAAAAAAACATAGACTGAGGTTGAGATTTTGCAGTGCTATCACGTGCATTTGTGTTGTCAGGTTCCTTTCTTGTATTACTTATTTTTTCAGAAAGTTCTAAACCTATGTTACTGAAATAGTCGACAAATTTGTTTGCAATGGCAGCTGGTTGGGATGTTTCTAGTGAGTCTCTGATAAATATGCTGTCAACAGCTGAATATTTATTTCCCTTCCTACATGTTAAATCATTAATATTTTTCCAAAGGACTTTAGAATTATTGGAGTTTGACATAATTTGTTTGGAATAGTACTTTTCTTTTGCTATTTTAACAAGCCTGTTTTCTGTACAATTTATGTTTATTAACAGTTTCTGGGACCTCATCACTGTTTAAAGACCTCTCCCTTTGTTTAACAATTTTCTGATGTAATTTATCTCTTATTCTAATAGAAGTTAAAATTCCAGTTGTGATCCATGGAGTATTTTTTTAAATTTTGATCTTACGTTATTTATGGTAGTAGAGTGTTCAGAGATGTATTGAGTCAGTAACTTAATGAAACTATCAGCTGCTTTGTTAGCATCATGTTCAGTTATGATAGATTCCCAAGTTTCCTTAGTTAAGGATTTTTTTAGAGTTTCATAATTTATTCTTACATTGTTCAAAGTATGTTCTCCTGTTTGTGGAGTGTACTTTTGAGATTTATTTTGTATGAGAAATGTAGGACTGTGATCTGTGATTCTGGTATGCAGAACAAAAGGGTCAAAGTTGCTGTTCCTGTGGGACTTAACATGTATGTGATCGATACATGTTCTGGATTTTGGGGTTATTCTAGTTGGTGAGTTTATGTACGAAATGAATCCATTTGCATGTAATACATTTAAATACTCATTTTTAATATTTTGGGCATATTGCCTTGTAGGATTTAAAATATCAATATTTATATCTCCTATTAATATACTGTGTGTAGCTGTAGGCAAGTGCTGGAGAGTATTTCCTAGTTCTTCTATGAACTTCTTTGGGCTTGTGGAGGGTGATCTGTATATAGCAAGTACCAAGTATCTTTCTTTATTATATCTGAAGGTGAGTAGTCTAGCATTTGCAGCTTTCAGTGGTTTTACAGTAGATATTGTAATATTTTGTATGAGGTTTTCATGCACATATATCTTTATGCTGTCATGGGTAGAATTTTGAGGTGGTATGAAGTATTCATTATATCCTAAAATAGCAAATGGTATATCCTCAATGAGCTGAGTTTCAGACAGTATAATGACATCCGGTTTATGATCAAGTTGATCGAGCATAACGAGCATACTTTCAAAATTTGTTATCATGCCACATATATTTAGGTGCATGATTTTAATTCCTGCAGTAAATAAAGCTAATTAATTTGTTCAATTCTTGAGTACTGTTTACAATCTTTGAAGTAATATCTTGAAAATTAAGGACGACTTCGTTATCTGATTTCATACCGTGGTTGTTTTATTTCAGGGTACTTCCATAATTACTTTTCACTCACTTAGAAACAAAATTTCATAAAATATTGATTTATCACTTGGCTCAGGCAAACATACCTTCAGTTTCCTTGATTCCCATGAACTGTTGGTAGGTCAGCTGCAGTCTTGATTTGTAGAATTGGGCTGTTTTCATTTTTCCTCATGAAGATCTTCCCGTTCCTGGTCCATGCAAATTTATAATTCATTGTCCGTTTAGAATTCCTGGCAAGCCAATATAAGTTTTGGTTGTCTTTGGTTAAATCTTCATTTACATACACTGTCGAGTCTTCCTTGATCTTGACATCTGTGCAAAGAAGTTTCCCATGTATTCGTTTCTTGCTCATGATCATGTCTTTAGTTTGGCGGGAATAAAATTTTGCTACTATGAGGGGCGTTTTCTTCTTGCCATCCTTATCTGTAAAGGCTGGAAGTCGGTGGCAATATTCAATGTCCCTATCAGTTTCGATTTCAACACCAACTGCACCTGCCACTTGAGCCATAATATTATACACATTTTCCTGTTCGTTCGGAGACTGGTATCCCGGCGATTTCGAGGTTGTAATTCTTAGAGTATTGCTCCAAGTCATTAACTTGCCTCTTAAGATGCCCATTTTTTTCTTTAAGCAAGTCATTCTCAGCTTTAGTGTTGTTTACCTCTTGAGTGAGTAGGTCAATGCAAGTTTTTAGTGTGATATTTTGCTCCAAAAGTTCATCAAATTTTTCTGATTGATACTCCAGAGAACTACAAACATATTTTAGTACTTGTTGCATATTGTTAACCGCTTTAAATAAGCTTGCGGTGTCCGGTTTGACCTTAGTCGGCTGAAAACTAGATGTAGCTGTTTTGATTGAATTAGGGTTATGTTTGCATTGTTTACAATGCCACAGAATTTCGCCCGGATTTGCAAGCATCGCTTTAAAAACGGCGTTCGACACACGAGCACAGTTTAGATGAAACATTTCACCACTCTTTCTGTCACATTGTACGAAATTTTCATTCTCCTTCAGCGAAACTTTTCAGGAGGTACATATAACATTACTATTCTTGGGCGCCATGTTGCTTGAGTTCGCGAATAGCAAACAAATGAATGCAAGTTGACTAGACACAGTTCAGAAGTCTGAAAAACCATCCAAGCCGTTCGCTGCTTCCTTGATCCTTACAGCAAGTGCCATTTAACGCATCGTTTGTTAACCGACTTGTTAAAAAGTTTTGTGGAACATGTAATCTATAACAGAAAGTTAAAATTATAACGATCTGTTAACTAACGTTTTGATAGCCTAATTTAATGCAAAGTTGATGGAACCGGCCCTCATCCTAATCTGCATTGTGGCGGTAGTGCCACCCCAACATAATTATCACGTGAGGACTGTTAAGGCGAGATGTCTGCCTGTTGAGAGCGCCGCAGTTGGCTGTACTGCGTGGTATTAGTTCTGACGGGAGCTTTCACTCACTTCGCTAGACACGACTCTTAAGGCCGGTTCCAGCAACATTCGTTAAAATTATAATAACACGTTAAAGTAATTTAACGGAAATGATAGCAAAATGGTGTTCCATCAACCAACATTACTGCTAACAATCGTTAACCTATCCGTTTTTTTAACATCCCATACTTGCTCAGTTAAGGAGGTTAACACAGTGTTAAAAATGTTTACAAGCAAATACAGTATGCCTTTCGTGCTCAGTTACTGTATTATTTATTTTTGATTACCGTATTTGAATAATGCTACAGAACAAAAATTCTTGCCAAGGTCTCATGATATGTTGCAACTGTCTGAAAAGAAGTTTCTGGAGATGTGTTGTGCATAAATACAGTAAGGACTTTACCTTACAACCGACCACTTAAATGATATGCCTAGGCCTAACCTACAAATTAGCCTACTTGTAATGAAATTGGTAAATATAGCCTATTTCAGACAGCATAGGCTGAAATTACATACGTAATTGTCAATAATGTAATTTATAGTGCACAAAATGTTATTGTACTGAATTTCAAATGATGAATAAAACTAGCGGAAACGACAGCCATTTGATTTGCATCCAAAGCTTTCAAGTTGATCAGCATGAGTGTTGATTTGTAGTTTTCATTATCACATAGTTTAGATAAACAATGTCACGATGCAATTTAAATATAAACGCACATACAATTTTTGATCTATAAATAGCCTAAAGTTGGCTATAAAGAGTTTTAAAATTTTTAATAAGCACCTGATTATTAGGAAAACTGAGCTTCACAGATTTGAAGCAGCAATGGGGCAAGTTAAAAAAACAACCACATGTAGGCCTACGATAAAGCGACCCCTAAAGTAATTTTTGCCACATGGGAAGAACAGCTGTCAAATCGACTCTGCTGAAAGTCGCCTACTTTGTAATGCAGGGGAGAATGTAGGGTACTGGTTATTTTAAGAAATTCATTACCGGTAGTATTTATTAATAAATAATTCTCCTTTGTAAATTGGCAGCCGCATACGATCATATACAGTACTTCGAAATCGGCTTTGCTACGCGAAGTAGGCCTAATCTACTCCATTCCGTCTGAAAAGCGTTCTTTTTGTGGAAGTAAAGCATTGATATGGCAATTGTTGAATTTGAAAAGCACAGCGGAACTGAGCAATTATATTACTCATCTCTTAACCTCAATTATTATAAAAATAACTGAAAATACGAGAAAAGAGCACACCGATCTACTCAAATTACATGTTATAGCATCTGTTTGTTTATGTTTCCATCGCTCTTACGCTAGTTCCAGATAACGGCAGCACCGTCGATTGAGTTCGCGAATAGCAAACAAATGAATACTAGTTGACTAGACCCAGTTCAGAAGTCTGAGAAACCATCCATGCCGTTCACTGCTTTCTTGATCCTTACAGCAAGTGACATTTAACGCATCGTTTGTTAACCGACTTGTTAAAACATTTTGTGGAACACGTAATCTATAACAGAATGTTAAAATTATAACGATTTGTTAACTAACGTTTTGTTAGCCAAATTTAACGCAAAGTTGATGGAACCGGCCCTCAGTCACAGATTACCTACTAATACAGATAGCCGACAGCCATGCTAATTCTTGGCAACTAAGACTTCAGCGCTGTCTGGTGATTGACTGTGGTACTAGTTGACGTGTAACACGACCGTGCGGGTGGCCTACCCCACCCCTTCCCCTCGTTCCGCTAAATATTGCCGTCCTAAATGCTCTGCCCGCTTCAATGTTCCGAAAATCACAATCTTCCCAATACTTATAGCACGTTTTTAAGTGTGGAGATAATCATATGATCTACAAGAAATAAATCACATTCAAAATACCAATAACAGTTTTTTTTTATAATACCAAAGTGGGAAATTGTGAATTCCAGAACTCTGAAGTGAACAATCACAGCATTTAGGACATGTTAGTTAGTTATTGTTGTTTTAAGGGGCGGAACTACGAACTCATCTGCCCCTATTTTGGGACATGATCTCATCAATAATTTACATGTTTACATTTCTTTCAGTTGCAATTGGAGCATATTGCATTGGTGACAAGAATTAGGCTACTAAAAGGCCTGCAGCATATTATTACTCACCTTAAAAAATGGTCCCTTCCAATTAACCACAGTAGGCCCATTTAGGCCTATAACCAATTAGTTATTAGAATAAGCTGCAAAGGAAAAGTACTGGGAAGGGAGAATATTCATATCTTAAAATGCTTGATGCTGTTAGGAATAACAGTAAAATGTTAAGAGAGAATGCTAAGGAAACAGGTGGTGTAACCAGATCACACTAAAATTGTTAGCGCAATTAGTGCCAAATTCATTAGGAGACCGAAATTTCAGAAAAATAATTGGATATTACAAAATTTCTATACAGTAGTTAATTTCATATTCCCTTTAAAATATATCCAGTTCACCAATTTTTGCAGGGTGAAATACAGTAAGTACATCAAAAAATCATCGCACACTAATACAGTAAATTCTATGACATGCTGTCAAGGGGAAAGGAGAAATAGGACTTTCAATGAAAAACAAGAAAAACACTCTATACTGCTAGAAATCATCATGTTTTATATAAAAAGTTGTCAACGAAGAAAAATAACAGCGAGAGTCAAGATAACACTTAGGAAAAATTCAGTAATCAAATCTGGTCCTCCTAAAAGTACGTGTTGAGGCATGTTCCTCTCTTCTTTCCTGCCAAAGCATAACAGTAGGCTATAGCACAGGATAATGAGCCTCTTCCCTCCTTTATGCCATGGCTAACACTGATGAACAGCAAATTCCTACAACACATGCAAGTTTGTATGTTGAAACAGTAAACAATAAAATATGTAATGCTTCAAATGGAGAACTTCAATTTGCTGATTCGTGTATGGTTGCATCTACTATAATTACATTTTAAAAGAATCTCTTATTGTAGAATCATAGTGTTGTTGATATTAATTCATTTAGGGCTTTTGATAACATTCATTTAGCCCCGTGTACTTGGAAGTGTGTAGGATTTGTATGATAACCTGTGTTATTGTAGTATCTGTAGTAGTGTGTACTGCTCGGGTCAAAGCTGCGTGAACCTAAGAGGAATGTGCATCGCAGACTATGAGAAGTGGTGTTGACGAGTGATGAGGCTCCTCAGTCCGTGCATAGTACAGAACCAAATACATTGGTCGTTGACTCACTCATTCATTCGTAACACCACTGTGGTTTGAGCAACGGCCCTATGTAAGCATTATTGGAATAGAAAGGAATACCAGATATCACGGCGGGCAGTTGACAGACCCTTCTCTTCTTGCCTGACCCTTCCTTGCTCTTTCCCCTCACCCCGCAAGTTCACAGAGCTTGGACCCGAGCAGTATAGCCTACTTTTTGTAATTCAGGTGACGACTGGAAAGGAGGCAGCCATAGTCTTAAGTTAGGATCAATCCCAGCCCTAGCCTGGAGTGGAAGTGGGGAAACCACAGAAAACCACTTCTTGGATGGCCGAGGTGAGAATCGAACCTACCTCTTCTCATTTCTGGCTCACGAAGCTGATTGTGAGTCGTTCCAACCCTCCGACCAGAATTAAATTACTTGGAAACTAGCCCAGGACCTCAGGAGTGGCAGCTACCACACCACAAGGTGGTATTATAGTAGCACTGAATGAAAGTAGAACGAGTGATAAAATTCTCTATAAGGGGCAGAAGACCTTGTAGTTCCGCCCCTTGAAACAACAATAACTCACTACCTTCCGCCCCTTGAAACAACAATAACTCACTACCTATAGGTGTATTTTCCAGAGTTGGAATCTGACAGTTCAGCACCACTGGGCAAAAACAGTTGACGACTAGATCGCTCGCATAGCTTGTTGCCATGGAAACTATACAACGCTGCCAATTTGAGTGATGCTATTTGACCACGTGCTTGTCGTCGATCAGTCGCTTGTTTGGTTGCCTCCATTGCACACTCACCTTGCTGCGTTTCATAATCTGTTCTTTTTATGAGTTATAATTGTTTGATTTAATTGGTTAATTACTTTTTTGTAGGATTTATAACTTACTTATTTATACTTTATACTTATAATTCATTAGAGATAAATTTCATACTGTTAGTTACCATGCCAATAAGAGTTTAGTAGTGTGTTTGTAACAGTTCTATATCCACCTCCACCTCCCCACCTCACAAGATGGCGGCGACGCGATATCTCTCGAACTTATGATTGGATTTTAACAAATGAGGTATTGTTGAACTCAGGCTGGCACCCCCTTTCCAATGGACAACATATTTCCACCCCAAAATAAACCCTACCCCTACTAGAGGGGAAAAGTGTAATTTTTTTGGAAATCTCGCTTTCCAAGTGCAACATGTGAGAGTTTGAATGCCAATATGGAATTAAACGTTGTTCTACACAAGAGACATGTATACGATGGATAGCCAATATGAATTAACATGCTTGTTTTTTGTTTTTATGCATGCCCACTCATGGCTTTTGAAAGAGGGTGGGGGAGCGGTTCCCTGTGGACGGGTCATTGTTGACAGGTCATTGTGGACGAGTCCTTGTGGACAAGTCTTTGTGGACGAGTCCTTGAGGACAAGTCCTTGTTGACAGGTCCTTGTGACGAGTCCTTGTTGACAGGTCCTTGTGGACGAGTCATTGTGGGTGAGTCCTTGTTGACAGGTCCTTGTGGACGAGTCCTTGTGGATGAGTCCCTTTGGACTGGTCCCTACGGACTAGCCCATGCATTTATTTAAATTATGTCAATGGGCCTAACTACATTTGCGTGTAAAGCAGTGTGTTGAACTGACGTTGTTCACCAGCCCCCACTACTATAATGTGATAACGATATGAAAGGAAAGTGACAAAATACATGTGAACATACAAGGGATCTAACTCGGTGGATGGATGTGTTCTAACGAGTCATTTGTAGTTGAAAGAGAATAATACATTTTCTTAAGATGTTAAATCTGTGGAGATGGTACGTGCAGTAAGACGTCTTGTTATTTCCTGTGTCATATTACAGACATGGCAGAGAGCGCACAGATCTGTTGCTATGACTAACGCTGCAGTAATTTGAAACCGCAAGTGTTCATTAAGACAATGGGTGATGATCATGCAAAGTTGGCAGTTATTGGATATTACACAGGTGTTCCTTCCGGTGTCATGTTGCTGGCATGGCAGAGAGCGCACTCTGCTGTTGCTATGACTGACGCTGCAGTAATTTGAAACCCCAGGTGTTGATCAAGACAATGGGTGATGATCATGCAAAGTCAGCAGTAATTGGATACCACACAGGTGTTCCTAGTGTACTTTGGACACTTAGCTGTATTGGGAAAGGAATTGCAATGATGTGCAAAAAACTGCTGACACGAGCGATGAGAGTTTATATAAGAGAGGTGTCGTATATTTCCCTACAGTCACGCTTTGAGTGAACAGTGCTCTATTACTGCTCAAGGGGTGTAAAAAAGCCTTTTGGTAGAAAAGCATTAAATTATTTTGCAAGGTAAGTACTCATTAATAATAGATTGTAGTCTTTTATTACTAATTGATGTTGAAGTTATTGATTGGAATGTATTTATTGATTGATTGATTGATTGATTGATTGATTGATTGATTGATTTGTTTACAGATAATTTGGTACCTGTAGGTTACCAGATTCCTACAATCTGTTCATTCAGTGGCAGCAGTTGATAAATTATAAAAAGGTAAGTGCCCCTCCAATAACTTTTAAACACTTAGAGTGATATTTTCCAATGTTCACCACTACATGTCAGTGAAAATGGTATATTTGGCAGTCAAAAGTTGGAACTACTTGACCATGGTGTGTAAAGCAAATTTTGTAGGTTAGAATTTGATTACCGCTCTATTAAGTCTGAATGTTCATTGCTAGGTGTCAGTGACAGAGGGAATATTTAAAGACTTAACCTCAGTTCACCTAACATAACCTAAATTTACCTAACTTAACCTTGTCACGTGACATGTTTAGTTAGACTTGCTTTATGACTGACTATGACGTCACACTTAGCTCACTTAACTGGTGGCTGCTGGTTTCTATCACGTGACATGTTCTACATGTTTAGACTTGTTTTAAGACTGGCTATGACGTCACACTTAGCTCACTTAACTGGCGATCGCTGGTTTCTATCACGTGACATGTTCTACAAGTTTAAACTTGTTTTAAGACTGGCTATGACGTCACACTTAGCTCACTTAACTGGCGATCGCTGGTTTCTATCACGTGACATGTTCTACAAGTTAAGACTTGTTTTAAGACTGGCTATGACGTCACACTTAGCTCACTTAACTTGCGATCACTGGTTTCTACCACTCTATCAAGTTCCAATGTTCACCGCTAGGTGTCAGTGACAGTGGTATATATAGTAACCCCCAGTTAGAACTACATGCAGTTAGACTTGCTAGGAGTTCACAGATGATCGATTTAAATACCCTGCTACAACCACTGACTGGAATGTAATTAAACTATTTATATTTTACTTTGTTTTATCATTTATTAACATTTATGATTTCTTTCTTTTATAGGTAATTTCGAAAGTGATCATCATGTTCAATGTGCATCATGAATGTAAGAAACAGTTCTCAATACCTGACAGCCTTCAACGACACGCAAATGCTAAACATTACATTAAAATGTTTGTGTGCAGTCATTGTGCTACCACATTTAACAGACAAGAAAATCTTGCACGTCATGTAAATTTAATGCATGTTAGTTCAGCACCATTTTCGTGTTCAGTTTGCGAACTTGGTTTTTCTGCTGTAAAGCGATATCAATCCCACATGGTTGAAGTGCATGGAGAACAACAGGAAATGAAATCTGTAAAACCATCAACTAGCACGGAACCTTTAAATGAATGTGATGCTCAAAAGCGTAAACGTTCTCAAGATTGTGAAAATAGTCATGCAACAAAAAGAAAGAAGAATGGTGAACCTTCGATAACACATTGTAATATATGTAATATTGATATACCTTCTTCAATCATTCATGGACATTTACGCAGTATTCATCATAAAAATAACGCTTGCCATGAAAGAAATTCTGGAAATATTCAACAAATTGGTAGTGCATATAAAAGTCGAATTGCTAGTTATAGACTTTATAGTAAAGAAAAAACTCAAAGTATTGAATCATTTTAAAAAAATGTCCAAACTACTGTGTTTGGCTTAGTAGAAAATGTTTTAGTAGAGCATGAAACAATTAAAATGAATTTTGAACTTTTTGGACTCTATGTAAAAACTGGGAGTGAAGGTGAAATTATGGATATCAAATCTTTTAATACAAAAAACATAATTGTTAGCGAATCAACTAATATTAGTGATATATACCAAAATATTTCAAGTGCTATCATTGTGAAGAGTGAAGAGTTCCAGGAAAGGGAGTCAGGCTGGGCGTTGGTTGAAGTACATTATTTAGAAACCAACCTGAATAAATGTAACCCCCTTCGAGCATCATCATACATTGATTTGCCAGGATGGATCAAACGAAAGAAGGCTGTTGTGAACGTTTTGAATAATGATGACGCATGTTTTGCGTGGGCTGCAACTTCAGCTCTCCATACAGCAGTGGAGAATATGGATAGATCATCATCTTATCCTCACTATTCTTTAGTGTTAGATTTAAAAGAAATAGAATTTCCTATGGCGATAAAAGACATTCAACGTTTTGAAGAGCTGAACAATGTAAGTATTAATGTTTATGGAATTGAAAATAAGAGTATAGTAGGTCCTGTATATTATACTCAGGAAAAAAAGAATGCTCATGTAAATTTACTGTACATAACTGAAGGTGAAAATGCCCACTATTGTTGGATAAAACATTTCAGTAGACTTGTTGGTAGTCAGCTATCAAAATGCGATGGTAAAAAGTGGTTGAGAGATGGCTGTTTGCTATATTTCATAAAAGAGGATCAACTAACTCAACATCAAAAATCGGGATGTAATCATGTGTGTGCGGTATTACCGACTCCTAAAAATAACATTCTAAAATTTAAGGATTATGAGAAACAGCTTCGAGTACCATTTGTTATATATGCTGACTTCGAGGCTTTGCTAAAACCATTTAATACATGTTCATCGAATCCAGCACAAACTTTCACCAGCACTACTGACATTCATGAACCTTTTAGCTTTGCATATTATCTTAAATGTAGTTATGATGGCTCTTTAAATAAGTTTGAGCTCTATAGAGGACCTGATGCACCTAAAGTTTTTATGGAAAGGCTTGAGAAAGATGCCATCCGTATATCCTCTATTTTAAATATGATCATTCCAATGGAGCCACTAACTTCATCAGAGCAAATGAATTTTGAAACTGAAACTAATTATTTTATATGTGGTGAATGTTTATATACAGACAGAGTTCGCGATCATGACCATTTACCGGGAAAATATCGTGGTGCTGCTCACCAAGAATGTAATTTAAATTATAGAGTAAGTAAATTCATTCCGGTCATTCTACATAACGGTAGCAAATACGATAACCACTTTATCGTTAAAGAATTTGGAGCTTCAGATGTTAAAATTGATGTGATTGCAAACAATAAGGAACAATACATATCATTAACAAAATACATCAAAACTGTCAATAAAAAAAACTATAAAACTGCGATTTTTAGATTCATTCCGCTTTATGCCGAGTAGTCTTGATAAGCTGGCTAGTAATTTAAAATCAGATCAGTTTCATGAAATTCAACGTGTCTTTCCTAAAGAAGATGATTTTAATTTGATTCGTCAAAAGGGTATATTCCCTTATGAATATATTAACTGTGTGGAACGTCTTGAGGAGTGTTCTTTACCACCGAAAGATGCATTTTACAGTTCCTTAAACACAAGTCATATCAGTGATCAGGAATATTTACATGCACAACGTGTATGGACACAGTTCGACATTCAAACTTTAGGAGAATTTTCAGACATATATTACAAGACAGGTGTGTTGTTATTAGCAGATGTTTTTGAAAATTTTCGGAATGTTTGTATGAAAACTTATGACCTTGATAATTGTCAGTATTTCACTGCTCCTGGGTTAAGTTTCAGTTCAATGTTGAAAAAAACGAAAGTAAATTTAGAATTAATGACTGATATAGACATGATCAATTTTATAAAATCATCAATTCGAGGTGGATTAAGCCAATGTAGTGGACGGTACTCTAAAGCGAATAATAAATACATGCCTAGCTACAACCCTTGTGAAGAGTCAAAGTAGATTGTCTACCTCGATGCAAATAACCAATATGGTTGGGCTATGAGTCAATATCTACCACTGAAAGATTTTCGCTGGCTGACACAACCTGAAATTGATGTCTTACTTGTTGACACTCTTAATGATAACAATGATAAAGGATATATTTTAGAGGTAAATCTTGAGTACCCTAAAGAGTTACATGATGATCATAATGATTTACCATTTTGTCCTGAGAATATGAAATCTCCATACATCACATCACGAACAAAAATGTTAATTGCTAATGTAAATGATAAATGTAAATATGTAATACATTATCAAAACTTGTGACAGTGTCTACAGCATGGATTGAAATTAACTAAAATTCATCGCGTATTGCAATTTCATCAGTCAGCATGGCTCAAACCGTATATTGATCTAAGCAATAATTTAAGAACACAGTCAACAAACGCGTTTCAGAAAGATTTTTATAAACTCATGAATAATAGTGTGTTTGGAAAGACTATGGAGAATGTTGATAAACGAATTGATGTAACGCTGATAACAAAGTGGGAGAATGATGGTAAAAGGTATGGTGCGAGCAACTTAATAAGCAAGCCTAACTTTCATAGCTGTTCAATTATTCATGAGGATTTAGTTGTAATACAAATGAATCGTCTTAAAGTAACTTACAACAAACCTATATATGTGAGTTACACCATTCTGGAATTGTCAAAAACACTTATGTATGAATTTCACTATGATTATGTAAAGAAAAACTATCTTGATAATGCTAAATTACTCTACACAGACACAGACACTTCTATTTGTGAGTTTAAAACTGATGATTTTTATGAGGATATCAAAACTGAGCAAAATAGGTTTGATACAAGTGACTATCCCAAGGATAATATTTACCATTTACCTCTAGTAAACAAAAAGGTTCTTGGGATATTTAAGGATGAATGTGCTGGTGTTATTATAGACACCTTTGTAGGCACAAAATCTAAATCATATAGCTATATGACAATTGATGATGTAGTAGTAAAAAAATTAAAAGGAGTGACAAAGAATGTTGTTAGTAAAGAGTTAGATATAAGTGATTATAAAAACTGTATAGCATTGTGGTGTTTGAAGCCATATTTTCAGTGTTGCCTTAGTAAACAAGAGTTTAGTGCTTTTCAGTCGGTCAACACGAATGTACCCAAAAGAGATGGGTTATGCCCTAATCCTGAAATAAATTACATGAGATTAACAAAACACTAGGATGACCAGTTTCGATCGTCAAGCGATCATCATCAGATCCATTACACTTAGGCTACAAAATTAGGGGGTTATTAATAGGTAAATGTTATCTGGATCAGGTGTACGATGTACTTTTCTTCTGCAATAAACCAAGGCCCATATTCGCGGCAGTATTAAAGGTGCCGGGACGTCCTCATAAGACCGTCAACGCTTAGTTCGAATGGATTATGCTCCACGCGTGGCGAGGGCTAATCCACGGTCTTTAATAATTGTAGACCCACCTCATTCAATAACATACATCTTATCTAGGTTGGCAACACCTCACATAAACACATCGCTATCACTCCCCACAGCACGTAGGAGCAGGGGGGAGAAAGCAGGGAAAAACCAGTCGTTAAGATAACCACCGCAGTCTACCGCATAGTGAGTTCCAGTGAGCACGAAAACTGCGAGTAGCTGTTATACGGAAGACAATCAGATAAGTAGTTAGCCTAAAATTTTATAGTTTAACCATAGTTTACAACCATATAATCTCTCTAAAGTACAATCTACGGATAGCTATCACCATTTAGCATTTCACCTAACATATATACTGCATTTAGCATACACTGACAGTTGCAGTACCAATACTGCAACTAAATAATTGTACATATTGTAAATATTTTCACCTGTATTTCAAACATAGATTTTGTAGCCTAAGTGTAATGGATCTGATGATGATCGCTTGACGATCGAAACTGGTCATCCTAGTGTTTTATTAATCTCATGTAATTTATTTCAGGATTAGGGCATAACCCATCTCTTTTGGGTACATTCGTGTTGAAAACTGTATAGTTAGTAACCCACCAGTATTATATAAGAAAATGTGTGTATTTAGAAGTAAAAATCATCAGCTACATACGAATTTGCTGAACAAAGTTGCTTTAAGTAATGAAGACAACAAATGATTCATTATACCCAACACATTTGATACTCTTGCTTGGGGAAACAGTCACATTGACGACTATTACTTTACTTAAGTCTAATGATCACTATATTGTAATATTTGTAGTGTGTTTTATATTGTAATATTTTTTGTAAAAACTGTAAGTAGAATGTATAATGTTAGGCTACAGTAGTTTAGTAAAAATAAGATAAGTAATACATTTTAGTGTAAAATGTTTGCTTTTGTATATTACGAAAAAGATTTTAATAAATGTATAGAATGTGTGAACTAAACAAGGGGAATGTAAAAAATGTAAAGTGGAACTTGTAAATATCCACGTGTGAAAAAGTGAAATGGCTATCACCATTTTAAAATTAAAAGGCATTGTGATCTTGTAAACCTTGTTTTTATTTCACAACAACAACAAAAATGTACTGAATGTGTAAACTAAACAAGGAGAATGTAAAAAAATGAAAAGTGGAAATTGTAAATATCCATGTGAGAAAAAATTAAATGGCTATCACCATTTTTTAAAATTAAAAGATATAGTGATCTAGTGAACCTTATTTTTATTTCACAACAAAAAATGTACAGAATGTGTCAACTAAACAAGGGGAATGTAAAAAAGGGGAAGTGGAAATTGTAAATATTCATGTGTGAAAAAATGAAAATGAAGAAATGGCTATCACCATTTTTAAAATTAAAAGACATTGTGATCTTGTAAACCTTGTTTTTATTTCACAACAAATAGAGCTTTACAAAAATAGAATACAAAGAAATACCAATTCCTCAATCCTTTTCAATGTCCATGTCCAATCATCATTAACTTTCCTTATATAGCAATAATCACAATGGGGGCTGCCAACCACTCTCCCACTGAGACATCACAGGATGTCAAACGTTGTTTAGCTTTTCAACGATACTTTATCCGCTACACGTCTTAATGCAGGATGACTGTGGTGATAAGAAAGGTGCATGTTTGATCCAAAGGATTAATAGGTATATCACCACGCTGCAAAGGTTCTTCAAGACAAGTTCCAGGACCACACAAATAATAACCAGGTAGGTAGATTTCGAAAGTTAAGTATTGAATTAATTTGTCAATGACGCCATTGCCAGTACAGGTCTGGCATATCCTTTTCCATAGATGGTAAAAAGGTTTGATTTTTCTCTTCCCCCTCTGTAGACGATGTTGTTGTTGCTTCTTTCTCACCATCACACACGTGGTATGAGGAAACAAAGTCTTTACACTGACTTTTATGACCGTGATACTGTTTGACTAGCTGGCAAGTAGCACACTGTCGCATAGAGGGTATTTTTGCCATAGTCACTTGCTTATGGTGATCATAATCCGTACATGGTTGCAATTCACTTAACACAGGGTCTTGAGTCCGTGATTTTGGTACATGTTGCCAGATTTCTTTCACGGCATTTGCTGCGACATAAAAAATGAATGATTTTGGAAGAGCCAATAATTCTTCTTTGGTAAAACTGTCTAGTTTCTTTTTGCACACAAAGAACTTTCCAATCGCTTTATCGGTAGCATCCCCTTTCTCCATGGTATCACGTTGATGTTTACACGTCGCTTGTAGAAATCTCACTGGTGTCCACAGGTAAACCTTCAGTTTTAATTTTATTTAACAACTCCCAGCAGACATTGGTGGTTAGCCAATGAAACAATTGCCACACCTGTGCCAGGGCTTTGTGAGTAATATTGTCACAGGGGCAGCGGTCCATGAGTGTTTGCAGCTAGGGACAGCCCATGTCCATTAAATCGATACATTGACAGTAAGACGCCAAAATGGTTGTAGCCATTGACGTTTTTCATTACCTTTCACAAATACTACATAGGCAGAAGACAAGTGGGCCTTCATGACCATGTCCAGGTGCTTATATGAAATGGTTCCTTGATTCCACTCTAGTTGCATATGAGTTTCAATCCACTGGGTTTGTTTACGGTCTTTATCACACAACAAATCAAACGCATAATGTGGTTTAAACACCAAATGGGTAGCTCGCGATATCCAAAAAGTGGAACAATCGATGATGGCCACTTCTTTAAATATAAATTTGTTATCTCCAATTTTAAACCCTTGACAGTCGACGATTAATGTACGCAACATGTTCACTCTTGGCTGGATCAAGTCCAACTGACCACAGACTGACGATTGTCCAGTAAGGTGTACCCATGGCATTTACTTACATTCCATTCTAGTAAAAGAAAATAAAAACATTGAGTAGTCACTATGGAGGTTAGGATATGACAGGGGGGGGGGGCATAATAAATAATAATATAACAACAACAACCAATTTTTATTACATTATTTTATTAGCATAACAAGTTTTACATTATTTTTCATTCTAGGATAGGGGTGGTAACAACTCAAACAACAACAAAGTATTTTGTGTTTATAGCGTCCATAACACCGATGATATCCCAATGTCTCTAAACTGGGTGTTTTTGACTGTGAGCTGCTCACTGAAGCACTGTTGACACCATAAAGTCCACACGTATCATAACTTTTTCATCACTCAGAGGCACGAGTGAGGGGTAACTTGAATGACAGGGTATATTACCCACCTCCATTCTGCACAGGTAGGGGCAGGCAGGTGACCAGCGCTGATGTTCTTGCATGGGTTCATCGCTCTCTTGCCATTGGTCTTAGATGATGGGACAAAACACACATTTCACTTCATCTCTTGATTTTAAATAGTAGAATCCAGCGGCCGCTAAGGCTTGAGGGTTTATAAAAGGCACCGGCCACGTCGCAAAGGTCTTGAAACGTTGTTCCTCAGATTTTAAATTCATGGATGTAACTTCTCTTGAAGCTTGATAGCAAGATATGACTGAGCGGTTTGACATGGGTTGACCTGCTATTTATACACTTGTCACTTGGTTGGACAGTGGATGATAGTTAACTTGTTTGTGATGAATAATCAAACAGTAGGCCGTGGTATTGGCTGGAACATTGTCATGCGTTTCAAAATCTAGTCGAATGTCAATATTGGATGGCTTGACAGACTCTTCCAGGTAGGAACAGTCAAAGACAATCAGTGGCGCTCTTGTCTTAAAAGCTTGGGGTGACAACATAGGACAATTCTCTTTTTGATAATACGACCATCGAAATTTAGAAAACAAGTCGTACAGGGGGCCAAACTTATTTTTTGAAAAATCTAAATCCAGCCCTTCATAGGGAAACACAGCTCCGTTGAGGAAAAGACGTGCATTTCTCAATTATAGGTGATCAAATTGCGTGGCATCTTTGGTTTGTTGATACTTGCGATTCGTTTGAAAACCCACGATCATGTAGAGAGGTCTCTCTGTATAGCGGGCTGTTTTTATAGACCAACTGTGTGTGTTGGTGGTGAGCAATAGCGGGTACTCATGGAGTGCCCAGCTTCTAAATTCCATGGGTAGAGGTATATCTCTCTTTACCATCTCGAGTATGTCCAGTTTTTTGCTATCGTTAAGGGTCACATGAGGCACTTTCCATAGCAAGCGTTGTAGTTGAATTTTTGAATCAATGGGGGTATTGTCGGCTCCCTTGAGTGCATTATTATCACTTCTGTCTCTCACCAGATAACGCACTTGCCTTGCGTTGTCCACAATGCGCTGGTGATCTTCAGCAAAGCCTAACATCAGTTTAAGAGGTAGATATCCAGTAAAGGTGCCATCGGTGTGTGCCATCCAGTCATTGATCGAGTCAGGGCACCAACCCGCCATGCAAAGCGTTTTAGCTTCTTCCTCACTATAAGAGGGATATAGTTTCATGACACTGGAAATACCCACATTTCGAGTGCTATCCACCACGATATCGTTAATCACGTAACGCACTTCAGAAAACAGAAAGGCGAAAGCATGGTTGGCTAACTTGGATGAGGTGGGTGAAGAGCCATCGGCTTTGGTGAGCCGACCTTCAATCTGAATGACACTTTCATGCGGTAGGGTGTAAATATCTTGGTTGTTGATAACAAATTGAATTTCATCATTGTTATTGAGTCCAGGTGTTTGAGCTTGATAAGAATGGAGATCAATTCTTACCACTCCTGGTTGCTCCCCGATGTGGTTCGCTACCTCTAGGATAGAATTCATCACGGGGGTTGACGTGGTAACCCAAATGCTGTAAAATCGGCTTGTTCTGAGATGTTAACGTGTATTCACGTGGCAAACAACTAACACCATTCCCAGACGGTGCTGTTGCTTTATACATAAACTTCATAGTGGCATTAACACCAACTTGTACGTCACTGGTGTGGTAGAATCTAGATCAATGAGTTGTTGCTCTCTATTGATCAGTCTTAATGTTATATTACCTATACCATTGACAGCCACAGAATGAAAAAGCACCACTGGAGGGTTTTCACGAATAATATGGCCGTTGGGCGATGTTACAATAAAGTCATAAAGCGAATGCGATGGTTCTTGATTGGTGTACACTTGGCTAATAATATTACACGTCACCGACACATGATGGCCTCAATGAATTTCACTTCATGGTCTGATTCATGTTTTTTGTTGGGCTCCAACACGCGTGGTTCAAATCTTAGTAATGGACCAATGGAATCGGGGTGTGTCTTAAAGTCAATTTTGAATGTAGAAAAAATACTACTACGTTGAGTGTTGGTATTTCCTACAAGTTCAAACTTGCGCATTCCATCGAGAAATGGCTTAAAACCATATCCATTGATCAACACCATATAAATGTGTTCATAAATGTCATCTAACGTGTATACACCAGAGTTCAGGGTGAGCCCACAATCATCATAGTAAAACTGGTTGTTCACATTTTCACGTATGTTGTATATTCGATTGTACGTTTCAAGAGAAACAAGTCCTACACCATAGGGTTTTTCACTCAATTCGATAGGTGGGTAAAAGTCTAGGCTGACTTCAGATCCGCGTCCATGCAGGGTAAACGTCTTACTTTCTGCCGACATACTGTTGACGTTTTTGTTTATGCTGCGTTTTATATTAAAAAATTAAACACAAACGTCCACACTGTTGACTGTTGACGTTTGCTCACGTTTCATATTATAATATATCTTGATCCTGTTTCCAAAATAGGTCACAAGTTCCATGGGCGGGGGCAAATTCCCAAAACCGAAAGCTACATAATGTGTTCCTGGTCCTCGGTGATCATCCAAATTGACAACAGCACATTCCTGTTTCCAGGGTTGTGGGGGTAATTGGATTCGCATAAACACGCCTCGAAAATGAGAAAGCTTTATTTGTTTAGCATAGCTTACCACTTGTTGATGCGTCAGGGCATGTATTGCTATGGCTGAGGTTAAAGATGTTTTTTTATTTATTTCGAAAAGGTGAAACTCCAAATCCTTGTTGATAAAAGGCTGGTTTCAAATTGGCATTTCTAGCCCCCATAGCAATGGCTTCCATCGTTTCATTGTGTCGCTGACTTTCTTTGAGTAGTTGCTTGCCCTGTTGCGCGGCTCTAATAGTTTTTGCCACTGCACTGGCACCACCCAAAAGTGAAGCCAGAGCAGCCAGACCAGCGAATAACGTAGGCAAAAAAACGCTCGTTTGGGGACGGGGATCACTCGCCCATGTTTTGAACCCTGTCGCTGACGTTTTGGAATAACATGTCTCTGTGCTGCTCGAAGAGCTTTCCTAATGGTCAACACATTATTTTTTATTTTTTATTTCGCAAGGGCTTGTCCACGAATGTCTTAAGCCCAGGCTTTGCCAAGGACAGGGTCATATTTTTAGTCTTTCTCACCACATATCATTGTTTCACCATGATGATGATGACCAACAACCTTTCACAAGAAAGTTTAAGTCACAACTAACGTCAGATTGATATTTCATGGCTATATATTCCAATTCCACATAAAGTGGGAAATCGTTTATGGTTTTTCCAGCTTGCTTTTCATCCCATGTCAACATGAGATGAAAGAATAATTCGTCTTCTGCATTGACCATTTCATGGTTATGGACCATCATCCTATGACCATTTATCTCTATTTGTAAATGGTTCTCATCAGGTATGGCATATTTGATGTGAATGGTTCCATTATAGTGTAACCGATAGTGGTTTAAACCCGAAGCAAGCACATAGGTCAAGTGCTGGTCATGAACTAGCGGTATATGGTTTCTCTCATTCACAGGTTTTACATTTGTCAGATACACTAAAAATACAAATGGGATAAATTTATAAAGCCATTTCATAGGTCACGTATCGCTTGATACAGACATCGTCTTCGTCTTGCGGGTCTTCCACGTGAATAATACAATGTTGATTAGCGCTATAGCCATCCACCGTAAGCTGAGGCACTTTATCATAAAACTCATACAACTTGTTATTCACATACTTTTTTGTAGTAACGTCTGTAGACACTTGAGGATGTTTTACATGGGTTAACCGCTTTCCTTTAAAGTCATAATCTCCTTGTTTTGTGCGTGTCACTACTGACCTATCCACATAGTGTTTATTAGCAGATCTGTTTCTTGTTTAGGATCATGTATGGGAACAGACCTAGCTTTGACCATCGACGCACGTCCAAAGACATCCATCGTCAAACTGTAGTATGAGTCTACTGTTTCTATAACAAGGCTCGGTGAGATGTATATAGACAGCCTGCTAGCCTCTCTAAGCCTTAGTTGAAATGAAGATAATTAAGCAGCAAGAGTCATTCCCCGTGGGGGATATGGTTTCCCATCTCTGTCCCACATTACGTGAACAACGTCATGGTTCACTGTTTCCATCTTCCATTCGCTGCATCATTGTGGGACCTTCCGGCTGTGGAAAGACCAATCTTTTGCTGACGCTTATTACAGTGCCCAATGGACTGCGTTTTCAAAATATTTATATTTTCGCAAAATCTCCCTACCAACCCCTCTAGGTGTTTCTGGATCAAGTCATGTCTGGATTACAAAATGAGAATATGGGGTATTTTACATTTTCCACGCAAGAAAGTGTTATTTCACCGGATGAGGTAAAACCTGATTCACTCTTGATTTTCGATGATGTATCCACTGAACGACAAGGCATCATTAAAAGCTATTTCAGCATGGGTCGACACAAACTTAGCGATTACTTATATCTTGGACAAACGTATTCTAAAATGTCCAAACAGTTGATTCGTGACAATGCCAATGTCATTGTTTTATTTCGCCAGGACGAGAGGAACAGTCGTCACATTTATAATGAACATGTGAATCCGGATATGACCTTTCAAATGTTTACAGAATTGTGTGGCAAGTGCTGGAACACACAACGTCATGCCTGTTTAGTGATTGACAAACAACGTGAACTCAACCAAGGGCGGTATCGCTTAGGGTTTGATCATTTTATTGCTATTTAAGGCACTGTATCATTCCCTCTCAAGTCATCTGTCACGACACCATGGCGTTAGCAGAGAGTCAATTGAAAAAGCATATTATTAGAGCAAAAATTACTATTCGCCAGAAGTTCCGTCAATTGAAACGATCACGTGCGGATCATGCTTTGTTTATTCAACAACATTTAGGCCCTCCGCTAAAAGCTATGTTGAAACCCTCTTTCAAGCCATCTGAAACGCTACCCACCGTTTCACAAGCCACTCAGACGCACCACAAGGACCCTGAGGAAGAGGAAGGGGAAGAGGAACAGGAAGATTTAACTAGTGTTAGCGAAGTTGAGGATGATGAGGAACAAGTGTTTAAGAAAAAAGAAATCCTTGGTCATGGTCGAAGCACCTTGCCCTTCCAGATCGTCTAAATTTTCACAAATCTTGGCCACCCCTCAACATAAAGCTCAACTGAAAAATATTTTAATAAAATATTATGGATCAACACTGGAACCCTATTTCACCAATCTATTTATTGGAAACACAGATACCACGTATGGTGTTCACTATGAGGATGATAGTTTTAAAATTGGTGATCCATCGATTAAATTTAGTCGTACTAAAGCTGTCATTAAAAAGATCAACTATAAGTTAACACCAGGACTGTTAAAGCTACTATTCTCTCGGACTCCCTCATCCCAAGATTATACGATAGAGGACCTTGGTAAATATAAATCCATTTTATTGGACACCCATGCCCACAAAAGACAGTATGATCCCACTCAAAAAGTGAACGCCAATATATCTCAAAAATATAAAACCATCATTGCAAGAATGTTCCCCACTAGTCAAAGTGGTCGTCGTAAAATGTCCGCTTCGGGGGTGACATTTAAACCATTAAAACCCCTTGTAGATGTTACCTACTGGCACAATCCCAATAATCTCGTCCAGCGACTACAGCTGTTGCATGCTTCACGTCAAGCCGGCCATACTGGTCACGATTGGGAAATTCAAGAAATTGAGGAAGAACTTCGAAATGCCAAAATTATTGTTTAAGCCCTCAACCACTAAAATGGGTATTGCTCACGAGTTGCATCGTCCAGCTAGACATCACTATCAGCGACTCAATGTGATTTCACAGCGTGTGGATGAACTTTGGCAAGCAGACTTGGTTGAAATGATTCCCTATGCTAGCGTTAACGATGGTGTACGCTATATGTTGACGGTCATTGATGTTTATTCCAAAATGGCGTTTGTTGAACCTGTGCGTCGCAAGTCTGGTCCACTAGTCACCAAGGCCTTTCAACATATTATTCAAAAATCCAAACGTCAACATCAGCTGCTACAAACCGATCAGGGAAAATAATTTTTCAACAAGGATTTCTCTAGTTTTTTAAATCTAAGGATATTCACCATTACACCACGTACAGCAATCTCAAAGCCAGCGTGGTCGAGCGGTTCAACCGAACATTGAAAACCCATATGTGGAAAGTGTTTACCGCTCAGGGTACTTATCGCTGGTTGGACTTGTTACCTGACCTAGTGTCACGTTACAATGACACCAAACACAGAACCATTGGGACCAAGCCACGACTTGTGACCAAAAATATTCCACAACTGGATAAACTGTTTAACCCCATAAAAACAGCAGACCCTAAACCTCATCGCCTCAACATCGGGGACCATGTTCGTGTGAGCAAATTCAAGTCCGTCTTCGACAAGGGCTACACAGCAAATTGGGGGACTGAACTATTTCGAATTCGTCAAGTCAACCTGAACAGTCCAGTCACCTATTTACTCGAAGACCTCAACTATCATCCCATAAAAGGCAGGTTTTATCTCCAAGAACTCCAAAAGACAGCGTTTCCTAAACATTACCTTGTGGAAAAAGTGTTGAAACAAAAAGGAAATAAACTATATGTAAAATGGTTGGGATTTAGCTCAGCCTTTAATTCTTGGATTAATAAATTACATGTTGTGTGAACCTGTGTGCCTTGTATTTATTTATTCACTCATGTTGTACTTAACCTACAGCCCTATGTAAAGTCCTCAGCTCCACATGTATTATGAGCAATACATATTTCTTTCTCTCTTCACCTATGTTCTCTTTTACACCAACTCTCCCCCTCTCCACCCCTTCACCTCCCACCACTGTCAAAACAGGTTGTGACTTGTTAGCTCTTATCGTGCACGTGCACAGGTGAACACCTGAGTGTTAGGTCATATCACACATGAACTTGCATTTTCTCAAGTACGAACCAAAACAGGATGTGACTTGTTTCACAAGGAGGACGGTAATAAAGTCATCTCACACGTGTTCACATGTATTTCGTCACTTTCCTTGCATATCGTTATCACATTATAGTAGTGGGGGCTGGTGAACAACGTCAGTTCAACACACTGCTTTACACGCAAATGTAGTTAGGCCCTTTGACATAATTTAAATAAATGCATGGGCTAGTCCGTAGGGACCAGTCCAAAGGGACTCATCCACAAGGACTCGTCCACAAGGACCCGTCCACAAGGACCTGTCAACAAGGACTCACCCACAAGGACTCGTCCACAAGGACCTGTCAACAAGGATTTGTCCACAAGGACTCGTCCACAAGGACCTGTCAACAAGGACCTGTCCACAAGGACTCGTCCACAAGGACTTGTCCACAAAGACTCGTCCACAATGACCTGTCAACAAGGACTCGTCAACAATGACCTGTCAACAATGACCCGTCCACAGGGAACCGCTCCCTCACCCTCTTACAAAAGCCATGAGTGGACATGCATAAAAACAAAAAAAAAGCATGTTAATTCATATTGGCCATCCACCGTATACATGTCTCTTGTGTAGAACAACGTTTCATTCAATATTGGCATTCAAACTCTCACATGTTGCACTTGGAAAGCGAGATTTTCTTAAAAAAATACAATTTTAACCCCTAGTAGGGGTAGGGTATTTTGGGGTGGAAATATGTTGTCCATTGGAAAGGGGGTGTCAGTCGGTGTTCAACAACTCCTCATTTGTTAAAATCCGACCTTAAGTTCGAGAGATATCGCGTCGCCACCATCTTGTGAGGTGGGGAGGTGGAGGTGGATATGGAACTGTTACAAACACACTACTGAGTTTGTAATCTAGACCTCCTACGGTTACCTAGGCAACAAATATTCATCATCTAGGCCAGGGGTTCTCAACCTGTGGTACGCGTACCCCTTAGGGGTATGCGAAACATTTCAGGGGGTACGCGGCAGGCCATCCTTCTACTCGATCCACATGCGCAGTGAGCTTCGTGCCGTGACTACTGTGTGAGTTATTTACGGCGCGTGTATTTGACTTCCACAAAGAATTGCATATTTTCTTTACCGAGCACAATTCTAATTAATCATCAGTACTCAATGACTTTGGTTGGCTTTTAAAATTGGCCTATTTAAGTGATATTTTTTAAAAACTGAATATTTGAAATAAGTGTATGCAAGATAGTGTTTCTGATATGTTCTATGTTGAAATGAAAACTAACGCAATGATTGCAAAAATCACCCTTTGGGAAAAGGAACTGAAAAACAACAACTATATTTTGTTTTATTAAAATATCTTTCCTTATAAAATTACAAAGTTTAAACCATACTAACTAAATACCTTTTACATTTTTATAACCATTGTTACTGCCTAAGAAAGGTTAGTAGGGGGTTTGTTGTTTGAGTCTTCAGTCTTTTGACTGGTTTGATGCAGCTCTCCATGCCTCCCTGTCCTGAGCTAATCGTTTCATCTCTACATAGCTACCACACCCTACATCCGAGGCAATCTGTTTAACATATTCTAACCTTGGTCTACCCCTACAGTTCTTGTCCTCGACCCTTCCTTCCATAACTAAGCTTGCTATTCCTGGGTGTCTTAGTATGTGTCCTACCAACCTATTTCTTCTCTTCATTAGCAGTCGCCAGAAACATCTCTCCTCTCCCACTCGCCTTAATACCTCTTCGTTTGTAACCCTATCTACCCATCTGATCTTCATCATTCTCCTGTAATACCACATTTCAAATGCTTCAATTCTCCTCTTTTCTGCTGCACCAATAGTCCAAATTTCACTTCCATAGAGCGCCACGCTCCAGACAAAGGCTTTCAAAAATGACTTCCTAATACCTAAATCTATATTCGATGTCAACAGATTCCTTTTTTGTAGGAAGGCTTTCCTTGCCTGAGCCAACCTACTTTTTATATCCTCTTTGCTTCGTCCATCACTGGTTATTCTGCTTCCTAAGTAACAGAAGTCTCCAACTTCCTTCAGCTTTTCACCTGCCAATTTGATCTCCATAGAAGTTTCTGATTTATTTCGGCTGCATTCCAGTATTTTTGTTTTACATTTATTTATTTTCATCATGTATTCATTCTGTAAGACGGAGTCCATACCATTCAAAAACTGATTCAAATCCTCAGGCGTGTCGGCCAAGATGACGATGTCATCATCAAATCTCAGAGTTGAAATTATTTCTCCTTGAATCTTCACTCCCACTTTAATTTTTTCTCCAATTTCCTTCATTGCTTGTTCAATGTAAAGATTGAAAAGTATGGGTGATAAGTTGCAGCCTTGCCTTACACCTTTCTGAATACCAGCTTCTCTCTCATGTCCTTCAGCTCGAATGACTGCTGTCTGGTTTCTGTATAGATTGTATATCACCCTTCTATCCCTGTACTTTATTCCAATAGATTTCAAAATGTCAAACAATTTAGTCCAATCAACGTTATCAAAAGCCTTTTCTAAGTCTACAAATGCCATGAACGTTATCTTACCTTTCCTTATTCTACCTTCCAAAATCAGCCTAAGACTTAGTACAGCTTCCCTTGTTCCTACATTTCTCCTGAAACCAAACTGGTCTTCACCCAACTCCGATTCTATCTGGCTTTCAATCCTCTTGTAAATTATTCTAGACAGGATCTTTGAAGCATGAGTAATCAAGCTGATTGTACGGTAATCTTCACATCTGTCAGCTCCCACTTTCTTTGGTATAGGGATGATAACATTCTTCTTGAAATCAGGGGGTACCTCACCTGTCTCATAAATCCTACACACCAAGTGAAATAACCTGATCAGACCTTCATCTCCTATGCAGCGTAGCAACTCAATCGGTATATCATCTATGCCTGGTGCTTTGTTCCTGCTTAAGTCCTACAATGCTCTGTCAAATTCTGATCTCAATATTAAATCTCCTTTTGCATCCTCATCAATTTCCTCCTCCCTTTCCATTACATGATTCTCAATCTCCTTTCCCTTATACAAGAACTCTATGTAAGCTTTCCATCTCTCAACGTTTTCTTCCCTATCTGTTAGAGGCTTTCCATTTGTGTCCTTAATATTACAGCACTTAGTCTTCTTTTCCCCAAAAGTATTCTTAATCCTTCGATAAGCTGTGTCTACTTTTCCTAATTTCAGACAATTTTCTATACCTGCACATTTCTCTTTCAACCATTCTTCTTTCGCTTCCTTGCACTTCTTGTTAACCTCATTTCTCAGACGTCTGTATTCTGCTTTCCCCTTTTCATCTCTTAGATTCTTGTGTTTCCGCCTTTCATCCATCAATTCTAGTATATCCTGAGTGATCCACGGTTTTCTACCTATTCTTTCTTTCATAACAATGTTTTCTTCTGCGGATTTTGTTATTTCATTCTTCAAAAGTGCCCATTCGTCTGCAATTGAAGTCCGTTTAGGATTTTTCATTAGTCCTTCCGTTATACTCTTCTTGAATCTTTCGTTTACATCCTTCTCTTTCAGTCTGTACGCAGGATGTTAATGTTTTTAAAGGGGTACGATGGTTGAAAAAGGTTGAGAACCCCTGATCTAGGCCTAAAAACATCATGTTTCTCAGTGAAGCGAACGAACTTCATCTGTATTATGCCTATTATTTGGAATGTTATTCGAAGAGAAAATTCTGTTTATTAAAACTGTTTGAGACGAGAACCTTCATTTGACCCTCACAACTTGGTTAATACGGATGCGTGACTATCCCCACATTGCGTGACAAAATTCAGGGTTGCATATATGGTTATCACGCTACCTATTAATTATTTATTGTTCCAGGCCAATTCCATTGGTCTAGAGAAAGATTTATTGATGTGTGACTATTCGCACTGTGTGTGACAAGAACTTGGGTTGCATAGGCTGCACTATCTAAGTTAGTAATATTTGGTCGAGGCAAATACTTAAAAGTTGTTGCATCTAGACTGTCATTGGAGTTGCGATGGACTGTGGTGAAATCGTTAACATGATAGAGGGAGAGGGATTGGGATTTCTTCGTTCAATATCTGCCATTGCTAAACTATTTCCTGGCTTATTCTCGTTGTAGTAGTTCGTATAGCTTCAAAAGAAATATTTATATTCTGCTCAAAGTCTTGACATGTTTATCATTTCGTGAAGTTTTAGAAATGATTCCTTGTATAAAGTTTCAATCAAATTAATTCTCTCGTGTCCGGCAGGTTTCTTCTGCATCGGAGTTGAAAAAAGAAATTGTTCCAACGTTAATTGTATCTTGAGAATCACCTGTTGCTGGTTGTATTACTATGTATAACGTGGTTGTGACCATTAGGTTATCTAGTAACTTAACATGTTATGTGTACTACTTACAAATGCACATTTTGGTTGTAGCATATGGACATTGTACTGTGATCAGAACGTTGTGAAATTGAATACGAGTATCTCAAAAATAAAGCACACAAAATTTTCTAGTTATATCTTAATGCTACAACCAATATGTGCATTTGTAAGTGCACATATCATAAGTTCATAGATACTGGTCTCGCAACCATGTTATACATTGTAATACCACCAGCAATAGGTGATCCAGATACAATTATCGTTGGAACAATTTCATTTTTCAACTCCGATGCAGATGAAACCTGCTGGACACAAGAGAGCATAGCATTAATACGATTAAAACTTTTATACAAGGAATCGTTCATTAAACTACACAAAATGTTATAGGCCTACATATTAAGTTAAGAGCTTTGTGGAGTAAATAAATATTTCTTTTTGAGCTATTTGAACGACTACAAAGAGATTAAACCAGTAAATACTGGTTTGGCAATGGCAGATATCGAACATAGAAATCTCAATTCCTCTATCGATGTTAACAAAATCACTATAGTCCATCGCAACTCCAATGGCACAGTCTAAATGCAACAACTTCTAAGTATTTTACACTCAAATACTATGGTATATCGCTGATCCAGTTTTGAAGAATTTGCTAACACCCAAAATGCGAACCAATAAGGAACTTTTAATTAAATTATTAAAGGATATCAATTTCTCTTAACACTTGGTAACCTAGTTCATAATCCATTTACGCTGATGCTGATGAAGGTACAGTACCGGTATCAATGTAATGCCAAAACATGAAGCCTACATCGTTTAATAAATATTACATCATAGTATTGACAAGGCAGCGGTTCATCAAATGTATCACCAGCCAATATGGTTAACTATTATCACAATAAAATGGTAAATATATACGCATTCTAATACTGTATTTGTCCATAATTCACACGTAGGCTATAATGGTCGACACAGCTGGAATTTTACTATATAAGTCGTGATCTAATAACGGGTACGGTGGGTTATAGATAGCGGAGGAGTAAACTAAGTTACCGTACATAATTTCCAGATTCAATTTGTATCATTACAGAAGGTAGTTATTTTGGCTAATATCCTCCGCAGTCTATAACCCACCCACCTTTCTCTTTTTAGATCACAACTTATATATATTCCATCTGTGTCAGCCATTATCCGAGTGAATTATGCACAAGTACAGTATTGCCAACCCCGCGTATATGGTACCAATAATTACTATATAGCACGGACTGAGTTAGCCATGTATGCAACCCCGGTTTTCGTCACGCATAATCTTTTCTATTTTTTTTATTATTTTTTGTTAATCTTTTCTAGACCAATGGGTTTTGCCTGGACCGATAATTACTAGGTAGCGCGGGCAGCTTAGCCATATATCAACCACTCGCTTTTGTCACACACAGTGGAATTAGTCAATCATATGACCGACAGGTGTATTTTGTAGGCCTATCTTTCATGTTGGCAACACGAACGTGACGTCAATGTATGCACCTAGGTAACAGTTGAAGAGACCTCATGCGCTTGAGGAACATGGCTGCCATCGTTCAATGGGCAAGAAACAAAAGCACAAATTTCCAGCGCACTAGTGATAATGGACAGCAATTTCAATTGGTATTGTCCCCTAGATTATGAATATAAGGTATGAAAATCATGTATTATCCGTATTAACGAAGTTGTGAGTTTCATAGAGGCAAGTTCTCATCCCATTCACTATTAATATAATTAATTACTAGGTAGGACCGCGTTAGCCATATATGCTCCCCTGGTTTTTGTCACGCACAGTGGGAGAGTCACACAGGCAAAGAAAATTTGCAAATGAAGAGTTAAAAATATATGTTAAGTGTTATACCGGTATATTTCCACACGATACTGCAATTTTTGTAGCAAGAGTATCGTTACTTCGCTTTTAACATTGTCTGCAGGACGACCTAAGTTATCGGTAAGGTTTACATTTCTGGACGGGTGTCTCTGTGTTTAACAGTAGGTCTATTTGGGTGGTGGATTCATCTTTTGACAGGAACTGTAGAATTTGTAACAATTTGAAAAGCCACACTGAATGATGCATGCAGGTACACGTGGAAAGTAGCAACCACGTAAGCATAAAATGCTTGTCGATAATATATTCAATGACTGGCATTCATAGGTCCATGGCTTTTGCCAACTTGTGCTAAATTTCAGCATTCCACAGAGCATACGTACAGCTATTGTGAATCACTAGTTAGTCATGTTTCTCCACTTTGTTATAAATCCAATTAAACATGCAATTTTTTAAAAATAAATATAGGCCTACTGTATATAATTTGTGCACTCCTTGTTAAACTGTTTTACCTGGAGAAAAATGCAAGCAGTTGACATGTTTCATGTCACTGTGATCAAAAGAGGAGGACATAAGGTTTTGAAATCAATAACATCAAGAGAAGCAAGGCATGCAACACTGTTTAAACTTAAGTTATTGGGGTAAAATGGTACAGGCTAGCTCAAATTATCTTGTTTTGCCATTTTCCATACCGTACTCAACAGCAGTGAGTTCCCGAGTTCTTAGCCTCATGTAAAATCTACATTATGTTGCAGATTGCCATCTGCAGTAGGAGTTATTGCACTTGAATTGATGCAACTCAAACATAGACTTCTTACCTGGTCATTTGTCAGGAGAGTAATTGCCACATTCCTCTGTTATTTCGAGAACAGCAATTTAGGATTTGTTCACAGAATTGGTATGCCTACCTATGGGATAAATAATAGTGAAATTTAATTGATATGTCAAGTAGAATGTCACCTGTACACTGCTTCAAATATCAATTCAAAACTATATTTTTCACACGCAATACAGAAACACGTTTTAATTTAAATTCTTAAAATAAGCGTACTTACTTGTTGTAGCAGAAGAAGAACTGTTCACTTCTCATTACCACGAAGAAGATTTGATGTAAAAAAAGGTGAGAAAGAACACAACATCAGCTTATTTAGCTTATTTATATACGGCCAATATTACTACATGCAATATATAAACAGAGCCGCCATGGCGTGGTCAGTGCCGCCAAACCAGTAGAAATAATGTTTATTTAATGATAAGTGCCGTAATTACCGTCTGTGATCAAGATAATTGCAAGGAAATGTCAATTAGGAATTATGTGCATATTTATTGACTAAATATAGGGATATGTTTGCAATTTAATTACAACGTGTATCATGCATATGTTGGCAAGACGATGTACAGCGCTCCATACGACTGGCACGCGCTACTACACCGATGGTGCCAAATGATCGCTATCTGGTTGACACCCCCCCCCCCCCCTCAGTCAACCTGTGGTACCATATAGGACACTTTTATGGAGTAGTCATCTCATCCAAAGATATTAATTAATAGTATAATTGCGCACGAAAGTGCATTTGGAATGAATACATCATAGGCTAATATCACAAACACTGTCAGATGAGAAGTTAAATAGACCAGCGGTGCATCGTTTCCACCGGCCTCCACCACAAACTGCGCTCGAGACCCGGATCCCACCAACCCACCAACCAGTGCGCGCCCCACATTACATGATCCTTGGTCTGTGATTGATATCATAATAATAAAGGAACTGCGGAAAATGTGCATTACATTTTCGAGTACTCCAATATGGACAATGTTCTCTCAGAGCATTTACTAAAATGATATCGACCCCAATGTTTAGCACAAAATATTCACACACACTGCTCAGAAGGTCCATGAAAGCCACGACGCACGCACAGCTTATGATGGAAGCCGTGCACAGCAAGTCTATTCAGAGCACTCCTCATTTCATTGTTCGGTTCAGTCCAATTTCTCTGAGACATGGCATCAGTCCCATAGAATTCTATGTCGATTTCCGCTCGCTTTATTTGTCTCATCCTTAGGAATTCCTGTTCCTGTCCAGTAGAAGGCAACTGCAATCGAGATCTTAAGTCTTCAACAAGAAACGTTTTCCTGGCAAGTTCATATCAAGTCGGGAGTGCGTGTATTTTGATACTCCCAGGGCAGCTTTTAAGTATCGCGCTTTGACTTTTTAAATTGATCTGAGATCGCTCAAGCTTAATTTATCCCAGACTATGTCTAACCCATATGTGAGGATCGGAACAATCTTGGCATCAAAGAATGCTAAGGCGGATTTCAGTGAAAGTCGAGATATGTTTCTAATATCGAAAATAGCTTTAGTGGCCGATGCCACCCGCTGTTTTATGTGAATCCTGAAAGATTGCATGGTAGTTTGCAGAGTCAAGCCTATTTGAAGGGGAGTTTGATTCAAAATTATACTGTCGTCCTTGGACGCTCGTCCGCCTTTCCTGAAGATCATATATGTCGTTTTCTCGACGTTAACCTGCAAATCGTTGGTAGACACCCATGCCTCCAGTGAGGAAACAGCCGATTGTAACTCACTGATGTCACGGGAGCCCAGAACCATATCATCCGCATAAATGTACAGTTTTATTTCCGGTGAGTCTTCTTTAATCGCTCGAGCAGCATCGTGGGTTTCGACGTTAAAAAGAAAGGGACTCAGGGGAGTAGTGAAGTGAGGCCGATTCTGCTTCACTCCAGAACCCTCCTTGCCCCACTACTAAGCCTCAGCCATGTAATATTTGTCAATATCTCTCGAACGCATGGTCGGAGATTCACGAATGAGGTGTTGTTGGACTCGAGCTGATGTTCTCTTTCCTATGGACCATGTATTGTATTTTTCAAAAAAAATGAAATTTTTCGTTTTCGAAAATAGGCGATAGTTTGAAAACCAAACATGATAGAACGTTGTGCCATGGCCCAAACGAATGGTCATTACGACTTTTATTTTTTGTAATAAAACCTTTTTACTTTTTATGTTTTTTTGAAAACCTTGAATTTTGAAAATCCTATATTTTGGAAACTAGGAATTTTACAAAAAAGTTTATTTGACGTAAATCAATGGTCCCTACCCCCTCTACCTACAAAATAAATTTCAAGTCTCTAGGATAGAAACCTGACAGTAGTGTGGTAACACGGGTTCTACACCACTTCTTTTTGAACCCTCCTCGTATTTGCCCCGAACCTGATATCTCGCTAACCAATCATGGGATTTGAACCTATAGGGTGTCCTAGCACTCGTAGTGACGCCCCACACTTTCCTATAGGCTCTTTATTTAATTAAAAGACCAAAACTAAAAGGTAATTCGCTTTTAATATCTCGCGAACCAATCATGCTAGAGGCGTGTACGAGGGGTCCAAGGACTCGAGCTGACGTCTTATTTGCTATGGACCACTCGTTATATTAAAAAAATTGGAAACTCGATTTTGGGGTAAACAAGTGTTTTTTGTGATTTTTGCTGATATCTCACGGACCAATAACGCTAGAGACGTGTACGAGGTGTCCTAGGACTCGGGCTAACGCCCCCTGTTTGAAAATATGTTTGAAATTTTGACAAAGGGCCTAACGACACTTTTGTTGAAAAAAATATTAATTTTTATTTACCTGTTTATAATGTTCATGAAGCGTGGTGTTGAGAGAGATGATACTGCTGGGTGTGTGTGTGTTTCAACGAACCTGTCGCTAACCACAAGGACCATGCTTAATAGAACAATCGCTATTTCGGCGGGTCGATGTATGACAGAGTGAGGGTGCGTTTTTTCACACATTTTACCTTTGACGTGTAAACGGTGATGAGAACTTGGTTCTATGTTGGTCGAAGCGAGTACAGAAAACAAACTTGCAGACGAGCAGGAGGTGAATGTCATTTGAGCTTACTGGAATGCGCTGATCTGACTTGACAACAGGTGCAATGGAAAAATGACAATGACGCTTGAAGGTGAAATAATCTGACCATCGTGGTGGCAGGGGAGTGCGAAATGCGTGCACACACGTGTGAGATGGCATGTACGCTAAACAAGTTACATCCTGTTTTGCTTCGTACGTGACTAAATGCAAGTTGACGTGTAATATGATCTAACACACGTGTTCACCTTGGACGTTATCTGTCCACGTGTCCGATAACAGAATGTTCAAAGCGTGGGAATCACTGAATCAGTAAAAAGTATCATGCAACTTGTGGAAATGATGTCACAACCAATAGATAGGCAAGAGCTGCGAACAGCAGTGGTGGGAGGTGGAGGGGGGAGAGGGGGAGGGGTAATGTAAGAGAGAACACAGGTGGAAAGGGAAAGACAAACATGTATGAACATGCATGAAGCGCGGAGCGCTGTACACACAGAGCTATAGGTAGTGTACAACATGTGTGTATAAGAAGTACACAGGTTCACACAACATGTAATTTATTGATCCAAGAATTAAACGTAGAGTTAAACCCTAACCATTTGACATATAGTTTATTTCCTTTTTGTTTCGCATACGAACATGTGTGATGTTTACCATGTGTGATGAAACATAGCTAGGTAGAGAAAGAATTAGTGTAGGCTACATGTATGGTGACTGACAAGTCTTTTACCATTGAAACTTGTTTTTCAGATCAAACTGCAGTATAGAGAGAGTATAGGTTGTAGGTATGGGTTAATAAATGACGAACGGTGTACACAAACTCTGATTTATCGATTCAAGAATTAAGAGTAGACTATCTTTAATTGATTGGTTAAAGAGGATAGCTAAAACACACACAAAAATGCTCAGTGGTTACCGGGACAAGATGGTCGCTACACACAACAAGCTTTAAATACTTGAGGCTAATAATCTATACACACACACTGGCTTGTTCTAAACTAAACTGTGTTGCTGTCAGTGCTCAGATAGTAGGCTGATGACAAAATACATTGCTAACGAAAATATAATCATTTCCGGTTGTATAATGTTACCAGCTATCCATTTTGTGTTGTAGTGTTAAGCACTTTTAGCTCTTGTACTGGTGGTCTTAACTCGATTTCCAGGTCTGAGGCCTAGAACGAGTCAAGCTAAGAAACAAGGGCATGGTGGTGTAGTGGTTAAGCTGTTAGCCTTTTCAGCAGGGTTCGATTTCAGGTTAATATGCATGTCATAAACATATTAAACAAAACAAAACAGAGATAACGTTTAAAACTGATTACATTTGTGTCTTTTCAAATTATTACTAGGATTATAAATACAAAGGTGAACTGGGTTTGATATACAGTTAATGCTGTCTATCACACACTAGACTGTAAGAAAGCCAAATAGCAAAAGGCGTAGGTAGAGCAGTGGTAAAATTGCTATATGTAGAGAACTACCTAGCGGTTTTATGAACTGGCAAAGCTGTATCGCATAAACAGTGCAGGATACAATCCAGCAATCAAATTTGTATCTTGTGGAACAGAGAAAATGTACTTTTACCTTGATGGATAGCAAATGAGTGCAGATGAATGACCTATGCATTAGCCTACCATAGGGTTATAACCACGAGGTGGAGGTGTGACTTCTATATTTTATTTCTTAGAGACATGGTTTTTTGTAACCAGTAGATTTAGTATTTTGTAAATATTCATTTTTGTAATGGTAAATAGTGGAAACATTTTTTGTATTAGTAAATGTTAAATGTATATCTAAAAGTTATTTGGGATAAGTGTGCATGTCAAGGATAAATAGCGTGGTTGTATTTGTTTTTCAAAGACAGGTATGGTTGTGTGAATGTATGACTATAGATAGAATGATACAGAGAGAGAGAAAGCGTGTGTGTGTGTGTATGTGTGTGTGTGTGTGTGTGTGTGTGTGTGTGTGTGTGTGTGTGTGTGTGTGTGTGTGTGTGATAGCATTGATTTTTCAACCAAAGCAAACACGGCAAGGTAGGATGGTGGGGTAATTAATGTATATAGCAAATGGTAAATAGTATACTGTATTTTTTTAACACTTGTGTTTTTTTTAATGCAGCAGTAGATAGGTGTTATTTTGTAAAACAGTCTTACCTACAGTAGTAGTAGTAGTAGTAGTAGTAGTAGTAGTAGTAGTAGTAGGCCTATATGGTTTTGGAAACAAACAGAAAGAGAATGCACTATTGCCATGGCCAAGCACTTCCATTAAGGTGATTTCAAGAAAATTTAAATCAGCAAATGTGTGTTTTACAAAACTAAACTTTCAGCATGGACTAAATCATAAACGTGTCGTCTGTGATATGGAAAAATAGGAAATCCATGTTTCCATATCAACACAATTTAAAAACTTAAAACTGACATTTAAAAAATGTAAATGGGAAATTGACAAATGTGTAAACAACAATATGGAAAATTCTTGTTTCCATATCATGAAATCCAAAAACTTTAAACTGACATTTTCAAATCGTGTACATGGAAAATTGACAAATGGCCATGTGTAAAATGTGAAAATAAAAAATGAACAAATGGCTATCATTATTTAAAAAAAAAATAACCATCTTGTTCTATCGTTAAAGTGTGAATCAAACCACATCTACTTATTTGGATCACCCGAGACTGAGTAGACCTGTTTTAGTCCTAATCTACTTTTAAAATTTTATGTAAAAGCTCAAATTGAACTCAAGAGCTTTAGAGTGCCAGCTAACTATTATAACCGTTACGTCACAAAGTCAACTTAATACTACCCTTACTGAACAACAATAAGAAAAAAGAATAATAAATGTTGAATTTTTTTTAAGGATGAACATGGTGACACTGTTTCTGTTGCATAGTCTGCTAGCTACTAGCCAGCAGCTGGGGTCTTAGAAAACGATACAGTTGACATTTTGTAATGAGATGTGACATGTTTCAAAGTACAGTATTATGGGTTGCTGTTGAGTAAAAACTAATCCTGTACAAGGAAGCAAGGGTTCGAACCCCTTACCTAACATTTCTATTGCCTGAACATGGCTTGACGTCACTGTATTATTATGATACTCGGTACACAAACCATAGATAGAGTGTATTGTTTAAGATCACTTTCTTTCTGAACATAGGTGGAGACTGTTGATGGTTAACAATGGCATTAATATAGTAGGACGTGGGTATAGCAATTAAGAAAAAACAGACAATCCCCATACAATATTTTTATGTATTTAATATAAGTACTTGTACAATAGTTACATTCAAAATACATTTTTTTTTCTCTATTACTATTTAGTCCTTTTTGATTCTCTTGCATATGAAGGGTAGATAACCTTGTAGTTCAGCCCCTTAAAACAACAACAGCAACACAACCTTTTGCGTAGTCTGTGATGTTGACGACTCTTGAGATGTGGAAGATGGATTAAACATATCTTTTACAGCAGGGTTTAAATGTTGCTCAATAAACACTGCACTATTTTGAGTAGCAACATTTTTTCTTGTACTAGCTTTTTAGCAATGTCATGATTATTTGTTGACACCAACAGTGTTTCATTTGGTACACCTCATTGATGATCACTCACACTTAAAACCTTACCATTTCTACTTTTTAGATTGCCTCGACATTTTTTGACCTCTCTTTTGAGCATCGCCAAAATATTATTCCTTTTACATTTTGACGATTATAGTTATAAGAGTAACCTTTATAGAGTACACGTTGTTTACCTTTGTTAGTTGTAGTAAGTTCCATAGTAGCAACTAACCTGTTAGTATGATTTGCTCACTACAAAGGTTATAACTGTTCTGATAATAAAATCATTTAGCGTTGGCTTTTATATTTAATATGTACAGTTTAAAGTGTTAGCAAAAGTGAGAGCAAAATGGTAGCAGAGTGGTAGAAAATATAACATGAATTGTTAAGAAATAGTTTAAGCGGTTATGTGGATCCATTACATAATAATTTTAGCACGACGAAGCTCATTTTCTATATCCAATAGTTCTTCCTCATATTCAGTATAACCAGCCTGTTTATAGATATGCAGTTGCTTAAGCCCCCGGATTAGCTTACTTGGATTGTTCCAGTAGACAAATTTAACAAATGATTTTCTAGGTGTAAACAAAGCATTACCATTATCATTATTATATTCATCATCAACATCATCATCATCATCACAACCATTATCATTATCATCATCATCATTATCATCATCATCATGATCATTATAATCCTCATCAGTATTACTATATAGTCCTTTTTGATCCTTTTGCAATACCACATTTTGCACAGTCTGTGTTGCCTTTGATAATGTTGGGAGTTTTTCAGACATTGACAACTGTCCTAACACGACTTTCTGAGGAAATGATACATGCTTCTTAACAAAAAATGCACTATCTTGATCTGCAATATCTTTTTCTGTGACAAGTGTTTTAGCATTTTGAAGAGTTTTTTTTAAACAGCAATGATGTTTTATCTGGTACACTACATTGATGATCACTCACACTTAAGACATCACTATTTTTACTTTTCAGCTCACCTCGACACTGTTTTGAACGATGTTTTGAACAACGCCAAATAACAGTTCCATTTTTATTGGTTCGTTTTACAATATATGTATATCCTTTATAGAATGCGTATGGCATACCATTGCTATTTGTTGATACTTCCATGCCAATTGTCAAGCATGAACTAATCTCTAGCAAAGTTCACTCGATAATATAAATAATAGTTTAAAGTGAGAGGAAAAGTGGGTGCAAGAGTGGGTGCAAAAGTGGGTGCAAAAGTGGGTGCAAAAGTGAAGGCCAAAGTGGGTGCAAAAGTGGGTGCAAAGGTGGGTGTAAAGTGGGTGCAAAAGTGGGTGCAAAAGTGAGTGCAAAAGTGGGTGCAAAAGTGGGTGCAAAAGTCAGTGTAAAAGGGAGTGTAAAAGTGAGTGCAAAAGTGGGTGCATAAGTGGGTGCAAAAGTGAGTGCAAAATTGGATGTAAATGTGGGTGCAAAAGTGGGTGCCGCTTATAGTAGGCATGAATTTTACTAGACTGTGATTTGTGTAAATGTAATTTCTAAACCCCAGTAGTGAATAGTCGCCAACGGCCTAGCCGTGTTGAAACACCGGATCCCATGAGAACTCCGCAGTTAAGCAACATTGGGCGCAGTCAGAACTTGGATGGTATGCCGGTTCTAGGCACTGCGTGCTGTTGGCCAACATAAGGAGGAGCGGAAAGGCCCTGGCCACCCTACCGCAAGTAAACTCCGGCTGGGGGTAGCCTCTTCGGAGGCTCGGACCTGCCTTCGGGCAGAATACCAATTAATTAATTAGTGAATAGTCAGTTGGTTTTGATCTATGCAAGCGTAAACATGTCACATACACTGGTGATGGATACTCAAGGCTTTAATGTCAATGAAAACAAGTACAGTATATATTTAAATAGGTGGCTATCATTGATTGCACAACACGCGGGTTACCATATCGTCTTTTCGGACTAGTGTTCTAACATTTGAAGAGTTTTTTTAAACAGCAACGATGTCTTATCAGTCACACTACATTGATGATCACTCACACTTAAGACCTCACTATTTTTACTTTTTAACTCACTTTGACACTGTTTTGAACGATGTTTTGAACAACGTCAAAAACTGTTCCATTTTATTGGTTCGTTTTACAATATACGTATAGCCTTTATAGTATGCATATGGCTTACCACAACTATTCGTTGATACTTCCATATCAATTTTCAAGCATGAAATAATCTCCAATAAATTTCGCTCGATAATAGAAATAATAGTTTAAAGTGGGTGCGAAGGTGGGTGCAAAAGTGAGTGTAAAAGTGGGTGCAAAAGTGGGTTCAAAAGTGAGTGCAAAAGTGAATGTAAAAGTGGGTGCAAAAGTGGGTGCAGTTTATAGTAGGCACCATTTTTACTAGAATGTGATTTGAGTAAATGTAATTTCTATACCCAAGTAGTGAGTAGTCAGTTGGTTTTGATTTATGCAAGCGTAAACATGTCTCATACACCGATGATGGATACTCAAGGCTTCTTGGTCAACAAAACAAGTATATAGTTAAAGAGGTAGCTATTATTGATTGCACAACACTGAATCTATTTTTGAAATTTTGACAAAGTGTCTAAGTGCACTTTTGTTAATATCTCGTGAACCAATTAGACTAGGGCATTGCATGAGGTATTGTTGGACTTTTTGCCGAAGACTGCTGGTAAACACCTAAGTTCCCACGACCTTTTTAAAGATGGCGGCTGACCCACGAGGGGTGATTAAAAAGTATTCCAAGCGGCGCTTGTCGATAAGCAAACCAATAATCGAAGGGGGGTATGACAGAGCTTGAGGCGATAACCCCTTTTGATTGATACCTGTTGATTTGCCCCTTTGGACTGGTCCCCGTTGACTAGTCCCTCTGGACGGGTCCTTATTGAAGGGAGTCATTTATGACGGGCCCCTGCTGACGGGTCACTGTGGATGGATCCCTGTGGACGGGTCCCTGTTGACAGGTCCTTTGACTAATCCCTTTGGACCGGTCCCTTTGGACTGATCCCTATGGGTTGGCCCATGCATTTATCCAAATTATGTCAACAAGTGGACGCCAATATATCTCAAAAATATAAAACCATCATTGCAAGAATGTTCCCCACTAGTCAATGTGGTCGTCGAAAAATGTCCGCTTCGGGGGTGACATTTAAACCATTAAAACCCCTTGTGGATGTTACCTACTGGCACAATCCCAATAATCTCGTCCAGCGACTATAGCTGTTGCATGCTTCACGTCAAGCCGGCCATACTGGTCACGATTGGGAAATTCAAGAAATTGAGGAAGAACTTCGAAATGCCAAAATTATTGTTTAAGCCCTCACCCACTAAAATGGGTATTGCACACGAGTTGCATCGTCCAGCTAGACATCACTATCAGCGACTCAATGTGATTTCACAGCGTGTGGATGAACTTTGGCAAGCAGACTTGGTTGAAATAATTCCCTATGCTAGCGTTAACGATGGTGTACGCTATATGTTGACGGTCATTGATGTTTATTCCAAAATGGCGTTTGTTGAACCTGTGCGTCGCAAGTCTGGTCCACTAGTCACCAAGGCCTTTCAACATATTATTCAACAATCCAAACGTCAACATCAGCTGCTACAAACTGATCAGGGAAAATAATTTTTCAACAAGGATTTCTCTAGTTTTTTAAATCTAAGGATATTCACCATTACACCACGTACAGCAATCTCAAAGCCAGCGAGGTCGAGCGGTTCGACCGAACATTGAAAACCCATATGTGGAAAGTGTTTACCGCTCAGGGTACTTATCGCTGGTTGGACTTGTTACCTGACCTAGTGTCACGTTACAATGACACCAAACACAGAACCATTGGGACCAAGCCACGACTTGTGACCAAAAATATTCCACAACTGGATAAACTGTTTAACCCCATAAAAACAGCAGGCCCTAAACCTCATCGCCTTAACATCGGGGACCATGTTCGTGAGAGAAAATTCAAGTCCGTCTTCGACAAGGGCTACACACCAAATTGGGGGACTGAACTATTTCGAATTCGTCAAGTCAACCTGAACAGTCCAGTCACCTATTTACTTGAAGGCCTCAACCATCAACCCATAAAAGGCAGGTTTTATCTCCAAGAACTCCAAAAGACAGCGTTCCCTAAACATTACCTTGTGGAAAAAGTGTTGAAACAAAAAGGAAATAAACTATATGTAAAATGGTTGGGATTTAGCTCCGTCTTTAATTCTTGGATTAATAAATTACATGTTGTGTGAACCTGTGTGCCTTGTATTTATTTATTCACTCATGTTGTACTTAACCTACAGCCCTATGTAAAGTCCTCAGCTCCACATGTATTATGAGCAATACATCTTTCTTTCTCTCTTCACCTATGTTCTCTCTCACACCAACTCTCCCCCTCTCCACCCCTTCACCTCCCACCACTGTCAAAACAGGTTGTGACTTGTTAGCTCTTTCGTGCACGTGCACAGGTGAACACCTGTGTGTTAGGTCATATTACACATGAACTTGCATTTTCTCAAGTACGAACCAAAACAGGATGTGACTTATTTCACAAGGTGGACGGTAATAAAGTCATCTCACACGTGTTCACATGCATTTCGTCACTTTCCTTGCATATCGTTATCACATTATATTAGTAGGGGCTGGTGAACAACGTCAGTTCAACACACCTCTTTACACGCAAATGTAGTTAGGCCCTTTGACATAATTTAAATAAATGCATGGGCTAGTCCGTAGGGAGCAGTCCAAAGGGACTCATCCACAAGGACTCGTCCACAAGGACCTGTCAACAAGGACTCGTCCACAAGGACCTGTCAACAAGGATTTGTCCACAAGGACTCGTCCACAAGGACCTGTCAACAAGGACTTGTCCACAAGGACTCGTCCATAAGGACTTGTCCACAAAGACTCGTCCACAATGACCTGTCAACAAGGACTCGTCAACAATGACCTGTCAACAATGACCCGTCCACAGGGAACCGCTCCCCCACCCTCTTACAAAAGCCATGAGTGGGCATGCATAAAAACAAAAAAGCATGTTAATTCATATTGGCTATCCACCGTATACATGTATCTTGTGTAGAACAACGTTTCATTCCATATTGGCATTCAAACTCTCACATATTGCACTTGGAAAGCGAGATTTTCTAAAAAAAATACAATTTTCACCCCTAGTAGGGGTAGGGTATTTTGGGGTGGAAATATGTTGTCCATTGGAAAGGGGGTGTCAGTCGGTGTTCAACAACTCCTCATTTGTTAAAATCCGACCTTAAGTTCGAGAGATATCGCGTCGCCGCCATCTTGTGAGGTGGGGAGGTGGAGATGGATATGGAACATTTACAAACACACTACTGAGTTTGTAATCTAGACCTCCTATACGGTTACCTAGGCAACAAATATTCATCATCTAGGCCAGGGGTTCTCAACCTGTGGTACGCGTACCCCTTAGGGGTATGCGAAATATTTCAGGGGGTACGCGGCAGGCCATCCTTCTACTCGATCCACATGCGCAGTGAGCTTCGTGCCGTGACTACTGTGTGAGTTATTTACGGCGCGTGTATTTGACTTCCACAAAGAATTGCATATTTTCTTTACCGAGCACAATTCTAATTAATCATCAGTACTCAATGACTTTGGTTGGCTTTTAAAATTGGCCTATTTAAGTGATATTTTTTAAAAACTGAACATTTGGAATAAGTGTATGCAAGATAGTGTTTCTGATATGTTCTATGTTGAAATTAAAACTAACGCAATGATTCCAAAAATCACCCTTTGGGAAAAGGAACTGAAAAACAACAACTATATCTTGTTTTATTAAAATATCTTTCCTTATAAAATTACAAAGTTTAAACCATACTAACTAAATACCTTTTACATTTTTATAACCATTGTTACTGCCTAAGATAGGTTAGTAGGGGGTACGCAGGATGTTAATGTTTTTAAAGGGGTACGATGGTTGAAAAAGGTTGAGAATCCCTGATCTAGGCCTAAAAACATCATGTTTCTCAGTGAAGCGAACGAACTTCATCTGTATTATGCCTATTATTTGGAATGTTATTCGAAGAGAAAATTCTGTTTATTAAAACTGATTGAGACGAGAACCTTCATTTGACCCTCACAACTTGGTTAATACGGATGCGTGACTATCCCCACTTTGCGTGACAAAATTCAGGGTTGCATATATGGCTATCACGCTACCTATTAATTATTTATTGTTCCAGGCCAATTCCATTGGTCTAGAGAAAGATTTATTGATGTGTGACTATTCGCACTGTGTGTGACAAGAACTTGGGTTGCATAGGCTGCACTATATAAGTTAGTAATATTTGGTCGAGGTAAATACTTAAAAGTTGTTGCATCTAGACTGTCATTGGAGTTGCGATGGACTGTGGTGAAATCGTTAACATGATAGAGGGAGAGGGATTGGGATATCTACGTTCAATATCTGCCATTGCTAAACTATTTGCTGGCTTATTCTCGTTGTAGTAGTTCGAATAGCTTCAAAAGAAATATTTATATTCTGCTCAAAGTCTTGACATGTTTATCATTTCGTGAAGTTTTAGAAATGATTCCTTGTATAAAGTTTCAATCAAATTAATTCTCTCGTGTCTGGCAGGTTTCTTCTGCATCGGAGTTGAAAAATGAAATTGTTCCAACGTTAATTGTATCTTGAGAATCACCTGTTGCTGGTTGTATTACTATGTATAACGTGGTTGTGACCATTAGGTTATCTAGTAACTTAACATGTTATGTGTACTACTTACAAATGCACATTTTGGTTGTAGCATATGGACATTGTACTGTGATCAGAACGTTGTGAAATTGAATACGCGTATCTCAAAAATAAAGCACACAAAATTTTCTAGTTATATCTTAATGCTACAACCAATATGTGCATTTGTAAGTGCACATATCATAAGTTCATAGATACTGGTCTCGCAACCATGTTATACATTGTAATACCACCAGCAATAGGTGATCCAGATACAATTATCGTTGGAACAATTTCATTTTTCAACTCCGATGCAGATGAAACCTGCTGGACACAAGAGAGCATAGCATTAATACGATTAAAACTTTTATACAAGGAATCGTTCATTAAACTACACAAAATGTTATAGGCCTACATATTAAGTTAAGAGCGTTGTGGAGTAAATAAATATTTCTTTTGAGCTATTTGAACAACTACAAAGAGAATAAGCCAGCAAATAATGGTTTGGCAATGGCAGATATCGAACATAGAAACCTCAATTCCTCTATCGATGTTAACAAAATCACTACAGTCCATCGCAACTCCAATGGCACAGTCTAAATGCAACAACTTCTAAGTATTTTACACTCAAATACTATGGTATATCGCTGATCCAGTTTTGAAGAATTTGCTAACACCCAAAATGCGAACCAATAAGGAACTTTTAATTAAATTATTAAAGGATATCAATTTCTCTTAACACTTGGTAACCTAGTTCATAATCCATTTACGCTGATGCTGATGAAGGTACAGTACCGGTATCAAAGTAATGCCAAAACATGAAGCCTACATCGTTTAATAAATATTACATCATAGTATTGACAAGGCAGTGGTTCATCAAATGTATCACCAGCCAATATGGTTAACTAGTATCACAATAAAATGGTAAATATATACGCATTCTAATACTGTATTTGTCCATAATTCACACGTAGGCTATAATGGTCGACACAGCTGGAATTTTACTATATAAGTCTTGATCTAATAAAGGGTACGGTGGGTTATAGATAGCGGAGGAGTAAACTAAGTTACCGTACATAATTTCCAGATTCAATTTGTATCATTACAGAAGGTAGTTTTTTTTGGCTAATATCCTCCGCAGTCTATAACCCACCCACCTTTCTCTTTTTAGATCACAACTTATATATATTCCATCTGTGTCAGCCATTATCCGAGTGAATTATGCACAAGTACAGTATTGCCAACCCCACGTATATGGTACCAATAATTACTAGTTAGCACGGACTGAGTTAGCCATGTATGCAACCCCGGTTTTCGTCACGCATAATCTTTTCTATTTTTTATTATTTTTTGTTAATCTTTTCTAGACCAATGGGTTTTGCCTGGACCGATAATTACTAGGTAGCGCGGGCGGCTTAGCCATATATGCACCACTCGCATTTGTCACACACAGTGGAATTAGTCAATCATATGACCGACTTCATGACAGGTGTATTTTGTAGGCCTATCTTTCATGTTGGCAACACGAACGTGACGTCAATGTATGCACCTAGGTAACAGTTGAAAAGACCTCGTGCGCTTGAGGAACATGGCTGCCATCGTTCAATGGGCAAGAAACAAAAGCACAAATTTCCAGCGCACTAGTGATAATGGACAGCAATTTCAATTGGTATTGTCCCCTAGATTATGAATATGAGGTATGAAAATCATGTATTATCCGTATTAACGAAGTTGTGAATTTCATAGAGGCAGGTTCTCATCTCATTCACTATTAATATAATTAATTACTAGGTAGGACCGCGTTAGCCATATATGCTCCCCTGGTTTCTGTCACGCACAGTGGGAGAGTCACACAGGCACAGAAAATTTGCAAATGAAGAGTTAAAAATATATGTTAAGTGTTATACCGGTATATTTCCACACGATACTGCAATTTTTGTAGCAAGAGTATCGTTACTTCGCTTTTAATATTGCCTGCAGGACGACCTAAGTTGTCGGCAACGTTTACATTTCTGGACGGGTGTCTCTGTGTTTAACAGTAGGTCTATTTGGGTGGTGGATTCATCTTTTGACAGGAACTGTAGAATTTTTAACGATTTGAAAAGCCAGACTGAATGATGCATGCAGGTACACGTGGAAAGTAGCAACCACGTAAGCATAAAATGCTTGTCGATAATATATTCAATGACAGGCATTCATAGGTCCATGGCTTTTGCCAACTTGTGCTAAATTTCAGCATTCCACAGAGCATACGTACAGCTTTGTGAATCACTAGTTAGTCATGTTTCTCCACTTTGTTATAAATCCAATTAAACATGCAATTTTTAAAAAATAAATATAGGCCTACTGTATATAATTTGTGCACTCCTTGTTAAACTGTTTTACCTGGAGAAAAATGCAAGCAGTTGACTTGTTTCATGTCACTGTGATCAAAAGAGGAGGACATAAGGTTTTGAAATCAATAACATCAAGAGAAGCAAGGCATGCAACACTGTTTAAACTTAAGTTATTGGGGTAAAATGGTACAGGCTAGCTCAAATTATCTTGTTTTGCCATTTTCCATACCGTACTCAACAGCAGTGAGTTCCCGAGTTCTTAGCCTCATGTAAAATCTACATTATGTTGCAGATTGCCATCTGCAGTAGGAGTTATTGCACTTGAATTGATGCAACCCAAACATAGACTTCTTACCTGGTCATTTGTCAGGAGAGTAATTGCCACATTCCTCTGTTATTTCGAGAACAGCAATTTAGGATTTGTTCACAGAATTGGTATGCCTACCTATGGGATAAATAATAGTGAAATTTAATTGATATGTCAAGTAGAATGTCACCTGTACACTGCTTCAAATATCAATTCAAAACTATATTTTTCACACGCAATACAGAAACACGTTTTAATTTAAATTCTTAAAATAAGCGTACTTACTTGTCGTAGCAGAAGAAAAACTGTTCACTTCTCATTACCACGAAGAAGATTTGATGTAAAAAAAGGTGAGAAAGAACACAACATCAGCTTATTTAGCTTATTTTATACGGCCAATATTACTACATGCAACATATAAACAGAGCCGCCATGGCGTGGTCAGTGCCGCCAAACCAGTAGAAATAATGTTTATTTAATGATAAGTGCCGTAATTACCGTCTGTGATCAAGATAATTGCAAGGAAATGTTAATTAGGAATTATGTGTATATTTATTGACTAAATATAGGGATATGTTTGCAATTCAATTACAACGTGTATCATGCATATGTTGGCAAGACGATGTACAGCGCTCCATACGACTGGCACGCGCTACTACACCGATGGTGCCAAATGATCGCTATCTGGTTGACACTCCCCCCCCCCCCCCCCCTCAGTCAACCTGTTGTACCATATAGGACACTTTTATGGAGTAGTCATCTCATCCAAAAGATATTAATTAATAGTATAATTGCGCACGAAAGTACATTTGGAATGAATACATCATAGGCTAATATCACAAACACTGTCAGATGAGAAGTTAAATAGACCAGCGGTGCATCGTTTCCACCGGCCTCCACCACAAACCGCGCTCGAGACCCGGATCCCACCAACCCACCAACCAGTGCGCGCCCCACATTACATGATACTTGGTCTGTGATCGATATCATAATAATAAAGGAACTGCGGAAAATGTGCATTACATTTTCGAGTACTCCAATAAGGACAGTGTTCTCTCAGAGCATTCACTAAAATGATATCGACCACACTGTTTAGCACATAATATGCACACACACTGCTCAGAAGGTCCATGAAAGCCACGCCGCACGCACAGCTTATGATGGAAGCCGTGCACAGCAAGTCTATTCAGAGCACTCCTCATTTCATTGTTCGGTTCAGTCCAATTTCTCTGAGACATGGCATCAGTCCCATAGAATTCTATGTCGATTTCCGCTCGCTTTATTTGTCTCATCCTTAGGAATTCCTGTTCCTGTCCAGTAGAAGGCAACTGCAATCGAGATCTTAAGTCTTCAACAAGAAAAGTTTTCCTGGCAAGTTCATAAACAAGTCGGAAGTGCGTGTATTTTGATACTCCCAGGGCAGCTTTTAAGTATCGCGCTTTGACTTTTTCAATTGATCTGAGATCGCTCAAGCTTAATTTATCCCAGACTATGTCTAACCCATATGTGAGGTTCGGAACAATCTTGGCATCAAAGAGTGCTAAGACGGATTTCAGTGAAAGTCGAGATATGTTTCTAATATCGAAAATAGCTTTAGTGGCCGATGCCACCCGCTGTTTTATGTGAATCCTGAAAGATTGCATGGTAGTTTGCAGAGTCAATCCTAGATAAGTAAAGCTATTTACAATTTGAAGGGGAGTATATTTCAAAATTATACTGTCGTCATTGGACGCTCGTCCGCCTTTCCTGAAGATCATATATGTCGTTTTCTCGACGTTAACCTGCAAATCGTTGGTAGACGCCCATGCCTCCAGAGAGGAAACAGCCGATTGTAGCTCACTGATGACACGGGAGCCCAGAACCATATCATCCGCATAAATGTACAGTTTTATTTCCGGTGAGTCTTCTTTGATCGCTCGAACAACATCGTGGGTTGCGACGTTAAAAAGAAAGGGACTCAGGGGAGTAGTGAAGTGAGGCCGATCTGCTTCACTCCAGAACCCTCCTTGCCCCACTACTAAGCCTCAGCCATGTAATATTTGTCAATATCTCTCGAACGCATGGTCGGAGATTCACGAATGAGGTGTTGTTGGACTCGGGCTGACGTTCTCTTTCCTATGGACCATGTATTGTATTTTTCAAAAAGAAATGAAATTTTTCGTTTTCGAAAATAGGCGATAGTTTGAAAACCAAACATGATTGAACGATGTGTGCCATGGCCCAAGCGAATGGTCATTATGACCTTTATTTTTTTAATAAAACCTTTTTACTTTTTATGTTTTTTTGAAAACCTTGAATTTTGAAAATCCTATATTTTGGAAACTAGGAATTTTACAAAAAAGTTTATTTGACGTAAATGAATGGTCCCTACCCCCTCTACTTCCAAAATAAATTTCAAGTCTCTAGGACAAAAATCTGACAGTAGTGTGGTAACACGGGTTCTACACCACTTCTTTTTGAACCCTCCTCGTATTTGCCCCGAACCTGATATCTCGCTAACCAATCATGGGATTTGAACATATAGGGTGTCCTAGCACTCGTAGTGACGCCCCCTACTTTCCTATAGGCTATTTATTTAATTAAAAGACCAAAACTAAAAGGTCATTCGCTTTTAATATCTCGCGAACCAATCATGCTAGAGGCGTGTACGAGGGGTCCAAGGACTCGGGATGACGTCTTATTTGCCATGGACCACTCGTTATATTAAAAAAATTGGAAACTCGATTTTGGGGTAAACAAGTGTTTTTTGTGATTTTTGCTGATATCTCACGGACCAATAACTCTAGAGACCTGTACGAGGTGTCCTAGGACTCGGGCTAACGCCCCCTGTTTGAAACTATGTTTGAAATTTTGACAAAGGGCCTAACGACACTTTTGTTGAAAAAAATATTAATTTTTATTTACCTGTTTATAATGTTCATGAAGCGTGGTGTTGAGAGAGATGATACTGCTGGGTGTGTGTGTGTTTCAAAGAACCTGTCGCTAACCACAAGGACCATGCTTAATAGAACAATCGCTATTTCAGCGGGTCGATGTATGACAGAGTGAGGGTGCGTTTTTTCACACATTTTACCTTTGACGTGTAAACGGTGATGAGAACTTGGTTCTATGTTGGTCGAAGCGAGTACAGAAAACAAACTTGCAGACGAGCAGGAGGTGAATGTCATTTGAGCTTATTGGAATGCGCTGATCTGACTTGACAACAGGTGCAATGGAAAAATGACAATGACGCTTGAAGGTGAAATAATCTGACCATCGTGGTTGCAGGGGAGTGCGAAATGCGTGCACACACGTGTGAGATGACATGTACGCTAAACAAGTTACATCCTGTTTTGCTTCGTACGTGACAAAATGCAAGTTAACGTGTAATATGATCCAACACACGTGTTCACCTTGGACGTTATCTGTCCACGTGTCCGATAACAGAATGTTCAAAGCGTGGGAATCACTGAATCAGTAAAAAGTATCATGCAACTTGTGGAAATGATGTCACAACCAATAGATAGGCAAGAGCTGCGAACAGCAGTGGTGGGAGGTGGAGGGGGGAGAGGGGGAGGGGTAATGTAAGAGAGAACACAGGTGGAAAGGGAAAGACAAACATTTATGAACATGCATGAAGCGCGGAGCGCTGTACACACAGAGCTATAGGTAGTGTACAACATGTGTGAATAAGAAGTACACAGGTTCACACAACATGTAATTTATTGTTCCAAGAATTAAACGTAGAGTTAAACCCTAACCATTTGGCATATAGTTTATTTCCTTTTTGTTTCGCATACGAACATGTGTGATGTTTACCATGTGTGTTGAAACATAGCTAGGTAGAGAAAGAATTAGTGTAGGCTACATGTATGGTGACTGACAAGTCTTTTACCATTGAAACTTGTTTTTCAGATCAAACTGCAGTATAGAGAGAGTATAGGTTGCAGGTATGGGTTAATAAATGGTGAACGGTGTACTCAAACTCTGATTTATCGATTCAAGAATTAAGAGTAGACTATCTTTAATTGATTGGTTAAAGAGGATAGCTAATACACACAAAAAAAATGCTCAGTGGTTACCGGGACAAGATGGTCGCTACAGACAACAAGCTTTAAATACTTGAGGCTAATAATCTATACACACACACTCGCTTGTTCTAAACTAAACTGTGTTGCTGTCAGTGCTCAGACAGTAGGCTGATGACAAAATGCATTGCTAACGGAAATGTAATCATTTCCGGTTGTATAATGTTACCAGCTATCCATTTTGTGTTGTAGTGTTATGCACTTTTAGCTCTTGTACTCGTGATCTTAACTCGATTTCCAGGTCTGAGGCCTAGAACGAGTCAAGCTAAGAAACAAGGGCATGGTGGTGTAGTGGTTAAGCTGTTAGCCTTTTCACCAGGGTTCGATTTCAGGTTAATATGCATGTCATAAACATATTAAACAAAACAAAACAGAGATAACATTTAATACTGATTACCGGTACATTTCTGTCTTTTCAAATTATTACTTGGATTATAAATACATAGGTGAACTGGGTTTGATATACAGTTAATGCTGTCTATCACACACTAGACTGTAAGAAAGCCAAATAGCAAAAGGCGTAGGTAGAGCAGTGGTAAAATTGCTATATGTAGAGAACTACCTAGCGGTTTTATGAACTGGCAAAACTATATCGCTTAAACAGTGCAGGATACAATCCAGCAATCAAATTTGTGTCCTGTGGAACAGAGAAAATTCACTTTTACTTTGATGGATAGCAAATGAGTGCAGATGAATGACCTATGCATTAGCCTACCATAGGGTTATAACCACGAGGTGGAGGTGTGACTTCTATATTTTATTGTTTAGAGACATGGGTTTTTGTAACCAGTAGATTTAGTATTTTGTAAATATTCATTTTTGTAATTGCAAATAGTGGAAACATTTTTTGTAATAGTAAATGTTAAATGTATAACTAAAAGTTATTTGGGATAAGTGTGCATGTCAAGGATAAATAGCGTGGTTGTATTTGTTTTTCAAAAACAGGTATGGTTGTGTGAATGTATGACTATAGATAGAATTATAGAGAGAGAGAGAAAGCTTGTGTGTGTGTGTGTGTGTGTGTGTGTGGGTAGCATTTGTTTTTCAACCAAAGCAAACATGGCATGGTAGGATGGTGGGGTAATTAATGTATATAGCAAATGGTAAATAGTATACTGTATTTTTTTAACACTTGTGTTTTTTTTAATGCAGCAGTAGATAGGTGTTATTTTGTAAAACGGTCTTACCTACAGTAGTAGTAGTAGTAGTAGTAGTAGTAGTAGTAGTAGTAGTAATAGTAGGCCTATATGGTTTTGGAAACAAACAGAAAGAGAATGCACTATTGCCATGGCCAAGCACTTCCATTAAGGTGATTTCAAGAAAATTTAAATCAGCAGATGTGTGTTTTTACAAAACTAAACTTTCAGCATGGACTAAATCATAAACGTGTCGTCTGTGATATGGAAAAAAATAGGAAATCCATGTTTCCATATCAACACAATTTAAAAACTTGAAACTGACATTTAAAAAATGTAAATGGGAAATTGACAAATGTGTAAACAACAAAATGGAAAATTCTTGTTTCCATATCATGAAATCCAAAAACTTTAAACTGACATTTTCAAATCGTGTACATGGAAAATTGACAAATGGCCATGTGTAAAATGTGAAAATGAAAAAAAAAATGAACAAATGGCTATCATTATTTAAAAAAATAAAAAACCGTCGTGTTCTATCGTTAAAGTGTGAATCAAACCACATCTACTTGTTTGGATCACCCGAGACTGAGTAGACCTGTTTTAGTCCTAATATACTTTTAAAATTTTATGTTAAAGCTCAAATTGAACTCAAGAGCTTTAGAGTGCCAGCTAACTATTATAACCGTTACGTCACAAAGACAACTTTACACTACTCTTAATGAACAATAATAAGAAAAAAGAATAATAAATGTTCATTTTTTTTAGGATGAACATGGTGACACTGTTTCTGTTGCACAGTCTGCTAGCTACTAGCCAGCAGCTGGGGTCTTAGAAAACGATACAGTTGACATTTTGTAATGAGATGTGACATGTTTCAAAGTACAGTATTATGGGTTGCTGTTGAGTAAAAACTATTCCTGTACAAGGAAGCAAGGGTTCGAACCCCTTACCTAACATTTCTATTGCCTGAACATGGCTTGACGACACTGTATTATTATGATACTCGGTACACAAACCATAGATAGAGTGTATTGTTTAAGATCACTTTCTTTCTGAACATAGGTGGAGACTGTTGATGGTTAACAATGGCATTAATATAGTAGAACGTGGGTATAGCAATTAAGAAAAAACAAACAATCCCCATACAATATTTTTATGTATTTAATATAAGTACTTGTACAATAGTTACATTCAAAATACATTTTTTTTTCTCTATTACTATTTAGTCCTTTTTGATTCTCTTGCATATGAAGGGTAGATAACCTTGTAGTTCAGCCCCTTAAAACAACAACAACAACAACAACAACACAACCTTTTGCGTAGTCTGTGATGTTGACGACTCTTGAGATGTGGAAGATGGATTAAACATAACTTTTACAGCAGGGTTTAAATGTTGCTCAATAAACACTGCACTATTTTGAGTAGCAACATTTTTTTCTTGTACTAGCTTTTTAGCATTGTCATGATTATTTGTTGACACCAACAGTGTTTCATTTGGTACACCACATTGATGATCACTCACACTTAAAACCTTACCATTTCTACTTTTTAGATTGCCTCGACATTTTTTTTACCTCTCTTTTGAGCATCGCCAAAATATTATTCCTTTTACATTTTGACGATTATAGTTATAAGAGTAGCCTTTATAGAGTACACGTTGTTTACCTTTGCTAGTTGTAGTAAGTTCCATAGTAGCAACTAACCTGTTAGTATGAGTTGCTCACTACAAAGGTTATAACTGTTCTGATAATAAAATCATTTAGCGTTGGCTTTTATATTTAATATGTACAGTTTAAAGTGTTAGCAAAAGTGAGAGCAAAATGGTAGCAGAGTGGTAGAAAATATAACATGAATTGTTAAGAAATAGTTTAAGCGGTTATGTGGATCCATTACATAATAATTTTAGCACGACGAAGCTCATTTTCTATATCCAATAGTTCTTCCTCATATTCAGTATAACCAGCCTGTTTATAGACATGCAGTTGCTGAAGCCGCCGGATTAGCTTACTTGGATTGTTCCAGTAGACAAATTTAACAAATGATTTTCTAGGTGTAAACAAAGCATTACCATTATCATTATTATATTCATCATCAACATCATCATCATCATCATAACCATTATCATTATCATCATCATCATTATCATCATCATCATGATCATTATAATCCTCATCAGTATTACTATATAGTCCTTTTTGATCCTTTTGCAATACCACATTTTGCACAGTCTGTGTTGCCTTTTGGTGTATTCTTGGAATACACGTTAAAAGAGAATATAATTTTAATGCTCTTTTCTTGTTGATTTCTTCCTTTTTTATCAAACACCAACAGTGATCTTCTATGTTCTCTTTGATGGTCATGTCTCTTATGTCATTGTGAGTCTGTTCTAGATATATATCTTCCATGACCCACCTAGCGTCATCTAGCAGCGAATCTCTGAAGCTCCTCAATTCTTCCTGGTGCAAGAGGACTTCCTTTTCCATCTGGCCACCAGATCTCGTTGCCATCGCCAGTTATTATCTCCGTGATCAAGAGACCTTCGTCTACGTTTTCACTCACCATGCTGCGCTAGTATCGCCTGCTATCAACTCTTTGAAGACCATTTCCTCAAGAGAATTTAAGTTTAACATTTCTACTCGTCCGATTACCATAAATAAGGCCATGAATATTTATCCTAAATCCCAATTGATCTTTCCTAAACCTTCTACTTACAAACCAAGTTAATAAAATTGTTACTTTAAGGTCTATTGCCATGAGGTGTCATTCTAAAGACGTGCCCTCCCACCTTTGCTTATATCTCATTCATTAATTTCTGCATAACCACGTGTTTCATACACGGTTCAAGCTTACATTGTTTCTCCCTTATAATCAGGGAATACAATTCTTTCAACTCAGGAGTGAGTTATTTCTAGGTTTCACGAAAGGGAAACTTGCCCCATTAGTCTCGTGATTCCTAATTAAACATAGGAAGTCTAGAACCTTCCTTTTGACTTTCTCTTCAGGTTACACAGTAAGTGACCTTCCATCTTTTGTATAATTGTAATAAAAGTAATTCTGCACAAATATAAGAAGTTACAGGAACTTCTATCTTATTCTTCATGTTTTTCTTATTGTTATTTTCGAAGTGGTTACTTTCTCTAGAATGTTTTCTCAGAAATTTCTTATAGTACACACCTTGTACTCTATTTATTGTTAAACTTGAATCACCTTAATTGTCTTTAAATTTTGAATTTTTATCTTCGCTACTTTAAATCCTTGCTAGGATTTTATAAATGTTTGAAACCTAATAAATTGTTAATTGCCTGGAGCAAACTTTAAATGTTAGGAGGTCTGCGACCCCAAATTGTTACAAAAAATTGAAACTATATACTTGTCAAATTTATTAGACTTCTTTGCATTGTTAAATAAATTCAAACTTTCCTTTTCGACTCATCATTTCTCTAATACAATGGTTAGGCAAGATCCTGTCTTCCTTGGCTCTTCCTACTCAATGCAATTAAATCTATTGATAGGGCTTTCACCACTCGTTGCATTTGAGCAAGAACTCTTAGTGGTAATCTCTTTAAAGTTTCTCTTAGCTTTAATAGCTAATTCTAACTGGCCAGTAAGGCAAGTACAGCTCGCTACGCCAGCTACCTGCTTGTGGAGATCCTCTCCGAAAACTTATGGTTGGTTTTCCAAAAAATAAGTGTTTCTCTTTGTCTAAACTATAAGCGGCACCCACTTTTGCACCCACATTTACATCCTTTTTTTGCACTAACTTTTGCACCCACTTTTACACTCACTTTTACACTCCCTTTCACACTGACTTTTGCACCCGCTTTTACACCCACTTTTCCACTCACTTTTGCACCCACTTTTGCACCCACTTTTGCACCCACTCTTGCACCCACTTTTCCTCTCACTTTAAACGATTATTTATATTATCGAGTGAACTTTGCTAGAGATTAGTTCATGCTTGACAATTGACATGGAAGTATCAACAAATAGCAATGGTATGCCATACGCATTCTATAAAGGATATACATATATTGTAAAACGAACCAATAAAAATGGAACTGTTATTTGGCGTTGTTCAAAACATCGTTCAAAACAGTGTCGAGGTGAGCTGAAAAGTAAAAATAGTGATGTCTTAAGTGTGAGTGATCATCAATGTAGTGTACCAGATAAAACATCATTGCTGTTTAAAAAAACTCTTCAAAATGCTAAAACACTTGTCCCAGAAAAAGATATTGCAGCTCAAGATAGTGCATTGTTTGTTAAGAAGCATGTATTATCTCCTCAGAAAGTCGTGTTAGGACAGTTGTCAATGTCTGAAAAACTCCCAACATTATCAAAGGCAATACAGACTGAGCAAAATGTGGTATTGCAAAAGGATCAAAAAGGACTATATAGTAATACTGATGAGGATTATAATGATCATGATGATGATGATAATGATGATGATGATAATGATAATGGTTGTGATGATGATGATGTTGATGATGAATATAATAATGATAATGGTAATGCTTTGTTTACACCTAGAAAATCATTTGTTAAATTTGTCTACTGGAACAATCCAAGTAAGCTAATCCGGGGGCTTCAGCAACTGCATGTCTATAAACAGGCTGGTTATACTGAATATGAGGAAGAACTATTGGATATAGAAAATGAGCTTCGTCGTGCTAAAATTATTATGTAATGGATCCACATAACCGCTTTAACTATTTCTTAACAATACATGTTATATTTTCTACCACTCTGCTACCATTTTGCTCTCACTTTTGCTAACACTTTAAACTGTACATATTAAATATAAAAGCCAACGCTAAATGATTTTATTATCAGAACAGTTATAACCTTTGTAGTGAGCAAATCATACTAACAGGTTAGTTGCTACTATGGAACTTACTACAACTAACAAAGGTAAACAACGTGTACTCTATAAAGGCTACTCTTATAACTATAATCGTCAAAATGTAAAAGGAATAATATTTTGGCGATGCTCAAAAGAGAGGTTCAAAAAATGTCGAGGCAATCGAAATAGTAGAAATGGTAAGGTTTTAAGTGTGAGTGATCATCAATGTGGTGTACCAAATAAAACACTGTTGGTGTCAACAAATAATCATGACAATGCTAAAAAGCTAGTACAAGAAAAAAATGTTGCTACTCAAAATAGTGCAGTGTTTATTGAGCAACATTTAAACCCTGCTGTAAAAGTTATGTTTAATCCATCTTCTACATCTCAAGAGTCGTCAACTACAAGGCTACCTACCCTTCATATGCAAGAGAATCAAAAAGGACTAAATAGTAATAGAGAAAAAAGAAATGTATTTTGAATGTAACTATTGTACAAGTACTTATATTAAATACATAAAAATATTGTATGGGGATTGTCTGTTTTTTCTTAATTGCTATACCCACGTCCTACTATATTAATGCCATTGTTAACCATCAACAGTCTCCACCTATGTTCAGAAAGAAAGTGATCTTAAACAATACACTCTATCTATGGTTTGTGTACCGAGTATCATAATAATACAGTGTCGTCAAGCCATGTTCAGGCAATAGTAATGTTAGGTAAGGGGTTCGAACTCTTGCTTCATTGTACAGGATTAGTTTTTACTCAACAACAACCCATAATACTGTACTTTGAAACATGTCACATCTCATTACAAAATGTCAACTGTATCGTTTTCTAAGTCCCCAGCTGCTGGCTAGTAGCTAGCAGACTGTGCAACAGAAACAGTGTCACCATGTTCATCCTAAAAAAAATAAACATTTATTATTCATTTTTCTTATTATTGTTCATTAAGAGTAGTGTAAAGTTGTCTTTGTGACGTAACGGTTATAATAGTTAGCTGGCACTCTAAAGCTCTTGAGTTCAATTTGGGCGTTAACATAAAATTTTATAAGTATATTAGGACTAAAACAGGTCTACTCAGTCTCGGGTGATCCAAATAAGTAGATGTGGTTTGATTCACACTTTAACGATAGAACACGACGGTTTTTTATTTTTTTAAATAATGATAGCCATTTGTTCCTTTTTTTTCATTTTCACATTTTACACATGGCCATTTGTCAATTTTCCATGTACCCGATTTGAAAATGTCAGTTTAAAGTTTTTGGATTTCATGATATGGAAACAAGAATTTTCCAGTTTGTTGTTTACACATTTGTCAATTTCCCATTTACATTTTTTAAATGTCAGTTTTAAGTTTTTAAATTGTGTTGACACGGAAACATGGATTTCCTTTTTTTTTCATATCACAGACGACACGTTTATGATTTAGTCCATGCTGAAAGTTTAGTTTTGTAAAAACACACATTTGCTGATTTAAATTTTCTTGAAATAACCTTAATGGAAGTGCTTGGCCATGGCAATAGTGCATTCTCTTTCTATTTGTTTCCAAAACCATATAGGCCTACTACTACTACTACTACTACTACTACTACTACTACTACTACTGTAGGTAAGACTGTTTTACAAAATAACACCTATCTACTGCTGCCTTAAAAAAACACAAGTGCTAAAAAAAATACAGTATACTATTTACCATTTGCTATATACATTAATTACCCCACCATCCTACCATGCCGTGTTTGCTTTGGTTGAAAAATCAATGCTACCCACACACACACACACACACACACACACACACAAGCTTTCTCTCTCTCTCTCTCTCTCTCTCTATCATTCTATCTATAGTCATACATTCACACAACCATACCTGTCCTTGAAAAACAAATACAACCACGCTATTTATCCTTGACATGCACACTTATCCCAAATAACTTTTAGTTATACATTTAACATTTACTATTACAAAAAATGTTTCCACTATTTACAATTACAAAAATGAATATTTACAAAATACTAAATCTACTGGTTACAAAAACCCATGTCTCTAAACAATAAAATATAGAAGTCACACCTCCACCTCGTGGTTATAACCCTATGGTAGGCTAATGCATAGGTCATTCATCTGCACTCATTTGCCATCCATCAAGGTAAAAGTGCATTTTCTCTGTTCCACAAGATACAAATTTGATTGCTGGATTGTATCCTGCACTGTTTATGCGATAGAGCTTTGCCAGTTCATAAAACCGCTAGGTAGTTCTCTACATATAGCAATTTTACCACTGCTCTACCTACGCCTTTTGCTATTTGGCTTTCTTACAGTCTAGTGTGTGATAGACAGCATTAACTGTATATCAAACCCAGTTCACCTTTGTATTTATAATCCAAGTAATAATTTGAAAAGACACAAATGTAATCAGTTTTAAACGTTATCTCTGTTTTGTTTTGTTTAATATGTTTATGACATGCATATTAACCTGAAATCGAACCCTGGTGAAAAGGCTAACAGCTTAACCACTACACCACCATGCCCTTGTTTCTTAGCTTGACTCGTACTAGGCCTCAGACCTGGAAATCGAGTTAAGACCACCAGTACAAGAGCTAAAAGTGCTTAACACTACAACACAAAATGGATAGCTGGTAACATTATACAACCGGAAATGATTACATTTCCGTTAGCAATGCATTTTGTCATCAGCCTACTGTCTGAGCACTGACAGCAACACAGTTTAGTTTGGAACAAGCGAGTGTGTGTGTATAGATTATTAGCCTCAAGTATTTAAAGCTTGTTGTGTGTAGCGGCCATCTTGTCTCGGTAACTACTGAGCATTTTTTTGTGAGTTTTAGCTATCCTCTTTAACCAATCAATTAAAGATAGTCTACTCTTAATTCTTGAATCGATAAATCAGAGTTTGTGTACACCGTTCGTCATTCATTAACCCATACATGCAACCTATACTCTCTCTATACTGCAGTTTGATCTGAAAAACAAGTTTCAATGGTAAAAGACTTGTCAGTCACCATACATGTAGCCTACTCTAATTCTTTCTCTACCTAGCTATGTCTCATCACACATGGTAAACATCACACATGTTCGTATGCGAAACAAAAAGGAAATAAACTATATGTCAAATGGTTAGGGTTTAACTCTACGTTTAATTCTTGGATCAATAAATTACATGGTGTGTGAACCTGTGTACTTCTTATTCACACATGTTGTACACTACCTATAGCTCTGTGTGTACAGCGCTCCGCGCTTCATGCATGTTCATACATGTTTGTCTTTCCCTTTCCACCTGTGTTCTCTCTTACATTACCCCTCCCCCTCTCCCCCCTCCACCTCCCACCACTGCTGTTCGCAGCTCTTGCCTATCTAATGGTTGTGACATCATTTCCACAAGTTGCATGATACTTTTTACTGATTCAGTGATTCCCACGCTTTGAACATTCTGTTATCGGACACGTGGACAGATAACGTCCAAGGTGAACACGTGTGTTGGATCATATTACACGTTAACTTGCATTTTGTCACGTACGAAGCAAAACAGGATGTAACTTGTTTAGCGTACATGTCATCTCACACGTGTGTGCACGCATTTCGCACTCCCCTGCAACCACGATGGTCAGATTATTTCACCTTCAAGCGTCATTGTCATTTTTCCATTGCACCTGTTGTCAAGTCAGATCAGCGCATTCCAATAAGCTCAAATGACATTCACCTCCTGTTCGTCTGCAAGTTTGTTTTCTGTACTCGCTTCGACCAACATAGAACCAAGTTCTCATCACCGTTTACACGTCAAAGGTAAAATGTGTGAAAAAACGCACCCTCGCTCTGTCATACATCGACCCGCCGAAATAGCAATTGTTCTATTAGCATGGTCCTTGTGGTTAGCGACAGGTTCGTTGAAACACACACACACCCAGCAGTATCATCTCTCTCAACACCACGCTTCATGAACATTATAAACAGGTAAAGAAAAATTAATATTTTTTTCAACAAAAGTGTCGTTAGGCCCTTTGTCAAAATTTGAAACATAGTTTTAAACAGGGGGCATTAGCCCGAGTCCTAGGACACCTCGTACACGTCTCTAGCGTTATTGGTCCGTGAGATATCAGCAAAAATCACCAAAAAAACACTTGTTTACCCCAAAATCGAGTTTCCAATTTTTTTTAAATATAACGAGTGGTCCATAGCAAATAAGACGTCAGCCCGAGTCCTTGGACCCCTCGTACACGCCTCTAGCATGATTGGTTCGCGAGATATTAAAAGCGAATGACCTTTTAGTTTTGGTCTTTTAATTAAATAAAGAGCCTATAGGAAAGTAAGGGGCGTCACTACGGGTGCTAGGACACCTTATATGTTCAAATCCCATGATTGGTTAGCGAGATATCAGGTTCGGGGCAAATACGAGGAGGGTTCAAAAAGAAGTGGTGTAGAACCCGTGTTACCACACAACTGTCAGGTTTTTATCCTAGAGACTTGAAATTTATTTTGTAGGTAGAGGGGGTAGGGACCATTGATTTACGTCAAATAAACCTTTTTGTAAAATTCCTAGTTTCCAAAATATAGGATTTTCAAAATTCAAGGTTTTCAAAAAGACATAAAAAGTAAAAAGGTTTTATTACAAAAAATAAAGGTCATAATGACCATTCGTTTGGGCCATGGCACAACGTTCTATCATGTTTGGTTTTCAAACTATCGTCTATTTTCAAAAACGAAAAAAAAACATTTTTTTTTTTGAAAAATACAATACATGGTCCATAGGAAAGAGATCGTCAGCCCGAGTCCAACGACACCTCATTCGTGAATATCCGACCATGCGTTATAGAGATATTGACAAATATTACATGGCTGAGGCTTAATAGTGGGGCATGGAGGGTTCTGGAGTGAAGCAGAATCGGCCTCACTTCACTACTCAGGGGATCTCCCTGAAGCACGCCATTTGTTTGCAATATCTCTTTCGATACTGTTACATTGTCTGAAATATGAACGTAGTTACTCCTTAATATATTATGGATCAGGATTGTGAGTGGTTTGTTGTCCTTCACCAACTCATCTAGTTTCGAGGAAATTATGACCCGGTTTAAGTTGTCGAAAGCCTTTGTAAAATCAATGAAAACTGCGTGAAATTTGCCTCGTGGTGATTTAAGTGCGTTTTCAACATCGTCCTTGAGATTTTTAATGGCCTGAATTGTACTCCTCCCCCTTCTAAATCCAAATTGCTCTTCTGGTATCTTACTATCAATTTCATCGGAGAACCGTTTTGCCACAAGATATTGTAATTACGGAGCAACGTACCGTACGCGCATTCTGACGGTGTGCAGCAGTAGTAGTACAACCATATATTTGCCCTTATTCTTTGGTCTCTCTCCTTAATATGCCCAAGACCAACTACAATACTCAGACCTTAAATGCAGGTATCGAAAGTGTGAAAATGGCGTATGCGGATGCCCGAGATATTGTTTGTTTACATTCGTTGCTGGGATACAATATTAGCTTTGATTAGCTTCGTTTGATGAAAGTTGGAATAAACTATTGCTCATCTGTAATTTGTAGTGTCATCAGTATGTCTGTAAAGTCCAGTTCGCGTTAATATACTGTAATCGGGTATACATATGACGTGATAATACGCTTATTATGGACTGGTTCGTTTGTGTGATGATTGTTCAGTCGACCGATGGCATTGTGTCATTTACTGCAGATGTTGAAGTACCTAAGACTAAAGCATTAATAGAAGTGTCTTAAGAATATACACCGCAATGATTTGCTAGTTGTGACAATATAATAACAGCTTTGTACACTTCAGTATTGGTAGTGTCGAACTTAAGTACGTAAAGGGAAAACGCAATGAGCATCTACGGCAAGACCAAACCGTCGACGTTATCTTGAACGCTCAGCTTCATGTGCCTCCTTAAATCCTTATCAGTCTGGCAGATGTTCTACACTGCCTTGTATACATGCCAAATACTACAGTGAACTTCTGTTTTATTGGTTAAGGAAGATGTTCCCCCTGGGTCAAACAGTGAACTCATTGTGTTCCGTCATTATTCATACTTTTGTGATTCTTACAGCTTGCAAGTTATTTATTATTATGATGTGTGTAATAAAGTGTTGTGAGTAACTTGCCAATTATGTACTTATATAGCAAGATGGTGTGCCGCGATAATTCCGTAAGAGGGAGATGGTGCTTTCCTGCCTACATTACTTTACTAAATCAACTATTTCCAGCGTACAACTATTCCAAACGTTAACAGCGAATGTTTAATAGGTTAGATGGTAACATATCGCGTCCTTTGTGTGTGGTATACTCCATAACTATGTTCAGATATCCTCACGACGACTTCTTTGCATATTTACATCAACTAATTCGGTGTGATGTTTTACCCGAGATTTTAGAGAATTCCACGAGAGGTCTTAATTGAATTATAGCGATGGTTCGATTATTTCAGGCAACTATTCCCATTCCGATTGTGTACACAACTACTCTGCATGTGCTGGGACAGCACTTCAGTAACCGGGTACTTTCTTCTCTCCAACTTCAGAATCTGTTTGATTTTATGCTAATATTAATCTATAATTACTGAACTTAAATACAAATCGTGATAACTCGCCAAAAAGCTTCTTATTCAACCAGAGAAACAGTGAGACTATTGTAGCTGCCCCTTGGGTGACGACGAAGAAACCTATAATTCGAGGCCAGCACTATATAGATAGCCGGCCACGTGGTGTTGGGGTAGCGCAACTGCTTCTCACCCGGAGGTCCCGGGTTCGATCCCCGGCTCCGTCAGGGATTTTAAAACTGACGTGAGGGTTGGAACGGTGTGCACTCAGCCTCGTGAGGACAATTGAGTAGCTGTCTGACAGTAAGACAGCGCCCCGATCACGAATACCAAGATTAACGGCCGAGGGGACCCGACGCGCTGATCACGCGTCACCCCAATGTCTGCAGGCCAAATGGCTGGGCAGCGGTCGCTTGGTCGGCCTTAGCCCGTCATGGGCTGGATAGTGCCAGGGGTTGACTTGACTATATAGATAAATTAATTCAGATAAGTCTAAATTATCGATGCATATTTCTTCGGAACCTAGTCTTGTGATATCTTTTATGCTCTTATGTGAGTAAAAATAAGAATTTACACGGACTGTGACAAGCCCGATGACATGATCTTAGCTATGGTAAGGCAACCATTGTCGCCATGTTTTTTCTACATTAAGGTCTGAGGATTGAAGTTGGTCTTGATATACCTGATGCCTGCGGTATACCAAAATCAGCTGACGTATTGATTTTAAAAAATGTGTTAAATGACAGTGGAATACTGGAAAACGTGTGTCCGACATTATTATTACTATGCTATACCACAAGACGTTCGAACCGGTTCGAACATGCGGAATATTAATAAAAATTGTTCGGTAAAATCCTGCGAGGAGGGAAAATTATAACTAGACCCATATTCTAGGACTCCATAATAGGCCAGGCTACCACTGTCTTTCATTACTCAATTTGTATATTTAAAAACTTATACAATCAATGAAATTGATATAGTACAATATCCTGTCATTGATGGGAATTTCCTAACCTTCAATTATCTGTCCGATTGCAATCTAACCTAGCATTGATCCTATCAGGAAACATTCAGAATAGTCTGATTGCCCACAATTGTCCTATCTTACTGCAATGCCATATATGCCTATATACTGGGTCGTATTTATCTAATTAGAAAACCATTTTTCATAGAGGAGCTTTTACAACGACTTTCAAAACACTATCTAAATTTAGGGATTTAGCACAAAGGTTTTCTTGGTGTATTAAGCAGTGATATTGCATTACAGAAATGTTTCCTACTTTGCAGTAATTTAACTAACCCTACTCGTTTTCCTGCAAATGCAAGAGCTCCGTCTATAATATCTAAATCAATATTCACTGTCAACAATTTATTTTCTGTAGAAATGCTTTCCTTGCCTGAGTCAACCTACTTTCTATATCCTCTTTGTTTTGTCCATCACTAGTTATTTTGCTTCTAACGTAGCATAAGCCTCCTACTTCCATAAGCGTTTCACCTGCCAAATTGACGTCAATGGGGTGTTTCTGATTTCCTTCGGTTGAATTCTATTATTTTTGTTTTACATTGATTGATTTGTATCATGAATTCTTTCCTCAAGACATATTTCATTCCATTTAAAAACTCATTCAAATCCTCTCATGAATCGTAGTGGCTTCGGTGGCATAGTTTGTAGCATGATGACATTCTGACGGGTTCAAACCGGCCGAAGTCGTCGGTTTTTTAAGAGCGTTAAAAATGCCTTCCTTCGGAGGGGAAGTAAAGCCGGCGGTCCCATGTCATAGATTTATGGCATGTTAAAGATCCTTTCACTAATTACACCTGTGTGAAGCTAAATTATAGGTTAAACATTTGAACAACGCTCTTAGGTTCCAACGTTCGTCGCCAGGAGCTGAATGCAGTGGCGTCTAGTAACCAAGTTCTGAACTAGTAGTCGTTGACGGTGGCAGCAAAAGTAGAAACTACTTGATATTCAATGTCGACAGTCCTTACTTGTATTAAAAACAGATAACACACACTAATACAGACATCACAATTAACAATTAACACCGATTATCAGACAGATTCTACACACACCCAAAGTACACGGGGCTACATGACCGTGTTGTCGCAGCCCCTAAAATGAGGAACCAACCAACCAGATTGTTTTTCTGTAGAAATGCTTTCCTTGCCTGAGCCAATCTACTTTTTATATTGTCTTTGCTTTGTCCATCACTGGATATTTTGCTTCCTAAATAACAGAAGTCTCCTACTTCCTTTAGCTTTTCACGTGCCTATTTGACGTCCATAGGGGTTTCTGAATTAATTTGGCAGCATCCCATTAATTTTGTTTTGCATTTAATTTCATCATGAATTCTTTCAAGATGGAGTCCATACTATTTAACTCCTCTGGAGATTGGGTTAAGATGACGATGTCATTAGCAAATATGTGTTGAAATTATTTGTTCTTGAATCTTGAATAAAGGAAAAACGGCAAATGATCCACCTGATATATAGAAGGAGATCCACCTGGCTTGGCCACAAGTTACGACATGGTGGCCTGATGATCGACATACTAGAAGGCAAAATACCAGGAAAACGCCCTCGCGGGAGGCCACGGAACACTTTCATGAGATCTTTCCTACATAGCTCTGGCCTACGAAATTATGAAATGGTCAAAAGGACTGCACAAGACCGAACAACGTGGAAAAGACTCATTGTAGGGGCAGACCAGTCGCTTGACTGAAAAACATGATGATGATGAATCTTTACTAATTGAAAATTTTCTCTAATTTCCTTCATTGCTTATTCAATGTAAAGATTGAAAAGTATGGGTGATAAGTTGCAACCTTGCCTACACCTTTCTGAATTCCAGCTTCTCTCTCATCTCCTTCAGCACGATTAACTGCTGTCTGGTTTCCAATCCTTTTCAAAATGTCAAACAACTTACTCCAACCAACGTTATCAAAAGTATTTTATAAGTCTACAAATGCTATGAACGTTCTCTTATTTTTCTTAAGATTTAGTACAGCTGCCATTGTTCATACGTTTCTCCTAAAACCAAATTGGTTTTCGGCCAACTCCGTTTCTGTCTTTCCATCCTCTTGTAAATTATTCTAGTCGGGATCTTTGAAGCATGAGTGACCCTATGGCTACATCGTAAGACTGGTGATTTGCGAGTGTTTCCACATCTGGATCTTCTTTACATACGAATAGTGAATGCCAAAGCAGCTCGACATTCCATCAGAGAAGTTTCCATATCAAATATATCAACACATAATTAGAAGGGGTGTGGTGGCACAGTGGTTAAGTTGTTTGCTTCTCACCAAGGTAGACCGGGTTCAATTCCCGAGCAATACATGTGAGATTTTCAAAGTGAAATTCCATGTTCTGTGGTTCGGATTTCACGTAAAAAGGAGGTCCCGAGGCTCATGATGGCGTAATGAATGATCACGCAAAACTACAAGCTCACCTCCCTTTTAACTACTGCGTCTTTTAGAGACGCCGGGGTGCCAGAAAATTGCCCCGAAGGGGATCATTAACGTGCCAGTAAATCTATTGGCACGGCTCCCTCGCATTTGCACACCCTCAAATTCCAGATGACTGCGCCAGGATTCGATCCTGCAACAACAAGCGAGAACGTTACCGCTGAGCCACGCAGCCAGCCTAGACCAAGGTCGTCAAAGAGACAGATCTACATAATAACAGCACACTGTAAATGTTTATTGGTCCTGAAACGTTAACGCAAACTTTAACATTATCGTACACTAGTATTCGTCACGCATGTGCTCTAAAGATCGTCACCTATGACGACTATTGGACACGATGATAAAACGACAATTTAATTAATGCAGGGTGCTTCAGAACTACATTATAAGTATATTGCCGCTATTAGTTGGGTCTTTCAAGGAGATATGACAATGTGCCTATTTTCGTCACTAATGACGAGCATTGGTCAAGTGCGTTTTTTAAAATCAAGTGTTCGTCACCAGCATTTCTAACCAAACTAGGAACGTGAGCACGAAATAGCAAATCGCATATGTTACAGAAACAATATTACAAACTAGATCACACACTTGTAACATTTTAAAACGTCGAAACATAACACGTATGCACATAATTAACTCGCGTGCCTGCTTAACACATGCGAGAAGCAATTCGCCGCGTCAAGACAGCTCAACTCACAGGAGATGTTTGACGCTGGGAATCACCTATTGCATCGCACGCATGGTTTCGCAAAGTTGCTCCTTATGGGCAACGAAGGTATGACCAATCTCGTAAGACTTTGTGCGTTGAGAAAGACCCGTTGACAAGCTTATCATTTGTACTTACATACGCGAGTGACGACTATTGGCTCAGTGACGAAAACCGGTAGAGTTACCTTAATGGTCGCTTGACAAGCAATGCATGTCACCCCTTAGTTTTCTTCATTTTCTGTAGTCCTAGCAAATATATATATTTAACTACGGTAAGTAATTTTTTCAGGTATTTTATGCTCGTCCCATTAATTAGTGATAATATTATGATGACAGACTGAAAAGTTGCTTTGTGGGTATTGAATAAGGTGTTAGCTATGACCAACCTGTGCTTAGTGCAGAATTCCATCAGCCTATTCCCTAGATACTCTCACTTAATTAATCTGAATTCTCCAACTATCTTTCTTTTCCTACTACAGCATTCCAATCTCCTGTTACTATAATATTTTCATCACCCTTTACATACCTCAGAATTCCATCCATTTCTTAGTAGACTTTTTCAACTTCATCAGCTTGACGGGTAGGCTGATGCACTTGTACTACTGTGGTGCATGTAGATTTTTCACCAATTTTAGCTACAATAATAAATAATAATATCGTATGGCCTAGGGTTCCGGGTGCAAGCTTTGTTATTTGACACCCAAAGGGTAGCTTCCATGTCGAATTTCGTTGTTCCTTGAAGCACTATGAAAGTCAAGGAGGTTAGATATCTAAGCTCCTTGAACACTATAGCACTTTCTAGTAGAGAAATGAGGAACTTGGTGTTGGCGGCAACTCCCGAGATTAAATTTGCCATTATGAACACGGCCTACTGAATTCAAATTGGTTCTTCGACATGCCAACATCGTATGACATGGTGTCGTAATTTTTGGCCGCCTTTCATAAATCACTTAACACGGCCAGGAGTGAACCTGCAAGCTTGGGGTTAGTAGACCGACACGTTGACCACTCACCCACCGTGGCAAGCTTTTAGCTACAATGACCATTGCTTATTCAGCGAGTCCGGGAATGTTCTCCGCAGCGCCTACATGCGTCTGCGAGAGCTAGCTACAGCAGTTACGTTGGTAGCACGGCTGCCGCTTGCATCATAACAAATAAACAGTAAACTTTGTACTCACCACAGTCATGCATAACAGATGCTGGAACCATTCACAGTACATCACTCTTTTTCCGTAATCAGTTTGTTTTAATTCATGAACCACGGTAACCTTATAAGGGAACAACTGAAGCTTCTCTCTTACAGCTTTATGTGCTGTCTACTTAGAGATTCCTGTTTGTTGAGCTAATTTTCGTGTTGATTTCCTTGGACTACGCAGCATTATATCGGAGATTTCATCAAGTTTTTCGTCTGTTAAAAGCGTAGGCCTGCCTGTTACCGGTACATCGTGAACTGAGCCAGTCACACGAAATTTACTTACCAAATCCCGAACGGTATCACGGTTTGGACACTTGGAATTAGGAAACCACGCCTGAAATCTTAATTTTACGTTTTCTGTAAACCGATCGCCTTCGCGAAAAACGTATTTCACCAAAAAACTCTGTCTTCAGTAGTAAACATTACCGCCTGTATACTGTTGCACTCTTCCAATAATCTATCTGAACGCTCGCTTACTGTAATACACACTGAAGACATGCAGGCTCGCTCGCTTATCGTAATACACTTTGACAGCCCACATGCGGGAGTCCCCCTTTCAAGGACACAGTGCAGTGAGCCAACTAAACTCATGACTCAACCTCTCGCAGCTGCACGTACCCACTGCGGAGAACATTCTCGGGCACCCTGTATTATTCCACCTGCTGTGCTGGTCAATACAAGACCTACCCCTGTATAAGCATTGTTTGATTTAGTGCTATTGATAATCTCCTGACCAAAAGCCCTGTTTTTTTCTGCCAGAAGACTTCACTAATCCCAGCCTCAGTCTATCCACTTTCCTTACTAAGTTTTCTAACCTCTAGCTTATTTATCAGATATCCTGAATCTACCCAGCTCTCACCTCCTTACGGCAAGGTTGGTCTAAGTACTGATCGATGTACCGTAGTGAGTTTCGCCACTTGACTCACGACTTGCAGAATACTGTAGATTGCAACTGAAGACTCGCTGCAATGACTATTTCTTTCCCCATTCCACCTTCCTGAGAAAATATGCGGCCTTAGTAATTAATATGGTCCTCCTATCAGGTATCCATTATTCTTGGGTTTCTTCCCCACAGACATACCCTTAGTTTTTGAAATACTGATTTTCATACCATATTCCATACATTTCTGTTAAAGTTCTAACATATTGACTTGTAAGCAATCGACAAGTACAACCAGGTCATAAGAATAAGCCAGACTGTTTATCTGGCTTTGACCCTGGCAGTTTATGCCCTTCAGCAAAGGATCCGTAACTATGTTGAAGTTGTCTGGGCTTGTAGGCCGTGGTCCAGGTAGAGTATCTCCCGATGCTTCACAGGAAACTGGTCCAGCATTATCATCCCAGGCACCAGAACACGAGGAAAGAGTCAGAAGAAACTCCGGTGGCCACAGCCTTCGTGCCGTGCGTGAAGAAGGTAACTGACAGGGGTTAAGACAGTTTATAAACCCACCGCAAAAATCCGGGATTTGCTGCGATCCACGAAGGGCAAGTAAGTGCCATCCACACTCCACTGCAGGTGTCTACAGAATCCTGTGTTCCTGTGGACAGGTGTACATAGGAACCACGAAGAGGAGCGTGACCACCGACCCACGGAACATAACAGACACAGCCGCCTGGGTCAAACTGAGAAATCTTCGGTCGCTGAGCACTCTCTCTTGGCCGGCCACGATGTACAGTACGGGGACATGGAGTTACTGTCCACAACCACACAAGGCTGCAACGGGAAGCTATAGAAATCTTCAAACGCCCCGATAACTTCAATTGGAAGGAAGAAATCGAACGAGTGCGTAATACATGGATCCCGGCCCTTAAGAACATCAAGGCCAAGATATAACGCACACATCAACCTGAAGAACCTTCCCGCCACAGCCAGGCAGCCGCCCAGGGAAAACCCGGCCCTCAAGTGTTCGGTTGCCGCAGCATGTACGTGAGACCAGTCGATTTAGTCGGACCTCGCAGAGAACGCTCAGCTCACAGGGTATACATTCCACTGCTAACGAAAGGAGCGGAGCCCTTGATAATGTAGGACGCAGTTTCCAGTGAAACGTCAGGAGATATCCTGCCTGGACCACGGCCTACAAGCCCGGACAACTCTAACATAGTTATAAACGGCGGCCGTGAAAGCCTAGGCTGTTATAAAGGATCCATGTATTAAAATAAACAGTAGTGGTGAAGGATTACAGCCTTGCCTCACTCCCGTATAACCTTAAGCCAAGAACTCATTCTAACGTGAATATTTATTTATATTAGCAGATGTATTTTCAGTATAATGGAGTATGGCTGCAATAAATTTATTATAAAAATACAGTAGTTGTTTGTACCCTGGTGTGAACAGTGCACTGTATTTGAAAACTTAAGCTAAACAATGCATATTGTGTTAAAGCAGGATGACTACCAAAACCAACTAACAGATTTCCCTGACAATTCCCTGATTTTTCCTGGATGAATCAGAAAACTCCCTGAGTAACATTAGCGGCCATAAAAAATATATAAAACAGAGTTTGTACTTAAAGAACATTTCAAAAAGTGCTTGAACAATAAAGGGTAGCATGGCAAGTTGAAAAGACAAAAAAGACCAAAAACAAAACAAAACAGAAAAATACTATTTTTCTATATTTTGCTTATTTCTAATTTTTGTTGATCGGTTTTGTGACTTTACATGTTTCACAGCCGTAGAGAAGAATCGACTTTACGTTGCTATTGAAAAGGCGGAGCTTGGTCTTCCTGGAAATGTTTCTATTTCTCCAGATGGGGTAGAGCTGGACAAAGGCACCATTTGCCTTCCTGATACGGCTTCGAACATCTTCCTCTGCTCCCCCATCATTTGTGACTATACTTCCAAGGTAGAGGAAGGGCTCAACTCGCTCAATTTCCTTTCCGTTGACTGTCAAACTAGTCGTGATGTCAGAATTTATCCTCATCTCTTTGGTCTTGTTAGTGCTGATCATCAGTCCTGCACGTTCTGCTTCTCTCTGCAACCTCCCCAGCTTATCTTCTATGTCTCGGTACCGCTGTGCCATAAGACAAATGTCGTCTGCGAAATCCAGATCTTCAAGCCTGTCATTTATACCCCATTGAATACCCCTCTTCCTTCCTCCCATTACCTTCTTCATCACACTATTCAGGACCAACATGAACAGAGTGGGGGAAAGGACACACCCCTGGCTCACTCCGGAACTGACCTTTATCTTTTCTGTTAATTTGCCTTCGTGAAGAATCTGGCACTCATACCCTTCGTACATCTCTTCCATGATTCTGATGATCTTTGTTGGAATTTTATATTCCTCGAGGGTCTTTCACATGATTCTTTGATTTACGGAGTCGAAGGCTTTCTCGAAGTCAACAAACGTGAGGTAAAGGGTATTCCGCCACTCCACACTCTGCTCCAGGATGATTCGGAGGGTGTTGATGAGATCCACACAGCTGCGATGTTGTCGAAATCCAGCCTGTTCCTTCCGAAGCCTTTTTTCTACGCAGTCTTTTATACGATTCAGGATGACTCTCGCCAGCACTTTGCTTGGAATGGACAGCAAGGTGATACCCCTCCAGTTGTTACAGTTTGTGGTGTCCCCTTTCTTCGGCAACTTGACTATCAACCCCTTCTTCCAGTCGGTTGGTATTTTCTCCTCCTTCCAGATCTTCTCCAACAGCGGGTGCAACAGATCGATCGTAATATCCAGGTCTGCTTTCAGTACTTCCGCTGGGATATTATCCAGACCTGGTGCCTTCCCGCATTTCATCTGCTTCAACGCTGTCCGTATTTCGCCCCGAGTTGGGGAGTCGAGGCTGATGCTTGGGTCACTTTCTGCTTCCTCTTCATCTTCTCCTCGCTGCTTACTTTCTGGTCCTCTATCTCTATTAAGAACCTCCGCAAAGTGTTCTCTCCACCTTGTCAGCTGCTGTTCACACGTCGTGAGGATCTCGCCCGTCTTGCTCTTCACAGGCCTAGTTTTATTAAAACCTTTCTTCGAAAGCATCTTTGTGATGCCATAGAGCTCCTTAACGTCCCCCCTTCTTGCCGCTTCTTCTGCTTTCTCCGCCTGCTCATCAATCCACCTCCTATGATCCTCTACACTCCTATTTACCTCCCTGTTTGCTGTTGAATACTTTGCTTGTGTGAGAGCCTTCTGCTGCCTAGTCTTGCAGGTGTTGAGCTTGGCCTTAATCTCCTTCCTATAATTTATCTTGTCCCAGGTCTGATCGGATATCCATTCTTTCCGCAGGTGGTTCTTGTACCCGAGCTGCATCTCACTGATTTCCACGAAGATATTCTTTACCTCGCTCCACACAGTCTCCACGTCCTTCTCTGTCTCGGAGTCCAACACCTGGAATTTATTTCTGAGCTCCAGTTTAAATTGGTCCAATCTCTGCTGGTTCTTAAGCTTGCCCACATCAAACTTGTTGTGCCGAGTGTTAAACTTTCGGCGGACTGCGACGATCTTCATGCGGAAGTTGGCAACCACAAGATGATGATCACTACCAACGTCCGCTCCTCTCCTGTTCCTAACATCTTCCAAGCTTCTTCTGAACCTCCTGCTCACCGCTATGTGATCAATTTGATTTTCTGTGACTTGATCAGGAGACACCCAGGTGACCTTGTGGCACCGCCTATGAGGAAACTCAAAAACCATAGTTACACATTTATATACAAACTAGCGGACCTGTTCATAAACCACACTTTCCCCCAATAGGTTTATAATAAGAGACTTAAGGAGAAAGGTTGTTAAGTTTTCATTTGAACCAAATGATTATAGAACACTATTTACGTTTCAGGAGTCTCTGCGGCCAAAATGTGAACAGAACAGCAATGTTTTCACATATTTTCCTACAGCAACAGTATTTGCAAATCGCACACTACTTACAAAAATTTATATTTATGAACTTAGAATGTGATTCATCACTGCTAATGTCATTTGTGTGCTGAGTCCATTGAATGACATCTCACCGGTTATTCGATATTTATGAAATTATACGATTTGAGTACTCATTCCTTAAATTACTGTTTCTGAAATCCATGGAAAATGATAAAAGAAAGACCTCAGAATGTTAAAATGACATGAAACATGCATCACAGCGGCCAAAATGTGAAGTGGACAGCAATTATGGAGCGTATCTTCCTGCAGCAACAGTATCTGCAAATCGCACACATTGTACAGTTTAAAAAATGTTTAAAGAAATTATAGATATTTATGAAAGTAGAGTGCAATGCATCACTGCTAATGTCTATTCTCTTTCATTTGAATGCTCATTTTTCACGATCGGTCGCTTGTGAGTGCCGCAGGTGGGATATCTGCTACTGAAATAATATGCAGTATATTAGTGGACCCGTGCGAGAAATGAGAGCTCACTGATTTAATGGCAGTACGAACCTACATCTACAACAATTATCACCAGAATATACTTCTCCCCCATCAAAATGAAAATTCTTAATTTCCAATTATTCATGGTTGGGCCCCGTAAGATTAAAATTCCCTGAGTATCATTAAAATACCCTGATAATTCCCAGAGTTTTCCAGGATTTAAAAATTCCCTGAGTATTCCCTATTTTTCAGAGTAGTAGACATGGTGATAGATTTAATGGTGACTGAAAATAAATAGCAAGACTATTGTGGTGTTTGAAGCCATATTTTCAGTGTTGCCTTAGTAAACAAGAGTTTAGTGCTTTTCAGTCGGTCAACACGAATGTACCCAAAAGAGATGGATTAGGGCATAACCCAATCTCATGTAATTTATTTCAGGATTAGGGCATAACCCATCTCTTTTGGGTACATTCGTGTTGACCGACTGAAAAGCACTAAACTCTAGCAAGACTATCCTTCACCTGGCATATTGTACTTAGCATACAGCGATAAAGCTCGGAACTAGCAAACATCATTTTGGATTTTTAAAAAATCACTTGCTGGATACTCCTTCCCAGTCACCTGTTAATCTATAATCATGGCACAAATGTAACAACTTCAACCTTCCACGGAAGTGGAAACAATCAGATCTCTAATAGAATCTGAGCAAACAGGCAGTAGAGTTCCCTCGTTGGTACAGCCAGCATGGGTGCATGTGGTCCTACCTTGATGTATTTCCTTTCCATTTGTTCTTATTAAACATTAAATGCAGACATAACACAGAACAGCAAAATTTGAAATTAAGGCACATTGACTTTTCTATTTAATTTTGTAGGTTTTAAGCAAATTCGTCTATATTATTGGCCATTAAGTACTCAATAGTTTTATACTGTTCTCAACTGGAGCATACTCAATACTCAATCCTACTGGTACCTTTCCATACATACAAAGTATGTATTCCTGGTAAGTTTATTTTTAAGAAAAATACTGGCCAGAAATCATTATTATTAAGGTACAAAATATGTATTGAAGTCAGTATTCTCTAACATTTTTATGCATGTTCTTGTTCAGAGGGAAGGAAAGCAAATTACAGGCAAGGCATGTCTTGTTAATAATTTATTACTTAAATCTCATACATAAATTACATATTAATTTCTCACGCATTATTCAGTGGAACACAAGCTCACCAGACAGGGGTTAGCTCACATGTGAAATGGAAATTACAAACTGCCCAACTGGTACCTGAAAATATAAATAAGAATTTTATTACCACATCTAATTTTTATGCTACAAACAATGACACACTGGCTGCCTATTGGCGAGAAGTGCTCAACAAATTCTCACCAGACAGGGGTTAGCTCACATGTGAAATGGAAATTACAAACTGCCCAACTGGTATCTGAAAATATAAATAAGAATTTTATTACCACATCTAATTTTTATGCTACAAACAATGACACACTGGCTGCCTATTGGCGAGAAGTGATCAACAAATTCTGCAATCAGGAATAAATGTTGAAAAGAGCCCGCTAGGTTAGAACAATCATGAAGTCTCTGCCTCTAAATGCTCCCTGGTCTGATGAGTGATGAATGATATTTAATTATTATCAAACCCAGCGACAGTGAACCGTACATACTAAAATGACTAAGCATAATGAAGGTGACAACAAAAGTTAACAAAACAGAGACCCCCTTAAGAGTCTTATATGTATGAAAGGTTTCTATAGACTAAGTTCATTCTAGGATATCATCATAGACAAAAGTTTAGTGTTTTTCAATCGGTCAACACGAATGTACCCAAAAAAGCTGGGCTATGCCCTAATCCTGAAATAAATTAATAATAATAATATAATAATAATAATAATAATAATAATGCATTTTATTAATCCCTTAACGAGTCAAGGACGCATATACAAAGGATTCGTACAGTTTTATCATGTTGGCGACAAATTACAATTCAATGTTTAGTTTACAAAGTTTTCAGTATGAAAATATATACAACATTTTGTAGCTTTCATAAGTTTTTGTACACAATGTAGTCTTCTTTTGTCTTCTCAGATTTTGGAATTTCTTCAAACTGACATTTTATAATCATTCCACATAAACGGTTTTAGCCTCCTTTTAAAGATTGGTAGGCTAGGTGCAATTTTTATATTTTCTGGTAGTCTATTGAACTTTACAAAGGCACTATACTTAATGCTATTACTGCCATATTGTTTGGAATTGATATGGAAAAGTGATATGTCATCTGCATGTCTAGTTTTGTAAGCGTGTAAATCAGATTCTTTAGTGAAGTTTATATTTGTGTGGATACCTTTGTGTAGGATTTGGTACAGGACATGTGATTTGATTTCTGCATTTAGGGCTACCGGTTGAATTTTACTCGTAATATAAAGGTGTTTGGTTGGTGTTAAAAAAGGGTAGTTATAAATATTTCTTATGGCTCTATTCTGAATTACCTCAATTTCCTTTTTTAGGTAATTTGAACATTTTATCCAAATTGTATTCAAATATTGTAAGTGGCTATGGATTAAGGAACAATACACTTTCCTGAGTAGATATTTTGGGATATAATAGCTCTTTTCTTTTTATCATCCCAGCAGCAGGTAATATTTTTTTAACTAATGCATCAATGTGCTATTGCCAGGAGAGATTTTCATCTATTATTAGGCCTAGGTATTTGACAGATGAGACCCTTTTAACTGCCTTTCCATTCAGCATTATATTCTGAGTGATGTCTAACTTTGTTCTACGCTTAGATATTATTAAATAATTTGTTTTTTGTTCATTTATTGTTAATTTATTTGACTGGGTCCAGCCAAGTATTGTATTCGTGTCCTCCTGCATTTGTGTAATCAGCGTGTTGGTGGTGTACGCATTGTAAAAGATGCTTAAGTCATCTGCAAACAACGTTATATTACCATGAAAACTGAGTGTTGCTATGTCATTAATATATACCAAGAAGAGGGAAGGACCCAGTATTGATCCTTGGGGCACACCGTGGGTATTATTTACTTCCTCACTTCTGTAGCCATTTATTTCAAAATACTGCTTACGATTAGATAGGTAGTTTTTAAACCATGTCCAAGCTTCTCCTCGGATACCTGCTTTATCAAGTTTCCCTAAAAGAATTTCATGGTCAACAGTATCAAACGCCTTTCTCAGGTCTATGAAATGGCCACTCGCTGTCATCTTATTGTCTATGACATCCTGCAAGTTAGAGATTATATCAATTGTGGCTATTTCTGTACTTGAGTTTTCACGGAATCCATACTGCCCTTTGTAGAAGTAATAATTTTTATTTAAAAAATTAACAATCCTGTTTTTTACTACTGTTTCGAATACCTTGGATATAGGTGGGAGGATGGAAATGGGTCTGTAATTGTCTGGATTGCTTTTGTCACCTCCTTTATAGACTGGTATGACTCGTGCTATTTTTAGATCATCAGGCACCAAACCAGTCTCTAACGATAAATTTATTAAAGTAGTTAGTGGGCTACTTAGCATGTCAATGGAGTTTTTTAACAATTTTACTGACATACCATCTTTGTCTTGGCTACTTTTCATTTTAAGGCTTAATATAATATTGCGAATTTTCATCTCATTAGTCGGGGTCATAAATATGGACTCTGAGTTGACGTGAGATTAATTCATCATTCTCTACGGCTTATCCCAATTAATTGGGGTCGCCGGAGCCAACCCGGCTCATTATGGTTTTGGCCGGGGATTTAAGACCGGATGCCCTTCCTGACGCCACGTGATTTTTCAGGTGAAAATTCCACCCCGCTGTCACCGGGATTCGAACCCCGGCCGTCCGGGTGAAAGACGAGCAGCTAAGCCACTACGCCATCACGCTCCCCTGACGTGAGATTAATTGACCGACTGAAAAGCACTAAACTTTTGTTTATTAAGGCAACACTGAAAACTGGCTTCAAACCCCACAATATCATCACAGGCATTTACAAAAGGTTACTGCAATCTGTTGAGTCGTTCGAGTTTTATAAATGACAGACAGACAAATAGTCCAATTTTATATATAAATAAAAATACATAAGTACCGTACATAAATGAATATCATAGGACTGGTTCATGAGGACGTGCATGCAGCGATTGATTCACTTAAGAATTTTAAAGCGGCAGGTGAGAATCAACTAGTGGCGGAACTTTAGAAGTACGCAAATATACAGACTATACGGGATCTTCATAAACCTCTTATTGACATTTGGAATACAGAAAAATTGCCCGAAGAATGGAATGTTGCTATTATACAGCCACTACACAAAAAAGGAGATCGATCAGATCCTAGTAATTATCTAGGAATATATTTGCTGGATATCATGTATAAGATTTGTTCAAAGATTTTATATTCCTGAATTCAAGAACAGCTGGATAGTGAATTTGGTCAATATCAGGGTGGTTGTCCTGGACGAAGCTGTCCAGATCAAATTATTAGTATCATATGGATTATAAAACATCAAAGTAGTAGGAACAAGAATTTAGTTATCACTTTCGTTGATTTTCAGAAAGCTTATGATAAGTGCCCACCGCAAATCATTATTGAATACTCTTATTGAATTCGGTATAAATCAAAAACTTGTTTTTTATTGCGAGCCCTCTTCAAAATACTAAATCTAGAGTAAGTTTCAGAAGTGAAATCTCTGAGCCATTTGAAAGGCATAATGGTCTTCGGCAAGGAGATGGCTTATTTTTATTTAATTGTGTGCTGGGGAAAATCATGCGTGAATGGAATAACGTGTGTCCACTGACAATTAAGATTGGAAGAAATATTTGGATAAATTGTCTTGTACCTGCAGATGATTTAGCATTATTTGCAAATAGTATCGAAGAAGCTAAATTCCAGGTAGAATAATTGGGACGATTAGGAGCAAAGGTTGGGTTAAAATTTATTTTGAGGAAACAGAAATTATGCCTCTTTTCGAGTAAACACGTCACATATAATTCTAAATAGTGATAAAAAAATAAAGGTTGTAGAGAAATTCAAATATCATGGTGAGATTATAACTTGGAATGCCAATGAAAGAGCTTCAATAGACAGAACATTAAAATTGCAACGAGCACAACAGATTCTTGGTCTATTTACAAAATACATGTGGAAGGGATGTAGTTCACTCCTCCGCTGTAGATAACCCAATGGTTACAGTCTAACGTGTCGTTAACAGTGCTCCGCAAGCTTCCTGCGGCCTAGACCGCAACTCAACCCGATAATTCAAACCTTAGTTTTGCCCAATCCAATGGTTACAGCCTAGCGTGTTGTCAACAGTGCCCTGCTAGCTTCCCACGGTCAAGGCGGCATCTCAACCTGGCTATTCTAACCTTTGTTTTGTCCAATCCAATGGTTACAGCCTAACGCAAAGGTTTTTGGCAATGGTTACAGCGTAACGATTGGTCAACAGTGCTCCGCTAGCTTCCCGTGGTCAAGGCCTTCAATCTGACCACTCTAAACTTTGTTTTGTCCAATCCAATGGTTACAGCCTAACTCGTCCATATCAAAGGTTTTTGGCAATGGTTACAGCGTAACGAGTGGTCAACAGTGCTCCGCTAGCTTCCCGTGGTCAAGGCCCTCAACCCGACCATTCTAATCCTCGTTTTGTCTACTCCAATGGTTTTTGACAATGGTTACAGCTAAACTCGTCTAGATCAATGGTTATTGACAACAATTACAGCCCATTGTGTCGTCAACAGTACCCTGCTAACTTCCCGTGGTCAAGGCCGCAGTCAAAGATAAAATTGACGACAGCCAACTACACGATGCTGATTGTCAACTATCAACTACCGACATACAACTACACATTGAGCATGACGCCATAAGAGAGCACGGGTCCGACTTATACTGCCGACTGTCAACTACCCACTACCGTCTGCCAACTGCACATTGTGGGTAGGCCTTAACAGGTGACTAATGCTCAGCGCTTGAGGAACATGGCTGCCGTCGTTCACTGAGGAAGAAACAAACACATATTAAGGTAAACGCACCAATAGTCGTCATGTTAAGACTGATTTAGTCAAGAAAATATATATACCTTATACCTTTTGGTGATTTACTCAAACACTTGGAAACACTCAATGTTGAAAGTATTCGTTTTAGGAAAAATTTGTACTTTTGAAGAAAAATGTGTTTTTGCGCTAGTAATCGTCATGATGTATTTAGATTTTTCCAATATTCGTCACCCGTTTGCACCAATTGCCGTCACATTGTTCGTTGTCCTTATATGCTGCATTGCTGTCAATGTTGTTGGGTAAGGCAACGATTTATTGACATGGAGGCTAACATTTACGAATAATGCAGCACCAGTAATTATTTAAAAAAGGAAAAGACAAAAATTCGGCCTCGACAAGCGGGAATGGCGGGTAGACATACGGGCATGAAAAGATCGTAATTCTGCTCTTAACACATTTATTACAAGTTAATATAAAAATAATATTAATAATAATTGAAATTCAAACAATATAACCAGAAGAACGTGTATTGATCTAGGCTTCCCCGACCGGTGTTCAAGATCGAATGGTCATTTCCGGGCTGTTATGCCGTGATCTTTTTTTTTTTTTTTTGCCGGGAGATGGGAAGTGCAGTCACATAAAAAGTGAGACCAGGCCACGGCATAACGTAACGTCTGCGTTGAACGATCACCGAGGGCCTGACAGACTGTAAGTCGTTTTCCACCAAATAACTGTAGGTTTTAATTTGATGTTCTGTAATTGCAGCACGGTTTACTGTCAAATTTTGAGGGGTTCGTAAAGACAGGCTTGGATTTCTTTTTAGGAAAGATTCACACAATTTCCTCCCAGGCCGCCCATCTTTGAAAGGAGAGTCCCTCTTCAATTCTTTTGTGAGGCACTGGACGCTATTTTGCAAATCGTCTTTGTTACCGGCAACCCCGCTTTTCCTAGTGAGATTACCTATTGAACTAACACCCTTTGTTGAAAAGGAACTTGGCCCCATCTTCCTCTCTCTAGTTTTTCCTTTAATTTTGTCCGAGCGGGCGTTTCTCGGAACACCATTTCTCTCCGTGGCCGTTGCAATACTCATGCCGTCCTCTTTAATAGCAGCTTCCATTTGCTGAATATCGTAGGCTAATTAAGAAATGTGCGTTTCGACATAAGATTTAGTCTTAGAATATATTTTTCATCTCAATTTAAAAAGAATCCTCTTTAGCACACCTAAAAACCCTAGGCCTAGACCTACTGATAATAATAATAAAATTTGTTTTACGTCTCTTTTAACTACTGTGGCTTTTAGAGAGACCGGGGTGCCGGAATTTTGCTCGAATGGGATCATTAACGTGCCAGTATATCTACTGACATGGCTTCCTTGCATTTGCGCACCCTCCAATTCCAGATAACTGCGCCAAGATTCGATCCTGCAACCTTAGCCACCGTTGAGCCATGCAGCCAGCCTAGACGTACGGCCGTCAAAAAGACAGATCTACATAATAACAGCACACACTAAATATTTATTGGTTCTGAAACGTTAACGCAAACTTTAACATTATCGTGCACTAGTGTTCGTCACGCATGTGCTCAAAAGATCGTCAGCTATGACGACTATTGGACACAATCAAACGACAATTTAATTAATGCAGGGTGCTTCAGAACTACATTATAAGTATATTGCCGCTATTAGTTGGGTCTTTCAAGGAGATATGACAATGTGACTGTTTTCGTCACTAATGACGAGCATTGGTCAAGTGCGTTTTTTTTAATCAAGTGTTCGTCACCAGCATTTCTAACCAAACTAGGAACGTGAGCACGAAATAGCAAATCGCATATGTTACAGAAACAATATTACAAACTAGATCACACACTTGTAACATTTTAAAACGTCGAAACATAACACGTATGCACATAATTAACTCGCGTGCCTGCTTAGCACATGCGAGAAGCAATTCGCCGCGTCAAGACAGCTCAACTCTCAGGAGATGTTTGACGCTGGGAATCACCTATTTCATCGCACGCATAATTTGGCAAAGTTGCTCCTTATCGAAAATGAAGGAACGACGAATCTCGTAAGACTTTGTGCGTTGAGAAAGACCCGTTGACATCCTTATTAAGGTAACTCTACCGGTTATAATCACTGAGCCAGTCGTCGTCACTCTCGTACATAAGTACAAAAAATAAGCATGTAAACGGGTCTTTCTCAACGCACGAAGTCTTACGAGATTCGTCATACCTTCGTTGCCGATAAGGAGCAACTTTGCGAAACCATGCGTGCGATGCAATAGGTGATTCCCAGCGTCAAACATCTCCTGTGAGTTGAGCTGTCTTGACGCGGCGAATTGCTTCTCGCATGTGTTAAGCAGGCACGCGAGTTAATTATGTGCATACGTGTTATGTTTCGACATTTTAAAATGTTACAAGTGTGTGATATGGTTGGTAATTGTTTCTGTAACATATGTGATTTGCTATTTCGTGCTCACGTTCCACATTCGGTTAGAAATACTGGTGACGAACACTGGATTTAAAAACACGCACTTTACCAATGCTCTTCATTAGTGACGAAAACTGACACATTGCCATATCTCCTTGTAAGACCTAACTAACAGCGGCAATATACTTATAATGTAGTTCTGGAGCACCCTGCATTAATTAAATTGTCGTTTGATCATCGTGTCCAATAGTCGTCATAGCTGACGATCTTTAGAGCACATGCGTGACGAACACTAGTGCACGATAATGTTAAAGTTTGCGTTAACGTTTCAGGACCAATAAACATTTACAGTGTGCTGTTATTATGTAGATCTGTATCTTTGACGGCCGTAGGTCAAAGCTGGCTGCGTGGCTCAGAGGTAACGTTCTCGCCTGCTGTTGCAGGATCGAATCCTGGGGCAGTCATCTGGAATTTGAGGATGCGCAAATGCGAGGGAGCCATGTCAGTAGATTTACTGGCACGTTATAAATCCCCATTGGGGCAAAATTCCGGCACGCCGGGGTCTCTAAAAGCCGCAGTAGTTAAAAGGGACGTAAAACAAATAACATTATTAATATCAGTAGGTCTAGGCCTAGGGTTTTTAGGTGAGCTAAAGGGGATTCTTTTTAAGTTGAGATGAAAAATATATTCTAAGAATAATTCTTTGCTTTCAAGTAATATGTCGAAACGCACATTTCTCAATTAGCCTACGATATTCAGCAAAACGAAGCAGCTATTAATATCGTTGAGAAGGACGGCATCAGTATTACAATGGCCGCGGAGAGGAATGGTGCTCCGAGAAACGCCCGCTCGGACAAAATTAAAGGAAAAACTAGAGAGAGGAAGATGGGGCCAAGTTCCTTTTTAACAAAGGGTGTTAGTTCAATGGGTTATCTCACTAGGAAAAGCGGGGTTCCCGGTAACAAAAGGACGATTTGCAAAATAGCGTCCATTGCCTCACAAAAGAATTGAAGAGGGACAGTCCTTTCAAAGATGGGCGGCTAGGGAAGAAATGGGGTGAATCTTTCCTAAAAAGAAATCCAAGCCTGTCTTTACGAACCCCTCAAAATTTGACAGTACACCGTGCTACAAATTACAGAACATCAAATTAAAACCTAATGATATTTGGTGGAAAACGACTTGCAGTGTATAATGTCAGACCCTCGGCGATTGTTCAACGCAGATGTTATGTTATGCCATGGTCTGGTCTCACTTTTTATGTGACTACGCCTCCCATCCCCCGTCAAAAAAAGATCACGGCATAACAGCTCGGAAAATGACCATTCGCTCTTAAACACCGGTCGGGGAAGCCTACATCAATACACGTTCTTGTGGTTATATTGTTCGAATTTCAATAATTATTAATATTATTATTATTTTATTTCTAATGCACTTTATGTTAATACAAAAATAACTTATAATAAATGTGTTTTGAGCAGAATTACGGCATCTTCATGCCCGTATGTCTTCTACCCACCATTCCCGCTTTCCGATGCCGGTTTTTTTTTAATATTTCATTTTTTATTAAAAACATAATTACTTGTACTGTTTTATTCGTAAATGTTAGCCTTCAAGTCTATAAATTGGTGTCTTTAGCAACAACTGACAGAAATGCATTATAAACAGCAGAAAAGGAAAACTATCCATGTGACAGCAATTGGTGCAAACGGGTGACGAATATAGGAAAATCCAAAGACATTGTGGCGAAGACTAGGGCAAACACACACTTTTTAAAAAATACGTAATTTTTCCTAAAACGAATATTTTCGATATTGAGAGTTTCCTAGTGTTTTGAGTAGAGTTTGAGGTTAGTTACAGTGCTTTTGTAGATTAAATTTACCAAAATGTATAAGGTATATTTATTTTCTTGACTAAATCTGTTTTAACATGACGACCATTGGTGCATTTACCTTACTTGTGACACATTTTTCCTCATCAGACTGAACCGTTTCGATCTTCGAGAAGAGCGACACTGGTGTCGAGGAACCTTCTCCCTGTCCAAGACAATTTTTCTTTTGTGACCGGCGCTGACGTCTATTCGGGGCAGTGGGTGGTCCCTTCCCCTTTGACGTCAGTTTCATGCAAAGCAAGGGCGCTCCTGTTGGCACCGCTCCATTGATGGTAGTGGGAGCTGGATGGCCAGCGGATGGTTGAGCAGCTTTGTCCGCAGTAGATGTAGAGACACGGCTCTGAACCATTTCTCTCTTCTCTGCCGGTGAAATTTTCTTCTTATAGGGGATTTCCTCCACACTAACAGGCTCGGCTTCGCTCCCTTGATGGTCGCAGGAGCGGAAGAGCAAGCAGATACAGGTGACATCCTATCAGCTGAAGGGCAAAAGAGACGGCGACCATTCTAACCTTAGTTTTTTCCAATCCAATGGTTTTTGACAATGGTAGCCTAACTCATCAAGATCAATTGTTCTTGACAATGGTAACAGCCTAAAGTGTCGTCAAGAGTGGCCCGCTTGCTTCCCAAGGCCAAAGCTGCACCCCAACCCGACCATTCTAACCTTCGTTTTGTCCAATCCAGTTGTTGACAATGGTTACAGCCTAACGTGTCAACAGTGCCCCACTAGCTTCCTCAACCCTACCATTCTAACCTTCAGTTTGACCAATCCGATGGTTTTAGACAATGGTTGTTAACTTGTACACATCAATGGTTTCAGCCTAGCGTGTCGTCAAGAGTGCCCCACTAGCTTCCCGTGGTCAAGGCTGCACCTCAACCAGACTATTCTAACCTTCGTTTTCTTCAGTTCAATGGTTACAACCTAGCATGTCGTCAACAGTGCCCCGCTAGCTCCCTCCGATCAAGGCTGCACCTCAACCTGACCATTCTAACCTTAGTTTGGTCCAATGCAATGGCTTTTGACAATGGTTACAGCCTAACTTGTACAGATCAATGGTTTCAATCTCACGTTTCATCAACAGTGCCCTGCTAGCTTCGCACGGCCAAGGCCCACAACTCGATCATTCTAGCCTCAGTTTTGTCCAATCCAATGGTGTTTGACTATGGTTACAGCCTAACGCGCCCATATCAAAGGTTTTGTGTCAACAGAGTCCCACTAGCTGCGCGCAGCCTTGGCCACACCTACACCTGACCATTCTAACCTTAGTTTTGTCCAATCCAATGGTTTTTGACAATTGTTACAGTCTAACACGCCCAGATCAATTGTTTAGTGTAAACCGCGTCCCGCTAGCTGCGCGGCCAGGCGAAGGCCGCACCTACATCCGACCATTCTAACCTTCGTTTTGTACAATCCAAGGGTTACAGACTAACGCGTCCAGATCAATGGTTTTGGACAATGGTTACAGCCTAACGCATCCCGATTAATGGTTTTTTTTATCAACAGTGATTTTGTATCCCACTTTTTTTATCAAGTGATTTTGTATCCTATATGTTGGCAACGTGTGCGCCTCGGTGTGTACCGCTAGAGTGCGCCTTGTTGACAGTTCAACGAGATGCAAGCACTGTCGGAACATGTCAGCCGTTCTTAAAAGAGCAATAATTAAAAACATATTGACGTACTTTTAGCACATATATGAGGTGCAGGGTTCCGAATGTCAATACGTAATATCGCCCAGAAGATGAAACAAGGACACAAGGTACGGTATGTAAAAGTCACATTCATATCTGATGCAAGAGTATAAGCCACGTACAACTTTCATTCAGAATTGATAATTACTATACCTGAAGCAGTCAGAAAGTGGGGACACGCTCCGACAGGCATTATTACTCATCTCGTCTCCTTTGATTTCATTCGGACCTGTGTGGGAGGTTATCTCCTGGCAGCTAGCCCTGGGTTTGTAGACGCTCTTGATATACTGGTGAAAATGCAAACAAACTACTGTACATGAGAAGTGATAATAAATGGTAAATATCAACATGAATCACAATATTAATCCATAAAGTTAAAAAGCAAATACCTGATTCATCCACGTTGTGCTTTTTTTTTTTTTTTTTTTTTTTTTTTTTTTAGGTTAGGTAATGGGCATAGCACGTATGCTCTGAACCCAGTCGCAGCCCGAAAAAATACTATTACACGTGAAGAGTACCCAATATTTGAACTATAAACTACTGGAAAATTGTGACACAGACATACAAGGACACAAATAGGTACTAATCTTCACACCAAGCGACGTATCTTAGTGACTTACTACTTGAACACAAACATGACATCGTCACACGTAAGGGTATGGAAATTAAAAAGTAAGGGAGTATTCGTGCTGAAATCTAAGGAAGGCATGAATAACAGAAGGAATAGGAGAATGAAGGAGCACAGAAATGTGGAGAGGGAGGGGGAAACCTAAAGAACGCAAAGTATGTAGAAAGGGAGCTCGTTGAGTGTCAAATATAGGGCATTGAAAAATTAAATGATTAATAGTACCGATTGCCTGAGAACAGTCGCAGAGAGCCGAAAGACGAAGCTTACAGCGGGCCATATATACCGGAGTCAAAGCATGATGAAAACGTAAACGAATAATCGTAATAATATGCCGTTGAGTGTAGGATCCATTATAAAACCAAGGGTGTCTAGGGATAGTAGGTTGAATTCTATAATATAACCTGGCTTTCGTGCGTGTATAATCCTGCCATTGGTGTAACCAAACATTAAGTAATTGAGATTTGAGAATGGGGAGATAATCTGAGGCGGGGTAGCCACATTCATCAATACAGCATGACCCAATGCCGCTTCCTTGGATGCTTTATCAACTAAGTCATTCCCAGATAGGTTGGCATGTCCGGGTATCCATGAAAAAACTATCCGATAGCCCGAATGACATAGGTCATACGTTAATTGTACAATATTAAATGCAAACCAATTATTCGTAGTTTGGACATGATGTAAAGCCTGGAGGACACTTTGAGAATCAGATAGAATTAAGGCGTTAGTGATGTTATTCCGTTTAATATACAGAAGGGCTTGTCGAATAGCAAAGGCTTCAGCCGAAAAAATAGAGAGGGTATGCGGTAATTTAAAGGAGGCAAGATAAGATAGAGAGGGGATATAAAATGCAGCACCCGTATTCGAAGGAGAGGGAAATTTTGATCCATCTGTATAAATTGTCGTATATTGTTGATGATTCAATGCGAGATTATATACATATTTGCGGGCAATTGTAGGGGTAAGCATAGAAGACATACGAGATACATGTGAGGAATGTCGCACAACATCAGGTTGAAATATTAATACCGAGAGCGGTGCATTATAACAAATGGGTTTTTGTGTTTGAAGAATTTGAGGGCGATAACCCGAAAGCTCTAGATAAGACAGGAGAATAGAGGGAGGTGCATAGCGTTTGAATAAACTTTTTTGATGATATTCGGAGAGAAGTTGTAGTTTGGGAAGAATGGGTGCTGTTAATGGTGCCATTTATCGTAGGAGATATCGTGAAGAAAGATATCGTCTCCGAAGGTGAAGCGGTTGCTCTGCCGCCTCAACGAGAAGAGCTTGTGTGGGGGTGGAAGTAAGGGCCCCGAGAACAATTCTGAGGGCGGAAAATTGTAGTTTATCCAATTCATTGAGGCGTGTTTTCGGCATGACGTCATAGTAGTGACTACTGTAATCAAGGACAGATCTAATAAGATTTCTGTAAAATAACAATAATATCTGAGGATCAGCTCCCCACTTACGACGAGTTAATGACCGTAAGATATTTAATTTCTGGAACACATGAGCTTTTTCGTGAGTAATTTGAGGCGTCCAGGTCAACTTACCATCTATAATGAGTCCTATATATTTTGTATGGTGTACAATAGGAATGGTACCCTAATTATAGCGGATCGGCGACCGGTCACACACCCGTTTATGAGTGAAGAGCAATGCCGCTTTTTTGAGCGGAACAGTATCAAGACCATGTGAGAACAGCCATGAATGTAATATCGTGAGAGCACGTGACATGATCTGCCGACACGTATTTATATCAGAATGGGAACAATATAGGAGTATATCATCAGCATATTGTATTAGGCGGACATGAGGAAGTAAAAGCCGCTCAATCTCACTAGTATAAATAAGGTATAAGATTCCACTCAAAATATCACCCTGCGGCAAACCAGATGACGAATACCTGTAATTTAACCCAGTAGGAAAGTTGGAAAGTGTGATATGCCTTCTTCGGTGAAATGCCGAGATGACTTTATTAAAGCTGATCGGAAATTGTTGTTGTTGTAGTGTTTGCAGTAAAAGGACGGTATTCACATTATCATAAGCCCCTTTAATATCCAAAAAGACTGCTAATGTTGAGTGTTTACGGCAAAATGACAAAATTACATCAAGAAGAAAAATATTCAAGGTGTCAGTAGTAGATTTCCGTTTAGCAAAGGCGTATTGAGTTTTTGGAAACAGATCATAATATTCTAAAGTCCATACCAAGCGTGTCAACAGAATACGTTGGAATGTCTTCCTAATACAGGACCCAAGATGTATACCACGATAACTTCCTGCTAAATCCGGATTTTTTCCTGATTTTAAAATAGGAACTACTAAAAACTAATTCCAATCCTCTGGAGCATTGCCGGAGGCTAAGACGGAATTAAAAACATATATTAGAACTTGTTGTGCATTATTGGGGAGACTCTTAATGACGTGGTATGAGATATAGTCTGGTCCAGGTGTAGTAGATTTTTTTGGTGTTAAGGCTAATTGAAATTCTGAAACAGTAACCGGATGCAAATGACAAGATAACCTAGGGTTGTGTTCCAGGGATGGAAATATAACTTCTTGTTCCACAAATTCAGGAGTCATCGTGCGATAAAATTCTACTGACTGATCATAATTCAAACGATGTAGACTTGGACCTAAGTGGCGGTGCGATAAGGTTTTTAACACAGTCCATATTTGAGTAATGAGGGTCTGGTGGTGTATATGAGAGACGTATTCTCTCCAAGCTGATCGTCTTTTATCATTAAAGGACTGTTGGCATTTTGCAACAAACTTTTAATAATGGCGATAAATATACGGAGTATTGTACGTTCTAAAAAGTCGTAATAAATGTTTGCGTCTCTTCACCATTCTCGTACATTCCTCGTCCCACCAGGGTAGTAAGGACCTTCTCTTGCCAGAGGTGCGTGCATTGGGAACGAGCCGATGATAGGTGTCAAAATATCGAACAATGTAAGTAAGTAGCAAATTATAGGAGGCACGAATCGGGGGAGCCGTATGACAATAGTGCTGTTGGATGTAGGTGAAAAATTGAGCTGAATCAAAACTTTTGAAACTCCTAGTAAAAACCGGAGTATGCAAGGTATTACTAGGACGAGGAGCAGAATCAAAGGTCATCAAGATCGGATAGTGGTCACTTTGATGTAAATCAGGGGCCGTGTGCCATATAATTCGGTGGGCCAGACAAAGGGAAACAAACGTTAGGTCAACCGCACTGGGGGCCTGAGCAGGAGAAGAAATACGAGTGGGTGAACCATCATTTAAAATCTGGAGATGAAACTGCTGAGCAGTGGTCATGATATTCCTACCCTTGGGTGTCGTGCGGACACAACCCCAGTCGGTATGATGGCCATTGAAATCCCCACCAATAATGTGGGAGGTAAAGGAATTACAGTAGGAAAAAAAGGAATACCATTGTCGGAAATTACCTTTGACAGCCGGAGGAATATACAAATTAGTGATATGTAGGGAGGCAACAGTTATAGTTAGCACATAGGTTCTGGGGAGAGGAAAAAGAAATGGGGTAACCTGGTACGAAAGTCTTTCATGGACACCACCACATTGCGGTCCATCTTGGCGCTCAATATTATATCGTGGAACGTGAAAAGATAAATTTGGGGATAGCCATGTTTCCTGGATGAGAATGATATCAGGGGTGTACTCTTGGATTATAAGTAATAATTCATGTCTCTTGTTTTGAATGCTACGAGCATTCCATTGAATAATTTTCATGTTGAAGCAACAGAATTACTAACTCTTTACTAGAAGACGGTCGGGTTTCAGCAGGAAAGGATAAGAGTGAAATCGTATCATAAATATTTTTGAGTAAATGGGCCCATTGGACATTGGAACCCAATAGTTCCATCAAATGCATAACATCCTCTGTAATATCTTGAGGCACACCCTTGGCGGGAGGCATTGGAAGTGGGGGGGGGGGGTGGCCCCACCTGGGACGGTTGCAAGGAAGAAGAAGGGGGCACAGAGCCTGAGGCTTTGACCCCACGGATAATGGACAAATATGCATGTCGGTCATACCCCAACGGGGAAATGACCTTAGGGGGGCTCGTGACGATAGTGGTAAACTTGCGTTTCTTCTGTACAGAATTCGGTGTAAGAGAAGCTTGCTGTGTAAGGGGGGAAAATTGCTGCGGGACTGAAAGGGGTTGAAACGGATGTCCTGATAGGGAATGGAGAATTTCTTGATACGTTTTATTTTCAGTGCACATCCTAGTTTTAATGTCAATTTGTTTGGCGTGGTACTCACACCTCGGTGAGCCACTCATATAACTTATATCGCAATGTGCACAGCGCACCAAAACCTTAGTACATTGAGTCGTTTCATGTCCCTGGGCGCAACGCCCACATCTCGGTGCCCGAGCTCTACAGTTTTGTCCAGTGTGCCCATATCTTTGGCATCGATTGCAGATAATAGGGCGAAAGATGAAAACCTGCACTTCTAACATCACATGAAATATAGAAACATAGGTGGGCAAAGTTTGAGTTTCAAAGACGATCTTCACCGTACCTGTTGGTAATGAGTCGACCTTCCCATCCGTGACATTTCTTCTGTTCATGCGTTGTATTTTTACAATGGGGCAAGGCGACTTCAAATATTGTAATATTTCATCAGACGAGAAAGAAGTGTCAACCCCGCGGATCAGACCCACTCTATGTATATTAACTGAGGGAATGAACGCCTTTAAGCTTTTTCCGTGAGCAGTGGGTTCTGAAGAAAATTATTTGCATCCCGGGAGGTTCGAAAGGTGACCTGAATTCTATTCCTACCTTTGCGGTGGATTTCTTGTATTCCAACAATCTTACGTTCGTAGAAAATTTTACCGAGACCCATCGGATGTAAATTACCTATCCTGTTGGTGGGATCAGAAGATTCCACCATGACATACTATGGTCCAGTATGGTGCCCATAATACATTCTGGGTGACTCATTCACAGTAGGTGGTATGATGGGAGCTATAGAGATTGGTTGTGTAGGTCGTGTATCAGGCGAGGGAATCATAGAGGTTGCATTAAGGACAGGTGCCGTGAGATCAATTACTTCAGTAGTAAAAAATTCCATCCCTTCCTCAGGAGGACGCGTATCTTCGCCCCCTCCACTATTATCACCCATGTTGTCGTCAGAAGAATGGTATGCGACTTACCCACACAGGAAGGAAACACACACACTAAAGAATCAAAATGGTATGACACACAAAAACTATTGGATACTCTCACCAACAAGTATTTCTACGGAGCAGGTATACGTCAACCGTCACACTCGGAGGGTCACACGATACTAGTCGTGCTTCTTGACTGTTAAAATATTCAAAATATGGCGACAGAGCAAAGAAGAAATGTGAGATTACTGGAAGTAACGATGTGGTACAGTGGTTTCTCTCTCTGACGACACGATATATTCTCCTTGAGGTGCTACCGCATTCACATGAGCGCGGGACGCTTGTCTTCGCTAGGCCCTAGTAGCCGAGGACACGCTTGGCGTCAGTTATTTTCTGGTCTGAGATTCGGCTTGGAGTTGTTGAACAGGACAGATAGTTATACTCATAGCTATGTAAGGATAAAAGGTATAACTGGTGCGAGTGCCTCGACTCGTGCCCAAGGCGCGATGGTAGGTTTGGCTACCTTTTGAGAACAAGATACTGTGAACTTTTAATAATTCAGAACTGCTTGACCTTATGTTATTTCTTTACTCACGATTGAGTTTTTGCTAATCTTGTTGATTCAGTGCGGGCTGTGAAGCGTGTGTCCATGAACTTTTGATTGTGCGCCGTGGGTGCCCACATGGTTGTTGAAATTCTTTCTTATATATTTATTTCATTTTATCGTTCGGGAGGATTTTCCTTCTGATTTGATATTCAGGTTTTGTGCTATTTCGCCGAATGGATCCGTAATATGTATTCTCAAGCATGTGGTTAACCGCGTCGTCATACATACATACATACATACATATATTTATTATCAGATGTGGACGCTGTCCATGTTGGTAAATTACAAAATAATACTAAGCAAAGTAAATCATTCATACAACTGCAAAAGTACATTTTAGATACAAGGATTAATTGGTATAATAAAATAATAAAATAGAAACAATTATAAATAAGAATAAGGTTCATTTACACTATTCTTCATCCATGGCATGTCACTGGCTCCTGACCTGGTGCTTTCTCACCAACTCCTTAAATTTTCCAACATTAGAAGGCAAAAGGCTGAAAATGTCCCCTGGCAAACTGTTCCATTCTACTTCCCCCTCCCAATGAAAGAGTACTTGCCCCAGTTACTATTCCACTGACCTAATTTAAATTTACAACAATTACTGTATCTGCCCATATATGAACCTTCTGTTCCCAATCTCTCATGAATGGCTTCCCATGCAATTTCCCCCTTGCAAGCTAAGAAAATACCCACTAGTCTTGCTCTTGAACGTCTACCAGCCAGACTTTCCCTTCCCAAATTCTGAATCATCCTACTCACACTACTCGTCGATCTGTGGTCCTCCATTACATACCTGGCGTCCTTCCTTTGTACTCCTTCCAATTCCTTTATTAAATACATTTGGTATGGATCCCACACTCCCCCAGCATATTCCAGCAGAGGACGGATTAGGGACATTTATGCCCTTTCCCTAATCTCTCTGCCAGCCCCTTTAAATACTCGCATAACCAAATGTAGTGACTTGTATGCTTTCTTTACTATTTCTCCTATGTGCTTACCCCAGTGAAAATTCCCACCCCCCACAGTTACACCTAAATACCTACATTCGTCCCCAAATACAACTTTATTTTCCCCTACTAAATATTCAAAAACAATATGATTCCTTTTGTTAACAAATCTCACTGCCTGACATTTCTTTGAATTTATCATCATATCATTTCCATCTGCCCAGCTTTGTATGACAGTCAGGTCCCTCTGCAAAATGCCGCAGTCGTCCAGATGATTTATCTTCCTGTATACTACTATATCATCAGCAAATAATCCTCTCTGAGATGATATTTCAACTCCTATGTCATTTACATACATGAGAAATAGCAAAGGTCCCAATTTACTTCCCTGAGGTACCCCCCCCCCCCCTTCCCACACTTAACTGTTCTGACACTGACCCTCCAACCCTTACCCTTTGACTTCTCCCGTCCAAAAAAGATCTCACTCATTGTACTACTCTCCTGTCCAATCCCACAGCCTCCATTTTCCTTAATAGGATATCATGATTGACCCTATCGAAAGCCTTTGAAAGATCAATTGCAATACAGTCAACTTGACCTCTATTATCCAAGGCCTCACTGATACCTTGCTGAAAGCCTGATAGTTGTGATTCACTGGAAAATCCCTCTCTGAAACCATGCTGTTCATTTGCCAACCACTTACTATTCCCTAAGCATTCCCTTATGTAAACATTCATGATTCCTTCTAACATTTTGCATATAATACATGTTAGGCTGACAGGTCTGTAGCTATCACTATCCCCCCTTTCCCCCTCTCCCTTTATATACCGGAACTACCAGAGCCTGTTTCCAGTCATCAGGCACTACCCCATTATTTATACCGAAATCAAACAGAAACCTTAAATAAGGCACAATGTTCCATCCCATAATCTTTAACAATTCCCCATTTATCGCATCTACCCCAGCTGATTTTCTTGACCCCAATTCCCGTATTGCATTATAGATATCCTTATTTACATATCTAAATTTCTTCCCTTCCTCAATACCCTGCTCTACTTTCTGATCTGCATTTCCCTCCCCAACAATCCCCACCACCTTACCTTTTAAATGCTTCAGCCTTCTCCCCATCTTCCACCAGCAACGTTCTATCTTCTCCCTCGATATGAGGTATTTGGCCTTGAACTCCTCTCACTCCCCTTAAATAGACGTACAGAACATATTTCTCCACCGTTCCTTGAAAGGCATCCCCCGTCAACCAGCCTACCCATAAAATGTTTCTTAGCTACTATCTTAGCCCTGTCCAGTTCCCTCCTTAAACTATTTAATTCTATTCAGTGGCCTATCCCCTTCCTGAGCCTATTGCTTATTAATCTACCTTTCTTCTTTAATCTTCTTACCTCCTTATTGTAATAAAATGGATCAGCAGTCGCCCCTAGATTTTTAAATGGCACATGTAATTTTTCACAATCTAGAAATATGGTTTTCAAACCAGCCCACAGTCTATCTACATTTAGTCCCCTCTCTATCCATTGATTGAAAATTTCAGCTAGGTAACTCCCAATCTTTTCTTTATTAGCTTTGTAATACTGTTTTACCAATCTTGTCTCCCTCTTAACCTGCCTCTCAATACCCAACTTTACCTCTACTACAACAGCCTTGTGGTCACATATCCCTTCAATGATATCTGATTTGACCCAAATATCCTCAGGCTTTATCAAAAACACGTCCAATAAGCTGTTCCCCCTAGTGCTTCCCTCTATAACTTGAGCAAAGCCCCCCTCCCATTTTATTTTGTTGGCCAGCAATTTATAATGTTCTTGAGAATCTGCCCTGCCTTCCCAGTCCACTCTTGGCATATTAAAATCACCCCCTACAATTAAATTTCTTCCTGCCCGGTCAGCCTCCATAGCATAATTTACTAACGTTGTTCCAAGATTTACATCCCGTTCACCCCTCCCTGTTCTATATACACCCAAAAGGTATATCATATCTTTAGAACCAACCCTAACCCCCAGATTCTCATTTACTTCATCTGTAAACACTAGATGAATCTTAAATATATCCTTAACTAGTATAAATACCTCACCTCCTGTGCTTCCCTTGTCCCTCCTGTATGCTCTATAACCCTTAGGAAATACCTCCCCTTCCACAACATTTTCAACTAGCCATGACTCAGTCCCGATAATAACATCTGGATCATATATTTCTACCATGGTTACAAATGTTATGCCCATTCTAACTACACTACGACAGTTTACCAGAAGACACTTGAAGCTCTGATAATGCCCTTTGTACCCAAGATTAGCAACCATCTTGCTCCGTTTACTGGTTTGGGATGAATCAACTCTTAAACACTTAGTGGGTTTTTTGACAAACTTTGAATGACCTTTCCATAGAGTTGTCCCAGTTTGGCCAAAACTCGCTACCGTATTTAAGTGGAGACCGTCCCACCCCAAATCATATTCTATCCACAGTCCAGAGTTAATATATAGAACTTCCTCTTCACCACAAATCCAGTCCAGTACACCATTTACTATATCCACATACCTGCAATCCACGTCCCGCCGATATAAAATCCCACTCACTGCAATAGAAGCATTTCTATACTTCTCCCTGCATGCTCTTATCAGGTTTTTAATGTCATTTCCAATATTGTCTGGAGTAGGAGACCTCCTTAGGTCATTTGTTCCAACGTGTACTATAACTGACTTAACTTCTTTACCCCCTTCCATTAACATCACTTTTCTTCTCAATTGTTCAGTCCTTATACCAGGAAAACATTTCACTTCAGTATTTGTTTCCTGAAGCCCTGTTCCCAAGCGCCTAGTAATCGAGTCCCCAATAACCAAAGACCGGCACACTTCCTCCTCTCTTCTTCCGTTGACCGATATTTCCCTTGTTTCATCATAATATCTGCTCCACTAGATCGCCCTCGACGGTGTCCAGCTCCAGTCATTCCCCCGCCAACCGTCCGTCAGTCATATCTGTGCGCTTGAATTTCCTTGACTTCCGGTCACTGTTGATCCCGCCATCTGCTGCCATCTGCCCATCAAACCCCGAAGCTAAAATACCAACCTCCAAGTTTGACAAATTCTCTTCCATGGTCTTGTTTGCCTCCTTGGCCCTCTCCAAATTTTTGATTACAGCTTCTAACTCTAGTCGGAGCAACCTAATTATTTCATCTTTGCTGCTCACTTCCTCAACCAAGACCACACATTTCTGGCACTTTATAACCTCTACACTGTTGCCCTCCACGAGGCCCGCTTTAATGGCCCTTGTAGATAGTCGTGTCGTCATCCTTCCCGGATTCTTCACTTTCAACTCACAACCACCACAAATCTCACCTTTATGGTAGCTTACTTTACACTTCCGACACAGTAAAATCCTAATGCTATCGCTTTTCGCCTCGCACCGCTTGCTTGCACCCTTGCACTGTCAACTGACGCCATTGTTGAGCAAAGTCACTAATACAGCTAGAGAAAGGACGCCAACTTAATATTTGCTTTAAATTTACTTATTTCTTATGCTTCAAAGGACAATTTTCAGAAAATTTTATACATGTATAATTCTGTATTTTTAGACGGGGGGAAAAGACGTAAATTTGAACGACATACCCCTTTGCATTGTCGTACTGGCCATTTCATTATTGATGCGCTTGAGTACGTGGCCGGGTTTTAGGTCTGGAGAACTTTGTTTCCTTTGATTGATTCATACACAATACTTATTGTATATGGCGAGCCACTTGGTTCTCTAGTTAAATTATTGTGAATTATCCTAGATTTCCCCTCTGGTTGAATCATGTGATCATGATACCTAAATATAATTTCAGTGGACTCATACGCCACTTTCCACCCGTTTGCTTGCCTGTCTGTTGGCATTTGTTAATTGCTTGCACTCTTGATTTTGAGGACTAGTTTCTCTTGAATTACCCGTAATTATTGTGGGGCCTGTGTTGCCCTAGTTCTGGCCGTGATTAGTTGATTTCCACCCAGGGATTTTATTAGGCCTAGTGCTTTATTTTCTTCTGTCCCTCGCCCCTGTTTTATTCCCCGAATTTAGAATTTACTGTAGGTTTTTTTTTAGTTTGTGTCCTTGTTTTCCCCTTATCTTTTATTCCTAAACCACCCTTCTGGGGAACAATCCAGCCCTGCACCCCAAGGACCTTGGTCTTGAGTCCTCCCACTCCCTGTTGCCCAAGGTAGCTTAAATTAAAAGAAGGCAGTACTTGTCGTTACTTTGGTGAAGGCAGTACAGAAAATTTGGAAAATTTTAAGTTACTACACCAATCAACTGGCGACAACATTTTAAAAATATGCTCTTATACATCTTCGCCCTAAAACACGTAACATACTGTACCCATATTCTCGTGGACAGATCTTGTTGAATCCGATGACTAAGCTGGATCGTAGAATCTGGAAGCACCCATCTAGAAAAAAAAATCCTACCAACAAGATCAACCAGGAATAGGGATACACATAGATATAAGAATGCGTTAAGAAAAAAACAATGGAAATATAAAAATAAACTAGCTCAAACGGAGAACCCGAGAATCAAAAGAAAGATCTCGTGGTCGAAGATTTACATCGGGAATATATCAAACACTGGCCTTCCTAACACATCCTTTCATTAATATAAATCACCACAGGGGAATGAATTTTAAACAAAACACAAGTTTATTCATCGAAGACAAAATAAATAAATAAATAAATAAATAAATATCGACAATCAAAACCCAAAATAAATGTCACGTCAATGATCAGAATATTCCAGATGCAATCCTGCATCGGACGTTGGTAACCCATGCTTGTAAATTACACTAAAATATTCATCATATTACAAGTTACCCTACTTCATACACGTTCAATTGTTAAGTCTTAAATCATGACTTTGAAATACACGTAATTATTAATCAAGATTATATACAGCTATATACAAATTTAAGAATCGCTGAAATCCATTCAAGACTCACGTCTTCCAATTATCTCATTAGCATAATATCATGGTTATTTCTTTGTCACATCAAGTCCCATTTGACAAGCAATTAAGCTAACCAAACGTGAGTTGTATCATCCGAGAGTAATTTTATTTTTTTATGGGAAGAAATGCATTTACGCACAAAGTGTCGGTCTCCTGCTCCTGAGTAGCAGACTACCGACTAAAACTCCCCCGTTACTTCTGAACACTAGCCTGGAACCGTTTATCACATTACTTCAGGCTAGAGTCAATTTATATTTGCTCGTAGGGCGCTCTTCCGTAATGAATAATCTTCAGTGGCGATCCAGATCCGTCTTCTTTGTTCGGAGGATATCTTCAACAAAACTTGCTACAAGTTTCCAATGTTCTTCATTTTGTAGCATTACCGCAACAATATTGTCGGGAGATATCTCTACATCGATTTGATCTTGAAGAGACTGCCTACTTTGGACCCACCGTCCACAAGAAAAGAAGGTGTGATTAACATTATCTACCTCATTAACACAGTGGATACAATCTGGTGAGTCCACTTTCCCCATCTTCTTAACATAAGAACAGAAGTACCCATGGCCAGTCAAGAACTGAGTGAGATAATAACCAACCTCACCATGTTTCCTCTCTGTCCAAACCTGCACCTGGGGTATCATTCTCCTAGTCCACTGGCTTCGCTGTCCTTGCTCCCATTTGATCTGCCAATTGTGAAAGGTTTGTGCTCTTGCTGTTCGTCTTGCATTTTGTAAACCTACTTCCGATTTCCTCCATTAAATGTACTTGCGTTCTTTCGCTAGAAAATAAATTGGAATTATCCCAGCAATAACAAGAACTGCTTCTTCAGAGACCGTGCGATAAGCAGATGCCACGCGTAAAGCACCCCGCCTCTGCACTTGTGCTAGTGACTTCCTATAAATTTCCTTATCCAGGGCATCCGCCCATATTTCCGCTCCATACAGCAGAACTGAATGGATGGCTGTCATCAGTAATCTCCTCTTACTAGATTTTGGCCCGCCAACAGTGGCCATTAGACGACTGAGAGACGTTACTCCTCTTGCCGCCTTATCTGCAGTCCATCTAATTTGTTCTCCAAAATTCAGTTTATTGTCGATCATAAGGCCCAGATATTTTGCTGCTGGCCGCGTCTCTACTTGTATGTCTCCTACCTGTATTGGGAGTATCGTCTGAATTCTCTTCTTTGTTAGGACTACAATTTCTGTCTTACTAAGTGCTAGAGACAGACCATGTTCCTCCATCCAACTATTGATTGTACGCATTACCATTGCCTGCTCGACACTTCTTCCTGCTACAAGAGCAGCAACATCATCTGCATAACCTACAAGGATAGTTTCATCAGGGAATAATAATAATAATAACAATTCAAAAGTATCATTATAAGCTTCAATTGTGATTCGCACTAACAATTTAACATGATTCATTTTTCCATCAATTAATTCCTTCACTTCAGATTTCAATTCTTAAAATTTCTTCGTGGTACAAAAATATTCCTACATATTGTTTCTGGCAATGTTACTCGTGCTCATCCACGAAATAAAAACGTACATCATAATTAATTAATCAACCTTCAATATGCTCGCATTATAGTTCAATAAATTCATCAATAACATTTCCTTTCTTACTATATTCAACATTACCTCCAAAAAAATCAATATTTGACGATGTTATATGACCACATTATATTTCCATTCAACCACTTGTTGACTCATTTTATTACATTAATTATCTTATCTTATATCTTACATATATATATATATATATTAAGGAATGTCTGTCAGTTCGTCTTTTATGCGTTCATAAACCATTCATCCGATTGCGATCAAATTTTGGTGAGTTGTTGTACATACTTTCGGGATGTTCATAGGCATAGTTAATCCATTTCACAATAGATAGAGCGCGACTAGTTTAAACAAATGCGTAATGGCGATGCATTCATATACAATTCATCCGATTGCGATCAAATTTTGGTGAGTTGTTGTGCACAGTCACGAAAAAGTTATGGACGTAGTAAATCCAATATACAATAGATGGCGCACGAGTAGCTTCAACGAAATTGCGTGCGTTTGTTTCAAGAAAGTCCCACATGCGTTCATATACCATTCATCCCATTGCGATGAAACTTGGATGAGATGTTCTGTACATTTCAGGTAAGGTTTCTGGCTTAGTAAATCCACTTAACACTAGGTAGCGCACGAGTAGATTCAACAAATGAGCGACGACGGGCGAAGCGTTTCAACAAAGTCCTGTATGCGTTCACATACCATTCGTCCGATAGCAATGAAACTTGGGCGAGAGGAAGTGTAAACTACAGGCAAGGTTCCTGGCTTAGTAAATCCATGTTATAATAGGTAGCGCACGAGTAGATTCAACAAATGAGCGACGACGCGTGAAGCGTTTTAACAAAGTCCCGTATGCGTTTATATACTATTCGTCTGATAGCGATGAAACTTGGTTGAGAATTTGTGTACACTTCAGGGAAGCTTTATGGGTTAGTAAATCCACTTTACAATAGGTATCGCACAAGTAGATTATAAACAAATGAGCGACGACGCGCGTAGTGTTTCAACATAGTCCCGTATGCGTTCATATACCATTCGTCCGATAGCGACTAAACTTGGGTGAGTTGTTGTGTACACTCCAGGGAAAGTTTCAGGCTTAGTAAATCCATTTTACAATAGGTAGTGCCAGGGGCGGATTTAACCTTTTGGCGCCCCTAGGCAAAATAAATATTGCCACTCTCCCCCCCCCCCTCCCCCCATTTTTTAGGTTTGTGTGAAAATTAAGTTGTAGTTAGTAAGGCAACCTATTAAAAATTCGAGTTTATTTTTTTACACGTATAATTAAATTTTATATGTAGGTATAATTTAAGATCTTGGTGTGCTAACAAAAATCTTTCTCCGTGCTTTATTTTCAGCAAACGTTTTGATAATATCGTCAAATTCCATATCTGGCATTAATTCTGATTCAATTGCCAAAATCGTTTGACAAACCAAACGGTCCTGTATCGTGGTTGAGCTCAAATAGTCTTTTATGCGCTTTACACAATCATGAAAACGAGCGTTCGGCACTGCAGTTCAACAAGCGGTAGGCTATTAAAACATTTGGAAATACTCCTCGTAGATCATTCTGTCGAATAAATTTTAATAATTCTAAAGGCGGGTTATTTTCATTTTTTTTTTTTACTCGGCAATATTTTTGAAAGTGGCACAATTCGTTTATAAATATTTGTTCTATATCATTTGGAAAATATTCTTGTAATGCTGCCGCATGTTTCCTTAATTCAGGTTTATTCAACGTACGAAATTCGATAAGCGCGATAATTCTTTGAAAAATTATTTCATAATCGGCGCATTTGCCCTTCAAATCTGTATAGAGTCTATCCAAAATTATATTGAAAGTATTTACTCTGAAATTCTCTCTTCCACCTAGCTAAACATCATCTTCATACAATAATTCATCAGACATTAATTTTCTTTGTTTCTTCCTACGAACGTCTTTTTCAAACTCCTGGGTGGTAGAAATTTTCCGTGCTGTTTCTTCATAAAGTTCAACATTTTTCCGAGCATCTTCTACAAAACCAAACAACGATTTGTACAAATCCAAAATATCTGAAATGCTGGTACCCATGGCTTGCAATTTCTGACTTGTAGCATCGAATAGTTCAAGTAAAACAGACCAAATACTTAGCATAAATGCACTTTCTAGTCGTTCCATATTATTCCGAAGGCCTGTAGCTTTATTTCGAACTATTGCTTTTTCGTTGGGATTTTCTACGAAAGCTGATAATGCATTTATTATTTCGTTCAAAAATTCAACCAGAACAGAAACCGCATCAGCACGTCCAGACCAACGAGTTGTAGACAATGATTTTAGTTTCGCAAATTTTGAATCAGCAAAATGCTGCAAAACAGACCATCTTTCTGTCGAATCTGAAAAAATATATACAACTCCTGGAGCAATTCAAAAAACTTACTCGCTTCTGTACAACTTTCTGCAGCGTGTGTACCAACCAAATTCAACGAATTTGCAGTGCATGGTGTGTACTCTGCGAGAGGATTGTCGTTATTTATTCTAGCTTGAAGTCCCGAATATATGCCCTTCATGTTGGCAGCGTTATTGTAAGATTGCCTTCTCATATCAAAAATGTCTATGCCATGAAATGTCAAAGTAGATGTGACTGCATCATATAAGTCTTCACCTTTGTGACCTGGTTTGTCTAGTAAAGTTAAAAAACGTTCAGTAACAGTGCCGTCTGGTTTTACATATCGTAAAATGAATGAAAGTTGGTCAATACGAGAGATGTCTGGGGTCAAATCCACAATGATAGAATATTACTTCCCAGTTTTGATTTCTTCAACTGTTTTAGACGTCACTTTTTTAGCCATAATTTCGATGACTTCTTCATAAATAGTTGTGGTTAGGTAGCTTGTACTACCCTTGCCTTTATCTCCATAATTACGAATATGCTCATATACAGTATAAATGGATCGAATTGTCTTAAATATTCTATTAACATCATAAAATTTCCATTGTTAGGAGCGCCGAACTGCTCATTGCTGTCTGTGCCCCTAAATGAGAGTCCACGACTTGCCTAGGTTTTGACAGTAGCGACAACTCTTTTAAGAACTTCTTTCCAGTACGCAATTTTTGTTGTTGTACTAAACCATGATCTACTCTCCCATGTATATTAGCTCTTTCAAACAAATTTAGGAAAGATTGTTTATGATTATGTGAATTTTCGTGGGCAGAAGCCAAGTCATGGATGTTTTTCCAATCATTTAATCCCTGTCTGAACGTAAATTCGTCAGTTGTATCTCCAAAGAGCAAACACGGTGCACAAAAAACAGAACCTTTACTCTTGGAATAAACAAGCCACTTACGATTCCCTATTTCCCCGTTCTGAAGTTTTCTTTTAAACACTGAGTGGATCAAGTACCTATTATATTCAGGGTAAACTCGTTTGGATTCTTTAAAATCGGAATCTTTATTCTGAGGCATGCGAAAGAAGGGAGCATAAGAAATGTGCGGGTCTGACGCAAGGCAAACTAGACGCGCTTACGTACAAGGGCTCACGGCAGACTCACGTGGATATGCAAAGAATGTAAACCAATGCTGCGGAAATCAGGGAAACAAGATGACCTCATACAAAGCCTATTAAGCTCTATAGAATCCATGCAAGCATCCATAGAGCAAATGAAACAGAACATGGTAACAACACTCATAGAAAGAGTACAAGAAGCGGTAGCCAGGGAGATGGGAAAAACCTCTATCCCCCCGGCAAGAACCAAAAACAGCAGCCACAATAAGCCGGACGACCATAGAAAACAGGAGCCCTCCATGCAGACGCTACAAAATAAATTAGCAAAGCTACCACGATGAAATCACCAGCCACGAAAAACAACCAGTGCGCCACCCAAGATAATAAGACCTCTCTCCATCTAAACGAGGCTTCGACAGAGTTGGGCAAAATACTCCCAAAATGTATTTTTGATACAAAATACAAAATACTCACAAAAAAGTATTTTAGGTACAAAATACAGTTATAAAATTCCTGAAAATACAAAATACAAAATAGTACTTTAAAATACAATTCAAAATACAAAATAGGCCTACTTAGTAAAATATGCTTCTCTTCCATTCAAACTTTTCAAAATATTATTATTATTATTAATATTATTATTATTATTATTACTATCGGTGATCTAGACGGGTGCGTGCATTAACGTGCAAGGCCAAAGGATTCATATCCCACCGTCAGCCTCCATGAAATGGTACTTCCTGATGGGCCTTGGTCGCTGTTGCCCTGTTGTCATTTCGTTTCCCATCCAGCTCTGTGTTGAGGATGGCGTCAGGAGGATCATCCAGCCGTGAAAACCACTGCCACATAGAAATTTACCTCACTTTGTCCTCGAACCCACAAAATGGGAAATATAACGGTATAGGAATTGTTATTATTCATTCACTCAATTTCCCTAATCGGCCAACTAGGGACCACGATAAGCCTCATTTTACATTCTGGCATTTGTTCACTTTTCGCTTGAACCACATTGTCTTCATGAGCTCACTGTGTTTAGCACGACGTTCTTCAGTCCATTTCGCACCAGTTGTCCGTTTTTCGTCCCGGAAAGTCCCAAACGTCTTGATGGCTGCTCTATAAAGGTTTCGGTCTTGTGCATCTTCTGCTCGTATCCCCATTTCTTTCAGATCTTTCTGGACGTTAACATACCATGGCATTGCCGTTTTTGGTTTTGAGTCGAATATACTGAAGATACGTTTCGCCCATCGGGAGTCGATCATCCGTCGTATTTGACCGTAAAAGCAAACTCGGCGTTTTCGCATTGTATCTGTGATCTTCTCTATCCTCGAGTATATTTCTTGCCTGGATTTTCTGATATAGATGCCATTTTTGTAGTCCGGGCCAAGTATGATGTGTAGGATCTTTCTTTCTTTCTTTCTTTCTTTCTTTCTTTCTTTCTTTCTTTCTTTCTTTTCTCTCTAACTTCGCGAGCAAACATTTCTCGGATAGGATAAGGCATTCAGATGCATATAGCGGTACTGGTTTGATGACAGTGGTGTAGTGACGAATTTTTGTGTTCATAGAAAAGCACTTTTTGTTATATATGTTGCGGGTGGTTTGAAAAGCGACTTCCATTTTCTTGATTCTTGCTTCTCTGGCTTCCTTGTCAAGGCCATTTTGCTGGATCCATTCCCCAAGATATTTAAATTTATTAACACGGTTTATCGTTCCATATTTGGTGTTTAGTTGTGCTGTATCATCCTTGATGTTATTATTATTATTATTATTATTATCGTATGACCTAAGCTACCTCGTGGAGATGCGGCTTCGATGACGTAGTTGGTAGCATGCTGAGCTTCTATGCCCAAGATAGCGGGTTCAAATCCGGCCGAAGCCATCGGATTTTTTAAGAGCATTAAAAATCCCTCAGTATGCCTTCCTTCGGAGTGGAAGTTAAGCCGGCTGTCCCATGTCATAGATTTATGGCATGTTAAAGAACCTTCCACTAATTACACCTGTGTGAAGCTAAATTGTATAGGTTAGGAATGTAAACAACGCTCTTAGGTTTCTACGTTCGTTGCGGTGGCGTCTAGTGGCTAAGTTCTGAACTAGGCCTAGTAGTCGTTGACGGTGGCGTTTGGCGGCAAAAGTAAGAACTATCTGAAAAAATCGAAGTTGCAGTCCACATGAATTAAAAAACAGATACACACACTAATACAGCCATCACAATTAACACCGGTTATCAGACAGATTCTACACACACCCAAAGTACACGGGGCTACATGACCGCGTTGTCGCAGCCCCTAAACTTAAGAACCAACCAATCCTTATAATGGTATAATGATGAGCACCACACATTATTTTGAAACTATAACCCCACCCTCCCATTGGTCAATCTTGGCTATGCTACTGCCACAGTTGATGCTAACAAAGATATTGGTAGTTTTGCAGCATGGTGATGCTCACATCTGCCCTTCCAGGACGGCTGAGATGGGATTCGAACCCACCTCTTCTCAGTTTTGCCTCACAAGGCTGCGTTTATCCCGTTCCAGCCCTCAAACCAAAATTAAATTCCTTGCCAGAGTCGGGAATCGAACCCGCGCCTCTGTGGTGACAGCCAAGAGCGCTAGCCACTACGCAACAAGGCGGAGTTATATATAAGTGTATATGTGTACTGTTTACACTGGATGAACCTATTGAGAGAACGCTATCTTTCGAAGATTATCTAACAAAAACCGCTGACAACCGCAAGTCGTGGAATGACATTTTGTGGAAGCTTTGTCGTTCCACTTAGGGTCCAACATCAATATTCTCTGTTGTTCAGCTGTTGACTTCGTATAATCTGTCACTGAATTCTGTGCACCAGTTCGGATAAAGAGCTAGTTGTCGTTGCGATATTGTGTTCATGTCGCCCCGTGTACTTGGGCGTATGTGGAATTTGTCTGATGAATTGTGTTATTGTGATGGCTATATTAGTGTGTGTAGCCTATTTGTATTTCAGATAAGGATTGGGAAGGAGGCGGCTATGCCCTTAATTTAGGTACCACCCCGGCATTTGCCTGAAGTAGAAGTGGGAAACCACTTGCAGGATAATTGAGTTGCCTCAGACCAGAATTATATTTCTTGACAGATTTAGGAATCGAAACCGGACCTCAGGAGTGACAGCCAAGAATACTAGCCACTGCACCACGAAGTAGTAGGATAAATAGCTCTCGTGCCAAGATAATAGATGTACAGCTTAATAACTAAGACCCGGAAGATCATGCAAAATCTTATTTGTGCATATTTATGCATATTTTGGTTATTTTGGCACAATGCATCATACTGTTCTCCGTTGCCTGTTAAGTGCATATCTATGCTGGAGAATGGCGTATGTTCTAATTTCCTATGGTTTTGAAGCGCTTTTTGTTACTTCATGTTCAGTCGAATATTTCTATTCGGACTCCAAGAGCCTCGTGGTTGGTTAGTCAAACCTGAACATTTTCTTGTTAATGATAAAGTTGCTTTCACCTCCCTTAAATCACCCGGAGTATTTGTATCATCTGATAATTAGTAGTTTGCACTGCCTGTAAGGAAAAACCGGATTCTCCAACAACTGAAATACCTTCGTTCCTTTCACTTTATCACCAGTTCACAATAGGGGTCCAGCTTATGAATGACCAGGAATTTCCACAAATATTACCTGGACCTATTATCTCAAATTCCTTAATTCCAACCTTCAGTGAAATACCAAACTGCTTACTGTCAACCACAGCAAGCACGGAGTTATGACTCGAATAAAAGCTAACGTCGTTGTTAAGTTGCGAAATTTTGTGAAAACATTTGGGAATGAATTATATTCTACCGACGATAGTGTCCTTTATTGTAAGATTTGTGAAAGAAATGTAGGGAGTTTCTGGAAAGTTTTCTGTGGCTGAACATTTGGAACCCGCCAAACATGAGAGAAATGTCGTTAAAAAAAGAAATAAAAAAGAAAAACACACATCAATTCAGCCCTTGTCAGCAAGAAGAAATTTCAGGAGACTATCACAGGATAATACTGAAATTATTTCAATACATAGTACGTTCCAATCTCTTTTGCAAGTTAATACCAATTATTTTTATTCTGAATTCACTATGTAAATATTGTAAAATTATTTTCATTTTTTTAATCAATGGGTATTAAAATTGTATACGAGTTATACTTAAAAATGAACATAATAAAATAATTATTGATGGTAAGACTGCTTGAGGATCCATAAAATAATATTTCCTACTATTTAGAACTGTTTCTTAGTTGTTTAAAAAAAAAGGTGTATGCCCTAGTTATATGTCCGTCTGTTCATATTTTCTTTATAGCGCTGTCAGGTAAACAGTGAGGCATTTCATTCAGACTACTCTTTGATATCCTAGAATGGTGATGTAAGAAATCAGCAGCACGGGACACTACAGTCAATTGACTCAACATGTTTAATTTGTACATTCCGTTATAAATTCTCCTTTGTAAGTAATAAGGTACCGGTATGCCACAAAAGAATAAAAAACATAATTAATGAACAAAGTTGGGTCATTTATAATTATTAACCACCAACCAACAACGGCAGCTGGTGCCCAGATGTCTGTGTTCTCGGTAGACGTGGGTCGAACCTCACCGCCGGCCGTCCGTGAAATAGTTTTCCGTGGTTTCCCATTTTCAACTACAGACAAATGCTGCGACGGCACCTTCGAATGTGCCATGGCCGCTCCCTTCCAAATCCGTGCTTAGTTTCATTCACCTTCATTCATATCATCTCTCATTAACTCCTCTCATGAGGTTGGCGACAGGAATGGCATCCAACTGTATAAACTATCCACCATAAGGACGCGAAAATATATATTATCTCATTTCAGTCCCAGTTGAAACGGGAATCATACGCATTATAGTTATTATTACCGTATTATTATGATCATCTTATCACTACCGACAGCGGTAGCTACACCCGCTAACGCACAGCGCTATGCAATGTGGCCATGCTCCATGTGGACTTGGTAGACGCGGGTTTGAACCCCACCGTCGGCCGTCTTGGAAATGGTTTACCGTGGTTTCCCCACTTTCAATTCTAGGCAAATGTTGGGACGGTGCCTTCTGACAGGCCACGGCAGCTTCCTTCCACATCCTTGCCCAGCTTCATTCATCTAGATCTCTCATTAACTCCTCTCATGTTGGTGTCAGGAAGGGCATCCGGTCGTAAAAACATCCGCCACATAGCGTTTCATCGCATCTCATCCCCGATCCCGTTAAATCGGTAAAAGTAAGGGGTAGACATACATCGTCATTCATCCTTAACGTAGAGGGCGTGGAGGAGCAGCGGTCAAGCTGTTGGCCTCTCACCACGGTGGAGTGGGTTCAATTCCCTGTCAATGCATGTGAAATGCCATATTCAGTGATTCGGATTCCATGGAAAAAGGAGGTCCCGTGGCTCATGATCTCGAGATTAACGGTCACGTAAAACTACAATCTTCCTTCTTCCTTCCATCCTTAACGTAGGCAACTACTGTATTCAAGACAAATACAGAGATCCAAGTTTCTTTTTCTGGCACTGACAGGGCATCTGCTCAATCCTAGACCATAATAAATACAGCCATGCATACTACTACAAAATTCACACAAACACAGGTTATCAGACATATTTAACACACACCCAAATACATCGGGCTGATGATCAAGATTTACCAACAACAACCATCATATTTATTTTCGTCTGCCTCGTGGTGCAGTGGCTAGCAAACCTGCGAAGAGCGGAAGTGGTTTTCCTGTTTTTCTTCAGGAAAATGCCGGGATGGTTCCTAACTTAAGGCCACTGCCGTCTCCTTCCCCAAATTAAATATAAACCCACTACGACATTGACCCACAATAACACGGTTATGAATGATATGTATATATATATATGTATATACATACACACATAAGTACACGGGACTAAATGATCACGATGTACAAGCCCGTCAAATGAAAGAACTGCAACTTATTTGTCAATTCAAAGTTTTATACAACTCTTACACTACTCTTACGGGAGACAATTGCCGCATTTTGTACAGCCCTTATGTGAGCACTTCCAGGAATTTTCGAACAATACTAGTTAACAGGTTCAGACAACCTCATGCGTTTGGGAATTTCACACTACGTAGCTTGAGGCTACTGCTTGTGGAAAGGTTTCCAAGATCAAACACACTGATAACAGAACATCCGGGAGTCATCCTTCGGAGATTTTGTTCTAAATGCATCCTAAATAAATAGCATTGCACATGGTCTTACTAGGTTGCTTTATTGCTGGAAGAGTTGTATTGATCTAAAACTTAATGTCTACCAATTGACTTAAATTATTAAAAGCGAAAATAATGGAAGATAAAACTGAAAATTACCTAATGCAGTGATTGTATTTTGATTGTATTTTATGTATTTTGAAAATACAAAATACTCATGAAAAGTATTTTCGATACAGATACAAAATACATGTTCAAAAATGTATTTTCGATACAAAATACGAAAGTATCGAAAATACGTATTTTAAATACATGTATATTCGATACTGCCCAACTCTGGGCTTCGACCACCAACGCGTAGCACACAAAGACGGAAACAGAAGATCCACTATTTCTCAATCTTATAATATGTCACATGGGTGGTATTGGATTGTCTCTAAAGGGCGCTCATTACTCTTGTACATGCATGAGCATATTCAGAATTATTTTTTTTATTTGTCAAATAAAATATTTATTTATTTATTTAATTTAAAAAATAGTCAACATTTGCCGCCCCTCAAAATCTGCCGCCCTAGGCTGCTGCCTATACAGCCTATACGTAAATCCGCCCCTGGGTAGCGCACAAGTAGATTCAACAAATGAGCGAAGACGCGCGAAGCGTTTCAACAAAGTCACGTATGCGTTCATATACCATTCGTCCGATAGCGATGAAACTTGGGTGAGATGTCGTGTACACTTCAGGGAAGGTTTCTGACTTAGTATATCCACTTTACAATAGGTATCGCACAAGTAGATTCAACAAATGGGCGACGGCACGCGAATCGCTTAAACAAAGTGCCGTATGCGTTCATATACCATTCATTTGATTGCTATGAAACTTTGATTGAATTGTTGTGCACACTCCATGAAAGGTTTTTGACTTAGTACATCCTTTTTACAATAGGTAGCGCACGAGTAGATTCAACAAATGAGTAACGGCGCGCGTATCGTAAAAAAAAAAAAATCCGTATGCGTTCATATACCATTCATGCGATTGCAATGAAATTTGGAGAAATGTTGTTTCCACTCCCGCAAAGATTTTTGATTTAGCAAATCCATTTTACAATTGGTAGCGTACGAGTAGATTCAATTAATGAGCGACAGCGCGTGAATAGTTTCAACAAAGTCCCGTATGCGTTCATACTGTATACCATTCATCAGATTATTATAAAACTTTGGTGAGTTGAGTACAGTCCTGCGAAGGTGTATGAATTAGTAAATCCGTTTTTCAATGGGTGGAGCACAAGTAGATTCAACAAATGAGTGACGGCGCGCGAATCGTTTAAACAAAATCCCGTATACGTTCATATGCTATTCATCCGATTGCGATGAAACTTTCATGAGTTGTTGTGTACACGCCAGGGAAGGTTTTCGACTTAGTTAATCCATTTTACAATAGGTAGCGTACGAGTATATTCAACAAATGGGTGACGGCGCTCGAATCGTTTGAACAAAGTCCCGTATGCGTTCATATACCATTCATTTCATTGCGATGAAACTTTGGTGAGTTGTTGAGCACGCTCCCATTTTTATTTTTATTTTGAGATAGTAAATCAATTTTACAATAGTTTTCCCTGGTAGATGATCTCGTAGTGAAGGTCACCAGTGCGTTTCACAATTGTTCCAGGGAGCCACTTGTCCAGCTTGATATTGCCAGACAGGAAGTAGACTTTCTGTCCAGGTTCCAGAGTGCGGAATGTTGAGTTCATTTCAGCTCGTTGTTTTTCTGTAACCTTCGTGTGGACGTCATCAGGTCTGGTCAAGTTGAGTCTTGTGCAGAGATATCGACCCAAGAAAAGCTGGGCTGGAGATTGGCCAGTGGTGGAGTGTGGAGCCTTGCGGAATTGACGGAGGACTCGTTCAGGTTGGCTCGGAGCGTTCCCTTAGTTGTCTTCATCGCATAGAGGGCGTCCTTCACCGTTTGAACATAACGTTCTGCTTGGCCATTGGTTGAGGGATGGTATGGCGCTGACAACTTGTGATATTTCACACCAATGTTTCTTAGGAAGGTCTTGAACTCGTCTGAGACGAATTGTCGACCGTTGTCCGAGACGACAGTGACTGGCATGCCATAGGCCGTGAACAGGTCATCCATGATGGAAATTGTTGCGGCTGATGTTGTTGATATTATGGGTTTGACCTCGAGCCACTTGCTGTATGCGTCGACAACAATGAGCAGCATGGTGTCAGCCACTGGGCCCGCGTAGTCAATGTGGATCCGTTCCCATGGTGCCTTCGGGTATTCCCAGTGGTGATCTCGGAACTTGGGTGGCGCATGCGCATGAGCTGCACACATGGCGCAAGCCTTGGCGAGAGACTCAATGTCGTTGCCGATTCCAGGCCAGAACACAAAGGAAGGTGCCATGCCTTTCATCTTGACTATCCCCAGGTGAGCCATGTGCAGGCGTTGAGGATAGCGTCTCGCAGTGAAGGAGGGACAGCAACTCGATGCTCGAGTTTGCGACGAGGGTGTACTTGTCCTCTGGTGGCTTGTAATGCTGGTGGGTGAGGTCTTGCCCATCTTCGATGATCTGGACAATTTTGCCCAGATGTGGATATTTCCTGGTCTCGCGTGCGATTGCTTCTGCCCTAACTGGTAGCTGTTGGATCTGATGGATTGCAAAAAAGTCAAAATCATCAAAACTGTCCGTTGCTTCCTCCTGTGGAGAAAAGAAGTTTCTGATGAGTTTAACTGTTGTTGGTAGGTGAGCTCGGGAGCAGTAGTCAGCGTTGGCGTTGGCTTTGGATGTCTTGAAGATGACGTCGTAGTCGAAGTGTGCTAGGTAGTCGGCATAATTGGCCATGCGACTGATGAACAGGACCGGTAAAGACTTCTCGGGATGCAAGATCTGTGTGAGAGGCTTGTGATCCGTGATGGGAGTAAAGTGGCGAGCATACAGATAATTAAGAAACTTCTGCACGGCCCACACAATGGCCAGTGCTTCCTTATCGATCTGAGGTATCTTTGTTCCGTTGATGTCATCGTTCGACTGGCGTAAGCGATTGGACGTTCCTGCCCGTTGCTGAGCCGGTGTGACAGTACTGCGCCAGGCCAACAGGTGTGGTAACGCTGGGTCATACTGCATGAGTACCTGGGGCGAGGTTAGGGCGTTCTTGATGTCTTTGTATGCCCTGTCGCCTTCTGGTGTCCAGATGAGAGGGTCCTTGAGCAGCATGTCCCTGAGTGGTTGGTCTCTGGTGGACAAACCAGGGATGAACGAACTGTAGTAGGTTGCTTTACCAAGGAACAGTTGGAGTTCTTCAGGTGTAGTCGGTTTCGGTGCATCACGTACAGCTCGGATGTGTGGGTTCCAGGGATGCTTGAGCAAAAACGCATTTGGCTCGGTTGAGCTTGAGATTGTGTTGCCGAAACCGATCCAGAGTAATGCTGAGGGCCTGCATCAGATTTTCAAAGCTATCAGCAAAAACTATACTGTCATCGAAATCACTTACGACGTTTGGGAGAACTTATTATTATTATTATTATTATTATTATTTATTTACCATAAATCGTACACGAAGTATGGAAGGCCTAGTGAAAAAGGGCAAGCCCCACATACATATTTCATGCTTCACAGGACTGTGTCCATTCACCGCTGCCAGATAGCGGGGATGTTAGCTGCTACATATACTGCTCGCATTGGGCGGATCAAACCGTGAGTTGGCGTGTTAAGCGTGAGAGCATGGCTGAACTCATCGTCGACCTCGAGGTGAGTGTACGCATCGGTGATATCCAGGTGGCAGAAGAGAGTGGCGCCGCGCATTCGGTTGAAAGATGTTCCACCTTGGGAATCGGATGTTCATCGATGATGATCCACGGGTTGAGTAGGCTTGTAGTTGCCTGTGATCCTCAGTTTGCCGTTCTTCTTGGCGACGACGTGCGTTGTCGATGCCCACTCAGAGTAGTCCACTCTTTTGTAGAAGCCAGATGCAATTTTCTTGTCGATTTCCTTGGCGTAGGCATAGCGTATGGCAACTGGTACGTCTCGAGCTCGGGCGAAAATAAGTGTAGCTCCAGCCTTCAGAAGCATCTTCGCTGGGGGACCTGAGACCTTCCCGGGGGTGTCGCTGAACACATCCTGGTATTGAGATAGAGTGTTGTCGAGGTGCTTCTGTTGTTCCAAGGTCAGAGCCTGCTTGTCTGAGAGCTTGTGAATTGGGTCGGATTTTCTGAAGAGGTGACCAAAGTCGATCTCCCGTACAAATTCCGAAATCCACTCTCGGCGACTTCATCGTCAACCAAATAGAGATTCAGGTTCCTGGTTGTGGTTCCGATGGTGGCGCACACTGCCGTTTTGCCAATGCATTTGTTCGGATGGCCAGTGTTACTGACGAAGTTACTATCGTTTCTCTGTAACACAATGCCTGGTTTGAGCATACTTAGCTTTGATTTGCTAATAGTTGAGCAGGGGGCGCCGGTGTCGAGTTCCATTTTGACGGTGGTTCCCTCTATGTTGACATCAACAAGTGGCTTAGGTGCTGCGTTGACCGATCCGATGATCTCGATTTTGCTCAAGTACTCCACGACATCGAGGTTCTCTGCTGCAAACTCTTCTTAGGTCACGTGATTTGTTGTTCGATGATTCCTCGATTTCGATCGGCAAACTTTTCTGATGTGACCTTTCCTGCCACACTTCAGGCACTCGGCGTTGAGGAACCTGCACTAACTGCGAGGGTGAGCTTCACCTCACCCTTCACATGTCGATTGGTTGTACTGGGATGCACTTCGGTTTGCCTGATGTGGCCCTTGGTACTGTCTGGTTAGGTTTTGAGACCCTTGACTTCGATGAGCTGACTTGCTGCGTGGCGGCTGCTGGTTGCTGTTCTTCCTGGACAGAGGTTTTTCGTATCCAATCCGATTGGTTGATTCAGACTTAGCGGAAGCTGTTTTGACCTCGTCGGTGGTGATGCGAGTAGCTTCGAGTGCGTGCGCTATTTCATATGCCGCGGTGAAGTTCTCTGGTTGTTTTTTTTAATCTCGTCGCACATTTCTCGTGATTCCAAACCTGCGAGCATTTGTTCAATTAACATGCGATCAAGGAATGTGCCATACTCACAAAACGTTGCAGCCTGCCGCAGTCTTAAAGTGAAGTTAGCGATGGTTTCTCCTTGCTTCTGCATTACACTCCGAAATTTGATGCTCTCGGCAAACTTGTTGCGTGTGGCGCCGAAGTGGCTTTTCCGCTTAGATTGAATCTCACTGTATGACAGAGTTTCCAGATCATCAGGACTCAGCAGGATCTTCAGGGCATCATTGAGTTCAGATCCCATGTAAACACGTGCAAAGTGTGCATGCTGATCCGCGGGTACCTTCCTCAGATTGAGCGCCCAGGTAAAGCGAGTGAAATAATCGGCTACAGCCGTTCCGTCAGTAGCACGATACGGTTGCATTGTGAACTTTGACGGTCGAGGCTCTGATGACGTTGTTGACCTTATTGTCTGTCGGATAGTGTCGGCGATCATTGCCGAGAATTTCTGGAGTTGCTCAGAGGTTATGTCCAGCTTGGTGAAGATGAGTGGAGAACAGTATTTCTAACACGCACTTGCGATGAACTTAGTTCGGTGCACACACTTGCGTTGAGGTTAGAAAGTTCACTCGGTTTAGTATTTCCAACACGCACTGCGATGAACGTCGTTCGGTGCAACAGTTGCGTTGAGGTTAGAAAGTCACTCGGTTTCACAACGTTACTTTTCTTATCTCACTTCTGACACCACTGTTATATCGTGGAAGATACAAAATAAATAACACACACTTGTTAATATAAATCAACGGTTTATTTAACACTAGTTGATACACAACGATACACAAGGTGGCTTAACTTGAGCGGTCCAGAACGAAACTAGCGCGGAACTAAAGAATATGCGCGGAACTGCTGTCTACAGTCTGCGGGTGCATATATAGATAGTATATGAAAGGTTCCAGATTAGAATGTTCCAGATTGGAATGTTCTGGGCATAGTGACTAGAAAGTTCATGTTAACTCAAGTAAATACACAACACCAAGAAAGCATGACTTTGAACGTCATCCAAAAATTGAAGCTTCTCAAAAAGAATAGTAAAAATATTAATACAGAATTCAAAGTCTCGTCTATTTCAAATTTAAGTTTCAAATCGACGTATTAACGTTAAGGCCCAGGTGCAAAGACATGGAAAAGGGCAGTTGAAATAGCGTGGTCCGTAGACGGCCGAAACGACAGCAACAAGAAGAAGTCTAATAATATCAAAATGACAGAAAATTCAAATATCTTGGTGAATAGATTCAACCTAATGGCCTTGATAAGGAAGCCAATAAGGTCAGAGCTCGTAAGATGGAGAATGCATATCGATTAACGTAGAATAGGTATAGCCAAGACCGACTACAATATAATCAAACCATAATACGACAATCAATTCAGCAAACATTGTTGTAATCGTAGGGGAAGGTTTCGAGTAACGGCTGTTTGTTTACGTTTGTTGCGAGTGTTTTCTACTGCCACGAATTCGTATAAATAGTATATATCTCGAGTGATCTCGTACTGTTTATCATGTTAATGGTGTACCGTAGGTAGTGTGGTACATTGCTAATAATAATAAATACCGGTACCATTACCACATAATGCGAGAAGTGTTGTGATATGTCATGAAACGGGACGCGCATGCTATGCAACGAGCTGTAGTTCGAATTATACTATTGCAGGTTATTTCAACATTAACATATCATAAAGACCAAACAGGTAAGGAGAAGTGGATAAGAAATATACACAGGAATGAATTCTAAGTTTAAGCGCCAATAGTCTTGTGCGTTTTGACAGTTTGAACATACAGTACATTTATGGTTAGGGAAGGTCTTTCCCCAACTGAAAATGGTGAATCAAAGTGTCTAATTCGTTGGACGTATATGCATTCTATAAGAATATCTATATGAGGAGAAATGTAAATGGATACTGCAAGCTGGACAATTTGGTGAGTCGTCTTTCAAATTACAATAAGCTATATCTATTTTGATATGATGCAAATGTTGGTAAGGGAAGCCTTGTGTCTTGATTGTGACTCTGGTATAGAGGAAATTAAGTTTCCTTGCAACTCAAATCCAGTATTCGTTACAGATTTTAATATGGACTATTCTCAAGAGGCTTATCAGTCAAGGAAGCAAAGAAATAAGACGATCATCTGTTTCTAAGAGGATGTGGTATTGGGTGTTCTCAAATATCATTTTCAATGGTAAAATGTAAACTCTACCATTATGACAAGGTTGTAACAGTATCTTCCGCATTATATAGTCTCGGGGATCGCATTGAGACTGAGGATCCAAAGGCCCTAGGTTTGATTCCTGGCTCTGCCAAGAAATTTAATTCTGGTCTGAGGGTTGGAACGGAGCGCGCCTAGCCTCGTGAGGCAAAACTGATAAGAGATGGTTCCAGTCCCACCTCAGCTGTCCTTGAAGTGGTTTTCCATGTTTTCTAACCTCTACTCCAGGCAAATGCCGAGAGGGGCAGATGACCACACTGTTTCACCCCTTAAAACAATAACTAACTAACAAATGTCGAGATGGTCCCTAGCTTAAAACTACGGTCACCTTCTTCAAAATCCAAGCTTCAATTGCAAATATAAACAATACTAAAGTCATTACAATGACACCTAAGTACAAGGGACAACATGACCACGATGTCGCTGGAACGGGGTGCACACAGCCTCTTGAAGCAACTGAGAAGAGGAGGGTTCGAAGCCCACCTCAGCCATACGGGAATTGGTTTTCTGTGGTTTCCCACATCTGCTGCAGGCAAATGCTGGGATGGTACTGTGCAAGTATTTTCATGATGAAATTATAACGATTTGGTGTGGTTATATTCACTAAGTGTTGCGATGTTTTATTGACGCGAGAATTGTTACGTAAATCTCACTCTAGCTGGTTTAGGGGAGCTGAGACTAAACGGCAAGACACCATATGTTCGAGTCAAGGTTACAGACACGTCACGCGCATCCAGAAGTCAGGCAAGGTCATCACTATGTTGACAGCAGTAAACGAGTTTCATCGAGATATACACGCAGAAGGCGATCTTATATAAATTACAGAGTATACAAGTAGGGGAGCAGTGCCGATTCTGCTTCACTCTAGAACCCTCCTTGCCCCACTATTAAGCCTCAGCCATGTTAAATAAATGAATATCTCGCGAACCCATAGTTGAATGTTGACAAATTAGGTGTCGTTGGACACAGAGTGACGACCTTTCTGCTATGGACCACTCATTATATATTTTTTAATTGGAAACTTGATTTTGGAGTAAACAAGTGTTTTTTGGGATTTTTGCTCATATCTCACGAACCAATAAGGCTAGAGACTTGTACGGGGTATCATTCTTTTCGTCGCGTTGCCCTCTTGTCGAGAATGCCTGTTTCGAGTAGGATGAAAAGCCCATTTTGGGGTAAAAATGTGATTTTAGACTTTTTATTATATTTCGCTAACCAACGCTGCTAGGGACATGTACGAGGACTCATAGGACTTGGAGTGACGTTCCCTTTCGAATGTGGTGGTTATTTTTTACAAAACATAATTCACAAAGGGCCTAACACCATACATGTTGAAAAAAAATTACCTGTTTTTAACATTTTTTAATGAAGCGTGGTTGTCAAGACAGGCGGTACCACTGACATGTGTGTTAACGAGCCTGTCGCCACTTATGGTAGCGGTATCCCAATAGAACAATGGATATTTTGGCAGGACGGTGGGATGGTTTACGACGGTTCGTTTTCCGATATTTGTTGTGGCGAATGGACGAACGCTAATACTCCAAACCGTGTGAAGCGTGTTAGGATTGCTTACCCTAAAGGTGATCTTTAGCCTGTTATTAAACGGTTATCAGTGACACGGATCTGTGGCATTCATGCATGTTCATAGGCTAACAGACAGTTGTAGGATATGAAGCTATAACGTTCGATTGACCAAGCAATTTGTATAAAGACAAAACAATAGCGTTAATGCAAATGATAATTCTGTAATGATATAGATTTAGCATGAAACGCAAGCTGTGAATGGTTAAATGAAATGTATGATTTAACACTTGTAACTGGTAGCCTGCTAGCAAGCCCTCATGTGTTTTGTCACTTGAGGGCTGAAAAGATCAAACCTGTTTTGCTAGCTAGCCGAGCTCCGTTCCCAGGTTCAACACTTGATAACGCTATCTCAAGAATGTGCGGACCCCACTTGGCAACACCGCTGGCTTGCGTTAGAGGGCAGATGAAGGTCAAACAATCTGACAACCATGTCAAAGAGAGATAACGGAGTAAGCGACCACAACTCCGCCCCCTACCATTGCTACAGCCAATTGGCAGGCAAGAGCGGTGTTAACAACTGTGGTGAGAGGGATAGAGTGAGAGGCGAGATAGGAGGGGCGGGGAGGGGAATCCATGACAGCCAATAGCTAAACAAAGTGAGTGTAAACAGGGAGTGTAGGGGAAAAGGGGAGGGGCGTGGAGTGAAAGATTGAGACGCAGGTGTGGAGAGAGAAAGAGAAACATGTATGGACATGCACGAAGCGTGGAGCGCCGTACACAGAGCTCTCGTACAACATGATTCAATAAAATAAATAAATAAAAAAGTGCACAGGTTCATACAACATGTAATTTATTGATCCAAGAATTAAAAGTAGAGTTAAATCCTAACCATTTGACATATAGTTTATTTCCTTTTTGTTTCAACACTTTTTCCGCAAGATAATGTTTAGGAAACGCTGTTTTCTGAAGTTCATGGAGAAAAAATCTACCTTTTATGGGTTGATGTTTGAGTTCCTCGAGTAAATAGGTGACTGGACTGTCCAAGTTGCCTTGACGAATTCGAAATAGTTCAGTCCCCCACAGAGGCGTGTAGCCCTTATTGAAGGCAGACTTAAATTTGCTCACACGAACAAAATTCCCAATTTTCAGTCGGTGACGTTTAGGATCTGCTGTTTTTATGGGGTTAAACAGTTTATCCAGTCGCTGAATATTTTTGGTCACGATGCGTGGCATGGTCCCAATGGTTCTATGTTTGGTGTCATTGTAACGTGACACTAGCTCAGGTAACATGTCCAAACAGCGATAACTGCCCTGAGCGGTAAACGCTTTCCACATATGGGTTTTCAATGTTCGGTTAAACCGCGTAATGGTGAATATCCTTAGATTTGAGAAAACTGGAGAAATCCTTGTTGAAAAATTCTTTCCCCTGGTAGGTTTGTAGCAACTGAGGTTGACGTTTGGACTGTTGAATAATATGTTGAAAGGCCTTGGTAACTAGTGGACCAGACTTGCGACGCACAGGTTCAACAAAGGCCATTTTGGAATAAACATCAATGACGGTCAACATATAGCGTACACCGTCGTTAACGCCAGCATAGCGTATCATTTCAACCAAGTCAGCCTGCCAAAGTTCATCCACACCTCGTGAAATCACCTTGAGTCACGGATAGTGACGCCTAGCTGGGCGATGCAACTCGTGAGCAATACCCATTTTAATGGGTGAGGGCTTAAACAATAATTTTGGCATTTCAAAGTTCTTGTTCAATTTCTTGAATTTCCCAATCGTGACTGGTATGGCCGGCTTGACGTGAAGCATGCAACAACAGTAGCCGCTGGACGTGCTTGTTGGGATTGTGCCAGTAGGTAACAACAACAAGGGGTTTTATGGTTTAAATGTCACTCCCGAAGCGGACACTTTACGACGAATACTTTGACTGGTGGGAAACATTTTTGCAATGATGGTTTTATATTTTTGAGATATATTGGCATTCACTTGTTGAGCTGGATCATACTGTCTTTTGTGGGCATGGGTATCCAATAAAATGGATTTATATTTGCCAAGGTCCTCTGACGTATAATCATGGAATGAGGGTGTTCGAGAAAAGAGCAGCTTTAACAGTCCTGGCGTCAATTTATAGTTGATGTTCTTAATGACAGCTTTAGTACGAGCAAATTTAATGGATGAATCCCCAATTTTAAAACTATCATCCTCATAGCGAACACCAAACGTGGTATCTGTGTTTCCAATAAATAGATCAATGAGATAGGGTTCTAGTGTTGATCCATAATATTTTATTAAAATGTTTTTCAGTTGAGCTTTATTTTGAGGGGTGGCCAAGACTTGTGAAAACGGAGACTATTTGGAAGGGCAAGGTGTTTCGACCATGGCCGAGGATTTCTTTTTTCTCAAAAACTCAGCAAGGGGTGCGGTCTTTTTTTTGAGGCGTAAACACTTGTTCCTCGTCATCCTCAACTTCGCTAACACTAGTCAAATCTCCCTGTTCCTGTTCCTGTTTCTCAGGGTCCTCGTGCAGCGTCTGAGTGGCTTGTGAAACGGTGGGTAGCGTTTCAGATGGCTCGAAAGAGGGTTTCAACATGGCTTTTAGCGGAGGTGCTAAATGTTGTTGAATAAACAAAGCATGATCTGCACGTGATCGTTTCAATTGACGGAACTTCTGGCCAATAGTATTTTTTGCTCTAATAATATGCTTTTTCAATTGACTCTCTGCTAACGCCATGGTGTCGTAACAAATGACTTGACAGGGAATGAGTCAGTGTCTTAAATAGCAATAAAATGATCAAACCCGAAGCGATACCGTCCTTGGTTGAGTTCACATTGTTTGTCAATCACTAAACAGGCATGACGTTGAGTGTTCCAGCACTTGGCACACAATTCAGTAAACATTTGAAAGGTCATATCCGGATTCACATGTTCATTATAAATGTGACGACTGTTCCTCTCGTCCTGGCGAAATAAAACAATGACATTGGCATTGTAACGAATCAACTGATTGGACATTTTAGAATACGTTTGTCCAAGACAGAAGCAATCGATATGTTAGTGTCGACCCATGCTGAAATAGATTTGTATAATGCCTTGACGTTCAGTGGATACATCATCGAAAATCATGAGTGAATCAGGCTTTACCTCATCCGGTGAAATAACATTTTCTTGCGTGGAAGATGTGAAATAACCCATATTCTCTTTTTGTAATCAAGACATGACTTGATCCAGAAACACGTAGAGGGGTTGGTAGAGAGATTTTGCAAAAATATAAATATTTTGAAAACGCAGGACCATTGGGCGCTGTGATGAGTGTTAGCAAAGGATTGGTCTTTCCACAGCCGGAAGGTCCCACAATGATGCAGCGAATGGAAGATGGAAACAGTGAACCATGGCGTTGTTCACGTGATGTAGGACAGAGATGGGAAACCATGTCCCCCACGGGGAATGACTCTTGCTGCTTAATAATCTTCATTTCAACTAAGGCTTAGACAGACTAGCAGGCTGTCTATATACAGGACACCGAGCCTTTTCATAGAAACAGTAGACTGGTACTACAGGTTGACGATGGATGTCTTTGGACGTGCGTTGATGGCCAAAACTAGGTCTGTCCCCATACATGATCCTAAACAAGAAACAGATCCTGCTAATAAACACTATGTGGATAGGTCAGTAGTGCCACGCACAAGACAGGGAGATTATGACTTTAAGGGAAAGCGGTTAACCCATGTAAAACATCCTCAAGTGTCTACAGACGTTACTACGGAAAAGTAAGTGGATAACAAAGTGTATGAGTTTTATGACAAAGTGCCCCAGCTTACGGTGAATGGCTATAGCGCTAATCACCATCGCATTATTCACGTGGAAGACCCGCAAGACGAAGACGATGTCTGTACCAAGCGTTACGTGACCTATGAAATGAAAAGGCTTTAAAAATTTATCCCATCTGTATTTTTAGTGTATCTGACAAATGAAAAACCTGTGAATGACAGAAACCATATACCTATAATCCATGATCAGCATCTGACCTATGTGCTTGCTTCAGGTTTAAGCCACTATCGATTACACTATGATGGAACCATTCACATCAAATATGCCATACCTGATGAGAACCATTTACAAATAAAGATAAATGGTCATAGGAAGTTGCCCCATAACCATGAAATGGTCAATGCAGGTGACGAATTATCCTTTCATCTCATGTTGACATGGGATGAAAAGCAAGCGGGAAAAACCATAAACGATTTCCCACTTTATGTGGAATTGGAATATACAGCCATGAAATAACAAACTGACGTTAGTTGTGATTTAAACTTTCTTGTGAAAGGTTGTTGGTCATTATCATCATGGTGAAACAAAGGTATGTGGTGAGAAAGACTAAAAAGACTAAAAATAAGACCCTGTCCTTGGCAAAGCATGGGCTTATGACATTCGTGGACAAGCCCTTGCGAAAGAAAAAATAATGTATTGACCATAAGGAAAGCCCTTCGAGCAGCACAGAGACATGTTATTCCAAAACGTCGGCGACAGGGTTCAAATCAAGGGCGAGTGATTCCCGTCCCCAAACAAGCGGGATTTTTACCTGCTTTATTTGCCGGTCTGGCTGCACTGGGTTCACTTTTGGGCGGTGCCAGTGCAGTGGCGAAAACCAATAAGCCGCGCAGCAGGGCAAGCAACAACTCAAAGAAAGTCAGCGACATAATGAAACGATGCTATGGGGGCTAGAAATGCCAATTTAAAGCCAGCCTTTTATCAACAAAGATTTGGGATTTCACCATTTCGAAATATAAAAAAAAATAACCTCAGCCATAGCAAGACATGCCCTGACGCATCAACAAGTGGAAAGCTATGCTAAACAACTGAAGCTTTCTCATTTTCGAGGTATGTTTATGCGAAACCAATTACCCCCACAACCCTGGAAACAAAAATGTGCTGTTGTCAATTTGAATGATCACCGAGGACCAGGAACGCATTATGTAGCTTATGTCAAAGAGGGATCCACCGTATGGTACTTTGACAGATTTGGGAATTTGCCCCCACCCATGGAACTAGTAACCTATTTTGGAAACAAGATCAAGATATATTATAATGTGAAACGTGAGCAAACGTTTAACAGCCAACAGTGTGGACGTTTGTGTTTTTTTTTATATGAGACACAGCATAAGCAAAAACGCCAAATTTATCGGCAGAAAGTAAAACGTTTACACTGCATGAACGTGGACCTGAAGTCAGCCTAGACTTTTACCCACCCATTGAATTGAGTGAAAACCCCTATGGTTTAGGACTTGTTTCTCTTGAAACGTACAATCGAATATACAACATAGGTGAAAATGTGAACAACAAGTTTTACTATGATGATTCTGTGCTCACCCTGAACTCTGGTGGATACACGATCGATGACATTTATGAACACATTTATGTGGTGTTGATCAAGCAATATGGTTTAAAGTCATTTCTCGATGGAACGCACAAGTTTGAACTTGTAGGAAATACCAACACTCATCGCTGTAGTATTTTCTCCACATTCAACATTGACTTTAAAACACGCCCCGATTCCATTGGTCCATTGCTAGGATTTAAACCACGCATGTTAGAGCCCAACAAGAAACATGAATCAGACCATGAAGTGAAATTCATTGAGGACCATCATGTGTCTATAACGTGTAATAGTATTAGCAAAGTGTACACCAATCAAGAACCATCGCATTCGTTTTATGACATTATTGTGACATCGCCCAATGGCTATATTATTCGTGAAAACCCTCCAGTGGTGCTTTTTCATTCTGTGGCTGTCGATAGTATTAGTAATATAACATTAAGACTGATCAATAGAGATCAACAACTCATTGATCTAGATTCTACCACATCAGTGTCTTACAAGTTTATACTAAAACCACTATGAAGTTTATGTATAAAGCAACAACACCGTCTAGGAATGGTGTTAGTTGTTTGCCACGTTAACATCTCAGGACAAGCGGATTTTACAGCATATGGGTTACCACGTCAACCCCCATGATGAATTCTATCCTAGAGGTAGCGAACCACATCGAGGAGCAACCAGGAGTGGTAAGAATTGATCTCCATTCCTATCAAGCTCAAACACCTGGACTCAATAACGATGATGAAATTCAATTTGTTATCAACAACCAAGATATTTACACCCTACCGCATGAAAGTGTCATTCAGATCGAAGGTCGGCTCACCAAAGCCGATGGCTCTACACCCACCACATCCAAGTTGGCCAACCATGGTTTGGCCTTTAGTTTTCTGAAGTGCGTTACGTGATTAACGGTATCGTGGTGGATAGCACTCGAAATGTGGGTATTTCCAGTGTCATGAAACTATATCCCTCTTACAGTGAGGAAGAAGTAAAACACTTTGCATGGCAGGTTGGTGCCCTGACTCGACCAATGACTGGATGGTACACACCGATGGGACCTTTAATGGATATTTACCTCTTAAACTGATTTTAGGCTTTGTCGAAGACCACCAGCGCATTGTGGTCAACGCAAGGCAAGTGCTTTATCTGGTTAGAGACAGGAGTGATAATAATGCACTCAAGGGAACTGACAATGCCCCCATAGATTCAAAAATTCAACTACAACGCTTGCTATGGAAAGTGCCCCATGTGACCCTTGGCGATAGCAAACAAATGGACATACTCAAGATGGTAAAGAGAGATATGCCCCTACCCATGGAATTTAGAAGCTGGGCACTCCATGAGTACCCGCTATTGCCCACCACCAACACACACAGTTGGTCTGTAAAAACAGCTCGCTATACAGAGAGACCTCTCTACATTATCGTGGGTTTTCAAACGAATGGCAAGTATCAACAAACCAAAGATGCCACGTAATTTGATCACCTGCAATTGAGAAATGCTCGTCTTTTTCTCAACGGAGCTGTGTTTCCCTATGAAGGACTGGATTTGGATTTTTCAAAAAATAAGTTTGGCCCCCTGTACGACTTGTTTTCTAAATTTCGATGGTCGTATTATCAAAAAGAGAACGGCTCCATGCTGCTACCCCAAGCGTTTAAGTCAAGGGCGCCACTGATTGTCTTTGACTGTTCTTGCCTGGAAGAGTCTGTCAAGCCATCCAATATTGACATTCGACTAGATTTTGAAACGCATGACAATGTACCAGCCAATACGACAGCCTACTGTTTGATTATTCATCACAAACAAGTCAACTATTAACCACTGTCCAACCATGTGACGTGTGTATAAATAACAGTTCAACCCACGACAAGCTGCTCAGTCATGTCTTGCTTTAAAGCATGAAGAGACGTCACGTCCATGAATTTAAACTCTGAGGAACAACGTTTCAAGACTTTTGCAGCCTGGCAAGTGCCTTTCATAAACCCTCAAGCGTTGGCGGCCGCTGGATTCTACTATTTAAAAACAAGAGATGAAGTGAAATGTGCCTTTTTTTCCATCATCATAGACCAATGGCAGGAGAGCGATGAACCCATGCAGGAACTTCAGCGCTGGTCACCTACCTGCCCCTACCTGTGCAGAATGGAGGTGGGAAATATACCCTGTCATTCAAGCTATCCCTCACTCGTGCCTCTGAGTGATGAAAAAAAAACAAGTTACGATACGTGTGGATTGTATGGTGTCAACGGCGCTTCGGCGAGCAGCTCACCGTCAAAAACGCCTAGTTTAAAGACATTGGGACATCATCGGTGTTATGGACGTTACAAACACAAGAGACGATATTGTTGTATCCGTTGGTATCGTCCTTATCCCAAAATGACAAAAGCCTGTAAGACGTGTTATCATAATAAAATGATGTAATTCTTAAATTCTTATTTTTGCATGTACCCCTGTCCTAACCTAACCTCAATTTGAAACTAGCATGGCAGGTAAGTCCCTGTCATGACCACACCTTAGTGGCCAATGGTTAATCAGTCGTCAGTTGAACTTGGTCCAGGCAAGCGGCAACATGTTGCGCACACTCATTGTAGATTGCCAAGGGTTTAAAATTGGTGACAACAAATTTATATTTAAACAAGTGGCCATTATTGATTGTACCACGTTATGGATATCGCAAGCTACGCATTTGCTATTTAAACCACCCCATGCTTTTGATTTGTTGTGTGAAAAAGACCGCAAACAAACCCAGTGGATTGAAAATCATAAGCAACTAGACTGGAATCCAGGAACCATTTCCTATAAATATTTGGACGTGGTCATGAAAGCACACTTGTCCTCGGCCAATGTGGTATTTGTGAAAGGTAATGAAAAACGTGAATGCTTGCAACCATTTTTGGCATCTTACTGTCAATGTATCGACCTCATGGACCTGGGCTGCCCCTCCCTGCAAACGCTGATGGATATTTGTTCATGTGGCAACATTATCCATACAGCCCTAGCACATGCGTGGCATCTCTTTCATTGGTTAACCACCCATGCCTGCTGGGAGTTGTTGAACAAAATTATAACTCAAAATTTACCTGTGAATGACGCCAGTGAGATTTCTACAAGCGACGTGTAAACATCTACAATACGTGATACCATGGAGAAAGGCAATGCTACAGACAAAGCCATCGGGAAGTTCTTTGTGTGCAAAAAGGAACTAGACAGTTTTACCAAAGAGGAACTCTTAGCGCTGCCCAAGTCGTTCATTTATTATGTGGCCGCCAACGCGGTGAAAGAAATCTGGCAACATGTACCAAAATCATGGACTCAAGACCCTGTGTTGAGTGAATTGCAACCCTGTACGGATTACGATCACCATAATCAAGTGACCATGGCAAAAATACCCTCTATGCGTCAGTGCGCGATTTGTCAGCTAGTGAAACTGTATCACGGTCATAAAAGTCCGTGTAAAGACTTTGTTGAATCATTCCACGGGTGCCATGGCGAGAAAAAGCAAAAACAACAACAAACACAAACATCGTCCACAGAGGAGGAGGAAGACCAAACCATTTCACCATCGATGGAAAAGGATATGCCAGACCTGTACTGGCAATGGCGTCATTGACAAAGTGATTCAATACTTACCTTTCGAAATCCATCTTTCAGGTTATCGATTTTGTGGCCCTGGAACTCATCTTGAAAAACGTTTGCAGCGTGGTGATATACCCATTAATCTTTCGGATCAAGCATGCAACGAACATGACTTATCTTATCGCCATAGTCATCCTGGTGGCAGATAAATTGTTATTGAAAAAAGCTAAACAACGTTTCATATCCTGTGATGCCTCAGTGGGTGAGAGGATGGCAGCCCTGATTGTGATGAGTGCTATGAAAGGAAAGTTGATTATGCATGGACATGAGCATTAAGGAATTGAAGAGTGAGGAATTGGGATGTGTTTGTATTCTATTTTTTTCTTTTGTCAATTCCTATGGTTGTGAAATAAAAACAAAGGTTTACCAGAACACGATGTTTTTTTAATTTAAAAAATCATGATGTTGATGGGCTGATTTTTCATTTTCACATTTTCACACATTGTCATTTGCCAATTTGCAATTTACAGTTTTTAAAAATGTCTGTTTCAAGTTTTGCGTTTTTGATTATATGGATTTTCCATTTTGTTGATGACACTTTTTAAAATATCCGTTTTATGTTTTTGAATTTTTATATTTCACACATGGCCAATTCCAGTTTTTAAAATTGTCCGCTTCAAGTTTTGCATTTCTGAATTTTGGTGATATCGAAACATGGATTTTCCATTTTGCTGTTTACACATTTTTTCCATTTGGTGTATGTTGAAAGATGAGATTTGTCAATGATGTTGATAGGAGTGCTTGACCATGATGATGTTGCAATGTGTTTATGTGTGTTTTGAGAAACGTCAAGGTCTACGACTACTGCAGCTAAGACTGTTTTTACAAAAATAACGTCTATTCACCGCTACATTTCGAAGAAAACAAAACAATCGACAAAACAAAAATGACTATATAAGTGAAATTTTCCCCCTCCCCACCCACTCTACCTCACCGTGTTTGCTCTGGTCATATATACACACCAGCTTTCTCTCTACTCATACATTCACACTTGTCTTTGGGAACAAACACAACCACTTTATTTATTCCCAAAAACTCATTCTCGACATGCACACTTATCCCAAAAGAACTTTTTTAGTTTACCATTTATAATTTACATTACAAAAATAAAGTTACTAAAAATACTATTACCCATTAAATATTTACAAAAAACCTACAACTTTGTACAGCTTTAAAAGAATTAAACTATATACCATTTTCCAATTCCCAACTCTGTAAAATTTAAAATTTAAATAAAAATAAGGTTGCATAGAACTTTTTTTAAAGAGCAAAAGTTCCAAGTGGGTTGCCACTATTTACAAAATCTACTATTTACAAAGTCAAAAACCAATATTTACAAAATACTAAATCTACGAGTTACAACAAAAAGCCATGTCCCTAAACAAACAAACAAACAAACAAACAAACAAACAGAAAAATCACACCTCCTCCTCCTTGCGGTCATAACCCCAGGGCAGGCTGGTAAGCAGGTCATCAGCCCACACACGTTTGTTATCCATGGAGGCGAGGGTGCGTTTTCTCTGTTCCACAAGATACAAATGATGGTTGCTAGATTGTATCCTGCACTTTGTATGGGACATAGCTTCGCCAGTGCGTAAAACCGCTAAGCAATCGTCTACACGTAGCGATTTTACCACTGCCCTAACTACACCTTTTGCTTTTTTAGCTTCCTTACAGTCTAGTGTGCGATAAGCACACATTTTCGAGGCCAAACCTACGAATTCCGTCATAATGGAATCACCGCATTCATCCTTTAAAACGCCCATTTCCTTCTTGTTTTTATGGGCAGCTGAAACACGTTGTCAGCGCAATACGAAGAAGTGTCGAACCAGTCACTATGCTGCCTCATGACGTCATAGGGGTTGCAGTGGCGAATGTGGTAAATAAATGAGTCCGTATCCATATACAAAAGAGAGACGTCCTCGAAATGGCGTTTGGCAAACTCATAGTGGAATCGATACATGACCGATTTGGAAAAGTCTAAAATGACTTGGTTCAAGTAAATGGGCTTATCCATGGTCACGCTGATCTTACTCAATTCAATGGTGGCCATATCCTCATCAATAATGTTGATCGATTTAAAATTTGGCTTGGCAATGTACCGCCGGGCACCGTAACGTCCTTCCCAGACATTCACCAATTTGATGTCACGGTATTTGCGGACATTTTCCACGGACTTGCCATAGATGCAGTTGTTCATTAATTTAAAAAAAAAATCAAACTGCTGTGTTGCCATTTGTCGGTGCTCTGTGTTGAGTTGCATGTATGGCTGGAGCCATGGTTTTTTGAGCAAAATAAATACCCCTATGGATTTTCTTCAACACCAAGCCTTGGGCGAGGCATTGCACCAACATTTAGATATGCAGCACATACCTATTTTTGTTGTAAAGTGTGCCCATGAGTTTCTCAATTTTCACTTTATTGTCGGGTGGAACCATTTGCTCAAGGCAGAATGGGAAATCAGCATGTTGATCATATAAGGATGAGGGATATTCAATATCCACTTCTAAGACATATCCACGGCCTGTTTCTTGACTAGCCATGTTTACATCAAATTCTGACACTTGTTTCTCTGTCAACCAAGCAAACTTCCCATAAGGCAAAGGCTGACTCATGGCGTAGCCGTACAAATTATTGACGTCATAGTACATTAAGTACGATTCTGGTTTGTCTGGTGAATAATCAGACATGTAGACATTGTTCGCTTCGGCATGGCGCTGGTTAAGCGACACAAAGCCACCGCGAATGCCCATATCAAAGAATAGAACCATGTCTACATCAGTGAGTAAATCCAATTCCACTTGAGTGTATTTTAAAGCGGCATCAAACGAGAGCCCAGGACTCGTAAAATAGTGAGCCGGGTCAAGACCATAAATGTGCTGACACAACTCACGAAATTTTTCAAACACACCAGTTAGCAGCAATACATCCAGTTTTAGGTAATGCATAGCATTTTCACTTATCATCATAATGTCAAACACTCGCCAAACTTGACATGCATGTTTCATCGGAAATGGTACTGCGTGTTAGTTTTGAGTAAAATTTGTCTTGTGGTGGGAGTTTTGTTTGCATTAACACGTCCCAGCTGTTGCAGAAATCATGCGGGAATATACCTTTCCGAATGCACAATTGAAATTGCTTGGGATCATTAAAATGCTTTCTGGTATTTTTTAATTCCTCTTCATTCAAGCCATTCACAAGACCGTCTAGCGAGGATGCCATAAACTTGAAGGAATCCAAAAATCGAATGCTAAAGTTGCTCAACCGCCATGTCAGGGCTGTAAACCGCTCATGGTTTTGGGGGATAATGGTAAACGAGCTCTTGGTGACATGACCCAATTCACGAATCAAAAACTGAATGTCATAATTCGCCAGATTGTGGAAAAAGACACTAATGAAACCAGGAGCTGAAAAGTTCAAATTGCATTTACTATGCGCAGCTCCACGAAACTCTCACGTTAATTGCGAGTGATCACGAATGGTGTCTTCAGCACTGATCAGTGACTTTTCGCAAATATGACATGTCGTGGCATGCTCATACTGCTGCTGCTGTTCTGGAGATAGGCTCATGGGTACTGGGTGGTCCAGTAATCCCTGTGCATGGTCGGCCAACTTTACAAGTTCATCCAAGAACCATCTGGCGCAATCTGGCCCCTAACGGGATTTGTAAACGGATTGTGTGGGGTCATAGGCACACACCACATTAAATCCTATGGCAAAGGGTTCATGTTTTGAATGGGTGTGGTTGAGCTGATGGAGGGATCTGGTTCACATCCCGCCATGGGTGTGGTGAGTGCTTCGAAATCTGCATATACCACATAGGGAACAGTGTCACGCTTATGAATGTCCTTAAACTTTAACACAGCCTTGTCCCCTTGTGGCAATATCAATCTCACCGCTTCCTGAGAAACGCAATCTACCCTATGATGTTCCAAAAGCGTAGGGGTTGTAAAATATTGCAAGCAACGATCAAAAATATGTGTTTAATGCCCAAGCTTGGACGCTTGACTACTTAGCAATCTACTTAAGCTTTTAATGATGCAATAGTGATTCACCTCTCCTACAGATAAATATAAAATATGAATATGGTGTTGCTTTTGGTTCTTTGTGGCATAAAGAGGACCGACAATCTCATTACCATCAAGGCCATATACCATGAACGAAAAGTTATGATTGTCTTGTTCAAACCTATGGATCTCGGTTAAGTCCATAGGGAACAACACTCGAGTTAAATTTAAAGATTGTTTCAATTCATCAAACTTGGCCTTGTACTTTCCTGGCCGAGAACCATTACGGTCTTGTGCTGGCTGCAAATACGCGGCCACAGACCACAGAAAGCAATCATTGTCATGGTTCTTTATATTGACCACAGCCTTTTTCGAAGCTATTGCTGCTGGTGTTTTAATATAGCTAGACCCAGCATTAAACGGGTTGAAATGACAAATGTTCATTTGCAGATAATGGATTTTGTCTAACGCTAAACCACTGGGTCTTTGTTGCAGTTTATCAAATTTTGATAGCAAGGCATTGATACCACTCGTTCAGATTATTAGCTATCAAAAGCTCTTGCATTTTACTGCCAATATAAAATGGTTTTTTATGCTCACCGTCCTTGTTTTTATATATGAAATCGCACACGAGTTGTGTATTGACCTTTTAAAGCCGTATGCAACCTTTGCGCTGTACAAATTTGTTCTTTAAAAATTTCAAAACATGATTCAATGAAGTCTTTTGGAATTAAACACTCTCTAACATTCACCACGCGGCCAGAGCAAACGCGTTTCTTAAAACAGGACTCAACAGGTTCCCAAGTTAAGCTATCGGTAGCAGTAAAAGACATGATTTTTATAAAAGAAACAATCTCACCACAGTTTTCAGCCGTAGACTGCTTGTTAAACAATGGTCCCAAAGACACACGTTCTCAACAGCTGTTGTCAGGCTCACACTCTAAAAAAGAAATAAAATAAACCACCATCAGTATATCTATTTCAAATAGCACCTTTGTACAACCTTACAAAAATTAATATCAAACAAGTGTATATTTTTTTAAAATCTTACCTTGCTCTTTATAAAAGCCTTGTGTTTGCCTTTTTTCGTAGGCTTTAATAGAATGGGATGCAGATTATCTAAAACAAAGAAAATAAAAACAATTCATCAATCAAATGGTAAACCAATAATAATTTAAAGATTCATTAGCATAAAAATAAACTAAACAGTGTTAATCCCGCACTTACCTCAAATATATAATGTATCCAGTATGGTCACTAATTAGTGTTGAGCACACAAATGGAATTAGTTTTACACAGCCTATGTTAACACAGTAACGCTTACCGTAGAAATGACGCGCAATGTGAAATGACATGCTAAATACTCTCTTACCCAACCCCTCACCTCCCCGCGGCCCTCAGGCCTCGTCCCTCACCGCACTGCAGTGGTCATGTGATTTCCTGTTGCATGTCTCGGTTTTCCCTCCTTTCCCCTCACCTTCACTGCGGGGGCCCTACCCGCCGCTCTTTGCTCGCCTGGCTGGCCGTTATCACCTTTACAGAGTTTGCACAGATTGTTTGACCTTCATCTGCCCTCTAACGCAAGCCAGTGGTATTGCCAAGTGGGGTCCTCACATTCCTGAGATAGCGTTATCAAGTGTTGAACGTGGGAACGGAGCTCGGCTAGCTAGCAAAACAGGTTTGATCTTTTCAGCTAAATCTATATCAATACAGAATTATCATTTGCATTAACGCTATTGTTTTGTCTTTATACAAATTGCTTGGTCAATCGAACGTTATAGCTTCATATCCTACAACTGTCTGTTAGCCTATGAACATGCATGAATGCCACAGATCCGTGTCAATGATAACCGTTTAATAACAGGTTAAAGATCACCTTTAGGGTAAGCAATCCTAACACGCTTCATACGTTTTGGAATATTAGCGTTCATTCATTCGCCACAACAAATATCGGAAAACGAACCGTCGTAAACCGTCCCACCGTCCTGACAAAATATCCATTGTTCTATTGGAATACCGCTACCATAAGTGGCGACAGGCTCGTTAACACACATGTCAGTGGTACCGCCTGTCTTGACAACCACGCTTCATTTAAAAAAAAAATAATGGTATTTTTTTTTAACATGTATGGCGTTAGGCCCTTTTTGAATTATTTCTTGTAAAAAATAACCACCACATTCGAAAGGGAACGTCACCCCGAGTCCTATGAGTCCTCGTACATGTCCCTGGCAGCGTTGGTTCGCGAAATATAACAAAAAGTCTAAAATCACATTTTTACCCCAAAATGGGCTTTTCATCCTACTCGAAACAGGCATTCTCGACAAGAGGGCAACGCGATGAAAAGAATGACACCTCGTACAAGTCTCTAGCCTTATTGGTTCGTGAGATATGAGCAAAAATCACAAAAAAAACACTTGTTTATCCCAAAATCGAGTTTCCAAATTTTTAAAAAAATATAATGAGTGGTCCAGAGCAGAAAGGACATCACTCTGTGTCCAACGACACCTCATTTGTCAACATTGGACTATGGGTTCGCGAGATATCCACTTATTTAACATGGCTGAGGCTTAGTAGTGGGGCAAGGAGGGTTCTAGAGTGAAGCAGAATCGTCACTGCTCCCCTACTTATACAGAAGGGAGAAACTACATTGAATTGTACTGATAATAAACACGCTTTCATGTGAAGCTATTTCTATTGAGTTCTTACTCCATAGAAGGCTGTGAGTTGCCTGGAATTCAGTTATATGTTCGACTGTGATTTACATCGATATATCACCGGGAGAGTGGGGGTAATCTGGGACAGTTGCAGGTTTGAGACCAGAGCACAGATTACCTTACCAGAGCAGACAGAGCAGGTTGATTTTTGTACTCGACTAGTAAAGTACATTCCGATGGCGCTACATTAATAAACAGTGAGGTTCGTTCAGAACAGTACGGTATCTACGCTACACAAAGCGACGTGAAGGAACAATTAGTGTTTGTAACACTACAAGTACATAGTATACAGGAGAGTGTTCTTTATTCCATCATTGTGAGAATTGCAACCACTAATATCTACAGTGGAACTTCGTAAGCATTATATCGCAGTGAGAAGCATTCCAATACAGACACTATTCTACGTTTATTCAACATGTTATCGAAAGTGAAGTCAGGATGAATAATCATTAGGGAATGGAAAAATTCGCGATCGCGAATTTCGCGAATTATTAAATGAAGTAATACACAGATGGTAATGTGTTTTAATAACCCTAAAAATGGCGAAAAAAATGGGTTTTGAAGTCGCGAAATTTCGCGAATTTCGCATGAAGACGCGAATTTTGCGAATTATGCATGAATTTCGCACGAAAACGCGAATTTTAGCTTTTTTCGTTGTTTTCTTTACAGTGCACTTCTGATAATTCGCGGCAATCAATGCACGAATTTCCGCGAATTATCCACAGTAATGTTTTTAAGCCTAGCAAAGAGAAAAATATTGTTTAAAAATATTGAAATGTATTTTATGAACACGCAAAAAAATAAATATAATACTTTATAACATAGTATTGTAAGACACACTATGTGGGCTTTACCAATATTAAAAACTAAGAAAAATGACTGTCATCACTTTTTGTTTCTTAGGTGGTTTATTTTTTCTAATTTAAGATTGTACAATTCTGAAGAAAACAATATATGAGAACGAAAATTCATCTCGATTTTCTATATAAGAGAGAAGTGTGACTATAGACACACTAGCTTGACTGTGGGAACTTTCGTGATTTCCGTTGCATCACTCTTTCACTCGATATGTACTGGATCTCAGTTTACCTCACCGACAGTCAAATTCCGTACAATATCCTCATCGCTTTCATGTCTGAAACCATGATTGTCTTTATCGAAGTCTAACTACTGTGTCATTTTCTTCTGCATCTTGATATTCATCTAGGTTTTACCCTAATGTCATCGTAGTGAAACCACCTTGCCCGTTTAAAATATCGTCACAGAAGCCGACAAATGCTTGTTTTTGTGCGAGTGTAGTACCGGTAATCTTCTCCCATGACTTGACTGCATGGAGAGCATCCAACAAACACGGAAAGATCGGTCACTTAACGGTAGATAGTCGGCCTCGCTTTCTTTATCAATCTGGGTGGTCATCCTGGTAAGTTACTTAGTTATTGTGGTATTAAGGGCCAGAACAGCGAGGTCATCTGCCCCTTCATCCTAGTAACTACTCGCCACGTGGCGTCATATAGTGCGCCTTTCAGACATGAATATCTAGATGGCAAGTATCCAGATCAAAATGTGCCACTGTTTCCGGAACCAGAATTAACCAGGTGTCTTCTTGGTTTCATTCTGTAGTGTGTCTGTCAGAGTACTTGAAAGATATTTTGCAATTTATGAGTGAAGTAGTAGGGACATAACTCTGGTGTTGATTTTCTCAACAATGTTTCACATGACGAAATACTTGAGATTCAAAGAATTTGGCACAGACATCACTGAACTCATCCCTTTATTAGAAGGCCAGTCTTATCAGACTGTTCACCTTCTAGATGGACATCTACGGAGAATTCAGCAAGCCCTTAAACTTGCTGTTTCTGGAAAGTACGTTACCAACATTAAGGAGCAGTTGGAAGGTTGTGGAAATGTGTTAAAAAGAGGGAAAATACATTCAGTTTTAGTGAATGCTGGGTCGCATGCTCTTGGACAGCTTGAGATCCGTTGACCCTGGGAACAGGATTTACAAATGTGTGCATTTGATCCAGCAGAAATAGTGCCAATGAACATCAATGAAGACCTTGCAAAGAAAATTAAGAAGTTGCCGGTCTGCGGAAAACTGGAATAAAGTGAGGTGTTACGAGGATACAAAGAACTGCAAACTTTAATCAAGAAGCAGATGCATGACAGGACCAAGACAGACATTGTTGGAGTTTTGCAAGGAATGACATTTGTATTTCCAAAGTTCTCAGAATCTGTGTTGAAAACCATTTGGATCCACTGTTCAAACGCTGTGAACTTTTGTTTTTCAGCTTACACTAGCACGTTAAGTGATATGAGTCACCGTTAGTCACAAGGCAATTTGGATCTATACACTGAAGTATACTTTGAAGGATGACTGTAATGTGTTATGTTATCCATGATATTTAAAAAATCCCGCCTAAAATTCATGATTTTGAAAGTACCGAAAAGTGCACTTGAAACCACCGAATTTGACACTTTAAAATACCGCTTTCTTCACTCTGAAATCACCGAAAAATTCCAATCTCTAATAATCATGTAGTTACATAAATCTGCTGTTATGAATTGCTAAATCATCGAAGGAATGTAACCTACAGAGTGGAGAAGAATATCATGAGTAACTAGCTACGTTAACATGTATGCGAATTATACGTTCCAATACCATGAAGTAAGCGAAGGCAAATCTTTTGATATCACCCTGAGATGGAATGCTGCTTTACATTGAGAGAACTTCAGAGAAGACAGCAGGAGTCTACAAACACTACGAACGAGATCCAGGTTAATCCATATGAGATGCTGTTGATTATCCAGGGAAGGATAAGTGAGGCGAAGGAGTTAGTGTTCTCCTGTTCGATGCCAGGAGAGTCGATGGTATTTTGGAACCGATGCACCGTTTGGAGCTGGTATGGTTGTGCGTATTCTAATATGCTCGTTTTTCGAGAAGCCATCATAAGGTAGCTGGGACGACTTTCATTATGTAGACAGTAGATTTAGAGGTATCTATGGAGTAGCCTTTTCACCATATTTTCTTATACGTTGAAGTTAACGGTAGTTTTAGATATGATGATCTTTCAAAAATAGCTACTTGTTTTACGAAGATTTTTGATTCTATTACGAATGAATCTTTCGTTTTCCTTTGGATATTTTAAGTAATTTTGGATTTAATATTTTAGGATTTTGACTATTTAACTTTGGTAATACTCTATGAAGATTTTTAATGTTAAGAAGAATTGCGATAGGAAGAAGAATTGCGTATACAGGGTGTTCGCAGCAAGCCCTACTTTGTGCTGTAACTCGTTTGTTTTTGAAGATATTTTAATTTTGATACTTGCTTTAGAAATAACTTTTCTAGCTCTAAACTTTTGTTTCGTCGGTTTTTGTGCGAAGCTCGCGCATAACGCGCAAATAAACTTTTTGTGGCACGGTTTTGGCAATTTTTTGCCCAAATCGGTTTTTTGACATCCCCTATCGGAAGAGCGACATCGAATTAGTCGAATTAGCCTCCAAAATATCAGTTTTTGCCCAAATCAAACTCGCAAAATGCGAGTTTGTGTCTAGATTGGTTCGACCGGGCCGGGCAGAGGCAGGTCGCATGCTATAAGCGGACGAAAATCTAACCACAAACTCGCATTTTGCGAGTTTGATTTGGGAAGAAACTGATATTTTGGTGGCTATATCGTCTAATTCGATGTCGCTATTTTGAAAGGGGATGTCAAAAAACCGATTTGGGCAAAGAAGTGCCAAAACCGTGCCACAAAAAGTTGATTTGCGCGTTATGCGCGAATTTCACACAAAAACCAACGAAACAAAAGTTTTAGAGCTTGAAAAGTTCTTTCCAGAGCAAGTGTCTAAATTAAAATATCTTGAAAAACAAACGAGTTACAGCACAAAGTAGGGCTTGCTGCAAACACCCTGTATAAGAAGAACATATTTTTTGTTTTGCATTTGATGAACATTCTACGTGGTAGATTTTTGAATAATTTTGAATATTTGGACACTAAAAGCTACGATGAACTTGAAGAATTTATGATATATGAAATATTTCGTCGATTTGAATTTAGATTTGGACTTGAAGAGACTTTTTGAATTTTGAATTGATGGTTTCACTATTCACGTTTTGAGATGTTTTTAAGCTTTTTGAATGACGATTGCAGTCAAAATTTCTAATGATTTCCAGTGAATAATTTTTGTTAATGAACGTGGATTTCATGGTGTAGGATCATAGCAGTCTTTCTGATTTTATTAAGCCAGAATCATTGCCAGTCATTTCTTGAACCGATCAATTCTAATGGTTTTTATTTAATTCAATTAATAATTCACATTATCTCCCTGATCGTCAATTTTCTAAATAATTATATATTTATTACAATATAATTGAAAATGTTATAGAAGAGTGTAGTGACTTGTATTCAACAAGATATGATCATGAACGTGCGAATAATGATAATTCGAAGTAGGTTATTGTTGTTGGAAATCTATTTGAATGGTATAAGAATTTACAACGTATTTATATTGAGTATTTAACGTATTAAGGTGAATCAACACGTGGTTGAATTGAGTATTAGAGTGGTAATACGACATCGTCGAATGTTATAAGAATTGGTGTCGTTTTTTAAGTCGTATTGAGTACAGTAGGGATGAATATGTTACTGATGAGTTTATTGGAATATAATACGAGTATACTGAAAGTTTATTAATTGACTAGCTGTTATGCCTGGCGTTGCTTGGGATCACATTTGGATATTAAGAGAGCGTACCTTTGCGCGCATTGTAGTATTGTGCGCAACCGGGTGGAAGGTCGTTGTTATACTGTAATGAGCAATATTATTGACACTCAAAGTCCTTGAGCGTGATTTCCATCTGATCAAAAATTGTGTTGAATTTGTTAAATAGGAGGGTACGACGTCTTTATTATGCTTGTAGCTTATAGATTTAGCCTGATATTTCGCTAATATAACTGAACATTTAAGGAGCCTACTTTAATCATTGTATGCATTATTAACTTAACTAACAAATTTTAAGGGCCAATGAATTTCTTTTCCTTAAATGTAATAGTCTTGCGTGTTTTGTAGAACAGCAACATTTCAAATGCATAATGGTAATCCGCAGATAAACGCTTAGAATCTCAGCATCATAATAATATATGCATTTGATTATGGAAACAACGAATACCAAAAATAAGAAATACATACTAAATTTCATCTAAGAATCTATATGTCCACCTACATTTCAATAAGAACTACTCATACGAGTGCAGAGAAACCTTTTGGCCGCGAGAAAAACTTAACCTATACAGAACACCAAATCACCCGGATAATCAAATCTGGAAAAGAAAATCATACACCAAAAGGACCCAGGTTCTATGGGATGAAAAACCTTGGCGACAAAAATTACATGATTAGTAACAAATCATGTCTGAAACTATATTTACCAAAAAACTCCTTCCTCAAGTAAAATCAATACTGAAACATTCTTACACGAAAAGCAACGCATGTAGTATAATAAAAGACCCTAAAACAAAACAAAAGAATCATATAAAGTATCGATATAGGCAAGAAAAATAATATCTTCTCAGCTCATATCGTAAAATAATGATGCCCCACCGATGATGCAAGTACCCATCCACGTGATGACGCCCTTAAATGAAATTGCAAACATTTTGGGGCATGGAAATTCAGTGTATTAGCCGCCTATTTACAACTTTTATAATTAATTGAAAAAAGAAAAAACTTTTTCGTTAGAGGAAGTAAGTAGAATAATCTTGCTGTATAGAACTATAAAAGACCTTTCGTACGACATATCATACGAGTAAATCGAAGGTAAATATAATAGGGCACCCCTTGTTCCCCTTAAGCGCATTGCATGAATTGTCGAATTTTACATCCTAAAGTGATTCAGGGATGTTCTTATAGCCATTTGCAAATTTTGAACGATATATGTTGAGTCGTTTTCAATTGATGGAGGAACAGATAGACAGACAGACAGACAGACAGACAGACAGACAGAAGGACAAAAGTACATTTTTATATATTGTTACGAATGCTAGACAGCTTCGTCACCCGCGCGTGACTCAGGCCGTCCCAGGCTATCTCTGACTGAGTGTTACCAGCGCCTTACGAAACGGGACTGCAAGAACTAGGACATAGTCCAGAAGGGTCTTGGTCCGCCTAGTACTGGAAATCTCGAGAAGGTGTAAACCCTGGTCTACTCTAGAAACATCCATTGAGTCACCAGCCCCACTATATATAAAGCGACCTGGCCAGCGTGGGACGGACTGTGTTTTTTGAGGAATGTGTGTTTGACTGTGCGACAGAAGTATTGAGGCGAAGTGCCGTGCGAGTGTGCTCTTACCAGCGCGATAGAGGTGTTACGGTGACGTGTGAATTGCCAAACAGTGAGTAGTATGGCATTCAAGAATAGTGAGTGACAGACTGTGGCTGGACACGGGTCTACCTAATTAGTGAAGGATTAACTGAATAAGAAAGTGAAAGGGTGAGTGTCCTCCATAAGGGAGCAAGCACGAAGAAAGACAGCTAATTGTTTCCATTCTCTTATTGTGTGGTGTAACTTTCTAGACCTGCAATAAAGCTATATTTTAAAGGACCACTTGTGCTGTGCTTTTACCCACTGTAATCCAATTAATGAACTTGCTACTAGGGATAGCACGTAGCAATATATAGGAATTATGAAGTAAGAATTTTTGTCGTCAGTGAGCACGTATATTATTGTTGAAAGAAATATGTAGGAATATTTTTATACCACAAAACAGTGTTGAAATTTGAAATTTAAGGTGAATGAATTTATTGCTGGAAAATGGATTATATTGAATTCTATTGAATCATAAGCGAAGCTAAGAATGATACTCATTATTATTAATTATTAACCACGAAGGTGTAATTTACATTTGATGAGCTTCATTGATCGTCAAATTGGCCATGATATGACTAAGAATGAACAATGATAAGACATAATTGATATCGAATGCAACTGAAAGACGTGAATCTTTGATGAATTAGGATATAATTAAGGGTGCATATGTGTACATATTTTTGATTGAGAGTTTCGTGATTTTCAAAGACATGATTTAGGATATATCATGTGAATGTGTATCAAATAGGGTGATTTACAATATTCCGTATTGTAACCTTTATGCATTTGTGACTGCATAAATTCGACATATTATTTCAACAACATTTTATTTCATGTTTAAAACTGATGGAAGGAAGACGTTTGCTTGAAGACCAGGGCAGTAACAAAGGAGAGGCCTGTACGTGCTTTTCTCCAACTTTCACTGAGCGCGGACAATAGAAGATGAACAAGGCGAATAAACATCTGGTAACCACATGGACTGAGACAAGGCGAAACGGTCATTCAACCGAGCGGGTAGACACGAAAATGTCAACGATCATTTACCAGATAAACTCCGCCTACTGAAGAGAAATTGGAGCAGTAATTAAAATGCAGAAACAGGAATTACACCTTCGTATAGGGGACAATCCCAGCCTCTCAGAAGTATTTTCAAAATTTAAATTAAGTTATTCTGTGACTTTGCCAGAAGTAGAAACGAAATTAAGGGGCAGATTTGAAACTACCAATAGCAGCGATGGACGCGAGACGCGGCAGTATCCCGCCAAAATTATGGAACAATAAAGGAAATTACGGAGCTCAATATCTAAGGATCCAGCGATCGAATTTTGGATTATAAGAAGCCATGTGACATTGAAAATGAGGACGTTCGAATGAGCTACTTTGCATATTCATGCGAGTGTTATTATAGAATAAAATTTCAGAAGCTCCTCGCTCCTATAACTTTCTCTGCAAATCATATAAATAATCGCTGAAGACGCAGTGAAATAAGTTCTACTTTGGGCACTGAGGGGGCGCGAGGCCGTGCTCGACATATTCGGAATTTGCCGTAATTTTACAAGTATAATCAGTTCTACTTTGGGCACTGAGGAGGCGCGAGCCCATGCCCGACATATTCGGAATTTGCCGTAATTTTACAAGTATAAACAGTTCTACTTTGGGCACAGCGGAGGCGCGAGCCCTTGCCCGTCATATTCGGAAATTGAGATAATTTTACAAATACAAATGAGTCTACTTTGAGACATTTGAGTATCATTAAGTATTCGCAAGTGCGGATCAGAATAGTATCGCGAGAGTGCATACCGTTGACAGTACAAAACAGTTGTATGGTAGAGATAGCCAAACGTGCTATTAGCATAAAAGTCAGTGAGATAGGAAGCTATGAACTATCGGCTGAATTAAGTAGGTTGATGATAGCTTTAGGAATTAGGAGCCCCACACGCGAGAACCGTGCATTGTGCTAAGAATAATAAGTCACAGTGGACCTTTGCTTTGGTGACTTTTTTTTGGAAAACGTGTGTAAAATCCTCCTCCTTGCAAGATGAACCAATTGATCCAGAGGACTGACATCGTGGACCTGAGCATCACCACCATGATGTATACGAGATAAGTAGATATTGCATGGGGCATGTACGTCATGACGCATCCCATCATGGGAGTCGGATAAGTTTATCTCGATCATAAGTAATTATGATATGATAGGTATTTTGGGCACAGCAGGCATGTTTTGTGTAAATTTGTGTATATTTGTCATTGATGATTTTTCTTGTGTTTTTATAAGATAGGATTCGAACATGAGCATCAAATTTTTGTTTAATTTTGTTTTGTTTGAGGATTTCAGTAACTTTGCTGAATGCACATTTAAGGGAATAATTGGGTTGATAGTGCTTACGCACGACCATAACGTAAAAGCTAGTATGGTGGAAGTAGCTTGACATTGTGACAAGACCAGTAGTGATGCAGCATTTGGGTGTGAACCGTAAGTAAGGTATTGATGACCACACCAAGGTAAAAAAAAGGGGGTAAGACGGAATGGCTAGATGACAATCTATTATTCAGAGAAGGTTGAGAGTTGATCCTTGGTTGAGCTGAAATTAAAGGCGGATGTGGTATTCCCGCGATCTACGATGATATAATGGTAAGTGAATTAAAAGCGGATGTGATATTCCCGCGAATCTACGATGATATAAATGGTAAGTGAAATGATTGAATTCATTGTCTGATGAGAGTACACCATGGCTCCGTTGGAAAGGTAACTGTACAGCTCCAGCTCAAGGCGGTCATATAGGAAGGCAGGTACAAAGATTGTGGTCAACCGTCTGAATTCTGAAGGGAGCGGCGAAGATCGTTGTTCGCCCAGCTGGTGTTGTGTTGTGAGGGTGTCTGTCACAAGGTCGGGAGACCATGCTGAATGCTATTGTTTTCTATTGTTAAGGGAAGGTAGTCGAACCTCCCAGGGTTTGTTTCTTTTATTATCGCTTCAGGAAGCGATGGTCATGTATTATCATTGTCATTTTGAGTGCATTCATTATAGTTATTTGTTTATTCAGATTCACGGGGCATAGGCCACCAAAGTATGTTTATGTGATGCTTCATGTATTTTTGACTTGTTTATGGTTTACCTTAATTAGCAGAGTTATAGTTCTGAGTAGAGTTAAATGTGTTTTTTTAGTTAGAATGTTGCACACATGCCTGTGGCTCAGAATAACCCTATTGCCTTCATTCTCGGACTCTTGTGAGAAAGATGATGATTGTACGAGAGAGCATGTCCGAACCCCAAAAACCAATTTTGTAATTATAAACATGAGTGCGCATTTTGACAGAATGGCTGGACTTTTCATACCATAGTTTGATAAATTAAGTCTGTTGACATTTTATTTCTGAACTTGAAGCAGTGGACTGCAGTGAATTAGATTATTTTTCTTTTCCTGGTTACAGCCAGTGTGATTTATCATTTATCTTTTCCAGTTTGATTTGTTTGATTAGAATCTTAGCTTGTGTTTGGAATAATTTAAGGGAGTTGTTCTTGTTGTTTTGTTGTATGTGGATGGGAGTAAGCGGGAAGGTGCTATTTTGTGAATAAATTATTTTATATTGGGAGTTCTCTGACATACTGATTTTAAGTTAAGCCTCCTGTGATCCTTGATGATATCCCTAGGATGTTTAAGTTAAGTTAGAGCCACACCGAACAGACCATTACCCCGAGCTGGAGTCGGCATCCTAGGAGCCTTGAAGGGTACAGTATAATGCTACGTAGTTTAGTTAGTTATTGTTGTTTTAAGGGGCGGAACTACGAGGTCATCTGCCCCATAATGCTACGTAATTTTGAAAGATTTACACACTAATATTTCGAACTACAGATGCAAGTAGGCAACAAGATTACAGTGATATTCGACGTATTCTCCATTTTTATTATTTAAGTTTTGTTTCTAGCCTATTTTCGATTCGTGCAAAAGGTGAAAGTAGGCTTATGAGATCTACACAGGGCCAAAAATTGTGTGTCTGTCTGTGTGTGTATATATATGTGTGTGTACTCTGCATGTCTGTGTCCACCCCCACCCCCCTCCCTATCAATTCAAACACGGTGAATCCGAATTGAACGAAATTTGGTACTGAGGTAGCACTAGCAAAGGGCACCTCAGTGTCATGTTTTATATTGCTGCCATCATTACCAAAACGTAATGGCGGCCACTCAAATGGTCAAAACTAAAATTAAATTACGACCAATCATCGGATCATTCCAAATTTGGTAACAACATACCTTCATATGGGACGCGTCTTGTGGCCAAATGACAAGGTCATCAGCCGTACGATTTCAAGATGGCGACCGTGTGAATTATGCAAACTTTATAATCCATAACATGGGACCCACCAGTTCCGATTATCGAACCGAGAATCGTTTAAACTGGTCTAAATGACGTGCCCGTTCGAAATTAAAAGTTTATATTGTAATATTATAGAGCAGAAGTGGCTTGAAAAAACTGAGCCGTCTCGGTTACAGACAAGATGGCAGCTGATCTCTCGTTCTGACCTAGATTTCACTAATTTGATTATGTTGCATGCAATATAGCCTACAGATAGAAATAATAGGAACTGTTTGGGATCGTGGTCACCTTGCTCTGCTGATTTGTAGGGCTCTCGCCATACGTCGCATTAGGCTCCGTGCATCATCGTTGTGCGCTGAGATGCGGAATACATGCTCCTTGAGCTTGTGGTAACAATTGACGATATCGGTACATTCATCGAGATAGACTGGACGGTTGGTGTGATAATTATAACAGGCGCGTGACAGATACGACGTTAGAGATGGTGCGGCAGTCCAACTTCAATCAATTGGAACATGAATGATCATTCGGCAGTATGTAATTGTTATTAGTATATATAAATATTTTTTAGTAATAGTCCGCAGAAATCCAGTTATTTTACCAGCTAACCTCACCTCGTCAATATCCACATCTACCTACAGTCCACTTAAATATTATTCTCTTCAAAAGCAATTCTTCGTCAAACTCACTATCAATACATTTTATTGGTCCTCTTAGGCCGGATTTCTGTGGAATCTACGTTTATATGAAACTATATATTTGCCTTTGCGCAATCCATGTGTCGGCAGCCATCTTAGCAAGGAACACTAACGCTTCTTATCACCGCATCTATATGGGCCAGGAATACTACTGCTTCCGGTGGTAGACATGTTTGACCCAAATTCGTACATCGCCATTTTAGGGCCAGTCCACCGCAACTAGTGTATTCCTGTCAAAGCCGGAGGAATCAGCCACGCAGGTCAACTTCAAGGCACTACCCTACGCAGTTCCAGTTAGGTACATACTCTGTTCTGTTTTCTATTATTTCCCAATATGGAGGCAAAGGAAAGGCAACTCCTTGTAAAGACAAGAGGCCTAGCGAAGGCCAGTATCATACGCGTTTACAACTTCGTAACCAACTTTCAATCAGGATCTAGTATTAATGCAATCAAGGCAAGGCTAGACGATCTACCTAGAATAAGAGAAAGGTATGAAAATGCGCAAGATAAATTAGAAATTATGGACAAATCTGAGAACCATAGTGAAGATTGAGAGAGTTTTGAATCGTTGTATTATGACGTAGTCGACAAAATGGCATGCTTGATAGAAGAGGGTGTAGAGTCACGGTTGAAACAAGACAACCCCTCCTGTGCCAACAATGATCCTCGCCCTGCTTCATTCAAGAGAGAGTTAGCACTTCCAACGATTAAATTGCCAAACTTTGGGGGTCACATCACCGACTTTCGTCATTTTTCTGATACATTTAGCAACTTAGTCATAAACAATGACTCCCTCGAAGATATACAAAGGTATCATTATTCGCTATCTTCACTTACAGGTGAAGCACATGACCAAATAAAGAATCTGCCCATAACGGCCACAATTTTTAAAATTGCCTGGCAAGCAATCAACCAAAGATACAACAATACTAAACTAATTGCAACATCTCACATCAAGAATCTGTTAAACCTTCCATCTGTAAGAAAAGAGTCGTCCACGGATCTTCGGTCACTCCTAAATCAAGTCTCAAGTAATCTAAATGCAATTGAGGCACTTGAACTCGATATCCCGTTGCATAAAATTCTTGTATCGCAGTTAATTCTTCAAAACATTGATGAAAGCAGCAGAAAACAATGGGAACTTACAACATCAAAATTGAAATTTGCGAGACTAGACGGATTATGTCAATTCTTAGAAGACAGGTGCCATGGCCTTGAACTACTCAAATCAAATCAAACCTCCAAACTTACTGTTAATGTTCTTCAAGATCATGCTACTGACTTGAAACACGCAAAAACATTAAGACAACTTTATGTCTCTACTGTTAGTAACTGTTTATGTTGTAATAGAGTTCATCCGCTCTACAAATGTTCAAGTTTTGCTAGCAGTAATGTTCAACAACGAATGGACTTTGTCAGACAATATAGGTTGTATTCAAATTGCCTTAGGCTGGGTCACAACGTTAGTAACTGATCTTCAGGCGTCTGCTATTCATGCGGCTTGAAACATCACAGCCTACTCCATCGTATCAATCAACCAGCCACGCAAAGGCAGCACGAAGCCACAGCTGAAAGACACAGCAGCGCTGATCTCAATCAGCAACAAACCGTTACATCCACGTATTGTTCGCTGGGGGTTAAACCTCAACCCCAGATTCTACTCTCCACTGCATGCGTTAAGGTTCGTGATGTAGGCCTAGATGGAAGATTACAAACTTGCAGAGCACTCCTAGACTCATGTAGCCAAGCACACTTCATTACAATTTGCTAGGTATAAGCAGCGCTGCTACAGAGTCTCGCCACAGTACTACCGTTAAGGTTCACTCTATGCACAGTGAGTACCAAGTTGAAATTAACTGCGCTGTGATGCCAAGAATTTCTGGTGATCTCCCAGGATCACACATCAACTTCGCTGATTGGTTATTCCGGAAGGTCTCCCTCTAGCCGACCAAACTTTCAACCATCCCGGACGAATCGATATGCTGATTGGAAAGGCAGACGAGATCAGGTGACTCTCCTGTTCTCCAGAACACGGAACTTGGGTGGATTCTAGCAGGACGCTTTCACTTCGAGAGAACGGTTGATACACCTTCACAGACCATACAGTCCTTCTTCGCCACGAGTGACAATTCACTTCACCATCAAGTTAAACAATTCTGGGAATTGGAAGATCTCAATCAGCCTATCTACTCGAGGGATGAACTGGAGTGTGAGAAACACTTTGCTGCCAACACAAGACGAGACACTGAAGGAAAATTCATAGTACGGTACGACTTCCACTTCGCGAGGAATCAACAGAAATTGGGGACTCGGTCAGATTGGCTATATCACGACTTCACCATTTTGAGAGACGACTGGGGAGACACACCCAACTCAAGAACGACTACGTCAACTTCCTAGAAGAATACGAAGCCCTGGAAACATGTGGAGGCTATCGACACGTCACAACTTAACTAGCAACATAGCTACTACATGCCGCACAATCCAGTTTTCAAAGAGACGAGCTCTACTACTACGACGAGGGTGGTGTTTGATGCTTCTGCAGTCACGACGAGCGGGCATCCTGCGAGTGGGATCAACCATCCAGCAAGACATTTGGACCATCATTACAAGATTTCGCACGCACCAAGTATGCTTCACAGCAGACATTCTCCAGATGTATCGACGGTTGAAGGCTGGTAGGCGCGACCGCAACCTTCAGAGAATCGTATGGCGCCGATCAACACAGGAACCTGAGTGTGAAAAAAGTGTTCAACCCTTTTTTGGCTGGCGGCATGTTTGGGACCGTGGTCACCTTGCTCTGCTGATTTGCCGGGCTCTCGCCAGAGGTCGCATTAGGCTCCGTGGATCATCGTTGTGCGCTGAGATGCGGAATACATGCTCCTTGAGCTTGTAACAATTGACGACATCGGTACATTCATTGAGGTAGACAGGACGGTTGGTGTGATAATTTTAGCAGGCGCGTGACAGACACGACGCTAGAGATGGTGCGGCAGTCCAACTTCAATCAATTGGGGCATGTATGATCATTCGGCAGTATGTAATTGTTATTAATATTCTTTAGTAATAGTCCACAGAAATCCAGCTAACCTCACCTCGTCATTATCCACATCTACGTACCTGTATTATTCTCTTCAAAACCAATTCTTCGTCAAAATCACTACCAATACATTTTAGGAACTTTCTATGAAATGAACTTTGTTTGAAATATACTCCAGAGAAGACATCGTTTAGTCAAAGTCATAATTTGCTAAGTTGTTGTATCTTAATCGATTGATAACATTGAACGTGGGAGGACATAATTTAGATCTGTGGTTACAGCGTTGGTCTCTCACCCGGCCGACTGGGGTTCTAATCCTAATAGAGTTGTAATTTTTTGCTTGATTTTTTATATTTATTGTTGTTTTTTTCTAGTACTGAGGCATTATAAAATTGAGCATTTTATTGTGCATTTTACAATGGAAAATATATATTTAATTAAAACAAAGTTCTCCAATAGATCTGCATGAGTGACATCTACCAGCAACTAGTTGAGCTACGGTATGCGGGAGCTATCCACTGCCTACTAGATGTGAGCTGCGCTATATACCGGCCAGTTAGTGAACCTATGCCAGCGGTGTTATTGAAAATGTCCTCTTTTTGTCAATAGAGCGCACTGCCAAATATAGGCGCGTTTAAAAATTAGGTGTGCAGCAGGTATATTAAATGTGTTTCTCCCAGTGATACGTTTAGACCAACGAAGTTTCAATAATTATAGTAATAGTCGCGACAGGCAACGCATTCCTACTTTTTCCGGTCGGCAACTAGGAATACGGCATGCGATTGATCATGTCACAGAGACCATAGCAAAGCACGTGGTATACCCTGTTTTTCGTCTAGAAGTGGGTGGATTTAATAGGGTCTAAGTTTCTACTCTCCAAGACAAATAGTTACAACAATGTTGCCAATACACCTCTCTAATTATACAACAACCACTAGCCTCCCCTTCAGTCTACACAATTCGCACGTTTCTTGGTTTTCTATTTTGTTCGCTGTTTGAGAATCTTATAATTTACTTCATTAATATTTGTGAAAACTACTGCTTTACAGTCAACTTCATTCGATAATGTGGAGGCCTTCAAAAACAAACCGGAAAATTAACGCGTCAGCAAATACTGAATTATAGACTATCTACAGTACTACTACTAATATTAATATCGTATGGCCTCGGATACCGGGTGCAAGCTTTGTTATTTGACACCCAGAGGGTAGCTTGCATGTCGAATTTCGTTGTTCCTTGACTATGAAAGTCAAGGAGGTTAGATGTTAGATATCTAAGCTCCTTGAACACTATAGCGCTTTCTAGTAGAGAAATGAGGAACTGTGTGTTGGCGGAAATTCCCGAGATTAATTTTGCCATTATGAACTCGGCCTAATGAATTCAAATGGGTTCTTTGACATGCCAACATCGTATGACATGCGTATCGTATTTTTGCCGCCGTTCAAAAACCACTTACCACGGCCAGGAGCGAACCTGCAATCTTGGGGTTAGTAGACCGACACGTTAATCACTCACCCACCGTGGCAAGCTAGTTGATGCAAACGATTCCCAACCGAGCACCAATGGTTCATTGCCAGTGATACTAGACCTACTAGCTACCAAGTACATGGGTTAAAAGTCGTAAGCCCCTAAATGAATTAACAATTGTTACGACAAATAGGCCTATTATTAACTGTTGAGTAAGACTACGAATGACACCGCATTCCTGCCGCGGCTTCGTCAGGACCCGGAGTCATTTCCAAGTCATAGATAACGAGAGCAACTCATTTTATGTTTAACGGCACAGAGACGTAAAAGCGTATCATGAAAGGGCTTGATTCGCAAGGGAAAATATCTCTTCGCGTCCGGAAAAATAAGTGCTTTGCAGATCGATGCTGTTCTTTGGAATAAACGGCGTAGAAATGTCCAATAATAATAACAACCACTGCACCAGCTCAAAACGAAATTGTATTTTTTTTTTTATTAATATTCGACAATACTTCATATTAATTTTCTTCTAAATTAAGCAGAGTTCAAATATTTGGTCTTAGAAAAATCTGCGCAATATATTAATTTCTCCATCGCCATGTACACCACTGACGTTACTTATTGTTGTTTTAAGGGGTGGAACAGCTATGCCATCTACTCCTACCACTGACGTTACTTATTGTTGTTTTATGGGGGCGGAACAGCTACAGTAGGTCATCTGTCCTTACCACTGACGTTCCATGAGAGGAATTTGAAAACAACGTTGAGTGTTTCAGTGCCCTAGCTTAATTGTCACTTTTCTTCTGGTTAATTAAACACTCAGTCTAGAAAAATACTGGAATGTTACCTTAGTTTCAGTCTTTGGATACATTTCCCAGCTCTAGTACCAATAGTAATATAGGTTTTCAATAAATCCCTTAATCAGAAATGCTTTGCGCACGAACCCAAGTACCTAGGATTGTTGATCGTATTGAATGAACCAGATATAATAATAATAATAATTATACTGCACCTAAACATATGGATTATTCAAACGTTAGCATTGTTTTCTCAATTCAGTATACGAGATGATGAACAACTTCGCATTCATTTCTTCTATCTACGTTTGACAACAGAATCATCCCATCCTTTCGCAAGATAATTTTTCTCATAGTGCGAAAGTGAATTACTAGGGAACGATGACCTCGCTGTTCTGCCCCTTAAATCAACTATAAAGTGAATTACTGTGTGAACGCTACTTTAAAATTTATTTTACTTACCTGCCTGCACGACCTACGATACGTCTAGTTAGACAATATATTCATTTCAGACACTATCACCACTAAATATCTAAGCTCGACGTGACGCACCAAACTTGGAACTCTTGAGCTAGCTGACCAAACACACCAGGGCAGCCCAGGCTCTCGTGGCCGTGGCGAAATAAGTGAAGGGATGAGAAAGTTATTTGAAGGATTGGTGCATAAGCCGAATAAGCTAAATTTAGAATAACGGAATGCTCTCTCTGTCATCAGGTATATTCTGAGAACAATACATAGCGAAGCCCCATCGCCTAAGTTGACCACTTTGAGACAGTTGTTCTTCCCACAAGCGCTTTTTAAAGGAAAATACTGTCCACTTGACAGTATAAGTTTCTCAATCCTTGTATCATTGTTCACAGACAGTTCATTGTATTCACTAAATGATTGGCAGTAGCAAATTCAAGTCACATAAAGGCAATAATAAATCAACGCCCGATCGAGTCCGTCCTCTTAGAACGCCGGACACCCCTGGGAGGGTCTGGCCCCGGGGCACCAGCCTTGCCTGACACCCCCCCCTCTCGTCGGGCTTATACACATCCATACTAATATAATAAAGCTGAAGAGTCTGTTTGTGTGTTTTTGTGTTTAAACGCGATAATCTCTGGAACTACCAGTCGGATTCGAAAACTTATTTTTGTATATGATAGCCAGATTCAAGAGGAAGAGTTTAGGCTATGTAGCATTAGGCTACACCTCTCAGGTAACCTTAAAGATTGATTTTTGTTCAGTAAGTCGGAAGAACAAGTGCTCCCGAGAAGCTTCAATAATACCTAAGTCTATTGTTGGGTGGCAATGCGGGCTGCATCACGTCGCCCCTACCAGTGTTCTGGTGCAGAATTGCGAGCTGCTTATAAATTGCAGTCACGGGGAGTAATTAGTGCAAAAAGATTTCTTAGGCCCCTGAAAACAGTTATCATCATGACAATTGTATGCCTCTGTATAAGGGCGATGGTGTTGGTGCAGTATACTGAGGTTATCAGGTGGAATAAGCGTTAGTGCTTTCCGATCCTTATCCTTGAGCGCTCCAGTTCTGTAGTACCGGTAGTATTCATTATCATCCATAAAACAAATAAATCCACCGGGCGAAGCCGGGCACTACTGCTAGTGCAACATAATAGGGGAAATACTCACTTCTACACCTTTCAGCAGGTCTGATTTACCACGAGGAATTTCACGGGTGTTGAAATAGTACGAATTGCTTTCAGATGCTGTCATATCAAAATAAACTATATTTATGAATAAAACCTAGCATGTGGTCTTACGTATTTATAGAACTTACGGACTCTACTAAACGTCGCCAATTCTACCAACAGTACGGCTTGAGAATTATAGACTTCGATGACACGATGCGTAAGAGAAGGATTACATTATATGGCCACCTCGTACGAATGAGCAACAATAGATTAACCAAAAGGATATTCACTTATATTAGTAAATTGAAGTCCACTACAAAATGGGTTGAGGAAACACGAGCAGATCTCTAAGAAGTTGGCATCACTCAAGAAGATATTCTCAACAAATCACTCTTGCGAAGGAAGGTTGATAAATTAAAAGGGTTTCAGGAAGAACCTAGCTCAAAAACCACGGTCATCTGGTCTGAAGAAAGAAGGAGGAGTCTCAGCGAACGCATGAAGACAGTCTCGGAGGAGAATAAGAGATTGGCATGTCAGACGATTGTTCAACGCGGTCCACAGTAGGCCAAAATCGACAGAAGAAGAAGTCTTATCGTCGTCGTCGTCGTCGGCTGTAACTCGATTCCAAGTTCACATACTTCTTCCTGCATATAGCTTTTCAAACCAGCTTGTAGACGTGTTTCCGATGACTAATCAGGCCAATCGTGGCATAAAACATGCGCCCAAATAATTGCACTGAATGGTCGGGGGAGGGCGGGGTTGTAATTGACGAAGCTTTCTTGTTTGTCGTTTGGCCTCTCCATGTCTGCGACGTTCTTCTTCAAATAAGTTGACAGCGGTCGATGTAGTGTTTCCCATGGGTGGATGTGTATACCAGTCGTCGTCATGATGTGTTTTAGCTGGTCTTTAAAACGCTTCAGAGGGGCCCCATGAGGCCTAGTGCCGGAGAAAAGTTCACCATAAAAGAATTGGCGTGTAAGCCTGGTATCACTCATACGGTGAACATGGCCTAACCATCTCATTTGATGAGCGATGATGGTTGCCTCAATGCTATTGAGATGCGCTTTCTCGAGAACTGCAGTGTTGGTCACGTAGTCCTCCCTCTTAATATTCAAGATGTATCTCATCTTTTGTTGGTGGAAGCGCTCAAGTTTCTTGATATCGCGGCAATAGAGTGTCCAAGTTTCACAGCCATACAGTAGCGTTGAGATAACGACAGCTTTGTACACCGTGAGTTTGGTATGCATCTTAAGGTCTTTATTCATGAAGACTCTGTGCATTAAACGGCCAAATGCTGCATGGGCAGCCCCAATTCTTTCGTCATCATCATGTTCGCAGGTGTACCGTTCAGACAATATCTTCATCATCTTCATTTCCCCTTTTCCAGCTGACACTGGGTGGGGGCAAATATGGTTCCTCTCCACTATGTTCTGCCGTTCCACCATTCCTCTTCCGAGACGGTGTTCCAATCCAGGTTCCATTTTCTAATGCTATACTTCACAGAGTCCATCCAACGCATTCTTGGTCTTCCTCGTCCTCTCTTCCCTATCATCCGTCGTTCCAGTGCTCGTCTTGATAGCCTTTCTTCATTCATCCGTTTGACATGTCCAAACCATCTCAATCTGTTTTGCTTTAGTTTGTCATTTAGTTTCTGTACTCCCAGTTATTTCCGCATATCTTCATTTCTCACTCTATCTCTCCTCGTTTTCTGGACCATACTTCTCAGGAATCTCATCTCAGCTGTCTGTAATCTGCTCTCATCCCTCTTAGTCATTGTCCAAGTTTCTGCTGCATATGTCATTTTGGGAATATAATATGCTTTGTACATAACTTCCTTAGCCTTAATTGGTATTTCCTGGTTCCATACTAGTCCCCGTACTCCAGAGGAGCGGCTACAAAAGGCGTCTGTTCTCCATGTTAGGAGCGGCCTAGTTCATGCCTGGCAGTAGGTCATAAAATGCTCTGCAGGTGTCGGAACAGGAGATGCGATGTCATCGGTATTTCACCCAGGTAACTTGGGTATGTTCTCCATGTTGGGAGTGGTCTAGTTCATACCTGGCAGTAGGTCATAACATGTATTTGGGGGTGGCAACCCCATCTTAATAATAGCCTATAATGAAAGTGTAGTGGTATCTTATACAGTGTGAGTAGCGCAGTGTCACAATGTGGTGCAACACTAGGAAGTGTAATGGTATACAGTGTTGTTGCTGAGTGGGACTTCCTCTCTCCAGGGGTTATAAATATGGAGGGCCCAGCTTAGGGTATAAGTGAAGACCTCAACGGCACCTGCAGTGGTGAAGGAGTCCCTCGGTACAGCAAAGTTGGCGGAAGAGGCAACCCAGTGCTCGAGGTTAATAGAGTAAAAGATATTAGTCCATATTATGGACACCCGCAGCGTCTGTACTCCAGAGGAGTGGCTGCAAAAGGCGTCTGTTCTCCATATTAGGAGCGGCCTGGCAGTAGGTCATAAAATGCATTTGGGAGTGGCGAGCCCATCTTAATAATAGCCTAAAATGAGAGCAAATACGGTTTAGACAATATGCTACCAAGATATGAAAAATGATCAACCTGCTCCAGTGTTGTGTCTAAGATGAAGATATTGAACTTAGGAAGAGGTAATCCTGGGGCAGGTTGTGCAAGTACCGTACCTTAGTTCTCTTTGCATTGATGGTAAGACCAAAGTAATCACAAGCAGTGCTAAAGCGATTGACCAATTGTTGAAGCTCTGCAGGTGTCGGAGCAGGAGATGCAGTGTCATCGGAATACTTCAGTTCTGTCACCCAGGTAACTTTATTATGTCTCTGTGATAGAAGTCTTGCCAGATTGAAAAGGCCACCATCGAAGAGAAACTTAATCTCTATTCCTGGGTTGTTGGAAGATGATGCATACATCATGGCAGCCATGTACAATGCAGAGAGTGTTGGAGCAAGCACACGGCCTTGTTTCAAACCGTGAGTGATTGGTAACGGATCGGATACAGAGGTACCGTGAAGAACCTTCCCGTACATTCCATCATGAAGAGCTTGAACTAATTCCACACAGCGATCTGGACATCCAAAGTGCGCTAATACTTTCCACTTAGCAGATCTTGGTACTGAATCAAAGGCTTTTTCCAGGTCATAGAAAACTAAATACAGAGGCTCCTGTTGCTCTCTGCACTTTTCCTGGAGTTGTCTGGCACAGAATATCATGTCTGATGTGCCCCTGGAGGTTCGGAAACCACATTGAGACTCGGGCAAAATCCTCTCTGATATACTTTGGAGCCGGCTTAGTAGAATTCTTGCGAGAACTTTACCTGCAATGCAGTGGCGGCCGGCGGATAATTGTTCAGGGTGTTGCACTATTTTCATTAAGGGCGGGGGAGGTGGTACATGGGCACCCACAGGATTGTTTCTAAGGGGAGTTGGGGAAGGGGCAAGTAATATTTTTCATTTCATTACCTACTCTGTCACTAGGTGATGATGAGACCCCCGCCCCGAATTTTCGTTTCATTTCTTACTTGCTTCGTGATATTCATTATTTGGCTGCTCTTAAACCGTTGGGTTTATGGCATGATGGGAGGATTTTTTTTTAGTTCAGATTTTTTGTCCATAGGAGTTTGCTTTTCTTTGTGAATCATCGTCATAATGTTCATAAAGTATTTGTATCACCATGTATCGACAAAAATAAAAATCAAGCAGTTCAATAAAGTGGTAATGTTAATCCAGTTTACCGATTTTTTAAATAACTGAAGATATTCTCAAACAATCCCGAATTACTAAGTTAAATAAAACTGTGGAATTACCCCTACATCTAAAACAGCTAACCATAAGTAATTTCAATTTAAGAAATAAACTGGTGTGACAATGAACAAACTAAATATTCTCGGGATTTCAGGGGGGGGGGCACGGACCCTCCATACTCACCCCTCCCCTTCCTGTGGGTGCCCATGAGGTGATAGGGTAAAAAATGCTTGATATCGGAGAAAACTGTATTCAATATTGCGCGGTATGTACTTCATATACAACGAATGCCGCAGTTCAGAAAACATTTTCATCGGATTAACCCTTTCAATCCCAAGCAAATTTTTTCACCAAAAATAAATGAATCTTATAAATTCTTACAACCATATGATCCAGTACATTGGGAAAATGCTTTAAAAAATCTTATGACTGTCATTTGGTCTCAATAGGCCCCACACAATTGTGTGGTTTGTGATTTTATTCAAGAAATAAAAGTACACAACCTCCCTATGACAACCATAGTTTTTTATTTAGTAAATTAATTATTTGCACCATTTTTCATGTTACATATTAAAGTAAGGTTTCGATTACCTTTTTTGTTGCCTTTACGTCTATTACAATATTTAGTTAGGTAATTATCCTAAAAAGGATGTTTCTATAAATAAAATTAGACACTTACCGTACTTTCCAAGTACAATGCAATGCAAGAAACATTTTTACTTCCTAGTGTGGAAGAATCTGAAGCATTGTTTTTCCTTACTGAGACACAAATATGCATTGCACTTCTCACAACGGATTCGTGTTCGACTGGTACACTCCTTCAGCCGACACATTCTGGCTTGCTTCAGGTCATCTACTATTGGCCAGTGGTCATACCGATCCAATCGCTTATCTATTGGTGGTAGTGGTGAGAAATTGGCTTTCTTTTGTGGATGCTCCTCTTCAGCATAGATATCATAATCCTCTACAACAGGAACGAGAGAAAGCAATGATTCACCAACTTGCATCCTGAATTCTAGCAAATCCATGATTTTGTTTCCTGGAATGGAACTTTTCTTGCAGTCGTCTCTGTATTCCAGCCACGCATTTGTAACTGCCATATCATTTATATGCAACGATACCTTAAGGGTCCACTTTCTGGTTTTTATCCAAGCACGGTAGCACTCCAACAATTGGTCATGGATATCGACACCCCCCATACATTAATTGTATTTATTCACTTACAAGGACAATCCAGCTTCATACCTTTGCTCTTTTTTGTTAAAACGCTTCACACTTACCACTGGATCTACCCCACAACATGTTGAAGCCATTGTCTCACACTTCGAATCACGCCACTTAACAGCTACCACCTGTTCGTCACTTCTTACGTATGACTGGATGTCTCCTCGTTTCATTTTATTATCAGGACTGAAATGCACGTTCTTAATTCGGTTGGCCGTTATTGTACCAGTTGCATGTAACTTAAACTCTCTGAGCCTGTCCAGGAGTGGTATTGTGGTGACGTACCGATCAAAATATAGACAACTGCCCTCTGGCACAGTAACCGCAAGTCGAATTACTACTGCTGGATCTAATCCTAATTGTGTCTCTTGAAATGGTGTACCCTTCCCCTGATAAAATTCGAAGTCAATGACTAAACCATAGGTGGTTGTGATTACAAAATTTTTCAGTCCTACGGGCTCGGTTTGTTTCTCACATACTGTTTCAGTTTGCACTTACCAGTAAATGGGACCATTTCTTCGTCAATTGAGCATGAACCTTCTGTTCGAGGAAGTTGAAGGCATCTGTCTCTCATGGAATTTATAATTGGTTGAACCTTCCAAAGTTTATTGCCATTTTGATCTGTAGGTGGCACTGTAGTATCTACCCAATGTAGGCATGTCCTGAGTAAAAAAATCTGTCCCTAGCCATAGTATTTGCAATTAGTTCTAATTTAATTCCATTTCTCCAGTACATGTGAATCCTCGGGTAGGGAATGCAACCCATGATCAAATGCATCCTGAATAATTGCTTAATTTCAATAGTAGAGGTGTCCAATTCTTTGCCCTTTTTCGCCAGACAATAGCGGTTGGTATAGTCAGCAGCCGAGTCAAATAATTTGTTGGTGAGGTACCGTTCATAATACTCCAGAGGGGTTCCAATCATGGAAGAATTCTAAAATTAAAAGAAGAAACAGGAGATATTTAGTTTTAGAGCAATGCAATTAATACACAGCTGCTTGAAACATAATTGGTAACATTATTTCAATTATTTGATATCTCGCCTGCAATTGTGGAGTATTTGGTGGTGAAATTGCCATGACAGGAAACGGCTTTGTTCTCCAAATATCAGACCTTTTGCGAGAACTGGTGGGTATGGTAGGAGGTTGGTCAGCATCTTGTGCAGTAGGCCTAGTGTTTGAGGACTACCTGTATCAACATGCGCTCCTCCATCACCTCTGTCATCATCATCAACCTCATTTTCATCACTTCCTGACAGATCACCCTGCACTGAGGTCAAAGTAACTGGAGGGTCCCAATCAGCATCATCATCATCATCACTGACTGGTTGGTCTGAAACATAATCTTGCAGCAATCTAGCAATTTCATCATCATCAGGACAATTTACACCTAGAAATGAAGTAAAAAGATCAAATAAAGCAACAATAATACAAATTATATCGTATAGTAATGTCATGATCGCTTACTAAACTGCTAGGATTGTGCCAAGATAACCTCTAACAAAAATAGGTTAAGAATGGATTTGTTGATGAAATCCTAACCCACACAAATGTGTGGGTGCATATTTATAACTAAATAGAATAACCTCTAAATATTATTCTTGTGAAATAACGTAATAAAATGTTATGTTAAGGCATTTACCTTATATCCTGGCTATTAATTGGCTGCTACTCTAATTATGAATCAAATTATCCATACTTACCACGAGGTCGGTGGTCCCTGGCAGCCATGTTGTCCATAGATGAAAAGCAAACAGAACTCACATCTTCATGGAATACAAAAGAAGATCCATTTTGGAGTTCCATGTAGCCAGTAACCCACACAATAGATGCAGACCGGTCTGGGGCCCAAAAACTATCTCAACTATGAAATAAAAAATAAAATACGTACCCACACAATTGTGTGGTCAGGGATTGAAAGGGGTACATGGAATATGAGTTAGTCTACATGAAAACCTTCACGAGAACAAAACAACGTTAAGTTATATACGAGGGTGAGAACTGCGAGTGTCACAAGTACGCGTAGCATTGCAAGACATGGTTTCGGCAGTTGACGTAGCGTCTCGGATGTCTCCGTCCGCGCCTACGCCTCGACTTCCTTGTTGCGGTCAGCGGGCAACGACCAGCCGAGTTAGCTGTTGGGATAGCATCTCTGCCATACCCTTCACTATTGAGATCTGGTCGGTGCTTGGACTTGGCAACGACCAAATGGACGAGCGCTCCTAGACAGTTAGCGCGCTTCACTTTCTCAGTCAGTTCACAGTAACTCACTACACTCTAAGATTTCCTGAATTATTAAACAAGAGAATTATGAATTCCTATACATATAAGGGGAAATATTGTTTTAGATCCCTATATTGGGGGTGGTTGGATCTAAAAGGAAGAGTTATTGTGTTCATTTATAAAGCAGTGCCTAAAAGGGGGTAGCCTCCCGTAGCAGGGTAAGCTGACCAGTGTAGAGTGTTGTTTAGTGTTAGGAACTAGGGGGCGCTCCTATAAAGGATGTAGATGTATCTTAGGGGATGGAGTTTGGTGTATAGGTCAACGTGCTGGTCGTCCAGCTGGCTGCTTGTTATATAACTGAACGTGCTCGTGTCAGCTATGTGGCGCGCGCTGCTCTTAGCAGTCGGGCCGCCGCGAGGAATACAATGATACCTGAGCTAGCACTGTTGGGCTACCGTATGTCACGTCTAACCGTGACGGGAATAAGGAAGGGCGTTGGGACGTAAAGAGGCGTATAAATAGTAAGACGAGTGTAGTGTACTGACCAAGTGTTTATTGGTCAGTGATGTTGAATTATGAGTCCCTTTTAGGGAATGTAATAATGGTCACAATGTAAAAGTACAATCTGTGGGTAAAGGTTACAAATACAGGAGATCTGAACACGTCTGACTCACCTCTGATGATAACGTCGCTAGCCTTCGGCCGCTGCACTGTAAGACTGGTAATTGAGAGAGCTTGTCCTACATAAGGCTCCCTTTTATAGCTTTCGGCGTTGTTCTGTCAGCGTTCTGCTGCCTAGATGACCTAGTTAATTTGTGTGTCGATGTTTGTGGTAGTGATGCAATTATTGGTTAAGCTTTCCATACTGGCTAGCTGCCATTGCGGTGTTAATAGATATGTTCTGGACTTACAAGATTTGCCAGTTAAGGGTGATTTAAATAGATGATGGGGGGATGTCCTCCAGGAGATGCAGAACCCTGGGGGGCTGTACAAGCGTCTTCCTCCATTTAGTTCGCGTCCTCGCGAACGGGAACGGAACTTGAGGTTGGGATGTTGATGTAGTTGTTCTTGAAGCCCCCTCGTATCTTCTGTTGGTGTCTTCCTCGTCGTCGTCGTCGTCGTCGTATAGAATGGGTGATGTCGTGTTGAAGTGTAGGTGTGAGATCAGCCCGTGTTCAGAGGGGAGGGTTATGGGATGTACAGATATATATATAACACTGACATTGACATTGTAAAAATGGAAATTGACATTGAAAAAAAATTGACATTGCCATTGTTGGCATATTGCAAGTTTCACAAAGAAGGAAAAAAAACATGGTTTTGATACTTATCCGTTACATTGTTGTGCAGGGAGGAAAAACCTAGCTAGACGAGGAATTGTGCTGTCTGGCTTTATTTTGGGGAAAAAGTGCTCCCTGCTAAGAGAAAGATAGAAGAGAATAGAAAAAATGGGTGTTCCAGGGTATAATTTAAAGGAAATATTCAAAATGCATTTATTGATGTGGGGTAAAACGGAACACCCTGACAAATGGGGAAGTTAGAAGAAAGAAAAATGAAAGATAACAAATCATAGACATTATTTACGTATGATATTAACAAACGAACAAAAAAAATATAGACATCGTGTACATGTGATTTTAACAATGTGAGGTTGCAAAGTATTATATATACGTTAATGTCTAGTGGACTAGTTGCCCGTGGGCGCATAAATTTGTGTTAAACTATAATCTTACATTTATCAATTACAATTACCTTATGGACTAACTTAAGCGCGCTAAATTTCTTATTATTCTAGTCGTTGGTACCTCGCGTGCACGCTACTCGTTTGTTCGTACGCGCCGTCTCACGGCTAATCCTTCACGGCCACTACCTGGTACGGTTTAGTGGTCGTACCGCTTGTAATGTATGTTTACTCTGTGAAGCATTCCCTGTGGGCGAATGCTTTCACACTTGGCCATGAGAGTCGCCGCCACAAGTCGGTTGCGCCCTCATCGCCGTAAGTTGCGTCGCATTTTGACGCTTTATGTGTTTCTGTTTTTTATGCTGATCTGCCAGCAAGTCTGATACCCCACAGGCACCATTCCTGCTGTGCAGATTTTTGAAGTGTAGCTGTAAAAAAAATGTGGTGAGTGTGTAAGTGGAGATGGATATTAAATATAAATTAGTGCGCACAGGTGAAATACAATAGTAAGAGGTCATTAATAGCATGTTTCTGCTATATGGCAGCAAAATCATAATCACCCGTGTCATATTCTTGGTGACAATGCCTGAAAAGAAATGGAGAGGTTAATAAAACATTTAAATTGCCTATTTTCTATGCCGCTTCCTGTGGTAGTGTATCCACAGTCTGAAGCTCTTTTGACCTGTGAAAAAATGGCATGGTTAGTATTAATCGGTGTATGGCCGGGCTTACCCTATACGGTGCCGTAATATCCTTTCTTAATGTGTTGTCGGTCTTACCCCGGTAGCGGAATTGTGGTTACCGGGTGCCGAAATTTTACCTTAATATATATATATATATAAAATTGCCTTAAATGTAGACTTATGCTGTATTATAATGAATTATCAATAGTTATCATGAATTGCCATGAGTTGTCATGAGTTGTCGGACTTACCCTGATGACGGGTTTGTGGGTCATCAGGCGCCGAACGGCGTTACTTAACGCTATCTATCTTAATTATGGTCTAAAAAAAATGCTATTTCTAAGCCGAAAGATGCTGTGCTATTATTAGCAACAGCGTTCAGTAAATTTTCTTATCATAAGTTGCGTACCAAAGTGCAACTGTGTTATAACTAAAATTTCGACCAGGGCGATCGCCTGAGGCAATTTACTTCCTCAGGGCACCACTCGTACGAGTCCTAGAAACACCGGTTGTCTCTAGGGTCGCCGAATTCCGCCCCCTTAATTCTAGATGTCGACACTTATCATTAGTACTAACCTAGTCGCAGGCGGCTTACGGTGCCACTAAGCAAACCGTTTCGCCCGCTGTACCTCCCTGCTCATTACCGTTATCGTTCATCGTTGTCGTAGTTGGGCCGCCCACTTAACCCTTATGAGGTGCTCGCAATGCCCCTCTCTTAATGCCCATTGGCTGCCCGATGCGTCGCCATTTATGTGGGCATTGGACATTGTCGTCCAATGGCATAATATTATCTTCGCCTTTATTGGCAATCGTAGTCTGCTTTTCGCAGTATAAGAATCTCTTCTCCCTTATCGGCCGCAGTAGTATGCTTTCCGCAGTATAAGAATCTCTTCGCCTTTATCGGCCGCAGTAGTATGCTTTCCGCAGTATAAGAATCTCTTCGCCTTTATCGTCCACAGTAGTATTTCACTCCAACGCACAGGAGCCTTGCTTCCCGCTATGGAAGCCGTACTTACTTAATTTTAACTAAAGTCTAGTCATAATTGGGTCGTCTCTAGGGACAGCTCTCGAGTCCGGCGCTGAGTGAGCTATTTCTCCCGCCATTCTCAGAAAGTCTCCCTGCAGGTCTTGGCTTCGACGACCGTGGCAAAGAGTGGGTGTAGCATCCCTTCCTCCCAGGGGCAGTTTAGGTGCACCTAGGATTCCAGAGCTTGCCCGGCCAGGCCGCGAGTGCCTCAACCTTACGTGGTTCGTCTGTTTGGTCAGTTCAGTGATTTCTTGAGCCCACTGGGGTAAGGGTCATCATCACCTACCCCAGCTCTGCCCCAGTGTGGTGCCTTTGGCCTTTGGCTTATGCCGCTATCACCAATCAGAGTGTTTCAGATTCCTTTTTATGGAGAAAAAAAATATATATAGGCGTAACCTGTGTAAATAATGTATTTTTATGTAAAAATGTAAAATTTTCTCAAGTGTTGTGGGGTGGTGGAACTTCTAAGTGCGTGGACTACTTTAGGTCTCTTGTGCTACATCAGCTTTCCAGCGATAATGCTCTTTTTACCTTAATGGAGGTGTTAGTAGGGTCTGTGGCGTCAGGTACCCTATTATTAGGATCTGGGGGTAGTTATTCGTAGAGTGGGCTGAAACAAGGTAGGAAGGGGTTGCGCACCTTTGGGTTCCACGTTAGTGGTGGCCTGGAACCGGTGATGGCGCTGGGATGCTCCTACAATGAGTGGACTGGGGCAGGTATCCCCTGGATTGCAATAATATAAAAATTCCATGCAGGTTTGATAGTAATAACCCTGGTAAATGGGTGGGATACTCATGCATGTACCTGGATATGAGGCATCCGCCCTCATGTTGGGATAGGTATATAGTGAGGTGTAATAATATTATTTCCCTTTTCATGCGGGATTATTTAATTAACAAAAAAAATGGTTAATATATATATAATTGTGGCCTCATCTCTCATTTGGAGATGCGCATTATGCTTAATTGATGTTTGCTGATACACCCCTCTCAATCAGGTGTTAGCGTTGAAATCCAAGGCGTAGCAAGCCTTTTCTGTAAACTCATGAAGTTTACCAACCCCGCTGTATACTCTGTAATGTCGTGTAGCTGTTTTCATCGTGTTCATGTGTCTGCGTTGGTTATGTTGGACGTGGGAAGGTTATGGTAGGGAATTGGGTATTAACCATGGTAGCCTGCTGTAGTATGTCGGTAATCCCTCTGGGATTATCCACCTATGCTTTGTCATCCTCCCTTGGTCCATGCTTGCTTTCTACCCGCTCCTTGGGATAGTAAAGCGTCGCTGTGGCGTCACGACTTAATCTAGTCTGTCATTTGTAGTGTTAGTGCAACCCGTGGTTGCAGTATGCCTGGTCATGTCCTAATAGCCTGTAATGATTCCTATGACTTACAATCGAGAAAAGAAGTTATTAGAGGGGAGGTCTTGTTTCCTCAGAGCCCCTGTCTGTGTTCGCTCCTAATTGGTGAGCGCGTGTGTGTGTGTGACTATGTTCCGCTACACCACGCGGACGGTTGGTCTGTTATTGACTAAGTCCTAATATGCATCGCGTGTATGGGCAAGAGGCGCCCGTGGCCTGTCAACGTCCCTGCGAACGTGCTCCTATGGGCCCAAGATAAGTTTCGGTCTGTCACGTCTGTCTATTGCTAAATGTCATAAATGTTTTTGCAGTGTTAAAAATGTGTTGGCATTATGATTGCTTAATGCTTGTAATGTCATGGTCAATGCCGATACTACAATAGTGTCTGTCACCAGCAATATTGCCATGTGACGAAATCTGCACGTCAGCAGTTTGTATGTGTAATGGCTCGGACGTTATGTATGTCAGCTGTCGCCATGTGCCTTCTTGCACGTATGCCATGTTGTTATTGTTCTAAATTCCTGCCGGACTAATGTGGCAATCCGCCCTAATTAGCTAATGCTGTTGTGTGGCCATTATTTCATAAGACTTTTGTCTTACGAAATTTTCCTACCTGTGTCTGGGAAATGTATTTTCCATGTCAGGTGTAATTTGAAATTTTATGCCTGGTTTTTGGCGGGAGGAAATGTGGTATTCCCTGTTCATGTATCTGTATGGGCCAATTTCGGTGTGGTTGGCAACCTGGATAATTGTTTTCCCTGGTGTCTAATTTTTACTGGGATTGGAACCCGTGATCTCATGTCATTCTCTGTGTTCTATGTCTGCGTTGTTCATGTTTTGTGCGCTCCTTGTATGTATTTTGATTGTGTTTCCCGTACCAAAAATACCGTTGGTTAGTTAGTTTTTGGTACGAGCGTGTTGTGTGGTCATGGGTTCGGACCCGGTTGCCTGTAAAGACTTGGTGTGACCCTCTCTGTGCCGCATATATTATGGCACATGTACTGTGTATTTGCAATGCGCAAACGAAAGTACGCATTCCTATGAGGAGTTTGTATATTTTTGAACTCTCCTCGTAGTGTAATTTTGGAAGTTATAGGGTCCTTGGATCGGACGTGAATGATGCGGTTGTTCCTGTTTACTAGGAGTTGGCTTAGTTCGTCTGTACCGACCAGTCTTGCCCATTGAGGAGTGTGTTATCGCTGACGCGATAGTGTTGAATTACGATGTCGTGGGCTTTCATTTGTTACTTGCTTACTCTCATGTTCCCGGCACGCGTATGTGTGAACCTGCTTGCTCTCTGTGTAATTGTGAGTGGTGCTTCTCGCACTGTAAAAAAAGAAGGAAACTTGTAGTTTAGCGTGACCATTAATCTGTAGGTCATGAGCCACGGGACTTCCGTTTTACGTGGAATCCAAACCACAGGCCATGGCATTTCACTTCGAAAGTCTCACATGCATTGGCCGCCTGTAAAAGAACCTCTCATTAACTACATTCGTGTCCCCAAATTTTGTGTTACTGTGACGTGGTTCGAGTATGTCCCTTCAATGGTACAAAAGGGCATTATGCCCGCGTGTCTCCGGGCTGCTAGTCGCGTGTTTGGTGACTATGTGCCGGAGGTGATTTTGTTGTTTTTCATTTATAACCATCTGTTAGTGGAACTGTCCCAATCTGTTTTAGCTTCCTATTTTTCTATTCTAGAACTGGATAGCTACCCGACCTTATGTTCCTGGTATTCAGAAGGTTGCGGGTTCTGAGACCATCTTTTACCCAGAGTAATTGTTTCTGGCACTATTCAGGTTGTGTCTCCGGGACAGTTTGGTAGTGTTAGGATCGTATCCCGGTGCGGTCAGTGAGGTTTGAAGGCTATTTCTTGGCCTTCTTTCCACGTCTGCCAGTGGGATTACTTCCCTTTTCTTTTAGCAGTGTTTTACTGTCATGTGGCAATGTAAATTGATTGTGTTATTTCCAAAAATATGCAGGGTTTCCCAAAGTCTGGGATTTTCTTCCTACGGTGTGATAGCGTTTTAGCTTGCGTGTTGTTGTGGAAGTGAGAAAAAAGTCATATTACAGGCAGTGTAACGTGTCACGTATGCCTATGTATTAAATATATACAGTTTAACTTGGCCACCTTCCTTTCTCGGGCCGAATGCGTGAGGCAAAAAAAATTAGTCATGCCCCGCTCTGAATTAAGAGAGCACTTTGAAAGAAAATAATAGAAAGACTATATTGTTTCTCGCCTGCCCAATGCTTTTATGCTTATAAAAGCGGGTTTCCGGGCGGCGATAGTCTGTCAAAATTGTGTCGTGAACACTATGAAAAATGTTTAAAAATGGTGATTGGGACCTGAGTGTAGTATTTACCAATTTGGTAACGTTAGTACTACAGTAATCTGGTTACGTCTCAGGGGAATCTACCGACACTGTCTAGTACACATTGGGAAGGCCATTGCAAGGCGTATTTGATACATCTGTATCACGTCACGAGCAAAGCCAGTGCACTATGGGAGTCGAACCTCCCCTCCAAAGCAATTGTAACTCAACAAAATGACAGTGTCTCACCCCGGTGTGCAATTGGGCTTTTCAGTTGGTTAAAGCACACCTCACCAAATTTTTGAAAACTAGTTTGCGATTCTTAATTCTTGCCACGCTTACGGCTTTCGCTCGTCACAAGAGAATCTATCAAACTGTTGAACCGGAACATAGAACATTTAGTCATTTCTACTTAGAAAGACTCGCTTAAGCTTTATGCTGTGTTTTATTGCTTAAGCTGTGTTCAAAATAGCTTTTTCCGGCCTTAAGCCGCGTGTCTCGCCTGATGGGCTTCCATTTGGCTTAGCCTATTAGAAACTTTACGTTATCCAATTTATGGTGATAACCAACTCCGACCAATAATCATTGATGGCCTGAGAGAAAAAATGTCAGGGGCAAACAAAAAAACAAGGATTTTGAATTATGCACTTCTGACTTAGCCATGTTGCACTGCATATACATGAAAGAAGGAAGAGAAAGAAAGAAAAAAAAATGTGCAGTTTATGTTTGTGAGTACTTGTTTGTCTATTATCTTGTTTCCCCCGTGTAAAAGAACTTATGTGTACTATACTATTGGTGCAAGTGATGTCGGAATATATTGTATTCCTGGTGAAAGCCGTTATCCTTTTTCGAGCGTCAGTGCTCGGAAAGATGGATACCGTCGTCCTGTCATTAGGGTGTAAGCCCCTGGGATCCACTGAGGTGCCCCTCTGCTATTTTTTCGGAGGAGTTTGTAGCAAAGTACGACCGGGCTTGCTTTCACCGTATCGCTTGACCGTTGGTCTAAGTGTACCTGTGTTCGCGGAACTACTCGCGCTCTGTGCTACTCTAGTAGAGTTTACGGGGGTGTGTGTATTTTCAACTGATCTGTTCTGTGGGGTAGGTAATAACACTTTTCCTAATCCCCGTGTACTGTGTGGTAGTGCCTGGTCAAAATGTGCGTGCGTGTATCGTGCATCCTGAGGGCCTAATGCCGGTGTTCGCCTTCGTTCTGGCAAACTTGCCTTTTGAACTGGCAGTAAAGGCCGCTTAACTGCCTGTTTCTGCCCTGGCAATGTGGTGGCGTGTAGCCTGACCGCTTTCTGGCCTGTGGCCACGGCAGACTCCTGCCATTGTGTTAGCCTATCTGTGTGGGTGTATGTAGGCTTTATGTACTGTAGGGCGGGCTCTACGTCCTCAGCCCATGACGTGGTTACGTCCCGTTGTCTCCCTGTCATATCATATGTGTCTGAGGGTCCTGGCTTCAACTCCCTCTCGTCCCTTTGTTCCGAGGGGGTTGTTCTAGGTTCTTCCCCTCGGTTTGGCAAAATTGCCTTCCGATCCGGAGCTGAAGGACGTGTATTTGTGTTAGATTTATCCTGCTGTAAGTTGGAGCCTAACCTGGCCGTCTCCTGGACTGTAGCCACGGTGAACTTCTTCTCATGTGTGGCAGTACATGGCGAGAGGGACATCCTCGCAAATTGTCGAGTTAGCGTATCTACGCTTATGTCCTCTCTCGGCTGGGCTTGTGGCCCTACCATGAACTCAAAAATGGCCTTGTTGGCTTGGAGCTCACGGTATTCGTCCCAAATTTGGGTGTACCGCCTATTGAGGCATATGGCCTGTTTGCGAATTACTGTATTAATATTTCTGTGTCCTATACAGTTCTGTAGCCGCCAATTGGAGAAACGCTTGTTGGCGAATGAGCTCCCTGTATTGAGTGTGTAAACCTGTGTAGTGCACCCTCATTCTCTCGAGGGTTGCATTATCTATTACGGGACCATGTGTGGTGATTAATTGTTCGTATATTTTGTTTCTTTGGACATGGATCCTATTGAGGTGTTCATGTATGTTCCTCAAGTGCTTATGTGCGCATCTTAATTGCGTTGTCCTACCCTCTGACGGAGTGTATGGTTGTTTGCCCTGTATTGCCCCGACTTTTGTTTGGAGTGCCCGTATTTGTGTTTGTCGCCTTTGTATATGCCTTTGGCATCTAATTAATAATGTTAATAATATTGGCGTAACCCTATTGCCTCTATGGCTTGCAATCTCTGCATGAGGTGCCATTCTGACTGAAGTGTATGCGAATAAAATAAAAATAAAAAATCTGTGCGTGTTTGACAGTGTATTTTCGTATCTCTTTGATTCTTTCTGGGTCTGGGGGGTTGGTTTACTAAGAATTTCCCCTGTGTAGCTAGTTTGGAGCAAAAATGGTGTTTTTTGTTTGGGGAAAAAAATTTCACTATTTGCTTGGCTGCGTGCGGTTAGGACCGTTTTGACCACGAAAACTCGTTGTATGAGTTCCTTTTTTACTATGCGTGGTACCCGGCCTCCACCAGTGTTTTAGATCCCTTTATTGGGGGTGGTTGGATCTAAAAGGAAGAGTTATTGTGTTAATTTATAAAGCAGTGCCTAAAAGGGGGTAGCCTCCCGTAGCAGGGTAAGCTGACCAGTGTAGAGTGTTGTTTAGTGTTAGGAACTAGGGGGCGCTCCTATAAAGGATGTAGATGTATCTTAGGGGATGGAGTTTGGTGTATAGGTCAACGTGCTGGTCGTCCAGCTGGCTGCTTGTTATATAACTGAACGTGCTCGTGTCAGCTATGTGGCGCGCGCTGCTCTTAGCAGTCGGGCCGCCGCGAGGAATACAATGATACCTGAGCTAGCACTGTTGGGCTACCGTATGTCACGTCTAACCGTGACGGGAATAAGGAAGGGCGTTGGGACGTAAAGAGGCGTATAAATAGTAAGACGAGTGTAGTGTACTGACCAAGTGTTTATTGGTCAGTGATGTTGAATTATGAGTCCCTTTTAGGGAATGTAATAATGGTCACAATGTAAAAGTACAATCTGTGGGTAAAGGTTACAAATACAGGAGATCTGAACACGTCTGACTCACCTCTGATGATAACGTCGCTAGCCTTCGGCCGCTGCACTGTAAGACTGGTAATTGAGAGAGCTTGTCCTACATAAGGCTCCCTTTTATAGCTTTCGGCGTTGTTCTGTCAGCGTTCTGCTGCCTAGATGACCTAGTTAATTTGTGTGTCGATGTTTGTGGTAGTGATGCAATTATTGGTTAAGCTTTCCATACTGGCTAGCTGCCATTGCGGTGTTAATAGATATGTTCTGGACTTACAAGATTTGCCAGTTAAGGGTGATTTAAATAGATGATGGGGGGATGTCCTCCAGGGGATGCAGAACCCTGGGGGGCTGTACAATATACAGCTTTTATTATTAAAAAATATTATTACGGTATTAATTGTTTTCATGAATTAATCTGGTCGTTGTGCAACACTGCAACCTTATTACCGGCCGCCACTGTGCAATGGATAATAGCGATAGACCACGGTAGTTCTCACACACATTACGATCGCCTTTCTTGAAGAGAGTGATGATGGTAGCATTCTTCAAGTCGCTAGATACTTCTCGGGTTTCCCAAATTAAGAGGGTAAGAGCAAAAAGTCGACTCTTCTAAGCCATACCTCACTTTTAACAGCTCCAGAGGAATGTTATCAGGACCAGGAGCCTTTCTCGGCTTTAGTTGATTGAGCGCTTTGGTGAAATCTCGGAATGACGCCGGAACCACCATCCATGGTTGTTGGGGCTGCTGAGGGACGTTTCGAAGAAAGTCCTCGGCAACATTGGAGGTACGATTTAGAAGTGCAGAGAAATATTCCTTCCAACGCTCCAAAATTTGTCCTTGATCAGTTAAAATGGCGGAATTGTCAGCAGTTTTTAATGTACCTGATGATGATCGGATTGGGCCATATACCTCCTTTATGCCTGCATAGAAGCTTTGTAGGTCACGGTCATCAGATAGTCTTTGCAGTTCTTCAGCTCTTCGATGCCACCAGTTGTCCTTGATTTCTCTGTTTGTGCCTGACATTTCCTCTTTTTCACACTGGAAGACGGATCTTGAAGAAAGAATAGATGGGATTCCCGTTTGGCATTGATGAGACACATAATTTCATCATCACTTTCATGAAACCAGTCTTGTCTTTTGTTCTTCACAAAACCAATTGTTACCTCAGCTGACTCAGTGATGACCTTCTGACGCGTGGCCCTTTCCTGTACTACACTATTTGTGCTTATTTGTGATTTCATTTCTGTAATCTGTAGCAATTGATTTAACTTGGAGTTTAGAAGTGTCAAAATTCCGTCTGGACAGGTTGTGGATGGATCGTTTCGGTTTGCGGCAGATTGAGATCCTCAGCCGGCAAAAAAGGAGCTTGTGATCTGTCCAACAGTCATCGACATTTCTTGCGGTCCTGGTGACAAGGATGTCCTTTTTATCATATTGCCTGGTGATGATGTAGTCAAGGATGTGCCAGTGCTTCGAGCGAGGATGCATCCAAGTGGTTTTGTAGCGATGCGGCAGGTGGAACTGACTGTTGCTAATAAAGAGTTGTTGTTCAGCACATAGACCAAGGAGTAATAGACCATTGGCACTGCAGTTGCCAAGTCCCTGTTTTCCTATCACATTGTTCCATAATTGATGATCTTTACGGACTCTGGAGTTGAAATCGCCAAGCATTAAGAGCTTGTCTCTAGGTGGTACTTTGGTGATGATTGCGCTCAGCAGGTTGTAGAATTGGTCTTTAACTTCTATATCAGCATCAAAGGTGGGAGCATATGAAGAGATAGAAGTCATAAAGTGACGCCCGGAGAGTGGGATTCGGAGGGTCATAATTATTTCGTTGACAGCAGTTGGAATTAGCTGGTGATCATTCACCAGTGTGGTTTTTATAGCGAAACCAACACCATGAATACGGCGCTCTCCCTCATCTTTTCCCTTCCAGAATATGGTGTGACCTGAACTGAACTCTGTTATTTTACCTTTGCTGGTTTCACTCAAGGTAGCAATAACTATGTTAATTCGACCAAGCTCATGGGTGACGAGCGCTGTTCTCTCAGGCCTGTTATTGTCCTTCAAATCAAGTAACGTTCGAACATTCCAGGATCCTATAATTAAAGTTTGGATAATCTCAGTTTTTTTTCCGACCGCAAAAGGGGTGACCCACTGGGTGTGGTCTCCCAGCCGGCTGAAGGTTTGACTTGCGAGGTTTAGCCCACATTTTTTCCCCATTCGGGGTGGGCAGCGGTGATCCTAAATAGGCCTGCCCAAACACAGATGCAGCACTGTGGATGCAGGACCGAACTCCTGTGTAGTCACGAGGTCTCAGAAAGACGACCATCACTCATCTGCTGCCAACGTGCAGGTCCGTATGAGAGGCTTCCAGTTTCAACCAGGAAACCTGCCTCCACCATCCTTATCCCATCGCCTCTGGACTTGAGTTGAAAGATGTGTCAGCAGGAAAAAGTGCCACAAGCGAGATTTTGTTTAAGGTGGATCACAGCTTGCAAGGAAGTGACCCACACACCATGATCTCGGAACTATACCTAGCGGCACAAATGAGATGAGACGTGCAGGTTCTAGCACCGTGACTGCAATGGACTGCCGCAGACTCTAAATACCATTGAGTTGCGCCTTCACAGCTAGTCCATCTGGTATGACCTCATCCGCCTCCACGACCGTTGAGAACCACAAGGGAAGTTCCTTCTCCATCCGTTTAACCGTTGGGCCAAAATATACGTAATGGGTTTCAGTGCCATTTCCTACCCTTAGGAGACCATCACCCCACCTAAAGGGGCTCATCCGCCAGAAGCCGTTGGTCCCTTCAGAGGGTCGAGTTATTTACCGCCGCCCAACACTCGTCGTTAGCTGTTTTTACATCTGGTTGCCAAACCGGCTAACCCTCCTAATTTCGCACTCCGGACTTGGGACCGGACAAAGGCGGAGTTATAAGTCTAATAATAATGGACTTATAGGCTCTAATTACCTGTGACAGAAAAGAAGCAGTGATTAAACATGTTAGCATCATTCTGATGCACCTGTTTTACAAGAACATTGAAACTGCTTAATTGTTAGCTTTCTCCTTTCAATTTCTCTTGTAACCATGTGGGACGGAGCAGCAACGTATGGAGTTCAAGAACGTAAATTGACCAGAAAGTTTCATCATTATGTACCGGTACTCTTTCACATGGCATGTTGGCAAATAACACTTCTTCCCCTTCTGTAAAGTTTCTGAAGTCTATGGTGCGGTTACCAGACTCGAATATAGCTTTGAAACATATCAGCGTCATGATTCGAAATGCACAAAAACAAATCCGAACAGGCAATCAGCGCTTGATAATACGTAATTCACACATATAATCCAGTGGAACACACAAAACGATCGCGTGTATCACACAGTTGTACATAATATAACACTGCCAGTATTTAGGGATCACATTTACTGATTATAACAGGAAGATTCGAAAGTGTTCCATATAGCAATGAGTAATTGAGTGTTTTATCCGTGGCCTACGTTATACTCAAGGCCTGGAAATACAGCCGAGACTTGGTGCGCCAAACTGGTAGTTCCACTTTACGCCACTAGGATCGCGGTTCGGCGCCCTAGTTGTCTGCTTTTGACTATGCGTTACATGCAACTCAAGTACATTTAATACATGATTTTTAGAACTTCTTACATGTTTTCCTCCAGTTTCTCCCAAATGATGAATACGGCTCACTCTTGACTGGATTTCACTCCACATTAAGCATTTTTCTGTCAAGTGGCTTACTTCTTAAATTTAGAAACGTTGCACTACCGCCCGTGTGGTTCACACCAATATTCTTTAAAAGTGGCCCTAAGAACTTTTGCAGAAGAACTATGGAGAGAGAATTGTCATTACACACTTCACATTTTGTGTGCTCGGAAAACGTGTCAGTTAAAATATTTGTGAAATTTTACACTAAATATCTCCGAGACATGAAATTTACGACTGTTGAGACAAAGTGAGAAATTGTTTCCAACAGATAAATAAAAGAAGATTTGGGATATCTTAATCCCCCTCTGTCTTGAAAATGTATTAAACTAAATGGCAGGCTTGAATTTGCGGGAGCTGATATTTTTTCTAAGCAACCTTCACTGGCTGTTCTCTCTTCTGCCACTCTTACAAGAAATTTCGCTACCATTGCAATTGAAATGGAAGATAGAGACGTTGGCTTTTCTGAAAACAAAAATAGAGATTTTAATGCTAAAATGTCAATCATAATGTTTTATTTCAATGAACTTAATACAGGCTATATGCCCCATATTCTTACCTTGAACAGGGCTTTCAAGAATCTCCAAGACATGTGCCGGAAGCTGGGGTGTTTCCTTAGCATTGGCTGGGTTTTGCACCTTCCGCGATTTTTTAGGCATCAGAAACTAGGTCAAGGCGCCCGTTACGACTGCATCTTCCCTCAGCTCCACATTCCCACTTCTAGAAGATGCGATAATTCCTGTGCTAAGTGTTGACTCGATGGCATGCAGGCATGATCTCACGTCCATCATGTCATTGTTACCTCCCTTATTTCTCATGTGACTGAAGAGCAGTTCTACATCGTCACTTGAGAGATTCCGCGTAAGCACATAATGGAAGCCGATACTGATTAGAAATCGTATGCAGGACACGGTTGATGAAGTTGTTAGCACAAAAGCTTGATAAGTTTCCTTTGTAAGTCTCATCTTTTTATCGGGATAACTTGGGATCTGTGACAGGTACGGCAGATATTCACCCATTGGTCGGCCATGAAAGTCTCTCATCATTAACTTCACTGAAAATAAGCTTGTTCGTGTTTATGGAAAGAAGTCCGTGTGTGGTATTGCAGATATCATGTATATCAAACCATTTTCTAAAAATTTCCAAGAATTTTTTTGTTTCGTGTTGGCTGTCCTTATCTTCAACTTTCTCTGGGCACACGACATCAATGCTCTTAACATGACCAACTACAATCCTCAGACCTTAATGTAGAAAAACATGGCTGCGATGGTTGCCCTGCCAATAGCTAGGATCATGTCATCGGGGTTGTCACAGTTCGTGTAAATTATTATTTTTACTCACCTAAGAGCATAAAATATATCACAAGACGAGACTAGGTTCCGAAGAAATATGCATCAATAATTTAGACTTACCTGAAATAATTTATCTATATAGTGCTGGCCTCGAATTATAGGTTTCTTCATCTTCACCCAAGGGGCAGCTACAATAGTCTCACTGTTTCTGTGGTTGAATAAGAAGCTATTTGGCGAGTTATCACGATTTGTATTTAAGTTCAGTAATTATAGATTAATATTATTAGCATAAAATCAAACAGATTCTGAAGTAGGAGAGAATAAAGTACCCGGTTACTGAAGTGCTGTCCCAGCACATGCAGAGTATTTGTGTACACAATCGGAATGAGAATAGTTGCCTGAGATAATCGAACCAACGCTACAGAGATACAATTCAATTAAGACCTCTCGTAGAACCGTCTAAAATCTCGGCTAAAACATCACACCGAATTAGTTGATTGAAATATGCAAAGAAGTCGTCGTGTGGATATCTGAACATAATTATAGAGATTACCACTTTATTACACACAGCATAATAAAAAATAACTTGCAAGCTGTAAGAATCACAAAAGTATGAATAATGATGGAACACAATGAGTTCAATGTTTGGCATAGGGGAAACATCTTCCTTAACTAATAAAACAGAAGTTCTCTGTAATATTTGGCGTGTATACAAGGCAGTGTAGAACATCTGCTAGACTGGTAAGAATTTATGGAGGCACAAGAAGCTGAGCGTTCAAGATAACGTCAACAGTTTGGTCTTGCCATAGATGCTCATTGCGTTTTCCCTTTACGTACTTAAGTTCGACACTACCGGTACTGAAGTGTACTAAGCTATTATTATATTGTCACTAACTAGCAAATCATTGCGGTGTATATTCTTGAGACACTTCTATTAATGCTTTAGTCTTAAGTACTTCAACATCTGCAGTATGACACAATGCCATCGGTCGACTGAACAATCATCCCACAATCGAACCAGTCAATAATAAGCGTATTATCACATATTTGTCATAAAATAATTACAATTTACCTCATACATATTTCCAACGGCCTCACCCGTAAGGAATATACCCTCATGATCTAACAATACAACTTTGCTATCTTTAATGGTTACGACTGCACCTTTCCTGTCAAATTGACCTACAGATATTAAATTGTCTTGAAGACCTGGGACATACAACACTCTTTTCAGTTTCAGAAAAGAACCTCCACACTTGTCAGATAGCTTCATAAGCACACTTCCCATACCACATACACTAACTACGGATCCATCAGCTGTGTCTACACTACCAGAAACCTTTGGGGTGTAATCATACAGAATATCCTTATAATGTGGCAGGTGCTCAGTGGCTCCTGAATCTACATACCACCTGCGTACACAATCAGATGCATCATCCTTGCTTTCAGTTGCCACATAAGCCTTTACCTTAACACTACTAGCATTAACCTGAACACATTCGTTTGCCGCCTCATCGTCCTTTACCGTGGCAATAACCTCACGATTCTTAACCTTAACATTTTCCTTGCGTCCATTACTACAATTCCGGGACGTATGACCTATCTTGGCACAATTAAAACACAAAACTGAACCTTTCTTTCTTGCTTCATGAACTAAATCACAGAACTTCGCAATATGCCCCTGTTCTTGGCACTTGTAGCACATGAATCCACCACTACCCAGTGGCGGCCGGCAATAAGGTTGCAGTGTTGCACAACGACCAGATTTAATTCATGAAAAACAATTAATTCCGTAATAATATTTTTAGTACTAGAAGTTGTATGTTTCCTTTTATATGTATAGGAATTCATAATTCTATTCTTTAATAATTCAGGAAATCTTATAGTAAGTTACTGTGAACTGACTGAGAAAGAGAGGCGCGCCAGCCGTCTACAGGCGCTCGTCCGTTTGGTCGTTGCCAGGCCGAAGCACCGACCAGATCTCAATAGTGAAAGGTATGGCCGAGATGCTAGACCGGGTAAGCCCTATACCAACAGTTAACACGGCTGGGCGTTGCCCACTGACTGCAACCAGGAGCTGAGGCGCAGGCGCGGCCGGAGACATCCGAGATGCTTTGTCAACTGCCAAAGCCATCCATGTCTTGCAATGTTGCGCGTGAACTTGTGACACTCGCAATTCTCGCCCTCATAATTATATAGCCTAACTTACGTTGTTTTGTTCTCGTGAAGGTTTTTATGTAGACTAGCCTAACTTATATTCCATTTAATACGATGAAATTGTGTTGTCTCTGAACTGCGGCATTCGTTATTAATGAGGTAGATCCGTTTTACCGCGCAATTGAATACAATTTTCTCTGATATCAAGCATTCTTTGAACCTATCACCTCATGGGCGCCCGTAGGAGGTGTGGGGCAAGGAGGGGCCGTGTCCCACCCCCTGAAATTCCGAGAATATTTCGATTGTTCATTGTCACACCAGTTTATTTCATAAAGTGAAGTTACTGATTGTTAACAGATTTAGATGCAGGGATAATTCCAGAGTTTTAATTAACTTAGTCATTTGTGATTATTTGGGAATATCTTCAGTATTTAAAAAAATCGGCGAACTGGATTAACATTACTATATTAATGAACTGCTTGATTTTTATATTTGTCGATAGGCCTACATGGTGATACCACTACATTTTGCCTGTTTTTAAAGAATGAACATTATGACGATGATTCACAAAGAAAAGCGAACTCCTATGAGCAAAAACTCTGAACAAAAAAAATTATGCCATAAAGACTATGTACTCAACGGTTTAAGAGCAGCCAAATAATGAGTGTCACAAAGCAAGTAAGAAATTAAACGAAAATTGCGAGGGGGGGGGGGCGATGTAAGTCTCAATATGACATGTTAGGTAACGAAATAAAAAAATACACCCCCCGCCCCTAGAAAAAATCCTGCGGGTGCCCATGTACCACCTTAATGAAAATAATGCAACACCCAGAAAAATTATCCGCCAGCCGCTACTGCACTACCTGTTGGCTTGTTGACACTTTTGCTGCTCTTGACGACCTCCTTGGAATTTAAGCGCATGGCTGCCACCATTGCCTTCACGCTTTCACCCTCAGATTCTTCCTTCTTCAGCCTTGCATAAGTCTCCTGTTCTCGCTCCATCTTTAGTTTGTCCAACTTGTTCTTTCCCTCCTCCAACAAAAGTTTGGCTCGCACTACCTTTACACTTAAGTTTTCTTCATTGCTTTCCAATGAACGTATCAAATTTTCGTACTCCCGCTTTTCCAGTCCTCTGAGAATAAAAGCAGCTTTGGCCTTATCCGTAAATTTTATACCTACATCGTCCAACCGTGCACACCAAGTAAGCACTTTATCAACAAATGTACGCATGCTAATGTCACTAGTTTTCTTAAAAAGACACAATTCTTCTAACATCGTCACAATTTGAAGGACTCCGGTATCGCACCATGAAGTCAGAAGATTCTGCCATGCTTCCTTAGCTGTCTCCGCTTCTTTGATATCACCTAGGAAAGGGTCGGTGACCAAACCTATGAGCAAGTTTTTCGCGTCTTGATCTTTGCCCAGTTGGTCCTCGGAGTACTCTTCAACGGGTGTATCTTCTACCTCTCCTGTATCGGTCTTTCGTGGGAAACCTTGAACCGCGTCCCACAGACGCCTTGTTTGAAGCAATGCCTTTGTTCGGGTGCTCCACGCTTCCCAATTGACGTCCTGTAACCTCACTATTGCAACTACTCGCTCGCTGCTTCCCGTAGCTGAATCCATGTTAGTATGTAAACTTAAAATAAAGCGTACAAATAGTCCTCACAATAGAAAAATCGTCCACAAAATTCACCAAAAACTATCTTGGATGCACACTTAACTGTCCACATGAGCGCCGCACATATCAACACCCTTTAACGACCGACATTCTCCCATCACAAAGTCCACACATTAACAGCAATAAGCGTTTAACTGGGCTCATAACCTGTCATAAAATAATTAGCAAAAAAGGTTTACTAAATACAGTCCTAAACTCCAAATTGATGGGAGAAGAAACAAACACCGTCTGTTTCCGGTTGTGACCAATGGATGTCGGTGTTTGTTTCTTCTCCCATCAATTTGGAGTTTAGGACTGTATTTAGTAAACCTTTTTTGCTAATTATTTTATGACAATATTTACATACGATTGCAATACATTAACGCGAACTGGATTTAACAGATATACTGAAGACACTAAAAATTACAGATGAGCAATAGTTTATCCCAACTTTCATCAAACGAAGCTAATCAAAGCTAATATTGTATCCCAGCAACGAATGTAAACAAACAATATCTGGGGCATCCGCATACGCCATTTTCACACTTTCGATACCTGCATTAAGTTCTGAGTATTGTAGTTGGTCTTGCTCTTAAGACCAGCTATTGTCTGTGGAGTAAACACCAAATTGGCTCTTGCCATATTCATTTTTTTCTGAATTGCTTGAATATACAACCTTCCTGCTTAATTTTCTAACTGGCTCTACTACTAGCTTTTTCTGTAAGTGGTACAGATTCTTGAGATGATCACTAGTTATTAAATTGTTATCTACATAGAAATTCCTACTCAGCTATTGTGACCGTACATTCTTAATGATGTGACTGGGATCGAAACTAAGAAAAAGTGGCCTCTGCTCGTCTTTCGGGTGACGAATTTCATGAGTGACACATCCGCCACACAGCGCCTCAAACATTGACACATTCACCTGACAGTTGTCCGTCACTATTCTGATGACCTTGAAGCCGAATTCCTCAACCGCAGTCATTACGTCCAGTGTTATCGTAGATAACTGTTGTCCTGTGAGTCCACGTGCAAAGTAGAACGAAACAGGTATCCTGTAGAAGGATGACAGGCCCTTGAACAGTATGCATAATAATTTATTAGTCAATTTATCTTCGATTCCAATTGCATCTTTCTCAGTATCACTAATGCCGAGAAACATGTCTAAATTCTTGTCATACAATAGTCTAGACTTTATGGCCATTTCATCAATGATTAATGAACCAACCTTCTCATTATCGTGAGTCAGTGACTTTTCTTCAGCTGTCAACCTAGCTTTTGCAAGTGACGTGACCCCTGTCTCTCCGTTCGTATACCCAATGTACGTTTTCAGTGTTCGTGGATGAGGAAGTTGTAAAATATTTATATCTCTCAGTAAGCGGTAAGCCGACGGTGATTTATTAGAGAGCAAAACACATATTTTGTATTGTTGTTTCATTGTATTTTCACTTTAGTTTCGTGAAAGCTCGAATTTGTTCAAGTAAGAAATTAGCCTTCAAGTCCCCACGATCCACTTCACTCTTGAGCTTCGATATTTGAACATCGAGTTTGTCCTGACGTTGCACTGAATGTAATTTTTGTTGCAGTGAAATTATTTTCTGATTCAATGACTTATTTGTAGTTCTGTATTTTTTTTCTTAGAGCCCTCCTTAATAGACTTGCAATGAGTTTGCTTGATTGTAGAACATTGCGTTCCCACACTAACATGTGGTTGATCATAGTTTTCTTCAATTCGTTCATCACAATAGTCTTCCGTAAAATTGAAATTACCTGAACATTTCCTTTTATTGTTGATATGTATGTCTCTATCGACACGTGTTCCTTTGCGCGTATTTCTTTTTATTTGTGCTTGTTTATGTTCGGGGTAGTCCTCAAAACCCATCGGAAATGCGTTCGGTAAGAGCATTTTTTTTTGTAGTACTTATACTAAAATCAGAATCCTTCTTAAGAGCGTTAAAAATCCCTCAGTATGCCTTCCTTCGGAGGGGAAGTAAAGCCGGCGGTCCCATGTCATAGATTTATGGCATGTTAAAGATCTTTCCACTAATTACACCTGTGTGAAACTAAATTGGATAGGTTAAGGATGTAAACAACGCTCTTAGGTTGCTACGTTCGTTGCCAAGAGCCGACTGCGGTGGCGTCTAGTAGCTAGTTCTGAACTAGGCCTAGTAGTCGTTGACGGTGGCGTTTGGCGGCAAAAGTAGGAACTATTTGAAAATTCAAAGTTGCAGTCTCTACTTGAATTAAAAAACAGATACACACACTAATACAGTCATCACAATTAACACCGGTTATCAGACAGATTCTACACACACCCAAAGTACACGGGGCTACATGACCGCGTTGTCGCAGCCCCTAAACTAAGGAACCAACCAACCAACCAGAATCCTTGAAATGCTTGCTACAAATTGTAGAAGACTGTTTTGGTGTCCACAAAGACCCTGGCTTTACCCCCTCACGTGAAATAGCTAGAACCCATTGTTTTAGTATATCCTTGTTCAATGGAAATTTATGAAACGAAAGTCCATTGCATTTAACTTGACGAGATTTACAATATGCCACGCTACAGTACACCATTTTTGACGAACACAATAATAAAATTAATATTTACACATAAGTTACTCTATTAAAATCATTCAGTGATTTATATCTAAAGTATTTATCACACATACATGTCACATTTACGCTGGTACACTGGATTAAAAACTTGCTTTTCTCTACTTCTTGTTCATAAAGACCACTTAGCACCCATCTCAATATCAGTCAAACAGCAGTCTACTGCTCTTAACGAAAGCAAAACTATAATATGACACTCTTCGCCAGTCAATATTAAACTCACTCATTAGGACACCTTATTTACCGCCAAATACAGACACACTAATCACATTGTACGTAACGCAAACGGTACGATTAAGGGTGCCAGACAGCGAACCTAGTGGCAAAATGCGGAACAAGTTCGAACCATCGCTCACAATGTTGTCTGGCGCCTCATTTCCAGGCCTTGGATATAACGTAGGCCACGGTTTTATCCTACGTTGTAGGAATGACCGCAGGGCCAAATGTTGTAGTTTGAGTTGCCAATATTCGCGAACTCAATCGAATGTAGGTGGCAGGTCGGTCGCGACAAAATGGTGGACGCAAGGGTGATAGACTTCATCTATGTATTGACTGTTGTTGGCAATTCTAGGCGGACTCTCGTTGAAGGACAGGACATTTTAGATGCCAAACACATAATTATGTGTAGGAAAGTGCTAGAAACGGAAGACTGTATGAGACTTGAAGCTTAATAATTACAAACTAGTAATTTGAAAGGAGTACCTCATCAGATTCAGAATGAAATTCGATTACCTGCAGTCGAGTAAAACATAATTTGTTCAGGAATATGTAATAAGCGTATAGTCGGTACATTGCTTTACATACTTCAGCAAGTACATTTAAGATATAGTCTAATGGCCTACTGTTGAAGTCGATAAATCAAATACTGTAGGCTACAAGTTGACTATAAAGATTTTTAAATATTTAATAAGCACATGATTGAAAACTTAGAAGACCTGAGGTTCACAGATTTGAAGCATCAATGGGTCAAGTTAAAGAAAGACAACCACATGTACGCCTATGATAAAGTGACACCAAAAAGTAATGTTTGGCACATGGGAAGAACAGCTGTCAAATCGACCCTGTTAAGTCACCTAGTTTGTTGTGCCGGGGAGAATGTAGGGTACCGTAGTGGATATTGTACGAAATTCATTAGTAATTATTAATTCTCCTTTCTACAATGCCAGCCGCATACGATATACCGTACTTCGAAATCGGCTTAGCGACGCGAAGTGACCGACTCCATTCAATACAATAATACAATACAATACAAAACTCTTTATTTCCAGAACCTGCATCATACAGAATTGGATACGTCACACAACATACTCACAGTTAAATTTACATATTTACAACTTTTTTTTTACATAATTAAACAGTTACATGTTTCTTTAAAATTCACTTAAAGAATACAACACTTTCTGGGCTAGGTATATCTTGAGAGACTTTCTGAACCCAGTTCCAGTTAAAGATTTTAAGTGGTTTGGAAGTTTATTGTGGTATATAGCTCCTTTTTTGAAAGGATCCTTTCCTGCATATTGTTTATTTACCCTCTTTTGAAAATAGTCATTCTGCCTTCTGGTTTCATGATTGTGGACATTGTTGATTGTGACAACTTTATGTTGATTTTCCCTTACAAGCAAGATAACTTTGAAAATATACAATGAAAATATTGTTTAAATATTATGCTTCTTAAATGCAACTCTGCATGATTCTCTCGATTTCAACCCAAACAAGTATCGTATTACTCGTTTCTGCAGTTTAAATATTCTCTCCATATTCCTATTTGCTGCCCCACCCCATATCTCAATACCGTATGATATCTGTGAATTTATTAATCCATAGTAGACTGTTAATTGGTATTCGCTGCTCGAGCATATTGAAATTCTCTTTAAAACGAAGGAGGTTTTTTTTTTTTTTTTTTACAGATTTCATTTATATGCTCTTCCCATGATAATTTATGATCTATTGTAATACCCAAAAATTTTCCTGAGGCTACCTGTTGAATATCATCAGATCCACAGTAAAGATTTCGATCTACTTATAAATTAGTTCCCTTATGCTTGTTAAATATTACAAAGTTGGTTTTTGATGGGTTTACACTTAACATTATCTCATTAAACTATTGAGTGACAAGATCAATACTATTTTGTGTTTCTTGAAGAGTAATTGTTTTATTACAGTTCCAGTTCAAAATTGAGGTATCGTCTGCATACGAAACAATCAAACTATTTTTTGACTGTGGTAAATCATTTACATAGAGAATAAAAAGGAGGGGACCAAGGATTGAACCTTGAGGTGCACCTTTTTTAACTAAACCAGAGTGGATTGGAACTTGGATATATTTTCGCCATTCTTAAAAGGAATTTCTGTAAATTGCCACCTATTATTCAAATATGATTTTAACAGTTCCAATGCTATTCCCCTTATACCATAAGCCTCTACCTTATCCAATAATAACTGATGATCTACTGTATCAAATGCTTTTGTCAAATCTACGAAAACCCCAACAGCAAATTTATTATCAAGAGAAGTAAGCAGAGTTTCATAAAATTCTGCAATGGCATTTATAGTTGATAAGCCCTTCCTGAAACCAAACTGATTCTTATTTATTAAATAATTCTTATCAATAAACTCAATTATTCTATGGTAAATCACGTACTCTAAAATTTTACAAAATGTAGAGATAAGGGTGATCGGTCTGTAGTTACCTAGTTGGTGTCTGTCACCCTTTTTAAAAATTGGTTTAACAACGGATAGCTTTAGTATATCTGGGAAGATGCCCTTTAAGAGACACATATTTATCAGTTCTGTAAGAATGTCTAGGATTGGACCATAGCACTGATTCAACAATCACGGTGAAATTTCATCCCAACCATGACTATGTTTATCTTTTAATTTTCTGACTATCGTACTCATTTCATCTTTGGTAGTTGGTTTCAGGAAGATTGACTTATTACATGTGATTTGCTTTACACTGCTATTACCACATTTATTTCCCACAACATTATGATCATTACATTTTGCTCTATTCCTGTTTACATTCACACTGTTCCTAATGGGTGGCTGAATGAAATAATCATTGAATGTTGTTACTACTTGTAAAGGTGCATTAACAACATTGTTATTGATATTTATCGAAATATTTTTCCATGTGTTGCTTTTATTAAGACCTGAAATATCTTTAGCTATTTGCCATACTTCTTTGGCAAAGTTGTTAGAATTTGTTATTCTATTTTCATATTCTTGTGCTTTATTTTTTTTATTTCTTCATAATACTCGACTTTAAATTTTTTATAGTTATCTTTATAAAGCTTCAATCCTGTTTGCTTGTAGCTATCGAAAGCATCAATCATGTCTTGTTTTTTTCCTATGGCACAGATCAGACAGTTTTGTTGTTTTAGTGCTCTGGTGATTCCTATTTATTATTTAAACTAATGGGCAGGATAAATTAAGACACACTTTAAAAATAGAACAGATTTTTTTCCAGGCTGCATTTACATCCCTAATATATCAACATTACCAAGTTCTTCTGTGAGTTTCATTACATTATTATTAGATACATTCCGAGTGTGCTTCCATGTAGACTGATTTATTTGAGATTGATGAGGAAATGCAATTGTTAATTCCTGGCCACGATGGTCAGATACAAAATGTTCCACAACAGTGCAATTACTTAATTCGTCTGGCATGTTAGTAATAATGTAATGGATTAATGTTTCAGAATGTTTAGTTACCCTAGTTGGCTCCTTGACAAGATTATTAAGACCAAATGACAATACAATGTCTTTGAATGTCTCGAGGGACCTGTCATGTGCAAACCAGTCTATATTGAAATCACCGACTACTATTATGTTTCTATATTTTTTGGCTACTTTATTCAGAAGTAAATCAAACTGTCTTAGGAATATTGCCATATTTCCACTTGGGGCTCTATATACTCCTGCTATAAATATTTCAAAATCATCATTCAGCTGAATTAAAATACCTGCAACATCAAAGTCATGATCCCTTCCATAGCCGTTAACCCACCCCAATTCCTGGTATCTAACATTTATTTTACAGTACAGACTCACACCCCCACCTTTCATTTCTTCTCGACAGTAACTACTGGCTAGTATATAATTATCTAGATGCATGGTTTTTATTTCCTCCCTCTCACACGAATGTTCAGTGAACACAGCAACACTGTAGTTTTTTGAATTTATGAGATTATTTAAATGATCTACTTTATTACTTAGATGTTGAGCATTCTGATGGTAGATATGCATATTATAATCAATATTGAGCCCTTTTAATTTACTATTAGTGGTTTCTGAATACACCTGCTGAGTCTGTTTTTTTTTTTTTTCAGATCCAGCTTCTTCTAACAGTTTCCCTGATTCTGATACCCAAGTGCCCACTGTAATGTAATGGTGTCTACCTTTTCCTTTAACTTCATATTAATAATTTTACTTATTTCACGACTTAAGACTTCCTTGCCTAGCTTATTCAAATGTTGACCGTGTCTAGTGTGCATAGCTCTATCCAACCTACTAACATCTAGCATATGAACATTGCGAAAATGCTTACATACCCTCGCAATCCCTACATTCGTGTCTTTTACAGTTTCATTTACACAGGATTTCTCCATTAGATCATACCTGTGGGGAAGGTTCACAACTACGACGTTAGTGTGGGTGAGCGAAGATAGAGTTCCTTTCAGGGAGTTGATCATATGTTTACCTTCATTTCTTGAAACAGCATTAGAGCCGCCAACGATCACCACAAAATCACTCTAAGATAACGAAGCTGATACACTTTTTGATCCACTCACAACTGCAGTAAATGATGCCGCGGATTTCACTATTGAAGTGACTGCCATGTTACCACAACTCGCCAAGATATTCGCTGCTGCTCCGCGTTCGTGACTGTCCGAATAAATCAACAATTTACCTACTTTCTTCTGTTGTTTAGTAGGCTTAATGGCACACTTTCTTTCACTGATGTATTATCGTCCCTTACTTCTTGGAGTCCCCCTAATGAGTTCTTAAGCGGCACACACACACTATTGTCCACGATCTTAGGCCTAAAATTTGGCCTAGTTGGTCCAGTACCACGTTTCACGACATGAGTCCACTTTTCACTTCTTTCGCCCTGGTCTATACTTAAACGTTCATTCTCTTCAACAAGTCTTCTCACATCCTCCTCCAGTATCCTGATTATTTCATCCTTAGTCGCTAATTAATTTCTAAGCTCCCGATAATCACAGTCGTGTTCACAAGTTGTGATGCTTTCACACGTGGCTTCCTCAACTAGCTTTGCTTTGGTCCTAGTCACTACCACATTCGCGTTTTTTACCTTTATCGCGCAAGATGAACACAAATTGGAGTCCGTTCCTATACTTATACACCTCGAACACAACAATTTACCAGTAATTTTAAGCTTTTTTACTACAGCACTATTTGCACAGCTTTCACCAGGCGCCATGTTGGATCCATCCATCCGTCAGACAAGCTTTCTTTTAGTGAAAGTAATTCATTGATATCACATTGATTGAATTTGAAGAGTACAGCGGAACTAAGAAATCATATAAAGTCATCTTTTAGCCTCAATTATTTAGGAAATAACTGATAAACCGAGAGAAGAACACACCCATCAACTCAAATCACATGTTATAGCATCTGTTTGTTTATGTTTCTATCACCCTTACGCTAGTTCCCGATAACGGCAGCACCGTCGCTTGAGTTTGCGAATTCTGAAATATGACTTCACAAGAATTTCTGTAAAGGATCTGTGATTTATATTTTCACCGATAACATATACTGGAACTCTCATAATATTCTTCAAACATATCACACACACTAGTATTTAATAAAATTTAATTATTTTTTAACGGAATCACTAGTTCATGATTCCATCTTCGTTTGAATTAGCTGTCGTTTTAGTGAAACGGAACGCAACTTTTAAGATAGTCTGTGGATGATGGCGTGCGCGGAGGATCTGCGCAGGTGAAGGCAAATACAAAGAGTAATAAATTAAATATGGCTGTGCGTTTCATAAATACTCTTGTTTTTTGAAGGCGACAGTGAAACGACAGATGTGAAGAATTTGTTTGAATTCTGCCGTGGAAATGTATTCTTAGGTTAGAAGATGAACTACAGTTATAAATAGACAATATTAGCCTATGGAACCATCGCAGCTGTAATTAGTAAGTACCAGATTATTTACGTATCTTTGAGTTTGTACTTGGTTTGTTTGAGATCTGTGATTTGTGATACCAGTGGTATACATTTCTCCTCCGACTAATAGGAGTAGTAAGATGGAAAGAAAGCAGTATGTTGTAATTGGAGAAGCACCTGAATCTGACAGTGAGGAAGAAGTAAATGTGTCCACTGTATGTATTAATATTTGTTGGTAATAACACACTATTTCTACCGGAAGGTAGGCTGTCTGTAGTAATGTCTGCCTGTATTTGTTTTCAGGGAGTCAGTGTACTTCATAACAAGCAGCACTCTGGTAATAATAATCAGCAAGGAATAATTGTGGCCGGGGAAGCGCCAGAATCTGACGAAGAGTGCGAAGAAGGCATGTATATTTTTAAAAGTTTTCATTTATGCCCTATCTAAACATACATACGCTTTTGTCTTGCAGTGTTTCAATGGTCTCCATGTATGCATGCCTTAAGTGTTGCCAACTCTCCTCATTTGGGCGGGAGTCGTCTGTAATTTGTTTTTTTAGTTCCGGAAAACTGCCCTGAGACTGTAATAGGCAAATTTTAAAAGAAAAAGCCTAGGCCTACTAATTGTTGTATTGGTATACTGCAGCAAGGACCTTTATTCTTATAATTATCATCGTTATGAGTTTAAATCTTGTGATAATTCCTCAACATTAATACTGAATAAACTTCACACAGTAACAGTTCTGGTTCTTCATTATATTAATTTATTTCTATATTTTGGTTTCTCCTTTCCGTTAAATTATTTATGTTAAAATATTACTTACCTTAGTCTTAAAATGAGTTTATTATGTATTATTTGTAGAAAAAGGAGTTAGGACTTCTCATTCTCTTTTTGTTCTTATAGACCATTCCTGTTGATTTAATCCAATTGATTAATTTAGTGGTCAGCTAATACAAGCTATGGCTTAAAAATTGCTGTGTTGTGTAGTATGGGGTTCGAACATTGTGTTTGTTTAATCCAGCAATTGTCTAGATTATTCTGTTTTATTCTATTCCATTCTTGGCTTGAGAACAAGACAACATTGGCCTAGTGGCTTGTCATAATTCATCATAATAAATCTAGATTTCTTTGTAGGAGTTTTATGTAATCCTACCTCCAACATGGGCGAGGAGAATGCTAGATTGTGTTGCTTAAACCGCCATTACCTAAGAGGCCACAAAGGTTCCTATGACTCGACAGTTCATATTCTGTTCAGTAGCAACTCCATTGATGAAAGCTTCCCCAGCGTCTCGTGCACACAGCTGTTACATGCAACAAATATTTAATTGGAATGCCTAAACATGCATATAATTGTGTAACAAAATGTAGTTAGTGCTACTGTTCTCTACTGTATTCCATAAATGATTTTTTTCCTTCTGGTGCATATGCTAAAATGGTAATGTTCACACAACTTCTGTCATAATTTGCATATTCATTGGGGTATGGGTGATGGACACCTTGTCACATACACAAGGTGTGGTGAAAACTATGAACAGTCAATCTGGTTTGATTCCATCCAGTTTTGGTCAATCATTGTGTCCTTACTGTAAAATTCGAACCTAATTTGGGTTCTAGCTTGTAATAATAATAAATTTATTGCAGCAAATAGCCATGTTACAATAAAAAATAGAGTATTAACTCAAAATATGCTATGTTTTACTTTTTGTTTCTATCAGTCTCTTCAGTACAGAATTGTTTTAAAGACAATTCTTGATATTTAGTACATGTATTTCCACACAAGGAACGCACGCAATCCCCACAGGGTTCATGGAAGAGTTAGTTGCGGTATATCTTAAAATGGAAGCCATGCACTGCAAACCTCATTAAGTGCCAAAGTTCATAGTTGGCGTCTCTCCAGTCTTCTGTCGTCATGGCAACTGTGCTATAGAATTCAATCTCAATGTTTTTCTTCTTCCTCTGGTGTTCGAGTCTTACTTCTTCGTAAGCAGGCGTTGATGGTAGACTGATAGGTAAGACTTTCTTCAAGTACTGAAATTAACCAAATTCCCTGAATTAATAGTCAGGAAAATATCTGGAGATGATATAGTAATAGATGTTTACTCCTCCGCTGTCTGTGACCCACCCAGCCATCCCTAATATGAACACGACTTACATGGGCAAAATTCTAGCTGATTCAGTAATTTCAAGCATCATGTACCGTATTGCCAACCCCACGCATTCGGTATTATATCGCATCTGGCAGACCAATGGTTTTCGCCTAGACCTGCGAAATGAGTGCTCGTTTAATGAAAGTCTCTTTCACTTTCTCAAGGTCCTTCAGGTTGCTCTTCGTAAGTAATTAGCCTATTATTTGGAGTCCATAAGTAGCCACCGGTATAACTTTGGCTTGAAGAAGTCTCATTGCTTTTCTCTGTCTTGTGACTGTTGAGAGCCAGACCATTATATTATAGCTTTTAATAATGTAACCTACTGAGTAGATGGCAGTCGTAGTCTCAAATCTTTATGTAATCTTAGGTTGTTAACTCGTAAAGGAATGTTTATAGAGCTGTCATTAAATTTTGAAAACGGCTACTGTTTGGTTTTTGCACTTTTACATGGCAGATTATTGAATGATTCATGATTCACATACCTTTCTGGAAGTCATTAGGAATTGAAATTATTGTCAATTATCGCTGCTGCACTGGAAATATTTGTTTTATTACGTAAATAAATAATTGTATTTATTGCTCATTCAACGATGGCAGCCATGTTTGAGGTGTACACATTGACGTCATCACCTCCTATCACTGTCGCCAACATGTCCGATACAAAATACACCACATGACACACGTAACATTGTAATTATGTGAAGTGAAAAGGCAATAATTGGCAAAACCATTGCCCTGGATAAAGATTATTGATGTATGACTAAAACCTGGGGTGTTTATATTGGCCAGCGAGGCGCGGGTCGCGCCCCTAACAATTAAAAGTCTATACAAAAGCCACGGGCTTGGATGAAAATTGCGTGACTACCCCCACAGCGTGACAAAAACCAGGGGTGTATTGGCTGACGCAGCAGACCGTGCTACTTAACAAATATTGGTCCAGGCGAAAACCATTGGTCTGGATTTAAATGTTGGGCTAGGCAAAAAACATTGGTTTGGATGAAAATTATTGATGTGTTATGATATTCTTGATTGAAATTGGAGATCGTTAACTCGCGCAATCCATATCTAATTTAAATTGAAACTTAGCGTACTTTCACATTAACTTGACAGCGCTCTTTTGTTTTATTATACCGAATGCGTGGGGTTGACACTACTGTACATGTTGCTATAAATGGTTGAGTCGGCTGGAATTTCATCTATATAAGTCATGATCAAATTTGAGACGGTGCGTTAGAGACAGCGGAGGAATAAACATCTATTACTACTACTTCAGGTATTTTGGCTAATTTAAGTAGTTTAAAGAATTTTTTCCCAATGAGTAAGTTCTACCGAGTTCTCTGAAATGCCCTGGCATTAACACTTTCAGTGGTGGAACGATAGGAGAATGTTAATTTCTCCCAGATAAGCCCTATGACAGACAGCACTGGCATTATCTTCGAATAGAAGTGTCATGCAGTCTGAAGTGTGAGTTTTGTTGGATCCTTTATATCATACGCAAGAACCTCGTTTATCTGGACTAGGTGCAACCGGAGGTGATTTGGATACAAACTAATAAATGAATATAAATTACTAATCTATACAAATCTTCATTTTTGACACTAAGAAGAATTAAAAAAAAGAAGTCACAAACTCAATATACAGGGTCATCATCTTTGTGCACCCCGATAAACCACTGTCTGAACCGTGTATGAGTGCGCCCGCGATCTGCGCCAGTCAAACCCGGCTTAGCTTGCCGTGCTTATCAGGGCGCACATAGGATTACAATTATAAGTTCCACTTTTCAATAGCCTACAATATTGTTTTCAATTTTTATATCTTGGATTACATCATGATAGTCTACATGTTTCGGCTTGTACGCCTTCATCAGCCATTCTTTGTCTTAATTCCTATTTACAAATTATGTCAAACATGTTTAAAATTTGATTTTTTTTTGTTAGCACTAGCTTAAATTTTTTATTCATATGACTTTGGAGTGTCATTTGACTGTTATCAGATATAAAATTCTTAAAGAATATAGTTTTACAAAAATCAGGAATAATATTCCTTTGTCAATAAAATGATGGTTGAGAGCTTCTTCTGATAAATGTTTCTTCATATTTCCCAAGACTGTGGAAGATAAAATAAACCCCATTAGAACTATGTATGAACAAACTTGTGTTGGAAACTAATTCACACTTCTCGACTTAACCCGTTTTTTGAAGAATAAGAATTTCTAATTTGTGTCTTGTTTGTTAACTATTGTTGTTGTGTAGTTTTTAATCTATTTGTTCTTCATTGGATACACTGTTGAAGACGAAATGGAGTTGTACTATAATGGACAATTTAAAATCCAGTGTCTGTGAAATTAGTATGAATATATTGTGAGGCATTACTTACCGATATAGAATTGTTATACGTATTTACTCCGCTTTTTATTGGAAAATTTGTTGAACTGTTGATTAACTTGTTGAATTATACTGTTTCTATCGTGGAGCGGATCTGTCGTGTAGAGCTCTATGCATCTGAGTTAGGACTGCTGGCTTGTGTTGTGTTTGTGTGGCTCGCTACTTGTGTGGGAGTGAGCGTGTTCCATTAGAGTGGTGATGGTGTTTTGTGTTTGTTGTTTGTTTTCTTATTTTTGATATGTGTTGAACAATATGTTATCGTTGTAGGTCAATTCGTTGAAGTTGTTTATAGGGTCTGTTTTTTGTGCATGATGAAATTCTCTGTTTTCCAAACTATTTAGCACTTTTTACATTATTCTGAACGTGTATGATTTCTAGATCTTTTGTCTATTGATTTGAAACTGTTTATTTTCCATCATGTGGTTGGCCATCACTGAATATTTATTATGTTTGATGGCATTAATATGCTCATGATATCTTATTTTGAAAGATATTTCTGGTAATCTAATAACAGTCAAATTACACTCCAACGTCATATGAATAAAGAATTTTAGCTAGTGTAAACAAACTCATTTTAAAAAGAATTTCTGTAATGTGTTTGACATAATTTGTAAATAGGAATTGAGACAAAGAGTGACTGATGAAGGAATACAAACCGAAACATGTGGGCTATCATGATGTAATCTAAGATAGAAAAAATGAATTCAATGTTGTATTGAAAAGTGGAACTTTTAATTGTAATTTTCAATACGGGCAATGAAATGGTAATTATGACGAAAAGACATACATAACTCATTATAGTACCGGTACGTCCTGTATTCACTTCTATTTCCTGAAATAGTATGTGTGACATTTCAGAGCAGCATTATCATGTAGACATTTCACGAACATCAGTTTGGCTGGAGTTGTTTCTGTCTGACATTCTAGATAAACCATGTGTTTTTCCAGTTGTACTGTTGTCTCCACATGAGACATTACTTTGTCGATCCTAAAATGTCACTTTCGTCTTCCAATTCACCATCAAAGGCGGCAATAATTTCAACATCATGCCATAACCGGCATCACTGTCATTCTGCAACCAGGTGTTTACATCACTACCGCTATCATCTACATCTAAACAACCAAGAATGTTTGCAGATATTTCAAGGAAGTGGTCTACTTGTTCTACAAACATATTGGAGATATACAGTGGGGTGCAAAGAAAGTGGAACACTGTGTAAAAGTACATCATTTAATTAATTAATGTCCTCCCAACAAAAAAGTAATGTTTTTTAAGATGGTTTTCAAAACACACTAGGATCACCATAAAGTGATAAAACTACCTTTAAGTTTTCCTAATATCTATTTGGGTTTGTAATTAATCAGATTTGTTTATTTACTTAAGCGTTCCACTTTTTTTGCACCCCAGTATAGATATTGAAATCTTGAAACGCATTTCTGTGGTTATTTATTTAAGTATAACATACATCGGTACGTACCTTTCTTATAGGAATGTTGATGGTTAAGTGTACAGTATTATTTGAAGGGAGTGCAATCGTGCATATTTTCATGATGAAAAGAAAATATAGTTAATAAATCATCAATCTGGATAATCCAGATTAATGTGGGCCAGATAAATGATGTTCTTCTGTATATATCTCAGTTGGCTGTAGCTACTCATTTTTATGTGAATTCAGTATGAAAAACAGGTTGGTTGTAGGGAGATGCACAGGTATCTGAAGGTTTACTATTTCCAGTTCATTTGGCCCTTCGAAAATTTTGTTGTTTTCAGATATTCTACCACCTTTCCTGAATACGATTTGAACCGTCTTTTTTTCGTTTTAACATCATTAGATTTTATTTAACCCAGGACTGTGACCTATCCACAGTATCCTTGTAGTACCTGTCTATCATGGGAGCCAAGTAGGCCTACAATGTCCCCTATCATTTTACATTTGAACGGCAGTCATCGCCTGTGTAGATTTCAGCACTGTTTTTGGAACATTTAGCTAATTGTTACTGTTTGTTCTTTGCCAATGACCGCAGCTCACTGCACACTTAAAGCGCTCGTTTTTTTATTTTTTTATTTTTTTTATATATATGCATGCTCATTTGGTTTTCCACCTCGAGGAACTTGCTGTTGCTGCTTTTTCACTACAGGCAAACCAGCTTCTCTTACATTTTCAAATTTGTATCCAGATTTACAATGAAACCATGAATTCCAAAACAGCTCAAGTCCACATTTTGACGCTATATGAGTTACGGGTATCACTGGAATCGTCTCATCGTAAGCTTTCACTTGACGATTAGAACAGCACAAAATATCTGTTTTGTGCTCATGTATTTTGAGTAATGATAATCAAAATATCACGAGCATGAACAATGCTGTTTTTGCTCTAAACGCATACACTTGTACTGCGCGCAGCTGGCTTCCAGATCAGCACAGGTCCGTACTACATCTCAATCATTCATATTGATCAATCCACAATTATGGATTGCAAAACCTTCTTTGCAAAATTAAAAGACCCTGTGCCACTGTCTAAACATGAAGGAAAGTGGAAAGATTATTCAGTATCGCAGCAATGATGTGACTTAGCACATCAGCTAGTGGACTAGGAACATTTCAATTTAAAGGAAACAGTGTTTGTAATTAGGCAGCTTTAACGAATGGCTACAGCAGTGAACTAAAGTTGAAACCAAGGAAAGCAAAAGACATTTGGAAGTATATACTATCCATTGACATTCAGCATCGGTCATACTTGAGCGTCTACTTCATTATGGAAACTGTGACAATGATAATGCTGCCTCAGAAAGTGACGCCTGGAATTCCGACTGAACATTTCTTAGGTTCATGTATTTACTGATATCTTTGTGAATATGTTTTCACCAAAATTAAACTCTTGCCATGTATTTGTATGCAATTAAACAGACATTAATAAAAGTAATACAGTATTAAAAAGAAGTCCAGTGATTTCCAAAACAGCTCAAAAACACTGTTTTGATATATTTCTTATTCTGAAACCAGTCATAGTTTGATGTAATATTTTGCAAAACACATATGCCTTGCAATATCTTTGCATAGAAAAAATCATAGCTTTAGTAGGTTTAAAGATATACAAAGAAAACATGTTTATCTCAAAACTTTGATAAGTGGACTTGTGCTGTTAGCGAATTCACAGCTTTGTGATTGTGTAACCAAGTGTGATTTTACCATTTCTCTGCTCAAACTTTTTAGATACGCCTTGACTTCGTGTGATTTGTATAGCTGTATAAAATTATTATTTATAGAGTAGGATGCCTGTCAAAGCCCTAATTTCATGTACAGTTTATTCAAAATTTACACACACTTTAACTAAATATGCATTTGTACCTTATACACTGTATCAATTGCTTGCCCAGGGAAGGGGGGGGATATATCTCCCCCTGAAAAGTCAGTTGTTCACACTCCCCTTTATGGGTGGCCCTGGAGCTAGTCTGAAGTTATAGGTATCCCCTCCCGAAATTATTTCTGGGTGCACTTGGAGGGTTTCTGTGTGAAAGAACCTTGAATAGATGTTTTAACACATTGGGCTTTCTTTTTCACTCCAGGTAAATGTGACAACAAATTGTCTTGGGTTCGAACACTTGTGGGGGGAGTGTGAAGGCTCCGCTTGATATTTCCATCCTATCCTAAAATAAATCGAATGCGGGCTTCAATCATTGAAACTGCCTGCTCTTCCTCAGAACTAGCAGACGCTTCTGTTTGAGTAATAATCACTTTCGTAAACCTTATCTGCTTCAATCCCCTTTTTTGTTTCATCCAAAATTAATAGAGTGGTAACACTGGATGATACTTTTTTAATTCTGGAGGAAACCAAATCCTAACTTTTACTCTTCTACTTGGCTAATTATTGATAATATATGAATTTCATACTTTTCTGGCAGTCATTTGCAATTGAAATTACTGTTAATTATAACTACTGCACAGGAAATAAGTGCTAATATATGTTTTTATTTCTTGCTCATTCAACGACAGCAACCATGTTTCTCAGGCACATGAGGTCTCTTCAACTGTTATTGACATCACATTAGTGTTGCCAACATTATTATTATTACTTATTTCCAAAAATTGTGCCTACAATTTGTGGACGGCAGATCGAGAAAGGGCAAACCCCACATACACAGCAGTGTCTCCATCTTCGTTCATTAAATCTATACAAATCTGAATATGTTACATATATACAATTTACATCTTTACATTGCTATAAACACATAATATGCTGTTCATGACATCTATAACATACAATTCTTAAATAAAAGGGAAAATAACACACACATCCTCAAATACAGGTACTGCACCCTTATATCTGGATGATCCACCAAAATCCCAGGCTGGAAATAATAATGGATTGTAGCATCTTGTAGTCCCGGCTAAAAACAACATGGTGCTACTTGGCGAAAACACTCAGAATAAGGAACCGGATTGTTTTTAAAGCGGAATGTGCTATAGTAACTAACTACAGAACAGTAGGGTTCTCTATCTACCCAGGAACAATGAGAATCTATGAAAATCTCGGACGTAAGGATGCGGATTAGGTCCCTCGGGAACTTCCACCCTACAGCACATTCCTCTACCATTTAACTACCAAGATAATGCCAATTTCCTATAAAAGATCAGGGAATCGTGACAACGTGCCTGTCGTATTTATTTTCTAAACAATTACACGTTTCCTAATACTGGCATTGATTATATGCCTTAATAATGTTAAATAAAATCAAATGACCAAATGTCATTGCTTCACTTTCATAAAATACATGTTCGTTTCCTAAGAAACCATAAAACAATTATTCCAAACGCTTTTTATAAGCTTAAATAAAATCATGACTAAAAATAGCAGCAAACAACTGCTATTCCCTAGGTAACAGGAGTTTAATAACAAGAAAAAAAATGTTATTAAGTTAATAAAAGAATTATCCCCAAAGATAAATGAAGTTACTGGCCGGCCCCGTGGTGTTGGGGTAGCGCGCCTGCCTCTCACCTGGAGGCCACGGGTTCGATCCCCGGCTCCGTCAGGGATTTTAAAACTGACGTGAGGGTTGGAACGGGGTGCACTCAGCCTCGTGAGGACAATTGAGTAGCTTTCTGACAGTGAGACAGCGCCCCAATCACGAATACCAAGATGAACTGCCGAGGGGAGCCGACGCGCTGATCACGCGACGCCCCAATATCTGCAGGCCAAATGGCTGGGCAGCGGTCGCTTGGTCGGCCTTAGCCCGTCATGGGCTGTATAGTGCCAGGGGTTGACTTTTTGTTGTTGTTTTGACTGACGTAGATCTCCGCCATTACAAAAACTATTCATTACTCTATACAATTTATCTCCCGCCTCCTATCACTTAAATTCTTCTCATGGAAGCGATAAAACTGTCTATCTAAATTTAAATTACAAGTTAAAAATTATAATGTGCGTAAATGTAATTATAAACCTATTTTTAAATTCTTAATATAACTTATGTACAACACAATACAGTATTAACATCGTAGTTCAGCAACTACTTAATATAAAATGAAATGTGTACAACTGTCCATCTGCTTTCTCTACCATACTATGTCTTATTCGTAATACTGTGACAATCTGGGATTCTATAATCCATACAATTAAGTAGAGACATAGTTCAAAGACCTCCTATAACTTGTCTGTCAATAATTAAAATACTTAATAAAAAAATACATACTTCCACTGCGTTGAATAATTACCGTAAATTCAATATCTAATAAGAACCATTTAAATAGATCTCAGTTTACTCTCAGTTTCAACAAAGATCCATTAAATCCTATAATTTCTATCAGATTTAACTTCATCTAGGATCCGCTGTCCTGTGAATTTCAAGGAGTTTCAACTCTGTGAGACTATTACAATAACTGCCAATACTAATAAACATCAATAATACTGCACCTTCATAAAACATCCTATTTCAACCCCGAAATATGCGCAAGTCTGTCACTACAGACATTCCTTCAATAATTGACCAATGGCTTCACATTTGTCCATTGTCAAACAACGAATACCTCCGTCTGCTACGGGAATAATAAATCTCACTCTCAGAGATGCTTCGTAGTTCCTTTCAAAAACATATACTTCTTAACTCACTTCTCATAGTTAATAAATTCTTTTCATAGTTGCAACAATCTTAATAAAAATATTTATTAAAAATACTGGTTCTATCAATGAATTAATTTAACAGGTAATACGATAAAATACTAGTCTTCAAATAACAATCTTATTTCTTTGTATCACTCACATTTCTATAAAAGCTTTCAATTAGCTGTAATATTTCTTTAAATCTTTCTTCACATTCATATTACTTCAAAAAATACGCTGTAATTCGTATTTGTTAATTTAACATTGTATTCCTTGACATATTCTTTCTTTAATATATTTCTCACAAATTTCAATACTTTATAATTGTTAGTCACCAAATATTTATAACCAAATCTGTCTAATAATTTATCAGATCCTGACTGCGTAGATCTCTACATAAGATCTTTAAGAATCGCATTCTTTCAAATATATCTCTATATAACATTCTTGGAACAAGTTTCCATTATTATTATCGTTGACAAAAAACGATATCTTACAATTCAAATATTAACAAAATGTGATCTAAACACATTTAAACTTTACCATAAAAATATTCTGAACTAAACTGTAAAATCTCCCCATTCAAATTTCGAAAGTCGCAAAACTCCAAAAATTCTGAATACTAAAGATCGACGAGTAACGTGAATAAACATCCGCATGATGTAGTTATGAAAATTACAATAATATCATTAAAATGTAGATAAATGGCATCAATAAATAGTTGTAGGATATTCTCAAATGTACTACAATACTGTTGCGTGTTGCAGCGGGCCGGCAGGAGGCTCCCGGGGGGAGGGGCAGTGTGGCAGTCTAGTGGCCTTGGACAAACCCCGCAGGGGAAGGGAGAGAGTGCCCACACCCTCTCGGTTCCTCCCACGGCCATACATTAACCAAGCACTTGTGAGTCAGTGCGAGCCGGCCAGAGAATACGCGAAAATTCTGGATGTGGAACCAACCAGAACAGACTCAATGCGGCAATGGGTTGTGACATTCGAACTTTCCAGGCCAGGGACTGATCCCATATAAACCAGCGAGCCGCGGCGAGTAGGGAGTGTATTGGGCAGTGTATTAGAGTGTGTATTGCAGTGTATTGGACAGTATTGGTCAGTGCTAGGGTGTATTGAAGTGTGGCCGAGTGAGTGTGTGTGCAGCAGTACAGTGATTATTACTGGACGTCTACGGTAACAGTGTAAGCCTGTCTGCCAGGGTGCAACTTTGAGTCAGGACTGTTAGTGCTTGGAGGTGTCGCGGTGCTTCGTGGAAGTCGTGGTCGTGGGATCGACACGGGACGAGCAACAGCGCACAAGGAGCAGCAAGAGGACTCTGGAAGTAAGTGTAGTGGCAGGGACAAGGCTGTAGAGAACCTGTGTAGACTGTACGTGTGAGTGTAAGCTGGAACACTGTAACGCCTCACGGACAGAGAGAACATAAATGTGGAAACTAGTAGAGACCAGTAGTGTTTTCTGAAGTTAGACTCAGTGTGTGTATGTGTGTGCACTGTGTATGTTCGTAGGCCTGTAATAAATTATATTTCGTTAAAGGAACAATTGTGTTTGTGCTTTTCGCCCACCGTAATCCAGTTAACGTAAGTGCCACTAGGGGGGTGGCACGTAACAACTGGTGTCAGAAGTGGGATTACGAACTCAAGCAAGCACAACACCTGAAGGTCCTAGGTTCAAAATCGTGCAGGTCATTGTATCACAGTTCATTATTCTCCTGCGAGTGCATGCCCGTCACAAGTCAGACAAATAAAACGGATGCGCAAATACAACTCCTGCTAGAAAAGTTAACTTCCAAGATAAGAGGACGTGGAAAAGAAAATGACAGAACATTTCAAAAAAGTGGGTAAGAAAATGACGGAACATTTTGAAAACCTGGGAAAGAAAATGGTGATATATTCGGAAAATTCTGAAAAGAAAATGGTGATATATTCAGAAAATTCTGAAAAGAAAATGGAGCAGGGAACTAGTCAGGACGAGCTGAAATCAAGACCGGAGTATAACATGCTTGAAGGTGATATGGAAAGTGGCGCGGCAGAGGACGCTGATGGCCAAGACAAACAGTTCGTGGAGTCCGGAGTTCGGAATGCTCAGCGAGTCAGGGACGAGTCACGGGCATGGAAATCGGGCCGAGACTTAGCAGCTCTGACGACAGGAACAGCGTCACGAGTGTGAGGACGCCGCACGTCGATGAGGCTTCATCATGGCAGATCTTCGGAACCGGGTTCGACACAGTGGCGAACCATGCCAGGTGCACGCTGGAGGACGGAGCCGTTCAGTTCATCACAGGACTTCGCCTGGCGAATGTGCTACACGACATCCGGACGGGGACTGGGTACAACGGGATCGTCGCGACGCTGGAGGAGCATCGTGGGGACTACCAGCTACCTGCCATGTACCACCTACGGCTAGAAGGGAGGAACGGGCGCGCGAGTAAGTCAATTGAAGAGCTCGCGCTGGCTGGCTCGCCTCCCAAGCACGTGCACCGAGAGGCGGCGTACATCTTCGTGGATGGGCATTGCAACGCCATGGTACGTGAGTATTCGATGCTCAGTGGAAAGCGCTACCCAAGGCAGGTAAAGACCATCGTGTTGGGAATGGCGGCGGCGAAGAGGACAGCATGGGTGACGCCACCGAGGAGGAGTAACGCCGCCGGAGACGAAGAGGCGGTGGAGGTTGGCTACCCTCCACCAAAGCAGCGTAAACTACCACTGGGACGCCGTTGCAGCAGGAAAGTCACCTGTTGGCTACGGAGTGAAAGAGGCCATCTAATTAGCAGCTGTAGGCGAGGAACATCCTCACGGTTAGCAAAGCGAGTGACGGCCAGCATAAACAGGGGCTTGTCAGCGCCGTCGATACCACCCCCTCAGACCTTGGACAGCCTTTACGATGAACAACTCGAGGCGAGTTGCTTTAAGGAGGGGAGCAGTGTTGCGTGTTGCAGCGGGCCGGCAGGAGGCTCCCGTGGGGAGGGGCAGTGTGGCAGTCTAGTGGCCTTGGACAAACCCCGCAGGGGAAGGGAGAGAGTGCCCACACCCTCTCGGTTCCTCCCTCGGCCATACATTAACCAAGCACTTGTGAGTCAGTGCGAGCCGGCCAGAGAATACGCGAAAATTCTGGATGTGGAACCAACCAGAACAGACTCAATGCGGCAATGGGTTGTGACATTCGAACTTTCCAGGCCAGGGACTGATCCCATATAAACCAGCGAGCCGCGGCGAGGAGGGAGTGTGTTGGGCAGTGTATTAGAGTGTGTATTGCAGTGTATTGGTGTGTATTGGACAGTGCTAGGGTGTATTGAAGTGTGGCCGAGTGAGTGAGTGCGCAGCAGTACAGTGATTATTACTGGACGTCTACGGTAACAGAGTGTAAGCCTGTCTGCCGGGGTGCAACTTTGAGTCAGGACTGTTAGTGCTTGGAGGTGTCGCGGTGCTTCGTGGAAGTCGTGGTCGTGGGATCGACACGGGACGAGCAACAGCGCACAAGGAGCAGCAAGAGGACTCTGGAAGTAAGTGTAGTGGCAGGGACAAGGCTGTAGAGAACCTGTGTAGACTGTACGTGTGAGTGTAAGCTGGAACACTGTAACGCCTCACGGACAGAGAGAACATAAATGTGGAAACTAATAGAGACCAGTAGTGTTTTCTGAAGTTAGACTCAGTGTGTGTATGTGTGTGCACTGTGTATGTTCGTAGGCCTGTAATAAATTATATTTCGTTAAAGGAACAATTGTGTTTGTGCTTTTCGCCAACCGTAATCCAGTTAACGTAAGTGCCACTAGGGAGGTGGCACGTAACAATACTCTACAAGTTGGGATATGTATCGTTGGTCCGAAGACTACCGTGTGTTGCGTTAAATATGTCTAGAAGTGGGCTTTCTTCGCTATCCTTTAGAAACAGGTTGTTTCCAATAGCGCGAGACTGCATGATGTAGTTCGGTCTGCTCCGGTCTCCTACAGAAGTTCCCATGCGTTCAGGTCCGGGATTCTAACTCTATCATCGTGTTGCCGTTCCTTCTGCTGGTGACTCTTCTTGTATGAGATGGGAAAGCCCTTTCTTTCTTGATGGCTCTGGGTCCTCCCTGGCCGCCCTCGTTCTGGAAATTCTTCTATCTTCTTTCGCCAAAGTTCTGATATACAGTATGTCGTCATTTTAGTTGTTGTAATGACTTGTAGGTGTAGTATTCTCTGCATGGGAGAGATGAGATGTTAATCTCTCTCGCGAGATTGATGTTACGTCATTTCGAATATTCTTGCTGCCGTCATAGCTCTGTCCCCATAACTTCTTACTTGATCATCATAACTCCTGTAAATTCATTAATAAATTTCTCCCTCAACTTCAGGAATTTCGACATGGTAAATAATGTAGATTGGTTCTAATAACTTTATATTTCGTTGAATGTCGACTTTATATTTCTGCTTGCACAAACTAAGTGCCTTCGTTCGTGAATTTCTATTTGCTTTGTTGAATTCTTGAGTAACTTGTTGAGACGTCTTTCTCCGCTGAAGTCGTAAATATTAAGAGCCCTGATTATTCTTTCATTTCCCCCTCATCAAATTTCCAAGTCTGCGTCCTTTTCAGACCAAGGATCTGATTGGTCGCTCACTGTTGATGATCATAATAATCCTTAATTAAATAAATAATTAGCCGCAAATTTAATAAATAGTTCTTATTTATTATTTAATATCTTCTATGATATTACGATGTGTTAAAATCATCCTGAGCTAAGCTCATTACATTACTTGGTATCGTTTAAGTAAGGCCGCTTCTCATTGGCTGTGTGACGCGTGTCGCCGAGTCTACCCCTACCATACTCGAGACACGTTCACAGCACGCTCTAGCTTCGGCTCTCTTCCAGAGTCCTTGATTCTCCTCTTGCATGCTCATCCGGTCTTTGTTTGAGCGACGCAGTTTGACTGCAAGTTCCCCCGCGTGACTGCTAATATTCTCATCGGTTGGCTGGGTTAACTAGGTTAACTCTGCGATGAACAAACCTGTTTATGTCGAGTTCCAGCTATATTTTAACATGGGAAAATTTAGAAAACTTTTGAAGAGATGAATAATTCCCTGGCTCATATCCATATAAGAGCACAGTACGCGCACACGTATACACACTTACGCATACATGAATGCACACACATGTACATACATACAATACATACATGCATGCAAACATTCCCACTTGCACACAAAGTTACCTTATGCAGGGTGTATCAAAATTAATATCAGGGTTTTAAGGCTTTATAGTATTTATTACGGTTACCTTACAATTATAAATAATACATCAAATGAAAGAGCAACTCAAACAGTTTGTGTTACAAGTGTTCCAATGTGAGCACCATTTGTCACATGGCACACATCGAGTAATTGTTGCAACATCTGCTTCAATCCTGTATAAGTCTGTTAGGTCAGCTGGTAGCGGAGGCACATACATATGATCCTGGAACTGCTAATTCACGACTAGTCCTCTGAATTGATTTCTGAGGGCTACACGTGAAAGACTCTCTCACTCGTTCAAGATGTTCTTCAATCTTTGATGGTCAGCCGGTACTCTTCCCTTTACAAAGAGAGCCAGTGTTTTCAAACTGATGGATACAACCTACGGATGTTATTATCACCTGGAGGATTACAATGGAACTTAATACGGAATGCACATAGCACTGTAACTACAGATTCAGTCCTTGCAAACTGTAAAACACAAAAAGCTTTCTGCTCCCTAGTCTCCATCTTGGCTACTAGCGCTTCTGATGGAAGACAGAGGAACCGGTGCTTGCGCATGCGCACAGGTAAGGACACTTGTAGCACAAACTGTTTGAGTTGCTCTTTCATTTGATGTATTATTTATAATCATAGGCTAACTTTAATAAATACTACTGAGCCTTACACCCTGTATATGAATTCAATTTACATGGGGTTTTTAGTCCCTTTAGAGCCTTCACTTTGCATGTGGGAGACAAAAAAAACCTCACACGACACAAGTTGTATTGTAGACACACTTAATATTGTAATTACGTGAAAAAAATTAATTGGCAAAACCATTGGCATAGATAAAAATCATTGATGCGCAAGTACCCCCACTGTGCATGACAAAACCGAGGGGTTTTGCTGCTATCTGCTGAGTGTAGCCTACATGATAAAAATGGAGAAATGTTGGAAAAGTCAGGATTGTAGGGGAATGACAGGGTGACCGCTTTCTGGAAAACACAGGGAATTTAAATTGCATAGAATAAACAGGGAAAAAACAGGGAAAAAAATTGGCATGATGAAAAAAAGTGCCTTGACATATGATTGGGCTTACTAATAATGCATCGTTGGCAGTATAAATTAATCTTGCATACAAGAGACCCAACTTATATGGAATAAGGTGGTGTAAAGTAATTCACTGAACAGATGGCACAAAATTTGAATCGAGTTTACTTATGTCCCAGGCATCTTCCCTGTACTGTCGACTTGTGTATGTAAATGATTTGCAGACTGTCAAAGCGTTTTTTAATAAGAAGTGATGAGGGAATTGACATACAGGTAAATGAAATTTCTTTGTCTACAATGAGTAATAAAACAAATACTGCAATGATGATGGTTTACATAAACTAAAATTCACTCATCAACAATAACACTTTTGTATTTAGTATTTTTTGAAGATCCTGGAGGGATCATCGAAATTCAATCCAGAATAGCTGCAACTGTCAAAGTACCCAGATTTTCAGCCTTGGTTGGAAGAAGTTCCCAAGAATGCAAAACATGCTTTTTATAACGTGTGCAAAAGACAGATTGCTTTGAGCAACATGGGCAAGCGAGATATCACTAGCCACATGACAGGAAAAATTCACAAAGCAAGGAACACCAGCCAGCATGTGGCTGTGCTTTTGTAGATGGAGCCATCATTCAGTTTTGTCGTTTTATATTGCGTGTCAACAAGGACCGAGCTTGAACAATTTGATAGGAGTAAATCTCGCCTGGATCATTTTTATACTAAACAGTTCAAGAGCTTGGAAGAATATAAAGATGTGTGGCAGATATCATAAAAATCTTCCTCATATTTTCTTATGGTAACGCCTTTGTAGAGGTTTATTTTTCTATTAACAAAGAAACGTTAGTGGAAAGCATTCACTCGCATAGCAATGAGAAGATCATGGGATGGAATTCAGGATGCACGTGGAGATACACACATTGATGATGAAATGGTTCGTTACGATTGTGGGACTAGAGCTAAGGAACAGATCGCTATTGAAGAACGAAAACTACGGGAAACGGAAATAGAACAGTTGAGTCGGTACGAGAGAGGGAAGAAAAGAGATGATGAAGTGTTAATGGCATTAAATAAAGAAAAGGAAGAATTGCGCACAAAGCAACATGAGCTGGAAATGAAAATAAAAACATTTAAGAAATAGAACGTCAAGCGTATTCAGTCACCTAAATATCTGTGATTAAATATTAGGCCTATACATGAACCTAAATAATTGTGATTATTTTGAAATGTGATCAATGAAACGTGCAACTTAATTTGTGAAAGATATACGTTGTCGTAAGAGACTATATGTGTTATGTATTTTACGTTCTGTAATAAATAAAAGTATTTACCGTGCATACATTTTGTTATATTTTCTGAAGATAAACACATAAATAGTATCCTTATAAAAGTATGTGTGTTAATAAAAGGTTAAATTTAACACAGGGAAAAATTATAATAGACCAGGGAAAATAATTTTAGGTAACCAGTGGTCACCCTGAATAAACTGGCTGTAAAAAGCAACTTAACAGTAGTCATTAATTTTTACAAACATAGTTCAGCTTAGAGGTCGATGCAAACACTGTAGTAAATCTGTTGGGAAGTCATTTGAATTGTAAATTGAACTGAAATACTCATACTCAACAACATATATGCAGATTGTCCTTAGTTGTATTCTAATTATGTGAACTAAAAAAATGTGTTAGTAAAAGCCAGCTGATATCTGAATGGTATGCTTTCATCCTTACATATAGTAGGGCCTCCTGTGGACAATTCTTCTCTAACTCATGACTAGAAGAAGATAAAAAGTGGGGGTGTATTGTATGTTTGTAATATTATATAAGGAATCATGTAAGCCTATTTCCCCTGAACTGGAAACCTCAACGCTTACCTCGATATCTATTTCTCATTGTCTAATCAAAGTTAAAGAAAATCTTGGTAACAGTAAGTTGCAGCAAAGATTGAGGTGAGTACATATACTGTAATACAAAGCATTAATTGGCTAAAAGTTGGCCTAGATAAAGATTATTGATGCGCAAATACCCCCACTGTGCATGACATTCATGGAAAATCTCAAACTTCTTACAATGAACCTTGAAACTGGATGGACTGGCTGGGTGGCTCAACGGTAATGTTCTCCCCCGTGTTGCCCAAGGTTGCAGGATCAAATCCTGCCACAGCCAGTTGGCATTTGAGGGTGCACAAATGTGAGGGAGCCATGTCAGTAGATTTGCTGGCATGTTAAAGATCCCCATCTGGGCAAAATTCCAGCATCCCGGCATCTGTAGAAGTCGCAGTAGTTAAAAGGGACGTAAAACCGACACTATTATTATGAAACTGGCTGAGCAGCAATAACATTTTATATATTCATTCTCTAATTAGTCATAATAATAATTCCTTCAAAGTAGAACTATTGGATATATATGAACATATGAAAAGTCCATGAACAGCTTAGTCAAGAAATGTAATGTGCAAAACAAAAACAACAAAAGAGCATAACAGATATCCATTAACCTTTGGCCACAGCTTGTAGCTATAACTAAAGTGGTAATACCTCTCTCAAAAAAAAGTAAACCTAGTAATAGAGGTACTAGCATTACCAGTGTTAAGTGTTTCAGCATTTGCCATTGGCTCACTCATTGTGAAGGAGAGCCTGCAACTGAGAGAAATCTCACACCCGCTTTTGCATATTGCAGTCTTGGCTGTAAATATCGTTCACAGGCTTGACCAGGGCTAATGCCTTGTTCTCCCACAACATAAATCTTGTTTGGATGGGTGTATTGCAAAGTGCTGGTGTGCAAGAAAGAGTAGTAGCAAAATATTTTTCATACAAGGTAGAATTGGTTAAATTCAATGCAATCTCAAAGAATCTTGTGTGGTTAAGCTCGCTGTGCTAGTTAGTTTAAATTAAATGTTGCAAGTTAATCATCTTCCATCCGCTTGTATACAGGAGGAACTGAGCAGGATAATATTTCAGAAGTTTCTGTGCTCCTCTGGTACTAACTGCACCAATGACATGGACAGATGAGTATCACCGAGGCAACTACTTGAGGAGAAAAACAAGTTCTAATGAGAAAGAATCAAGAAAAGTTGTTCCTATTCACTGAAACACTATGCTACGCTAGTAAAAATATTCAGACATTGAATTATAGTAAAGCCATCATTACTTCCGACTTGAACGTTTCAGTGCTAGTCTCGCTTGCCAAATCGCGAACAAAACTCTATTTGTCATGATATATCGATTAGAATGGCTGCCTGTGATTGACTGGTTGAAGTGATTTAACTTCTGACCGCTGGATAGCTCTCTAGCATAGCACTGAAACGTCAAGTCAGAGGTAATTGTTTCAATTTTTTTTAACAAAACGCTATGCACTTTTTTTTTTTTTCTCTCTCTGGAAGATCACATACACACAACTGACAAGGATTGATAATAATCTACAAGGGTTGCTTTTCTAGTTTTGGCAACGATGCTGCTGCTTTATGTTGCAACGGTGTTGGACTCTGCCATTGTTACCAAAAGTAGCTAACCTGTATCCGCTCCCTTAGAGCACATGACTTCGTCTGTCCCCTCCGCCCGTTAGATGAGTAGTTGTGGGCATGCGCTCGCGCAAGACGGTCACAATATTTTTGAAGCAGGAGCAGAGAACTTGGATAAAAATTCAGTGTGCTAGGGGTCGCATGGCTCGAGAGTGCCACCAAGGACTGCAAGAGGCGTGCGGTGCATCTGCGTTACTTTACAGAACGGTTGCAGCCTTACGAGATGGGCGCGAACGTGTGGAGGACATGCCTCGATATGGTCACCCATCAGTACGTGATGAAAATGTACAGATGGTGTCCGCATTAGTGGAGGCGAATCGGAACGTAACGCTTCGTAAATTAGCGCAAGATACAGGACTGTCGAATTCGACTGTCCTCCACATCCTGAAGGACTGCCTGAAAATGAGGAAAATTGCGTCAAAATGGGTTCCGCATGAATTAACCGACATGCAGAAATGGCTGCGATGGCTCTTACGCACCTGCAGCGTTATGAGCTCAAAGGAGAGGACTTATTACTGCGTATCATCACCATTGACGAGACGTGGGCCAAATCTTATGAGCAACCGTTGGAACAGCAGTCGAATGAATGGCGGCACCACGGATCACCACGAAAACGGAACAGTTCGACAAACCCCCACCAATGTGAAGGTAATGTTGATTTTTGCTTATGATTGGGATGGTGTAATCATAAAACATACCCTTCCCCCCAGGGCAAACCGTTAATGCGGCGTACTATTGTTCGTTTCTGCAAGACCATCTACTAGCAGCTCTGAGAAGGAAACGGCGACACCACATCGATACTCCGTCCATCGTTGTGCATGACAATGCTTGGGCACACACAGCAGGAGTTGTGTCTGCATTGTTGAATCGCTGGAACTGGGAGGTGCTCGATCATCCCCCCTACTCTCCCGACTTAAGTCCCTGCGACTTTGATCTCATCTTGAAGATGAAGGAGCCACTGCGCTGGAACCTCTACCCTACAATTGGAGATGTTGTGCAGGCTGCCGAGCGCTCTCTTCGCACCATCGATAGATTGGGCAGTGCCAACAGAATCCAATGGCTTCCGCGTCGCTGGGAACGCGTTGTACGCAGTGCTGGAGACTACATCGAGGGCCTATGAAACTTGGAACCATGTAGGTGTGTTATTTATCAATTTATAACATAGTTGCCAAAACTAAAAAAGCAACCTATATATTTACACAGAAAAATTACCAACATAGCACTTAACGTTTTCTTTGTTCTTTGATAATGAGGCTATAGTATGTTCTTATTAAATAAGCCATTATAATGAAATGAAAACTGTTCGCCATATCACCTGCATTACACAGAACGAGATTGTGAAGAACACTTACGAAAAATAAGGTAAGTTATTGTTCGTAAAGTTTATAACAATATTATGAAGTTAACCTCTTAACTGGGTATTTTTCATTAAATTATATCATTTAACATACGGTATACGTCATCCCCAGTTAAGAGGTTATAAGCACTACAGTTGAAACTGGATTATGGTACTGAAACTTAAGGGAAATTAATGTAACTATCCTAACTCAGAATTACTTACAAATAAATGAAGTAGCTCCAAAGGGAACTAAATAATGCCTGTTTTTCTCTGCTCACAACAATCCCATACAACTTAATTTCACAAGTTTCACAATATTCTAAAATTTTGTCTTGAGGATGCAATACAAATATTAGACACATGTCAGACTAGCAATCGTACCTTGCTTTGCCTAGATAAAAAACCTATTTTCAAAATTCCTGCCTATAGAAATGTATATCTGTCACATATTTTAGTCACTAGATAAGAGTAACCTACAGCAACACTCAAGTCGGTTCCAAGTCACAGCAAATTAAGCAGAAGTACATCTGTCAGCAACCTATCATTGAAGTCGCACTGACCTAGTCTACAAGTATCTCCACAACATTGCATCCTATGGCCTTAAAAAAAAATATTTCAGATTCCCTTGTATCGAGCAGCTTAGTCTTTTTATTTAACAAAATTATTGGAATCGAGTTCCCCCATAACTCCCCATTCAATGAGTCATATTCTGAAGGATTTCGGCATGCAACCTTGATAGTAATGGATGCAGAATTTCACAGTGATACACTCAGCCATTTTCTAGTTAAAATCAAACGGATAACGTATCTATATAACTATGGGGCGGGGGAAGAAAGAAAACAGATTAGCTTTATTATGTGTGTGTATACGGGTACAGTCATTAAGTTCTGAGACTGACTGCGCTGTGAGGCACTATAGCGCATAGGTGGCACCGTGGTATGGTACCATGTCAGTTAGTTTCTCGTGCCTGCGAGAGACAGTTGAGTGCATGCCCTGGCAGCAAGCGTACGGTCGTTGTTGTGACGGTGAGTTGAATGCGCCAGTCGGACCTTGACATGTCAGTTGGAGCAGAGGGCAAACATTTTCTGCCAGAAATTAAACAAAACCGCTGCCGAAACGTGTGAAATGATGCAGCAGGTGTACGGTGAGGACGCAGTGAGTTGCTGTGTTGTGTTCGGGTTGCTCCAACGTTTTGTGCAAGGACGGGACAGTTTGGAAGATGATGTGCGTACTGGTCGGCCACAAACAGTTCAAACGGAACGCAAGATCCAGGAAGTTGCTACGTTGGTGCATGTTAAACACTCCCAACCGTTAGACGCTCTCGCGGCAGTAGTAGGGGTCAGCCATGCTACGTGCCACAAAATTCTGACGGATGACCTCACCATGTCTCGTGTTACCCAGCACAGTGTGCCACGAATCCTGTAGCAAGGCCAACGTGAGGATCGCATAACGATTTGTGGTGACCTTATCAGTAGTGCTGATGATGATCCGATGTTTCTCAACCGGATAATAACGTGTGTTTCCTTACGTTCCGCAACTGAAACGACAATCAGCCACCTGGAAAACGCCATTATCACCACGGCAGAAAAAACTCAAGACAGGTCAAAAGGCAAGGTGATGCTGGAACTGTTTTTTGATTCAAATGGAATCGTTCACATGAAATTCCTACCAGACGGTGCAACGGTAAACCCGCTACAAGGATATCCTTGGCCGTTTACGCGATGCAATTCGCTGTAAGCGATCTGGGCTTTGGCGTACAAAGAATCGGCTGTTGCTACACAACAACGCCCCTGCACATCGCTCTGTCCTTGTCCAAGAGGAACTTGCAATGCAACAGGTGACAGTTTTGCCCAACCTTCCGTACTCACCTGATCTCGCACCATACGAATTTTTTTTCTCTTTCCTTGCCCGAAAGCACTCTTACGTGGGCACAGATTTCGGTCTTCCGAAGAGGTCACGACGGCCACTAGAGAAGCCATACGGGACCTTCCTGCCAACTGCTTTCAGCGGTGCTTCCAGCAGCTATACCAACGTTGGCATAACAGCGACTATTTTTAGGGTGGATGTGGTTCTGTGTACATGTACACCGGGTATTGCGACCGAGTTGTGTGGTGGCCTATCCTCCAGGCGTCAAATCTCAGCACTTAATGACTATACCAAGTATTTATACATACACTAGCTGTTGTATCAGGCTTTGCCCAGCTGCTATTTATAAAATGTAGGAGTATTTTAGTTAAACTGTTGTAAATTAGTCATTAGACATCAATGCTCTTCTGGTTCATTGGTATTGCAGTCATTAGGGATTAGATATGGGAATGGTGCTCCAACACTTGTGTAAGGTATGATTGGATAAATGCATTTTCATCTTCAATAATATGTGACTCATTGCAATGTATAAAGACATCCAGGGTGTTCCTAACATACTACACTCCTTTAAAGAAAGTTACGAAGAATTATTCTTACCTAAGCCATAAGTACAGTGAAATCATTAAAAGTTACATCACACAAAGTTGCTGTCAAGAATTCTCTAGCCGTAATTTGTCACAGAAAGATACGATCTCGAGGTATTTACAAATACAGACGTCTTAGAAATGAGGTTAACAAGAAGTGTAAGGAAGCAAAAGAAGAATGGTTGAAGGAGAAATGTGCAGGTATAGCAAATTGTCTGAAACTAGGAAAAGTAGATACAGCTTCTTTAATTCTACTTTTCAATTAAAGATCTTGAATTCAATACGGGAAAAAAATTATCATGACGAAAGTCATTGATATACAGTGAAACCTCTCTATAACGGACACCCTTGGGACCGTAAATACTGTCCGCTAAAGAGGGGTGTCCACTATAGAGAGGGTTAGAGTAAATGATTGCAATTTGGCACATGCACTTGTGCAGTATGTGTACTTACATGAAACCGTAGGGTTACGCGCGGTAAAACAATCTAGTTTCGTCCCCATTTAAAATGTTTTCCGGCAAATAGCCATCAGTGATGGAAGACAATTTTTCTTCCCAGCTTGAAACATTATCCATATCAACAGTGGATGATTCTCTGCAAATTGCTACAAATTTTACATCGTGGTACTTTCTGAAATTCTTGAGCCAGCCGTTCGAGGCTTTGAAATCTCCAATACCTAACTCTGCCGCAAAATCCAATGCTTTGGCCTGTATCATTGGTCTAGACACGGGGACGTTCTGACTTCTTATTTTACTGAACCACTCTATCATTGCCTTATCAATAACTGCACCATTACCACATTGAAACTGACTGATTTGCTGCTCATTACCATTAAGACGCCATACCTTAATTATCTCTTCATGTTTTTTCACAATTTCCGCTGCCTGTGTCTTTCCAATCTTTAACACTTCAGATAGTTCCCGTACACCACATTTCTCACGTTTGTGATAATCTACGATGTCTACTTTCTCTTTTAAAATTAAACTTTTACGAGGAGCCATTTCAGATGCTCTCATTTGCTACTGCAATGCACAAGTAATACAATAGATTTAAGAAGCTTCACGGTAAAACTGACCAGATAGTGAAAGTATGAATTCCCTTATCGTTGCCATTTCATGTTCAAGAGAACAATGAAAGTGGTACCGTTAGGCCTAGGTTTATTTTTGGTGCAATGCAGAAGGTAGGGGATGGGATGGTTAGCGCTAACTGGCTTCCAGGAAGCACAGGATGTGTCAAAAGTACATTAATACAACAGTGTGTTCTTACAAGACTAATAGATGCGATTTATTTTCAAAACAAGTATCCATTAAGAGGTTGGTTGATTATTTTAAATGCGGCCGGGGTGTCGCGTGTCCGAAATAGCGAGTGTCCGCATAAGAGAGATTAATTACTAATATACTTAATAGTGGTTTGGTCACGGACCTGGAAAATCGTCCATTAAGAGAAGTTTCACTGTACATAGATGCAGCTTATCGAAGCATTAAGAGTACTTTTGGGGAAAGGAAGGCTTAATATTAAGGAATCGGATGGAAAACCTCTAAGGGAAGAAAAGGTTGAGAGATGGAAAGCTTACATAGAATGTTTGTATAAGGGAAAGAAGATTGACAATCATGTAATGGACAGGGAAGGGGAAATTGATGATCATGAGAAAGGAGATTTAATATTGAGATCAGAATTTGACAGGGCATTGTAAGCTTAAGCAGGAACAAAGCACCAGGCGTAGATGGTATACCGACCAAAATCAAGGGAGATTTAGAACACGGCAAAATTTCACAAAGAAAAGAAAAGCAATCCAGTGTTCGTAAAAAGAAGGAACTTTATTTTATACTTAAACATGACCTAAATATATTTTGTAACAGATTTTGCTTCAGACCAATAGTTTGCCATCACTTTTTGCAAATTCTAAAAATTCAGTGTTAGAATACGTGATGTTCATGGCAAATTGCAGTTCTGATTTGATCAGCTTTGTACTGCTCCTATTCCTAACATCTGTCCACTTGTTATTCATAAGAGAAAATACTCTCTCTGTATGAGCATTACTACCTGGTATGCTCATAACATAGCCTAGCAACTTGCCCAACTTTTCAGAAGTTATGTTGCTCGATTTTAAGCTGCTGAAAAACTGCCACCCTCTTACAAGTAAGTACATGTTCATTGGTTTAACAGACAAGGAAATTTAAACTCATTGGTCATTTCTGAACAAGATAATCAATAGAAGAAATTCGATATAGAATCAATTGAGTCTGCTCTCAAACGTTTAAAAGAATTTTGACCTTGTGTGCAAAATTTTAATAATTTCACCCAAAAAGACAGAAAATTCGGGAGCCGGGAGATTGTGAAAAAAATGGGGTCAAATACTCGAAGAGATGGTCACCCTAGTACAACATGCACATTTGACTGGAGCCACTTTTTTATATTCACAACATCACTTCCGCATTCAAGTACAGTAGTCCAATATCAAAAGCCACACACATTTTATTTTCATCTATAATATTGGTATGCCAATGTCATAACCTACCTTTTGCCAAGAATAAACATCTGTTCCATAACAAATATCCAAAGTACCTTGGAGTTACACTTGACAGAACGCTGTCATTTAAACAGCATCTAACAAAGACTTCAGCCATACTGAGATCAAGAAATAACATCCTACAAAAACTGTGTGGTACAACATGGGGTTCCACTGCTTCTACCCTTCGTTCAACTGCCCTAGGTCTTGTATATTCAGCTGCAGCCCTGTTTGGTTAAACAGTAACCACACGAAGCTAGTAGATGTACAGCTAAACCAAACTATGCAGATTATTACTGGTACAATCAGGTCCACACCTGTTTTCTGGCTACCTGTCCTGAGCCATATTCCACCTCCTACGCTAAGAAGAAAGAATATCCTCCTGAGAGAATATAACAAAATCAGCAACAACCAACTATTGCAAATCCTTAAGGAAATACCTGCCATCCAAATCAACAGACTCCGCTCCAGACATCCTGCAATCAGAACAGCAATCAACCTGGCAAACCATTACTCCACTCTTCATGAAGCCTGGGCACAAGTATGGTATAATAACACCCCACCAGAGCTTCATAGTTTTCTCCAAAGCAACAACAAATCATGGGAACTTGATTTGCCCCGTAGGACATGGTGCACTCTGATTGGATACATACCAACCATGGGAGATGTGGTGATCTTTTTCACAAATGGGGAAAGCTCGCCTCTCCTCTGAGTGCTCATGTCAATACCCGCGTCAGACAATCAGACATATAGTCGAAGAGTGACCTCAGAACTTGTTTTTTGGTAACCGATTGGACTTTTTGCATGCTACAGCAAATGTGATTGACTATGTTAATAATCTGTCTGTAAATTTGTAAATCCTTTATATATTTTTCTTGTCTTCCAAAAGTGATGGGTAAATGCCATAAGATTAATTAATTAATGCCAAGAATATTGTAACATAGGCTTGTAATACAGTAAAGTTACTAAAATGACGAATAGGCTTGTAATTCAGTCCAGAAAGTTGATTGTATAGCTCAGAGTGAAGTCTGATGATGAAGTAACGATCGTGTAACTTTACTTGTGGTTTGTTACATTGTAGTCTTACAGTAAGTAAAACCTGAATTTTCCGCCGAATCAATACTTTACATATAGACAAATCTATGGGTACATGTTTCGGAGACCCTACTGTCTCCTTCCTCAGCCCTCTTTTGGTACTACAAACATCGTATGACACATTCGAAATCCCCAAATAAAACAACACAAAATACTCATCACAAATTACAAAGCCACAAACATATTAAAAACTACTAGCTTAAAACACATTAATTAAAATTCAACAACAACCATAAATACAGCATGTAATGCTCCTTGCATTTTCAGTCATTCATATGGCTTTGGACACGTTAAAATACTGTTTATGCACAGCCGTTTATCTTGTTCACAGTGTCTTCAATCTCTAAAATAAATGTAATCAATCTATGGAGATTCTTGCGTACGTAGGGCTATGTTAAATTGAAATCATCTAAAATTTGCCTATTGTCGAAGGATACTTATTATTTGAGGTAGAGCATCAAATATTATGGTGTTCCCTCTCTATAACACTTAACAACATGCCGTAGTGAATCGACTGTTGTTTATGAATAATAGTCCAATTAGATGGCTAGTATAGAATTGAGGACGGCTAATTCAGGGCTTCTTAGATGATGGTAGTTGACTGTCAGCGGCATCGATTAAAAAATTTTTCATTACTATTGTTTTGGTCGAGAAACATTATCAAGTTGACACCTCGTCTTATTCGTCATGGAAAGCTGAATAGTTCCAAATAATCGGACATATTGTAACGTGTTTTTCGTGGGGTTTTTATGCAAGTGGCATAAGTCAGTAGGGAGCCATTCTATATTTATTTACGCGGCAAATTGTTCAGCCAAGAGAATTTTTCATGTTAATTTATTATTATTATTAATTTATTATAATTATTATTTAGATATTTTCGGAGCATTTTGTAAAAATTATTAGCATTCAGATAGGTTTTCTATGTCTTAGAAAACGCTATCATGCAAATTATTACGAACGACGATATCCTAGAAAATTATATGATTACGGAATTTTACGGAGTTTTTGTCAGTTAGGGTATTTGAGAGAGATGACTCACTGGGAATTCAAATACAAGCTGATTCCTGTCGAGAAGAATTACGCAAGCGGGCTCGCATCGTCCAGGAAAGGCGAATTGTTGAAACGGAACCCTCCCGCCGAGTGTAATGACCCAGAGGAGGGGAAGGTCGCATGGTGGGTCAGCCAATCATTGGAGACCACGTAAGCTGGAAGTTGAGACTCGAGTGGGGAGCCGGCGTGTGGATATATCGTTCGACGCGCCGTGGGACGTAAATAATCTGGATAGTTCTTGCCGAGTGTGGTTCACGCGGGAGTCGCTCCGATGTTCAGTGGAGTTAGCGACTATCTTTGTGAAACTTAACCAGTGTGGTTATACGAGTGTTTGGGTCCGAGGTACGGACCATAGAATTATCCAATCTACCAGCATATCATCAAATAACGAAGAAGATGGCGACGTCCAGGAGACTGTGGGAAGCACACAGCATCATCCAGTACGAGGGAAATGCTTTAGCAATTTCCAGTGGTAAGCGCAAATGATGCAGAAATACGCAATCTCTCATTTTTCTTTGTTTTACATTTCTTATTTCAGTAACTTCATAGCTTGGAAATAAGAGTAAAATCAATTTATCAGACTCCGTTTTCACGTAATTTTCTATCGGTAATATTAAAATCGCAACGCTCCAATTTAAATTTTATACTTATTATTATTAATTTTGCTATACTTGTTTTATATAATAAATTCATTTCTTTTACAATGCAATCTTTGCTTTCAGTAGGTAGCATTAGATATAGACCAATTCCTTCTCCTGATACAATTGTTTGTTGGGTTAATGATCACATCATACCACGATCTGAGTGAATAGAGTCTTGAAGGTGTTCTGCCCGAGCTAGACGTTGTTAAATACAAATTTAGATTTCAACATTGCATTGAGGTCTTGGCGCCCATTAAAACAACATAGCTTAGGCAAAGGTAAACAGTTACATTTATCACCCAACAGTTAGGGGCTAGCAAAACGTTACATTTGTCGCCGACAACTTGGGGCTGAAAACCTAATAACATTTGTGGAAGGAGAAGGGTATATCATTATGGGGGATGAGAAAGAAAGACAGATGAGGTTACGTAGTGGTCATCAACTGGAGAGTGATGATACGAGCAGTATGTCGAGTGATGGTAGTACCGGGGTAGCCGAGGTAAATCCCGATACTGAAACAGGGAGTGTAGGCGGCCAACCAGAATTAAAAACTTTACTTCTCGAGTTCATGTATCAGAACAAAGTTAGTAGTGATGCCTTAAATGCAAAATTAGAACAGAATAATGCAAAATTAGAACAAAACAGTAGGGAAAATAAAGAAAGTACAGAAGCCTTAAATGCAAAATTAGAACAGAATAATGCAAAATTAGAACAGAATAATGCAAAATTAGAACAAAACAGTAGGGAAAATAAAGAAAGTACAGAAGCTTTAAATGCAAAATTAGAACAGAATAATGCAAAATTAGATAAGAACAACAAGGAAATTAGTGTGAAAATGGAGCAGATTAGAGGAGAAATCAGAGGAGTAATGGAAGAGAAGGTTAAAGAGATCATTGCAGGTGTAGACAAGAAATTAGGAAAAGTACAGGAGGAGTTAGAAATTAGAATCAGTACACAGGCTGAAAATTTAAAAGAACTAGTGCAACTGGAAACACAGCAGGTCAAAAAGCAATTGGGGGGAGAAATTGACAAAATTCAGGTAGCAACTAAAGAGGTTAAGGAACAGCTGGGGGGTAGAATTGAGAAAGTCCACTCGCAAATAGTTGCAGAAGTAAATGATTTAAGAGAAAGTAATAGAGAGAGCATTAGCAAGATTGAGGAGAAACAAGCAAAGCTATATGATAAAGTAGAAGAATCAGAAGGAAACATTAAATTAACAGTAAACAGTATTGAGAGGAAGGCTGAGGAGAAAATAGCAGAATTAAAATTAAAAGCTAGGATCAGGCAAGAAAATAGTCAGAATAGGCCAGTTTTTGTGAATAGCACACACAGGGAGGTAGAACTGGGTAAGTTCAGCAATCGACAGGGGTGCCCAATGGAGTTCATGAACACTATAGAAAATAAATTCGGGGAGAGGTTGGAAAATGGTAGTATTGAGTGGTGCCAGGTAGTTGAAATTTTAGAACAAGTGTTTGTGGGGGAAACGAGGAATTGGTTTGCTGTCTACAGAGACAAGTTTACTGATATTAATGATTTTAAAATGAAATTCTGTGAAAAGTTCTGGAATGAGGTCATTCAGTCGCAGCATCGTGAGGGAGTAGTGTGTGGTAAATATAGCCCTAAAGGAAGCTCCACCATGACCGAATACTTTTTAGGGCAGGTATTAGTGTGTAAATATCTGGATGGCTTGAAGGAGGAAAGTGATGTGGTAAGGTTGCTACTTAGGCACTTTCCCTATAGGATCAAGGAGGCTGCTTGTATCCAGAATGTAAAGACTATATCACAAGTAGAAAATTTGTTAAGCACATTTGATGCACTAGGGAGAGGGGGTTATGAGGACAATTTCAATCGGAACCAGGGTAATAATAATAATAGACCTAATGAAGCCAGGCATCAAGAAGTTCAAGGGAACGGTGGCGAAGGAGCCAACGCTCAAAATAGAAATAACAATAATCAGCTAAATCAGAACAGAGGAAATGGCTATGGTAATCAGTATCAAGGGAGGAACAATGATTTCAGGGGAAATCAAGGGAGGAACAATGATTACAGGGGAAATCAAGGGAGAAACAATGATTTCAGGGGAAATCAAGGGAGAAATTATAATGACAATAATTACAACCAGAATAGGGGTCAAGGAAGAGGACAGCCTAGTGGTAGTAATATACAGCCAAACAATGACAACACAACTCAGAACAACCAGACCAGTTTAGTAGTTAGTAGTACTACGGCCAGCTGTAGCGGTTCTTTAAACGCGAACCAGGCTGCGAAGTAAGGTCAGAATCTCAGTCTGTAGCATGCCCTGTCCATACAATTATACAGGAACCCTATGACCTAAATGTAAGAAATGAATTATTACATGAACTAAATGATGAAGGTATTATTCAGGAAGTGGTTAGTAAGAGCCCCATAGTTAAATTTAACGTGTCCGAGGCGTACACAGATGTTTTAATTGATAGTGGTTGTATGAAGAGTTGCATAAGTAGTGCATTTTATGATAAAATGAAAGGAACTGGAGTAAATTTTGAGGAGATGCCAATTAAAAGCACTTTTGTTATCACAGCTGTTGGGAAATGGTTTAAAGTAATTTCTAAGCAAGTTTTAGTAGACATTAAAATTAATAATCATGTAGAGAAGCAGATTTGTCTTGTAATTCCAAATTTAGTATTCAGTGTTATCTTGGGTTCAGAGTGGCTAAGTAGAGTGTCTGGTAACTTATGTTATGATGTAGGGAGTTTGAAATTTAAATGGGGAGATTCTGAAGTAGAAGTAGCGTTCAATGACCAAATTCAGAGAAGTAGTATTGTAGGTGTGATTTGTACTTTAAATGAGATATCGCCAGCCGTAGAGCGGGGTTCTCCATGTTTTGTGGGCAGTGTGATTACGAACGGAAGTCTAGAGGACTCGTTACGTGAGGCTGCATTTCAGGGAAATATAGAGGATGAACAGTGTGTTCGGCTCTATGATGTGTTATTTTGTAATAGGAGAGTTTTTGAGGATCGCATTGGTATGGCCAATTGCTATACACATTCATTGAACGTTATTGATAGGTCAGTATTCACAGGACATAGATATCCTGTACCTTTCGCTTATCAGAGTGCAGTTGAGGCACAAATTAATCAGATGCTTGAAGATGGGATTATTGAGCACTCTAACAGTCCATATGTTAATTCTTTGATCACGGTACCCAAGACCGACGGCACTGTTCGTATTTGTTTAGACGCTCGTTTGGTTAACAGTAGAATTAGTTCAGATCAGCTGAAATCTATGTCAATAGAGGAATTAATGCAAACATTTGAGGGGAAGAAGTATTTCACTTGTGTAGATTTGAGTTCCAGTTTTTGGCAAGTGCCACTTATGTACGAAGATAGACCATTTACAGCTTTTAGTCATAAATATAACCTTTATCAATTTTGTAGAACACCTTATGGGTTAAAGAGTAGTTCAGCAGCTTTAATTAGGGCTTTAAACATCGCATTAGGGGATGACACAGGAGAGTTTGTAACCATTTACATAGATGATATGGTAATTAGTTCACGCAGTTTTGAGGAGCATCTACGTCATTTAGATATAGTTTTTCAGAAGTTAGATCAGTCAGGGTTCACTTTGAAGCTGTCTAAGTCGTCATTCTGTCAGTCAGAAGTGACATTTTTAGGTCATAGAGTGTCGAGTAGAGGTGTAACACCAGAAGAAAGTAGGGTTAATAAGATACTTAACGCAGAGGTGCCACAGAATGTTAAACAGTTAAAAACTTACCTGGGAATTTGCAACTTTTTCAGGAGGTTCGTTCTTAAATACTCAGGGTTGGTAGAACCATTCAGGGAATTGCTTAAAAGTGGGACTCGGTGGAGATGGGAGTCCAAGCATGATCAGGCTTTTAGAGCGCTGAAGGAAGGTTTTGAGAAAGCTGTAGTGCTGAAATATCCGTTAAAAGATAAGGAATATGTGGTTATGACAGATGCTTCACATATAGGCATTGCTGGAGTATTATGTCAGAAAGATGATGAGGGTAATCTGTGCATTGTATCTTTAGCCTCGCGAGGACTGACAGCAGCAGAGAAAAGGTACACGATTACTGAGTTAGAGCTTTTAGGTATTGTTTTCAGTTTAGGGAAATTTAGAATGTATTTAGTAGGGGGGAAATTTGAGATCCACACAGATCACCATGCATTACTGTATATGAGAACTTGTAAACTCCGTTCTAACAGAGTTAGTAGGTGGATTCTTGCTCTGCAGGAATACGAATTCACAGTAAAATATATTAAAGGTAAAGATAACATTCTTGCAGACATGCTATCGAGGGACACTAATTTATGTAGGGATTATCCTGTGGTTAAAGCAGAGGACGGTATTTTAATATGTGCATGTGTGGACAGTAGCAACAGGGCATCGTTACAGACACTGAGAAATATGCTAGTGGAGCAACGTGATGACGTTCATTTAAGGGAGCCACTTGCAAGGTTGGAAGCAGGTGACGCAGAAACATTTATAGTTTCCAAACGTATTGGAAAAACAGCATATGTGCTGGAGAATAGTGAGGGAAACAGATTATACGGGACGTATAATATACATAGTCTACGAAAATATGTGTCATAAAGTGAGTGTGTTTAGCGGGCGAGCCAGCCTATCAGATGAGTAAGTGTGGTATTTGGTGCGTGGGAGGAGATGGTCTTCCAGGCAGGCGTATCAGAAGTCACACAGGGGGGTAGTATGTAAGTAAATGAGAGTTTTTAAGGTACAGGGAAATATGACGGGATTGTCGGATGCTCTTGAGCACTAAAATGTCTCGATACACCAAGGCCAGAATTTGGTAGCGCTGGTGAATTCCCATTTGCCTCCAAGAGATGGGTGAGCGCTTGAACAGGGTATTTTTGCTTAAGGCGTCCACGAGGCAAAAGATGGGCCATCAGAAGGCGAGACAGTCCTTCATGAAACTCATACATATCAGCACACGTGATTTCTGTTTACGGCCTCGCCATGTAAGATTTGTAAGTGTGTAATTTAAGGTAATTTGTACAAAGGTATTATTTGTGTGAGGAGAAATGGTCTGTGTTGAGAACTAGTATTAAGTAGAATATGGTCTACGGGAACTTAACAAGACATTACGGCACAGAAATATTTGGTGTTATATGTAATGCGCATTTACTGTTTTTTTTTTTTTTTTTTTTTTTTTTTTTCAGAAGTCAATATTAATTTAATCTACTTTAAAGAGAGATTAAGTATTATGGTCACGAGGCGCTGCCACAATAGTGTGATCGTGTGCTCAGTGATAAGTGAGATTAAATGTCACCATAAGGAGGGGACCTCCAGTGAAATTAGGAAGTTCTATGGTGATATAAATATATCAGAACACCTTCAATGCGTGTGATATGACATCATAAATACATAGTGCTCACACATTAATGATGTCTATTTCTCCAACATAGAGAAATTTGAGAGGCGGAAATATCCGTGGAACACTATTTTATATGAGAAACATTGGACTGGTTGCAAAGTGCAATCCATAGTGACAACAAACTTTGACGCAAAGTGCGTGAAGAAAAATTATGAGTGTATATATCTGTAATTTAGGGTGATCTCATTTATGTAATATGTATTTTGGATGGGGTTTATTAACGTGTCTGGGATAATCGGATAATGGACCGTCGTCACGGTAAATCATCCGATGATCCGAGGCGAATATGTAACGTGTTTTTCGTGGGGTTTTTATGCAAGTGACATAAGTCAGTAGGAAGCCATTCTATATTTATTTACGCGGCAAATTGTTCAGCCAAGAGAATTTTTCATGTTAATTTATTATTATTATTAATTTATTATAATTATTATTTAGATATTTTCGGAGCATTTTGTAAAAATTATTAGCATTCAGATAGGTTTTCTATGTCTTAGAAAACGCTATCATGCAAATTATTACGAACGACGATATCATAGAAAATTATATGATTACGGAATTTTACGGAGTTTTTGTCAGTTAGGGTATTTGAGAGAGATGACTCACTGGGAATTCAAATACAAGCTGATTCCTGTCGAGAAGAATTACGCAAGCGGGCTCGCATCGTCCAGGAAAGGCGAATTGTTGAAACGGAACCCTCCCGCCGAGTAATGACCCAGAGGAGGGGAAGATCGCGTGGTGGGTCAGCCAATCATTGGAGACCACGTAAGCTGGAAGTTGAGACTCGAGTGGGGAGCCGGCGTGTGGATATATCGTTCGACGCGCCGTGGGACGTAAATAATCTGGATAGTTCTTGCCGAGTGTGGTTCACGCGGGAGTCGCTCCGATGTTCAGTGGAGTTAGCGACTATCTTTGTGAAACTTAACCAGTGTGGTTATACGAGTGTTTGGGTCCGAGGTACGGACCATAGAATTATCCAATCTACCAGCATATCATCAAATAACGAAGAAGATGGCGACGTCCAGGAGACTGTGGGAAGCACACAGCATCATCCAGTACGAGGGAAATGCTTTAGCAATTTCCAGTGGTAAGCGCAAATGACGCAGAAATACGCAATCTCTCATTTTTCTTTGTTTTACATTTCATATTTCAGTAACTTCATAGCTTGGAAATAAGAGTAAAATCAATTTATCAGACTCCGTTTTCACGAAATTTTCTATCGGTAATATTAAAATCGCAACGCTCCAATTTAAATTTTAAAATTATTATTATTAATTTTGCTATACTTGTTTTATATAATAAATTCATTTCTTTTACAATGCAATCTTTGCTTTCAGTAGGTAGCATTAGATATAGACCAATTCCTTCTCCTGATACAATTGTTTGTTGGGTTAATGATCACATCATACCACGATCTGAGTGAATAGAGTCTTGAAGGTGTACTGCCCGAGCTAGACGTTGTTAAATACAAATTTAGATTTCAACATTGCATTGAGGTCTTGGCGCCCATTAAAACAACATAGCTTAGGCAAAGGTAAACAGTTACATTTATCACCCAACAGTTAGGGGCTAGCAAAACGTTGCACTTGTCGCTCAAAGTGAGGGCAAAGGAAACCATTACAATATGTGACCTTGTCAATATCATAACCCTCAAAGAGGTCAACATCGACTAAACAACGCCTGAGACATGACACAGCTGATCGCTTGCAGTGAATCAGCATGTAATGCAGTGAATCACTGCAAGCGATCAGCTGTGTCATGTCTCAGGCGTTTAGTCGATGTTGACCTCTTTGAGGGTTGTGATATTGACAAGGTCACATATGTCCGATTATTTGGAACTACCTGTATTCAGCTTTCCATGACGAATAAGACGAGGTGTCAACTTGATAATGTTCCTCGACCAAAACAATAGTAATGAAAATTTTTTAATCGATGCCGCTGACAGTCAACTACCATCATCTAAGAAGCCCTGAATTAGCCGTCCTCAATTCTATACTAGCCATCTAATTGGACTATTATTCATAAACAACAGTCGATTCACTACGGCATGTTGTTAAGTGTTATAGAGAGGGAACACCATAATATTTGATGCTCTACCTCAAATAATAAGTATCCTTCGACAATAGGCAAATTTTAGATGATTTCAATTTAACATAGCCCTACGTACGCAAGAATCTCCATAGATTGATTACATTTATTTTAGAGATTGAAGACACTGTGAACAAGATAAACGGCTGTGCATAAACAGTATTTTAACGTGTCCAAAGACATATGAATGACTGAAAATGCGAGGAGCATTACATGCTGTATTTATGGTTGTTGTTGAATTTTAATTAATGTGTTTTAAGCTAGTAGTTTTTAATATGTTCGTGGCTTTGTAATTTGTGATGAGTATTTTGTGTTGTTTTATTTGGGGATTTCGAATGTGTCATACGACGTTTGTAGTACCAAAAGAGGGCTGAGGAAGGAGACAGTAGGGTCTCCGAAACATGTACCCATAGATTTGTCTATAAGTAAAGTATTGATTTGGCGGAAAATTCAGGTTTTACTTACTGTAAACACGGTCAATACGGAACCTGAAATGAGTGCTGTACCTAATTGTAGTCTTAAAAATCAATCGTCCTTCTCACATAGAGCTTATATTGCCTAAAGAAGTACACATCATGAGGTTGGCAATATTTTGTCTTCGGTGGCAATATCTGAGCGTAACCTCCTTGTTCAGAAAACTTTCATCTAAAAGAGTATGATCTTTATGGCCTGACCAGGAATCACACAGCAATAGGCTCTCCTCATTGTCACGTACATGTTCACCAAGTTAGAAAATTGTTCATATACTCTTTCGTCATGTTGCCTCTTTTGCTTGCCTCCACATGAATATTTCATAGATATGTTGCTTCGAGTTTCTTTGCTGCAACTTTTGGGCCAAAAGTGCCTTGTGTGTCTCGAAAACATATGTATAGCTGGTTAGCTAACCTGCCACACATTGATTAAGCCACATTAATTGTATAGCTGTGAGTAGAGCTATGCGCCGACTGCAATACATCAGCTGTTGGTTTCTCTCCTCTGTGAGATAGTGTTGACAATATGACATCTCATCATTTTAATTGACTTTAGTCACTATTCCACACTACTTTGGCCTTACTCCTTTCTTTTACTTATTTGATCACTTACTCCACAAACCCTTGTGCCTTCTGGCGGTGGTATGATATTCTTGTGACGAGAGTGGTAAAAGAAATGCCATATTCAGCCTTTAGGTTTGTTGATAATAGTAATCGACACTGTGAAATTGTACAGGCCAACTACTTACAGCGCTTCTAGTGCCCACATTTGCAGTTGTCTATAGTGAGGTACAGATCCATATGCTCTTGTCTTACCAAATTGTGACATCACACACTCCTTTAAAGTTTTTAATTGAGACTGTCTTTTTCCCTTGAAGTGGGCTTGATCTCGCCTTCTGCTCGTCATATAATCTGGTATTAACTTGCAAGTTGATATACGTTGAATACTTAGCGCCGCATATGTTTGCTATAGGAATTTAAGCCAAAATTGTAATAGTCTTCACAAAATGTTCCCCAGAATGTTGTTGTTAATTCAGCGGCCGTGAAAGCCAATACAGTAGAACGTCGTTTATCCGGACGTCAACCAACCGGAACGTCAATTATCCGGACGAGCAAAAAAAAAAAAAAAAGACGGAACAGCGCGCGCTGCCTGCAGTAGTGAGTCGGTTCTCGTTTTCAATGTTGTCTCTGTTGTCTCTTTCCGTTTGTTTACTCTATAATGTTTCAATGTGTTACAGTATGCGAGTGTGTGTACTGTATTACGTTGTGAAAATGGCTTCTACGAGTGACAAAAAAAAATGAAATCGCAATTTTTTATTCATTGATAAGAAGGTGGAGATCATTTATTAACTGGATAAAGGTGAGAGAGTGCAGTGTCTAATGAAAACTTAGTGTGGAAAATCCACAAATTGTGATTTGGAGAAAGGAAAGTTGGAATTCTGAATTATGCATCGAAGTTAGATAGGGAAGAAGGGTCTAAAAAGAGTAGAACCATGAGATCAGCTAGGGATAAAAATTTGAAGAAGCGGTGTACTTATGGTTTATTCAGACAAGAAGTAAGGAAGATCCCATTTCTGGACCTTTGTTCTGTGAGAAAGCGTTGCAGTGAAATGAGAAGCTTGGTAATTATTACCATAATGTACTGTGCATGTTTTTTCCTATGAAATAAATCGATGTTTGATTATCCGGAAAAATCGTTATCCGGAGCACTGTCGGTTCCAATTAGTCCGGATAAACGACGCTCTACTGTATATCATCTTTTTGGAAGCCTTCATAGGGAGGTTAAGGATGCTTGAGCTTTTAGTTTTCACAGTAAAGTAGTGCGGTTGCACTCTATATAAAGGGAGGTAACGCGCAGTTCGTTACTCCTGTGGGGGTCCAGGCGGGGACACCAAGAGTCCGCCGATGAGCCAGCTTGATGTCCTAGGCGAAACCCCACACAAGACACGGCACTAACCTAGAAAATTGCCAAGTTTTAATTCACCGGCCATGAAAGCCAATCCACCATCTTTTTGGAAGCCTTCATAGGGAGGTTAAGGCTGCTTGAGCTTTCAGTTCTCGCAGTAAAGTAGTGCAGTTGCACTCTATATAAAGGCAGGTGGCGCGCAGTTCGTTACTGTTGTGGGGGTCCGGGCGGGGAAACCAAGAGCCCGCCAATGAGCCAGCTTGGTGTCCTAGGCGAAACCCCACACAAGACACGGCGCTAACCTAGAAGAATTGCTGAGTTTTAATTCACCGGCCGTGAAAGCCAATATACCATCATTTTGGAAGCCTTCATAGGGAGGTTAAGGCTGCTTGATCTTTTAGTTCTCGCAGTAAAGTAGTGCAGTTGCACTCTATATAAAGGGAGGTAGCGCGCAGTTCGTTACTCCTGTGGGGATCTGGGCGGAGAACCCAGAGCCCACCGATGAGCCAGCTCGGTGTCCTAGGTGAAACCTTACACAAGACCCGGCACAAACCTAGAAGAATTGCCGAGATTTAATTCACCGGCCGTGAAGGCCAATATACCATCTTTTTGGAAGCCTTCATAGGGAGGTTAAGGCTGCTTGAGCTTTTAGTTCTCGCAGTAAAGTAGTGCAGTTGCACGCTATATGAAGGGAGGTAGCGCGCAGTTTGTTACTCCTGTGGGGGGTCCGGGTGGGGACACCAAGAGCCCGCCGATGAGCCAGCTCGGTGTCCTGGGCGAAACCCCACACAAGACACGGCACAAACCTAGAAGAATTGCTAAGTTTTAATTCACCAGCCGTGAAAACCAATATACCATGTTTTTGGAGGCCTTCATAGGGAGGTCTCGCAGTAAAGTAGTGCATTTGCACTCTTATCTAAAGGGAGGTAGCGCACAGTTCGTTACTCATGTGGTAGGTTCGGGCGGAGACACCAGGAGCCTGCTGATGAGCAAGCTTGGTGTCCTAGGCGAAACCCCACACGAGACACGGCACAAACCTAGAAGAATTGCCGAGTTTTAATCTGTAGATACTTTATAAAAAAACAAATTTGTCAGTAATTTTAATAATTTGACCTCATCTGTATAACTTAATGCATGTAACATCTAGATAATTTGCCCCTAATGAAACTGGAGACAACTACTAACTACTGGCACATGTAATTTACCAACGAATAATAATAAGTGAAATAAAAGACACTGCCCATATCTCATTGGCTGTTAGTAAAGTTGGAAATCTGCTACTTGTTCCTCCCACTTTTCAACACATTTTACTGTGTATGAGGCGTTATATCCTATTCAGATACGTGTTTCAGACCAAAAGCTGTCCTTCTTAAGCCTATTCAGCAAGGTCTCGGTCTAAAATAATCACCGTACTGGTGAAAGTCAAACACGTTAAAATACATAAATAATGAAGATAAAATGACACTGAGATGAGGGATGATAAAAAAAACTCAACAACTACATTAGTTAAAAGTTTAAAACATTATGTTGCTCTAATTGTTGTGTTATTCAGTGACATCTCTCTATTTGACGTTTGGAGTGTTGTTATGATCGAGAAGAGGTCCGTGTTGCTTGCCTTCGTGTATTAAAGTGGGGAGCAATAGTGACATCTTTTGCCGCATACAGCTATAGGAAAATAGCTGTTCCGAGCTCCTGAGGAAACAACAGTGTCATGTTTCGCCACATAGCGGAGTAAATTTGAAAGCACCAACACTTCTTGCAACTGATAATGTTCTTCCCCAACCATCATTTTTATCAGGGGCATAATATTTGAACCCGTGCAACAAAGAATGGATTCCATACCATTATTGGTATTTGTTTGAAAGCTTGCTAATGCGGGAATTTTGTCCAAATTTCATGTATTGTAAGTGGTCCCTACTATCATATCAACATTTTAGTTGACTCGTATGGTACGTCAGTGATCACTAAAAGGATATATTGGGATACTTTTGCCAATAATATTGAAAGAAAGGCTCCCGTAACAGTTTTGTGTTGTCTCAGAGCCCACTCGTTCACATCCTGTATGTATTGTGACTGGTGTCCTTAATCCACTGAACGGATACCCCCGGCAGTGGGAAGCCAACGAAAACCTCTCGTTCAATGGTTGAATGTGACATTCAAATCCATCTCACTTCTCATTTATATTGTTGTCGATGATTCATTTGACTTTGTGTCATCGTGATCATGTAGCCCCGTGTACTTGGGTGAGTGTGCAATTTGTCTGATAACCTGTGTTATTGTGGTGGTTTTATTACTGTGTGCATTTATAATTCAGATGAGGATTGGGAAGGAGGCGGCCTTGGCCTTAATTTAGGAACCGTACCGGCATTCGCCTGGAGTAGAAGTGGGAACCCACGGAAAACCACTTCCAGGATGGCTGAGGTTGGAATTGAATCTGCCTCTTTTCAGTTTTGCCTCACGAGGCTGATTGTACTCCGTTCCAGCCCTCAGACCAGAATAACATTTCTTGACATAGCCGAGAATCGAGCCTGGGCCTCCACGGTGACAGCCTAGACTTCTCATTTGTCATCACAAGGTTAAGTGTACTTCATTCCAACAGAGGAGTACCATGATGCATGAACTAACGGTGCAGAGGGGATGGGTTGTTCTAGTGGAACAACTAAAAATGTGGTTCTCATTCCTTTCATACCCGTAGTAACAATTTTATACTGATTTTTCTCTTTTGGGCGGGAAGAAGTAAGTTAGTTATTGTTGTTTTAAGGGGCGGAACTACGAGGTCATCTGCCACTGGGTGGGAAGAAGCACAAAAATATGAGTGACATAATTTACAAAAGGTGAAGATTGACCCAATTAATTTCAAGAACAGTGAGTCATTAATGCATCAGGTAGCAAGTGAGGCGGTATGTTAATGAGTTATGACATTGAAATGGCATCCTCCTTATAAACTGTTTTGCAATGAAGAATGCTTTGCGATAATAATGAAACCCATGATAACACAGATTGATGTGGAAAAAAACATATTGCAGTGCTTCTCACTCACAAGTCTACACACAGAACGTTTCTGGTCTGCAAACAGAGACATGGATCACTAGAAGAATATGTATTTCTACTATTTCAAAATATTTTCTTGATTTTTCCCCTTAATATCGAGGGTGCCCTGAGGGGAAAGGAGGTAAAGGTGCGCTAGCACCCCTTTGCTACGTCCCTGCATTCAAACCCTCATACGAGGATTGAAAATCCTCTACGGCAGAGCTGGAGATCGAACCTAGAACCTCGTGACAGGAACTAAATATACTAACATATACACTACAGTGACGGTCTCACCAAACTTAGGATAATGCGTTAATTTTTTACAAATGAAGACTTTGGGGGACAAGCTTATACTGTGGCGTCTTCCCCTGAAAATAGTTTTTTTTTTCTGGTTACATCCTTATGGCAAAGAGTACTTCAATTATCTTATAATCTATCATACTAGTTATTCTCTACAGTAGTTGTAGTGATCCAGGGATAAGCGCAGTAGCTCCCTGTTCAGATAAGCGGCGGGACAGAGAGGGTAGAAGCTTCATCAATCCACCCGTGCTGAGGAAGGTGCCTCCTCCTGACGAGGATTCTATCCCCGGGTAAGCCATGTAGGATTTAAATCCTAGTGTGAGTGTTGGAATGGAGTACGCTGAAACTTGTGAAGATAATCAAGGAGATGATTCCCAGTACTTCATTTGTCGATCCTAAAAAGTGGTTTTCTGTAATTTTCCATTTCTACTCGAGGCAAATGCCGTGATGGTACCTACAAATAGCTTATAAAAGATAATAGCAGAGACTCCTCATTAAAACAAGCGACAGCTCTCCCCAGCACCTGCTATCGGTTCAAGTTGGAAACGTAGGTAGCATCTGAAAGGATCCGCTGATTTACAGCGAAACATTGTAAGACATATCAACCTGTAGATGATTTAATTATCCAATTGTAATGGTTGGTACTATAGAGCATCCAGCGTTTAGCCCTTTCAACCCCAAATTAATTTCTATTTCCAGAAAAATATTTTCTGATGTTTTCCATTTATTTATACCCACTTGAGCCTATATATATCAAATTTTGAAAAATTCCCTCACAGGTGTAGGATATAACATGTGTAGCTTGATAGCAACATTGGGGGCTAATGGTTTCAATGAGCACACAAATTCATAATTAGTTTTAAATGTTTATTGATGAAAACTAAGAAGAGTATTTTTCTCTTGTAAGTAATTGTGTAAAGAAAAACTTATATTGAGCAATATTTATCAATAATAATGTATATTAGGGGCAGATGACCTAGCTGTTCTTCCTCATAAAACATCAATAACTAAGGGTATACATTCAGGTATTGTGAAATTTGTCAAAATGTTATGAATACTAAGTGAACCTAGGGTAATTATTTTTATAACTACTACTATGACTACGTAAACAATAGGGCATTAGAATAGTATTGTTACACAATTTGATCTACTTCATAAGAATGTCATCTTTGTCGAACACTTTTGCTTTGTTTCATTTTATTTTTGCGAAACACATTTCTTTCCTTAGTCCATTCATTTGTTGTGGAATTTGTAGAAGCAGTCTTTTTCTCTTGTAAAACACAAATTTACTCGACATTTTCTACACATTACTTGTGTAAAACCATTTGGACACAATTTACATCGACCTTTAGAATCATATTTTGGCCAGTGATGAAATCCATCATATCGAATGTCATCTACTGGGCGTGCAGAAGCAATCTTCCTCCTCTTTGAAGACTGAGCGGGTGAATCACTTGGTCTTCCTCGCTTTCTTTCTAGATTTTTTCCAGCCTTTGTTACGGACGGTGCAATGTAGGATTGAAATTTCAACAATGGGTAATCCAACTTTTGTTGTCTTTGTGAGAGGTGGCGGCGATATAACAACTATGTATTCACTACAGCGACATTGATACACCAGTATATGATTCTGGTGTAGAATTTCCTGCTTCTAATATCAATCCTGTAGAGCTCAATTAGCATACCACCTAAGTCTACGCCACCCATATAAGAATTGTATTCTTTCACCACAGAAGGACGCTTCACACCGATGCTTTTCTTTTCTGCTGCGCTCCATCTTTTGCAAGCACCTTCAGGATCAACAGCACAGTATGATGACACAAATGTAATTCCCTTTCTGTCATACCATCTGACTATAGCTAAGTTATGTTCTTTCTCAACTCTCCAATCATAGCTTCCACGCCCCTCCTTTTTAAACCCGTTCTCAGACTTTAGGGGACACCTAGCGATTCTATCATTTCTGACAGTTCCTGCACAGAAAATTCCTGTTTCTCTAAGTGCAATAGCAAGTTGCAGAGAAGAGAACCAGTTGTCAAAGTAAAGTTTGAAATTTTTCTCATGTGGTAGGGTACTAACAAGAGCCATTACTATGACCCCAGAAAATCCAAAGCCGACATCCTCACATGTACCCTTTCCTCTATAAATTTCAAAGTCATACATCAGCCCTGACTCACCAGACCACATAAATACTTTGAATCCCCACTTGTGAGGTTTGTTCTTTATGTACTGCTTTAGGCAGCTCCTTCCTTTGAAGGGTATCATATGCTCATCCACAGCATGGTGTTCTTCAGGAGGGATTTCATGCATTTTAGAACGAATAATGTTCAGTAATGGACGAACTTTGAATAATTTGTCATGTTCGGGGTGTGATGTTGGTAGTTGGTCATAGTTGATGACGACATGAAGGTATTTGAGCAACTGCTCAAAACGATTGCGACTCATAATATCAGCCACTGGAGGAAATCTGGTATCAAGCCCAGAATAAGTTCAGTGAAGGCATTTTCACTATACCCATATAAAGAAGAATACCAACGAGTTGTTCTATTTCCTTAGCTGTTGTTTTCAGATGAGATGAATCCTTTTGCATTGCATACAAATTAGACTGTTCCTCAAATAGCTGAAAAATGTCATCAGGAAAGAACGTCTTAAAATATTCCAATGGAGAAGATTCATTCTGAGGCGGTGGTGGCACAGAAGTTTTCCATGTAATATCAGGAGGATTGAAGTCCACTTTATAAACTTGTAGTTCTTCTTGGTTGTTGTGCATGCCCTAGGATATGTAGAAGGTGAAGAGCATTCTTCAGCTTCAATTATTTCTTCGCTGACTTGGAAACTTGTTGTTGCAATGTCTTCGGTTACAACCTCACTTTCAAATACGGTCTCTGAAGCTGCATTTCTACACAGATCAATTTCATCGTCCACATCAGATGGGCCATCCTCCAAATCTGATATATTCCCATCCTCAATATTGTCCAGGATGTTTAAAATATCCTTATCGTGCAATATGCTCGGCTTCATTGCTAGAAAACACAAGAAAATAGGTTAGAATGGACTAAGATGTTCTAAATTAGAACTATGCAGATTAGGTGACTTTGAACACCAATGTTGCTTTCAAGCAACATCCAAATTGTACTTGGTGTACAGATCTATGAACATTATAATTTGTCTTACCTTTCTTATTGAGGGATCACTTTGATACTTCATGAACACTTTTCAGTTATTAGATTTGAATTTCCAGCACGATTGTTGTTGGCCACATGAGGTTATAAATACTGTTGCACTACAGTGGCGCTCTCTGCTGTGCAGCACTCCTAACTGTTATCTTACATCCAAAGATCTACCAACCCCATATGTCATCTGGTGTTTAAAAACGGAACCTAATGCCTGCATGCTGCTCTCTGCTAAGAGGCTAAATGGAACACGGCCAGTGAACCAGAGTAAACGGTCGGGAATTTTATGTTGCTTCAGAGCAACAGTGGTGTTGAAAGGGTTAGAAAAGACTGGGTTTTATGGGCTTTTACTTTTAATGGAAATCCCCCCTACACTGGTTTTGTTGCCTCACCTTTTATCGTGAAGGAACTCTGAACATATATATTTTTCGTCATAAAAGCTTCCTACAATTATCTGCCAACTGATTACCTTTGTTATTGCGTACAAGTATCGCTTATATTACGTCTTAGTAATTTAAAAATTTTCGTGGTTAGCACGCTGGAAAGAAGAGCCTCGTCCTGTGCTGCATGCTCGCCCTTAGTGGAGCACGTGCTCAGTTCCGCCGACAACATAAGTTCTGAAGCACTATCCGTCATTGGTGTTACTGTTGTGTGTCTGTTTTATTTTCTGTTCGATCGAATCATGGCTGCCGACAGTTGTGTTCGAACCCACTATCTCCCGAATGCAAGCTCACAGCTGCGCGCCCCTAACCGCACGGCTAACTCACTACAATATTTCAAATATTAATCTAAACAAAACAACAAGAATACAATTGAAAGAAACTAAACTACAGCCTAACTAATAACTAAAGAGATGATCAACAGTATTGCTGACATAAAAATTGTTAACATCGTCTGCATACATCCTAGAAGGAAGGAAGGGTTGTGCTCTCGATATATGTCAATCAGTAATGCGTCATATCAGAACTAAATGAATGTTGTTATTGGTTCTCTTCACATACAGTATCCTTAATACTGGTCCAATCCGTTAACACCTGCAAAACTGCTCTTTCCTGGGCGTGTTCTTTTTCGGGTAGCTGCTGGGGTTGTGATTGTCTCGCTAACTTATCAAAGCGCAGTACTCGAAGCGGGTGAACATAACGTATGACGTCAGCGTAGTCCAGATCAGTGGCGAGCTACCACAGCCGCTGCTCGTTCAGTGCACGCTTGATGCACAGTGTAAAGTGTCGCTTAATCCAACAGAATGATTACAGGTAAGATTAACAGATCTTTTTCCCGATAGGCCACGCTTGCATTTCACTTCCACAATTTCTGACGTTCAAAATTTTATACATTGCAGCATCCAAGCAGAGACGGAACCCATTTGAATGCCGAATAAGTTCTTGTCCAGTACAATAAGAGTAAGTCACAGTTACCGATAACCTAAATAACATTGATTACATTGGGTTTATACTCTCACATACAGTATCTTTCTAAAAACAAAAATTTTTCCATTCACGGGTGATGTGAATCATATCAGAATGACGCAATCGATTGCGGCTGCGGCATGAGACATCCGATGTTTATGGTCATAGAATTTTTCCTTCACATAGCAAGAAATATGAATAAAGGAACACGATTGTAACAGGACTACTCATATATTCCCAATCAAAAATTTTAAGAAACAACTTTTTAATGTGTAATTTTTTTAAACAATTTTGTAGAATTTGTGTGTGATTGATTTAAATGTATAGTTTTATCCACAGGGAAAATGTACTATGTATGCACGCTTTAAATAATAAGAGTGTCGTTGATTGTATACATTGTTGATGAATCTGTGACAGGCTGAGGAAAGGCAAAGTTGTTGCCCGAAACATGTCCCTATAGCATGTTAAAATAAATTTTGTAGGAAAAAATATATAAGTATTGATTGGGCTGAGTTAATAGACCCATCTTAAACAAATCATGATGTCTCAGCCCCTAAAATAAGCAACTACAAAAATTCTCATTGCAGTAAGTACACAATGAAACCCTATTCATACTTAGTCCTCTAAAAATACGATATCGATGAAGCACAGGTTGTTGTTGTTTGTGTCTTCAGTCTTTTGACTGGTTTGATGCAGCCCTCCAAGCCTCCCTGTCTTGAGCTAATCGTTTCATCTCTACATAGCTACCACACCCTACATCCGAGGCAATCTGTTTAACATATTCTAACCTTGGTCTACCGCTACAGTTCTTGTCCTCGACCCTTCCTTCCAGCACAGGACTGTCGGTCAAATAGCTTATGTCAAAGGTTTAAGTTTTGTTTTGTTGTGGATTGTGCATGCAGTGGACTGGAATACGAGCGTAAAATGGCTCGGGCATCATTCAGTTATAATGAGCAAATGAAAAGGTAGTCTATGAATCAAGCAAAATGCTTTTCCCTAATGAATGTGCTCAAAGATCTTCAAACAAAATTTCAGAAATATTCAGATATAATTTTTCATCATTTTTTGATTGAAAGCACGCATGGGGTCAAAATGAAGATAATTAACTTATGAATGAATGTGCCACACTGGAGAAAGTATGTAAGAATTGTATATTGTTGTTAGCTAGCAAATATTTTGAAATTCTCGGAAGGCATTTATGAATAAGAAAATGCTCCCTATGAATCGTATGTAAAGATAGGTACTGGTAATGTTAAACTTTGAAAAGTAACATATCAATAAGTGTAAATGCTTACAAGTTGTGTTTAAATGTATGGGCATATTCCAGACTAGAGTAGCCCATACCATCCATCACCAAGTCATGAATTATCTGCTATATTTTTTCGAAGGTTAAATAAACTGTACATTTAGTATTCTTCATTTCCTTTAACTGTATTCTTTAAATTACTTAATGCCTAAATTTCATGCCATGAGAAATGTTAACATGTGTTTGAGTCTTCAGTCTTTTGACTGGTTTGATGCAGATCTCCATGCCTCCCTGTCCTGAGCTAATCGTTTCATCTCTACATAGCTACCACCCCCTACATCCGAGGCAATCTGTTTAACATATTCTAACCTTTGTCTACCCCTACAGTTCTTGTCCTCGATCCTTCCTTCCATAACTAAGCTTGCTATTCCTGGGTGTCTTAGTATGTGTCCTACTAACCTATCTCTTCTCTTCATTAGCAGTCGCCAGAAACATCTCCCTCTCCCACTCGTCTTAATACCTCTTCGTTTGTAACCCTATCTACCCATCTGATCTTCATCATTCTCCTGTAACACCACATTTCAAATGCTTCAATTCTCCTCTTTTCTGCTGCACCAATAGTCCAAGTTTCACTTCCATAGAGCGCCACGCTCCAGACAAAGGCTTTCAAAAATGACTTCCTAATACCTAAATCTATATTCGATGTCAACAGATTCCTTTTTAGTAGAAATGCTTTCCTTGCCTGAGCCAACCTACTTTTTATATCCTCTTTGCTTCATCTATCACTGGTTATTTTGCTTCCTAAGTAACAGAAGTTTCCTACTTCCTTCAGCTTTTCACCTGCCAATTTGATGTCCATAGAGGTTTCTGATTTATTTCGGCTGCATTCTAGTATTTTTGTTTTACAATTATTATGTTAAAATAACAAAGCAATTTTGGTTGGTGCGCATTGATAAATGCTAGCTGTGGGCGGCAAGGTGAGGGATGTTGTCAACTCACACCAAGAGATGGCACTGGGATCGCTGTCTTCAGGCAAGTGCATGCTTTAACGATAGAGTTTCTGCTATTATCTTTATAAGCTATTTGGTACCTAACATGCCATTGTCGCATTCTTCCCTATCCTAGACCCAATTACTCGTGACCACAGTATAGTAAAGCCATCATTACTTCCGACTTGATGTTTCAGTGTCACCCTAGAGTTATCTAGCGGTCAGAAGGAAAATCACTTGAACTAGACAATCACAGGCAGCAATTCAAATCAATATATCACGACAAATTGAGTTTCTGTCGCGATTTAGCGAACAAAACTCTAGCCTAGCACTGAAACGTCAAGTCGGAAGTAATGGTGGCTTTACTATACATGGTGGCCACTACTCCTGGAAAACCTGGAAAATGACCAAAAAATGAAAACTCCTGGAAAATAGCCATCTTTCCATCTTAAATCATACTCCCGCTGCGGTTTTGGGTGAGCACTCTTATGGTTAACGAAATAAATTTTCTCAGGCTACCTGTTTCTGTGTGGGAGAATACGCAATGGTATTTTTGTAAATCATATTGAGTATAGACAACTTCACCGGAATAAAATTGCAGGCAGCATTCTTTTCTCTTTTTTTTAAGCGTATATTTGCGACACGAAGGCTTTTTAAAACAACAATTAAATCATTTGTGTGTAGGCTTACGTATCAATAACGCAATCACTAATTTTTGTCAACATCTGTATAAGTAAACAAAAAACAACTGCTTTATCCACCCGGTCTCGTGCTTATTTTTAAGTCTGGAAAAATGAGAATTACTCCTGGAAAATTCCTGGAAAACTCTTGGAAAATCGTGACTGATTTGAGTGGCCACCATTCTATAGTAACCACGACAATAATGCAGGTTATCAAACCGCTTCCACACCCATGCTATGGACCATTTTTTCAAACAGGAAGATTTGACTGAATCACACAGCCTACATTTTAGCTAACATATTGACAGTATCGTGTTGGAACAATTGGAAGAGTTTAAAGTTCAATAGTGTTATTATATGAAGGGTCCACCGGAAGAAGGGGGGGATATCAATTAATGTTAGTTAGTTTCATTATTATATGTACCTTTATGTTCGCGTCAACATGAAATTTCATTTTCTAACGACCCTGGAGAAAGCTTTTGACAACGTGAATTGGAATATACTGTTCAAGTTACTAAAGAAAGTGGGAATCTCTTATAGAGATAGAAGAATAATACATAGTTTATATAAGAATGAAAGGGGAATAATAAGATCTGGCAATAAACAGGAAGAGGTTGAAATAAGAAAAGGAGTAGGACAAGGATGCTTGCTATCTCCTTACTTATTTAATTTGTATGTCCAAGATGCCATAAATAGGATAAGAGAAGATATTCAAGTTGGAGTAAATATACATGGGGAAAAGATTGACATTGCTTTAACAACAGATAATGAAGATGATCTTCAACAGATACTTCATGTAATGAATAACATCCTTAAAAACGAATTTAACATGAAGATGAATAAAAATAAAACAAAAATACTCGTATGCAGTCGGAACCAGGAAGATCATAGAAGAGCACCAGCAATTTATATCGAGAATGATAGAATACAACATGTGAAGGAATATAAGTATCTGGGAAGCTTGATAACGTATGATGGAACCAGCAAACGAGAAATTTGGAGTAGAATTATTCAGGCAAAGAACGCCTTTTATAGAAAGAAGAATCTCTTCACATCCAGAAGTATAGACCTAAAAATTAGAAAAAGACTGTTGAAGACATACGTGTGGAGTGTGGCTTTGTATGGTAGTGAGACCTGGACAATAGGGAAGTCAGAAGAGAGGAAGTTGATGGCTTTTTAGGCTTGGTGCTGGAGAAGAATGCTTAAGATCAGTTGGATACAACATATGACAAATGAAGAGGTATTCAGAAGAGCAGGAGAAAGTAGAAGCTTTATGAAGACCCTGAAAACAAGAAGAGCAAATATGTTGGGACATATTCTCAGACATAATAGCCTGCCAGCAAGAGTCATCGAAGGGATGTTAGAAGGGAAAAACACTAGAGGAAGACCACCACTTGCATACATCACACAGTTAATGACAGACACGAACACTCTTCTTGAATTGAAGAGGATGGCGTAGAATAGAGAAGATTGGCGAGTTGCTGCAAACCAGCCCCAGGGCTGTTAACTTAAGAGAGAGAGAACGACCCTTATTGTTCTTAGCCAGACACAATAATTGTGCCTACAATACGTCGCAAAGAGGCCTACCAGATCGCACTGATATCTCAATTTTACATTTTGAGTGACATTCCCGTGGACCCTTCATATGTTTTTAATGTGTTAAAAAAAGTGCATTTTACATGTTTATATATCCCTATGTATATTATAATTGTGAATGTGCAAGTGAGTGTGTTTGTTACCTCTTCACACTAAAACTGCTGGACGGATTTGGATGAAATTTGAAATGGAGTTAGCTTATACCCTGGATTAACATATAGGCTGCCTTTCATCCATATATATAAAGCTCAATGTTCGTAGTTAGGCCCTTGGCGCAAATCTACACCGTTTCACCGATCTGGACCACATTTTACATACTTGCCCTCTGAAACCCGACAAGTAACACTGTCCACTTCAAATATCAAGCAGCCCTCTACATTCCCTGCATTTAGGCCCTTTGCCACAAATCGACACCGTTTCACCGATCTAAACCAAAATTTATGTACTTACACTTCGGAACCCGACGAGTAAAACTGTTCACTTGAAATTTCGGACAGCCCGCTGCATTCCCTACATTTAGGCCCTTTTCCACGCATCTACACCGTTTCACCATCTGAACCAAATGAAATAACCTGATCAGATCTTCATCACCTATGCAGCTTAGCAACTCAATCAGTATATCATCTATGCCTGGTCTTTGTTCCTGCTTGAGTCTTCCAATGCTCTGTCAAATTCTGATGTCAATATTAAATCTCCTTGTTGAACCTGATTTTTTTGTGTTGGTATATTGAAGCCATTGACGATACTATGTTTCATTATTGACTAGTCTCATATTGCAATGATATTGAGAAAATCTAAGACTTCGACTTGTTTATTTGTTAGAGATATTCCTTATCAACTAATGGAAGTCATTTGCAATGATCTGATCTTGAATTTGAGGTGTGAGGTCAGGTCACTGACCTATGTCGTTTAAATAATCTGCCTGAAACTCAGCTGCTAATGAAACAGGTGTTCATGTGATGTCAGTGATGTATGTTGTAGTAGAGTGATTGGGATATTCTTGTTCACCAACCTGCTTTTTCATGTCATAATTGGTATTAAATTGAACTCCTTGATCATTACATTTACAATTGTTATAATTGTGTAATTCAATGTTTTGACTTTCTCTATTTGACGTTGAAGCTGGTCATCAATACCTGCAAGATTAAGAATACTTTTTTCATATCACATCATTTTTCTGCGTTTAGTGCTGGCATATCAGCTGAAGCTTTCGCTTTCCATTTCCTATTTTGTGTGCCAGGCAGTTTTTAATGTAATTTTGTATTCGACACAAATTCTCAAAACAGGACAAAAACAAGAAACCCCTGTACACAGAATAGAACAAACTGAGCTGCAGCCAGTCAGACAATATTGAACCTCACAACAGAGCATGTCAAGATTTCCTTTGTTGACACAGGTACAACAATATTCTATTCCTTCAGTGCAGAACTATTCGACATGCAATACCTTAATTTTCTATTGTAAAATATCCAAATAGAAAGACTCAACTTCTATCGTTGCTATAACGTGTGTTTTTTCATTACCCCTCTCAAGTCTGCTCCCTTGACTTTGGCCTTCCCCTTCGGCCAGCTCTGGCAGCGAGCAACCCATGTTAGGTTTGAAGTAGCTGATGTTAGGCTAGGTATGTTTCTGAGCAAGATTTTCTGCTTTTATATACACATTATACTGTAATATTAAATCTTTTGTTTATGTCTAAGGATGTTCAGCTGACGATCAAAACACCACATTATGTATTTTTATTCAACAAATTATTTTTTTGTGTTAAAATTATGTGGCACTTTTATTTATTACCGTGCAAGTTGTGTTATTAAGTGGTGTGATATAATATGTATGTTGTAATTGTACTGTAAACTGACCACCAACACTAACAGATTTTTGCCTGTGGCTAAAGACACAAATCATGTATTGCATTTAATTAAATAAATTTAAAAAGAAACTTTTCAGACACCTCTGGTAAAATGATATACTTGGTTATAGATTGCTGTCAGGAAAGGGAAAAGGGGTGTCTTTGACTCGGAAATGTTGGAGGGCTCAGGGTGCTAGTTAACAGTGGGTTTACTGATAACCCTATGCCTACATGTAAATAGTCCAACAATCCTCATCATTCATTTTTATTTATTACAAGTTGTACCCGGCATGCGTTGCATTGCCAATCAAAGAAAGTGTTGGCGTTGAAATTCTGTTTCTTGAACTGCTTTTGGATACACAACATGTTAACTGCCTCTAAGCTATCGTAAAATGGATTTTCTAATTTAGAAACATTTGTGGGAGCGTGCACAACAACTTTCAAAAGTTTCATAGCTGTCACTCATTTGTTGAATCTACTCGTACGCTACCTATTGTGAAATGGATTTACTAAGTCGAAACCCTTCCCTGGCGTGTACACAATAACTCATCAATGATTCATCGCAATCGGATGAATGGTATATGCACGTATAGGGGGTTTTGTTTAAACGATTCGTGCGCTGTCACTCATTTGTTGAATCTACTCGTGCGCTACCTATTGAGAAATGTATTACTAAGTCGAAGCCCTTCCCTGGCGTGTACACAATAATTCATCAAGGTTTCATCGCAATCGAAGAATGTTATATGAACGCAATAGGGGATTTTGTTGAAACGCTTCGCGCGTCGTCACCCATTTGTTGCATCTACTCTTGCGCTACTTATTGTGAAATGGATTTACTAAGTCCCCTTCCCTGGCGGGTACACAATAACTGATCAATGTTTCATCGCAATCGGATGAATAGTATATGAACGCATACCTGATTTTGTTTAAACGATTCGCGCTCCGTCACTCATTTGTTGAATCTACTCGTGCGCTACCTACTGTAAAATGTATTTACTAAGTTAGAAACCGTCACGTAAGTGTCCACAACATCTCACCCAAGTTTCATCGCTATCGGACTAATGGGATATGAAGACATAGGGGACTGTATTGAAACGCTCCGCGTGTCGTCGTTCATTTGTCGAATCTACTCGTGTGCTACCTACTGTGAAATGTATTTACTAAGCCAGAAACCTTCCTTGGAGTGTCCACCATATTTCACCCAAGTTTCACCGTTAACGGCAGAATGGTATATGACCTTATACGGGACTTTGTTGAAACGCTTCGCGCGTCGTCCCTCATTTGTTGAATCAACTTGTGCGCTGCATATTTTATAGGGGATTTACTAAGCCAGAAATCTTCCATGACGTGTACACAACATCTCACCCAAGTTTCATAGCTACGGACGAATGGTACATGTATGCATACGGGACTTGGTTGAAACGCTTCGCGTGTCGTCGCTCATTTGTTGATTCTACTCTTGCGCTACGTATTGTAATATGGATGTACTCAGCCAGAAACCTTCCCTGGAGTGTACACAACATCTCACCCAAGTTTCATCGCAATCGGATGAATGGTATGTGAACGTATACGGGACGTTGTCGAAACGCTTCGCGCGTAGTCACTCATTTGTTGAACATAAACGTGCGCTTCGTATTGTAAAATGGATTTACTTAGCCAGAAACCTTTCCTGGAGTGTACACAACAATTCACCAAACATTTATCACTATCAGACGAATGGTATATGACTTTATACGGGACTTTGTTGAAACGCTTCGCGTGTCATCGCTCATTTGTTGAATCTACTGGTGCGCTGCCTATTGTAAAATGGATGTACTATGCCAGAAACCTTCCCTGGAGTGTACACAACATCTCACCCAAGTTTCATCGCTATCGGATGAATGGTATATGAAATTATATGGGACTTTGTTGAAACGCTTCGCGCGTCGTAGCTCATTTGTTGAATCTACTCATGCGCTGCCTATTGTAAAGTGGATGTACTAAGCCAGAAAATTTCCCTGCAGTGTACACAACATTTTACGCAAGTTTCATAGCTATCGGACGAATGGTATATGAATGCATACGGGACTTTGTTGAAAAGCTTTGCGTGTCGTCGCTCATTTGTTGAATCTACTCGTGCGCTATCTACTGTGAAATGTATTCACTAATTTTGAAACCTTCACGTAAGTGTACACAACATCTCACCCAAGTTTCATCGTAATCGGACGAATGGTATATGAACGCATAGGAGACATACCCACAGACATACCCACAGACAAACTATCACGTTACATTGATTTTTATATATATAGACTAGCTGAAGTACCCGTTCTTCGAACGGCTTTTTGTACTTGCTGGCCTAAATCATTAATATATATAATCATCATCATCATCATCTTGTACAGTTTCCAGCCCCAGGCTGGGTCTGTTTGGAACATAAGCCTCGCCACTTAGTCCTTTCTTCCCACCACCTCTCCGCTGTCACTCTGGTCCAGTCCTCGCCTCTCTTCTTGACACATTCCTCCACTCCTTTCAGCCATCTATCTCTTGGTCTTCCCCTTGGTCGTTTCTTCTGCATCTCATGTATCCTCTTGGGAATCCTCTTCTCATCCATTCTCTTTAAGTGTCCATACCACCTCAGTCTTGACGTCTCAATCCTACCTTGCAAGGGCTCCTCTTTCACCATTTCCCTGACCTTTTCATTCCTCAACCTGTCTCTTCTTGTTACTCCGATCCTACTTCGCAGCAACTTCATTTCACCTGCCTGTCTTCCGATAACCTAGATGTTAGGCCCCTTAAAACAACAATTATCATCATCATCATCATCTTCTGCTTATGTCTCTTTTCTTCATTGTCCACGTTTCTGAAGCATAGGTCAGTATCGGGATATAGTAGCTTCTGTATAACACTTCCTTGCTTTTTTGTGGGACATCTTTATTCCACACTAAGCTCCTAATGCTTCTGCCTGTCGGCCACGTTCCGTAATCTCTTTGTCATTTCTCCCATTTTCCTCCACCAGACTTCCCAAGTACTTGAGACTTTCCACCTTCTTCAGCTGTCCACCTCCAAGTGTTATCCCACTCATTGGTCTGTCCTTTTTCCTGGTCGTTAACAGGATCTCACATTTACTGATGTTGAACTTCCATCCGTACTCTCCCACTGTTTCTTCCCAAGCCTTCAGTTGCTCCTGAATTTCCTCCTCCTTGTTTCCCCAGACCATGAGATCATCTGCAAACACCACTGCTTTCATCTTATCTTCTCCTATCTTTCCTGCAATCCGTGTCATTACCTCGTCCATAACCACAATAAAGAGAAGGGGTGACAGCACACTACCCTGTTTCAGGCCACTCATTTGTCTGAACCAGTCTGTTCTTTCCCCTTCAACTTTCACACAACTCACACTTCCACAATACATCTCCTTCACTCTGCCTACAGTCCCTTTTTCCACTCCCATGTTTTCCATTGCTTCCCAAACCTTCTCCCTACACACACTATCATAGGCCTTTTCGATGTCCAGGAAGGCCATCAACAGATCCTCTCCAAATTCATAGTGGTGTTCCTGGAGCTGTCTCACTGAAAATATGAGATCCACTGTTGATCTCCCAGGTCTGAATCCATACTGCTCCTCTCTCAATTTTCTCTCCACTTTGGCTCGTATTCTACTTTCTAATATCTTTTCATATATCTTGGCACAGTGAGATATGAGTGTGACTCCCCTGTAATTTCTGCCCTCCTTTCTGCTTCCTTTCTTAAATATTGGGACAATTAATCCTTTTTCCAATCTTCTGGGGTCTTTTTCTCCTTCCATATCACCCTCATCACACGGTACAGCCACTGTTTCCCAACCTCCCCTGCTGCCTTCACCATTTCAACACTCACTTCATCCACACCCGGTGCCCTTCCTCCTTTCATCTTGTCTATAGCCATCTCCAGTTCTCTCCAAGTCAGGTCCTTTTCCATTCCTGTGTTGTCTTCTCCATCTTCCAATGCATTGTCTTCCTCCCTATGACCATTTGGATTCAGCAAATCCTCAAAGTACTCTTTCCACACTGTCTTGAGTGTCTCTTTGTTGTGTACCTCATTTCCGTTTTTGTCCATCATTACCAATCCTCTCGCAGACCTCTTCTCTTACTTTTGACCATCCCATAAAGTACTTTCTTATTTCCTCTACTGTCTTCCTCCATCATCTCTGTCCACTTCACCATCCACTTCTTCCTCTCCTCTGCGACAATCTTGTTTGCTTCTTTCTTCTTTATCTTATAATCTTCCCTTGCCAGATCAGTTCTTTCCTGGAACCACACTCTGAAAGCCTTGTTCTTCCTTCCCACAGCTTCTTTTACTCTCACATTCCACCATGGTGTCTCTTGACACCGCTTTCTGTTGCTTGTTCTTCCACACACTGCCACTGCAGCTTCCACCATTGTGTTTTTGAATTGCTTCCATTCCTCTTCCCCTGTTTTAGGATTGTCTGTTGGCATCCTTTCCCTTTTCTGGAATTCTTCCTTGACTTCCTTTTCCTTGAGTTTCCATACTTTGATTCTCCTTTCCTGGTACTCTGTCCTCTTGCTATCCTTAACAACTCCCAGGTTCATTACAAGTATTCTGTGGTCGCTATCTAAGGCCTCTGACACTTCTCTTCATTTCCCAGTCTTACAGCATGTAATCTACCAAAGATTTCTTTGTTAAATCACTGCTGTACCACGTTACCTTGTGGCTTTCTTCCGGAACCAGGAGTTGCGTACCACTAAACCGTTTCTCTTGCAAAAATCCAGCAACTTTCTCCCTTCTTCATTCCTGCTACCCCATCCTTCTGCTCCCAATACATTTTCATATCCTTGCCTTTCACACATTCCTAATGTAGTTAGTTATGTTATTTCCATGTTACCAACTACATGTGTAGACTACATGCATTTTCACTCACCAAATTATTAATCAGAGGTAGGAAAGTGAAAATCCTTAGCCTGCTTTCAGTCGACCGACCGGGTCAGGGAATGGAATGAATGTAACCCCCATCTAGCAGCGAGGATATGAACTGTGCCGAAGCCTGTCGCACTCCCCTGGGGCAATGATTAAATGAATGACGGATGACATGAAATGATAGTGGAGATTGTTGCCGGAATGAAATTGTGACAGGGAAAACTTGAGTACCCGGAGAAAAGCCTGTCTGCCTCCGCTTTGTAGGTGAGAAAGTGCGTTTATATATTGGAAATAAATATCAGCTTCTATGTAGTAAAAGTTAAATAACCTGTCTTAAATATTGAACACCTATCGTTTAACGTCTTCATACTATATTTAAACATATAAACATTATGCTAAAAATACATAAAACTTGATAGCAATTATCATATCCGCAATAAGTAATATTGTGGAAACTACGTACCATGTCATGATAAAGAGTAACAGTAACGGAACAAACTTCAAACATCCCAAGTAATAATAACAAAAACAAATAAATCACAGAAAATTTTTCTAAGTTTATGCCGTGTCTTGTGCGAGATTACGCCTAGTAACTCCCGAGATGGTTCATCGGCGGGCTCTTTAGGTCTATTTGCGGACTACCAAAGGAGTAGCTGACTGTGCGATACCTCAATTCTTATTTAGAACACCTCCACTACTTTACTGCGAGAACTAAACACTAAAACAGTCTTTCACCTCCCTTAAAGGCTTCCAAAATAATTGTATATTGAATTTCAGGGCCAAGCAATTAAAACTCAGCAACTTTTCTAGGTTTACCAATTTTATTGAAATAAATTTGCCCAGTTCTGCAGTAAGATTAATATGAACACTATGTAAACTAATGTGACAGTTGTTAGTCTTCGACACATTCGTCTGTGAATTTGGATTTCTAATCATGAATAAAAACGTCAAAAAGCAGATAAATTTGACCAACTGAAATATTCATTTAACGTAAAACAAATCGATAAAAGTAGAAACAACTATAACATTGTGAAACAGCGTAAAGATCCAAATACTCGCATACAATAACCGGCACTAAGACTATAAAATTAGACTCAAAATCACGTCTCGTTTCGGACCCCAGAAACTACCTCTATAAATAAAACAGTTCTTGTCGACTGTAGAGACTAACATCGCTCGGCGTTGACCGTGTTTTATAAGACATATTTAGGTTTTACTCGCTAACCGTTGGCGATACACGAAAAGTGATAAGGACCTTCTGGATAGAAAATTAAATTTTAAAGCTCGTAGTGCCATCAAAAGTTTGCTATTTCTTAGCGTGCTCTTTTTATTTGAAATGGAAATATGAAAATAGTTGCCATTTTTAAATAGCGCAAAATATCGAAATCAAAAGTATCCTATATGTAAACCTGGTAAATCAGCTACAGCCATGCAAAATTTCATTTAAATCTGACCAGTGGTTCTTGTGTGATTGAGTAACAGACACACACTATCTCATTTTTATATATTAGTATGATGATGATACTGTAACATTTTGAAACAGCGTAAAGATCCAAATAGGCTACTCACATACAATAACCGGCACAAAGAGTATAAAATTGGACTCAAAATCACGTCTCGTTTCGGACCCCAGAAACTACCTCTTTAAATAAAACAGTTCTTGTAGACTGTAGAGTCTAACATAGACTAACATCGCTCGGCGTTGACCGTGTTTTATAAGACATATTTAGGTTTTACTCGCTAACCGTTGGAGATACACAAAAAGTGATAAAGACCTTTTGGATAGAAAATTAAATTTTAAAGCTTGTAGTGCCATCAAAAGTTTGCTATTTCTTAGCGTTCTCTTTTTATTTGAAATGGAAATATGAAAATAGTCGCCATTTTTAAATAGTGCAAAATATCGAAATCAAAAGCATCCTATATGTAAACCTGGTAAATCAGCTACATCCATGCAAAATTTCATTTTTATTATTATGGATTGGTTAATTAAAAATAGATTTGAGGAATAATACTTTGTATTTGTATTTTTCTCGGTGGTTTGAGTTCTATATGCAGTTTTTCAGCTATTAGGTCCTTTATGCATACAACATTACCTAATAGCTGATAAACAACACATTTTTTTTTCTTTCTTTGTCATTGCATTGCTGTAATCAATTTTTCCATTAAGATGAATAGAATTTCTTTTTTGCAGACGTTGTAAGTGTTAGCAGCATAAGCAGTGCAGCCAGTGTTTCATCTACTCCTACTTTAACCTCTGTCATTAAAAAGAATAAACCTGTGGACAAAACTAAGGATGTTGCCAAGTACAACACACTGCTACATAAAAAACTTCGTAAGTATGAATTGTATATTCGGGCTCTATCTTATCTGTTAGGAAGTGAGATTAATCCCAAGATTCTGTGTTCAATTTTACAAGGAATTAAAGTTTTGGCAGTTGAAAGTGTAGAAATCCCCCTAGAAATCAAATTACTGAACTGCTGTGCTGACTACAAATATATTGCACTTTTGGCTGTCACCACAGAGGCCTGGGTTTGATTCCCGATTCTGCCCAGAAATATAATTCTGATCTGAGGGCTGGAACGGGGTAAACTCAGCTTTGTAAGGCAAAACTAAGAAGAGGCAGGTTCGATTCCCACCTCAGCCATCATGGAATTGGTTTTCCATGGTTTCCCACTTCTACTCCAGGCGAATGTCGGGATGGTTCCTAAATTAAGACCACGGCTGCCTCCTTCCCAATCCTCATCTGAATTACTAATACAGCCATCACAATAACACAATACCACATACCCAAGTACACGGGGCTACATGACCCTGGTGTCTTGAAGCCCCTAAATGAATCAATAACGATAGATATATTAGTTTTCATGCACCAATATGTTCTCATTAGAGAGCCTAGAGGGATCCATTTCGAAGCTGTAGTAAGTTTATGACTGAACACGCTGTTGGAAGATCATGTTACTTTCAAACTATGAAACTTCGAGTGAATAGAGTACAGTAGACACTCGCTAGCCACTAATTTACCATTTTATTGTTACTTTTCAGTCAGTCAACACGAGTACCATCCCAATTATTAGGAAATGTGATACAACTTGAAAATATTATGTGTGATTAAGAGTTATTGTACAGATTACAAGAAGAGGGGATTAAGAGGATGACATGTTTCGCTCGTCAAGCGAACATCAACAGATCTTCTAAGGTAAAATCTACAAGACAAAACATATCAACAAAACGGTACCATACCCCATATGTCAACCCTCAACAGATACGGTCTTTAAACACCAACCCTCCTAAGAACTACAGAATCTTAATAATGTGCAGCTAGTACTGTTCTGAAATACTAAATGCTAAGTCCCACTAAAAATAAAAATGTATTAATATCTACAAGGCTGCAAGGTTGAAAATCACAAAGCCACTCAAAAAGCAATCACGCTCCACGAAGGTTTGGCTATTTCTACTGAGAATCACTTGAAGCGATAAGTCCTCAGAATATAAATACAGGTTGGCTGCGTGGCTCAGCGTTAAAGTTGCAGGATTGAATTCTGGCATAGTCAGCTGGCATTTGAGAGTGCGCAAATGCAAGGGAGCCGTGTCAGTAGATTTACTGGAACATTATAGATACCCTTCGGGGCAAAATTCCGGCACCCCGGCGTCTCTAAATGCCCCCAGTCGTTACAAGGGACGTAAAAACCAATTACAGTGAAACCTCTATAACGGACACCCTTGGGACCGTAAATACTATCCGCTAAGGTGGGGTGTCCACTATAGGGAGGGTTAGAGAAAATGATTGCAATTTGGCACATTTGCAGATCATTACCATTAAGATCTATACCTTAATTATCTCTTCTTGTTTTTTCACAATTTCTGTTGCCTGTGTCTTTCCAATCTTAGACACTTCACACGGTTTCCATATGTATACTTACATGAAAATGTAGGGTTACACGTGGTAAAATAGTCCAGTTTCAACCGCATTTAAAATGATTTCCAGCAAAACGATGGAAGGCAATTTTTCTCACCAGCTTGAAACATTATACATATCAATAGTGGAGGATTCTCCGCAAATTGTTTTAAATTTTATATTGTGGCGCTTTTTGAAATTCTTGAGCCAGCCGTCGAGGCTTTGAAATCTCGATACCTAATTCTGCCACGAAATCCAATGCTTTGGCTTTTATCATTTGTCCAGACACAGGGACGTTCTGACTTCTTATTTTGCTGAACCACCCTATCACTGCCTCATCAATAACAGCACCATTACCAATTGGAAACTGTCTAATTTGCAGCTCATCACCATTAAGATGCCATACCTTAATTATCTCTTCTTGTTTTTTCACAATTTTTGCTGCCTGTGTCTTTCCAATCTTAAACACTTCACATGGTTTCAGTACACCACATTTCTCACATAATCTATGATGTCTACTTTCTCTTTTAAAGGTAAACTTTTACGAGGAGCCATTTCAGTTGCACTCATTTCCTACTGCAACGCACAGGTCCTACAATAGATTTAAGAAGTTTCACCGTAAAACTTACCAGATAGTGAAGGTATGAATTCCTTTATTCCGACCATTTCAAGTTCAAGAGAACAATGAAAGCGATACCGTGAGGCCTAGGTTTATTTTTGGGGCAGTGCAAAAGATAGGGGATGGGAAAGTTAGCGCTAACTGGCTTCCAGGAAGCACAGGATGTTTCAAAAGTACATTAAAGCAACAGAGTGTTCATACGAGACTAATTGAACCACAGAGATGCGATTTCTTTTCAAAATAAGTGTCCGCTAAGAGAGGTTGGTTGATTTATTTTAATGCGGCCGGGGTGTACGTGTCCGTAATAGCGATTGTCCGCATAAGAGAGATTAATTACTTATATACTTAAAAGGGATTTGGTCACGGACCTAGAAAATCGTCCATTATGAAGGGGTGTTCGCCTTAGAGGAGTGTCCATTAAGAGAGTTTTCACTGTACATTATTAGTATAAACATGACGAATGAAAGGGAAAGTGAGCAGACTCATCAAGTTCAAGCGCGCCCCGCCAGGCAGCGTTGGAGGGGGCTAGTTCCACGCTGCCGGTGTTAGCTCAGCTGGTCTTAGGGATGCTGCTAAGGGAAACGAATGACTTTGTAACTAATACTCTTTTAAAAAGTAATTAGCGATTACAATTAAAATTGCACGGCAAGGCACAATGGAAAATATAATTCACGGAAATAAGAACTACGGTATTCATTACATGTTACGATAAGCACAGATTCCTGGAGTATACAGACACAGATTAAAAAAAAACATAATCCCCAGCATATTAAAACAAGCACTCATAAACTATTTAAAGTAACACCCTACTTACCAATTCATTTTGTCGGCTACTGGACTTTCGAAAGCTTGCGTGAAGACTTGGCGGATGTTCGACATTGCAAATCTCGGCGGATTTCCTTCGTTCTGAAGAAAAATCGGCACTTTATATAATGATAAACAAGTCTGGGGATAACATTCATGACATGCTGAAGACAACAGCCAGCTCCTGAAGGATCAACTGAAATTGTTTCTATGGAATCGATGCAATCAAAAAATATTTCGCTCCACATCGATTTTGAGTTTAATTTTCCGGTAATTACTTTCTCGGCCTGGAAAAGGATGTCACATACACTTCTCGAAGGACGTGTTAGAAACACTTCATTGTTCATTGAGCCGTAGTCCTTTATTTCGGTAAGAACTGAAAATTTATTTAGATTATTGTCACGTAGAGAATGAGCACAAGGCGAACACTTAATAAATTTAGAAGAGTGCTTAACAACATAGCCAGCCAAATGGTACACTAAACACTTATCAATCGAAGAGTTTCGAACTGCGCTGTCAAATTCAGGTACAGAGCTTTCCCAGTCTTCGATATTTACTGCATCTCGAACCACAATTTTTTCCTTAATGGAAGTTTCCACTGATTCCTTCACTGTCTTGTTATGCACTTCCGCATTCCGGGCTAATATACGCATCTGATTAACATACGAGGTCAAGATCTGCTCCCGTTTAGGTTCACAATTTCCACCAACATTTAAAGCCTGTTTTATAGGGACGTATATACATTGAAGTAGATGCAAATGAAGGAAATCTATTGTCGATGGATGATCATCTGAACTGAAAGACCGCATAATTCCGAAGTGCCGTTCCAAGGGATCTTGGGTGAGCTTTCCTGTCAACACATACTTATAACCTTTCTCCCAAAGCCATTCACACATCTCCAAAGTACTCTGTAGGGTTACTACTAGTGATTCCAAGGTTCTATTGGAGGCAAAGGTATTATTGGTAGATCTCACGGTCTGAAGAAAATTAACAATAGCTGTATGAGAAGGTGAACCTTTACGAAGAGCCTGAGACGGAATGAATGCATTGAGTGCATCAGCAACAACATTTATATCACTGGTAAATGTCTCAGTGTCCTCACTACCTTGTAATCCTGCCAGTCCCATTTCTCGATAAAATTTAATACCTTTGGCAACACTGTCACTGAAAAGTTGGAATGCAAGCCTAGCGTTCATTCTCTGGAAAGATGATGGGTCTAAATGAGCAACTGTCAGCTTGGGGCATGCTCTAAGCCCAGCATACCCTGAGAGATCTTCTTTGAACAGTTCCCTATAAAAATTGAAATTAATAATTTTGTCATTATAGAGAAGTTCTACTTTATCATGAAAGTGGTTTCTTATGCATTTCAATACATGAACGAAGTCTGAGAAAGCCCAGATCTTTCTCGTAACATCTGCAGGATTAAGGATGTGAGGTTGTAGAGAGCTTGTCTTGCCACTAACACCTAACGATCTCCAGGCCTTTTTATTTGTCTGACTACCATCACAAGTAAAGCCAACCACCCTCGCCCCAGCCTCTTCTAACTGCAAAATCACCTGTATTAAAATTTTTGCGAGAATGTCCCCTGGAGTAGCATTTCTGCTTGCATAAACAGCAACTGGCTGCACCCAATTATGCATGAATGGTACGAACATAAACACTAGAGCGTGATTTGCAAGTACGTTCTTCTGGAGGTCAGGTGTGTGTTCACCTAAATCAACTAATCCATCTACTTTATGAGAAAAACTATTAAACTGGATTTCTTCTCTTAGCTTCACTTCATCGAAAATTACAACACCGTAACGTGAATTATCATTCTTTTCTTCCTTAAAATAGTCTGAAATAGCATTTATACTATGCGTATTAACTCCATAAGGGCACTTAAGTCCTTTACAAAGTTTTCTCAAGTGACTTTCTGAGGGCAGAGGCAAGAGATTATGTCGCCGACAATGACGAAATCCTTTCGGTGATTTTATTCTCAACAATAAACTCTCTAAAATGAATTCATTGCTGTACCTCATACCATTGGGAGATTTTACCTGGCATTTCTTGAGCATAGTGTCTATTATCATCTTTTCCTTCTTGCTAAGGTGTTTGTTATCTTTGTAATTAAATGCCTGTGAATGTCGAACCTGCTTCTCCAGCAAATTAATTCTCGATTTTGCTGAGTTGAGGCAGGATCTAACGCGAATTAAATTACGGTTAGCATTCTTTAGGCGCCTTTTGAGCAATATTATAGTCTTTTCAGCATCGGTAAGTACACTAGAATGACCCAAATTCTTATCAACATTAGACTGACCTTTTAATGCCTCATTCGTTGCTTCACTCCCATCTTCAATCTTCTTTCTTCTCTTCCTGGTGGTATCGAGATTCTTTTTCCTGTTAGGAGCTTTACGGGACTTATTCTCACTTGACAGGTACTTCGGTAAATTAGGGAAAATATGAGGCACTGCTCCAGGACGTAACTTCCACCTCATACGAGAGATTTTCACTTCTTCACCATTCACTATAAAATTATCTGATTTTACTATCAAATCACCAGAGAAATGAATTTGACAAATTCTACTACTACGCGTTAACTTCGTATCCTTTCGTGGAATAGCTCTGGCCCATTTTTCAAATTGATTTGTATCCTTCGGTGGTGAAAAAAATCGTATATCGTCAACTACTCGACCATACCCTGACTTACAGCCAGGTACAAAACAATAAGGCATGTTGAACTATTAAATGAACCAAGCCACATAAGAAATATGTTTGAAGTACACAAAACACAAAACGCTGATGTACACAAGACACAATGAACTGAATTTAAGAACTGAAAGCAAAGAAAATTCAATTTAATTCACACAAATATCTCACACAGTAACTTCTCGCGCACTTTCTATGAACCGGCTCGACGGAAACACAGCACGTGTTGGACATACTCGCTTGCAGTGCTTGTAGCGGCGGGACCAGAAACTACCGTGCTAAAATGATGGAGTCCTCACACTAGGTCCTTCTATTCGTCATGGTATAAATATAAACACTAATAAGAAGTAAAGGTCTATGGGTGTGTTGAAAAGTTGATATATGTTAATTTTTTCTGAATGTGTTCCGATATCTCAAGTCACTCTGTTAACGATTATGGTTATTACTGTAAAACACTTAAATAACAAACCCGCAAATAACGAAGAAAGAATCTACATTGTTGAGCTCAAATGAGCAGTTAAAACCTACAAGTGTGAAAAAAAATCAGCATTTGTCTACTAATACTGGGTTAAATGAATAGAAATGAAAACTTATCAGAAAGTGTATTGTTTTCAAGCTGCTAAAACCACTAGCACTGTGCTTATATACGAGGTATGATTGGAAAGTTTTAAAAATGGATCTGCAGGTACATCGAGGGTGGGGAGTGAATCATGAACCTGTCTTTGAACGCCCTCCGACAGGAAATAGCGTTTTCTTTATTCAGTTCCCTGTGGCAGCTGGTTGAGTCAGGGTCTGTTAGGGTTTCTTGCCGGATTGTTGTCAATTGACCAGAAACAACACAGACTTGAAGTGTGCCAAGAATAGATTAATCGGGTTCAAAATGACCCAGATTTGTTAAATAGGGTAATTACAGGTGACGAATCGTGGGTATATGGATATGATCCTGAAACCAAAGTGCGGTCTTAGCAATAGAAGAGTCCAGGTTCACCACGAACTAAAAAGCACGGCAAAGTCAAGGTGAAGGCAATGTTGGTGATTTTTTTCGATTCTACCGGTATTGTGCATCATGAATTTACCCCTAGAGGACAGACAATTAACCAGGAATACTTCAAATGTGTCCTTGAGAGTTTACGCAAAAAGGTGTGGGAGAAAAGGCCTGTATTGTGGAAAGACAGGAGTTTGGTGCTCCACCACGACAATGCTCCAGCTCATTGTGCATTCTCAATCGTTGAATTTTTTACCAAATTCAAAATTCCTGTGCTTCTACAACCGCCCTATGGCTCTGATATAGCCCCTGCGGACTTCTACCTGTTTCCTAAACTGAAATTTTCACTGAAAGGGAAGCGATTTGACTCGATTAAAGACATCCAGACAAATATGGAGCGGCCTTGTCACGCTTCAGGAAAAAAAATTCAAGGAATGTTTCCAAAAGTGGAAACACCGTTGGAGTCGGTGTGTTCAGTCAGGAGGGGACTATTTTGAAGGAGATACAACACAATAGCATGTACCGCCATTGTAAAATTACAAGCCAATTCTTAAAACTTTCGTATTTATTGATCCTAAAGAAGAGTAATAAGGTGTTCTCGATTGTGCATGGTACTGAATCTTATTATGTACTCTTTGCTGTAGTCTGTGACGGACATCCGTCTAATGCACATTAGTATGTGGTATGTTTCATAACTCTCACCGCACAGCACACACGCAATCTATGTCTGGTTTATGGAATCTCTTATAACAGTTACACCAATGCCCGTGCACGGACTCAGAGACCGTGTTTGCTTTTCATTGCTAAAATTGGGTTATAATGAACAAATTTTGATATTTTGGCAAACTTTAATTTACCTAAGTATACAAGTATGCTAGTGGTAATTAATTACCTATTTCTCGTAAGTACAAGCCTACAATAATGTGTAATTATAAATTAAAAACGTATAACTAAAGATCTATTAAATGAAAAACCTTTTTACTGGAAATAACTTATCAAACAATGAAATTGGCATCTTAGGAAATGTGAATGTAAAGAAATTTGTTTGGATAGCATAATGTCAACTCTGTAAACATCTGACACTTTTACACATTCATACTGACAATTTTTTAGTCTGAACCTGTTTCTTCCAGAAGATCATCAAATATATCAGGTTCACTTGACACTTCATTTAGTAGAAGAATCCTATTCTTCCTCATTAGGATGCATTTTGTTTAGGATGTAGACATAACAGTCTATACTAAAATGTTGAAAAACCACAAACACATTCACTCACGCTCGAAATGACAAACCGGGCTTGGAGAAAACAGCACTGTTACAACCCAAGGTCACGCCGCAGACTGAACGAAACAGGGGTGGGTTGGAAACGGAAGCTATACTGGCTGGCCGCATGTGTTGCCAACTTACAGCAATGTAATAACAAAAATACCCTATGCCCGGACTGTGAGACCGTGCGCGGGTAACGCAGGGTTAAGAAAATCAGATTGTAGAATAATGATGTAACCAAGGTAACATAGAAACAATATATGCTTTGTATTGAACTGCGTTATTGTACTCTTTTTCAATATTATTTGCCCTGAAAACGAGTCTCAGAATCACTACATACAGTGCCTTTGTTGCTGTTGAAGATAGTCCAGATGCTAGTAAATAGACTCAAGTTATTTAATATTCATAAAGCTGATGGATTCTGGTATATTAAATGGGCTCCTCCCTCATGTTTTGTCAAGAGTAATAAGTTACTGTGATTTGATTGTAATTATTGGGCATGGTGGTAAACTTACTGTCTATCATGAAATGACGAGTTCATTTGATTCCCACATCACCATTCCTGAAACTGGCTTTCCATTTTTTCCCAAATTCACTCGTCGCCAGTTTCTCGCAGGAGTTTTCACTATTATCATATTAAGCTATTTGTCTTATACTCCATAAAAGAATACTAGGAGAAGGAAAGTTAGTTAAGCAATCAGGCACATCATTCAACACTCGAAATAAAGAACGAACAAGAATGAAGATTTAAGCCGACATGGGTGAGTATGATGTGTGTTATCAGACGCACAGTACATGAATTTCACAAGAGTCACAGAGAACGACAAATGATGAGAACCTATTACCAGTTTTAAAAGAATCATACATTTTTGTAGGGGTAGGACCAAAATTTCAAAGTAAGTTAGTTAAAATTTAAGTGGCAGGAATCTCTTAAAAACAAGAAAATTTTAATTGAGAAATTTTAATATTCGTGAAAAGCACATACAGCACTTGAGAAGCTTAGAACAATATCGGGAAGAGGGACGGCTGATCATCTACATGGATGAAACTTATATACACTCAACACATACAAAACCTGAAGCCCGGAGTGACGACAGTGCCGATGGGTTGAAAACACCTGTGTCCAAGGGTCAACTGCCCATTATCAATACTTACAAAATGCAATTGAGGTTGAAAATATTCGCAAAATGCCATTTAGGTCAAAAAGACTTACAAAATGCGATTGAAGTTTGAATAATACACCTTCGCAATATTCTTCATGTAATAGTACATAACGCCATGGCCTACATATATAAAAATCCAACATGGCGACCATCCGAAATATAAGTTCTCAATATCTACGAATCTATTACTGCAATCAAACTGAAATTTTGTATTTTGATAGAGGCAATTAACATGATACATGAAAATAGGCTGTTTAGTTCTTCACTGAACTGAACTTCAATGAATACAGATGGTTACTCTGCTGTGATTTAAAAGTGTGCGGTATCATATTGGGGCAGCAAGAAGGATATACAAAGTTCCCGTGTTTTATGTGTGAGTGGGAGACTCGGGACAGGGATCGTCACTGGTTAGTGTCTGAGTGGCCCAAGAGGAAACAGTTCGTGGCTGGAGAAAAAATATTGTAAATCGTCCATTACTTGATCCTCAAAGTGTGTTATTGCCCCCTTCACATATGGAATTGGGAATTATGAAGCAGTACATGATGAGTTTCGATAGAGGTACTCCCTGATTTCGGTACCTCTCGGCGGCGTAGTATACGAGATCTTTCGAATGTTTACAAATATCGTCACCTGTGTGTGTAACGAAGTTGATAATTCTAGCGCTGCCATCTCAGCACTTTCCAATAAATGAAAACAAGCAATGAAATGAAGATTCATACAATTAGAATACAAATCATAAAGTGTTCACAGCTGGTAGGAGAAATACAACAAGCAACTATGGAGTGTCACTACTCCGAAGGTTTAATGCCTATCCAGCACAAATAACACCGAGTATATATGACTAACTTGCCCACCACATTTATTCCCTTGGCGGCGCTGCCTACCGATCGAAAAACACAATATGGCGTTTAATGCTGGGAGTACGCTACTCCAAACTTTGCCCAGCGATTGAAAAACAGGCCCTATGTATATGCCTGTTAGAAGCATAATAAATCCAAATAAATAATAAATAATACAAATCACTGCAGATGATTATGTAGGTGTGTGGGATCCATATCAATCATACAGTACTTAACAAATGGGTTGGAAGGTAGGAAGTTCCTTTTGGAAATAAATGTATTCTATAAATCCACTATGAAAATACCCAGAAAAAGTGCAAGTGACTCTAAAACAACCGTCAAATTATTGTACAACCTAAAATTAATTCTACATCCAGTCAGCACATTCAACTTGACTTTCCTTGATCAATGAATAAACACTGCAGGGAAGAAACATAAGTTTTACTATTTCCTTGAGATGAATAAACTTCGATATACTGTATTTATCCATATTCTTGATTTTACGATTGTCTCAGTAATACCGAAATGAGACAAGGAAGTCTGTAATGTTTAGCATCCCTGTATAGAGGATCCCATAAAGAGACAAAAATCCATACTCTGAAATAAGAGATTGCCATTGGATTAATTCCGTGTAGACAGGCCTAATGGTGAGTCCAATAGCAATGAGAGTGCAACAACTTCTGCAGCTTGAAACCATGTGGTTGTGTTCAATTAGTGTATGAGTAGTTTTGAGATGGAAATCGGTAAGAAGGTTGGTGGGAGAAAGATCCAGCATAGCCAAAGCAGAGTAATAATGGTCAATGTTTACAAAACACATGAAACAAGAAGCCAAGAATGGAGGGGCGATAAATTTAAGTGTGTGGCAAAAGCAACTGGTGTGTCCTTAAGCAAAAATCTTATATGATAATAGGGGAAACTCTCGCCACTTAACATGCAGAGCAGGCAACAGTGCATAGTGCTACCATCTAGCAGCTCGAATAGACTACTATTGGAACGAAGTATTGAAGTAATTCAACCCACAGATTACCTACTACAGGTAGCCGACAGCCATGCTAATTCTTGGCACCTAAGCCTTCAGCGCTATCTGGTGTTCGACCGCGGTACTAGTTGAGCACGGCCGTGCGGGTAGCCTACCCCACCCCTTCCCCTCGTTCCGCTAAATATTCTCGTCCTAACTGCTCTGCCCACTTCAATGTTCCAAAAATCACAATCTTCCCAATACTTATAGCACACGTTTTTAAGTGTGGAGATAATAATATGATCTACACGAAATAAATCACATTCAAAATAGCAATAACAGTTTTTTTTAATAATACCAAAATGGGAAATTGTGAATTCCGGAACTCTGAAATGAGCAATCACAGCATTTAGGACATGACCTCATCAATAATTTACATGTTTACATTTCTTTCAGTTGCAATTGGAGCATATTGCATTGACAAGAATTAGGCTACTATAAGGTCTGCAGCATATTATTACTCAATTTAAAAAAAATGGTCCCTTCCAATTAACCACTGTAGGCCCAATTATAACCGATTAGTTCCGAGATTAAACTAGAAAGGAAAAGTACTGGGAAGGGAGAATATTCATATCTTAAAATGCTTGATGCTGTTCGCAATAACAGGAAAATTTTAAGAGAGAATACTAAGGAAATAGGTGGTGTAACCTGATCCTCATCACACTAAAATTGTTAGTGTAATTAATGCCAAATTCATTAGTTTCAGAAAAATAATTGGATATCACAAAATTTATATACAGTAGTTCATTTGATATTCCCTTTAAAATATATCCAGTCCACCAATTTTGAAGGGTGAAATACAGTAAGTACATGTACATAAACAAATTTCATGGCACACTAATACAGTAAATTCTATGACATGCTGTGAAGGGGAAAGGAGAAATAGGACTTTCAATGAAAAACAAGAAACACACTCAATACTGCTAGAAATCATCATGTTTTATTTAAAAAGTTTGTCAACTAAGAAAAAATAACAGGGAGAGCCAAAATCAAACTTAGCAAAAATACAGTAATCAAATCTGGTCCTTTTAAAAGTATGTGTTGAGGCATGTTCTTCTTTCTTGCCAAGGTATAACGGTAGGCTACAGCACATGATAATGGACCTATTACCTCCTTGACGCCATGGCTGACACCGATGAACCGCAAATTCCTACAACACATGCAAGTTTGTATGTTGAAACAGTTAACTTAATAAATGTGTATTGCTTGAAATGGATGAACTTGAATTTGCTGTTATGTGTATGTTTGCACCTACTATAACTATATTTTAAAAGAATCTCTTATTGTAGAATCATTGTGTTTTTGATATTAATTTTAGGGCTTTTGATAACATATTCATTTAGCCCCATGTATTTGGAAGTGTATAGGATTTATATGATAATCTCTGTTATTGTGGTATCTGTAGTAGTGTGTAAGCTATACTTTCTGTAATTCCGATGAGGACTGGAAAGGTGGCAGCCATAGTTAGGGACATTTATTTTTAAGAATTTCTAATAATATGTACTAAAATGAAATTGAAATACCAACAGGAACAGTTACAAATTCCCTGTCCACTCAGCCAAGATATTCTGCAGATCTCTTCTGTGGGCCTCAACATTATTTTATTTTATTCCTTTCCTGATGGAAATCCGGTAGTACCTTATTTCAACTCCTGGGGCACCTCCCCAAGCCTGTCCCTTATAAAGCTACACACACTACTACAGTCATCACATAATCGGAGCAATTCTACCCACACCCAACTGCATGGGGCTGATGACCAAGATGTCCCAAGCCCATAAAATGAATTAACAGCAGACAAAATCAAGTCATTATGTTATTTTGTGTTGTGTTGGATTCTGACACATGTATGCGTTTGACAGAGTGCCATTTAAGCTCATGAATAGGAATGAATACGACTACCCTACTTGTTTACGGATTTACAGGAGGCAGTCAAGATAGGAATTACCTAGAAATTTATATTCTGTATGTGTGGGAACTCATGATAAACCACTTGCTGGGTGGCTAAGCAGAGAATCAAACCCAACATTTCCCGGTTTACCTCACTAGGCTGTGTGTACCCTGTTCTTACCCTCAGACTAGAATTAGATTTCTTGACATTCAGCAATCAAACATAGACCCCAGAAGTGTCAACCAAGAACTATACCACCTGGTTGGTCTCATTTATTTTTAAGAATAATATGTACTAAAAAGAAATTGATCCAAGTTATTTATTTTTACTGTGCTTCGAATGGAGGTTGCGGCGTTGTGTATAGTGCAGCCATTATATCCAATGTTGCAATGAGTAAATGTTTCCCGATATTGGTATAGGACACATTACCTGTATGTACTCTGAATAAGTGAAGCAATAGAGCAATACTTAATTAAATTACTAGAACTGAAAGTACCGGTAACAATTCCATAGCCAAAATTGTGACGTGCCTTTTATTTCTTAGTTGTTTTGCAGAAAATACCGTACTAAGAGTGTAGAGTTGAAATACAACTTGAACAAGAACACGACAGCCTAGAATAAATACTCCCGAGACACGACAATAGAGCACTTTAGAACAGTAACGAGAGCGAACTTTCAGTGGAGATGTTGGCAACCATGTGAATACAAACAATTTATGACCAGAACGTAAAACTATACCAGCACTCAGAGCATGTTAAAACAATTGGGATCAGTTCAGTCGTTTGCAAACGACTTGTTTATGTTACGGTGAGTAGTCGTTGAATTCATTCGACTGTTTTCTAAAAGCAGTCAAACAAGTCGATGGTTTTAACTTTTGTCAGTCGACTGCTGATGCCCATCTCTACAAACCAATTGACAACCAGAATCAATTTGAGCGTACACACCCTCCGACTTGCTAAAATGCTATTAATATTGGATCCCAATATAAAATATTTTCTGATTTAATTTTCCTGGAAAATCTATTCTATGTTTGCATCGATCATTACCATCACGCTATGGGGAGAATTTCATAATAATTTTCTTGTAATTCATTTATCACGCGGTAGAATAAATGAAATTCAATCATAAAATAAATAGAACTCTAAGCCATAATTGGTAAGCCCATGTTTAAGTTGTGTAATAATTCAAGAATGCACCCAATTCTCATTAAAAGTGTATAGACTGTGTTAAGGAGTTCAAACATAACCTAAATATTGAATGCTTAACATTTCCAATGAAATGACATACATATATATTTGGACAACTGGACGTAGGCTATTTCATTGAAAGAATCTACGAACAAGAAACTGTATAAAACTATAGGCACCTACAGCCGTCAAGCTGTCCTCACAGTACCCGCTGGAGATTTACATCACCACTCTATCTGTACGGTACCTCGAGATAAGCCTAAGTGCGCCAACTGTGAGGGAACACACAAACTCTTCCATCCCTGCCCTCATGTCTTTGCCACTAACCCCCCCTCCCACACAGCACGCCACTGCTCTGACACAGTTGTTAGGCCTGCTACAACAACTCTCAGCCATAACCCTGTAAACTACAGCTAAACCAAGCCCAGAACCCCCTAATACACTTCATTTGCAGAGCAATAAAATCCATAAAACAACTCCGCAACGAGCTTCACAAAACCTAAACTATAAACGAAAAGACTACTCCACAAACACCAAAATCAGTAAACCTCCCTCATTTCAGCCACACTACACCTTAAACAGACATAGAAAGCATAGTCATGACCCCTTCATGGAGTAGGCTATTGTCTAAACACGATCATGTCTCCAACTTTACTGAAGACTTCATTAAATTCTATTAAAAATTCATAAACTCATTCCACAAATCTTAAAATCAGTATACATCCCTCATTTCAGTTACTCTATTCAATAAACAAACATAGAAGGCGTAACCATGACCCCTTCATGGAGTAGGCTATTGTCTAAATCTGACCACGCATACTACAACCTTACTCTAATTCAAAATTACAGCCAAATGATCCATCTGACTGGGAGGCTTGCCTGGGATGATGGGCCAGAAAACCGGGAGTTAACATTTCCAATAACTTGGACAACTGGATTTAGGCTATTTCATTGAAAGAATCAACGAACTGTATAAAACTATAGGCACCTACAGGTATACTTAACTTATTAATTAAAGCTCTACAATAAACATACAGCACAATGAATTGTAGCATGAAGTTATCCTGAAGAAGTCGTTTGATTAGAACGACTACTTAAATTCGAATGATTCCATTCGCTTGGAATTAGTCCTTTGCCAACGACTTGTTTCATTCCAATGATTTCCAACGATTGCTTTGGGATCAGTCGTTTACAACGACTACTTCAATTCGAATGATTCCATTCGCTTGGAATTAGACGTTTGCCAACGACTTGTTTCATTCCAATGATTTCCAACGATTGTTTTGAGATCAGTCGTTTGCAAACGACTTGTTTATGATACGGTGAGTAGTCGTTGAATTCATTCGACTGTTTTTTAAAAGCAGTTGAATAAGTCGATTGTTTTAACTATCGACTAATTCGACTGTTTTCAGTTGACTGCTGCCCATCTCTACACACAACTAATTTTCTACACCAGCCGCTACTGAGCACGAGCTGTGACTGGCTTAGACATTAGCATCCTACGTGTTGAAAAATATTGTAAGTAACGTGTAGGAATAAAATACTACCTATAGGTATGTCAACCATTACATTGGCATATAATCATCATCATCATGTTTTTCAGTCAAGCGACTGGTCTGCCCCTACAATGAGTCTTCTCCACGTTGTTCGGTCTTGTGCTGTCCTTTTGACCATTTCATAATTTCGTAGGCCAGAGCTATGTAGGAAAGATCTCATGAAAGTGTTCCGTGGCCTCCCGCGAGGGCGTTTTCCGGGTATTTTTCCTTCTAGAATGTCGATCATCAGGCCACCATGTCGTAACCTGTGGCCAAGCCAGGTGGATCTCCTTCTATATATCTGGCGGATCATTTGCCGTTTTTCCTTTATTCGATCCAGCACCGTTATGTTGGTCATTTTCTCTACCCAGCTGATCTTTTCCATTCGGCGCCAACACCACATCTCAAACGCTTCTAGTCGTTTAATGTCACCTCTATTCATTGACCAGGTCTCACTGCAGTACATTGCAACTGGCCATATGTAGGTCTTAACCAGTTGTTTTCTAAGGCTGAGGGACATCGAGCGTTGACAAATTAATAAATGAATTATATTTATCTTGTATCTATCTATCCCACGATATAACATAATACAAGGTGAAGAGTCCTTTAAAACAAATTGTTTACTGTGATACTGGAAGAAACAATACAACACAGTGGTAATAGTTCTAGCCTGCACCTATTTGTTAATAAAATTTCATGTGATTTCACTCAGATCTCTGTTGTAGTGGCTTATTATATGTGCACCTTGTAACTTAATAGTACATTATGCAACGAGCCTATAATGACAATAATTAAGACACGAGTTTTATAATTTCCATACGAGTGTCTTAATTACAATTATAGACGAGTTGCATACGACTGTTTATGTTCGACGATAATTATAACTATTTTATGTTCGAACATAAATATTCATAAATATCTGTCGAGATTTCACCAGTTTTATATACTGAACAGAGCGCATGGGATGCAGAGAATACCTTGTATTTGACCATGGCCTCCTGGAATACCTCACTATGACACTCGCCACGCAGTGAAATTTAAAATAGGGGGCCATGGAAGTGAGCGCAGGTGCGATGCTATCCTCACCTAATTGGTCACACAACTGTTTCTTGAGCTCTGATTGGTGGGAGAAACTGTATCATAATGAAAACTTGTACTATAATGAGCCTCATTATAGTACAGTTTTCTGACATAATATTTACATTTCGCCAGTGTCGAACATAAACATATTAACCAATCTTTTTTCCACTGTTTTATGAGTTAACACCACATCAAAACTGATGAGGATTTATTTTAGTTGGACACAGAAGCTTATTTATTAATGTAATAGACATCTATGATTGATGAAACCCATAAGATTGCCTCTCTCACCTTTCAGAAAATAACTAAAATTTTAATTCTGCGATTAATGTAACTAATCCACATGTGTTTCTATTACACAACAATTAAGGGTAACTCCAGCATATCTTCTAGATTTTTGATGTGTCTGGTGAGTGGTTTTGTTACTGCTTCTGCAGGTATGACCCTTCTGAAAGATGTCTCATCATTTCTAATTCTATTCTTAATCCTCTGCCAGAGGAGAAATAGTTTTGCAACGCATGAATACAGTGCTGTAGCTGCTGAATTTTCTAAAAATAATTATGGAATGATGGGAAGAAAAATAAATATAGCCTATTCTAAAATAACAACATACGCATAAAATGAAACCATTCTGATGAACTTAATATGCTTCAAATTCAGAGTACAAATGCGTTCACCATTTAGTGCTTCGTTCGTTTGTATATTTGGACCAAAATGTAGACCTCTGAAATAAATTTTAATGTTGGACTTTGCTCCACAGAACAAGAGCACACAGCCACCCATAGGACCAGTGTGTGTTAAGATTTTAGAACCTGTAATTACAGTTCTACATCAGTAATGGCATTACTACATATTCGACCAACTGAATACTTGCCACTGCACCAGTAACTAACATGTGCAAGAACTGATCTTTTTTGAATACGGTACCAATAATTTGAAATTCAAGGAAGGGGAAAATATTAAAGCTTAGACACGTTGCCATGAGCCATGACATTTTTAATCTAGCGCAATGTAAAATGAATTATTAACACTCCTCAAGAACTTGAGTACACATATGCAATAGGCTCATGGTACTGTATGTATCTCTGCAAGATGTAATCAACATAGACGGCAACATAGACTCTTACCTGGTCATTTCTCAGGAGAGTAGGCCAAATTGCCACATTCATCTGCTATTTCGAGAACAGCAATTTACGATTTGTTTGTTCACAGAATTTGGTAGGCCTACCTGTGGAATAAATAATAGTGAAAGTGTAATTAATATGTCAAGTAGAATATCGCCTGTACACTGCGTCTAATATCAATTCAAAACTAGGCTACCGGTACGGTATATTTTTCACAGGCACTACAGAAACATGTTTTCACTTAAACTCTTAAAATAAGCGCACTTACTTGGCGTAGCAGAAGAAGAACTGTTCACTTCTCATTACCAAGAAGACGATTTGATGAAAGAAAGATGAGAAAGAACACAACATTAGCTTATTATAAAATATTAATATAGGGCCAATATTGTTTACACCAAGCACGACATAAACAGAGCGTCCATGTTGGTCAATGCCGCCAACCCAGTAGAAATAATGTTTATTTAATGATAAGTGCCGTAATTATCGTCGGTGAGCAAGATAATTGCAAGGAAATGTCAATTAGGAATTATGTGTATATTTATTGACTAAATATAGGGATATATTTGCAATTTAATTACAACGTGTATCATGCATATGTTGGCAAGACGATATACAGCGCTCCATATGGCTGGCCGCGCAACTACACCAATGGTACCAAATAATCCCTATCTGGTTGACACCCCCTGATTCAACCTGTGGAGACTAATGATATAACTTTTTTTATTATTATTATATATATATTTTATTATTATTATTATTATTTTTTTTTTTTTTTTTTTTTTAATAACTCAACATCATCATCATCTTGCACAGTTTCCAGCCACTGGCCGGGTCTGTTTGGAACACAAGCCTCTCCAATGTCTACTGTCTTCCCACCATCTCTCAGCCTCCACCCTTGTCCAGTCTTCTCTCTTCTTCACGCTTTCTTCCACCCCCTTCAGCCACCTGTCTCTCGGTCTCTTTCCTTCCCACTTCGTCTCGTGTATCCTCCTGGATATCCTCTTCTCCTCCATTCGTTTTACATGTCCATACCATCTAAGTCTAGATTTCTCCATACCATCCTGTAGTGGTTCCTCCTTCATTAATTCTCTGGTCCTCTCATTTCTTATTCTGTCCAACTTTGTAGCTCCAATACTGCTTCTCAAGAACCTCATCTCACTGGCCTGTATTTTGCTCTTCTTCCTTCCTTTCATAACCCTGTCTCCGAGGCATACGTCAGGATAGGGACATAATACGTCCGATATATAATCCTTTTGCTGTTCTGAGGGACATCCTTGCTCCATAACATGCTTCTCACACTCCTCCGGAATGCTTCTGCCTGTCTCCCCCGCTCATTTATTTCTCTATCGTTTCTTCCATTATCTTGTATCAGGCTTCCCAGATACTTGAAACTCTCCACTTTCTTCAGTTGTTCCCCACCAATTGTTATTCCTGTTGTGGCTCTTTCCTTCTTCCTTGTTGTGATCACCATCTCACTCTTATTTATGATAAATTTCATCCCATATCCTTGTATTATTCCTTCCCACACGTCCAACTGTTCCTGTACCTCCTCCTCCCTGTTTCCCCAAATCATCTGCAAACTCCATTGCTTTCATCTTTCCTTCCCCAATTACTTGTGCCACTCGGGTCATTATGTCATCCATCACCACAATGAAAAGTAACGGTGACAGTGCACTTCCTTGTTTCAGGCCGTTTCTCTGTTCCAACCAGTCCGATCTCTCTCCTCCCACTTTCACACAGCTCACGCTTCCCTTGTACATCTCCTTTATCCTCCATATAGTCCATTTTTCTACTCCTCTATCCTCCAGGGACTTCCATGCTTTGTTTCTGCATACACTGTCATATGCTTTCTCTATGTTCAAGAATGCCATCAGTAGATTTGTTCCATACTCATAGTGCTGTTCTTGTAACTGCCTTACAGCAAAAATTAAATCCACTGTGGACCTTCCTGCTCTGAAGCCATGTTGTTCTTCCCTCATCCCTCCTTCTATCCTTGTCCTAATTCTCCTTCCCAAAACGTTCACAAACATCTTTGCACAATGACTCATCAGTGTTATTCCCCGATAGTTTCTGCATTTTGCTCTACTACCTTTCTTGAATATCGGGACAATTATTCCCTTTTTCCAGTCCTCTGGGGTCTTCCTTTCCTTCCATGCTGTCCTCATCACTCGGTACAACCATTGTATCCCCACCTCTCCTGGTGCTCTCACCATCTCCACACTCAACTCATCCACACCCGGTGCCTTCCCTCCTTACATCTTGTTCACTGCATCTTCCACTTCTTTCCATGTTAAGTCCTTTTCTGTTTGCAGTTCATCTTCCTCTTCCCCGATTTCTTCCTCCTCGCCGTGGTTTCCATTTGGGTTCAGGAGTTCTTCAAAATATTCTTTCCACATTTTCTTCAGTTCTTCCCTCTTTTCTATCTCTTGTCCCCTTGATAATGAGATAAAGATACTCTTTGGCCTATTGTAATATTTTAATATCAATTTTAAACTAAGAATTTGTTCTGCACACGATCTATTCCTTCTGAAACCACCTTGGAACTCGCCAAGCTGTGGTTCAAGTCTGTTTAGAAGTAATTTGGCAAATATTTTATATGTGACATACAACAATGAGATCCCCCTATAACTATTGACATCAATTTTTGAGCCTTTTTTATGTAGTGGATGATTTAAGGCAATTAACCAGTCTTCTGGAATTGCTTCCTCAATCCAAATTTTCTGAAATAGATTTGTCGTCGCTATTAAAAATTCATCATCTACAAGCTTCCACATTTCTGCAATTATTCCATCCTTGCCTGAGGCTTTATTATTTTTAAGTGAGTTGATAATATCTTTAACTTCGTTTACATCTGGTGGCGTGGAGTCAGAATTTTGTGTTGTAAATTTGAAACTCAAGTTGTCTGTCGGTTTTGGACAATTTAACAACTTCCCAAAATACGCAGCCAAGATATCACAATTTTCCTTGTTGTTTAATGCTAGCGTACCGTACCATCTTCCCTTTTGAAATTTAAACTCGGCGCTGAATATCCAGTGATTTCATTCTTAAATGCTCTATAAAATAATCGTGTGTCATTTTTCTTAAAATTGTCGTCCATTTCCATTATTTGGTCCTTCATATATTTTCTTTGAATCGATTTTAAAGTCTGGTGGGCCATTTTCCTTAATCTTTGTACTTCCTCTAAATTTTCTGGAGTCTTGTTCCCGTTCCACTTGTGCCAAGCACAATGTCTTTCTTTGATCACTCTTTCACATTGTTTATTCCACCAAGCATGTTTCCTATAAAAGTTCAACGGTGCAATTTCCTGAGCTGGTTCAAGAAGGTTATTAGTAACATCATTCCAATTGGTTGGTCATATGTACAAATATGTATTTGCACATTGGGCACTTTTCTTTTAATAATAATTGGTTGGTATTTTAAGTTTTCCTTGAAATTCTATCCTTTCTTCATTTGTAAGAACCTCTCTATTAATTTTTGGAATTTTGATTCTAGTTGTATTTTGTTTGCGTGTAAAAGGTATGAAATTCATCTTGATTTGAGAAAGTTACATCTGAAGTTACATTAATGGATTTTCTGACCTTAACGTTTTGGATTTCTTTGTAACAATTTCGAGAGATAGCTACATGATATAGTTGGAACTCACCCACGTTTTCTTTTTACTTGGTTTTGCTTTAAAATGTGTGGACATAATCTTTAAGTTTAGATGTTCACAGAGTTTAACCAATCTCTCACCATTCCTGTTGGTTCTATTGTGAGCGGGATATTTACCTATTATATCATGTCTTTTATGGAAGTGATCTTCATAAAAATTCAAATTTTGGAAAAACATGATTTTTCAACAATGAAAACTCTGGGTGTGTGGTTTTTTTTTTTTTTTTTTTTTTTTTTTTTTTTCACGGAAAACTCAGCCCCTAAGTTCAAGGGCGCCATTTTATATTTTTGGGGGGCGTTTGTTACGGGGCTTGCTCGGTTGAGTCTCCATGTTCCCAATGCGGTCATTTACTTTTATGTTTTAGCTTAGCCTATCCTTACATTTACTTTATTCTCTTAAGACCGTCTTTAGTGCTTCCATAGCTCAGATCCGGCACAGAATTTATACAAGATGTATAACACAATTTACACTCGCCAAATCAATACTTTACTTTACTAAAAATACTATAGGTACATGTTTCGGAAACTTGATATGTTTCCTTCTTCAGCCCATATGTTGGTGTGAAACATCATATGACATCGAAATCCTAACCAAAAATAAAATAAAAATACAGTACGTAATCATAGTCCGCTAGCTCATGGTTTTCGGGGCATGGTGCATTCTCCTACTCTATGATTCACCTATTTTGGATCAAAGCATAGGATAAAACTCAACTGAATATCAAATTCAAAATATAAAAATTATTTAATGTTAATCAAAACTAGGTGCTACAACACACAAATTTTCAATGAAATGTTCACACTTGCCCTTAAATGGACAAGGAATCATAAAACTGAACCACAATAAACAATAATTAAGGTTCCAAACGAACCTGACAAAAATCAACATAATTCTCACTTCCATAAAGCAGGTTCCTTAAACTGCACATATGAGCTCCTCTGGGCTCTTAAGTTTATATTTACACAGTTATTCATCTTCAAAATAAAGCACTCTTAACTCCCAATTTGGAGTTTTTACTTCACTTGTGCTAATCTATATATATAAAAATCAATTTTAGTTGATAGTTTGTCTGTCTGTCTGTGGGTGTGTATGTCTCCTATGTGTTCATATACCATTCATCCGATTGCGATGAAACTTGGGTGAGATGTTGAGTACACTCCAAGGAAGGTTTCTGACTTAGTAAATCCATTTTACAATAGGTAGCGCACGCGTAGATTCAACAAATGAGCGACGATGCGCAAAGCGTTTCAACAAAGTCCCGTATGTGTTCGTATACGATTTGTCCGATAGCGATTAAACTTGGGTGAGATGTTTTGTACACTTACGTGAAGGTTTCAAAATTAGTGAATACATTTCACAGTAGATAACGCACGAGTAGATTCAACAAATGAGCGACGACACGCAAAGCGTTTCAACAAAGTCCCGTATGCATTCATATACTATTCGTCCGATAGCTATGAAACTTGCGTAAAATGTTGTGTACACTTCAGGGAGATTTTCTGGCTTAGTAAATCCACTTTACAATAGGCAGCGCACGAGTAGATTCAACAAATGAGCTACGACACGCGAAGCATTTCAACAAAGTCACGTATGCGTTCATATACCATACGTCCGATAGCGATGAAACTAGGCTGAGATTTTGTGTGCACTCCAGGAAAGCTTAGTAAATCCCTTAAAAAATAGGTAGAGCACGAGTAGAATCAACAAATGAGCGACGACGCGCGATGTGTTTCAACCAAGTGTCATATAAGGTCATATACCATTCACCCGATAGCGATGAAACTTGGGTGAGATGTTGTGTACACTCCAGGGAAGGTTTCTGGCTTAGTACATCCATTTTACAATAGGTAGCGCACCAGTAGATTCAACAAATGAGCGATGACACGCGAAGCGTTTCAACAATGTCCCATATAAGGTCATATACCATTCGTCTGATAGTGATAAATGTTTGGTGAATTGTTGTGTACACTCCAGGAAAGGTTTCTGGCTAAGTAAATCCATTTTACAATACGAAGAGCACGTTTAGATTCAACAAATGAGTGACTACGCGCGAAGCGTTTCGACAACGTCCCGTATACGTTCACATACCATTCATCCGATTGCGATGAAACTTGGGTGAGATGTTGTGTACACTCCAGGGAAGGTTTCTGGCTGAGTACATCCATATTACAATACGTAGCGCAAGAGTAGAATCAACAAATGAGCGACTACACACGAAGCATTTCAACCAAGTCCCGTATGCATTCATATACCATTCGTCCGATAGCTATGAAACTTGGGTGAGATGTTGTGTACACGTCATGGAAGATTTCTGGCTTAGTAAATCCCCTATAAAATATGCAGCGCACAAGTAGATTCAACAAATGAGGGACGACGCGCGAAGCGTTTCAACAAAGTCCCGTATAAGGTCATATACCATTCTGCCGTTAGCGGTGAAACTTGGGTGAAATATGGTGGACACTCCAAGGAAGGTTTCTGGCTTAGTAAATACATTTCACAGTAGGTAGCACACGAGTAGATTCGACAAATGAACGACGACACACGGAGCGTTTCAATACAGTCCCCTATGTCTTCATATCCCATTAGTCTGATAGGGATGAGACATGGGTGAGATGTTGTGGACACTTACGTGACGGTTTCTAACTTAGTAAATACATTTTACAGCAGGTAGCGCACGAGTAGATTCAACAAATGAGTGACGGGGCGCGAATCGTTTAAACAAAATCCGGTAAGCGTTCATATACTATTCATCCAATTGCGATGAAACATTGATCAGTTATTGTGTACCCGCCAGGGAAGGGGACTAGGTTAATCCATTTCACAATAAGTAGCGCAAGAGTAGATGCAACAAATGGGTGACGACGCGCGAAGCGTTTCAACAAAATCCCCTATTGCGTTCATATAACCTTCTTCATTTGCGATGAAACCTTGATGGGTTATTGTGTACATGCCAGGGAAGGGTTTCGACTTAGTAAATCCATTTCTCAATAGGTAGCGTACGAGTAGATTCAACAAATGAGTGACAGCGCACAAATCGTTCAAACAAAATCCCGTATACGATCATATGCCATTCATCCGATTGCGATGAAACTTTTGAAAGTTGTTGTGCTCGCTCCCACGAATGGTTCTAAATTAGGAAATCCATTTTACGATAGCTTAGAGGCAGTTAACGGAAATTGAAAAACATGTTTTGTATCCAAAAGCACTTCAAGAAACAGAATTTCAACGCCAACACTTTCTTTGATTGGCATTGCAACTCATGCCGGGTACAGCTTGTTTGTTTATAACAATTACATTTCATTGGGTCCACTTGAGCTTTAAATCATCATCCCTCTCCATACAATTCTACAAACTTGGTGTTGCCGGAAAGAACTCAAAGAATTCAAATTAGGAAAGACTCCCCAGACTATCTTAATATTTCCATTTACTCGGGAGCAATATTTATGTTATCAACAATAAGGGATTTTTACAGTAATGTTATGACGATTATTTTAGCTTATACGGTTTCTGAACGATTCTCATCAAGAAATAGTAATAATTGGATCTCGGCGCTGATGACCGGATTATCTCAAACATTTATAACTTCCACACCGCATAAAAGCAGGCTGTCCCGGGCCTACCACAAAGCAATGGTGACCTTCAGTGCTTGTAAAAGTGCTTCACGCTTATTTACGAGCGAGGGTCGTATGGCCCCCAGCTCTCCGACGGGATGTCCTACACTCCAAACAACTGGCTACTACAAGCTTCATTTCTTTAAACTCTAAAAAATACACACACTAGTTCTATTCATCATTAAATTACGCGGCCATATTTATCCGCTTGTACTGGCTCAGGTGAAATCATTGATTGCGAAGTATCCTCGTTGGTGGGTATAACATCCATATATCAATAATAAAAGGGGCTTTCAACGTCGATGAACTTGAGTTCATAAAATAAGTCCTCCTCCTAGGCTATATTCCATTTTGGGAGGTCTTACCGACATTGATACAGGGGTGGGATCATTTAACACCTATCCTCCTTAATTAGCGACTTCTGGGCGGCCACAATGCACTGTCCCCTGCGCTTTACACAAAATATACAGCACCCGTTTCCAAATTTGCCTCAATGCTAACACATTCACTTCAACATAAGCGCACCCAACTACACCTGGCACGAAATCACAGCAATCATTGGCGCGAAAAATCAAATAAGCTATCCTATCGCTTGTTACAATAGTATTTGTGTGATATTTTCGAGCAAGATAGTTACTACTTGAACTTCATTTGATCTCCGTCTTATTACATTATTTGCACTTATAATTTGCCTGGCATAATTATTAATTCATCTTTGACATTACTTTCATTGGAACATTTATTGTTCAACAATCATTTATTATTATTTATTCATGGAACCTTAACGGCTTCCAACTTTCATTACTATTATTGTTAATTCAACAATTACTTCATTACTGAAGGTTTTATGTTTTATTTCTTGCTTTAAAAGTATGTTACTTTACATTACATCACCATAGAATGTGATTTCAAAAGAATACAACTCCACTGAGTATTTATACATTTAACACTTAGTTAATTCATGATGAAGTTATCGTTCAGAAAACCGTGTGCTTCGTTTTATACACTTCATTCCATTATCCCTGTTTATATGAGAATACTTTCTCATATATTTATTTGCCCGAACTCTTCCCTCCAAAACAACACATAATCAAATTGTTCTACTTACATGATTTCCCGAGCTGCTGGCTCCAGGCTCCCAATGAATTAGCCTTATAGCCCACATTTTTGGGTTTTAAGGCATCATTTCATCATTCACAAAACTCGTGGTATATGCTGATTCTTTCGTAATATTTAACATTTTTAATACACTGATACCCTCTACTTGAGGTATAAAAATCATATTTATATTTAACACTTTATAACACTAAACATTTATAAAACACTTGAAAAATTATTGTTAACACTTGACAAATATTTATATACAAAATTTTCACTTTAAGCATGCAACAATGCCTTTTTCACACAATGTGGTTACACTTCCTACTTCACACGCTTTCAAACTTTTCTTCTTTTCTCCTCCTAAGGTGCAGATACTAGCTTTTTCCTCCCCTAGGTCTGACTCCTAGCTGGGTTGATTGAAAGTCTCGTTCGCAGTCTTCTCTTGACTGGTACGGATAATTTTATCCTACTCCTGTTTCCTTTAGTAATCGCCACTTTGTCAATCAATTTGCAAGTTAATGTCTTGCAGAAAGTCTCTGCTTGCTTCGGTCCTAGAGTCGCTGTTTATACTGTACTATTCGCTCTAACAATGTCTTTGCTTTTGTCCACGTTTGGACCTTATTTGTGAATATTATCGTATTCTAATCGTGGGACGATTTATGAAGTTTTCACTCTTTCCCTAAGCAGTTACTGCCCTGCTTTAGATTTCTCTGGCCTAGCAACACTTGAGCACTAATCTCCTAAGCACAGGAAGATTAGGCTGTTATCCTACGTTTTGACCCTGATACGGTTCTTTAACACACTGGATAAATTTAGAGTTTCACTACTCTTTAAAGTCTCGTTCACTGTCAAGATGTTTCGGTATTGTCTTCGATAACTGATTTTCTAACTGAAGCTTTACAACGCCTACGTTGGCTGAAGATATTTCTTGGCTTAAGTACAACACTTTGCCAAAGTCCAAAGACTGATTATAACTGTTCGCAGCACGACGATAGATTCCTTCTAACGAGGATTACGAAGATTCGATGTACGGTGACACAGCGTGACCATTCATGGTCTGATGAAGACTGCATGATTACCCTAGGGCTGGCTGCTTATTTATTCAAATCCTCTACAAATAAATTAGATTAGCTTCTTCTCAAAACTACTTTCTAAAATAAACGTCGTACCTTTTTTTTAAATTACCTTCTTGTTCCTCACGATCTAAACGTCTCAATGATACTAAAATTTCCGAAAATCGATCGTGGGAAAATTCATTTAAAAAAATTAAAATGCGCTCCTTTAGTATGTGGGTGTACATACTTTTTTCCCCCTCTTTAGGATGCTGGCTAGGTGAATCCCCCATTATGTAGTGCTGACACTGCGTTTCTATACTATTCAATTATTATACAATTTTATCACTCTCAAAATTCTAATTTCCAGTATGATTAACATTACCAGTGAGATCTTTTAAGAGAATCTTCTATCTCTGTTTATTCAATGGAAAGTTTCTTCCTGCGATTGCATCTCCCAACGCAAGCGGTTTTACTCATGTAGGCCGGGGTGATCTCATATGCGGCTTGCAAGTTGTAACTCAGATATTGCCTCATCGTTCATGCGTCATGCATAGGTGATCTCATCTAGCACTCTTGCTAGCTTTAAAACTGTACTGAAATCTTTTAGGATTTTCTTCCTTTCTTTACTTAAAAGATCCTGGATTCGAACCTTGTGCACCCCACATGGACACAATAGGAAATCAAATTCTGCTTTGTATCCACATTGTGAAGCCCATATTTTGAAATGATTTAACGACCTATATAATAATACTTACCACTCGCACTTGAGAGTAGTTCAGGTTTTCATTTAGTACTTTTTGTATTCCTTTCGTACATTTTTTTATAACGAGTAGGCCCTAAAATTTAAAAAAAACTCAAATATCAGCGTCGCGGAGAAGTGCCAAAAAGAAAGTCTCACATGCATGGCTCAAGAACTAATAGCTCTACTGACTAGGAATTTGCTTTAAAGAATACTTTCAACCTTATTATCCACCTTGTAACTCGTTCTTCGAGGCAACTATTGTCCAAAAATCAGTAACGATGGTGAAAATACTCTTGCAAAATATTTCGCTTAAATCGTTTCAGCTAATTTCATCTACTAAAAGCTCTGATTATGTGCTTGAAAGCAATCCCAGTTTGTGGCATGCGGTATATGAATCGTGCCAGCACAAATACATCACTGATTAGTCTATAAATGCCAAAATATGACAGTTTGAGTGACAAGAGTAAGACGGCAGTTCACTGAGAACTCCTACCGCGGGAATGTCACTTGGTCCGATACTCCACAGTCTCGTTCGATATTTTCTATTCTCTTCTGTTCACAAGGTAAAGTTTATCACTACCCATAATGCAACGTGCTTAGGGATGCTATTGAAATGGCAGTGGCTCAAGCATATTTCAAAGCGATCATAACAAAAAAAACTTTATTCTTGAATGTGAACATTATTTTTTCGTATGCCCGATGACTAGAGAATATTATTCAAACTGGTAGGAGCATTTTAGATAAAGAGAGTCAAGTATCCAACGCAAAAGTTCTCACTCTGTATGTTTGTGACATTTTCTCCCCGAGTATAAGAGTCTCCGTGGCTGAATTGGTTACGTATTGGACTCCTGAATGAAAGTACTGGGTTCGATACTTGGTAGGGGAAGTAATTGAAAATTATGTTTTATTGTTTGTGTTGACCGCTTTATCAGTATCTTACTACAGAAATGATACGACAGAACACAGTTGCATCACAGAGGCACTAGTAATATAGCGAGTGCATGAATTTTCAGGTTCGATTACGAGAACGTTACATAGTGCTTGAATGTAGCATTACACGAAAAAGACTTAATATGTACACCTCAAATAGAATTTTCTTTTGCTGAAATTTAATGACCAAATAATACAGACTGACGATCAAAATCTCCTTCAATATGTTATTAGGATGATATGCTCAATATAGTCTGGTAATTTGATACCGTTGAAGTTGAGTGGATTCATCCAATCTGCAGACTCCAGTCAATGGAATGAACACTTTCCTTTGAATCCTTACACAACAAGCCTGAGTGCCTTCAGGCAGCGCCATATTGCCCAAGCGAGAATAGACGAGAATGTCAAGAATTATAGTTATCGAGCCCACATTACCGATAATACCAGTTCCGGAACCAGCGGCTAACGACACCCGTCCTTCCCTGAAGGGCTTGTGCTACGCCTTGACCCTTGCAAGGGACATGCAGTGTTCGCCGTACACTTGTGACATTCGGCGATTAATGTCCATTTCCCCTACTCCGTCCGCTGTCAGAAACCGAACAACACCTCTTTGCTCTTCGGTTGACGACTCCATGTCACTGTTTGCAAAGCGACTGGCAGCGTTGGATGGTAGATCCATGTTGCTGCTCGCATTTAACGTGACGTGCACACGTGCCCTCTAGCGACGGGCTGTGACCTTCCACGCTCTGGTCGGAACCACACCTCGTTACACACGCCATAATTAGGCGATGTAGTCAACGGTTTGCGCATTCCAGCCTCCGGCTCGTTACTTTTCGAACGCACCTTATATATTTGTGCAAGAGTGTAATACATAAACATCGTACATTAATTAAGCCAAGTGAGCAGGATTTGATGATGATCGCTTATTGATCGAATCACATCATCCATTTAATCACCACCATCCTCCCCCAATTTTTGTACATAAAAGGGTGTATAAATACTGTTCTCCCGTCTAATGTAATTGGGCGCAATTTGTGTTGACCGACTGGAAAGCTTTCTTAAATTCAACTATGCAACACTGGAAATTGGCTTCTATTACTTTAATTTTCTTAAAGGCTAATAGGGCATGGAAATCACCTTAGTTGTTACTGGCTTTCCATTTAATAATGTGTTTATATACGTTAATAAAGTTTCTCACTTGGGTATTGCAGAAAAGAGAAACAAATATAGGCCTATATATTTCCTCATCCCACATCAGTTTTCTTTCTCTCTCTGTGTGTTTTAAATATTTAGGACTTGGCATGTTTCAGGTGAACGCAACATTTCCCTGCATAGAAATATAAGCGACTTCATCCACAGCACTATAACAACAGCAGCCCGTGATTTAAATACTACCAACCAGCAGCTGCTTCGTTCACAAGTTCAACTACAAGAAGCTGCAACCTCTCTGCACGTGTTTCAGACCCATCTGCAGCAACTCAGCACTAAACTTGCTACTGTCACATCTGCTTCATACCTACCGAGAATCAACATCCTTTCTCGTGTTTAAGTATTCCTGTCAGAGAATGTAATGTGCTTCTTGCTACAGCATGCTATACCATATTCTAATGAAACACAGTCTTTATAAGGAACTTCATGATTGAGATTTGAATTTGATGCAGAAATGGAGTGGAGATGGGAAGCTATGCGATAGTGTAGTGTTTGAAACTCAATATTATTTCTCTCTGTGTTGAGTGAAAATCGTAAAGAAAATGAAGTGGAAACGTGTGTTAAATCCATCTGGACCCCAGCCCAGACCACGACATGGTCATCGTGCTGTAGCTATAAAGGACTTGATTGTTGTTTTTGGAGGTGGAAATGAAGGCATTGTGGATGAATTGCATGTATATAACACAGCATCAAACCAGTGGTTTGTTCCATCCACTAAGGGAGATGTACCACCTGGGTGTGCAGCTTATGGCTGTGTAATTGATGGTACCAGGATCTTGATTTTTGGAGGCATGGTTGAGTATGGAAAATACTCTAATGATCTCTATGAATTGCAAGCAAGTCGTTGGGAATGGAGACGTCTAAAGCCCCGACCACCAAAGCGTGGCTTACCTCCTTGTCCTCGCCTGGGTCACAGTTTTACATTAATTGGTAATAAAGTATATCTCTTTGGTGGTTTGGCTAATGATATTGAAGATCCAAAGATTAACATTCCAAAGTACAGATATTTGAATGACTTGTATACTCTCGAGTTGCGCAGCAATAACACCACAGCCTGGGAATTGCCACAGACATTTGGACCTCTGCCATCGCCACGGGAATCTCACACTGCCATTGCCTACACAGATGATTCCACTGGATTTTCTCGACTGGTAATCTACGGTGGCATGAGTGGCTGCCGTCTTGGGGATCTCTGGTTTCTGGACGTAGACACAATGACATGGACCAATCCAAAAGTAGAAGGTATCCCACCGTTACCGAGGTCACTTCACAGTGCCACATTGATCGGCCACCAAATGTTTGTATTTGGAGGGTGGGTGCCTCTGGTAATGGATGATCCTAAGGCAGCTGCACATGAAAAGGAATGGAAGTGCACCAATACTCTTGCTTCCCTCAATCTAAAAACATTGTGCTGGGAGCAACTGATGATTGATGCTTTTGAGGATAACATTCCTCGCCCAAGAGCGGGGCATTGTGCTGTTGGAATTAATACAAGGATCTACTTATGGTCTGGAAGAGATGGATACCGCAAGGCATGGAACAATCAAGTTTGCTGCAAAGATCTGTGGTATTTGGAAACTGAGAAACCTGGCCAGCCAGGACGTGTGCAGTTAAGTAAAGCATCCACTAATTCTCTGGAAGTTAGCTGGCCGTCTTGCCCTTCAGCAGATGCTTACATTTTGCAGATCCAGCGATATGATGTGATGACTAGTACTTCACAGATGAGTGCCATGCCTGGAATTGTGTCTCTACCTCAGCCCACTCAGCCAACATCTCCTTTACTTTCTCATGCTCTCACGAATTCACTTGCTGAGACTCAGCCTTCACCTTCTCTCTTGACTATGGCTACTGGACAAACTTCTCAGACTCTATTGACTATGGCTGCAGGCCAATCACAGCCAACTATTTTGACCATGGCACCCAGTCAACCTGCTCAGACTTTGCTAGCCATGGCTCCTGGTCAGCAACCTTCACAAACTATACTCAGCATGGCACCTGGGCAGTCATCACCTACTATATTAACCATGGCTCCTGGGCAGCCATCATCAACCCTCTTGACTATGACACCTGGCCAGCCTTCACCAACAGTATTGTCTATGACTCCTGGTCAGGCCTCATCTGCCCTGTTGTCAATGACCTCTGATCAGTCTATTCCAACTTTGTTGACAATAGCACAAGGTCAGCCTCAGTCTTCATCAGATGAGTCAGAATCAATTCTGCCAAACTATCCATCAGAAGAAGAGTTAGCTGGTGTCCCACCTCTCTCTCTCAGCACAACAATGCTTGCTACTCAGCCAACCTTGACTCAGTCTCCAAATTCATTGACGTATCTTTCAAGTGTGTCTTCCAACGTTACACCAATTAATACAGCTTCTAAAGTCACTGTGCAAGTTACTTCACCTTCAAAACTGAATATTAGTTCTGCCCAGGTTTCCTCCAATGTTGAAAAGACTCCGCTGATAGTAACTTCCCGGAGCTCTGCTCCAAAATTTACTGCAGTGCCACTCAGCCCTGTTCGCACTGGAATTGGTATTAAAACTACTACCCCTATTAGTGCTCGAGGAAGCACAAATCAAATTAGAACTTCTACCCCTGTACAGAGCATACCAAATGCCTCGGAGACCCCATCTGAAACAGTGTCAGCACCGTCCACAGTTTCTTCACCTGCAGGGCAGCAGATGTCTGGTATACAGACTCTTGCAGCAGCTGCAGCTGCAACTCAAAAGATCAGTACAAATGGAACAATCACTTTACCAAATACTGTCAAAGTGACACCTGGTCCAGGTGGAACAATGTTAAAGACAGCCCAAACAACGCAAGTTAAGCCACAGATCATTCTGCAGAAACCTGGTGTAGGCCAGGCTAGTACAGGCACTCCTCAGATTGTGACACTGGTTAAAACTAGTCAAGGCATGACTGTGGCTGCAATGCCAAAAGGTGGTGTGATCCAGAGCAAACCAGGAACAACATTGCAAGGAGTAAATGCCAAGAATATTCCTCAAGGTGCCACCATTGTTAAGCTATTGGGAGCTGCAACCGGAGCTGCTGGGGGCCCCTCCAAGGTGCTGACAACAATGAAGACTGTAGCACCCAATGTGATGACAGTCGGAAAATCAGCTGCCCCTGGTGTTGCTGGAAAGCAGACTATTATGATCTCTAAACCTGGGCTAGTATCTGGTGTCCAAGGTAGCATAGGGAGAGGAAGTGGTTCTCAAATTATTGTTGTGTCCACAGCTGCTGGGTTGAAAACAATTCAGACTGTTAGTTCAAGTCAAGCAGGATCATCTCCAGGCACTCAGTTGTCAGCTGCAAGTACTGTTACTGGTCCAGGTGGTGTCAAGATGATTATGATGTCTGGTGCAATGGGAGGGGCTGCTGGTGGTAAGCCAATTACTTTTACTGTACCTGGACAGCAAGGCGGACCTCCAAGGACTCTTACCATTGCTACCAAACGTGCTGCTGGAGGACAAACTCAGTTCTTGGCTCTACCCTCACAAAGCCTTACATTAGGTGGCCAACCTTTGTTAATGCAAGTGACCACAGGAGATGGAGGTCAAAAAACTGTTAAGCTGGTTGCCAGTACAGCTGGAAATGTAGGAAATGCTGCAACTGTTGAATCTGTATCAGCTGCCCCAACAGTTGTCCCCACTCCAGCACCTGATGCATCGGCTGGCCAAAGAGTAATGGTTATATCGAGACAGCGCCAACCGTCCGCTACTCTAGCCTCTTCTGATGGCCCCGCCACCACAGATGCTGCTTTGGCAGCACTGGCTGCTGAAGCTGGCTTGTTAGACCCACCTATGGATAATGCAGGTACTGATGGCAATCCTGTAGAGAACGTAGGTCAGCATGATGATAAATCTACTGATCAGCTTCCAGATGACAGTTCAAACAGTGGACAACAGAGTGGTAACTTCCAAGATGTGAAGAGCACAAATGGCCAAGCAGGTGAAACCTCTGAAACGAACATGCAGGCAGAAAACTTGTATGATTCTAACTCACTGCTTCAGGACTCTGCTAGCTCAGCTCATAACAGTTTAAATATGACATCTATGCCAGAACTTCCTGCTGTTGATTCTTCAGATGCACCAACTGACAGTCAGCTGCAAACACCTACAAGTCCACAACCTGATGAAGGACTTGATCAAGAACCCAAAAATACTGTAGCGTCAGCAATTCATCTTGGGAATCCCCAGATTCAGAGTGGCAATGTGCAATTTGTTGCTGGCAACCAAGGTAGTGATGATAGAGAGAATAATAGTGGAGGTGATAATAGTCAAATAGAATCAGAAAATAATAATGATGCTCTGAGAGGAATGGAGAAGAGTAACGTACCTGAAGTGAATCCCAAATTGGTAGCCATTCAAATTAAGCCAGGTAGTTTAGAAAATGACCCACTTCGTACCCTGGCTTCAGCTGCTCTTGGCAGCAGTCAGCCTGGAAAAGAGAATCTGAGTTCAGAAGCCAAACCCGAAACACCAGCGGCCCCTACAGTTGCCATTTCTAACAAGAAGGCACCAGGTTTACCTGGTGCTCCATCTGCTATCAAAATATGCAAATCTGCTGATGGTGCTCATTTGTCTTGGTTGCCTCCTGGCAATCAGTCAAGTGAGACTATCGAGTATTCAGTTTACCTAGCAGTGCGTAGTACTGTATGTCAGACATCTGATAGTGACTCAAAAACAATCCAAAGTTCACCAACTCAACTTGCATTTATTCGAGTGTATTCTGGGGCACAAAATCAGTGTATTGTGGCAAAATCTTCTCTTGCTTCTGCTCATATAGATACATCATCAAAACCATCAATCATCTTCAGAATAGCAGCTCGGAATGAGAAGGGTTATGGCCCTGCTACTCAGGTTAGGTGGTTGCAAGAACCAGCTACACAACTGAAAAGTCCTACTGCAGTCAAACGCCCACAACAATCTTGGCTAAAATCTCAACCTCCATTGAAGCGTCCTCGTGCAGAAGACACTCCATAGGAAGTTCTGTGGCCAAGGAAGAGGACTCAGGAATAGGTGTGTTCTACACGTTGTATTTTGACTTACCTACACAACCTTTGATACAGTAATTATAAAACTTACATTTAAGCACGTGGTTCACATTGTTGGCAAGACTGGGCTGAACAGTGATTATATATTGGACCTCCTGGTAGTTCCATGTACATTTGTCCATAAAATGAGGAACTTGACTGAGCTTATGACTAGGTCTTGTGATGGTTTATTACAGTGAGAATGTGAAGGTCTGGAACAAAGGAAAACTTTCTATTGATGAAGATTTTTGTCCAAGGTGCACGAGTGTATAGATATATTTCTATTCCCTTTTTATTGAGTATTTTGAACACTCCTTGATCTGATTTATGTTTTGAACCTTTGACATTTATGGGGCAATATTTCAAAATATTTTAGCTGTAGCTTTTCTTGAAGTTCATAGTGTAGTAGATCTCATTTTACATTTTGTACATGTGGTAATCACTGTACTAATATATGATATTACTGCTCCTAACTTATAAGTGTTAAATAATTGTTTATGTAAAAACCTTTTATTGTCCATGTGAGAGGAAAATCTGTAAGGGAAGCATGTACAAAATATGTATTTACAAATAATTTCTGCAGAAGTGGGATGTTTTATCCTTCCAATTAATCGTATTAAATTCAGTATTTAAACAACCTTTTAAGAGATCATTTGTTTAAGAAAATTCTAGACATATCCTAGTTTTAGTGGCTTCCTGGCAGCATTCCCTCACTTGGCTGAAGGTGGCTGTACATTACCGGTATACCACTTTGACTTTTCATGTTCCATCTCTGTGGGTTAGTTTCTATCCTAATTCTTGACCAAACTCCTTAACAGATCACTTGACAATGTTTGTGTATATGCTTGTATATAAGATAATGAAATATTGTTTGTAATTTTGTAGAATTTTTCAGGAAGGGAGCATTTGTGTTCTCTGTTCTGTACCACCCAGTTGAATATTTGTGGACTGAAGTGATATTTGAGAGTAATAGTAGTGGGTGAAGAAAAGCGGAAGAATAGCTAGAACTTAGAGACTATTGTAAAATATTATATTTTGTTGCCGTAAGGAAGAATATTGGTAGATTTATCTTGTATTGACTCCCATTATGAAAATAGAAACATCAAGAAGTAATTTATTACATATATTGCATAAAATAGCATTCAGATGATTTCAAATGGAAATTTTAATGATCTTATTTTTCTTACAAGACATTTCTTGCCATATAAGCCTATATGTGTAAATGTATATCCGCATTATGGTTTTATGTGCTCTGTGTTATCACCACTGTTCTTACCATTATATGCAGTATGCCCAGTGAATGGATTTAATTAGACAATAATAGCTATACTTGTTAAATATTGTTGTAAAATCTATGCAATATCAATTAGGTTTTCTTGTTTGTTACTGCTGAAGATATAGCTTGTTGTTTTTTCCTGGGTGTTTGCCAGAAAAGTTGACAAGAAATAACACCTTCACACCTCTTGTTATCTCTTTGGCTGTCCTTTTATCACTGTTAAAAACTAGTGTTGTGTGATGGAGGTAACATTTTATGGATGCTTGACTAGATCCATTAAATTCAATTTTAAAATAAATTAGTATTTATTTAGTTGTAACATAAACAACAGTTACTATTTCACTTGGGAGTATTTAGTAGGGTACTAATGGTTTCTTCATTAATTAGATACCGAAAGTTTTTTTTTCATCAGAGTGGATGGAAAGTTTGTTTGCCTTAAAAAAATTCAATGTTTCACATAAAATTACAGATGGTACATCTTGGTCCCTTGCACTAGTATGTATTACATGTTCATTTTTGCTTTTTAGAATTTTTGAAACCACACTTGACAGTGTTCTGACTACTGTCATCTTCAGTCAATGTATTAAATCAGAATATCCAGCTGTCCAGAGTGACAAATATTAATAAAACACACAAGATATTGAATCAAATTATCTGAGAACACTCAAAATGCACATATGACCATGAGCACATGTCCTCAATGTTTCACCCCTTAAATAAAGCATCCCCACACACTGTAACCAATAAAACAGATTTATACACTATTCAAAATATGTTATAAGGATTGCATGATGAGGCGAGGAGCGATGCAATGTCTGATTTGAAGTTAGTAAATTCAATGTTGCATGATAATAATATGCTAGACTGTATGAGCAAGGTGGCTTCCTGTAGCCACAAATTGAAAATTGTAATTTGAATGCTTATTGGTAAGTTTACTGATTTCTCTTCTTAGTGAGTTAAGGTACCAGGGAGTTAAGTCAAGTTTTGAAAGGCTTTTGTTCTCAATACATTGCTGTAAAATTTCATAGAAATTACTACATAATAACCCTTGCGCATTAGGCCTACCTTGTTTGTAGTTAAACCATTTTTGTAATCCAGAAGTATTTTTCTGATACCTTGTAAGGTGGTCTGCTTACCACACCAGCCGGGTGAAGTTCATCAGTCATCTATTTAACTATTTAGTCCTGTTCTTGAAGTAGTACAAGTAAAATAATACTAGAATTTGTTTTCAAAACTTATTTTTTAAACATTTTAACAAAAGTGGAAAAATAACTGCCTGTTTTAGTAAAATCAACTATTTATAATTTCTAATCCATCCAAAGTATTAAGAAAATCCTCACAATATGTTTTGTAGTTGTGTGATATCATTTATCTAACATGTAAACGTGTAATTTCTTCAATTGAAGCATATGCACGAACAAACATCTATGTAACATTTCTTACATATTGATAAAAACGCCAATAAAGGTCACTGTTGTCTGTGGGACAGGGCTGCACGGTAAGACTTTTGTTCCGTAAACCCACACAAAGTGCTTTCTCACTTGCACGCAATGGAGACATACAGAATAGTGTTACTTTAAGTGTCATGTTATTGTTTGAACCTACTTATAATGTTTTAGTCTGTGAAAAAAAATGTTGGTATAAATGTAAAATTTGAATGAACTCATTTCTTTGCCGTGGTTAAAGTATTTTTATTAAGTTTCAAAATACAACTAGGCTGGTTTTACTTTTGGTAATTCAACAATAATTTGCACGCATGAGCTTACTAATACACAGTTGATAACACCAGAATAGCCTCTTGACTTGAATGTGTTCATTATATGCATTCACTTCTTAACTTTGTTGCCGCGTACGAGCGGGGAGCGATGTACTATTGACTTTTGTTCCATGATTTTTAAAGTTTATTTTGCATCAAAATTTCCGGAATACTAAAGTTATCTGTTGATTATGCTCGAACTACTTGCACATACATATCCAGAGAACATTGTTAATGTTTGTTCCATGATTATCTCATATTACACAAAACATAACATAGACGTTTGTTTGTGCATACGCTTCAATTGCAGGCACATGTAAGGTATATCATTATGACAGTGGTTGCGTTAAGGAGGCTAATTGGTCGGTTATCAACTGGCCATAAGGATGGTACCAAAGAGCTAAAAAGAAAATATACTCTCATTCCTCAATTAACAAGGTCTCATGACTACATGAATCTAGGACCAAGAGATATTGATGGGAAAGATAGAGAGTAGAGCATCTGCTCCAAAGTCTCCAGAAAAAGGAAAAACTTTAGTCACTGACAGAATGTCTCAGGGTTGTGTCAACATCCAAGGTCATCAGCCATGAATTCCTACAACAAAAGACCCTTTTTCTCCATTTGGAGTTGGGATATATTCCTGCATTGAATCTATCCACAGGGGTTGGGAGAAGAAGAGGTGGTCTGATCCCTTGAAGAATGAGTGTATCCAGGTCAGAAACGAGAAGGGCCAGGAAAGGTGCAGGAAGGGAAGGAATGTTGACTGAAAGGAGTGTGGCACTCATCATCATCATCTTGCACAGTTTCCAGCCACTGGCCGGGTCTGTTTGGAACACAAGCCTCTCCAACGTCTTCTGTCTTCCCGCCATCTCTCAGCTTCCACCCTAATAAGTCAATAAGAAAGGAAGGGTAACAGCAGACTTAGCTTGGGATCTGTGGTCGCTGCTAAATTTTCCACATGTTGTGAACCTCTAAGGTTATACTGTACTTTTGAAGAATTTCTTGATATACGTCATCTTTAGATCTCTAACCTCCTTGACTTTCATAGCGTTCAAAGGAACGACGAAATTCGACATGCAAGCTACCCTCTGGGTGTCAAATAACAAAGCTTGCACCAGGCACCCGAGGCCATACGATATTATTATTACTATTATTATTATTATCTTTTTGACTGCTTTAAGCCTTCTGTTGTATTCATTTACAGTGATCTAATTCACCTTACCCAGTAATATAAAATACATATTTCAGTATAAATCATTGAAATTCACTAATCTGCCAATCCAATGTAACCCATCATGAGAAATCTGTATCACAAATAAACCAAACCCGCATGGGTCAACAAAACAAATTAAGCAGCTTATTTGAATGATACTGATATTAAATAAATTTTAACATAAACATCCAGTAAACCGTAGAAAAGCATAAGTTACATATTTGTTTTTATTGCTGTTTTGTATAGACCACAATGTAGATTCTTTTGTTAGCCCCAATCGTTAAATTTAAAAAGCTTATTAACAATGAGTGACCTCTGAGGAAGTAAAATTTGAATTACACTAGTAACAACGTTTGCCTGATTCTCCAAATACCATTTTACTAGCATAGTGGGATTCAGTTTGGTGGAAATTATAAAATCGGTAATTTTTGGCTTATACTGATCTACTTTGTAATGACAACTTCTGTTAAAAACTTGTAATCTAATATATTGAAAACAAAAGTATAGGGTGCATGGTGTGAACATTATCATTTCGAAGACTTACAGTTATATTTGAAGGGGAAAAAAATAAGAACATTGAATGTGAGATAAGTAACTCTAAATTGAGCTGATGGATTAATGCAAACTCTCCTGGGGTACCAATTTTAGTGAGAGAGATTGAAACATTTCTCCAGCGGGTGTTTCTGGTGTTTTCAAAGATTTATTCTGATTGGGAAGTAATGTTCATAGGATGTTTTAACAGCCTGTATAAATACCATTAAGCCGGCCTCGTTGTGTTGGGGTAGCTCGCCTGCCTCTCACCCGGGTTCGATCCCCGGCTCCGTCAGGAATTTTAGAAACTGACGTGAGGGCTGGAACGGGGTGCACTCAGCCAGCGCCCCGGACACGAAAACCAAGATTATCGGCCGAGGGGACCCGATGTGCTGACCACGCGTCGCCCCAATATCTGCAGGCCAATTTGCTAGGCAGCGGTCGCTTGGTAGGCCTAGGCCCTTCATGGGCTGTAGTGCCACGGGGTTATTTTATAAATACCATCTCTTCAAACTATTCAGAACAAATCTTTGAAGTTGCCTGCAAAACTTACTGGAAAAAACATCAGATATTAAAAAGTACACACCTTGGCCTAATTATCCCAAAAGTTGTTCTGAAGATGAAGAACTGATTGCTGGTATGGACATCAGAGAACAATAGTAGGAAAGAACATTGTAGATGAAGCTGTTGGTATAAGTCAGGGTAGCCGGTGTGACCATGTGATGCGTATGGATGACGAGAGATTATCTTGGACAGTATTTCTCTACGGCTGAGCCATGGGGTAATCTCGCAATGAATTTTATCTTGAATGAAATTAGCAAATATCTTAAAATTAAGAGTGCCCTTAAAAATTTCATATAAAGATAAAGTCGAAACATTTACTGAAATTAATTCAAGCTTCGTTATGTAGGTTTTACCACAATGAAGATTAAAGAACAGCCATCAATAGCTTATAATACCCTACTGAAATGGTGGTTAAACTACACAGAATTCAGGATAATATAAGCTATGAGCCCTGTGCGGACAAACAAAACTTTATCCGCATCCGCACGATTTTTATCCAAATTTACTTACATTAGCAATGATATTCAACAAGTTCACATTGTATTCTAAAAACTATCCGCATGATGAAAATTTTTGCGGATGTCCGCATCCACGCAGGGCCTTAAGCTATATATTCAGCATCTAGTATTTTGTTTTCCAGTCAATGACACTTCAAAAAAAATGGCTGAATATAAAACTTCATAGGAAAATAGTGTTGATAATTTCTCAGCTAAGTGTCAATTGATATTTAATCAGTTTTCAAAAAGCAGTTGGATCAGTACTCAAGCATGTAAAATGAAGGGGGTGAAATAACATAACTAGTAATGCTCTCTTGATAACAGTGTTGACACTTCATTCTCAAGATGTGTAATATTTGTTACCGAGAAAATACAAAATTTGGTTAACTATTAACATGTTGCAGGATTAAGAACTTTAATTCTACTGGGTATGGACCAAAAAAGACTTAAAACCAAAATTGTAGGGCTGCTGTCTTATTATTGTTTGGAATCACTGATCTAGGCACTAATGAATTTATTCATGGAGGGTAAGAAAACTTACGTTTAGACAAGGTATTTTATCATTTCAAGGAACACTTAAATCAACAATGCTAATAGAATTCTTTTAAAATCAGAAAACTGTGTTTGATTGCATGTTATATTATTAGAAACTTAAAAATGATTGTGGTTATTCATAAGCCTACTGAAAAATAAATACAATAAGTTATACATCAAGCCCTTATTAAATAAAATCTGTTGAAAAAAAATCCTTTGTTAACTGAAAGGTCAGTAGTTCTGTTCAGTGGCGGCTCGTGAATTTTACCGAGGGGGGACTCAACCATTTAAGATGTAAACCGTTTTTGTGATGTTTATCCAGTAATTGACTGAGATGATTTCATACATGAATTGTGTTTTTTCTTCTCACATATTTTTGTAGCTTGATTTCCTTATTTCTTTTGGACTAGACACTACTGTTTTTAAAGAAATAACAAAGGTATTAAAGATATTTGCTCCCAGTCACTGGAAAAAGAAGAAAATCAGACCCAGCTCAGGAATCCATCAGGGTCGCCTATTCCCAAGCTCACTAACCATGAGCCCTTGAGGGTGTATCCCCACCACAAGGGTTCACAACTAGGCCTAGTGGGACTTGGGTTGGAGACCATTGGACCCCAGCCGAGGCGGTTATTATTTCCACTTGTGCCGGGCTCTTCTCTGTCATCTACCTGTCGACCTCCATTAGTCAACTCTTGTTCTCTTCCAACCCGGATAGCATTAGAGCATCCAAAGTCGAGGGAGGCATTCATTTTCCTGCCATAACTGACCCTTATATCATATATCCTGATACCCTCATTCTTCATAACATCTAACGCCTTCTAAAGGCCCTAAAGAAGGTAGGGTGTGTGAAGCTCCACCACACGTAATGCACCCTGGATAGGGCTACACCTTCAAGAGCTCGGGAGTTGGCGACCGTGATGTGTTCCAGAGCGAGACCCTTTTTCCCCTTTTTGCATTGACTTTGGGGTGGACCCTCTCCTATTTCCCTTTTCTACCTGCCTTTAATGGCTCTAGTAATTTCCAATACCCATTGTTCGAAGATTGATTCTTGTTTTATGGGGATGAACAGCAAGGTCATCTGCCCTTTGAAGATAGAGGGCATTTCTTTTCAGTCATTTATTTCCCTTATTCGTTTCTTTCTTTTATTATTGTCGTACATAAGTTAGTTGTAAGTCAGTAATTAATTAAGCCTAGCTGTAGATTTCATTTCATCATAATTTCTCACCATCACCTAAACCACTAAGGGTAGATGACCTAGATATTTCACCCCTTTAAACAACAATTATCTCCATCATTGAGGGTGTATCGATATCTAAGGTGCACCATGCATGGAGGGACAACACACACCCTACCTCTTTTAGGGCCTCTTAGAGAAGGCAGAAAAAAGGACAAAATGAGGTCTGATCCTACAAAAATTATGGCATCAGGAAAGAAAAAGACAAGAGCCAATTAAGGCAGGGAAATGAAAGACATCCAAGGCCTCCGATACCCTAATAATGTTGGGGTAAGAGTTGACATGAAAGATATAAGAGAGGAGCTCAGCTCAAGGAAACTCAGCTGGAGTCCCATAGTCGCCAACCCACATCCCACTAGTTGTAACCAATTTGATAATAATTTATGTGATCTGAAGCTCTCAGGAAGAAAATGAAGACTACACATAACAGAGCCATCAGAAGGTACCGGTAACCATTTGCTTCCTCTCTTGTCACCTTCTCTGGAAATTCTACGTAACCACTTCTCACACAATGATTTGTCTGATTGTATCTCGTGAAATGAGATTCCTCTGTATTCTAACTTGCCCAGTTCTGATTTACAAAAGGGCACGCAGCAGTTCAACATTATAAAATCATTCAAAATACATTCCAACTTCGCCATTAACATCAATACAAAACAGTAACTTGGTGCTGCTTCCTAGCGTGCCAGGGGGGAAGTCATCCAGTGGCTGCATCAGACTCGAGCTGACTGAGTCCACATACTTCGTGACGTAGCGCGTGAGAGGATGGAGAGGGGATAAGTGGTGGTAAATTACAAAGCGGGCGATTTTTTTTATGAGTCCTCATGAGTATCCGGTGCGCTCTACCGACAAGGAGAGGAACTACAGACATTTTGTCACGATGGCAAAACATTGGTGTGAGGAGAGGGAACATAAGGGCTGGGGAGGAGGGTGGGAGGGCGGCGTCCTTGAGTCCAATATCACCGGCCGCCTCTGGTTCTGTTTCCAAAACTTATTGAATTTTTTTGGGTTTGTACCATTTCAATATCATAAAAGAAAGAAAGAAAGAATCCAGGAATCTTGTGCTGTTGTGTGCTGCATCTTGTTAGGAGAGGATACAACTAAATGTTGTTAACAATGGAGAGGAGCTGAATGATGTGTCTGTTTTTATTTGAAACCCTGTGAAGAAAGAAAGGAGTAGCCAAAAACCTTGGTTGAATTTATAAGAACAAAAAAAAAGTGGATATGGAAATATTTCCACTCTTACCAGATTTAGATATGTATTACTGTTTATAACCTAACCCTGATTTATAACAGTAATTTAACTCCCAGGGCAAACAAACAATGTTGGTAGTCTTCCTTCATACAACATTTGAAAGCTATGCAGTCAAAAGGCTATACAGTTGAGAAGTAACACAATGATGGTGTCAGTCAATCCCATTAAATAAGGGTAAAGCATATACCAGAGGAAAAACAATAATAAATATTTCATATGGACATAGTGCTCATTTAGAACTGTGTAATAGGGGGTGCGTGTATAATTTTGTCTGATAACCTGTGTTATTTGAAGGCTGAATTAGTGTGTGTATTTGTAATTATAGATGAGGATTGGGAAGGAGCTGGCCGTGGCCTTAAGTGTGGAACGATCCCGCCATTTGCTTGCAGTAGAAGTGTGAAACCGCGGAATACCGCTTCTCAGTTTTACCTCACGAGGCAGAGTGTGCCCCGTTCCAGCCCTCAGACCAGAATTAAATTTCTTGACAAAAGTCAGGAATCGAACCCAGACCTCCAGGGTGACAGTCAAGAATTCTAGCTGGTACACCAAAAGGTGGTCCAACAATAATAACAAGTGAATGTTTACAGATGAGGCTTAACGTCTAAGTTAAGTGCGGATACACTGATGAAAAATCTGACAATTTGGGCGTTGAATCTTTCTTCAACCATGAAAACTTTTTCAGTGCTGTTAAAAGCATATTCTAGTTAACATAACTCTATGATTGTCGGTAACCTAAACAGTCATTTTAAAAAAATACAATTGTCTCTGCAACAAAACCACAGCAAACTTTGTAATTTCAGATTTGGACTAATATTTTCCCATCTGACACCCTGAAAAGGTCACTTTGTTGAAACATCCTGCATAATTTCAGAAGACATGTGTGTAACAATGGATCACATGGTTATGAATTACATAAAGTAAATTTTGTAGCCTCTGTAATTAAGCTTACATTTCTATGGCTATTTGCCAAAAGCTGGGTCATGGGTAACGGACTAGTTCGGCAAGCTATTAAAGACCTATAGCATGAAGACTGTGTACAGAATCTCATGTTCCTGTGGACAGGTGTACATAGGAACTACGAAGAGGAACGTGGCCACTAGACTCTAGGAACTTCACAGACACAGCCGCCTGGGTTGAGCTGAGAAACCGTCAGTCGTTAGGCACTCTATCTTGGCTGGCCGTAACGTACAGTACGAGACACATATACTCTCCACCCCCATATACTATCATGCAACAGGAAGCTATAGAAATCTTCAAACACCCCGACAACTTCAATCAGAAAGAAGGAATCGAACGGGTACGTAACACACAGATCCTGGCCCTTAGGAACACTAAGGCCAAGATATCCCACACACATCAACCAGAAAAACTCTCCTGCCGCAGCTGGGCAGTTTTCCAGGAAACACCCGGCCACCGCAATCGGCGCGTGCACTGTACCCAGGCCGCATAGCTTGTATGCAAGGTCGGACCGCGCAAAGAACATTCGGCTCACAGAGGAGCAGCAGAGCTGGTCCTCGGTCAACTGCTGACTAACAGGAGTGGATCCTTGATAAAGCCAAGCACAGTTGACCACGGCCTACAAGCCTGGACAACTTGCACATAGTTATGAAAGCCTAAGCTGTTATATGGGTCTTGAATGTCGAATTGAAGTTGGATTTTAAGTCTTGTAGTTTTGTGCTTTCCATTAATGTATAGAAAGCTTCAAAGCCATTTTTCAATGTTGCCTTATTAACCCAATGAATGTTACACGAACTTTTTTTTATATTCCCTATTCGCTCTCGAGTGCCAAATCGAACTCTGGCATGTTCTGCCATCTTTGGGCATTGAGTTTGGATTTTTGCTTCTGGAAGTAACTATTTATAGGTAACTTAGCATTTTGTAGAATTTGGTCCTCTATAGCTGAAATTCATCTGTGATGTAAACAAGCATGGCGGAACAACAAGCAAGTTCTTCTCACTGCGTTATAATTTCAGATCAAAGAATCCTTCAGTTATTGACCACTAGTAAGGAACAACCAGTATTAGTTGCCTAATGATTTTATGAAATAATTTTATTTTGCAAATGTGGACACAAAATATTTACTTTTGATTTGTCTCAAAATAAATATAGACATTGGATATTTAACTTGCATTTAGATTAATAAAGACCCAAAACCTCTAATAAGTGAAAAATTATGGCTTCTACAATTTTGTTTACATTTGAATGAAAAATTGAGGTAACTGGTAACTCAGCGCTTAAAAGGTTAACAATTATTGAATGGTAACTTTCAAAGCATTGCGCTCATTTTTGTTCCGTATTGACAAGAGAAAATGACCAACATAACGGTGCTGGATTGAATAAAACGGCAAATGATCCGCCAGATATATGGAAGGAGATCCACCTGGCTTGGCCACAGGTTATGACATGGTGGGCTGATGATCGACATACTAGAAGGCAAAATACCTGGAAAACGCCCTCGCGGGAGGCCACGGAACACTTTCATTACATCTTTCCTAGATAGCTCTGGCCTACGAAGTTATGAAGTGGTCAAAAGGACAGCACAAGACCGAACAACGTGGAAAAGACTCATTGTAGGGGCAGACCAGTCGCTTGACTGAAAAACATGATGATAATTGACAAGATAAACAAGGTGTGCGACACCTATTTAATAATGTTATGGGTTTTATGTCCCTCTTAACTACTGCAGCTTGGAGAGATTCCGGGGTGCCAAAATTTTGCCCTAAAAGGGATCTTTAACATGCTAGTAAATCTACTGACATGGCTCTGTCAAATATTTAAGCACCTTCAAATGCCAACTGACTGTGCCAGGATTCGATCCCGCTATCATGGGCTCAGCAGGCGAGAATGTTACTGCTGAGCCATGCAGCCAGTCACACCTATTTAACCAGTGGTAACTTTCAATCGGTCAGCACAAACATATGCCCAAATAAATTGAATTGTAAGCATGTGATTCCACCTGAAGAAAAAAAAAACTACATTACTTGCACAGATTAAAAGGATGACTTGTTTCTTTTGTCAAACGAACATCACCAGATTTGCATATTCAAATATTCATGACAAAATTGCTCTGCAAACAGTCGTGGCCATCCAACTTGAACCCACTAAGGAGCAGTAAAATATTAATGAACTGTACTGCTGTGAAATCTTCAGCGTTAAACTCCCAGAAAAAATAATAAACCTATTTTAACATCTACAAGGTTACAATATCAAAAAAATACAATACCACCCTCTCTCCACAGATCCACAAAAGTTACTATACTGTGATATACTATAGTGACAAGTCCCTAAAACTAGAATTGTATGCAGAAATTGTTCACGACCTTTTGTGATTTGGAAGTACAAGACTTATAAAATATGCCATAACACTTGCTGAATTTGAGCTATGTTTGGATATAAGCAACTAACATAAAATGTGATAGTACAATGGGCACATTTAATCATGCCAATAATAAATAGAGCTACAATACCTACATTCAATATTCATTCAGTACTTGCTGGCTTTTCCTAATGAGAGAACTCATAAACAAAGTATTAGCATGCTTTTTGGTATCTGTTGACATAAGCAGGGGTGTAAAACTCCTTGCAAACTTAAGTGGGGGGTCAAATTTATAAACTGTGGTTGCCTACATACCAGGGAGAACTTCGTTTTAGGCTTTAAAGCTTGAAATAACACTGTAATATACTGTAGGCCTATGTAGCTAAGTTTAGTGAAATCACAAGTTTTTTTATAGACAGAGATTCCTATTATGTCCTACGTATAATTTTTAAGATAGAATGTTGATATTTGATTGTAGGAGGTATGATATATGAGATGCTTGTTCCATTAAGACACTTTTTATATATATATATATATAATTTGAAATGGACATTTTTCAAAGTCGTCGTTATCAGTCTAAAACGTATTCTCACACGCTTCACTCTGCGTTAAAACCTTATATATCCCCATCGTTCAAAGAGCTAGCCATATTTATCACCGCGTATCTTAATTAGCTCCGAGTAAGAATATAAAAAACATAGCTTCAAATGATCACACGTGTGGGTAATCAGCTGACTGCAGCATGTTCAAAGAATATTTATTATGAACCCAGTTATTTACGGAACTCAAACTCATCGATATTCAAAGAGAGAATAATTCCTACATTGTCTTGGTTACAACACCGATAGCACTACTTGGCTAGAAATAATAAAACATTTACAAAAAACAGGACCAATAGACCAGCCCGTGGCATTTTTTAGCAGAAGCAGATATATCGCCCCCTGGCACCATAAGGGTTAAAATATACATTTTTTTGTGGGGATGGGGGCTGACTAGCCTGGAAAATTGTGAATATTCTCAGGGATTGTCACTGCAAAATGCCCAGAAATATTAACCTATAACTTAGTGTAATTATTTTAGATAAGAGTTAAAAGTTTTTTTTTACAAAACAACTGTGGAATACAGTGTATTTTGTACCCGATTGTACTGCTTGATAAAATGTTATTACATTTATTATTTAGTGTCCTGCTAAACCAAGTCCAAATTAGATGATTAGATTACACAACTTAACATATTTTAAAAAACTATCAATAGATTGAAACAACTAAAGAACAAAATCGAGGTTTACAAATTTTTCTATATTTTTTCATCTCTAATATAAATGCCACGATGGGTGGAAAGTTGTGCCAGACCGTTATCTGTTTTCTGATGTATTCCTAAGGCTGGAGAAACTTCTTTCTGCAGTAGCAAAGGCTTTGTCGCAATTTACAAGAGCACAAACTGCCGTTTTAGGTAGATCTTCACTTTCTTGACTCCATTTATTTTTTCAAGGAGCATACTCACTCTTTACAACATTTTTGTATGATAAATCGGCTTCATAAAAGTGAAAAGCTGGTTCAAAATAATTGAAGACACAAAACACTGGCAAGACACATTGTAATGACACAACTGTTTCTTGGTGTGATTCAAACCGCTCTTTGAGGGAGAAGAAAAATCATCTTAAAGAACATCGGTAATACTCTTGTGCGCAGGAGTAAGGTATACAGTATCAGAACAGCCTACCTGCAGTTTACTCTAGGGACCTCTTCAGGAACTTTCATTTTAACAGAAAATATTATTGCCTCTTTGTAAATTACAGCAAAATGTTCATTAGCACTACTTCTCTTTAAAGAAACATTTTCTGTCTGTTAGGTAGTCAGCCCGAAGGCTGGTTGGATCCTCAAAAAGTACCGCCGTTACGTTATGTGAGTAGATACCCACAAAAACCCAAGGCAGCACTATTTTGAGGCGTTCTAGGCAGAACAGAAATCTTCTTAACAGCTTTTGAAAGATCAATTTCTTTCTTTTGTGTGTTTCCGATAAATTTAGTGTTATTGATAGCATATCACTCAACACGAACAAACTGACAATAAAATGTACCACGAGCCTTTTCAGCTGACAGATGATAAAGATTCATTCTCAATATCTGAAAGGGCCAAGATAATTGGCTCTAGACTCTCTTTAAACATTAAAACTATTATGGCGTTACACCCATCAAGTTTCACAGCAAGGCTATTAGTTTTCTCTTCTTATAGTAACTGGCAATATGCTGCCATTTTACATTTTAAAATTTCTGTTCTTTTATATGATATGGAAAAATCACCCCATACAATTTCTAACAAATGAGACTTGACTTGCATCCGACAGGCGTATATATTGAGAGAGAGTGAGGCACAATGAGTATAGACAGCAGAAGGCACTTTTTCTTAAACATAAGGCTGTACTCCCCTGAATTCACCGCTCATGGTAGATGCACCGTCATACCCTTGCCCTCTCAAATTAAACAAGGCTGTTAGGTTTCCCATTGAAGAATGCTAGCCACTACACCACGAGGTAGTCTAATTTCTATCATAATATTTTTATAACTCAGTCAATAAGTTAAGATTAGGGTACAATCAAATTTAAAATTACACACATCAAAAAAAGTTTTGCATCACCTCGGTTCCCAGATCTCCGGCATATAGACGTTGACTGTGTATATTGTATCCAAGATACAGTCCCTTTGACTGTTCATAGATGTCACTAAAACTGCTCAAAGATGTAAACAACCATGCATGAGCAGGGCCTATTAGACGGAGGGGGTACGACAGCCGATCAGTTCCAGTCATTCCACCAGGACGAAGGTACGCTGCTCATGTTGTCTGTAGTTCTACCATGCCTAGAAGGTCAATACCGCAGTTCGATCGCGTCCGCATTGTTACTTTGTGTCAAGAAGGGCTCTCAACAAGGGAAGTTTCCAGGCGTCTCAGAGTGAACCAAAGCGATGTTGTTCGGACATGGAGGAGGTACAGAGATACAGGAACTGTCGATGACAGGCCTCGCTCAGGCCGCCCAAGGGCTACTACTGTAGTGGATGACCGCTACTTACGGATTGCCGCTCGGAGGAACCCTGACAGCAATGCCACCATGTTGAATAATGCGTTTCGTTCAGCCACAGGACGTCGTGTTTCAACTCAAACTGTGCGCAATAGGCTGCATGATGCGCAACTTCACTCCCGACGTCCATGGCGAGGTCCAGCTTTGCAACCCCGACACCATGCAGCGCGGTACAGATGGGCCCAACAACATGCTGAATGGACCCCACGGAATTGGCATCACGTTCTCTTCACCGATGAGTGTCGCATATGCCTTCAACCAGACAATCGTCGGAGACGTGTTTGGAGGCACCCTGGTCAGGCTGAACGTCTTAGACACACTGTCCAGCGAGTGCAGCAAGGTGGTGGTTCCCTGATGTTTTGGGGTGGCATTATGTGGGGCCGACGTACGCCACTGGTGGTCATGGAAGGCTCCGAAACGGCTTTACGATACCTGAATGACATCCTCCGACCCATAGTGCAACCATATCGGCAGAATATTGGAGAGGCATTTGTCTTCATGGACGACAATTCTCGACCTCATCGTGCACATCTTGTGAATGCGTTCCTTCAAGATAACGACATCGCTCGACTACAGTGGCCAGCATGTTCGCCAGACATGAACCCTATCGAACATGCCTGGGATATGTTGAAAAGGGCTGTTTATGGACGTCTTGACCCACCAACCACTCTGAGAGATTTACGCCGAATTGTCGTTGAGGAGTGGGACAATTTGGACCAACAGTGTCTTGATGAACTTGTGGATAGTATGCCACGACGAATACAGGCATGCATCAATGCAAGAGGACGTGCTACTGGGTATTAGAGGTAGTGGTGTGTACTGCAATCTGGACCACAAATGCTGAAAGTCTAGCTGTATGATGGTACAACATGCAATGTGTGTGTCTCATGAGCAATAAAACGAGCTGAAATGTTGTTTGTGTTGATCTCTATTCCCTTTGTATTTAAAGGTTCCAGAACTCTTGGAACCGAGGTGATGCAAAACTTTTTTTGATGTGTGTACTTGATGCTTTTACCAAAGCAATACTTTCTTAATTTTTTTTATTGCCCCTTCCCCTGCAAAACATAAAACAACTGTCAACGTCGAGTAAAAGACCCTAACACTGACTTACGTTGATCTTTGTTTACAAACTCTTGAGCAAGAGGTGTGTCGTCAAGCTTGTCAACCATTTCCGAGTAGGTGGCCAGTAGAGAGCAATGATTCCATCTATAATTTGTCCCATCCTTGAAAGGAAATGGTCTTTAACCCTTCTCGTCACCGAAAAACCTCTGCAGAACAGCTTGAAGCAGATTAACGGTAATCACAGTGACTAAAGTACAAAGTTTAGACAGAAACTGATGAAATGCGGGAGCTCCACCGATTTGGGTAAACACGGCACAAGCGTAGCACCAAATTGCAAACTTTTAACGTCGCTTGCATCATTGCTTTTAGAACCTTGTCGGCGCATGCTTAGGGTGTACATAAAACCCGAGATGCACGAGGAAGTCATGTTATTTTACCTTGTTTATTTAGAAAAGAAAACTACGTGCGCGCTGCTGTTTCTGGGCAGGAGTAATGATTTTGTGTGTCCCTGTATCTTACCTCAGTTTTAAATCAGGGCTCAGAAATAATGTACAATGTTGTGTAAAACTTACGAACGAGATAGATGAAGCCACATTAACATATCAACGTCTCGGTGGAAATGACTGAAAGTGCAGTGACATGGTCGCCCTCACGTGCATAGAAACCAGGCGTGATCCATTGACATCCGCATATGGACGTTACCGTTTTCGATGGTGCCAAGAGCATCAGGTCTGGACCAACTAGGAGTGGGGTTGCGTGCTTATCACAGATGAGAGCAAATTCAGTCTGCGTAGTGATTCGAGACGTACCTTCATCTGGCGGGAGGTGGGAACACACAATGCATCCAGGAACATTGTCGAACATGATCATTTCGGTGGTTCAAGTATTATAGTGTGGGGAGGCATCTCTGTATAAAAGTGGCATTTCTGTTCGTCACGTCAATTATTTCTTTCAGTTGCCTTCCGTACCATACTGTAGCAGGTCTTCCCATGTATGGTTTGAGGATCAACGATCTTTTGTTACTGGAAATGATACAATATGCGATAGTTCATCCTTAGGTTTTCCACAGCAGTGTAGTTCGAAAATGCACATTTTCGGATCGTCGTGATAAGGGGACAAAGCTCAAAGCGCCTCGGCGGGAAACGGTAGAGGGGGAGAAAAGGAAACTGTTTGTTCGGTAGAATAAAGAAATTACCGTACGACTAAACAAGGCAAGATGGCTTTTCCCATTTTCTGCCTATTGTAGTTTAAATTGCTTATAGAATACTTTCTAGTTATTTTACTTCTATTTTTTTAAGGGTAGGCTACTTAAAAATGTTGTCTTGCACCTAAATCTTGGGATTGTCCCTCCCCCTCCTGTGTTTCAACAGGAACCACACTTCACTTTAGGATTGATAGACTTCGCTGCAGTACTACAAGTGTCACCGATCTGTTGAAATACGCTGGTCGTTAAAGAGGGAGGAGGATGTAATGCGACCCATAAGGACCAAACAGGAAGTCAGATAAGCGGCTTCGGTGGCGTAGCATGCTGAATTGCTGTGCCCAAGATAGCGGGTTCAAACCCGGCCGAAGTCGTCGGATTTTTTAAGAGCGTTAAAAATCCTTCAGTATGCCTTCCTTCGGAGGGAAAGTAAAGCCGGCGGTCCCATGTCATAGATTTATGGCATGTAAAAAGATCCTTTCACAGACTAAACTTGTGTAAAGCAAAATTGTTAGGTTAGATTTCGTCAGAACGCTCTATCAAAGTTCCAACGTTCACCACTAGGTATCATTGATATCTGGTGGCGAAAGTTGAAAATACTTGAAATTGAACGGAACTTGTAGCTCACCCTTTACGGTGTCCGCTGGAAGCAGCTACAGACTCAGGCGAGCCGAACATGTCCTCGGACACTCCCGGCACTAAAAGCCATACGATAAATAAAATAAATAAGGAAGTGAGACAACAGTTTACTAAATGCTCTGAGGTAATTTTTTTCGCTTGGGTGGCATCTTACTCAATGAGTTATCTGTACAGAAGATTTTTTCTCAGAATTAGGTCTTCTATACCTGCTATCTCCTGTTCCAAGAATACAGAGAAAAATATATCTACTGCACCATTAAAAATCTCATGTTTGAAACTCCACCCGGATATCGTGCTCCACCAAATATGGCTTTACATCACTAAAATTAGCAAAATATGATTTTAAGAAAGAACATAAAATTGACCAAAATATGCATTTATAGGCAAAATAAGATGGTTTTAAATGAGTTCGGGACCCTTCATTACCACTTATCTTTAAAATTTTGGGCACAATAAGCTCTGTGAAAAAATGTATTTTCCTTAACTGCCGAACCTCAGCATTGTGGGTTTTAATACTGTTTCGCAGAGCAATTTTGTCTTATACAGTATATTCATATGATTTGAATGTGCTGGATCTGATGATGTGCACTTGACGAAAGAAACGTCTCTTTTTAATCGCCTACTTGTAATCTGTGCAAATAATAATCACATGTAGATTGTTTTTCTGTTGGAAATGTATATTTACCACACAATTTATCTGGGCATATGTTTGTGTAAACCGACTGACAGTTGCCATTAAATTTCCATTTATAATGATTGTGGCTGTAAGAGGGCAGAACAGAAAGGTCATCTGCCCCTTAATTTCCATTGATCTGTCTAAAAGCTGACAAGGTACTTTGGTTCATAAGTCTTTCTCTGCATGTTCAAAAAACATCTATGCTATCCTCCCTCTGCATTATAAGAAAAAAGTTTCAAACATATGGAAAATAACTACAAAATTGAATATGTTTATTATAACTATTAATCACTAATGAAACACAATAACATAGTAGTGCATGTTTTATTTTGTGAAGCAAATACACATGCTGCTACCCTAGGGGGGGTACCCCCAGTGAAGTCCGAAAACCTATGGCCTTACTCCATGGAACTGGGTTTGTGAAATCAAAACTAAGATTATTTTTCTTCATATTTATTACTCAGATGCTTAAAAACTTGTAAATCATAATAACTTCGTGTTCCTTAATACCTACTTAAACTAACAAACAATGAATGGCTTGGCTGAACAACAGAAATCTTCTTATATTTATTACTCCCACGTATCAAAAAACCTATTATTATAACAGATTTATTTTCCTTGATACCAACTTACCCTATCATCCTAACATCTAACAAACAATTGTGTAGGCTTTCAATAGATTTTTTTCCTTTTTTGACAAAATAACATTTAATTTTAATCAAATAAATTAAGTAAACATTTGTTAATACAGGGTCTTTATATTTGCTCGGCTAGAACATTCTCGCTCCGCCAGTGACGCCTCAGTTGCCGGCTGCCGCGCGCGCGTATGTACAGCAGAATACGGTGTTTAAAATCAGTATCATGCATTTTTATCCACCATGCTTACAGAAGATGCTGGAAATGTTCCCCATCCGCTGCCGAACATAACCGCATCTCCTTATGAAGTTTCCGGTTAATTTAGCTTCAGTAAGGAAATAACAACCTTAACGTCTATTTTTATTGTTTACTGAGCCTGTACTTTTGAATCTCAAATTAGCCAGTTGTTTTATTGTCCGATATATAGGAATGGGTCTCCCTGGCAATTTCACTCCAAACTCTTGTCTTGTTCTAGCGCACGATTTCCTGCACTTGATGTACGTATTGTGCAGATAATGTTCAAGTAACGAATATTTCACATAGGCATTACAGCACTATACACAATCACAAAAAAATAACTGGCTAAGAGATTCAAACGTACAGGTTCAGTAAACGATAAAAATAGACGTAAAGGTCGTTATTTCCTTACTGAAGCTAAATTAACCGGAAACTTCATAAGTAGATGCCGATTATGTTTGGCAGCGGATGGCAAACATTTTCAGCATCTACTGTAAGCATGGTGAGTAAATATGCATGATACTGATTTTAAGCTTGGTATTCTGCCGTACATGCGCACACGCGGCAGCTGGCAACTGAGGCGTCACTGGCTGAGCGCGTGAGCGAGAATGTCCTAGCCAAGCAAATGTAAAGACCCTGTATTAATGGCAGGCTAAACGTGGGAGGTGTGTTTAATTTTAATCATCTGCCTGTTCTTCAGATTCATTTTCTTTATCATACCAAAAGTATTTTTGGGAACTACTTATCTTTCTCAATACGTCTTTGTTTTTAAGAGCATCTCGTAAAACTGGTCACAAGTGTATTTAAAATTCACTCGAACCTTCAACATTGAACTCATTGTCATTACATCAAGTCGTGATTTCTCAGACGACCACAAGTTGTTCATGATGGAAAAAACTCTTTCTACAGGAGCACTGGTTTGTGGCAAACACATAGCAAATTCAACAACTTTCAAAATAGCATCATATGCAATATCCTCACTTCTAAGCCTTGCGATTATTTGCTTCCATCTCTTTTCAACAGGAGTTTTTACCTTGGTTCCGTCCACTCTGCTCCATTACATTATGTTTTGAGACACAATCTCTTTAACACACTGCCACTGGTCAAAGAGTTTGGTTTCTTCGTCTTGATCTGTCTGGCATTAAAATTAGATAGGCTGGTCTGGATATCACTCCATGACGGAACTATTCGTAGTAAAATCCACTGCAAGTTATGTTCGCCTCCGAAGCTCAATTCCCATTTGTCTAAATAGTCGACACAAGTTTTGTAAAACTTTTTCACTGTTGCTGGACATTTAGTTCTCGTTCTCCTCCTTCCTGTAAGTTTAATATCAGTGTTTTCACATTAGAAGGAATAAATCCCTCTTCCTCTCTAGATTTCATCACACTTTTGAGTGAGTGTATGCGCCAAGCAACTTCAGTAGTGGATATATTATCCTTTTCTATCTTCAAAAGTTGAAATCTGGGATGTCTCAAACATCAGCCATGGCTTAAAACATGGATTTTCAATGAGTTGGCTTAGAAAGTACGGGCATTTTTCCTGGGAAAGAAAGTAGGACTTAAGGCCTTCAAATATCTTCATAATTCGTGTAATAGCTGGGCCAAGAGACAGAAAACGAGTGTTTCCGTGCTCTAATAACTGTGAATATTCCACTCCGGCGAAATCACAAAATTCTTTCAGTTGCTCAGTGCTGTCGGTATATATGTGGAAGTGTTTATATAGGCTACCATACTTTAACTGTGAAGCATTCAATATCAAACGGCAGACAAGCACGGCTGTTTGAATACAGTTGTGGACTGTGGGCACCACACCCTACTCTGATAATTTCTTTCTCTAAACTATGTTGAAGATGTTGCCACACATTATTTTTCCCTTTTCTAGCAGCCCCACCAAAATTTGTATTAGTGTTGTCAGCACTCATAGCTACTAAATTTTCTTTAAGGTTTTTGTTTTTTATTAGTTCCTCAAGCATTTTGCTCTGGGTATCAGATTGTTGGTTAGGAAGCGAAGAAAAGGAAATCATTTTAACGTGGACTCCAGATAGTGGCAAAAAATAACGAACAAGTACAGGAAAACATTTTTCTGCCTTTTTGTTCGATGCGTCTATGCTGAGAGAAACAGACCCAAGGAACTCAATTCTTTGTCCACTTCATTAATGGATAGTGGAGCCAAGACATTACACACGATTGCCTTACTTTTGGTCTTTCCAGAAGGATATTTTGGCTCATAAAGCTTTTTAATGAGTTTGGAAAGACAGTCATTTGACCTAAAACTGTGTCCATGAACAACTGCATGGTAGGTGAACATGCCTTCTTGTGCAGAGATTTTATCATCGGTGTCCTTTTTTAAGATAAAATGTAAATTAGAAGAAGTGCTGACAGCTTTCTCAGCATCTTTATGTTTTTGTGTGTTGGGTAATATAATTTCTTCCCTCATGAACGACAGAAAAATGGACACCACAGGTTTTGCATACTACTTTTGATCTGTTGGCGCTAGAAATGTCAGTTTTAATAAACTTAAATTCTCTCTCCAAATCTTCATTGAAAACACAACCTTTTTTGTTGTTTTGAGAGAGACATTATTCATAACACATACACCAAGTAATGACGACACGTTTTCCTCGAACAGATGAAATGTAAACTAAAACTGAGCAACCGTGCGACCATATTCACCAAATAGAGAGAAAGAAAATACACAGTACATCCTCTCGCCAATGGATCAGATTGGCGACTGACACTGCACTAGCTCTGGCTGGCGCGGGAGAGTGCCATGTCAGTTACAATGGGTACAGTCAGCAAGAAAAGCTCAACGTTCATTGCAAAGTACAGTTGATACAAGTAAACATGCATCAAGTAGCACAGAAACGATGATTTTCGTGCAGACTATTGGTAAATTATTGTCTTTTCTAGTAAACATTTTTTTTTTTTTAATTTTTGCATGAAACCAGGACATTGTAGGAAATTTTCGGAAACCTACGGGAAGTCCCCAGAAGCGGTCTAAACCGGAACTGTCCCAGAAAAAACGGGACGTATGGCCACCCTAGTTCTAATTCAATTTCACTTTGCTGAAACAACCATGATCCCAAGCCCCTAAATGAAACGACCCCAAATTAAGTAAAATTCACTATGGTTTTGTAATGGTTTGAAACAATAAACTAGTAGTATGTCCTATTGGTGCTTAGTTTGTTCACTGTAACTTTGCACACTGAATCGAGTGTAAAGTAGTGAAGTGATGCGGGATTAAAAGGTTTGTATGAGCAAGCCATGCCTAGAATTGCTCAGTGCATCCTATAATACTGTTTCAAAACTCCTAAAAGGGGATCATATTATCAGCAACAGTAATCCTAAGGTGAAGTTATGTTGTTCGTTCATTTGGGGGGCTTGGGACATCTTGGTCATCAGCCCTGTGTAGTTGGAAGTGTGTAACTGTATCAGGGAAGAGGTAGGTGCCCCAGGACTTGAAGTAAGGTACTATCCCGGCATTTGCCTGAAGGGAGTGTGGAAAAACCACACTTAGGATAGCCGGAATTCGAACCTGTGATCTTCGGACTTGCTGTAGCTGCCCGTGCAGCAATGGTGTACGATTTAATGGGCATGCCTATGCCACATGTTAATGTGAAGTTAGTATGAATTATTCAACAATAAACTATTTGTTATAAGGAAGGAAGTAAGGTCATAGTTTTACGTGACCGTTAATCTTGCGATCATGAGCCACAGGATCTCCATTTTACGTGGAATCTGAACCACAGGATGTGATATTTTACTTAGAAAATCTTGCATGCATTGACCGGGAATTGAACCCGCTCCGCCTTGATGAGAGGCAAGCAGCTTGATCACTGCACCACCACCCCTTGTTATAAAGAACACCACTGTTATATTTTAGAATGATTTCTGATATAGACATGGACTGGCACACAGATTCCAATATCCACATGAAAAACAAGATTGAAAGTGATCCAAACTAGTTACATAACGAATAGAATATAAAGTGTGATCTCTTCTCCCTCAATAGCATGTAATGAATACGGATCGGGTTGGCACTCGCCGCTACGCAGCGCTACAGTCGATTTGAGATTGTTGATTTCCACTAATGTTTGTGTGTTTATGTGCGATTTATTAAGTATTTAATTGGTCGGAGTGTTTTGGTGGTGTTCTGTGCAAACTTTTATTGATATACAAGTGCTTACACTATTACTTCATAGTATTAATACCTGAAATGCTATTGTAGGAAGCATTGACCGAAATGGAATTTAATTTCTTGTCGTGTGTTGACGTTATCTTCGTGTGTTAATTTTATTGTTATTTAATGTAAGTAAACAGCAGTTTAGCCCTTACATTTTCATGAGTGCTTAATGTGATTAGTGAAGATGCCTTGCTCTTTTGTACCAGGATGCAGATCTAGCTATGGGGACTGTAAAGAGGTCAGACGGTTTTTCAAACCTCCTAAAGATTAGGAACGTTTTATAAAGTGCAAAGGGGCCATATCAGGGAAGGATAGGGAACATACTGAAAAGTCCTACATCTGTGTTACTCACTTTTCAGAAGATTTAATTGTTAAATTTGACAAATTTGTGATAGAAGGGAAGGAAGTATTACTTCTCCCAAGAACCAACTGGCGATTGAAAGACTATTCTGTTCCACATATAATCCTAATTTGCCTAAGTATCTGTCCAGTATGGTGTAAATAAAAATGCTCTTGATGCCATTAAAGACTACTTCTGTGAAGAAAGGGATGAGAATAAAAAGACAATGAGTTAAAAAACATATATGTACCGTAATGCTGAAGGAGGCGTGATCAGTTTTAGGCAATAGCCTACTCTATGAAGGGGTCATGACTATGCCTTCTATGTCTGTTTAATGTTAAGTTCTTCTGAAATGATGGTAGTTTACTGATTTTGGTGTTTGTGGACTGAAATTAATGGTTATTATTGAATTTTATAGTAATCTACGGTAAAGTTGAAAGTTGCGTTCGTATGGCTTTTTTTTTGTCTGTGTTGCAAGTCTGTTGAGGGAATGTAAAATGTGTAACAATGTGAAGAAATCCTTTCTGATAGCGAGGTCAATTGTTCCGTTCTTTTTTAAAATTTACCGATAGCTGGCAAAACTAATTGCATTTTGAACTTGCTCTTCGTCTTTGCTTATTGTCGAAACTGAACTGTTACAAGAGACGACTTACTAAATTATTATTGGGCACAGTAAAGTAAGAGGAGATGTCAAACTTATTAGCGCCTATGAGGATATCTTGCGGTGTTTTAACATGTAAAACAGGTCGCAAGGTTTTAAGTCTCGTAAGCGCCAATGCTAACTTACATCACAGATCGGAGCCAGCGCTGCGCTGCGGCGGACCAGGCGTACTAGGCCAGTGATATCACTTCTTATTCTATTCGTTATGCTAGTTAGTTATTGTTGTTTTAAGGGGCGGAACTACGAGGTGTGATCCAAACTTTTTGACCAAAGTCATTTCAGTGATGAGAGTTGGTGTTATGCGTACGATCCAGAAACCAAGCCAGTGGAAGACTCCCAACTCCCCCAGACCAAAAGAAAAACAAGACAAGTGAGGTCGAATGTGAAGACAATGATCATTGTCGTTTTTGATGTTCTTGGAATTGTGCACCAGGAGTTTGTTTCCTTGGCCAGACTGTTTACCAGCACTTTTATTTGGGAATTTTTAAGACATTTGCAAGAGGATGTACCGTGGAAATGCCCGGGGACTTGGGCAATCAGTTCCCGCCCGCACACACGGCCTTATCTGTGAACAAATATTTGGCCTCTCCTGTCATTCCTGACTCTCCGTATTCCCCAGACCTAGCCCCGTGTGACTTTTTTCTGTTCCCCAGAATGAAAACAAAGCTAAAAGGGAAGTGTTTTGATGATGTGAAGGCGATAAAAACAGCTTCACAAAGGGCACTGGACGATATCAAAGTAGAAGAGTTTCAGAGGTGCGAAAAAAGATGTGACAAGTGCATTGCATCACTTTGAAGGTGACTGAAGGAATTTTGTAAAAAGGTACCAAATTTTTTTTATTCCAAAAATCTGTGTTTTTTTTTTTGGTCCACCCTCGTACATCTTCTGTTAATTTTCTTTCCACTATCGCTGCAGCTTCTGGTTCCAATACAAGTTGGCGATGATTCAAATGTCTCTTCCATCTAGACCAGTGGTTCTTAACCGGTGGTCCGCGGGAGAAAAGGGTCCACCAGCACGTATAAAAAAGTGGCCAATAAATGGGGATTTCGGAAACGATGTGCGTTGAACGAGAATTGTCCGAATGTATTCGCGCCGATGACTATCAGGATTTGAATTTAAATATCTTTAAAATAAGGGTTACAACTGATAAGGTGTATTGGGGGGAGGGGGTGGTCCGTACATCATTCAATTTTAGGCTGAGTGGTCCGCAGACTTCTACGGGTTCAGAACCACTGATCTAGACTCAAGACCAGGAGTGTCCAACCTTTTTTGGAAAAGGGCCACTGTCTTTGAAGTGAATTTGTTTGTAGGCCACATGATTCGTATTCTACCGTATAAATAGAATCTAAATTATAAGATAAGCCAATTAATTTAAAAAATAATTAATATATTGATATGTTATTTTTGTTAAAATATTAATAATACAGTATATTAGTTAACTTATTTTAAAAATTAAATATATATATAAATGTTTTACCTGTCAATGCGTCACCTGGCACATCCAATATCTGGTTTGATTGATGTTGTAGCAACTCGAAGCGAACTCTCCAGATGAATGTCGGTGATTCGCGTTCTCGTTGCGCAATTCACGTAATGGTTTCATCCTGAAGAACACTCTTGGTCGCATATGTATGTGCTTGAGTAATAAATAGGTTGAAAGTTCAGCCTAATCAATACTTTTTATTAACCAAGAACTTGTGTTTATGACTTTGTATATAACTGTATATATAACTTGATATGTAGTGTATGAACTTTTATTTTAACTCTGTATCATCATACGATAAATAATAAATAATTAACCCTTTGACTGCCAACGTCCGATTGATCGGACGTTCGGAGTTCAGCTGAAAAATGGCAATGTCCTATTGATCGGACGTTCTGAAAAAATGTATTTTCCAAATTACTTATTCGTTTTAATAGTTCACAATATATGTTTTGGTCTAGTAGTGGATTAAATAAGACTATATACAACAAGTTTTAAAGTTTGTCACACTGAGGAATTTGCTGCTGAGTAACCAAGCGCAAATTCAGCTATCACGGGCGGGCAACGAACCCTTTCACCATTTACCAGAAAAAGAAATTGAACGCAATTGTTCCGTATACAGCAAGATTAGTACAATTCAAGGTGGTAGAAGGAAAAAGACCAGATACATTTGTAATGAATGTAATATGAGTGTACATCCTTTGTGCCTCTTTAATCACAATTGCTAGGGTGTGCAATAAACATGTGTAAATATTAAGTAATTAGTTTCTTTTCATCCAAAAATTGAATTCTGGTGTTCATCAGGATATGTTTTACAATCCAAAATCTGGTTTCGAAACCTCTGCTTGACCATAATGAAGTCGATTTGGTAACGCCCTGTATCTCCTGGTCTCATCCATGTGTTTATTCTTCTATTGTGGTTATTGAATAAGGTGTTAGCTATGATCAACTCATGCTCGGTGCAGAATTCCATCAGCCTGCTTCCTCGATCATTCCTTTCACCTAATCCGAAATCTCCTACTATCTTCCCTTCTCTCCCTTTTCCTACCACAGCATTCCAATCTCCCATTACTATAACATTTTCATCACCCTTGATATACCTCAAAAATTCAACTATTTCTTCGTAGACTTTTTCAACATCTTCATCAGCTTGACTGGTAGGCATATAGACTTGTACCACTGTGGTGCACGTAGGTTTAGTATTGATTTTTGCTGCAATAATCCGTTCACTATATTGCTCATAATATTCCACCTGCTGTCCTAGTTTCCTACTCAATATGAGACCAACCCCTGCTTGGCCATTGTTTGATTTAGTGCTAATGACCCTATAGTCACCTGACCAAAAGTCCTGTTCTTCCTGCCAGCACTTTTCACTAATCCCAACCAAATCCAACCTCAACCTATCCATTTCCCTTTCTAAGTTTTCTAACCTTCCATTTCCTAGCAGACTTCTAACATTCTTCCATGCTCCGATCCGTAGAATGTCAGATTTTCTCTTTGTCACTTCTGTGATGTTAAACCCCTCTCGAGTAGTCCCCACCCGGAGATTCGAACGGGGGACTAGTTAAACTCCGGATTGAAATTTTACAACGGAGGAGGCCATCGTCACATGTGATTATGCATAGAGAGGTACATATCCTCGGGAAGAGCATTACGGCTGTAGTTTCCCGTTGCTTTCAGCAGTAGTGAAATAACTTAGACATTAGTAAACATTTTTACTTAAAACTAGCTTGGAACTGCAGCTAATTTGCATATACAGTATAACTTGTCATATCCGGACTAATGTGGCGACCGGCCGATCCGGATATGGAAAAATCCGGATATCACAAGGCTATTTTTACAAATAGCTAGGTGACCAGAAGTAATTCACGAGTTTGTTGTTGATTAATTTTAATGTATTTAACGGTTTAGTATCATTTTGTTAACTGTATACTGTACATAGGCTAAGAAATAGAAATGCTTCAAATTAAATTATAATAATATGCTTTACAGTACATGTACTTACATAAATACACTGTACATTCTGCTTCTACATAATTTTTTGAAAATGTTTGTCATTTTCTGTTGCTTCACGCACTTCACTTGGGCCTACTGTTTCTACATTAGTTTTTGAAAAAGTTTGTGATTTTCTGTTGCTTCACGCACTGTACACGCTTTTTGGATGCCATGTCCCTCAATCTTCTTAAAAGCATCACTTCAGTCACACTCGTTTCATCTTGATTTTCTACATAAGTGATTAAAGATTCTATGGTCTTGAATGCCTCAGAGTGACTAATTATAGGGGCGTTGTCCTCTTCTTCGGGTTCAACGATTTTTTCCTCATCATTGCACACCATTTCTATAATGTCACTGTCTGTAATTTCGTTGACTTCGTCTTCATTTACTAACCAATTTATGGCTTCCTCGTTGATTTTTTCACAACCAGGCAGGCATTGCACAAGCTCAGCAATATGACGATTTTCTTCATTGCAGGCATAAGTTTCGTTGACGTCTTCTGTTTTCTCCCCCGTCCATTTATCAGTAGCTTTGTGATCTAAGAGCTTCCTCCATGACCTTGCCAGCGTCAACGGTTTTATTTCATCCCATGCCTGGGATACCCACATTATCACGTCTAACATGTCCACCTTCTTTAACGTCTCTGTAACACTTTCTTTATCGTCCATTCCAGCAATCAACACAGAAAGTAACCTACGGCGATAGGTTCGCTTTAGTGACTCAAGCACGCCTTGATCCATAGGTTGACAAAGTGATGTCACGTTTGGTGGTAAGAACACACCCTTTATATCTCCATTTTTAAGTTCGTCTTCACTTGGATGTGAGGGTGCATTGTCAAGTAGGAGCACTGCTTTTCTTGGCAAGTTATTTTTCAACAAATGTTTTTCCACTTGTGGCACAAACTGCTTGTGAAACCAATCACTAAATATTTCGCAGTTCATCCATGCGCTGCGCTGGTTTCTGTACCAAACTGGTAGGCCAGACAAGTCTTTGAAGTTCTTGAAAGCCCTTGGCTTTTTGGATTTTCCAATGAATCCTAATGGAAGCTTGTGATCTCCTGTAGCGTTGCTGCAGGCTAAAATGGTGACCCTCTCATTTTTCTTCTTATACCCCGGTGCACTGTCTTCTTTCTTGGAAGCCAAAGTGTAGGTGGGAAGCATTTTATAGTTGAGCCCAGTCTCGTCGCAATTATAGAGCTGCTCTCCATTAATCCCATGTTGATCAATTAGACTGTGTAAAAATATTTTAAATTTTTCAACATCTTCTTGGTTAGCCGATAGCTTTTCACCACTGATCTGTAGTTTCTGCACACCATGACGATTTTTCCAGCTTTCCAACCACCCCTCACTTCCTTTAAACTGTTCATCCCCTCCAATTTCCTTATTAAAGTGTAGTGCCTTTTCTTTTAGTAAAGGACCTGAGATAGGTAACCCTTGCTCTCTTCTTTGGGTAAACCAAAGAAACAATGCCTCATTAACTTGGTTGTTAGCTGCCTTTTTCATCATTTTAAGTTTTTTAACACCACTTGTTGACGCTTGTGACAAGCACCACTTTTCAATATCACTCCGAGCCTTTTTCCAGTCACTCACAGTGCTTGTTCCTACTCCCATATCCGCGGCAATCTTCTTGGCTGTTTCACCAGCATCTAACCTTTTTAGAGCATGGAACTTTTCTTCCATCGTAACAACAGTTTTTTCCTTTTTTCGGACATTTTAGCAAAAAAAAAACAAGGATAAAAGATAGTGATGTAAAATACCCAGGTATTTATAAATCGGGGTAAATACCCAGGGTATATACTCGGGTAAATACCCAATTTGGATAAATACCCGGGTATTTTAGATTTTTCATCAAAAATCTTGTGTCGTGGTAAGTTGAACCTTAATAAAGGGTTCCAGTATGGAAACTATTCTACATTAACTTTTTAGAAAGGTAACAACATTAGTTAATCAAATTAAATATTATTAGAATTGGGACTTAAAAACAGAATTAGAATTGGGAATTAGATCGGGAGATATAAACTAACAACTCCACTACACTGAAAAAGTGCAGTAGACATCAAACAAAGAATAGAGAATGGGAGGGAAGTACAGTGTCAGTTTGAATTCTGGGTAGGTTGAGCTGAGCAGTGTTGCCAACCCACATGCTTGACGGCATACATCTTCACCCATTATGGAGCCCACATACTACAAAAACTTCCTGACATGCATTTATATTATTGTGAGTATGATTTTAAAAATTAATATTTTTTTTTATATTTAAAATTGAATGAAAAATAACTTAAAGCACTTTTACTAAACTTTTTTTTTCTTCAAATGTGCTTTCTATTGAGTATAATTGTAATTTATTACCTTTTGAGTTTTGGCATACACATATTTCAATTAATATGCATATAGCCTACTCTTATTACAACAAAAGTAGCTTTTCCCTCTCACATCTTTGTTGCTCATTTCCAGTACTGTAATAAAACTCGACCTTCTCAATATCTTGGTATTTATTAAAAATTTATTAACACAAAACAACCAAAAGGTTTTATCCAATATTTTACTTTAGTTTAAGGAGAAAACACACTTAAAGACAAAGTTACAGTGCCAAATTATAAATACCCAAAAATACCCGGTCATCCATTTTCCTTTTCTTTTAGTTTGAAGGATCAATATTGTTCCTGATTTCAATTTAAGGCATCAAATACCTGTGTTTCAGTCCTTGTTTGTCCAACACTTCATCAACACAACAAAAAGTGTTGTACAAAGCTCAAAAAACTGAAAATACCCTCATTTTAGGTATTTAAATGACCACTGGGTAAATACCCAATTTACCTTCCCACTGGGTATTTACCCGGCCCACATCACTAATAAAAGATAACAACGGTAAACAATAACAGTAACAACAGAAACACACTCGCAAAACAAACTGTCGCTTCAAGACTCACGCACAGACTGAAGGGTAGAAAGAGAGGCAGCCTCGTGTTGACGTTGGTGGCAGGCAGGCAGAAGCCGTGAATGGAATATCGCTTATTCACACAAAGGGATGAGTTTCCGGGAAGATGTCGTTGACCGAGTCAGGCCACAACCCCTCGCGGTCAAGCACGCACACAGCCTTCCAGCGCTGCAACTTTCACTCGTCCTCCCTGGCTAGCACACTAATGTATCCTCGCTCTCAACTACGACTTAAAAATTCATTCGGAGATGTGTCCGGATATGGGAGGGTTCGGATATCACAGGTCCGGATGTGACAGGTTGTACTGTAATGTAAGAATTTAGAAAATGTCATGTTACAGTAATAAAAATAATATTGTAGCTGTAATATTTTATAGAAAGCTCAAATTTTTATTTGTGATATTGGAAACATCACCTCTCTAAAATAAAGCAGTTTTTGATAGTTAAATATTTTTTATTCTTAACGATTTTTGATCATGAATTTTCTTTTAAAATGTTAAAAGTAAATATTTATTTCAATTATCACTCCATTTAATATAAATTATAGAATAGAGTACATTAACCCTCTTAGTGCCAAGCCATTTCCTGAAATACTTGCCAAGAATGCCAAGCCATTTTCAATGGTCATGCAGGCTATTCGAAAAAAGTCATAAATACCACATTTCTAACGATAGAATCGTTATTTTTGCTTTGCATTATAACCAATACCTCATTCTTTCATATATTATGTTCACACAAGTAAATACGGCATTTAAATCTTTTTAATTGAGCTTATTCTGATAATATTGTTCAATTTTTCCTCTTTTTTTTTGTAAAAAATCAGTTTTGAGCCTAAATTAAGGACACCTAAGAGTCATATTCGAAGAAACACTAAGTTTCCAGCTGTAGAAAGTTCTTAGATACATCTTTAGGCAGAAAACTTCAACAAAAAGATAACAACTGAACCAAAATTTTGGCGGGAACACGCGTGATTGGGGGAGCGCAAAGGGAGGGCGTGAATACAAACTCAAACCTATCGCGTAACGGACTTCGAAGGAAAAAAGTAAACCCTACACAGGCAAGCTTGAAACCTCACCTTTCCAACAGTATGAAATAATCACGGACATATGCCTACAGAAATCTACACATATACGATAAACAGCGCGCCGATTGAATCGGCTTTGGCACTTTTGGCGCGAGCAGCGAGAGCTGATCGGATCGGCGCGTGGCACTGAGAGGGTTAAGTTACATTGATAAAACAACCTTCAAAACAAAACAAAAGGATCATCCAATATACATAAATAGTTCTGAAGTTATTACGTATAATTTACCGCAGGGTAAAAAGTGCAGATTAGGCTTTGGCAGTATAGGGTACGGACACCGCGTATATGGCTGGCGGTCAAAGGGTTAAATAAAGATCACTGTGTGGTCATTGGTGGGACATGTTTCAAGGCCTAATTGTTTTTGGCCCCTTCATCAGCCGATATGAATAAATAAATGTCAAAGACACAAGAAATGTATAGCACATTTCAATTTCCCATCCTTCTTTATGGTGCACCATGTAAGGTTTAACAAGGCACTTTTTAGTGTGTTACGCTATCAATTTCTTGTTGTCTTTGACATTTATTTATTCATACCGGCTGATGAAGGGGCCAAAAACAATAAGGCCTTGCAACATGTCAATGACCACACAGTGATCTTTATTTATTAAAAAGTATTGATTAGGCAGAACTTTCAACCTACTTATAACTCAAATAGCTTATCAATACGTAACCAGAATGAACCTTTTAAGTTCTAAAATATATATGTGCTACCGAAAAGTAATGCGAAACGAAGTGCATGTCTATTAATGCCCAGATACTTTTCTCTGAGAAAGTAGTCGCGATAGAATTGTAATAAGGGGACATTATTAAACTTATTCTTTAGGTCTGACGCACAATGAAAATCAATGCACTCCATTTCCAGATCCTCTGGAACCTCGTCTATGTTAATGGAGAAAGGGGAAGAAAACATATTGAAACTTATAACATTCTCCTTGAAGTCTTCAAATCTAACGCAGAATTCGGTTCGTAATTCTGATATAATTTCTGCATACTTTTGAGAATTTTGATTATTACAATTTTGTAGGGCTGAGAAATGCACAAAGTTGTTCTTCTCTTATTTGTGATTCCCAAAGTCGCAATTTTGTTTCAAAGGCATTCACGTCATCAAACATAATAGTGATCAATAAATTGGTCCTTACCATGGAGACGTGAATTAAGTTCGTTCAGTTGTTCTGTTATATCTACCAGAAAGACAAAAATCACACATCCATTCTGCATCTTTAAATTCAACAATAGGTTTGCCCTTCTCCTCCATAAATGTTTGTATTTCTTTTGTTAGATCAAACACATACTTCAACATTTTGCCACGGCTCAGTCATCTTATTTCAGTATAAGTTAATAAACCAAATCCTCAAATTCTGAGTCGAGATTTTGTAAGAAATTTTGAAATTGTCTATGTGTCAAACCATGCGAACCAATGAATACAAAACACCATCTAAATTTAGGGATTTAGCACAAAGGTTTTCTTGGTTAATTAAGCAGTGATACTGCATTATAGAAATGTTTCCTACTTTAGCTGCCTCTGCTTGCAGTAATTTAACTAAACCTTCTCGTTTTCCTTCAAATGCAGGAGGTCTGTTGTTATACCAGATACCCTTAATTTGTATATTTCAAGCCAAGCTGGTTCAAGGTTTCAGTGACACCCCCCATTAAATCATTGGCCTTAGTGGTGCCTTTAAGAGGGACAAAAGCAGCTAATTCTTCTGTAATACTGAAATCTTTATCAACTACTCTTAACAAAATTGCTAATTGGGCAGTATCGCTAACATCACTACTCTCATCAAGTGCCAGAGAATTCTTCTTCTTCGTCTTTTCCCGTTCATGCGGGGTCGATGTTTCTGACAAGTCGTTTCCATTTACCTCTGTCCCAAATGGTGTTTTCTGTTAACTGCTTCTCCCGGAGATCATCCTGCATGCAGTCCATCCATCTTCTTCTAGGCCTGCCTCTTTCCCTTTTGTCTTCCACCTCCAGATCAAGCACTCGCCTTCCTACATAACTCTCATCCCTGCGCTGAATGTGGCCATACCAGAGCAAGCGTCTTTCTTGCACCTTTTTTGACATTTCAGTCACTTTTACGCTGCCTCGTATGAAGGTGTTTTTGATGTGATCGTTTCTTGTAACACCACACATCCATCCGAGGCTAAATTTACAGAACTTGTCAAATTTGTACGGTTTTGGCAGTTTGTTTTACAGCCGGATGCCCTTCCTGACGTTAACCCTTTGTTAATTTCTGGGATAACAGTACAGCTGAGAATAAAATCCCCAGCCCCCCAAACATCAATCTGTTCACCGACCCAATTTCCCGCTGGGATTGGCTACCCAGCCTTCCACTGGGTTGCTCGGCTTAGCAGGGGACACCACGGGCAGGTTCATGTTTGGAGTTGGAGTGTAGAGGCTAGGAAAATTTCTCTTCTGAAATTCTTGTGTTACTAGTGCTGGTTTTCTGCACCATCGCATCACACTCCCATTTGTCCGGGTCCTCTGGTGGTATGAGGACCCCTCCAGTTTACATCCTAGAGCTCAGAGAATAGAACTGGAAATTTGTTGCTCGGTATTTTAAAGTCCTCTCTATATTGGACGCTAATTCATCTATACAGCGAGCTACAGTCTGTCACAACAAGTTTAATTTTGCAAACTGCACTTTTTTGTCAGGACATATACAGTAATATCAGCAACACACTCAATCAATTCTTTAACAAACTCGTCATCTGAAAATGGTTTAGATTTTTTGCAATAATTCCTGCTATTGTGTAATTCGCTTTTACCAAAGATTCAGTTTCAAGTGACATATTCTTAAAAATTAACTGGTATTGTAATTCCATTACAGTCGAGTCTCGCAAACTGGGCACTTGGTAACCCGGCACTCAGGATTTCTCGGCCACCCTAACAGGAGAAAATAATCATGATTTTTGTTTCTTTTTGTGTTTCCGCAGAGAGCGTTATTATGTTTTCTTTTGTCTTCTCCATCAATGGAATTGTCGACAGTTAAATACAACGCGAAACAAGTTGACCTACAGTACATAGTAAGAAGAGTAACGACGACCTGATAAATACAGGTACTGTACAGTACTGTAAATGCACAAACTGTTGGCAGTAAGAGGTAAACAAACGGTTCTCGTGCAGAGCGTTGTATTTATTTGATTGCGCATTCTCCGCAATTCTGTTTCTTCGCCGTCTTCATGATGAGGCTTCAAGAAACAGGTTTCAAAGCAAAAATCAAAAGAACATTACTTACTTTTTTGCAAAAAAGTAAATGGTAATTTTCATTAAGTGCAAAAGCTATTTGCCTATGGGAATTGTTTTGTACATATTCAAGTACTGTAATTGTAGTGGCTTAATCATTTTAAAACTTGTGTTTCTGTTAAAAACAAATAAATGTACTGCATTGCATTACTTTTAATCCAAAACAAACCGCTCATTTCGTCTTTTTAACACATTTCCCGATAACCCGGCATTTTCGCAAACTCGGTAACCCTCCGGTCCACATTAGGCCGAGTTTGCGAGACTCTGCTGTATTAGGGGCAGATGACCTCGTAATTCTGCCCCTTAAAACAACAATAACTAACTAATTCCATTATATCTTTACATCATTACACTTTGTTACCACGTACAGTACTCCTTCTGTAATCCGGCATCTCAGCTCTCCGGCACTCCCAGTAATCCGGCGTTTTGTATTCGAGTACGAGCTCAGCACTTGATTTGATAATGCGTCCCCAATACTGTACTCGTGGATTCACCGGATAATGCATTGACAACTGATGACGTAGGCGTGTGGCTTACCGGTGAAGATGACGAAAACAACCAGTTTATGACAGAAGATGAAATCATAGAGGAAGTGGCAAGAGAGGAAGAGGACGAGGAACAGGTCGAAGGAGAAGTGACAGAGGCTGTACAATCAATCTCTCACGATGCGGCCATCGCCACGTCAATTGCCTGGGCGGAGGAAAATGGCGTCTCTGCTAACGATGTCTTCGTTTTAATAAGGTTACAGGAACAAGTTCTCAAAGTGTCTCTCAACCGTAAAAAGCAAAAAGCAAGCTTATTTCAAGACGTCTACTTCCAAATAATAACGTGAGTTATATGATGTATTTTCGTACCATTTTACTTTGTATAGTACAATGTAATTAAAACTGATTTCCAAATGATATCTGCGGAAGACCTAGAACAAGGTGGATTGATTCAGTGAAGAACAGCGTGAGAAAAAGAAATCTGGACTGGGACAAGATCGTGGAAGAAGAATGGTGGAAGGAAAGAGGAAAGTGGAGAAGTGCCATAAATACCCCGACCCGGCAGGAGCTGGATAAGGGGAAATGATGATGATGATGATCTGCGTTTTTCTCGATATTTTCCAGTAATCCGGCGTTTTTGGTAATCCGGCAGTGCTCTGGTCCGATATCTACCGGATTACCGAGAGAGCACTGTAAGTGTTACCTAATTACCTCCTTGCTGCCACGTTATTGCTTCTTAACTGGCTCTTGATCAGGAGGTAAATTCCCCTCTAAGTCCCACCTTCCTATCAATTTATTATCCATTTATATTAATGTTGTTCAAGATGTTTTCGGCATTATTTTGGAAAGATAAAATTTCCTCGAGCAAAACACAAGTTGTTTAGCATAAAAATGTCTGCAATAGTACGCTATATATCGGTATTTAATACATATTCCATCATATGTGTTTTAGGTAGATTTCATTAGAAAGCTAACTAATTTATGTATAATATATACTTATATCGAAGCCTCCGTGACTTAGGCGGCATCACGCCAGCCTCTCACCGCTGGGTCCGTGGTTCAAATCCCGGTCACTCCATGTGAGATCTGTGCTGGACAAAACGGAGGCAGACAGGTTTTTCTCCAGGTATTCTGGTTTTCCCTGTCAAAATTTAATTCCAGCAACACTCTCCACTATCATTTCATTTCATCTGGCTCAGCGGTCTAGCTGTATGCCTCTCACCAAGGCGGTCCGGGTTCGATTCCCGGTCAATGCATGTGAGATTTTCGAAGTGAAATGCCATGTCCTGTGGTTCGGATTCCACGTAAAAAGGAGGTCCCGTGGCTCATAATCACAAGATTCACGGTCACGTAAAACTACAATCTTCCTTTCAATTTAATCATTGCCCCAGAGGAGTGCATCAGGCCTCGGCAGCCAGCACAGTTCATATCCTCGCCGCTAGATGGGGGCTTCATTCCATTCCTGACCTCGTCGGAGACTGGAAGCAGGCTGTGGTTTTTCATTTTCGTATACTTATATCACTTTCTTGTGGACACGATAACTACCGCAATTTTGCACCAAACACTTTGAATTTTTTACATAATATTTATCCCTTTAAAATCTCGGTCAAGTTTGTTAATGGGCACAATTGGTCGAAGAGGGGTGAAAATGGGGGCTTCTTTTTCGAAAAAGTGAAATATCGCTATAACTCTCTTAATATGTGAAATATTGAATCCATTCTAAGTTCATACTATGTGTCGGATAAGGGCCAAACATTTATGTTTGAAAAGTTTTGTGATAGCAGCAACCATTGACCAATGGGGTGGGAGAAAGTGGGTTTTTCGGGAAGCATTAATCCTATCTCTCTTAATAGGCGCAATATCAAAACTGTACAAAATGTACGATATTCCCTTTATGGTAATTACCTAAAACTTCTGTCTGAAATAATTTTTATATGACCCACCATTACGCCAAGGGATTAGAAAAATGATTTTGAAATTATAAGAAAATGCCAAGAGCCACCAGAGGTTGCCATGACAACTCCATTGCACAAGATCACATTCAGTTTTCCATCTGACTGTGGGAAGCGACTTCGGTGACATAATTGGTAGCATGCTGAACTTCAAAGCCGGCCGAAATCGTTGGATTTCCTAAGAGCACTAAAAATCCCTCAGTATGCATCCTTCGGAGGGGAAGGTCCAACGTGAGTTGCTGGTTACGGTGACATATAGTAACCAAATTCGCATCTAGGTGTTGTTGATGGTAGTATTGGGTAGCAAAATTAGGAACTACCACCTGAAATTGACCGTCTGCAGTTCTTACCTGAATTACAGACTAATACAGCCATCACAATTAACACCGTTTATCAGACAGATTCTACACACACCCAAAGTACACAGGGTTCCATTACCATATTGTCGCAGCCCCTAAACTGAGGAATCATCCAACATCTCTTCGGGAGATAAAATTTTGCTTGAAGAAGTAACAGACCGTTAGATAGTTACACATCAGTGTCGACCAGAAGTATAAAAATGGACCCCAAATGACGAGAAGGTTACTGTCCCCATAAGACAGTAAAATGTTAAAAATTTGCCTTAAAAGACGTAAAACAAAGTTAATTAAGCTCATTGTAAAATACTTTCTCACAATGAATGAGGTCGGATTCTTCTACGAAAACCTGCATATTCTGCCTATTTTCGCCTATCCCCTAGTTTGCCCGGTAAAATGTACCTCCGCCTTCCAGCTTGCCGAGAGAATTTTTTTCTATTTTAGTCTACTTTCAATTTTTGCTAAAAATTATGAGATCTACCCGGACCAAAAGTTTGTGCCTATGTGTGCACGAGTGTGTGTATGTCTGCTCCCCTCCCCCCCTCTATCATTTCTGACATGACAAAACCAAATTTGGTACTGAGGTAGCACTAGCAAAGAGCTCCTCAGTGTCATGTTTTATATTGAACCCATCTTAACCAAAACCAAATGGTGGCCACCTAAATGTTCAAAGCTTACCAAGTTTTTTAAAAACATACCTTCATATGGGATGCGTCTTGCAGCCAAACTAAAAGATCATAAGTCAAATAAACACAATAATTCATAACTGGACCAGATCGAAAAACGAATTGAGGAGTCCATTAAATAGACTGGTAATTCATGGATTTCATCATAAATTTTGCATGCAAAAAGGTTTTCATGAGCCCTCTATAGAATGTGTGTTCTGTGCGGTAAACAGAGTGACCATTACAATTTTGGAAGCTGCGCAAACAGAGTATTGACAATAATGAAATTTACTTTGCATTGTGCTACTTTGATAACCCTAATTTAATTCTGTTCACAGTGCAGATGTGCTTAGGGGAAATGATCACATACCGGTAATTCTGTTTTTTCAGTTGTAACTCCTTTACCATGGCTGTTTAACTGCAATAAAGCTTATTGTTGTAATACGTAACTTATGACCCACCAGTTACGCTTATTTCTTATTAAAGCCACTGGCATCCTTAGCTACTGAATTTTGTCTTAAGGCCAATGGCGAGTAGTGGGTGTAGAACCAAACGGAGCTGAGTGTATCCCGTTCCAGCCCTCAGATCAGAATTAAATTTCTTAGCAGAGCCGGGAATTGTGCCAGGACCTCAGGGGGTGACAGCCAAGAATTTTAGCCACTGTACCATGAGGCATACTTCAGAGGTTGACCGGAGGTACCAGCTGTAACATTGAAGTAATTTGTACACAAAATTATCATGATTTTTCATTATCCATTAGACAACTTGCTGAATTGCACATATTTGTAGATGGCTGGTCATTGCTTGCCAGACATTTAATTATACATCCAGCCACAATTCGCTACACATCTCATGCATGTGACCAAAAATTAGTATTGTTGGGTGCTACAAGAAGTTACACTAGAGCTCATTTTCAGATAAAAACTGTACAAAATATGCAGATTGGATGTCTCATTTTGCGAAATTTGAGGGAGGGTCACGCCACCCCACAATTTACACCTACACAAAGCTACGTACTAGCAGGCCCGACGAGAGGGGGGGGGGTCAGGCAGGGCTGGTGCCCCGGAGCCCGACCCTCCCAGGAGGGCCCGGCGACCTAGGAGGATGGGCCCAATCAGGCATTGATTTATTATTGCCTTTATGTGTCTTGAAATTTCTACTGGCAATCATTTTGTGAATGCAATGAACTGTCTGTGAACAGAGTTACAAGGATTGAAAAACTTATTCTGTCAAGTGGACAATTTTCCATTACAAAGCATTTGTGGGAAGAACAACTGTCTCAAAGCGGTCAACTTAGGCGATGAGGCTTCGCTATGTATTGTTCTCAGATTCTAAATTTAGCTTATTTGGCTCATGCATCAATCCTTCAAATAACTTTCTCATCCCTTCACTTATTTCACCAAGACCACGAGAGCCTGGGCTGCCCTGGTGTGTTAGGTCAGGTAGCTCAATAGATTGAAGTTTGGTGCGTCACGTCAAGCTTAAATATTTAGAGTTGATAGTGTCTGAAAATAATATATTGTCTAGCTGGACTTATCGTATGCCACGCAGGCAGGTAAGTAAAATAAATTTAAAAGTAGCGTCCACAAAGTAATTCACTTTATAGTTATTGTTGATTTAAGGGGCGGAACAGCGAGGTCATCATTCCCTAGTAATTCACTTTCGCACTATGTGAAAAATTATCATTGCTGGCTAAATATCTTGCGGAAGGGTGGGATGGTTCTGTTGTCAAACGTAGATAGAAGAAATGCATGCGAAATTGTTCATCTTCTCGTATACTGAATTGAGAAAACAATGCTAACATTTGAATAATCTGTATGTTTAGGTGCAGTATAATTATTATTATTAAACGATCAAAAATCCTAGGTAGTTTGGTTCGTGCTCAAATCATTTCTGATTAAGGGATTTATTGAAAACCTACATTGCTATTGGTACTGGAGTTCTTTCTTTCTTCTTTATTCGTGTCAGAAGTATCGACTTTACACATAGATATTTTAAAATACACAATATATACATTGCTACTATACAAATATACAGATATACACATATAAACAATCCTACTGAGCAACAAAATCGGAAGCTAGATAATTCTTGCCCAGTATTGGGCGACGTCAATAGCATTAGAGGAAGCTGCAACCAAGTCTATCATAGTGCACTTTGAGGGACATAAGACACACTGACATAAATGTTGGATCGTTTGCTGCTTTCCACAATCACAGAGTGATGAGTCGCTTGAGAAACCCCACTTCCGAAGATTTACTTTTGTTCTGTACGGAGTCTGTTAAGGGATTTCCAGGTTGTCCACTTCTCCTGGTGTCCACATGGAAGACTTTCCTTCGGCTCCATCCAGTTGGAGAGATGGCTGGTTCTTTCTTTCCACATCTTGATCCTAGCATTCTCCGCTTTCCCCTCAAGGTTAACTGATGTGCGGAGAAAACTTTTTCTGGATTTGAGCCTCCGGGTGGCTGGGTGGTATCCATAGAGGGGATGTGCTTCTGAAGTAGATGATTGGAGCCTTTCTTTGTTAGCTGCTACCTCCCTACGAATCTCACCAGGAGCAATACCAGCTAGAAGTTGGATCTTCTCAATGGGTGTAGGTTTCAGGCATCCAGTAATGATCCTGCAACTTTCGTTGAGAGCGATGTCGACTTGCTTCGCATGGGCTGACCTGTACCAAACCGGGGAGGCATATTCACCTGCTGAGTAGCATAAAGCTAGAGCTGATGTTCTGATTGTTTGTGGTTGTGTTCCCCAACTGGTTCCTGACAATTTGCGTAGAATGTTGTTTCTAGCAGCTATCTTTTGTTTTACGTTTTGGCAATGTTTCTTGTATGTTAGTGTGCGGTCCAGCATAACTCCCAAATACTTTGGTGTAAAGCAATGTTCCAGTAAGTTCCCTTTCCAGATAACTTTGAGTTTCTGAGATGCCTGTGCATGCCGCAGATGGAACGCGCAAATTTGGGTCTTAGCTGGATTTGGTTTCAGTTGGTTTTTCTCATAATAGGTACCTAGCTCTTCTAATGCAACAGTTAAAGAGGTCTCTGCTTCATCAAAGGTATTAGTCTGAGTAGTAAGTGCTAGGTCATCGGCATAGATAAAGCTTTTAGTACCTTCTGGCAATGGCTGGTCATTTGTGTAGATGTTGAAAAGAATAGGAGCCAGTACACTGCCTTGAGGGAGTCCATTCCTTTGATTTCTCCATCTACTTCGGCGTCCTTGGAATTCAACAAAAAAGCGACGATTTTCCAGGAGAGTAGCTATCATCTTGGTTACTTTGATGTCTGTAATCATTCTGTAGAGCTTGTGTAATAATATCCTGTGATTTACCGTATCGTAGGCGGCGGAGAGATCCACAAAAGCCACACCAGTGATCTTCTTCTTCTCAAATCCATCCTCAATGTGTTGAGTTAGATGTAGAACCTGTGCTGTGCAGCTCTTTCCTGGGCGGAAGCCACACTGCTGAGGTATTAGAGCGTGGTCTACTACTCCAATTAGGCGGTTTAACAGCATCCTTTCCATTATTTTGTACAGATGGCAGAGTAAGGAGATTGGTCTGAAATTTTTTGGGTCCGAAGGATCCTTTCCAGGTTTCAGAAATGCAATCACTTTGGATTTTCTCCATATTTTAGGAATTTTCAGAGAAGTAAAACAATTGTTGAAGAAGTTCAGAAGCCATCCCTGTGTGGTTGAACTGAAGTGTTTTATTTGCTCTATTGTGATGTCGTCTAATCCTGCCGCTTTTCCATGTTTGGCACATTGAATAGCTTTCTGTAATTCCTTTATTTCAAATGGCCGGGAAAGGTTACTGGACTTCATTTCTCCATTTTCCAGGATATTTTGTTCCATTTTCCTTATTGGGCAATTGGTTTTCCCATTGGTGACAAGCTGATTTGCAATTTGGTTTGCCGTAACATTTGCATGGACTGGTACCTTGGTTGGATCGTTGCTAAGTCGTTTTAGAAGCTTCCAAGCCTTTCTGCTGTCCCTTGACATATCTGTTTCCTCCATGAGTTTGATCCAAGCATCTTTCTTTGCCTCTGCAATTAAGGAAAGCAGTTTCCTTCCAGCTGACACAGTGTCTTCACTTAGTGGATCTTCCTGAAACAGTGAAATATATGTGTTCATTTGAGCAGCTGTGTCTGAAGTTAGGCCTTGTATATAATTAACTCTGCAGCCTTGTGGTATGGAAACGCGGGAAGCTTCCTTCACTGCTTCAACAAACTGATCATACACCTCTGGTGTTGGCTGGATATCTGATATTATTGTATCAAGAGTTGAGCTGAACTTCTGCCAGTCTGCTTTTTTGAAATTATACCTCCTTCGAAATGGAACCTTTATTGGCCGAATTGCTGAGAAGAGTTGACACATTATGGGTCGGTGTTGGGTATTTGGAATAGGATTACACATTGATTTCACACATTGTTGTGCCACGTGTTCGCTAGCAAATATGAGGTCTGGGTTGAAGCCTCGTCGCCATCTACTGCTGTTAAAGGATGGAGGTAGTTTGGGGTCATGAACAAGTTGTAATTGGAAATCATCAGCCCATTCTAACACTGCCTCTCCATTATTATCGTCTTCTATATATCCCCATGCACTGCTATGGCTGTTGAAGTCTCCAACTACAAAGTTTGTCTTTTGATTGTTGTAATTGTTTGGAGTTCGGAAGGAGAAATTCACATTGGGTGGTTTGTAGACACCTGAGATGGTGCAATTGCTGAGTTCCACGGTTATTATCTTGATTTGGTTTTCGGTGGTGACTGCAGCAGACAAAATTTGTAAATCTGGTTTGGCAAAAACAGCACTGCCATACTGTCTATGGGGAATTTCGGCCACGAGTCTCATCCCCGCTATTTTAGGTCGCCGCAGTTGCTCATCTCTGTGGGTTTCTTGAAGGCATAATATATCACATGCATGTGTTTGACAGAGCTGATGTAACATTCCTTCTTTAGATGTAGACAAGCCTTCAATATTTACAGATATAATGGTTAGTGTTGGTCTTGATAAAGACCGTTCTGTATCGAGCGATTGGGTCATGACTGGTAGATACTTCTGGAATGCTGACGTTCAGTTCAGTAACGGAAATTCAATTCCAACTACCTATGCAGGGGCACCACGGGCAGGAATCAGCTTCACCCCCGGTACTGGAGTTGCGAAATGTATCCAAAGGCTGAAACTAAGGTAAGATTCGAGTATTTATCTGGACTGTATGTTTAATTACCCAGGAGAAGAGATGACAATTAAGCTGGGGAACTGAACTTTGTTATCCAATTCCTCTCATGGAACGTCAGTGGTACGGGCAGATGACGTATCTCTTTCGCCCCTAAAACAACAATAAGTAATGTCAGTGGTGTGCATGGCGATGGAGAAATTAATATATTGCATGTAGGCAACCGCGCAGATTTTCTTAAGACCAGATATTTGAACTATGCTTAATTTAGAAGAAAATTAAGATGAAGTATTGTCAAATATTAATATAAATACAATTTTGTTTTGAGCTGGTGCAATGGCTATTATTATTATTGGACATTTCTACGCCTTTATTCCAAAGAGCAGCATCGATCTGCAAAGCACTTATTTTTCAGGACGCGAAGAGATACTTTCCCTTGCGAATCAAGCCATTTCGTGATACGCTTTAACGTCTCAGTACAGTTAAACATAAAATGAGTTGCTCTCTTTATCTACGACTTAGAAATGGCTCCGGGTCCTGACGAAGCCGCGGCAGGTATGCAGGATTCGGCTTCCCGACTGCGGTGTTAAATAAGGTACTATCCCGGCATTTGTCTGGAGGGAAAACCCACACTCAGGATAGCTGCTGTCAGCACCAGGATTCGAACATCCGATCTGCAGACTTGCTGTAGACTCCCATCACGGTCATTGGTGAGCTTTCTTGGAGGTGCGAGAGCTTTTACTTCAATATCGGAGAGTCATTCCTATAGCCACTAAATTTCAATGGTCACCAAATTTTTATTCCAAAATATCACAAAACTAATCAGCCAAATGGCCTAAAACTCAATAATTTGGATCTAATTTTTGCAAAATTTTCCGGAGGAGGATGCCCGGACCCCAACCGGAGCTTGGTGATATTCCATCTCCCAGATCCCCTGTGTGTTCACTCCCCCATAATCTTGGGTTGGGGATTTTAGGAGAACTTGGCTCTAGTTTTGCTTACTACAATGCAATATTAAATTATAAGAAATCCACTGACTGCAAATTACAAAATATAGTTCAAATTCACATTTTCTTCTTTTGTGAAAACAAATCACTGATCAGCTGCAATCTACTGATAGCACATAATAACTTGACTTACGTATGAGTATACCTGTGGTTAATTAGGAAAATGTATTTTGCTTTGTCTAATGTACAAAGATGTGTGAACGCCGTTCAACCAAAACACTTACCAGTGTTTAGGCTTAGACCCAGGGGCGTGACTCTACAAGGGCAGCAAATTTTAAGAAAGTCAACATAAAAACACTATATGTAAAACGTATTTTAAAATAAGTCTTGACTTTGTATAAAAATCATGTTTTCATTATGAAAAGAGATTTCGTCATATGTCACAGAGGTCGTAGTACTGCACAGTGTACAGTATACCCTTTCCACCTCTTTTAACATGCAGTTCAGTGAGCTGAACTTCCTGTTGATTAATTTTTGGGTCTGAGGATGTCGTGGTCATCAGTCCTTTCTACTTTCTGTGTATGTAGAACTCTGTCCGGCAATCTATATCTGAAGTTAATAATATATTTTTTAAATAAATTTGGGATAGAGTTGGGGAGGAAATGAATCTACGATGGTGCAACTACAGCCTTTGGCTACAGGGTTCAAATGATGAATCATGGAAAATAAGCTTAGAATCACTGACGGTGGAATTCGAACCCACCTGTTTCCGAGTTCATGGACAACAGCTTTTTTTCAATGTGAATTTGTTCCTCAAGTTAAATACTGTAAAACCGATGAAATTACGGTCCGGCAAATGCATTTTCTTTTCAAATTTGTGTACGACAAACGAGCATATTGCGTTTACGAGTATCACTGAAGTTCTAAAATTATTGATATCAAAGAGGATCTGCAGAACTTCTGTGCATGCTTACAGTGTTACCTCATCGGAGCAAATTTAAATCTGTCAAACGCCAAAACTAAACAGTATAGTGAATGTATTGAAAATGATTATCTAGTTCTCGATGGCTTTAGTCTGATATTATTTTTTGTTAATTGAAAATAATGCATTGGTATGCGCTTGTCAGGTATAAACATTGATTTTGCAAATACTTTTGCGTGCATTCCCCCAGTTTCAATGTTGTAAATTTAACATACCAGCATTAACTTATTTATATTGATAGTAATTCACACTCTGCTTGTGATAATAAATATAGCATGGATTTAGTGGAATATATAATTGAAATATTATTATACAGTAGCCTATTTATTTCAGCCAATTGTCATATCAGGACATTTCAATTGAATGCCCGTAGGCTACCTAACAAGTTCAATTTCAAGTAGTTCCAATTTTGGCTACCAGACGCCATTGTAACTAACACCCAGCGGCGAACGTTGGAACTTGAGAGCGTTTCTAACCAAATAACCTACACATTTTGGCTACAAACTTCAGATTGAAGTGTTAGGTTCTTTTACATAGGCCTACCATAAATCTGCATGACGTGGGCCCGCCGGCTTTATTTCCTCTCCAAATAAAGGCTTAATGAAGGATTTCAACGCTTTTAAATATCCGACAACTTCGGCCGTATTTTAACCTGCGATCTTGGGCATAGCAGCTCAGCATGCTACAATTATTATTATTATTATTATTATTATTTCAATAGAGAACTAAAAGGGAAGAGACCGAGGGGAAGACCCAGAAAACGATGGATTGAGACCGTGAAATCAGAAGTGGAGAAAAAGGGACTGAAATGGGAAGAAGTTGTACAATGACAGAAAGCAGTGGAGAGCGCTTGTCTACCGCACCCGGGAAACTGGAGACGGAAAGGAAGATGATGATGATTATTATTGCTTGCTGTTTTTTTTTTTTTTGTTCTTGTTATTGATTTCACGATGAACATATTGTGTAAAAACAGTTTGTGCAAATTTACGAGGATTATAATTTAAATTTACAGAATTTGGTTATAAAGGGGTGCCCGGGAGATTCCAGCCCCAGGGCCCGTCGCCGCTCTCCACGGCCCTGCTTACTGCATCTGCAAGAACTGCAGCAGAAGAAAACAGAAATCCGGATAGACTTTTATAGCACAGATGCCATCACCTCGGGTGTTTCAAAGCAGGCTAACTATGAAATGAGCCATCTGGTCACCCGGCTGGCAGTGCATGGTTTTCACCACAGGCTATGCGGGATGAAGACGTGCTATAGCCACAGACCAGACTGTGCGTGCGATCTCTGTGACATATTTTCTGACAGATACCATGTGTTAAATGGGAAAAGAGAGTTAAATCCCTGAGAACTTCTGCACAGAGGAATAACGAATGATGCAGTTATATTAAGTCATAGACAATAACTGAAAATGTATATAAATTTATATTAACTGTACATTTTGGCCATTGGCTGCACTCATTAAAATATTAAATATATTTATTAAGACGTGCTCAAAAGAGCAACAAAGCTACAATGCTTGTCACCTTAATAATAATAATAATATAATAAATAGTAAAGCACGAATGTGCCTATGAGTTCTCTATTCTCTGAGAGATTTTGTTCGTTTGTCACATTTGTTGAAGTGGTATGTGTCGCACATTTTCTTACAGAGTTAACACATGCATTCTTCAGTCACTTGATGGAAGTATACCTTTTCGCAGAGCTTGTTGGGGAAACCGTGAACTGCCAGTCGAGTGAGGGCACTCCGTAGTTCCTGGTTCGGTCATGACGTCTGTGGCATAGAAGTCTTTGCTGATTTCTTCTCTTTTTTCCTCTCTTCTTCTTGGTCTTCAATCTGTTTAGTATTTGGCAGTAGCATCTTGGTTTTGATATCCTCAATGTAAAAAGTTTCTCTTGTCAATTCATGTGCCAGTCGTGATTTTGTCGTTTTTTTTTAATATACCTTAGACTATTATCAGAAACCTTGCTTTTGTCGATTCTATTGCAGATAGATACGCAGCTTTTCGGTGTTCCCAGATTATCTTGAGACCATAAATAAGAATGGGCATTACTTTTGCCCTAAATAATTCCATCGCTGTTGTTAGTGATCAGTGACGAAGCTACATTCATGCAACTGGGTATTCTAAAGTTCATACCTTAAAGTCTTTTGTAGATAAACTCCAGTCGTCGTGTTTTTCACTCTGCAAAGATATCAATGATGCGTTCTTTGAAGATGTCATCTATGGAAAGATAGTTCACCAAACTCTTCTCAATAGCCAGAGTTCTCAAATTGCTCAGTCTAGAATCTGACATGGAGTTCCTTAGATCTCTTGAATGTACTCATACCATCTCATACTTCGTTCACTCGAAGAGCAGTAGACACAGGAAAGGAAAGAATCAGTCTTATGAGGTGCACTGTTTCTTGATATATATTTTCTAGGCCGTTGTTCAAAACATATTTCAGTAACGAACCTGCAGGCAATTACTTTGTTTGGTCAGAATATGCATTTGTGAGTTCATTTTGAAGCTGTTCACTATCAAAGAATGGATACCTTTTCATCAATACACTCAACTTAAGTGACGGAAATACTGATTTATAAGCAGGGAACTGTTTTTATCGAGCGAGTCAACGAAATTAAAGGTATTTAGATCTTCAAATCTTGATTCCATCTGTGTCGCTATGATATCAATTATTTCAAAAGCTAGGGCCTTTAGTGTAATGATCCTGATCCTGCCTGGTTGTTCAGTGTCTTGACATCTTTGATACACTCCTCCACAATTTCCTGATTTTTTAGAGATTTTACATTTGTTACAACAAGTTTTACTTCATGATTGCAAATGCTGATATTGATTGTACTCTGCATTTTCAGCACACTCTATATAAGTGGTCAATGTGAACAAATAATTTGTTATAAAACACAACAAAAAGAATGAAGGTTGGATCTTCAAATCTTCTTAACAGACCAAAAGTGCCATTACTGGCATCTCCATCCCAGTCTTCATCATTGTTAATAATATGAGACATTGCTCTTCTTAGTTCCCGAAAGTGACCAGTTATAGTTGTTGTAGCTCTGGAGTGATAATTCCTGCGTGTAGTTTTTGCTGGAGGGAGTTTGAAACCTGCTTCTCATAAAAGTACAGATCTTTTTGAAGATGTACTGAATAATGTGTTGAAGGCTGTCAAATCATAAATAAACAGACAAACTTTCTTAATCGTTTTGTCACCGTACAAAAGTACCAGATTAAGTCTGTGAGCGTAACAATGAATAAACATTGCATTAGGGCATTGCTGTTTAATTATCGCATTAACGACACAATGAGAACTTGCCATCACTGAAGCTCCTTCATAAGTTTGACAGATTAGCTTCTTCTTGTCAACTTTTCTGTCTTTCATCACATTCAAGATAACAGTAGACAAACCTTCGTTGGTTTTGTCTTTCGATACATCAAAGAATCCCATAAACTACTGAATCGTTCACATAGTAACGAAATATAACGCTCATCTGTGATTTACAAGAAACATCTAGTGTTTCATTTGCCTGAACTGACACTAATTCCACCAAGTCCAATTCCTTATGAATTGTTTCCATCACTACTAACGTTGAACATTCGATTAATTAATTTTGAATTTCATTTGAAGTCCTTTTAAACCCTGACTAGGATTTCAACTTTTCTCCAACAAACTGTTCTTCTTGCGCAAGCATGGCCAATATTTCTAACTGCCTTTATTTTCTTACTGATCACTCTCGTAGTGTCCACGAAACGCGAGCTCTTGCTTTCCTAAGAAGCAGGTGACTTGAATCAGTCTACGAAGATATCGTCTATTGCGACTCACCATTTCATTGATCTTGGGACTCAAGAGCCAAGCTGCCTCTGATAGAACATGCTCTATTCTGTGTTGTCCCAAAGGATGATATCGTTCCCAATTAAGAATATGTTTCTTAAAAATTTGGTGCTTTCGTGCTCTATGATGAAAATTTTAATACATGCAATCCCAGTTTCACTCCATTCTTTACTATTGCCACCAAACAGAATACAAACATAACAATGCATCGTGCCCGTCGTTACACTTGTTCATACCTCTGTGACTGGAATTTACGTGACTGATCTTTATCACTCTGTACAATATTTAGGTGAGGTTTTGGTCTTCTCTCTTTCACTGCACATTTTTTCTTTATAGGACAATGAAGAAAATGGCCTTGATTTGAAATACATTATTAAATCACTACAGTTATCCATGTTTTAAAACTCACAAACGAACATGCACGCATTGAAATACTGCCTGCCGCCCGAATACACTGCTTGGAGCCTAGGTTCTCTGCTGACAAATTTAGCGTTGGTTAGATATCGACCATCCACTTTGCGCATGCGCAATTGCCTTCTCAACCAACAGAGACTTGAGCCTCTTTCAAAGGAGACTCACTGGCTGCTCAGTCCCGTGCTCTTTGTTGTTTGTTTATGGGTGCAACAGTAGCTCTATACCCAATTGTTTCTAAGCTAGCGTCAATCCCACTTTAGCTACAGAGAATAATACCGGAGATAGAGGTTTAATTTGCCTATGCCAATGAAAAATAAGACAATTTTAATGTGCATATTCCTTGAGAATGAAATGGTTCAAAGATTCCCCTCCAGCTTCGCTACTGTTAGTGATAAGTTTCCTCAGGTCGACTATGTCATAGATTGCTCTTGTCGCTGCCGTCGTTCGTTCACGTCGTCTGTAGAGTTATTCCTAAGTATTGGAAGTGGTTTGTCCGTTTAATTTCTTCCCCTTCTAGTTCTAACTTGTCTTCCGCTGCTTGTGACTGTGATAAGCAGGCTTCTCGCCTCTGGTTGGTTGTTTCCTTAGTTTAGGGGCTGCAACAACGTGGTCATGTTGCCCCGTGTACTTTGCGTGTGTGTAAAATTTGTCTGATAACCGATGTTAATTGTGATGGCTGTCTTAGTGTGTGTTATCTGTGTTTCAGGTGGAAGGACTGTAGACGATTAATTTTTCAAGTAGTTCCTACTTTTGCCACCAAATGCTACCATCCACGACACCTAGTTACTAAATGCCATCACAGTCAGAACCTGGTGGCAAATGTTGGAACTAATAGAGTGTTATCAAACTAACCTACAAATTTTTGCTTCCACAAGTGTAACTCAGATACCATACAATAGTGGACTAGTTCCCTTCTTGAACTCAGTGCTTCATTTAGTGGAAGGTTCTTTTTCATGCCATATATCTATGACATGGGACCACCGGCTTTACTTCCCCTCCGAAGGAGGGCATACTGAGGGATTTTTAACGCTCTTAAAATATCCGACGACTTCGGCCGGGTTTGAACCCGCGATCCTGGGCATAGAAACTCAAAGCTCTGTGTCCTAAACAGCCTAAGATTTAACCCTTCCCACAATCTTAATGAAATAGTTTTTGAAACCAGTATTTTATACAGAACACTAGTAGACGCATTATATAGTAATAGATAAATTGATCAGCTGTATTCCACCATTCATACCATTTATTTTCCAAATTCAATAATGATTATATCTCTCTTTTTTCGCATTCATCCACCCCAAAACAACAGCCATCGGCACTTCATAAACATTCCACATTTATTTTTTCCTTAATTTTTATTCCCGTTCTGTATTTCCTTTCCCCTTCTCACCTAGTATGTCTTTGGACAAGCAAAGAAGTGATATTTGTTTGAGACACGTTTTTTGATCTGCTGTTGTTCATGCCCAAACACACTACATACAGCGGGACATGGCACTACTACAGGGATTATGTTGATTTCTTTGCCATGATGTTCTCCAAGGGCAGCATAGAGACTAGTTCGAAAAACGATGACGCAACCAAATAGCGACTCACAACACCGGCCTGACTCAGCGGCTTTTTAATGCACCCAGGCCTGGATATCCAAGGAGAAACGGAAACAATTGAACTTCATATTATTTATTTCACAAATCTTTATTCATGCAACGTATGTTCTTATAAAGGTAATTTATCTTTGTTATTTCTATGTACAGGCTGAGGAAGAAGGAGTTTTACCTTCGAAAAAATGTACCTGTGAGTAGGTTCAATACAAGTATTGGAAAGGCAGAATCCCTTTATTTTCTTTCTAGCCTAAGTTTTCTCGTAACATACCAATGGATGTTTGGGAAGTGCACCTTCGTGCAATTCTTCAGGAGAGAGACACGCGCCCAATCAATTTTCATGTCGCCCCAACAGTTATCCCAGCTGACTCAGAGAAATTTATGCTTGAAGAAATAGAAGAAACTGTCAACAGTCTGAAAAATGGGAAAGCATGTGGTCCAGATAACATTTATAATGAACATCTGAAAGAGTTTTTCCCGGTGCTGAAAGAATCCTTTCATCAGTTATCGAATGAATGTTTACAACAGGGTAGGATACCAGCCTGTTGGACTAAGTCCACAATAAAAATGATTTATAAGGGCAAAGGTGATACAGCAGACCCTAATTCATATAGAGGAATTGCTCTGGAATGCACACTCTTAAAGACACTGACACATCTGATATGCAAGTGCCTCACAATATTAATAGATGACAAGCTCCCAGACTCTCAGTTTGGCTTCAGAAGAAAAAGGTCAACTATTCGAGCAATTGATTGTGTACAACAATATATTAGTGAAGCTCTGGCAATTCCAAAGGGAAAACTACATGCCATCTTTATTGAATATTCTGAGGCTTTTGATACTATCAATAGAGTTATCCTATTAGAGAAGTTGCGTAAGATCATCGGGCCTAGTTGTTATCTACTTCCAATCATTAAGAATCTCCTTACAGACAATTGGGTCGAGATTAGTGATGGCATCACCAAGTCAAATCCAATACTTCAAACTATCGGCGTCCTTCAGGGTTACCCCCTAAGTCCATTGCTTTTCATTGCCGCCACAGCTGACATTGTACAAGTACTTTCAGGAAATGTCAATATTATCATATATGCGGATGACATGGTTCTGACGTCAACTTCTCAGTCAGATTTGCAGACTACTTTCAATAACGTTACAAAATGGGCAGAAGAGAACCAGCAAAGGTTAAATGAAAATAAGACCATCTCTTTGACCTTCAGATAAGGAGAAAAACGGGGAGCATTCTTAATCAATGATCGGCAACTTAAGCCAGTCACGAATTTTAAGTACCTAGGAGTCACTTTTCAGACACCAGGGAACATGTTCTCTTTACATGTAAAAGACCGACTAAATGCTGCCATAAAATCTGTTTAAGACATCAGATCTTTGAGTCATCTGTCACTTTCATGTGCCATCAAGTTATTTCATCTTAAGGTTAGTCCTGTGGCCACCTATGGATGTATCCTGGAAAGAGGCAATTGCATAGTATAGAGAAGGTGAAAGCATTTTATTTAAAGAAAGTGCTTTTCCTATTAAAATACGCTCCATCACGCCTCATACTGTATACCAACTGTCAAGGGAATCATTCTTTGTGGAAGAGTTACGTTTGAAACTACTGCTCCCGGCCACCCCAGTGTATAAGGAACTCCTACAAGAGCTTCAACAAAAATGGGACAGCATATGGTGGGATTTTTACCAATGTGATGCGATGATCAACCGCAACTGGACTCAGGGAGGCTATGAGTTGAGACATGTACTGACCAGACTCTCAGTCCATGGGTTTCACCAACGTCTGTGCACTAAAGTGAGTTTCCATGAGCCAAGTCCGGACTGCAGGTGCAAAAGATGTGGCGAACTTTGTGAACGCTATCATGTATTTAAATAAGCCTCCGTGGCTTAGGCGGCAGCACGCCGGCCTCTCACCGCTGGGTCCGTGGTTCAAATCCCGGTCACTCCATGTGAGATCTGTGCTGGACAAAACGGAGGCAGACAGGTTTTTCTCCGGGTACTCCGGTTTTCCCTGTCGAATTTCATTCCAGCAACACTCTCCACTATCATTTCATTTCATCTGTCATTCATTTAATCAGTGCCCCAGAGGAGTGCGTCAGGCCTCGGCAGCCGGCACAGTTCATATCCTCGCCGCTAGATGGGGGCTTCATTCATTCCATTCCTGACCCGGTCGGAGACTGGAAGCAGGCTGTGGATTTTCATTTTCAACACGTATTTAAATGTAAATTGAGAGTAGAATCCATAACAAAATTCTGTACAGACGATCGTTTTTAAGAATTTTGTAAATGCATATTTGTGCGCAATAAAACATTTATTTATTTTTAGAAACTCAGCATGCTACCAACTAGGCTACGCCACCGAAGCCCTTCTTGCCAGAGAAGTGGTTTTGGGTGTTTGTATCGCGCGCTAGTCACTATCGTTTCAAACCGAGAGATCGCGCTTGTCGAGAACTAGCGATACATACCTCGATATTTCCAACGCGCAGTTTGTTTGTTAGCGACACCGTGGTTGGAGCATTGGTACTCATCGCGACCAATGAGATGAACCGTTGTAATTCACAATTTGACAACTGTAATGGATTCAATAGGGAGCGAGTGTGATGTTTGTGTCTGATCTGTAGACGTCGTTTAGTGGTTATGTCAGTGTAGAAGTGAAAGTGAATACGATAAGAGTGAGTTTGTGAGGTGTGCATGCTTGATAGATAAATTGTTTTGCTATTAAACAGCAAAGGGAGCAATTAACATTTTAGTTTCTATCCTGCCACAGTTCTTAACATTATAATGCATCAATTACAGCTCAGTATGCAGTATAGCAGAAAGTTCATGACTTCTGGACCCAGTGATCGACTAAATCTGTGTGCGATTAGCCTAGATATAATTGAAACATACCCTCGATAATGTGGAGACGGTCCTAATCGTTGCGCATATTAGTATTTGGAGGTTAGGGTTATTATAATAATGATTACGTTCGGTTTATGCATCGTATGGAACGGTGCTACTTCTAGATACTAGTTGCGTGTTTGTGAATTGGAGAAGCACGAATTAGTGTTGCCTAAAATTCACTAACATGTTCAGCTCAGTAAGTGAATTGTAGGAGTGTGTGTGGCAGCTGAAAACTGAATCAAAGGAACAAATACAGTTATTTTAAATGACGTTGAATGAATGGATATTTTAAATTGTTTACCGTCATAAATTCTTGTGAGACATTCAGTGAGAAACTCTGTTATTCGTACGAATAAAATGGCGTTCATAATGAAGAAAAAGAAATATAAATTTCAAGTGGAGTTGTGTTTGGAAGAACTCACTGCAGTGCCATTTGTCAATGCTGTTTTGTTTGCAAAGGTGCGACTTCTGGATGGCGGCAGTTTCAGTGAGACTTCTAGCCGGTAAGCTACAGTGTGATTATCCAAACCCCCGTGTTTTAAAGTTCGTTGTCTTGAGTTTTATGCTATTGAATTTTCATCTGCATAGTTGAATATGCCATCATTTGAGACCAATATTAAAACGGTATTTATGTAGGCCTAATCGGATTCGGTAAGACTTCCCTCCCCCCATCAAAGTCTTTGAATGAAACTCTTCAGCATCCAGGACTCTAGATGTCCTTTATGAAGCACGTGGGTAGACTGTTACCAGACACCAATGTGAGGTTGCCTTGCTGGTATATAACACTGTGATGGTTCACCCCATTTTATTATATTGCGCTGAAAAGCAGCTGTCTCTTCACTGTCGTACAGACTGATTTGCATTACGGAAAATATCACCTTGTGGTATAGCGGCTTGCATTCTTGCCCGTCACCTCAGAGGTCTGGGTTCGATTCCCGGCTCTGCTAAGAAATTGTAATTCTGGTCTGAATGCTGGAATGGGGTCAACTCAACCTCGTGAGGCAAAACTGAGAAGAGGATTCTATTCCCATCTCAGCCCTCTTGGAAATGGTTTTCCGTGATTTCCCACTTCTACTCCAGGCAAATGTGGGGATGGTTCCAAACGAAAGGCCACGATTGCCTCCTTCCCAATCCTCACCTAAATTACAAATGCACACTAATACAGCCATCACAACAACACAGGTTAGCATACAAATTCCACTCACGCGAGTACACGGGCCTGCATGACAACGATGTTGCAAACCCACATTAATCAACATCATTAATAACCATAAGAAATAGTTAAAGTACTAACTTAACGCCTGTCGGAACGCGAACTCATCGTTGATTATGTTAGCGACAGTTTTCGTGAGTCTCGCAGGTTGCTATCACCGTTATACCGACGACCCCCGATGGAATCCGGACGACCTTCTGTTCACCAGGAGTGTTGCTTAAGTCTGGCTCGAGCAATGATGTTTGCGTTCTTGGCTGTCGCCTCGGAGGTTTGGGGCTTTGGGTTTTGACAAATTCCCTCAGAATTTCCCATTTTTGTCGCATATTGCCATCTAGAATTTTAAACAATTCCAAGGCAAATTAGAAGACAACATGAATTACCATGCGATAAATCCAAGTTTAGGCCTACTCATTCTGCACAAAAAATTGTCCAGCTGTCTGGCGCCTTATCCGGTATCAGCATGCATGTCACTGGATTTGTGTGAGAGTGGATTAGGTTCAGAAATATATCTTAGTGTTCCATGTCTTAAATAGATTGTTCTTTTTTAAATATTATAGTTATTAGTTTTACATAATTTGTTGTTTTATTATTATTAGGTTCATTTCGTATTTAGGCTTCCACCCCTAAATCTTAAAGAAACAAAATGTGTAGTCTAATATTTTATTCATGTTAAGAGGGGCAGATCCCCATTGTCTCACTGTTGTTTCTTCTCTCCTTTTACAAACCCCTAACAATAGTTTTATGTTCAATATTTATTTTAATTTCGTGTTTAAAAATGTCATAGTTTCCCATTTTAACATAGTATTTCCCACCAGGTACCAGTGGCGCCGAATCTTTTTTTTTTTTTCAGGTCTAGCAGACACCCACCCCTCTCGTTCTGTGCCCCCCCCCCCCTGTTAAACCGGACCCCTACCCCAATAATTACGTTTTTACAGCTTATTTCGCACAGTTCTCCCCTTCCATTCTCTCTCCCTTCTTTCCTTTCCTCTTTTCCTTCTATTTCCCTTTCCTCCTCTATCCGTAACCTCCCAACGGAACCCAGGACCGGGAGACCCACCCCCTCGTCAGGTCTAGCGGTCGCTAGACCTCGACCATGGATTCGGCGCCCCTGCCAGGTACCGGTTCCTTCCCCTCCCCCCCAGAATATGGGAATTTCCCTCAATGTGACATCCCTGGACTGGAGTGCGTAACTTGAATGACCCCACGTCCCACGAACGAAACCCTCCATTCTATTGTAAGGTTTTACGGATGGATGCTTCGAATCAAGCTACTGTGTAATGGACCGAATTCATGAATACCGGTACTGGTTTCATTGCCATATTTATACCCTGGACTGCACGATCTTCTGATTATTTCCCCGCTATATTTAAACAAATGGATCATTGCACAGGTAATGTCAGTTTACTTGCTGTAGGATGGTAGCATGGATCCTACCGGTCAGCTGTTGGAGGCAAGCGACTCGAGCCGGCTGAATCTTGTAACTATTGGCGCGTGTCTATAAATTCTTTACAAAATGTCAGACTTCTCACTCTACGTGGAGACATAGGCCTGTCTGTCGAGGCGTTATTATTAATATTATCTTATTATAATACGCTAAGGTGTATGTTTCACAAAACTCGAGCTCCTAAACCAGAGTTACGAGGTGTAGTTTGTACCAAAATCTTCCAAATCGTCTCGATAGTACAGGAAAAATCTTGCATTTCTTGAAAAAATGGAAATGTATGTGTTTATGAAGTGCTTTTAAACAAACAAGACGATAGCCCCTGGCAGACTGTGTCGCGTACAGCCCGCATAGCACTAGAACCGGGTGGGTAGTCTGTACACATGGGGCGCATACAACCCATTATGCGAGAGTTCTTGCACGGATCCGCTATTTTGATAAAAATGTGATTGTTTTTTCTTCATTTTAACTACCGAGGCCTTTAGAACGTCGGGGTGAAGGGGATCTTTAACGTGCGAGTAAATCTACTGAAACGGCTCCCTCTCATTTGCGTACCCTCAAATGGCAACTGATTACGCCAGGGTTCAATCCTGCAACCTTGGGATCAGCAGGCGAGAGAGTTACCGCTGCGCCATGCTACCAGTCATTGATACATACTCTTTCATCGGTAGAGAGGGCGTATGGCACAGGGGATAAGCTACTTGCCTCCCAACAATGCGGTTCGGGTTCGATTAACTTAATGCATGTTTGATTTTCGAGGTGAAATGTTTCGTCTGCCGGGTCGGATTCCATGAAAAAAAAGAAGGAACTTCCGTGGTTGATGATCGCGAGATTAACGACCACGTATTTCTACTACCGGATAGCTTATTTTCCATTTTTCTTTGATGGATCTGCGGTAGTGTCCGCCTTCAGATTCGAAGATTGGGAGTTCGATTCTCAACCGAGGAAGTGCGAGACATATCCACTGTTCTCTGTAGGTGTACGATCTTGACTTGTGAAATATCTCTCGTGATGATAGCAAGACAACATTTTTATTTAATTTCAGCCTCAAATCGCCGTACAGAGTATATGGATTGAAGGGGAGTTTCGATCTCATTGGCGGGAGGGGATCGTGATAGCGATTCCCAAGGCTGGAAAGGATCCCAAGTTTGTCTGACAAATGGCCTATGTAAGCTGCTGGAGAAGATGGTGAACCGTCGACTGTTGTGGTTCTTGGAGGAGAGAGGTCTCCTGTCTGAGTATCAGTGTGGATTTCGCTCTCATAGGTCCACCACCGACCATCTGGTGCGGCATGAGAGCGCCATACAGGAGGCATTTCTCCGGAAGAGGCACCTACTAGGTAGTTACGGTTTTCTTTGACCTCGAGAAAGCCTACGACACCACATGGCGCTACGGGATCCTTTCCACCCTTCATGAGTGGGGACTCCGTGGAAATCTACCGACTATAGAATGCAAATTAATTTGCCATTGCTAGCACAGATATCCGTACTGATAGATGAATTCAAAGTTTTAATTATACGCCAATCAGTACTTACATAAATATATCTATTAACGTATATAATGTACATGTTTCGACCTGGCATTGAGGTCTTCTTCAGCTCAATATTGCAATCAATTAAGAATAAAATAAAATAGATGTACTTAAGTCCAATGTATTTTGATGTGAAAAATGTTTGATATCAATTATTCTTTTAATTACAATTGATCTCATAAACATGTTTCACATCAAAATACATTAGACTTAAGTACATGTAATTTATTTTATTCTTAATTGATTGCAATCTTTATTGAACTGAAGAAGACCTCAATGTCAGGTCTAAACGTGCAGCCTACATTACAGTATATAATAGATATATTTATGTAAGTACTGATTGGCGTATAATTTAAACTTTGAAATCGACCGACTTAAATTGTGAATTTCATGTCCGTCCGACTCTTCCGTGTAAGGGTCGGTAGGACATTATCGCAATATTATACCCAAGAAAACGGAGTTACCGGTACTCAGGGTTTTGTGCTGAGTGTCACCATTTTTGTCGGCTCCGGAGGTTACATTTACACCCTGAACTACATCTCAGGGATGCTGCGTTGCCGTTTATTGACACTTATCGCTTCCTGGGGCTCGATTTTGACAGCAAATTAACGTGGCAGCACCATATACGGCAACTAAAAACGGCGTGTCTCAGGAAACTGAACATGCTCAAGTTTCTTAGTGGCACTATATACGTGGGGGGCTGACCGTGCGGTGCTGCTACGGTTCTACAAAGTCCTGTCCCGGCTAGACTATGGTTCTGCGGCATTCGGTTCAGCAAGGCCGGCATCTTGAAAATGCTGGACGGTATCAACACCACCGGTGTGGCAGTATCCTGGCGTTAGGCTACTGGTGCCTTCCGGACCAGCCCGATACCCAGCCTACTCGCCGAATCGGGTGTTCCACCTCTAAACTATAGACGTCAACATAAGCTGCTAATGTGCGTCAAATGCCGCAACATCCGAGCCATCGAGCTCTCTTCAGTACCCAATACTACCAGAGGTACGCCAACCAGCCTCGTGCCACTCGACCGGTTGGTATCCCTATTAGACTTAATAGCTCGTGTACTGTACTGAAATAGGAGTGTCTGTAGGTCCTTGTATGATCCGGACACCTAGCTAGGTGCCTCCGTGGCAAGTCCCGCGTCCGGAATTTCGGTTAGATCTTCACTGTGATCCTAAGGTGAGCACGGATGCCTCCGTTTATCGGAGGCAGTTCCTCAGCATGGTTCACGACTTTCCGGACGCTGGCATTCTATACACAGATGGTTCGAAGGTGGACGAGCATGTGGGTTGTGTTTATGTTATTGATGGTGCAAATACCAAGATCTCTTTGCCTAAGGCCTGTAGCTGACCCAATACCCAGTAAACTGTGAGTGAAAAGGGAACTACTCGCGTGTGGCGGAGGTCTTTCAGATCACGGAGGGAGTCCCGTCATTTTGTGTAGGCTAAGGATATGTCATACAAGATCCACCCAGTCGTACCTAATGAGAAGGGAAGACCCCGCGCTGACTTACGAAGAAACCTTGGTTTGCAGATGACACTCAAACTTATATTAGCCGATGACGTGGTGGCTGCTGATCTCGTCATCCTCTTTATAAGTGAGAGTGGTCAGCAATCTAAATTTTCCAGTGTACATTGGCTCAACGACTTGTTCGGTTTTGAATGATGAATTTTTGTTTATTTATATAATTAGTGGTTTTATTTAATTTTTTGTTTTATTAATTTTCGGTCTTTTCAAATGTAGGTGTCCACCTCCAAATTTTAAATCCCATTCCAAATTTGTATACTTTAACTTAATCTGTGTTAAGAGGGACAGATGACCTCGTAGTTCCGCCCCTTAAAACAACAAAAACTAACCGACTTCTAGGCGGGTTGTGCAGCGCCAACACTCGAATCACCTTCCTGTGGCTGCCAAGCGAATCAAACTGTATCAATAATACCACCTCGATGAATGGAGGTACCAGCCAGATATATTCGCTCTCAGTTACGCCGCCAAGTACTAGCATTTTAGGAAACTCGGAACTACGTATAAAATGAAAGCAAGAAATTTTAAAGGGATTTGCCTCGAAATAGCCCACAATAATAGATATCTGGGAATTACTCTTCAGACAACAGGCAGCTCTTTCCGATTACATATTGACGAAAATGCATCAGAGCTATGTACTGAATCAAGGACCTACAAAAACTCGCATTTGAATCAGCAGTGAGAATAATTTACGCAGCCATAAGCTCGATCATAGTTTTCGTGATTCATTTAATACGGGAAAAAATATTACTAGCTGATGTACAAATTATTGAGGAAAACAAAGCACGATATCTGAACAGAGGCTTTGTATCTATCCATAAATACACATGTACAGTTTTGAAGCTATTCTTTCCGTGTTACCTATACAAACAGTCAGTTGTAACTCTTCAGTTGGTCTACACGAATTTGCCCAATGACTGGGCAGGGTACAATGTATATAATAGGCTACAGTGTGTCCGCGAAGTCTCTCCGCAGCGGGTGTCTCGCCTTGCGGGATGTGTTGGGTTGGCAGTGCATTCATGTTATGTTGTTACAAGGAAAACAATTAAGTTACATTAAATTAAGTAATGCAATATTGTACTCACCACTATCACACTATGCTCCGTTGCACAAGAACTTGATAAGAACACAATTTCCAGCGTCAACACTGTCATGCACAGGCACTCACGGTCGGCAATAATGAACCGGTATTCCCCACCCTATCACTCCAGTTGAAGGTCAACACGGAACAAGGGCATGCTTATGCCAACCGCTGTGGTAAGACTTTGCGTATGCAGCGACATGAATGTGCTGCCAACCTAACACGTCCCGCAAGGCGAGACCCGCGTAGCTCGCTGCTGCGGAGAGACTTTGCGTACGCTCTGTATCTGCCCCATTATAATAGTGGTCATAACTAATATGTGTTACTGTATTTGTGTACATTGTACACCGCCCAGTCATTGGGCAAATTCGCTGTGACCGACTGAAGAGTTACAACTGACAGCTTAAATACACAGTAAAGATTAGTGAGACTTGAAATTTTAGCTTTTCCTCTCAGAAGAGATCCTGATGGTTGGTTGTCTGTTTCAGATAAAATAATGAGCCGATTTTTTTGTTTTATAGATTGTTCTTAAATTCATAAAGTGAGATATAAGATGCTGATTTAAACGTTATTTTCATTAATGAATACAGCGTTCTTCTAGGAAGGTTCAACACCATGAATCGTCTGGATGAAATTGCGGGTGTTCAGAAGTGGAAACTATTATCTTATTGGTTTTACATCCCTTAACTACTGCGGCTTTTAGAGACGCCGGGGAGCTGGAATTTTTCCCCGAAGGGGATCTTTAACGTGCCAGTAAATCTACTGACACGGCTCCCTTGCATTTCCTCACCCTCAAATGCCAACTGGCTGCGCCGGGATTTGATCCTGCAGCATTGGGAACAGCAGGCGAGAGCGTTACCGCTGAGCCACGCAGCTAGCCGAAACAAAAATATTCGCCCATTAGGTGGAGATGGTGGTGCTGTGTAAGTGACGTGAGGGTCAACGGCACAGAGTTGAGTACGCCGATATTCATTTATAATAATTAATAAATGATCCACGTTTAACATTAACCACTGGCAGGGTGCCCGAAGTTTGCCTTTGAGGGTTTCTTTAACATAGCAATAAATCTGCTGACTCGGGTTTTTCGTGTTTTAACATCCTTATAAACCGACCGGACTGTCGCGTCGATTTGTTAAGCCTATGTGCCTCACCGCTGGCTAGTACAGAAAGGGGCTACATTGAAAACCACTCATCTTATATACACACACATTAAGAAAAGTTTTGCAAATTGCCACGGAGCACAGTGGGGATGAAAGTGAGGACGGACTTATTAAGCCGTGTCCACGCCTGCTCTACACAATTGAGATCGGGAGCATACGGAGGCCATTCCATTCTGTGAATACCATTCTCCTGAAGAAAGGCATTGACAATGTCAGCTTTGTGGGCGAGCGTTATCGTCCACAAAAGTGAAATTTGGGCCAAAATTGTCAGCATAGCCTTTGACTACAAGTGCCAGGTTAGTAGCCCTGGGATGTACACAAGAGGGGTTCGGCGACCATACATGATGCCACCCCAAAACATTGAACCACTTCCTCCCTGTTAATATCGGTCTCGTATGTATTGGCCGTGCATACGTTCACCGGGTCGTCTCCACACTCTCACAGATCTATCCCCATTGACACAGGCGAGTGTACACAGCCGATATACACGCACGCAAGAATGACTAATGGGTTTGAGACCACTACGACTCTTGGCCAGCAATAGCATATGCAAAACTTTTTTTGATTTGTGTAAATCACTAAACCATCTCCCCTTAATATGATTTTGTTAAAATGCTGTTTCCTGTTTGTGACTGAGTTTTAGTGCATAAAATCCTAATCGTAAGACCATTATTTTTGATGCAATCATACTGTGTTGGAATACTTTTATGCATTTCTTAACAGGTAACAGAGTTAGCTCAGGACAGGGAAGTAGGCCTATGTATGTACTAGGGCTGCATCAAACCAGTCAAAGACTGACGACATAACAACCGAGTTAGTACCATATCCAAGCGGTACCTCTGGTCATTCAATTGATGAATTGAATGTTTGAAATTGTTGAGAACTCTTGGTTATTATTCTGTAATACATACCCTATTGGTACACAGCACAGCTGTTTCAATAAGCACAGTTTAATTAATATCGTCCTGACCTTGTCTTTGCGGACGGCAAATTGAGGATATTCTTCCCCTATTACGTGATATTACACATCCTTGTGGCAGGATACGGGAGCGATGCCAACGTCCTATATTATCTCTCTGAGATCCTGGCATCATGTCAAATTAGACTGACCTTGAACTATACCAGTTGCAATTATCCTGGGTGATATACGAATTGCTGACTTAGTTATTTTTATTCTTGTTGGTGTAAGCTTCAGTGAAAGAATTTGATCAGCTGCATTGTGCATAAGACCCATACGGATTATTTGTATTTGTAAAGCCTGACAGGCGTGTAAACGACGAATTGTCGTATTGGTCAACATATTCAACATGCTAATCTATAAGCAACATCGCCATGCCTTCTGAATTACGACTCCACATTCAGTATCCCTGTTTCAAGCGATGTATTATTTTAGCCTGCTTTCGAATTTTGTAAAAAAAAATGAAATTACTGTACAGTAGTGTAGACTGGAGATCTACGCGGGCCAAATATCCGTGTGTCTATGTATGTATGTATGTATGTATGTATGTATGTATGTATGTCTGTCTGTCTGTCCCCCCTATCAGTTACCACGACTACACGATTTTAATCAAATCTGATACAGAGATACTATAGCACTAGTCAAGGACACAAAAACAAAATGGCGGCTACCTAAGTTTTCAAAGCTAAAATTAAATCACGACCAAACTAATCATCGGATCTCTACCAAATTTTGCACATATAAACCTTCATGTACAAAGCGTCTGGTGCCGAACTAACCTACAAGGTCACCAGCAAAATAATTTTCAAGATGGCTGTGCGAACAATTCAAGCATTGTAATCTATAACTTATGATCCAGTGAATCAATGCTCACAGTACTTGGCATTCTGTAGTTTTATATATGGACCTTTCATTACCAGGGTAATGACTAGGGCTCGGATTTTTAGGTAAATAAATATTTTTTTATGTAAATACATATTTTAAGCATTTTTACTATAAATACAGAAATTCCAGCTTTTCATTCATTAGCTAATAAAAAGGCATAATATTTATATTTTTGCATTTTGGTTCTGTATTACTTCAACTGGAAAGAACCTGTGAACTATCTAATCTTCATGCAGAGCGTATGTCAGCTTGCAGCTGTGTTATTCTTAACTTGTCGCCCCGTGCCACTCACTGTGGAAGCCGGGTATTTCCTTGTCCATAGCTACATTGCACCACGCGGTAGACCGCCCTCCCCCAGCTACCTGGAACAAGTGTCCGTCATATGCAGTTTATTTCTGGCACTGTGAAGTGTAAGGCAGTTCTACGATGTCTAAGGTAAAAGCAACTAGGCTACAAGTTATCGTCTACAGCAGTATGTTGCAGAATTTAAGGATAACTAGTGGACCCGTGCGAGAAATCTCGCATGTTCATAAACCACACTTTCCCCTATAGGTTTATAATGAGACACTAATAAGGAGAAAGGTTATGTTTTTATTTCAACCAAATGATTATAGAACACTATTTACATTTCAGGATAAAGGAAAGACCTCAGAATGTTAATATGACATGAAACGGGCGTCACAGCGGCATGTGGACAGCAATTATGGAGCGTATTTTCCTACATCAACGGTGTTTGCAAATCGCACACTTCGTACAATTTTTTTAAAGTAATTTTTTAAAGAAATTATAGATATTTATGAAATAATAGTGCAATAAGTCACTGCTAATGTCTATTCTCTTTCATTTGAATGCTCATTTGTCACGATCGGTCACTAGTGAGCGCCGCAGGAGGGATGCATACTACTGAAATAATATATATGATTTTACTTCTGATGGGGGCGTTCTGTTCTGCCAACCATGTGGGAAAGCAATCAAGGCTGAACAGCGATCTCAAGTTACACAACACCTCAAGGGCAAGAAACATACTGCTGCAGTTTCGCGCCTTCAGAAGAAGGACAACCAGATGGACAACCAGACGATGTTATGTCATTGTGTGTCGTAATTCTTCAGTAGTCAGTGAGGCATAGCATAAATTCACATTAATGAACTAAATTATAATTAAATATTTTTACTTCCTTGTCACATATTTCAGCTATTTTTAATACATAAAAAACAAATATTTTCCCGATTTTTAGCACCTAAAAATCCGAGCCCTAGTAATGACTACATAAAAGTGAATATTATGCGCACCCGCCATCTTGGAATATTATAATATATAAAATAAAATAACTCTCGACAATAATGAGGTACAGTAACGAAATCAGTGACAGGATAGGACCATGTAGCCTATATAGCTTGGTACGTCCAAGGCAAAATAACACACACTACCACACATTCAAGATGTTGGCTGTGCGAAATATTAGAACATTAAAATTGACATCTCAGAATGTGATTGCTTAATTAAGTTTATTCTAGGGGTAAGATGAGTATCATATGAGGGTTCTCACCTGTGTTGGTCAAACAATTATCGCACTGTGTATAGCGCTCAGCGGCCATCATGAAATTTCAAAACATAATAACTCTCAGTATCTTACAGCTACAATAACGAAATTTAGGAACATTCGGGTGGATAATATGTTGTCTGATGAAGTAAAAATTCGACGTGGTGTTCGACAAGGCTGTGTGCTGTCTCCAATGCTCTTCAACTTATATTCGGTGGCAATCATGTCGGAAGCCTTGGATAGGTTTCATAAAGGCATTGTCATCAACGGCACAGTCATCAATAATTTCCGATATGCAGATGACACAGTCCTGATCGCCGGAAGCATTGAAGATCTCCAAGCATTGCTGAATCGCATGAACGCAGTTAGCAATGATTATGGCTTAAGGATGAACATTCGCAAAACAAAATTCATGGTTGTCAGCAAAGAAGTGATTGATACCACATTATCAATTACTGATAAAGCCATCGAACGAGTTCATTCGTATAAATATCTAGGATGCTACCTGAATGACAAATGGGACTGCAGCCATGAAATCAAAGCTCGCATTGAGCAAGCCAGGGGTGTCTTTATCAAAATGAAGAAAATGCTGTGTCACCGAGATCTTAGTCTGAGAACGAGACTACTTGCCCTCAAGTGTTACATAATTCCCATACTAATGGGAGGGGTGGACGTTAACCAAAACCTTGGAGAAGTTGTAAGCATTTGAAATGTGGCTGTATCGTCGCATGCTTCGTATATCGTGGGCCAACAAGGTGAGAAACACCGAGGTGCTGGATCGGATGGCCAAGGAGATGGAGGTGCTCTACAACATCAAGCGACAGAGGCTATAATATTTTGGCCACGTGATTCGAAATAACAAGTACCGACTCCAGCAGCTAATCATGGAAGGCAAGATTGAAGGCGCAGACCAGGGAGGAGGATCTCCTGGCTCAAGAATTTGCGGGAATGGTTTGAACTTGACTTGTCAGCATCTTTTTTCGAACGCAACCTCGAGGCAAGGGATTGCAATGATGTTCGCCAATCTTCGACGCGGAGACGGCATATAAAGAAGAAGTTCCTTATGCCTAAAGAACGACTCCATACATCAATATGGCGCCTAGGCGTAGTATTAAAATATACAATTAGCAACTCAGAATATAAATGCACACTTCAGACGAACCTTGGTGGTATAGGAGTGTTATATAAGAGGCTTCAGTTGCGTCTGTCATACATTTATCGCACTGAACATACCGCGCAGCCTCGGCCAATCCGAAATGTCAACATTTAAACATAAATAATTCGGTTTTAGAGCTACAATAACGAAAATTAGTGATGAGGTAAAAAATTTACATGTGGTATTGTATGCCCAAACTAAAATAACAGTGGCTCCAAACTTTCAAAATGGCACTGGGCGATCTGTTCAAAAACGTAGCAATGAATCATTCAGAATGTACTTGCGCAATCAATGCGAAACTAAGTAAGTAAGAAAGAAGTAACATGTAAGGGACTTTGTTGAAATATGCCCTAAGAATAACACAGTGATTTTTTTTTTTTTTTTTTTTGCGTATGGGGCGTGGTGGCGCAGCGGTCAAGCTGTATGCCTCTCACCAAGGCGGACCGGGTTCGTTTCCCGGTCTATGCATGTGAGATTTTCTATGTGAAATGCCATGTCCTGTGGTTCGGATTCCACGTAAAACGGAGGTCCCGTGGCTTATGATCTCGAGATTAACGGTCACGTTAAACTACAAGCTCCTTATTTTTTTGCGTATGGCTTTTAGTGCCGGGAGTGTCGAGGACATGTTCGGCTCACCAGAGTAGTAGCTGCGTCTATGCGTACACCCATGAGGTGAGCTAAAGTACCGTCGCGCGTGGAGTGTTGTCTGGGGAGGAAAGTTTGAATGTAAGGACTATGTATTGGAAGGTAGCGGCTGTGGCCTATAGTTCGGGACCAACCCCGGCATTTTCCTGGAAGGAAGATGGGAAACCACAGAAAACCATCTTCAAGGTTGCCGGCGGGGAGATTCGAACCTCGCCTCCCGGATGTGAGCGACTTCCTGCAGCCACGCCGTAACAACCACGGCTAACTCACCCGGTAACACAGTGATAACAACGCTTTGTAAATATAGAAAATGATAATGAATTACTCAAAGTTGAAGCTACAATAACGAACGTTAATAGTAACCTTGTCCTATGGCCAAGTCAAAAGAACAGCAACCCCATACGTTCACGATGGAGGCTGGTCAAATTCTGAAAAACTTGAATATCATTAACTCACGATATAATAGCACAATTAATGCGAGTTATACAAAATGCCTCGATAGCAATCATCATAAGAATATTACACTGAATATAGCACACAGCGGCCATATGGGAACAATCTCCAATTTCCATCGAAATTGAGTTACTGACACCGTTGTATTGTGCAACTAGCCCTCTACCACACTATGCTGTTTGTTTCTTTAAAAAAGAACAAAATCCCATCGTTTCAGGGCATGAAAATAAAATGTTGCTTTCAAACAGAACAATCTCCGCCATCTGTTGGATTCAAGTGGGACAATCTCCACTACTACCAATCAGCTCCGTCCGTTCCAGTCATGTGAGTGCTGCCATATTGGTTCAATGGAGTGATAAAGAGCCTGTCCTGCTCACGTGTCCCAATTTCTCGTATTTTGCAGTTATATTGTAGGTATTTTTTGCGTTTTAAGACTATATGAAGATGCACTAACATAATATCAAAACAAGCTGTAACTTTCTTCTAGGTGTTCTGTGATGGATACGATACCGCAAAACGTGACACCTGTCTCACACCTTTGCTTTGGACTTTAGAAATTACAAATAAATGAGACTTATTTGTGACTCATGTGGGGGGTCAAAATAAAAACAAGAACCTCCTCGCCATGTGCGGTAAATGGCTTCTGGCTGCTTCAAGTAACATTGAACGCATTGAAATGGTGTTTCCTGTTCGAGGTCACTCTTTCATTCCTCCAGATCGTGTCTTTGCAATATCGAAAAAGACATCAAGAATGAAAGAGAGATAATTACTCCAGCAGGTTACTTGGGCATAGTTGCTAATCATGGAACGGTCATTAATCTTGGGAAAGACAGTACAGTTTTCGATTGGAAAACCAGCACAGATGCTGTTCTGAAGCGAACTGGATCTTGGCACTTCAAATTTGCTCCAAGTAAACGAGTAATACTAATGTGGGGGGAGGGGAGACAGTATACCGTATTGACACTTAACATGTCCATGTTCATTACAAAGATAAGTTAAACTGTTCCATGTCTAAAATAAACCCCAAGGAAGTGACGAATGGAGGCATGTTGTCTTGTGCCAGAATGTTATTTACCGAGTTGATGTGTCAACGATTTGCGTTTGGTAATACGTATGTATTACCGCAATTCGTATTAAATATACCTCCAATATAGGCGTAATGATGAGGGTTGTAAAATGTAGTGCATGAAATTACCAGAACCGGTTTATGTTCTTATAGTTACGGCACCGTGTTCGTAGATATGACAGTTTCATTGTGCGAAATGAAACTTTATTTCTAAAGCAGCTGACATGGACCAAGTCGTTAGAGAACCTCAAAACGTTTAGTTTGAACTGCGCTACAAAATACGTACCGGTAGGTGATGATGGCTCTCAATGACTAATCTCACATGTATCTGTGCATACATGAATTATTGAAGATGTTTGGTGTGCCTATCAAGGTTATCTAATGACTTTTAAGGCTATCTGTTTTGCTAGACAGAGGGAAATCTCCTCCAAGAATACTTTATTCGTGGTGTGACGGCTAGCTTTGTTAGCTGTCACCCCGGAGGTCTGGGTTCGATTCCTGTCTCTGTCGAGACATTTAATTCTGTTCTGAGGGCTGGAATGGAGTAGGCTATACTAAGCCTCGTGAGGCAAAACTGAGAAGCGGTGGATTCGATTTCCACCTCAGTCATCCTGGAAGTGGTTTTCCGTGGTTTCCCACTTATACTCCAGTCAAATACCGGGATGGTTCCTAACTAAAAGGCAACGGCCGTTTCCTTCCCATATCTCACATGAATTATAAATACACACACTACTACAAATACCACAATAACATTATTAAACATTATCAAACAATCATCCCACACTCGTTCAAGTACATGGGGCCATATGATCACGATGTCCAAGGCCCTCAAATGAAACAACAACAAAAGCCACTTCATTTTCAAGGGTATGAAGAGAATGACGTGTTCAACGTTCTTAGGTCGTACTGTTCGTGCAAAGCTGGGTGATTTTTTTCGTGAATATTTCCAATTTAAAAGGAATTGGCAGTCTGGGAAGACATTAAACCATGATATTTTTTTAGCTAAGTAAATGCATTCATCTAATGGGATTGCTTTACCTCATCTTTGCTGTACTGGAGCCACTGAAATTCTTGCTGAAATACCTTGCACATCTGTTGAGCAGCAATGGTATAGGCTAAATCTAGGGGAAAGTGCATACAGTAGATCCAGAACCGGTATGTCTTAAGAGGAAGAGGAGAATTCATAATTCTGTCAATTTTCCAAATTCCACAGACACACAAGTAGGCTTCTTAAAATACAGCTGTAAATTTTAATTTATGTCTGAATGTACTGCTGTTAGTTAGTTATTGTTGTTTTAAGGGGTGGAACAGCAAGGTTATCTGCCCAAATTTACTGCAGTAGAGGACAATAGCAACCTAGGCCTAATTCCATGTGATGTCTTCTTACAATCAAATAAGAGTATAGAACTGTACAGAATCCTTTTGTAAGCTGCTTTATAAATCATACTGGTATTTACAGTAGGCCTAGGTCTACATATCGATATATTTCATCCTCAGTTTTTGACTGACGACCTGGATTTAAGGCCACATAGCTCTTAGGCCTATACACCAATCTTCCCCTTTTCATTATTTTTAGCCTGTTAATTGCCAAGTTCATAAAACCTTTGTATGCTACTACCAGTACAGTGCCGGTATGTCTAATTTAAAAACTGATATTAAAGCAACTCAACCGGTATATCTTTTTTAAATGAAAACGACTTGTATCGGAAATCTGATACCGTATTTTGAAAGAAAGGTTACCTTAAGCCAGTTAATTTCAAAAATGTCAACTAAAGATAACTCCCAAGGTAATCCTCCAGAACTGCCGTAGGCCTACCGGTACCAAGTAACTAAGCTCATAATCCTCACCTAAAACAAGAGTTTAGTGCTTTTCAGTCGGTCAACACGAATGTACCCAAAAGAGATGGGTTATGCCCTAATCCTGAAATAAATTACATGAGATTAATAAAACACTAGGATGACCAGTTTCGATCGTCAAGCGATCATCATCAGATCCAATACACTTAGGCTATAAAATCTATGTTTGAAATACAGGTGAAAATATTTACAATATGTACAATTATTTAGTTGCAGTATTGGTACTGCAACTGTCAGTGTATGCTAAATGCAGTAGGCCTATATATGTTAGGTGAAATGCTAAATGGTGATGGCTATCCGGAGATTGTACTTTAGAGAGATTATATGGTTGTAAACTATGGTTAAACTATACAATTTTAGGCTAACTACTTACCTGATTGTCTTCCGTACTACAGCTATTCGCAGTTTCCGTGCTCACTTGAACTCGCTGTGCGGTCGACTGCGGTGGTTATCTTAACGACTGGTTTTTCCCTGCCTTCCCCCCCTGTCCCTACGTGCTGTGGGGAGTGATCGCGATGTGTTTATGTGAGGTGTTGCCATCCTAGATAAGATGTATGTTATTGAATGAGGTGGATCTACAACTATTAAAGACCGTGGATTAGTCCTCGCCACGCGTGGAGCATTACCCATTCGAACTAAGCGTTGACGGTCTTATGAGGACGTCCCGGCACCTTTAATACTGCCTCTAATATGGGCCTTGGTTTATTGCAGAAGAAAAGTACATCGTACACCTGATCCAGATAACATTTACCTATTAAAAACCCCCTAATTTCCCCCCCTTTTTTATCTAGCTTGGCTGTGTCGCTAAATTGTGTTTTGTTTCCGACAGGGTGTGTTTTTTAGTAGCGTGAAGAGGGGTGAGCTCTCCATGAACGTGTGTTCATTTAGATTGTTGGGATTGTTTCGTTTGGCTAGGTGTATCTCGATTGCTTCCTTTATGTCAAGAGCTCTGCCTTTCGATTCGTGATGGATTATTTTAAGGTCCGACTCTATATTGGTAAAGCTATGCCCTGCGTCACACATATGTTCGCACACGGCTGAATGTGTTCCGTATCTTATCGCATTTCTATGTTCATTATAACGTGTGTCTACTCGCCTTCCACTCTGCCCGATGTAATTAGCTTGACAATCGGTGTCTTGGCACGTTATAGAATATACCCCTGACCTTGAATACGGGTCACGTTTATTTAGATTACTATTTAGGAGGTGCCTAGCGGTTGTGTTTTTCGTCGTGAAAGCTATCTTTATGCCTTGCTTTTTGAATAAGTTAGTGATTTTATATGTATTCGCATTCACATAGTTGAAACGCGCAAATTTTTTCTCATTACTGTCCGGTTTGGGAATCGTTTTATCTTTATTTTTATGTTTGGCTATAATTTGATTTATTTTGCTTGGCGAGAAGTTGTTTTCCTTTGCTATTTGCATAATAGTTCTTATTTCCTTATTATAGTTGTCTTTTGACATGGGTATGTTTAAAGCCCTGCGCACCATTGAATTGAAACCCGCTAGTTTGTGCGTACTGGGGTGATTAGACTGATTGTCGATTGCATGCGAGGTTTGTGTTGCTTTCCGGAATATGGAATATGAAAGGTCGTTGTCTTTACGTTCAATAGTTATATCGAGATAATTTATTTTCCGGTCTATTTCGGATTCTTTAGTGAATTTGATAGAATGGTGAAGGCTATTAATGGATTGGAGAATTGTTTCTTCGCTTGTTAGTTCAGTATCGTAGATGCAAATTACATCATCTACGTATCTTTTCCATATTACTATTCCCTTTGTTGAAGTCTTTTCTAAGAACGCATTTTCTAGTGCATTGATGAAGATGTCAGCGATTAACCCACTTAGTGGCGATCCCATTGCTAGGCCTTCTCTCTGTGTGTATATTTTATTGTCGAATTGAAACACGTTTTGGGTGAGAACGACCCTCAGTAATCTCACAATCTCTTCAATTTCTTTTACCGAATTGTTGGATTTTAAGTTGTTTTCGATAGTGTTGATTGCTTCAATAATTGGAATATTGGTGTACATGTTAGTTACGTCGAAGGATACTAGCCTGAAGCTAGGTTTCATTTGTAGGGTGTTCAATGCTGTTACTAGTTCTGTTGTGTTCTTTACAGAGTTGTTTTTGTCGTTGGAAAGACGGCATTTTAAGATTTTTAGTAACTCTTTGCTGATTTTGTAATTAGGGGCATTCCTACAATTGACTATTGGTCTCATTGGGCATTCCTTTTTGTGTATTTTTGGTTGTCCCCTCAATGACGGTATTTTCGGGTTCATGTTTATTAGTTTTGATTTTTCGGCTTTGGTCAGTATGTATTCTGTTTCTTTTAGCGCACTTTTTATTTGTTTTTGGAATTTGTTGGTGGGGTCTTTTGTTAATTCCTTGATTTCGTTGTTGTTTAGGAATTCGACTGTTTTTTCAATGTATTCTGTTTTGTTCAAAATTACTGTAGTGTTTCCCTTATCTGCTTTTGTGATGATTAAGTCATGTTCTTTTATTTTTTGTTTCAACGACTTTATTTCTTTGATACAACAAACAAATCAAAGAAATAAAGTCGTTGAAACAAAAAATAAAAGAACATGACTTAATCATCACAAAAGCAGATAAGGGAAACACTACAGTAATTTTGAACAAAACAGAATACATTGAAAAAACAGTCGAATTCCTAAACAACAACGAAATCAAGGAATTAACAAAAGACCCCACCAACAAATTCCAAAAACAAATAAAAAGTGCGCTAAAAGAAACAGAATACATACTGACCAAAGCCGAAAAATCAAAACTAATAAACATGAACCCGAAAATACCGTCATTGAGGGGACAACCAAAAATACACAAAAAGGAATGCCCAATGAGACCAATAGTCAATTGTAGGAATGCCCCTAATTACAAAATCAGCAAAGAGTTACTAAAAATCTTAAAATGCCGTCTTTCCAACGACAAAAACAACTCTGTAAAGAACACAACAGAACTAGTAACAGCATTGAACACCCTACAAATGAAACCTAGCTTCAGGCTAGTATCCTTCGACGTAACTAACATGTACACCAATATTCCGATTATTGAAGCAATCAACACTATCGAAAACAACTTAAAATCCAACAATTCGGTAAAAGAAATTGAAGAGATTGTGAGATTACTGAGGGTCGTTCTCACCCAAAACGTGTTTCAATTCGACAATAAAATATACACACAGAGAGAAGGCCTAGCAATGGGATCGCCACTAAGTGGGTTAATCGCTGACATCTTCATCAATGCACTAGAAAATGCGTTCTTAGAAAAGACTTCAACAAAGGGAATAGTAATATGGAAAAGATACGTAGATGATGTAATTTGCATCTACGATACTGAACTAACAAGCGAAGAAACAATTCTCCAATCCATTAATAGCCTTCACCATTCTATCAAATTCACTAAAGAATCCGAAATAGACCGGAAAATAAATTATCTCGATATAACTATTGAACGTAAAGACAACGACCTTTCATATTCCATATTCCGGAAAGCAACACAAACCTCGCATGCAATCGACAATCAGTCTAATCACCCCAGTACGCACAAACTAGCGGGTTTCAATTCAATGGTGCACAGGGCTTTAAACATACCCATGTCAAAAGACAACTATAATAAGGAAATAAGAACTATTATGCAAATAGCAAAGGAAAACAACTTCTCGCCAAGCAAAATAAATCAAATTATAGCCAAACATAAAAATAAAGATAAAACGATTCCCAAACCGGACAGTAATGAGAAAAAATTTGCGCGTTTCAACTATGTGAATGCGAATACATATAAAATCACTAACTTATTCAAAAAGCAAGGCATAAAGATAGCTTTCACGACGAAAAACACAACCGCTAGGCACCTCCTAAATAGTAATCTAAATAAACGTGACCCGTATTCAAGGTCAGGGGTATATTCTATAACGTGCCAAGACACCGATTGTCAAGCTAATTACATCGGGCAGAGTGGAAGGCGAGTAGACACACGTTATAATGAACATAGAAATGCGATAAGATACGGAACACATTCAGCCGTGTGCGAACATATGTGTGACGCAGGGCATAGCTTTACCAATATAGAGTCGGACCTTAAAATAATCCATCACGAATCGAAAGGCAGAGCTCTTGACATAAAGGAAGCAATCGAGATACACCTAGCCAAACGAAACAATCCCAACAATCTAAATGAACACACGTTCATGGAGAGCTCACCCCTCTTCACGCTACTAAAAAACACACCCTGTCGGAAACAAAACACAATTTAGCGACACAGCCAAGCTAGATAAAAAAGGGGGGGAAATTAGGGGTTTTTTAATAGGTAAATGTTATCTGGATCAGGTGTACGATGTACTTTTCTTCTGCAATAAACCAAGGCCCATATTAGAGGCAGTATTAAAGGTGCCGGGACGTCCTCATAAGACCGTCAACGCTTAGTTCGAATGGGTAATGCTCCACGCGTGGCGAGGACTAATCCACGGTCTTTAATAGTTGTAGATCCACCTCATTCAATAACATACATCTTATCTAGGATGGCAACACCTCACATAAACACATCGCGATCACTCCCCACAGCACGTAGGGACAGGGGGGGAAGGCAGGGAAAAACCAGTCGTTAAGATAACCACCGCAGTCGACCGCACAGCGAGTTCAAGTGAGCACGGAAACTGCGAATAGCTGTAGTACGGAAGACAATCAGATAAGTAGTTAGCCTAAAATTGTATAGTTTAACCATAGTTTACAACCATATAATCTCTCTAAAGTACAATCTCCGGATAGCCATCACCATTTAGCATTTCACCTAACATATATAGGCCTACTGCATTTAGCATACACTGACAGTTGCAGTACCAATACTGCAACTAAATAATTGTACATATTGTAAATATTTTCACCTGTATTTCAAACATAGATTTTATAGCCTAAGTGTATTGGATCTGATGATGATCGCTTGACGATCGAAACTGGTCATCCTAGTGTTTTATTAATCTCATGTAATTTATTTCAGGATTAGGGCATAACCCATCTCTTTTGGGTACATTCGTGTTGACCGACTGAAAAGCACTAAACTCTTGTTTACTAAGGCAACACTGAAAATATGGCTTCAAACACCACAATCCTCACCTAAAATATCGGTATTTTTCCTTAGAGTTTTCAATATGTTAGAATAACTAGAAATATTATCTTAGGCTATTCCTACAGCGCTTGCTGAGTTCAAGGTTGCAGGTTCGAAACCTGGCGCAGTCAGCTGGCATTTGAGGGTGCGCAAATGCGAGGGAGCCGTGTCAGTACATTTACTGGCACGTTAAAGATCCACTTCGGGACGAAATTCCGGCACCCCGGCGTCTCTAAAAGCCAGGGTAGTTAAAAGGGACGTAAAACCAATAACATTATTATTATTATTATTATTATTATTATTATTATTATTATTATTCCTACAGCTGCGAATTGTACTTATTTTACTCGGAATTATGGCTTGTTGTAGGCACTGCACTGACACCGTATTCATCAATAGGAAGATAATTAATTAAAAATCAGAAATTAATCTCGTTAGTTTATTTCTATACTAGCCTATTATTTTAACATTTCATATCAAGCGTTAAACAAAGACACGGTTGGTTCTTATGTTTAGGGGCTGCGACAACGCGGTCATGTAGCTCCGTGTACTTTGGGTGTGTGTAGAATCTGTCTGATAACCGGTGTTGAATGTGATGACTGTGTTAGTGTGTGTTATCTGTTTTTAATTTAAGTACTGCAACTTAGAATTTTTCAAATAGTTCCTACTTTTGCCGCCAAGCGCCACCGTCAACGATTACTAGGCCAAGTTCATAACTTAGCTACTAGACACCACCGCAGTCGGCTCTTGGCAACGAACATAGAAACCTAAGAGCGTTGTTTACATTCATAACCTATCCAATTTAGCTTCACACAGGTGCAATTAGTGGAAGGTTCTTTAACATGCCATAAATCTATGACATGGGACCGCCGGCTTGACTTCCCCTCCGAAGGAAGGCATATTGAGGGATTTTAACGCTCTTAAAAAATCCGACGGCTTCGGCCGGGTTTGAACCCGCTATCGTGGGCATAGAAGCTCAGCATGCTACCAACTACGCCACCGAAACAAAGACAGTGTGAATAATACCGTCTTATATCTAGACGTAGGCCTAATTTATATGCCAGCTTAGGACGTGGTGGCTTCAATTTTATTGGAGATGAAAGCGGAAAATACATTTGGCACAGCATCATCACTTAAAAATTTCCTTCCAAGCAATACTGGCTTCGTGGCTTGTAATCTAAAGGTAAGAAATGGGCTAAACATACTCTCATGTGGGCTGATATGTGCGATTTCCTTTCAGCACGAAGAATTTTGAAAAGCCACTATTTCCTCAAAATAAGACCTATGACAAGGAAGTAAACGTTACCTTGTAGTTGCCACATCTGTTTTTGCACTGGGGAACTGCACAATATTGAACCATTATTCTATAATGTATAAAACAACGAATATTTAAGCGTAATTCTTAACTACAACCACTGCCTTCGTAATGTAACAGGCCGTACTGTAGGAAGCACGCGAAGGCAATCAGCTGATCGATTAAGGCGAATGTTACGAGTTGTATTTGTGAGTGTAATGCGAAGTTATTGGAAGCTTTTTGCGAATAATTGGGGTTGTTGAGAGTCAGTTATTTATTTTTAAGTACGGTATGTTAAATGTCTTTTTTTCTCTAAATTATCGTAATTTATCGCATCAAGATGCACATGAATAACTGTAATTGAAATAGTGAGGCTATGTCGTTTAGGTTAGGTATGCTATCTCCACGTGGAGAGTTGAGTTAATTCAGAGGAAATATTGCTCCTTGTTGTATATAGTAATTGAATATTTACTGTATAGCACTGTTTTCTATAAATACAATGCGTTGGGTGTGTGAAAACAAGCAAGTGTCACTAGACCAAGAAGTTGTTGTGTACCAGGATGCAAATCAAACTACACGGGGGAATATACACCAATATTTTCATTTCCTTCCGACGAGGAAAGAGTTAATCTATGGAAGAGGAAAATACCAAGGGCAAATTTATCAGTTAAGGAATACGGGATTATGCATCATTCATTTTCCTGAAGATCAAATTGTGAGAGAAATCAGAGCAACCCGTGCTGATGGTGAGTCCTGCTTTCGTCTTTCTTGTTGTTGTTATTGTTGTTCAGATTTATAGTAGTGAGTTTTATGTGATACAGAACAAGCTTACAAGTAATTAAGAGGATAGTAACTGAGCCTGAATTTGTGGTGTTCCTTGCGTAGGGAATATTGAGAATAAGCTGCCTTCGCCTGCTGAATATGACAATGTAATCAATGAAAGTGAGGAAATTGAAATGGAATCCCCTACTTTAGAAATAATAATATTTCTAGCTGGCTACGTTAGCTTTCAAGTGTCTCTCAGATGGGAATGTTAGTTAGTTAGTTATTGTTGTTTTAAGGGGCGCAACTACGAGGTCATTTGCCCCTAAATGTGAATGTTTGATGTGTAATAGTCAACTTTAATTACCGCTTCAGACTTAGTGAGTGAATTACCCCCTGAAGTGAGTTATTTAAATCATTTAAATCGTGGAGGGTTGAAATATCCATCTAGTTTCCCACTTGAAATTGGAATTCAGGCATATACTGTAAGGAAGAAAGTGGCTCAAAACGATCTTGGAAGGATAATGCCGGAAGTTCCAAGAAGAAAACCAGGAAAGCTGCCGTATTTATTGACATCTAAATGTATGGAGGTGAAAAATGAAAATCCACAGCCTGCTTCCAGTCTCCGACCGGGTCAGAAATGGAATGAATGAAGCCCCCATCTAGCGGCGAGGATATGAACTGTGCCGGCTGCCGAGGCCTGACGCACTCCTCTGGGGCAATGATTAAATGAATGACTGATGAAATGAAATGATAGTGGAGAGTGTTGCTGGAATGAAATGTTGACAGGGAAAACCGGAGTACCCGGAGAAAAACCTGTCTGCCTCCGTTTTGTCCAGTAATGCCTTATATTATTATACATTTTATTTTTTTGTACGTTGGTTGTTTCCATGCTTTTATTGATTCATAATAAGATTTGTTAGGTGGGCTCACAAGTAAGGCAATCGTTATGCTTTGACTGTTTTTATCACGTTTTAAACCTACTTCTCCTGAAATTATGTCGGCCTTATTTACTATATTTCGAAAGATCACAGTGTTAAGGTTTTCATTTGTTATATTAATGCATCATTCGTCAATATTTCTTAACTAAAATACAAATTGCATCGCTTAACTACGATGTTTGCTTTCATTGCGTGGGTCTAACGGAGCTAGCTGACTGCCTCTTTGGGTGACGTCACCGGAGCTACAGTACGGCCTGTACATTACGAAGGCAGTGCTACAACTCACACAAGACAGTCATGGCTGCCCACAAGATCGGTTTGTAAACAAAGTCACGTGATAGCGTGACGTCAGAGGGCGGTACTGTTCTAGTCGACCATTACCTGCGAACAACGTGCAAAAATTATCAAAAGATAAACTGAGAGACGTTTCGAAACTTCTGTCATCCCATTTCGGTGAAGACTGGAAAACACTTTCCGAGCTTCGATACTATGTCGATGTGCTGCACAGAGCAGAAAGACAGGATGAAGGTGGACAGAATCTGCAAGATGATCTTTTGTGTGAAACACTTTACGATGATGACTCTTTTGGTGGTTTAATTCATATTTGAATTTTGTCAATTGTTCGTCATTAGCTTTGGTGCTTTAATCCAAATCAAAGAATGTTGTGTTCTTAAAATACATATCAGTTGTGTTTAATCGTTAAATTTGTGTTGAAATACGTGTGCTCAAAATTAAAGGTAACTTCATTACAACAGTTATCCTTAGTTTACAAATTTCTCCTATTTCTTTTGTTCCCGTAATTGACATTTATGCTAAAAGAAGTAGTGTAGGTATCACATGTTTCTATGTTAATAACAGAAAGAGCAATCGCCATGCATGTTGATATCAAACAGAGCAATATCCACAAAAATCGTACAGTTAGTATCAAAAGGAACAATCTCCAAAATTAAATTTAAAATATCTCATTAACTATTAATCATATGCTTGGTTTTCTTTGGTTACTCGCATACAACCATTTACTTTATGTATAGGACAAAAACCATCCAGATAGAGTCGATACAAATGCGTAGATAAAAATTTACTCCTACTGTAAAATGCAGGAAGGTGGAGATAGTTCCTTTTGATACTAATAGCTTCATTTGTTATGTTAAAGATACAATATCTCAAACCGTAATGGGCTTTTTACGCCCAAGATAAAAGAACAGTCTCGCCAAATATTATAGATGATCTCTGAGCATACTATTAGAAGGATGTAATCTTGGTTCTCATGGGCATGATACATTGGTAACTTAATTGTTGTTTTAAGGGGCCAGGTTATCGGTCCCTAAAATCTTGGTTCTGTGTAATAGATAATCCTGTGTTTCTCGTGTAATGTTAAGGCTATGCGTTCTATTTTTGATCCCGATATGGAAAAGCCATGAAGCATAACAAACCAAACATGTCAACATTTCACGTTAAGAGAATGCTGAAGCAAGATAGCAATTCGTATCTCAATGTGAAAGAGACATATTGTTGTAACGAAAGGTATAGTTTCAATCAGTGGTTAATTTGTAGCAAAAATAGTGGTGGAACTTCCCGAAAATAGGTATTTACATTGTAGTGTTAAATAAGCGTATCTGTAGCCAACATGGATTGAATAAATATCGCGCGAATAAACATTCATTCAGCCTCACTCTCTTTCTATACGTATTACAAACAACTAGCCGTATAGAATGCTTTGAATCCATTTTCAGTGTTGCCTTGTTAACAATAATTAGTGTTGTAAATTTTCATTCGGCCAACACGATTTACCAACTGAAAATTTACAATAACAACTGGCCTTATTCAACTGTTTTCTGTTTTGCCACTAGTTCTCAGTGTGTCGAAATTGCGATATCTTTAGCTTATATGTCTTCTATGTTTTCATAATCTGAAAGACTGAAAAACTGTTTCGTAGCAAAAATAAATTAAATATGCTATGTGAGGCGAGGGATTGCCGTTCTCCTGCGTTCTCCACAAATTGAGCACTGATTTCAATACGTATCAGTCGATCATTTCTAACCATGGGCAGCCGTCTCACCTTTGACCTTCACTCAACATTAGGGACCAAGTAGAGGAAATAATGCAATCCCATTCAGTTACTTTTTTGGACACATGGCCTCAATGTAGGCCTACCCTTCAAAACGATAATCACCACAACCTCAAAACAATAAGTCATTTTTTTTGCAAGACCTTAGCAGGAATGCTGAACAGCTATTCCGCATGGAATTTTGAATTTCTCTGAAAGAAAGAAAAAAAAGGAAGAAACTTGAAAATTAAATATGGGGATTTATTTTGGTTGGTTGGTTGGTTGGTTGGTTGGTTGGTTCCTTAGTTTAGGGGCTGTGACAACGCGGTCATGTAGCCCTGTGTACTTTGGGTGTATGTAGAATCTGTCTGATAACCGCTGTTAATTGTGATGACTGCTTTAGTGTGTGTATCTGTTTTTTTTTTTTTTAATTCAAGTAAGGACTGCAACTTTGAATTTTTCAAATAGTTCCTACTTTTGCCACTAGACGCCACCGCAGTCGGCTCTTGGCAACGAACGTAGCAACCTAAGAGCGTTGTTTACATTCTTAACCTATACAATTTAGTTTCACACAGGTGTAATTAGTGGAAAGTTCTTTAACATGCCATAAATCTATGACATGAGACCGCCGGCTTTACTTCCCCTCCGAAGGAAGGCATACTGAGGGATTTTTTATTTTTATTTTAATTGTGTATGTACACAATGGTCTATAGTTTGTGCAAGTATACTACAGGAAATTTTGAAATTATTTCTCCATATTATTATTCATACAAATGTCATGATCTGCTTGAGGAACAGCATGATATTTGGTCATTTTAGCAGAACTGTATGTTCAAAAAGACTACAACTAGGTATATACAGTTTTAAGAGTTACACGTAAAAGAAATGTAACATATAACATCCATTACACAAAGTGCTAATCAGCTTATATTTAGAGATTATGCGGGCTGTTTAGCATACCAAACTTTGTAAAAGCAATGGTGCAGATCGAACCTCAATTTGACATCTTTTGCTTCAGAAATTACTTTCAGTTTGTAAATTATACAGTGTAACCAAATAAAGGCACCCCCTGGTCGGAGGAAAGAAAAGAAATCCACCGGGAAAAGATCCGTCACTACTGGGCAAAACTCAAAACCCGACAGCTGAACAAGCGTGGTCCCCACTAGGCCCATCCGAAAGAAGATGCTACAAAGCAAAGTCTTTGGTCCAGGAATAGACAATACATGGTGTCCACAGGCAGGACAAGTCAGAAATTTTGTTTTTGGTCAGGAAAGGTCAGGAAAAAGTGTGAAAAAATGGCGAAAAGTATTAGAAAGTCAGGAATTTTATATTAACCAAAGCAAGAAAAGCAAGCTTGTAGTTTAACGTGACCGTTAATCGCGAGATCATGAGCCACGGGACCTCCTTTTTACGTGGAATCCGAACCACAGGACATGGCATTTCACTTCGAAAATCTCACATGCATTGACCGGGAATCGAACCCGGTCCACCTTGGTGAGAGGCATACAGCTTGACCACTGCGCCACCACGCCCTGTTTATGTTAACCGTACAGTATTTTGTGTTTTACAGCCATATTTTGATTTTCCTAATTCAACTAATATCTGAAGATAAAAAGCAATAACTCGCTGGACATTATGGTGAGTTTCCATTTTTACAGTACATCATAGTAAAAACCTCTTTTACCTATTTTTTGGCGTTGGCGTAGGGATGTGGCTATAGTTTAGGTTATTAAGTACGGTACTTTAATTTATGTACTATTGCATTATAATTTACTTTATTTTGTATTTTAAATGAGTAAAGAGGCGAGCGTTGGGCAGCTATGGTGATGGTAGAGGCTGCAAATAAGATATACAGTATATATATTTGCTCAATAAACCATTTTTCCTATGTTACAATGACTTCGCAAGTCAGGAATTTTGTTGAAGAATGGTCAGGAATAGTCAGGAAAAGTCAGGAAAATTGACATTAAAAATTATGTGGACACCATGATACAATGTACAGTTTTTGGTTTAGTTGCATTGCTGTATTAGCAGCAAGTCTTCATTGCTACATGCCCATTCCTGTCTTTTAAGGAAGTAATGGACAGAATTCTGTGATGTTTGAAAATAATGGCTCTGCTGTTGAATTTGATCAAATTGTAAAGATTTTACATAGGCTTCATCAACTGTAACAAGTAGTTCCGTGAAGAACTAATTAGCCTATTTTCAAATATCCTACTTATGTTGATTGGCTCTTCTTCTTCTGTCGGTTTTGGCCTACTGTGGACCGCGTTGAACAATCGGCCGACTTGCCAATCTCTTCTTCTCCTCCCAGAATTTCTTCATGCATTCGCTGAGACTCCTCCTTCTTTCTTCAGACCAGACCAGATGACCTTGGTTTTTGAGCTAGGTTTTTCCTGAAACCCTTTAAATGTATCAACCTTCCTTCGAAACAGTAATTTGTTGATAATATCTTCTTGAGTTATGCCAACTTATTTGAGATCTGCTCGTGTTTTCTCAACCCATTTTGTGGTGGACGTTGATTGGCTCTATTGACATACAAAATTTCAGTTTGATTGCTGTAATAGATTCGTAGATATTGAGAACTGGATAAATATTTCGGATGGTCGCCATTTTGGATATCTGTAGGTTGGTTGGTTCCTCAGTTTAGGGGCTGCGACAACGCGGTCATGTAGCCCCGTGTACTTGGGGTGTGTGTAGAATCTGTCTGATAACCGGTGTTAATTGTGATGACTGTATTAGTGTGTGTTATCTGTTTTTAATTCAAGTAAGGTCTGCAAAACATTGAATTTTTCAAGTAGTTGCGACTTTTGCCGCCAAACGCCACCGTCAACGACTACTAGTTCAGAGCTTGGCTACTAGACGCCACCGCAGTTGGCTCCTGGCGACTAACGTAGGAAACGAAGAGCGTTGTTTTAACTTAACCTATATATAATTTAGCTTCACACAGGTGTAATTAGTGGAAGGTGCTTTGGCATGCCATAAATCTATGACGTGGGACCGCCGGCTTTACTTCCCCTCCGAAGGAAGGCATACTGAGGGATTTTTAACACTCTTAAAAAATCCGACGAATTCGGCCGGGTTTGAACCCGTGATCTTGGGCATAGAAGCTCAGCATGCTACCAACTACTCCACCGAAGCCATAGAGTTACGTAGGTGAAGATTATTGCGTGGGTGTAGTATCCAAACTCGAATCGCATGATTAGAACACAAGAAATGAAAACTTAATTTTAAAATTTCCCACAGCCGCCATCTTGAGGTTATGAAAACAATTGACATAAATTAGATGTCAGTAGATTAGAATTTGTATAAGCATTTACCGTACCAAGTTTCACTGCGCTCAGATGGTTAATTCGCGAGAAACGTACATTTAAATATTTGAATTTCGCGTCGCCGCCATGTTGGATTTATGCTCACCAGGCTATTGAAAGTCCGATAGATGAACTTATGATCATAGCCTTTATCAACATACAAAATTTCAGTTTGATTGCTGTCATAGATTAGTAGATATTGAGAATCGTCTAAATAGTTTGGATGGTCGCCATGTTGGATTTTTATATATGTAGGCCATAGAGTTATGTACTATTAGATGACTATTATTGCGTAGGTTCATTATTCAAACGTTGACTTCGATCACATGATTAAGTTACGACACAAGATAAAAACTTAACTAGTTGAAACCCGTCAAAACATGACTGTCATTGGGAAAATATTTTCTGAAGGACTTTCTTATACGCATTATTTGTATGATTCCAGAGAAAGATCTACTTTGCAACATATAACTGACCTTGACTGAAAACTTGCGTTACGTTACGTTTACCTTTGCGTTATCGTTTTACCCTCCAGGGTTGGCTTTTCCCACGGACTAAGCGAGGGATCCCACCTCTACCGCCACTAAGGGCAATGTCCTGGAGCTTGTGACTCTGAGTCGGGGATACAACTGGGGTGTGTGACCAGCACGACGCCCAGGCGGCCTCACCTGCTAAGCGAACAGGGGCCTTTCATACATAATTCTTATATTTAATCTGGCACTATTTAGGCGTCCTTGGGAAATGTTCAGATTCCTAAGGAGCATAACTATGGTTCGAACACATAGAGTAAGAATATGTGGAGGCAACTCACTTAATTCCAAGGAATTATTCTGTAGAAAATTGAAGTAGCTGGCTTTCATCTTCATTATTTAATCTGTTAACGATGGTGTATACTTTTGTTACCTTGGTGTTTTAAATATATATGGCAACGTAAATCGCGCAGAATTCCTTAGTTTACGGGAATGCTAAGAGTAAAATATGTTTTGACATTGTAATAGCAATAGCAAGAAAGAAAAATACGGAAATAAAAACAAGTCGGAGGTGGGATTCGAACGCCCTCCATTGCGCGATGCATACATTAAGTCTTCGACTCTACCAACTGAGCTACCAACTCAAGGCGGCCGGCCCCGTGGTGTTGGGGTAGCGCGCCTGCCTCTCACCCGGAGGCCGCGGGTTCGATCCCCGGCTCCGTCAGGGATTTTAAAACTGACGTGAGGGTTGGAACGGGGTGCACTCATCCTCGTGAGGACAATTGAGTAGCTGTCTGACAGTGAGACAGCGCCCCGATCACGAATACCAAGATTAACGGCCGAGGGGACCCGACGCGCTTATCACGCGTCACCCCAATATCTGCAGGCCAAATGGCTGGCCTTAGCCCGTCATGGGCTGTATAGTGCCAGGGGGTTGACCAACTCAAGGTAGACCAATGCAAATTAAGGCAGTTAAATAACACACACACACTCAACTATCAGTTTAGGATCTTAAACGTTTTCCGTCTTTTATAATTCTATTCTAGTATACAGGATGTCTTTTATGTACCTTTGGAGAATGATAGGTCGTGTAGGGGACGGGTATAGAAGTAATTTGAGATAGGGGACTTGGGGTCGGAGCAGCCTCCTTAACCCCTAAAATAAGGGTTGATTTAGGCCTTCCACCCTGTAAGTTAGGCAACCGACCCAAGCCTTTATTACCTCTCTCAATCCTTTAAGTCTTGGCGAAATTCATTTCACGACGTGGCGCTGGCGTAATGGATAGCGTTGCGGTGCGAAAGGCCGGTAGTCCCGGGTTCGATTCCGGGCTTGGGTATTTTTTTAAAAGTGATATTTTAGGTGTAAGGTTTGTAAGCTTGATACCTTCGGTAAATTAAATCATGTGACTACAATACGACAAATAGCATTAAGAAAAGATTTTGCCCTAGCCCGGAATCGAACCCGGGACTACCGGCCTTTCGCACCGCAACGCTATCCATTACGCCAGCGCCACATGGTGAAATGAATCTTGCCAAGAGTTGAGGCTTGGGTCGGTTGCCTAACTTACGGGGTGGAGGGCCTGAATCAACCCTTATTTTAGGGGTTAAGGAGGCCGTTCCGACCCCAAGTTCCCTATCTCAAATTGCTTCTATATCCGTCCCCTACACGACCTATCATTCTCCAAAGATACATATATCGTTCAAACATCATAAACAATGTTCCCCTCCTTTATAATTCTTATAAATGACTACGAAATTAAAACGCGGTGGACTTCTAACCGCCATGTCTCTGTCATGAGCCAAGGCGATTGTGCGTATGCGTGAATGGCAGGAAATCTGCAATTTTGTTTATTCATTTAAAACTTGAAGTGTTTTGCCATATAATAACATATGAGGGGTCTAGATGAAAAACTCACGTTCTCCACTTTTTCTAATTTTCCAGGAACAAAAAAAAACTTCTTAAGTGTATGTAACTAATGGAATCTCTAAGAGACTTTGCTTTTGTTGAAGGCTATACTTAATTACACCTTGCATAAACCATGTTTCATTATTTATATTAATTTATCTGAAAAATAGGTTTTAATTTTGGAGAATGTGACTTTTGTATCCAAACATTGGAGACTGTGAGTTTTGTGTCTGAACAAGTTGGAGAATGTTACTTTTGCTTTTGACACTAAACAAAATTAATTACTTCAGACAGAACGACAGACAAGTTGGCCATGTTTGTGGAAAATTTAGACAAATGAAACCAATTGCATTGTTGGAATACACATATTTTTATGTATTATGTAGAGGTTACGAGTTGAAACGACAATAATAATATTGGTTTGCAGCTATGTGTAGAAAGTCACATGACCAGAAGCTGTCTTGTGATTGGCCAACAGGGAGAATGTGCTCTTTGCAACTAAATAGTGTGGAGAATGTTAGTTTTGCTTCTAAATTTAGTTTTTGGCATTTTAAAACCACTGGATATTATGAGTTTGACTTTTCAGCACTAAGATAGTCGTGTGTTGTTTGAAACGAACAATAAGAATGCCTTGCTAACTCAATTTCGAACAAGAGTGGAGAATGTGAGTTTTGCATCTAGATCCCTCATATAAACCAAGTCTGTAAGTGCTTCCAATAAATAATTACATATTATTGAAGTTGTAAACTACATAGAGAATCACCCTGTATTTTTGCATTTGTCTGTTGGCATAGGCTAGATCAAATTGTGGCTTTTTTAATTAAAGATGTCGCAGTCTCATTCATGGCTGTGATATGGACATGGGCGGTGCTGAGTAATACCGTTTAGGGCACAGCTAGTGCCTGTGAATGCTGTAAAAGGTTCTACTCATAGGGTCTCATAACTGCTGTACTGATTCACCTTAGTGCTGCCTTGAGTTTTTGTAGGTTTCTACTCACATAATTTACGGTGGCAGTTATTGATCATCCGACCAACCTTCGGGCTGACTACCTAACAGACAATGAAGTTCATTTCATTATATTTGTTATTTTAGTATACTTCTCGGTAGGTTGTCATTTCCGATGACCGACAACATATGAGTAGATCATAACCTAACCCCTGGCACTACAGCCCGTGAAGGGCCTAAGCCTACCAAGCGACCGCTGCCCATCAATTTGACCTGCAGATATTGGGGTAACGCGTGATCAGAGCATCAGGTCCCCTCGGCCGTTAATCTTGGTTTTCGTGATCGGTGCGCTGCCTCACTGGCAGACAGCTACTCAATTGTCCTCACGAGACTGAGTGCACCCCGTTCCAGCCCTCACGTCAGATTCTAAAATCCCTGACGGGGCCGGGAATCGAACCCGGGGCCTCAGGGTGAGAGGCAGGCGCACTACCCCAACACCATGGGACCGGCATATGAGTAGATCATACCCCAAAATTGTGTTGTTCTCTATAAAAAGAGAAGCTTTACTCGTGGTTTAGATGACAACTTCATTGAATTTCGACATCACGAAACGATCGCAAGCGACCGAAAATGATGCACCGGTTGATCGTGATCGTTTTCGCAGCAGCGGCTCTTCCAAATGCAGGAGATTGTTCAACGTTTCTGTGCTATAGTGATTATTCTGATTAACATGAAGTTAAATTCTGTATATTATCCCAAGGTTTCCTGGTGCTATACGTTGGCAATGCAAGACCAATTTACAGTACCTTATCTGTGGAGGTCGAACATCAATTCCCCTCGATTTTCCTAAATTCCACTCGGTCCTCCAAGGGACCCAAAAATGAGTTCCTCAACTCCGCTCGGGCTTTGGCAAAGGGTCGGCAATGGGGTTATCCCCAATGACGTAAACAAATGTCAAAACCCTCCTGCTCGCATACTAAGGGCCGGGTCAAACATCTTCTGCAGCGCAGGAGCGAATTCTTAAATGCAGCTGATTTTTCCATTCTATGCTGGAAAACGGTAATTTCACCCACGCAGCTGATATCGAAAGTATTCTTTTAGGTACAAATTATACAACTATTATTATCTAAATTTAATTTTATAATGTCTGACTAGGTTAAAAAACATACAAACATTTAATTATGCACATGTTAAAAACAATGCATAAAATTTGTAGAAAAGAATTGACTTCAGAGCGCTTGACCGATGGCGTGGTGGTGTTCGCAAGACATTGTTGTGCCATTGGTCAACCGCTCTGATGTCAAGTACGCTCATTCGTTAAATAAGGTATAAAGTGTTTGGCACATTATAACTTATATGGCAGAAAATACAAGTGATTTAAAATTAAACATAATATTTTTTTAAAGTAAGTCTGCCAAGTTTTCTATTTTTTTCTACAAATGTTATGCATTGTTTTTAACATGTGCATAATTAAATGCTTGTATGTTTTTTAACCTAGTCAGACATTATAATATTAAATTTAGATAATAATAGGTGTAAAATTTGTACCTAAAAACATACTTTCGATATCAGCTGCGGATGCTGAAAATAATTTTCCAGCCTAGAACGGAAAAATCAGCTGCATTCCAGAACTCGCTCATGCGCTGCAGAAGGTGTTTGACCCGGCCCTTGGTATGCGATCAGGAGGGTTATGACATTATTTTGTTTACGTCATTGGGGATAACCCCTTTGCCGACCCCTTGCCAAAGCGTGAGCGGAGTTGAGGAACTCATATTTGGGTCCCTTGGAGGACCGAATGGAATTGAGGAAAATCGAGGGAAATCGATGTTTGACCGAGTGGAATTGATGCCCGCCCTCTGTGGAGTAGCACGGTAATGAACTGTCAGAGAACACTCAGCAGAGTGTTAGAATTTGAGCTCAATAGTATGTCACCATGTTTCTTTTTCGAGGACTTGCACTACTTGCACTAGGCCTATGAGCTCTACGTGTTTACCTAACTACTGTATAATCGGGAACCTCTTTTCCTGGAAAACTTCCCATGTAGTCGTAATGGCGTATTCATTTTGCTAGGCAAGAACTTCAAATAAATAAGGATATGGCAGGCAGTATTATTGACCAGTCTTATTTGTTAGACGTCTTTGTAACCTACTATTAACGGTTATCAAGAGCTATATATCTCTTTGTGATATCGAACGAACCCTTTGTTGGATTTTCCCACCAGGTCATGTCCAGACAGCATGGCACCACACAGTCATGTTCAAGTGGAAGTCTATCGTCCCCTTCTTCGGCGACGATATGCGTCATGCCACCGTGGGCGTAACTTTGTCTTCAATATTGGAGGGTGGATGAAAGTGCAGAGGTTGGCAGGAAATGGTACTAGCTCAGGGGCCACAACTGTCGACATGAGCCTTCGAGAAAGGTTTATTATTATCATTAGCCTATTATTATTACTTTAGAGCTTGGGATATCTTGGGCATCAGAATCGCGCATTTGATTGTGTGAGTAATCTGTTTAACAAAGTGTTATTGTGATAGGAGCGTGCGTGAAAATAAGGGTTATGATTGCCAAGGAGACAGCAATGGCCTTAAGTAGTTGTTTTTGTTGTTGTTGATGATTGTAATATACAGTATAAGGTGCGTTCAAATAGTAACGAGCCGGAGGCAATAATGCGCAAACCGGTGACGACATAGGCTAATCGTGGCGCGTGTAACGAGGTGTGGTTCAGACCAGAGCGTGGAAGGTCACAGCCCATCGCTAGAGGGCACGTGTGCACGTCACGTGACGATACAAAGTGAGCTGCAGCATGCATCAATCGTCCAGCCAAGACCAAGACATTGCTTCCTGGTGTGGTTGAAGACTGTGGGGCACCCATTGGGCACACACTTTCCGCAAGTGCAGTCGTTCCTTCATGATGGTGTGCACACTTCCGACGCTCAATCCGACCACGGTGGCTATGGCGTTCACTGTCACTCGGCGGTCCTGGGTAATGAGTGCATCGTTGTCATCGGTAATGCAGGGGGGTGCCCCAGACCGGGCATCATCGGCTAACGACACCCGTCATTCCCTGAAGCGCTGTGACACGCCTTGACCCTTGCAAGGGACATGCAGTGTTCGCCGTACTTTTGTGACATTCGGCGATTAATGTCCGTTCCCCTACTCCTTTCGCTGTCAGAAACCGAACAACAACTCTTTGCTCTTCGTTTGACGACTCCATGTCACTGTTTGCAATGCGACTGGCAGTGTTGGACGATTGATGCAATCTGCTGCTCGCTTTGTATCGTCACGTGACGTGCACGCCTGCCCTCTAGCGACGGGCTGTGAACTTCCACGCTCTGGTCGGAACTACACCTCGGTACACACGCCACGATTAGCCGATGTCACCGGTTTGCGCATTACAGCCTCCGGCTCGTTACATTTTGAATGCACCTTATATTATGTCTTCAACATCTCTTTGAATTGGTGTGGCGTTTCAAACTACACACGACTATCTTAGTGCTGAAAAGTCAAACTCATAATATCCAGTGGTTTTCAAATGCCAAAAACTAAATTTAGATGCAAAACTAACATTCTCCACACTATTTAGTTGCAAAGAGCACATTCTCCCTGTTGGCCAATCACAAGACAGCTTCTGGTCATGTGACTTTCTACACATAGCTGCAAACCAATATTATTATTGTCGTTTCAACTCGTAACCTCTACATAATACATAAAAATATGTGTATTCCAACAATGCAATTGGTTTCATTTGTCTAAATTTTCCACAAACATGGCCAAATTGTCTGTCGTTCTGTCTGAAGTAATTAATTTTGTTTAGTGTCAAAAGCAAAAGTAACATTCTCCAACTTGTTCAGACACAAAACTCACAGTCTCCAATGTTTGGATACAAAAGTCACATTCTCCAAAATTAAAACCTATTTTTCAGATAAATTAATATAAATAATGAAACATGGTTTATGCAAGGTGTAATTAAGTATAGCCTTCAACAAAAGCAAAGTCTCTTAGAGATTCCATTAGTTACGTACACTTAAGAAGTTTTTTTTTTGTTCCTGGAAAATTAGAAAAAGTGGAGAACGTGAGTTTTTCATCTAGATCCCTCATATGTTATTATATGGCAAAACACTTCAAGTTTTAAATGAATAAACAAAATTGCAGATTTCCTGCCATTCACGCATGCGCACAATCGCCTTGGCTCATGACAGAGACATGGCGGTTAGAAGTCCACTGCGTTTTAATTTCGTAGTCATTTATAAGAATTATAAAGGAGGGGAACATTGTTTATGATGTTTCAACGATATATGTATCTTTGGAGAATGATAGGTCGTGACGGCGGGATTTCACCCTAGAGAGGTTCTATCTAAATCTACCTACGCGTGATTTTCACGCTTACTCACATGGATTGAACCCGCAACCTTGTGTTTTGAATGCCAACGCTTAATCAATTCCGCCACACAGCCCAGCTAAGAGAAGAATAAATTTTAATATTAAGCCACTCATCACACATCGTACTCTACATAGCATGTACGTGTTAAAACCACGAACGGAAATAGGCTACGCTAAGTTATGTACAAAGCTTATGAAGTCGCGACGACCAACGGAGTCCCCGGCGGTTTCAAACGAATCACCGTGTGATTGGTTCTAAACCTTATACGAGTGTTTCTCATCCAGCGTGTGGGTGGTTTTATGAGAGTTAAAAGTTTTAAGTGGAAGTTGTCTCTTTCCAAGACAATAGTTATACGAGTATACACCGACAGTACACTTAAATGCCTTTAAATAACGAGGGACATATGTTGAGAGAAAGGAAGCAGACATCGAACCCTCATTACAAGTTGGCGACCCCCGAGGACTTCAAAGAATGCTATGTTGAATGCGTACTGTTGAGTATTGAAGCTTATTCTCTTCGTTAAATGAAAGAGTTAAGTCTTGGAGGGATACGGTTTTGCAACATCCTATCATATTAATGCTCTGCTGTCGCTGCTGTACTTATCGAGACATTCAGTGTAGATATAACGTTACAAATGCATGAACCGTAGCTATCGGCATAACGTTACAACTTCTACCAACACTACTAGACCGATCATGGCTTACGGTACGACTCAAACGCTACAGCTGTAACATTATAAATGCATGTATCGGTAACGTAACTATCGGCATATCCAATTGTAACGCTACAACTTCTACTGTAACGCTACAGCTGTAATGTTATAAGTGCCTGTACCGTAACTAACAGTACATTTACATGTAATCTTACAAGCTCTAGCGTGACCTTTGTACGGTACCGATCGCGATGTATGTGGTACCGCAGTAGCTAGGCTATACGGTTTGTCTATGGCGATGATCGCTCGGCGCTCGTCAGAAAAGCGGTTTCCTTAGCGGGCGATCATCGTCATTCCAAAGAGTAGGAAAAAAACTGATGTAATTTTTACTCTTTACACTTTGGAATCAATCTGTTCTTGTAAACATCGATCAGCTGATTAACTGCTTGCCACGGTGGGCGAGTGGATAGCGTGTCGGTCTACTAACCCCAAGATTGCAGGTTCGCCCCTGGCCGTGGTAAGTGATTTTTTGAAAGGCGGCAAAAATACGACACGCATGTCATACGATGTTGGCATGTCAAAGAACCCATTTGAATTCAGTAGGCCGAGTTCATAATGGCAAAATTAATCTCGGGAGTTTCCGCCAACACAAAGTTCCTAATTTCTCTACTAGAAGCGCTATAGTGTTCAAGGAGCTTAGATATCTAACCTCCTTGACTTTCATAGTGATTCAAGGAACAACGAAATTCGACATGCAAGCTACCCTCTGGGTGCCAAATTACAAAGCTTACACCCGGCATCCGAGGCCATACGATATAAAATATATAAAGCTGATTAACTGAAAAATAAGATTTTCGGAATTGTCGATTAGTTATTACTGTATCCTACTGTGTTTAGAACAGTAAAATGATTAATTGAGGCAATAGTGTACGTATACGAAAGAAACTCCTCAAACATACATAAGGATGTTTCAATGCACTGTTATTTTAAAGTTCATCTATGAAGACCACCTATGTCATAAAAACATGGCAATTATCTACTCTGTTATTAAAATCTAATAATGAAATCTCGATAAAATGCAAAATACGTTGTTTTGCATCCTGCTGATTTATAGTTCATCGCTGCCGAATTGAAATGAAATCTACCTCGGCGATATCACTAAAAAAAACCATCCTCATTTATTAATAGATATAATACAACCAAAATCGCCAATGATGTGCGCTCGAGGTGTTATCCGTACCGCTCTAAAGTCACTTTTGGATGTAATTAATGTTATTGGTTTTACGTCCCTTTTAACAACTGCGGCTTTTAGAGTCGCCGGGGTGCCTGAATTTTACCCCGAAGGGGATCTTTAACGTGCCAGTAAATCTACTGACACAGCTCCCTTGCATTTGCGCACCCTCAAATGCCAAAGATCCTGCTACGTTTGGAACAGCAGACGTGAAAGTTTCCGATGAACCACGCAGCCAGTCACTTTTGGATTTAACGCTAGGTATGATAAGCTCGGTAGTAATGCTACTAGACAACATCGGACCACGTTATGTGTAACGTAACGCGAAACTCAGTGTTAATAACTGCCATTTCGTCAAGTTGCAGGTCCCAGAAATCTAGGGACTCTATCCTCGATCTGTGAGTGAGAATCGAGAGACCTCGGAACCTGGCATTAGAATTAACAATTCATCAATGACTGGAGAGAATAGCTCCCCATTAAACGGTCACATCTGGTCATAACTGTACGATTCGATCTTAAAATGTTTGCCTACAACTTCGAGAGTCGTCACCCATGTATGTTTACAATATGTGTGTGCAGGTCTTCCTAGTCGACGCCCATGGGCGACCTGCGCGTCGGGATGAAGATGAATGAAATTGGGCAAGGATGTGGAAGGAAACGGCCGTGGCCTGTCAGAAGGTACCGCCCCAGCATTTTCCTGGTGTTGAAAATGGGGAAACCACGGTAAATCATTTCAAGGACGGCCGACGGTGGGGCTCGAACCCACGCGTCTACCGAGTCAGCAGAGAGCTTGGCCCCATGACCTACTGCTGCGCTTTAGCCAGCGTAGCCACTGCTGTTAGTACAATATGTGTTAAAATAGCTGGAAGTCCATGAGCACCATCTACTGAAACATACAACAACTGCCTGCCAATATGTTGTGTTTGGTCGCTATGGCAATGCAGTGTTTATAATGCTCGATACAAAGCTCGATGAAGTCCCCTTTGAGCGGACGGTGTTACATACGCTAATAGGTTCGTATCTTACTGGCCTGATCCGTTTTTATCACCAATGCTACTTTGTAACTTCGTGAACGGTTTGTTTTCCATTCACCCCGCAGAGCAGCCGTGCGCGTTAAATGCTCACTACGACCGCGATGGGGAGCGACTATCGTGAGTGTAATTTTCCCCAGTTTTTTCCACATCCCCTCTAGACAGATGCCGCAATAGTACCTTATTTCTAGTCCTGGGGCATCTGCGGCTTTCGGAGAGGCCTGGTGCAGGTATTTGGATTTGATGCTCGTGTGTTATTTGCGCGTCGTCGTGAGATTGAAATGAATGATGAAGCCGTCACTAACGCACAGGCCCCAAGCTCCATGACGTGGCCAGGAATCGAATCCGGGCCCCTTCTAACCAAAGCACGCGACCTATCCACTACGCTGTGAAGTCGGACAATGATGCCAAAAAAAACATAATTGACTGTTCATTGAGAGGCCTAAATGCGTGATTTTTGGTTTTAAAACATATTTTTTTGACAATAGGTAAAAACATGTTTACTCGTTCATACTTTTATTCCTGATTATTCGGAATAAAGTCAGTTATTTGAACACATTTCAAAACTCACTGAAATATTGATTTTGTTCACTACGTTCGTTTACGTATATAACCTTTCACTACGTTTGCTTATGTTAAGTTACAATTTTGAGTTGGACCCATGTTTTGAAGTTTGAGAATTTTCCCTCACGTGTGTCTAAAACTGATCACGTGATTTATTCTGAGGAATGGAAATGTTAATAAAGTTCATAGAGAGACACCCGTTAATGCTTAGAAGTATTAACATATGTCTCTTTATAAGCTTAATTAATACAAACGTTGATATTTAGGAGTAGATGACCTCGCAGTTCCGCCCCTTAAATCAACAATAACCAACAGACATTAATACGTCTATTAAACACATTTTACGTTATGGTTAATGTTTTTGCTTCGAATGAAAATGCCATCAACAAATTCTAGAGTCAACCTTCTTCTCTCTTCGGACTAGTTTATGTGTAGAGGAAGTACGAAGCAATTGTAACGGTGTGATAGAGTACCAAACTCTACAATAATGCCTTTTAGGGACTTCGGGCTGCCAGAATTTTGACCTGACATGCCAGTAAATCTACTGTCTCCCTCACATTTAAACACCTTCAAATCGCAACTGACTGCGCCGGAACTCAACCTCAGACACAGCAAGTTCGTTAACGCAAACACTCGGACACTGATCGTACTTATTTTGCTCCAGATATCAAGAAACGATGTAAGGTATGTAAATATAAATAAAGTGATAATTTTGCGGCCCTCGAAGAAATTTATTTGTAAGCGGAATCGCTTCAGCCGATAGCGGTGAATTGCATATAGATGGAAAGAAGAGAATTAAAATGTCCTACCTACAGTATGTGCGACTCGAACCCGTGACCTCCGACTTTGGCCTATCTTATATCATAATATTTGCATGATCAGTGACTGGAAATATTACATTGGGAAATAAAGAGAGTAGTAAAGCTCCTGCCAATAAACCTATTGCTCTCGGGGATTTGTCATTTCCTCAACAGATTGCGTGACACGATCTCATCAGGTTGTGCTGCTTTAGAGATAGTTCGCGTTCATCATTTACAAATTATATTTGTGTTACTCCATTGCAATAAAATATATAATTTCGTACAAAATATTGCAAAATTACTTTACCTTACCAGTAATCAGTAAACCTAGAAAGTTCGTGCACAACACATGTTAAATATAATATGGCCTACGTGCAGTTATGCACTAAAACAAACATTACAAAATTAAAATAGAAAATCCGTAATTTAGCACTGAAAACCCCCAACTCCACTCTTATTATGCTACTGAATAATTCCCATAATTCGTGGCTGGCTGCGTGGCTCAGCGGTAACGTTCTCGCTTGCTGTGCCCAAGGTTGCAGGATCGAATCCTGGTGTAGTCTGTTGGCATTTGAGGGTGCGCAAAGGAGAGGGGTTCGTGTCAGTAGATTTACTGGCATGTTAAAGATGCCTTTCGGGACAAAATTCCGACACCCCGGCGTCTCTAAAAGCCAGAGTAGTTAAAAGGGACGTAAAACCAATAACTTTATCATTCCCATAATTCGTAATTAATCTACCTATATAATAGGTGTTAGTGTACACGGGGGCGCTGACGTAGAGTTGACATACCCTTTAGCGAGGAGGGAGTGAATGTATGTTACAGAATACTGATTTGTTGGAATCTTAAGGCTGCAGCCGTAATCTTCTAAATCCTAGCTCCAATTACAGGTACCTACACTATTGTAAACCACACAATAACATAGGTTATCAGATATATTCTACATGTATCCAAGTGGATGGAGCTGTTGACCACCATGACATGCTAGTGCATGGAGCTGTTGACCACCGTGACATGCTGTTGAATGAAGCATCATAATCACTTCTATTCTGACTTTGGTTTTCTCTAAATTTCTTCACAAGTAAAGCAGCTGTGTACCTAATGTACAGGGTGTATCAAAATGAATATCTGGATTTTAAGGCGTTGTAGTATTTATTACAGCTAACTTAGGATTATAAATAATTCATCAAATGAAAGAGCAACTCAAACAGTTTGTCCTACAATTGTTCGTACCTGTGCGCATGCACATGCACAGTCTTCCGAAGGAAGCGCTAGTAGCCAATATGGCAGAAACCTTTTTGTGTTTTACAGTATGCAAGGGCTGAATCTGTAGTTACAGTGCAACGCGTGGAAAGTTTATGGGCTTCTCTTTGACGCTGGAGCAATTGTAACTGGTGTTTCTTATCTTGATGCGCTACAACTACGGCTCTTTCCTCAATTACAAGAAAGCTGAAAAAGAGAAATTTATTTGGCAGCAAGATGGTGCGCCGCCCCATTGGCATGCCTTAGTGCATGATTGGTTAAATGACGTTGTACTCGACCGCTGGATTGGCCGTAAGGGGCCGGATGACAGAGCTTGTTTCGCTTTGCCCCCACGTTCACCCGTTCTGACGCGGTATGATTTTTACCTTTAGGGGCTCGTCAAGGATCATGTGCATATGCTTCCGCTACCAGCTGACCTAACCGATTTAAGAAAGAGGACTGAAGTATTTTTTTTTTTTTGCAACAATTACTCCCGAGACACTGAGCAATGTTTGGGTCGAACTCGGCTATCGACTCGATGTGTGCCGTGTGACGAATGGTGCTCGCATTGAACACTTGTAGGACAAACTGAGTTGCGGGGGCGTGGTGGCTCAGCGGTCTAGCTGAATGCCTCTCACCAAGGCGGTCTGGGTTCGATTCCCGGTCAATGCATGTGAGATTTTCGATGTGAAATGCCATGTCCTGTGGTTCGGATTCCACGTTAAAAGGAGGTCCCGTGGCTCATGATCTCGAGATTAACGGTCACGTTAAACTACAAGCTTCCTTCCTTTTTTGTTTGAGTTGCTCTTTCATTTGATGTGTTATTTATAATTGTATGTTAACTGTAATAAATGCTACAAAGCCTTGAAACCCCGATATTCATTTTGATAATAATAATAATAATAACCCTTGGCGCTACAGCCCGTGAAGAGCCTAGGCCTACCAAGCGACCGCTGCCCAGCCATTTGGCTTGCAGATATTGGGGTGATGCGTGATCAGCGCATCGGGTCCGGCCGTTAATCTTGGTTTTCGTGATCGGGGCGCTGCTTCACTGTCAGACAGCCACTCAATTGTCCTCACGAGGCTGAGTGCACCCCGTTCCAGCCCTCACGTCAGTTTCTAGAATCCCTGACGGAGCCGGGAATCGAACCCGGGGCCTCCTGGTGAGAGGCGCGCTACCCCAACACCACGGGGCCGGCATTCATTTTGATACACCATGTATTTTGATGTCGGCAGCAGACAAGTAAATGCGACTCGGAGGGAAGCACACACTGGACATTGGATTACCCATTATCTCGAGCATGTTTGTGTTGGCTTGTACCGAGAATCTTCACCGATCACGTCATGCAGTAACTACCTTTCTACGTAGCAAACGTAAGAAAAGATGATATTCAGGTTTCATGACTAAATATTTTAAAGGTCGCGTGTAAATGAATAAATATGCACTAATTTGTGCAAAATAAGCAGTTCCGTGAAGAATAAAAAAGCCTATTAGGTCTATACATTTTCTGCTGGTCCTTTCCGTCTCTAAACTATCCTTCAATTGAGCGTTTCTGTCTGATGGACTATGACATACAGTACAGCAACTCATAACTCATAACTAAATATGCGTAAGTTGTGGTCATTTTTGACAATACACATCAAATAAATATTAAGATTGCGAAATGGTCCTATTATGGTGCTAGAGCTTGCCCTATCTTAAACCAAAGCTGCCAACTTTGCTCAAGATAAATCACATTAACACTTCTCAAGCTCTGAAAAACATGTGTCCGAATTCACATGACGAATCGCTATCTACAATTCATGAATATCACACTAAGGAACTATGTACCAGAACATTTAAGTTAGTTCGTCGTACTGGTTCATTTTATAAACTTTCCCGGTGATCGACTTATAGAATATCAGCAAGAAATGTTCATCTTTAGAAGTTAACATTCATATTATTTAATCCACAATATCTACACAAGAAATTTTAGGGCAGATGTTCTCGATGTTTCGTCACTTAAAACAACAATCCTCACCACCATGTATCGGATTATTATGACTGCTCTCGTCGACAGTGCATCTTTCTTCATTAATATTAGGCTCATTCAAATATTTTTCTATCGAAGGTTTTGGGAAAGCTACAGATGTCATCTTTAGGATGATATTTTTCAAATGAGGGAGCCATTGCTCATTTTTCTCATCTTTGCCTCCTTTTATAGAATGGTCCATTCCTAACAACCAATTCCAAACGTATCCCAGAGGGTTGCGGTTAACAGACTCAGTTTGCTACGATAGGCCAGAAAGTGGGAACGGTGGGCTCCCTTGCTTTCTCAATGGCCATTGGTGGAAGTTTAATTAACTAGTACCGCTTTAGAACTAAATATATATGTTCCGTAAATTAGCCAGTCAAGGGCGGTGACTTCTAGTTCACTGTACACACAAGCACGTTGGAAGTAACTAACAGAATCAAAACTCTTGCGATGCAATTCAAGGCGCTTACATTTATGTAGGGACTATCAGGTTGTTGGTGCACACAAATAGATGTAAAATTGCAAGTTGACAGTGGTAGTTATTTTTGTCCGTCAAGTTGAAATGATGAAAAGGAATTCAACAAAATTACAAATTCCATTAGTCGCCATGAGTCTTATTCTTGCTCACCTCTCTGATATGATCACACAGGTCTGGTAGTTGTGTGGTTTTTATCAGGCTGTATAGAGCAGAACTCTGCCCTCCCGGGAAAGTTTACATTTTAACATAGATATGTTTTCGGGCTGGGGGTCTCCCTGGGATTAGCGTGGACGGTTTAGCTTCGACAAATTTCAGACACTACGTTACCATTGCAACAAGTGCAAGCACACTTCGTTCCCACTTCTTGAAGCGTACGCGATCACCATACACATGTTGAAGACGGTGCTTCTTCTTCTTCTTCTTTTGAGACCACATAGGATCACTTGAATCAACCCATTAGTCTGTCGACCTCTTGGCAGGAACTGTGTGAGCCTTACGGTCTTCCCAGTACTTCCTCATGTGTGCTGATCTTGCCCTTTCTTGTACGGAAAATATTCTTGTTGGAAGTTTATTTTGTGTACGTGCAAAATGAAAAGTCTTAGTTTTAAGTATTGTAGTTATGTTTTTATTATTTGCAGTGTCTTGTGGTGTTGGGCCAATTGCTTGCAAGTCTTCTCTAATTTCTCTTACCCATCTACATCCAGTTGTTTTTATAATAGACGAATTAAAGCATATCCATGATTCTGTTTTGCAATATTTCTATTTTTGCTGCTCATCCCCATGACCTCGATGCTCGACACCTTAAAACAACAATCAGCGCTATCACCGCTCATGTTATCAACGCTTAATCGCGTTGAAGTAATAAATCCCGTGATGTCTTCTAAGTCAAGCAACATTGGGTGTGGCCATTACTTAAGTGGTGGATACTGGAAAGCCACTCCGGAGGTTTCTGCCAACTCTCGAATTGATCGCTGACTTTCACATCTATGTTAGCTAAACAAATGGTAAATGAAACGTATTTTGATGTCGAAACGAAGGACGGGAATATACTCCCCGTGGAGGCGCAAGCATGGTCAGACATCGATGCCAACTCGCGAGATCTAACTTAAGTTCAATGATAAAATATTATGAATTCAGCATTGTTTAAATGGCGAATCAGTGTGTAGGTTTTTATTTTACTTTAATGGTTGTGCACCTATCCTACCTTTTGCACTGTAGAAACATGTTTAAGCATATTTTATCGATATCCAGAGCTCTTTTAGTAACAGCAGTTGCGCTGGCAGGGGGGGAATGCTTGGTGGGTTAGTATCGGCCCTGTTACAAAGAAGACTGCGTGACTCTGTGCAACATACTCATCTTTTGCTGTCCCGAGACCCACATGTGTGGGCTGTCGAATTCGTCAGTGTGTATTGCAATAAGCCAGCATGTGTGTCATCAGCACTTCTAGGATCAGTTATGAATGGCTGTGGTGAGTATAAAGTTTACTGTTTGTTTGTTATGATCAGGGCTCGGATTTTTAGGTAAATAAATATTTTTTAATGTAAATACATATTTTAAACATTTTGTCTATAAATACATACATTCCTGCTTTTCATTTATTAGCACATAAAAAGACATAATATTTACATAAAAAATCAGTATGCTAGATATTTCAGTATATTGCATTTTTGTTCTGGTGTTACTTCAATGGGGAAGAACCTGTGACCTCTCTAATCTTCATGCAGAGCGTATGTCAGCTTGCAACTGTGTTATTCTTAATTTGGCGCCCCGTGCCACTCACTGTGGAAGCCGGGGATGCCTAAAGTAAAAGCAACTACAAGTTATCGTCTGCAGCAAGATGTTGCAGAATTTAAGATAATTTTACTTCTGATGGGGGCGTTCTGTTCTGCCAACATTGTGGGAAAGCAATCAAGGCTGAACAGCGATCTCAAGTTACACCACACCTCGAGGCAAAAAACATATTGCCGCAGTTTGGCGCCTTCAGAAGAAGTGTTTCGCGATAATCGTCGGTCATTTGTGATGGACAACATGAAGATGTATCTCGTTGTGTATTGTAATTCTTCAGTGAGACAGAATAAATTGCATTCGTGAATACTGCGTATTGTTTATATTGTCATTAATAAACTAAATTATAATTCAATATTTTTACTTTTTTGTCACATATTTCAGAAATATTTAATACATAAAAAATAAATATTTTCCCGATTTTTAGCACCTAAAAATCCGAGCCCTAGTTATGATACAAGCGACAGCCGTGCTGCCAACGCAACTGGTGACGTAATCTCTCGCAGCAGTTTGTAGGCACTGCGGAGAACATTCCCGGGCGCACTGTACATTACAGTTCTAAGGGCAACCTACAGTGATAGATTTACGACTCGTCTTTTCCGTTAGTGTCTAACCACGTACTTATGTATAACAGTTGATGTTGTCCCGAAATATCATGATTACCCATTACATGGTGTCAAATCGTTTTAGGGGCTTGGACATTTAGTCATCAGCCCCGTGTGCTTGCTTATATGTTTAATTTGTCTTTTAACCTGTGTTTCTGTGGTGACTGTAATTATTCGGGTCGGGAATGGACTATGTGCCCCGGGACTTGTAAAAGGGTACTATCCTGGTATATACCTGGGCAGAGTGGAATAACCCAAGGAAAATCACACACACGATAACCGCTGTCAGTGCCGGGATTCGAACGTCCGATTTCAGGATTTGACTGCTGCTCCCCATCGCGGTCGTGGTGAGCGGCTTAATGCGGGATGTGTATGGATGGATGGATGGATGGAATTTGTCTGATAACCTGTAGTAGGCAGATGAACTAACTACTCGTAGATTTGGTCAATGGCATGCGAATCAGGAAGGCAAAGGGAAACCTCCTGATTATATTCCCTAGTAGTTCATAGTTATGGACCTCTATGTAAAAGATAAGGAAAAGAAAAATGAATTGGATTGGACACTGCCTAAGAGGCGATGGTTTGGTACTTACTTACTTTACTTTCCGTGTCCGGGAGACACACTAAATTCTTCCTTTCCAGAACTCGGCAGCTCTTATCCCTCAGTCTGTGGCCAACATAAGGTCTTCCTGGCTGCAGGTTTCATTAAGATCTTTGCACATGAGCAGGTGTTGTGGAGTCTGGATTTCTCCACAGGCACATCGTGGATCTTCTGCATAACCCCACTTCACAAGGTTGCTACCACACTTAGGCACTCCTGTTCACATCCGGTTTAAGGACCTCCAGGTGGTATAAGGCAAATGACTACCACTGCTCAGTTCTTCTTTAGGGGTAAACCCCTCGGGTACTATTTGTTTCCAGAGTGACACATCCGGACGTCTGGCTTGGTATGGAGGGGTACTGTTCTCTTAATAAAACTCTTCCTGGATCTTAGGCGAGGAGTGGTCACCTTGATGGTTTGGTGAAAAGTGCATTAGAAGGGACAGTTCAAGGGAAAATCCGAAGAGGAATTCCATCAAGATTGATAAATCTTATGAGCTGATGAAACGTGCTGCTGAAGCCCGGTTAAGGTGGAGAGACCGACCCTGAGGAAACCTGCCATCAAGCAGATAAAATGATGATGATGATGAGTAGTAGACTAGTGTGTTGTTTTAATTAAAGCTAAGATTGGGAACGAGGAGGCAGTGGCCTAATCAACCATCTCTGCATTTGCCTGGAGCAGAACGGCGAAATTCACAGAAAACCCCTTCTAGGATGGATGAGGTGGTTGTATCAACATATGCTAATATATTCTGGTTCACCTCCTGGTATAGTGACTAGCATTCTTGATTGTCACCGCGGTGGTAGGTTCAATCCCCGGTTCTGTCACGAAAATTACTTCTGGTCTGAGGGCTGGAACGGGGTTCACTTAGCCTCGTGAGGCAGAGCTGAGAAAGATGAGTTCGATTTCTACCTCAGCCATTCTAGGAGTGGGTTTACGTGGTTGCCATGGCCTAAATCAAAGTCACGGACGCCGCCTACCCAAAATCTAGGTCCAATTGCAAATGCATACACTAGTACAGCCATCACATTAGATATTATCAAGAAGATACCGTACACACCCAAGTACACGGGGCTATAAGACCACGTTGTTGCAAAGGCCCTAAAAGAATCAACAACTAATAAGAAATATGCCTATATTCTCACGTTTCAGTTTTTTTTTCACCGTTCCGGATACGAAGTCGTGCGCTATAGAAAGTCACTTGTCTGGCTGTTTCTCCGTCAATATGAGTAGCAGTTGGTTGTACAACCTGTTTTAGTCAAGATTTATGTGTGAAGTCAGCTGGTTTACCGCTTGCGACCTACGTGTCAGATCTTGTGGTATTTTTAGACTGCAAGAAATGGAAGAGCGCCAAGCTTACCTGATTGCTATTGGTCAGAATATGCTTTAACATAGCTTCCTTTGAGAAAGGCCCTACCCAGGAAGGAGCGGGAACACCGCGAGTGCGCGTTATCAATGGTGAGCCCTAAGCTTGGCGAGGAATGGCGTGGAACGTGCTACTCCGTACGAAATTCCTTGTATTCTTGGAACAGTTACTTTTATTAACAATGTTTGCAATTGACCTTAGAGGAAAGTTAACTCAATATTTTTATTGCTTAAGGAGTCGTGGAATTTTCATATTTCCGGTTAGGTTTTCCGAAATAACGGCCACGTTGACTATTTTTAGAAATCCCTTAGCATGAGCTTTCGAACATGTTGGATTTTTTTTTCGCGAGACCTTAGAACATTGTAGGAATTCACTCAGCATGCGCTTTCAAACGACATTGAATACCCAACTTAAAAACTGCCTGTATATTACAAGTCGTTGTTTCTGGATGCATTAAATATTGGTGTACTCTTCTAATTTGACTTGTAAAATATTATATGCAGTACAACTTATTTGAAAAATACTCTTTTGAAATTAAGTCACGTGCAATTAAGCAATAAGCTTGGCATTCCAAGGCGGAAAGAGTGTGGTGTAATCCAGTTGAAAAATTGAGTCAATGAGCTTCAGGATTTCTGTTGAACTCTTTATCTTGCAACGAAGTTTTTGTTAGATATGATCATATTTTGAAACGTTTCTATGATTTCTTTAGCTGAATTCTATATACTACTGTCAAATACCTCAAATAAGTATGGAATAACGCGCTTTGTACCATTGTTTCACCTGTAGGTGCCACAAGGACCAGTACTCGGAGCATCCGAAACCGGACTTTGTAGCCCGTTACGTCATCGAGCGAGCCGGGCGGGCTCTGATGCCTGATTTGCTAAACACGAGCGAGCCGAGCAGGCTCTAGATTTGCCAAACACTTCCAAGGCTTAGCTATAGAGCTTCCACGAGTTAAAATGGCACCGGAGCTTAGGCATAGCGAACTTCCGGTCCGAGAATCTCCATTTGATTTTCATTGCCAATGAATTGTCCGTGATTATTTTCATTATTATTTCGAATTGCGGTTTTGTTTTAGGCGTTCAACTTATGAAATAAACACTAGAGGGTTGGCCTTTCTTGAATATTCCAAAGACAAGTGTCTCCTAAAAGAGTAATTAGTAAAAATTCGCAACACAAACGACCATAACAAACAGCTTGGTTACCAAGTGTGCGATCTGCACATATCAAACGGCAGTGGTGTATCATACCTTAGACTACAATTGTATTAAATTGGTGCCAATTAAATATGTTATATGGAAGAATATTATAACCATTTGCTAACCGGTTGTTATATTGGTATATTATGCATTAACTTGACCCGTTTAAATGTTAAAACGTGACGAAACGAGTTATAGGCTATTCGCCATACTGGTAGGCCTAATATTTACTAACAACTCGTTGTTTCTTCTTTAACATTTAATTAATCATTATAATTATAATAGCCTAGGTATCGATTAACACGTATTTAACCAATAATCATTTTATAATTACATACCGGTACGTATTCTACAGAAGGTTACTTAGGCCTATTGCAAGAAAGCGATATTTGATAGCACATTCAGTTTCATATTAAAATCCAACCGTGCCTAGTTTTCAGTATGGAAAATATTACCGTAAGTTAATAGGCCAAACAACAAGCGACAAACTTTTTAAAGAAATGTCTACGTTAAGTACGGTACGCTACCATACGGTAATCATTGAAAAGGTAAATTTCAAAAACGAACGAACTTCATTTTGCATGGATTATTGAACCCGAAACCTTCGAATGGAGGCATGGATTGTCTGTCTTTACAAATATTTTAGTCAATAATTTAAAATAAGTTGCCTGAAAACTAAATACAAAGAGCTGCGTGCCTACTACGGTGTAAAGTTGCTCTGTGAGAAAAACAACCTTGCCAAGAGTATACATCGTGCATACAGTTAAATACAATCATTCAATTGGAGAAACACTTTCTTCGTCACGATCTTTTTAAAAATTTCAAACATAATCTGTTGTAAATTGACGGGGAAATTTGGAACATTTAGAGACTGCGAGTGTTGTAAGCGGCACAAGGGTAGCCGACATTTCGCATCATTAATACATAAGAAATAAACACATGCAGAGCTTTCTCATTGTTCACAGCGGAAGATCATTTCGCTCTTGGTGCATTTTACAACTTTTATTTCTCCTAACAACAATAATGTGCTTAGTTACATGCATGGAAAATTGTAGTACACACTTCCCATTGCTTCCATTACCTGACTACTAAACCGGAAGCTGGTAATACTTAACCATACGCCGGTGGCGCGTCCTATGGCAAGTGAAAGAACGAAAGAAAGTGTAAGCTCTATAGAGTGGATCTCTTGGCCCAATTTCTTCCTTCACCGTCTTTTCTTCTTCCACAACATTGCTTCATACTGTAGGTCTCTCTTGATTCTTTTCTTTTCGTGCCTTGTGCACTGGGTCACACTCTGACCAGTCATGATTAACGGTTAACCCCCTCCCCAAACAAGTGCTGTCTAAGGTCGGTATTACACTATCAAAGAAGTTTGTCAAATAAATTTTATAAAATATTTTATAAAACTGAACTTTTATAAAAGTTATACAAAGCAATAATCACACCATTACACTACATCAAATAATTTATCATAGTTCAGCGAAATGGATGATTGTTCACTTGACTGTTCTACGGTAGTTGAAATCGGGGCTGGCATGCGAAATTAAATTCATGGCTGTGGGGGCGAAAATAATTTAATTTCGCCGTGAGCGCGATATTCGGGAGCGAAATTATAATGATTGTCGGCGCGTATTTAAATCAAAGCGAAGCTTAATTCGAAGCGAAATTAATTTCATTCCAGACTTTTAATTTCTTTCCCGGCGCGAAATTAATTTCGTTCCTGACTTTTAATTTCGCTCCCGGCGCGAAATAAAAATCGTTACAGACATTTAATTTCGTTCCCGAGGCGAAATGAAATTTCCAAACGGTATTTAGTTTCTACCTCCTGCGTGAATTTGAAATGCATGAAACATTTAATTTCGTTGTTGAAATTAAAATATATTCGTTTCGAGAGTTAAATTATGTTCGGTACAATGTTCAAAGTCCCTACGTTGGCAAAAGTATTATTAGCGTAGACTACCTGCATAAAATGCTGGGCCGCAACAACAACGTGAGTCATTCATGGTCATCACTCCAGTGTAGGAGAAAATCAGTGCTGTGGCATCAACATCGCCATCGTCGTTGACTGATCCTCGGACTCGGGGCCAGCCCTCCCTGACGTTCATAACGCGGTACTTTGTTGTACAATGAGGCAACAAGTACCTCTACCTTTTCCATAGCGGACAAAAAAACTAACGTGCCGTGCGGTCAGACATTGAAGGTAAGTGAACAACTCCCATTTGACTGCGTCGTCTGGGGGTGCCGTCCCATTATACCGGTGATTCATAATTCCTATTACAAACTTCTGGGGGTTGTAGAGGGGACTAAGTAGATCACATTTTGATTAGGAACGCATGTCCGGACATGTATCGTTTTGATACCAAATCAGTTTGACTCGATTGCACATCTCACACTTCACTACAGACACGTATGCACTACAAGAGTTGTTCCACGTGGTGACCCTGCTGTTCATTACACAACGTGTACCTGCGCAGCATGTTGTCAAACACACTTCCCACGAGACCTGGTGTGTGTTCAATAATGTGCGGTGTCGGAAGAACCCGTGCATCAAGATCTTCTTCCGACTCGAAAGGAGTCTCATAAACAAGGTTCTTCATGTGGCCCCACAGGAAAATGTCGAGGGGAGTTAAATCTGGCAATCGTGGTGGCCACGAAATTGGACCACCTTGAACTATCTATCTTTCCCCGAATGTTTGGTCGAGTTGTTCTCGGACTGCACGTGCAAAGTGCGCTGGTGCGCCATCATGTTGGTACCACATTTGCTGACGCAGTGCCAATGGCAAATTTTCACAGAACTTAACCAGTACCTCTTGCAGGAAGAGGACCCGTTAGGCAGTACGGAAGAAGGTACGACCCAATCAGATGGCCAGCCCATACATTGATGCCGAACCGTTGCTGAAATCCACGTGGCTGTGGGCATGCGAATTTCCTTCAGCCCAAATGTGACAGTTTCGACAGTTAAAAACAGCTTCCCTGGTGAATTGAGCTTCATCGGTGAAAAGAACGTGACGCGGAAAGTGGGGTGTGTTAATATACTGGTGTAAAAACCAAGCACAGAAGTTGGCACGTGGCACGAAATCTGCCGGGCCCATTGCTTGAATTTTCTGTGGGTGGAAAGGGTGCAGTTGCTGGTCGCGCAAAACACGCCAGCCGTTCGATTGTGACCCATTCACGGCATCGGCAATGTTTCGCGTACTCGTCGACGGGTCCTCTTCTACGTGATGAATGACGTCCTCTTCAAAGTCCACAGTGCGACGCGTCTGTGGAACACCACAATCCGCCCTCCTCGGTTAGAATGTACAGGTTTCTCGCAGCCTTTATTTTAGTTTTACAAAAATGTATGTGATGGGGTGGGGCGATACGGAAAACGTTCATGATACATGTATTGTGCAGCTCGACCATTACGTCCAGCTTCACCGTACATTAGTAACATCTCGGTGTACTCATCAAAAGTGTATGCCGCCATCCTGAACCGCTGAATGACTGGATCACAACTGCTGTCAAAGCGGACTCACTGTCACTACCGTTTGTAAACGAACAGACGACACGATATCATTGGACTGCGGTCTCGTCCTGTACTGCGCCCTGACTGGACCACAACTGCTGTCAAATCGGACTCGCTGTCACTACGGTTTGTAACAGAAGTACGTAGCCTACTGCGTGGCATAAGGGGACTGCAGAGGTTGCCCTCAGCCAATGTCATTTGCGTTCCGTGAAGCGGGCGATGTAAAATGAAAGTGATCTTCAAACCGATTTGGTATCGAAACGATAAATGTCCGGACAAGGGTTCCTATTCAAACTGTGATCTACGTATACCCTCTACCCCTGTAGGTAGAATGGGGTAGTGTGGTTTGGAGGTCTTGCCGGTTAACCGGTTTAGGTGTCGCCAGTAGGCAGAGACAGAAGAAAACACTCGGTTTAGTCGGGAGTAGATGGTGTGCCACGAAAGGCGCTTGTGGGCTGGGATGCTTGTTTTAGTGCAGTTTCTATGTGTGCAGTATATGCATCGATCGTCGTCTGGTCATCCAGTGGGAGATGGTCCGTACGGCGGTGATCGTTGATGTGGGAGCGGTATTCCCACCAATTTGACGTGCAGAAATACTGGACCATCCTGGGAGGTGATAGTGTAGTATTGCGCGGGGGAAGAGGGAAGGTGAGTAAAACGGGAGCGTGATCACCTCCTATGAGGGACAGGACAGACACGTCAAACAGATGGAGGAGGGAGTTATGAGCAATAACTGCGTCGGGGGTGGTATTGGAGGAAGGACGGGTAGGTTTTGGGAGTGGGACGAGGGTGGCGTCTAAGTGACGTAGGTAGAAGTCTAGCTTCGAAGTTCTAGGGCCAAACGGGAATGAAGGTTGAGGTGGCCCATTAGAATGAAATGGAGGAAGACTTCAGCCACGTGGGTCAGGAAGTCTTTGGGGATGGGGTGGTAGGGACGGATGTAGATGGTGGCTAGGTGTAGGACGCGGCAGGAGAAATAGACGAAGCAAATAAGGCTTTCGGGAAAGAAAAGAGACAGATTTCATTTCAGACACAAATTGAAATGCTCCATTAATTTTAATTTCAGGTCGGGGAGGGACTAAATGCTCGGAAAGAAATTGATAGTCGTTAACAAATTTTATTTCGCGCCAGGAGCAAAATTAAAAAGTCTGTAACGAGTTTTATTTCGCGCCAGGAGCGAAATTAAAAGTCTGTATAATGAATTTCATTTCGCGCCGGGAGCGAAATTTAAAGTCTGTAAGGAATTTTATTTTGCGCCAGGAGCGAAATGTTATTCCATTGAACAATTTAATTTCGCGACGCTAAATTAAATTGATAATACATTTCGTTTCGCATGCCAGCCCTGGTTGAAATTCTGTAGTGCCAATATCCGTATGGAAAAGAAACGGAAAGATAAACTAAACGTCTATGGGTTAAACCATGGGTCGCCTTGTGACAGGAAAGATACGAGTAAAAATCTTGGTGAACGAGCTGCAGTACGAAGATTTGAAAATATACATTATTATTTCTTCTTCTTCTTTTTGCGTTTTGCCCATTATAGAGCGCGCTTGAACTTGTTTTTCGGCTTGATGATATTCGCCTTCCTATCTTCCCAAAATCTCTTCATGAAGTCACTGTGCTGCTTCTTCCGTTCTTCTGTCCACTTGGTTCCAGTCCTGCCACTAGTTTTCACCCTAAACTTGTGCTTTGTTACTGCGGTCCTGAAGACTTTGCGGTTTCTCAGAATATTTTCTCCGATGTTCAACTCTTGCAGGTCCTCTCTTGATTCATCCAGCCAGGCTATCCTTGACTTCTGAGAATTTATTACATTGAATACCCTTTTTGTAAGTCTATAATCGTCCATCCTGAAGAGGTGTCTATAAAATGTTAAACGTCTTCTTCGTACAGTGTTGCTGAAACTATCTGTGTGACGGTATAGTTCTGAATTTCGTCTTTTAATCCAAATTCCGTTTTCTTGTGTGGGGCCGAATATTTTTCTAAGAATTTTACGTTCTTGCTTTTCTATATTTGCAATTTTAGAATGACCTCCTAAAGCTATGGTTTCTGAAGCATATAGAGCTTCCGGTAATATTATTTAATTATTAATAATTATGATGAAATTAATGATGGAGACGTTCGAAACAACCACTGCCCGAGCAAATAAAATTGAAACATACCAAGTAAAAAACTATGCATTAAGTGAAATTCGAACCCTTGTCCTTTCGGTCCGGGGTCGAGCGCTCTACACGTTCGGCCATCTAGGCACACGCTCATTGAGATTGGTTACATGTATTACGTACTGCTAAAGATAAAGTGGTTATTTACATTCGCTTGTAATACCATAAGTGAAATTAACGAATTATATTATAACATAAAACACACTACTATTCTGGGGCAGATGACCACGTAGTTCCGCCCCTTAAAACAACAATAACTAACTAACACTACTATTCACGGCTTATTTCAGCCTATTTAACTATTTAATTCCTCTTTATGTCCTGAAATTTGTGCCCTTTATGTGCAGTGCTCATAGTCTCGGCTATTTTTACCTACACTTTCTATCTGTTATTTATGCTTTACATTGAATACCATTCATTATGCAACATATTATGTAACATTTAATGCATTTCACACTCTGATATGAGCATCTTTGTTGTGGTAATATTCCAGTTGTTATGATCCGCCATTTTGGTTTGAATCTTTTATCAAAGAGATAGCATGATTCTCAAACATTTTATAAAATAAATTTTATAAAACAACCTTTTATAAAAGATTACCCCATTACACTGTCATATCTTATCTTATATATGTATATATATATAAATGAATGTTCGTTTGTTCGTCTTTTATGCGATCATAAACCAATTATCCGATTGCGATCAAATTTTGGTGAGTTGCTGTAAACACTTCCGGGATGGTCATAGGCATAGTTAATCCAATTTACAATAGATAGCGCGCGAGTAGTTTAAACAAATGAGTGTTGGCGATGCGTTCATACACAATTCATCCGATTGCGATCAAATTTTGGTGAGTTGTTGTGCACACTCCCGGGAAAGTTATAGGCGTAGTAAATCCAATTTATAATAAGTTAGCGCACGAGTAGCTTCAACAAAATTGCGTGCGTTTGTTTCAACCAAGTCCCACATGCGTTCATATACTATTCGTCCGATAGCGATGAAACTTGGGTGAGATGTTGTGTACACTTCAGGGAATGTTTCTGGCTTAGTAAATCCACTTTACAATAGGTATCGCACAAGTAGATTAAACAAATGAACGACGAGGCGCGAAGTGTTTTAAACGAAGTCCCTTATGCGTTCATATACCATTCGTCCGATAACGATGAAACTTGGTGAGTTGTTTTGTACACTCCAGGGAAGATTTAAAGCTTAGTAAATTCATTTTACAATGGGCAGTGCACGAGTAGATCAACAAATGAGCGAAGACGCGCGAAGCGTTTCAACACAGTCCCGTATGCGTTCATATACCATTCGTCCGATAGTGATGAAACTTAGGGGAGATGTTGTGTACACTTCCGGGAAGGTTTCTGGCTTAGTAAATCCACTTTACAATATATAGCGCACGAGTAGATTCAACAAATGAATGACGGCGTGCGAATTTTTTAAACAAAATCCCGTATGCGTTCATATGCCATTCATCCGATTGCGATTATACTTGGATGAGTTGTTCTGTACACGCCAGGGAAGGTTTTCGACTTAGTAAATCCATTTTACAATAGGTAGCGTACGAGTGCATTCAACAAATGGGTGACGGCGCTCGAATCATTTCAACTAAGTCCCGTATGTGTTCATGTACCATTCATTTCATTGCGATGAAACTTTGGTGACTGTTTGAGCACGCTTCCATGAATGTTTCTGAGATAGTAAATCAATTTTACAACAGTTTAGTGGTGTTTAACGGAAAAAGAAAAAAAATATTGGGAATCCAAAAGCACTTCAACAAACAAAGTCACAACGCCAACTCTTTCTTTAATTGGCATTGCAACGCATGCCGGGTTCAGCTAGTATTTTATAAAAGATCTTTGACAAATTTCTTTGATAGTGTAATACCGGCCTAATACAAATACTAGGAAATTGCTCTAAAGGCCTTCGGGCTGAGAGGCTATCAAATTTGCTGACTTTACGCCGCGAATCATGTCATGTCATGTAAACTTACGTGGTATAGGGTAGAACGCATTCTGGTGGAGATTTCTTGAAACACTTCATGAGCCGCCATTTTCGAGGACAATGTCAGCCATTGTGTTAAGATTTACATGTAGGTGATATAGATTTTTAGCCTACTTTCGATATTTGCAAAAAATGAAAGTAGACTTATGAGATCTACACAGGGCCATAAATTGTGTGTCTGTCTGTGTGTGAATGTGTGTGTATGTGTATGTATGTGTGTTTACTCTGCATGTCTGTCCCCCTCCCTATCAATTCAAACACGGTGAAACCGAATTGAACGAAATTCGGTACAGAGGTAGCACTAGCAAATGGCACCTCAGTGTCATGTTTCACATCGCCGCCATCTTGACGGAACCGTAATAGCGGCCACCCAAATGTTCAAAGCTAAATTCATATTACGACTAACCTAATCTTCTGATCTCGACCAAATTTTGCAACATCATACCTTCATTTGGGAAGCGTCTTTTGACCAAACTACAAGATCATCAGCCCAATTGTTTGCAGATGGCGGTCATGTATGTGTGCAAATCGATTCCCCCTATCAATTCAAACACAACGAAACCCAAATCGAACCATCTTTGGTACAGAGGTAGCATTAGCAAGGGACAACTCAATGTCATGTTGTATATCGCTGCAATCATAACAAAAACGAAATGGCTCCCACCCAAATGTTCTGAGCTTAAATCAAATTACGACTAACCTAATCATCCGATCTCTACCAAATTGTGCAACAATATACCTTAATGTGGGAAACGTCTTTTTTTCCTTCCAAACTACAAGGTCATCAGCCAAATAGTTTCAAGATGGTGGATGTATGAATCATGCAAGTATTATAGCCTAACCGTAACTTACGATTCAACAAGACCTGGCCTCAACAAATCAGCTTATCGTACTTGTGGAGGTTTAAACTGTCCTCAAGGAGGTGACTGGTAGAATATTGCCCTATTATAATAGAATTTGTAACCGTAAAAGTGACTTAACTGGTCCGATTGACCATGCCATATCGTTGTGGTTCCGTGCCGTCCCGTTGACAAAATGGCCGCTATTTGTGCTCGTAAATCCATATATATCCGTAACTGCGTAAGGATATATCCTTTTAGGAATGTACTGAACAAAATAATACATATTTAGTAACAAATAGTTTATGGAAGCGCTAGAAAACGCTAATGAAATCGTTGATTTCAACACAAAATATGATACATTGTACTAAATACGTTATTTACATAGTTTATCGTACCGCATCTGTGGCGCAGTGGTAGCGACCTAGGTTCATAGTCTCGGTTTCCGTGGTTCGAATCACTGTGGGTTCAATTTCTTTAACTTAGTTTTCTTTTTGTATTTATTGATTCATAACCACTCACTCGTTATGATGTTAAGCATATATTGTGTGTACTGTATTTGCAATCGAAAATATTATATACCAGCTGTTACCCGCGGCTTCGCCCGCATTAACATTGGGAATCCCGTTATAACATTAGTTATATAGATAGATAAGCATGGGTCCTAGTAGAAAATAATTCTATCACCTGAAACCAAAAATGCATGGGACGAAAAAAAAAACATAAAAATATCATGTTGGTTTCGGACCCTAAAAGACGTGAAAAATATAATAAAAGTATTAAAAAAACTATTTTTTGAAATTTCATTCGAATCAATTTTTATGTCATTCCTGGCACTTTGAAAATTCCGGCCAAAATGTACAAAATCATTAATAACTCCCTAAGTATTCGTCGTATGATGAAATAGCAGAAGACAAAAAAGATGTAATGTGTTATTGTCTACAACGTAGGCCATGTATAATTTTACATGTTACCTGTTTTTCCCCAGAATTTCACCCCTCCCCATGGGCCACTTAAATTGGATTTATGAAAAAAAAACGGTGGAACACCTATTTATTTATTTTTTATGCTGATTTTTTTCCGCCAAGTTTCAAACTCCTCGCCTATGTCGTTTAAGAGATACACGCTCCGCTAGGATTCCTTCAACCCCCACTTTTCACCCCTTTCACCTCATAATATACACCACATCGAAAAACCCTCAGACATGTGTCTTCTTATTTTTAATGATGAGTTTATATGCCGAGTATCACATTCCCCAATGAAACCAATCGGGAGATATTGTTATTCAATGAAATGCAGGTCTACCCCCTTAACCCCTTTAGAACCTAAATATCCAAAAATCCTTTCTTAGTGGGCGTTTGCGGCCCTTGAGGAAGCTGCATACCAAATTTCATTCCAATCCGTTCGGTGGTTTCTGAGATTTCGTGATGAATGAATCAGTCAGTCAGTGGTATTTGAGCTTTATATAGTAGAAAGATAAGCATCGGTCCTAGTGGAAAATAATTCTATCACCTGAAACCAAAAATTCATGGGACGAAAAAAAACATCAAAATATCATGTTGGTTTCGGACCCTAAAAGACGTGAAAAATATAATAAAAGTATTAAAAAAAATCTTTTTTGAAATTTCATTCGAAACAATTTTTATGTCAAAAGTACAAAATCATTAATAACTCCGTAAGTATTCGTCGTATGATGAAATAGCAAGAGACAAAAAAGATGTAATTTGTTATTGTCTACAGCATGGGCCATGTATAATTTAACACTCAGACATATTACGTCCCTCCCCCCATAATTTCACCCCTCCCCATGGGCCCCTTAAATTGGATTTATGAAAAAACGGTCAAACACCTATTTACTTATTTTTTATGCTGATTTTTTCCCGCTGAGTTCCAAACTCCTGGCCTATGTCGTTTAAGGGATACACGCTCCGTTAGGAATCCTTCAACTCCCACTTTTCACCCCTTTCACCTCATAATATACACCACATCGAAAAACGCTCAGACACGTGTCTTCTTATTTTTAATGATGAGTTTATATGCCGAGTTTCACATCCCCCAATGAAACCAATCGGGAAATATTGCAATTCAATGAAATGCAGGTGTACCCCCTTAACACCCCTTTAGAACCTGAATATCCTAGAATCCTTTCTTAGTGGGCGTTTGCGGCCCTTGAGAAAGCTGGATACCAAATTTCATTCCAATCCGTTTGGTGGTTTCTGTGATTTCGTGATGAATGAATGAGTCAGTGAGTGAGTGGTATTTGAGCTTTATATAGTAGAAAAGCATCGGTCCTGGTGGAAAATAATTCTATCACCTGAAACCAAAAATGCATGGGACGAAAAAAAACATCAAAATATCTTGTTGGTTTCGGACCCTAAAAGACGTGAAAAATATAATAAAAGTATTAAAAAAAAAATATTTTTTGAAATTTCATTCGAATCAATTTTTATATCATTCCTGGGGCTTGGAAAATTCCGGCCAAAAAGTACAAAATCATTAATAACTCCGTAAGTATTCGTCGTATGATGAAATAGCAAGAGGCAAAAAAGATGTAATTTGTTATTGTCTACAACATGGGCCATGTATAATTTTACACTCAGACATATTACGTCCCTCCCCCCATAATTTCACCCCTCCCCATGGGCCCCTTAAATTGGATTTATGAAAAAATGTTCAAACACCTATTTACTTATTTTTTATGCTGATTTTTTCCCGCTGAGTTCCAAACTCCTGGCCTATGTCGTTTAAGGGATACACGCTCCGTTAGGAATCCTTCAACCCCCACTTTTCACCCCTTTCACCTCATAATATACACCACATCGAAAAACCCTCAGACACGTGTCTTCTTATTTTTAATGATGAGTTTATAAGCCGAGTATCACATCCCCCAATGAAACCAATCGGGAGATATTGCTATTCAATGAAATGCAGGTCTACCCCCTTAACACCCCTTTAGAACCTGAATATCCAAAAATCCTTTCTTAGTGGGCGTTTGCGGCCCTTGAGGAAGCTGGATACCAAATTTCATTCCAATCCGTTCGGTGGTTTCTGAGATTTCGTGATGAATGAATGAGTCAGTCAGTGGTATTTGAGCTTTATATAATAGATAAGCATGGGTCCTAGTGGAAAATAATTCTATCACCTGAAACCAAAAATGCATGGGACGAAAAAAACAACATCAAAATATCATGTTGGTTTCGGACCCTAAAAGACGTGAAAAATATAATAAAAGTATTAAAAATACTATTTTTTGAAATTTCATTCGAATCAATTTTTATGTCATTCCTGGGACTTAGAAAATTCCGACCAAAAAGTACAAAATCATTAATAACTCCGTAAGTATTCGTCGTATGATGAAATAGCAAGAGACAAAAACGATGTAATGTGTTATTGTCTAAGGGGCGTGGTGGCTCAGCGGTCTAGCTGTATGCCTCTCACCAAGGCGGTCCGGGTTCGATTCCCGGTCAATGCATGTGAGATTTTCGAAGTGAAATGCCATGTCCTGTGGTTCGGATTCCACGTAAAAAGGAGGTCCCGTGGCTCATAATCACAAGATTCACGGTCACGTAAAACTACAATCTTCCTTCCTTTTGTTATTGTCTACAACATAGGCCATGTATAATTTTACACTCAGACATATTACGCCCCCCCCCCCCCCATAATTTCACCCCTCCCCATGGGGCCCTTAAATTGGATTTATGAAAAAACGGTCAAACACCTATTTACTTATTTTTTATGCGTTTTTTTTCCCGCTGAGTTCCAAACTCCTGGCCTATGTCGTTTAAGGGATACACGCTCCGTTAGGAATCCTTCAACCCCGACTTTTCACCCCTTTCACCTCATAATATACATCTCATCGAAAAACCCTCAGACACGTGTCTTCTTTTTTTTTTAATGATGAGTTTATATGCCGAGTATCACATCCCCCAATGAAACCAATCGGGAGATATTGCTATTCAATGAAATGCAGGTCTACCCCCTTAACACCCCTTTAGAACCTGAATATCCAAAAATCCTTTCTTAGTGGGCGTTTGCGGCCCTTGAGGAAGCTGCATACCAAATTTCATTCCAATCCGTTCGGTGGTTTCTGAGATTTCGTGATGAATGAATCAGTCAGTGGTATTTGAGTTTTATATAGTAGACTAGCAGGTACCCGCGGCTTCGCTCGCGTCATAGTCGTGTCATATTTTTATTCAATGAAATGCAGGTTTAACCCCGTTAACACCCTTTTCGAACCTGAATATCCAAAAATCCCTCCTTAGTAGACGTTTTCGACACACAACAAACATATCCCCAAAATATCATTCTTCTAACATTAATAGTTTTGGTTGGTCGATGAGAGTGAATATCCAAAAATCCTTCCTTAGTGGACTTTTTCTTCCAGAATTTCAGCCCTCCCCATGGGCCCCTTAAATTGGATTCATGAAAAAAAAACGATCGACCACCTTTTTACTTATTTTCAAGCTGATTCTTCCCCCTGAGTTTCATACTTTATGCCTCTGTCTTTTAAGAGATACTTGCTCCGTTAGGAATCCTTCAACCCCCACTTTTCACACATACACCTCATAATATACAGTTCATCGAAAAACTCTCAGACATGTGTCTTCTTATTCTTAATGATGAGTTTATATGCCGAGTATCGCATCTCCCAAGGAAACCAATCTGGAGACATTGCTATTCAATTAAATGCAGGTCTACCCCCTTAACACCCCTTTAGAACCTGCATATCCAAAAATCCTCCCTTGGTGGACGATTTCGACATACAACGAACACAACCCCAAAATTTCATGTTTCTAACTTCAATAATTTTGGCTGGGCGATGATGAGTGAGTGAGTAAGTCAGGACATTTTCTTTCATTTATTTTTCAGAATTTCACCCCTCTCATGAATCCCTTATATTGGATTTATGATTTTAAAAAACGGTCGAAGACCTATTTACTTCTTTTTAAGCTGTTCTTCCCCCCTGAGTTTGATGAGTGAGTGAGTTAATCAGTTAGAACACTATCTTTCCTGTTTTCCCCCCAGAATTTCACCCCTCTCCAAGGGCCCCTTAAATTGGATTTATGAAAAAACGGTCGAACACTTATTTACTTTTATTTTAAGCTGTATTTTTCCGCTGAATGTCAAACTTCTCGCCTATGTCGTTTAAGAGATACACGCTCCGTTAAAAATCCTTCAACCCCCAATTTTCACCCCTTTCACCTCATAATATACTCCACATCGATAAACCCTTAGACATATGTCTGCTTAATTTTAATGATTAGTTTATATGCCGAATATCACATCCCCAAAGAAACAACTCGTGAGATATCGTTAATCAATGAAATGCACGTTTACCCCATTAACACCTCTTAAGAACCCGAATAAACAAAAATCCTTCATTAGTTGACGTTTGCGACATAGAGCGAAAATATTCCCAAAATTTAATTTTTCCTACTTCAATAGTTTTCGCTGGGCGATGATGAGTGAGTGAGTCAGTCAGGTCATTTTCTTTCAATTATTTTACCGGAATTTCACGCCCTCCCCATGCGCCCCTTAAATTGGATTCATGAAGAAACGCTCGAACACCTATTAACTTATATTTGAAGCTGTCTTTTTCCCTTGAGTTTGATGAGTGAGTGAGTGAGTGAGTGAGTGAGTCAGCCAGGACACTTTCTCTCCTTTTTTTTCTAGAATTTCACCCCACCCCATTGGCCCCTTAAAATGAATTTATGAAAAAACTGTCGAACACCGATGTACTTATTTTAAGCTGTTTTTTTTCGCAGAGTTTCAAACTTCTCGCGTATGTCGTTGAAGAGATACACGCTCCGTTAGGAATCCTTCAACCCACACTTTTCACCCCTTTCACCTCATAATATACACCACATCGAAAAACCCTCAGACACATGTCTTCTTATTTTTTATGTGTTCATATGCCGAGTAACACATCCCCCAATGAAACCAATCGGGAGTTATTGTTATTCAATGAAATGCAGGTTTAACCCCCTTAAGACCCCCTGAATATACGAAAATCCTCCCTTAGTGGACGGTTCCGACATACAATGATCATATTCCCCGAAATGTCATGTGTCTAACTTCAATAATTTTGGCTGTGCAATGGTGAGTGAGTCAGGACTTTTTCTCTCAATTTCCTTTTTTCAGAACTTCACCCCTCCCAAAGAAGCCCTTAAATTGGGTTTATGAAAAAGACTGTCGAACACCTATTTACTTATTTTTAAGCAGTTTTTTTCCCTGAGTTTGATGAGTGAGTCTGTCAGTCAATCGGTTAGGACACTTTCTTTCCTGTTCCCCCCCCCCCCCCAGAATTTCACCCCTCCTATTGGCCCCTTAAATTGGATTTATGAAAAAAAACGGTCAAACACCTATTTACTTATTTTTTAAGCTGATTTTTTTCCACTGAGTTTCAAACTCCTCGCCTATGTCGTTTAAGAGATACACGCTCCGTTAGGAATCCTTCAACCCCCACTTTTCACCCCTTTCACCTCATTATATACTTCACATCGAAAACCCCTCAGACACGTGTCTTCTTATTTTTAATGATGAGTGTATATGCCGAGTATCACATCTCCCAATGAAACCAATCGGGAGATATTGTTATTCAATGAAATGCAGGTCTATCCCCTTAACACCCCTTTAGAACCTGAATATCCAAAAATCCTTCCTTATTGCGCGTTTTCGACTTACCACGAACATATCCCCAAAATTCCATGATTCTAACTTCAATAGTTTTGGCTGGGCGATGATGAGTCAGTCAGTCAGTCAGTCAGTCAGGACACTTGTTTTTATATAAGAGATAAGCATCGGTCCTAGTGGAAAATAATTCTATCACCTGAAACCAAAAATGCATGGGACGAAAAAAATCATCAATATATCATGTTGGTTTCGGACCCTAAAAGACGTGAAATATATAATAAAAGTATTAAAAAAAACTATTTTTGAAATTTCATTCGAATCAATTTTTATGTCATTCCTGGGACTTGGGAAATTCCGACCAAAAAGTACAAAATCATTAATAACTCCGTAAGTATTCGTCGTATGATGAAATAGCAAGAGGCAAAAAAGATGTAATGTGTTATTGTCTACAACATAGGCCATGTATAATTTTACACTCAGACATATTACGTTTCCCCCCTCCCTTCCCACATAATTTCACCCCTCCCCATGGGCCCCTTAAATTGGATTTATGAAAAAAACGGTCATACACCTGTTTATTTATTTTTATGCTGATTTTTCTCGGCTGAGTTCCAAATTCCTCGCCTATGTCGTTTAAGAGATACACGCTCCGTTAGGAATCCTTCAACCCCCACTTTTCACCCCTTTCGCCTCATAATATACACCACATCGAAAAACCCTCAGACACATGTCTTCTTATTTTTTATGTGTTCATATGCCGAGTAACACATCCCCCAATGAAACCAATCGGGAGTTATTTTTATTCAATGAAATGCAGGTTTAACCCCCTTAAGACCCCCTGAATATACGATAATCCTCCCTTAGTGGACGGTTCCGACATACAATGATCATATTCCCCGAAATGTCATGTGTCTAACTTCAATAATTTTGGCTGTGCAATGGTGAGTGAGTCAGGACTTTTTCTCTCAATTTCCTTTTTTCAGAACTTCACCCCTCCCAAAGAAGCCCTTAAATTGGGTTTATGAAAAAGACTGTCGAACACCTATTTACTTATTTTTAAGCAGTTTTTTTCCCTGAGTTTGATGAGTGAGTCTGTCAGTCAATCAGTTAGGACACTTTCTTTCCTGTTCCCCCCCCCCCCCGAGAATTTCACCCCTCCCTATTGGCCCCTTAAATTGGATTTATGAAAAAACTGTCAAACACCTATTTACTTATTTTTTAAGCTGATTTTTTTCCACTGAGTTTCAAACTCCTCGCCTATGTCGTTTAAGAGATACATGCTCCGTTAGGAATCCTTCAACCCCCACTTTTCACCCCTTTCACCTCATAATATACTTCACATCGAAAAACCCTCAGACACGTGTCTTCTTATTTTTAATGATGAGTGTATATGCCGAGTATCACATCTCCCAATGAAACCAATCGGGAGATATTGTTATTCAATGAAATGCAGGTCTATCCCCTTAACACCCCTTTAGAACCTGAATATCCAAAAATCCTTCCTTAGTGCGCGTTTTCGACTTACCACGAACATATCCCCAAAATTTCATGATTCTAACTTCAATAGTTTTGGCTGGGCGATGATGAGTCAGTCAGTCAGGACACTTGTTTTTATATAAGAGTTAAGCATCGGTCCTAGTGGAAAATAATTCTATCACCTGAAACCAAAAATGCATGGGACGAAAAAAAGCATCAAAATATCATATTGGTTCCGGACCCTAAAAGACGTGAAAAATATAATAAAAGTATTAAAAAAAACTATTTTTCGAAATTTCATTCGAATCAATTTTTATGCCATTCCTGGGACTTAGAAAATTCCGGCCAAAAAGTACAAAATCATTAATAACTCCCTAAGTATTCGTCGTATGATGAAATAGCAAGAGACAAAAAAGATGTAATGTGTTATTGTCTACAACATAGGCCATGTATAGCTTTACACTCAGACATATTACGTTTCCTCCCCCCCCCATATTTTCACCCCTCCCCATGGGCCCCTTATATTGGATTTATGAAAAAACGGTCAAACACCTGTTTTGTTATTTTTTATGCTGATTTTTTTCCGCTGAGGTCCAAACTCCTCGCCTATGTCGTTTAAGAGATACACGCTCGGTTAGGAAACCTTCAACCCCCACTTTTCACCCCTTTCACCTCAAAATATACACCACATCGAAAAACCCTCATACACGTATCTTCTTATTTTTAATGATGAGTTTATATGCCGAGTATCAAATCCCCCAATGAAAGCAATCTGGAGATATTGTTATTCAATGAAATGCAAGTGTACCCCCTTAACACCCCTTTAGAAACTGAACATCCAAAAACCCTTCCTTAGTGGGCGTTTTCGACTTACAACGAACATATTCCCAAAATTTCATGTTTCTAACTTTAATAGTTTTGGCTGGCCGATGATGAGTCAGTCAGTCAGTCAGTCAGTCAGTCAGTCAGGACACTTGTTTTTATATAAGAGATAAGCATGGGTCCTAGTGGAAAATAATTCTATCACCTGAAACCAAAAATGCATGGGACGAAAAAAAAACCATCAAAATATCATGTTGGTTTCGGACCCTAAAAGACGTGAAAAATATAATAAAAGTATTAAAAAAAATCATTTTTTTGAAATTTCATTCGAATCAATCTTTATGTCATTCCTGGGACTTAGAAAATTCCGATCAAAAAATACAAAATCATTAATAACTCCGTAAGTATTCGTCGTATGATGAAATAGCAAGAGACAAAAAAGATGTAATGTGTTATTGTCTACAACATAGGCCATGTATAATTTTACACTCAGAGATATTACGTTTACCCCCCCCCCCCTTTCCCCATAATTTCACCCCTCCCCATGGGCCCCTTAAATTGGATTTATGAAAAAAAAACGGTCAAACACCTGTTTAGTTATTTTTTTATGCTGATTTTTCTCGGCTGAGTTCCAAACTCCTCGCCTATGTCGTTTAAGAGATACACGCTCCGTTAGGAATCCTTCAACCCCCACTTTTCACCCCTTTCACCTCATAATATACACCACATCGAAAAACCATCAGACATATGTCTTCTAATTTTTTGTGATGAGTTTATATGCCGAGTATCACATCACCCAATGAAACCAATCGGGAGATATTGCTATTCAATGAAATGCAGGTCTATCCCCTTAACACCCCTTTAGAACCTGAATATCCAAAAATCCTTTCTTAGTGGGCGTTTGCGGCCCTTGAGGAAGCTGGATACCAAATTTCATTCCAATCCGTGTGGTGGTTTCTGAGATTTCGTGATGAATGAATGAGTCAGTGAGTGGTATTTGAGCTTTATATAATAGACAAGCTGACCCGGCAGACGTTGTCCTGCCAATCAAAGAAAGTGTTGTAACTTTGTTTCTTGAAGTGCTTTTGGATACACAATATTTTTTTTCAATTTCTGTTAACTGCCTCTAAACTATCGTGAATTGAATTAACTAATTTAGAAACATTCGTTGGAGCGTGCACAACAACTCTCCAAAGTTTCATCGCAAACGGATAAATGGCATTTAACGCATACGGGATTTGGTTTAAATGATTCGTGCGCTGTCACTCATTTGTTGAATCTACTCGTGCTCTACCAACTGTGAAATGGATTTACTAAGTTAGAAAGCTTCACGTAAGTGTACACAACAACTCATCAAAGATTCATCACAATCGATGAATAGTATATGAACGCATACAGGATTTTGTTGGAACGCTTCGCGCGTCTTCACTCATTTGTTACATCTACTCGTGCGCTACCAATATTGTAAAATGGATGTACCAAGTTGAACACCTTCCCTGGCGTGTACACAACAACTCATCAAAGTTTCATCGGAATCGGATGAATGACATATGAACGCATAAGTGATTTTCTTTAAACGATTCGCGTGCCGTCACTCATTTGTTGATCTACTCATGCGCTACCTATTGTAAAATAGATTTACTAAGCCTGAAACCTTCTCTGGCGTGTACTCAATGATTCACCAAGGTTTGATCACAATCGGATGAATGATATATGACCGCATACGGGGCATTGTGGAAACGATTCGCGCGCCGTCGCTCATTTGTTGAATCTACTCGTGCGCTACTTATTAAAAACTGGATTTACTAAGACAGAAACATTTCCTGGAGTGTACACAACAATTCACCAAAGTTTCATCGCAATCTGATAAATGGTATATGGCCGCATACGGTACTTTGTTGAAATGATTCGCGTGCCGTCACACATTTGTTGAATCTACTCGTGCGCTACCTATTGTAAAATGGATTTATTAAGCCAGAAATCTTCCGTAGGGTGTAGCCTACACAACATCTCACCCAAGTTTCATCGTAATCGGACGAATGGTATTTGAACGCATACGGGACCTTATTGAAACGCTTCATGCGTCGTCGCTCATTTGTTGAATCTACTCGTGCGAAACCTCCTGTGAAATGTATTTACTAAGTTAGAAACCCTCACGTAAGTGTACACAACATCTCACCCAAGTTTCATTGCAATCGGATGAATGGTATATGAACGCATACGGGACTTTGATTAAAAGTTCGCGCGTCGTTGCTGATTTGTTGAATCTACTCCGTGAGCTACCTATTGTAAAATGGATTTACTAAGTTAGAAACCCTCACGTAAGTTTACACAACATCTCACCCAAGTTTCATCGCTATCGGACGAATGGTATTTGAACGCTTACGGGACTTTGTTGAAAACTTCGCACGTCGCCGCTCATTTGTTGAATCTACTCGTGCGCAACCTCCTGTGAAATGGATTACTAAGTTAGAAGCCTTCACTTAAGTGTACACAACTCATCAAAGTTTCATCTCAATCAATGAATGGAATATCAACTTATACGGGATTTTGTTGAAACGCTTCGCGCGTCGTCACTCATTTGTTGAATCTAGTCGTGCGCTACCTAATGTGAAATTGATTTACTTGGCCAGAAGCCTTCCCTGGAGTGTACACAACATCTCACCCATGTTTCATCGCTATCGGACGAATGGTATTTGAACGCATACGGGACCTTTTTGAAACGCTTCGCGCGTCGTCGCTCATTTGTTGAATCTATTCGTGGGCTATCTATTGTAAAATGGATTTACTAAGCCAAACACCTTCCCTGGAGCTCACTCAACATATCACCCAACTTTCATGGCAATCGAATGAATGGTATATGAACGCATACGGGACTTTGAAACGCTCTAACGTGCATAGACAAACCAAGACCAACTACAATCCTCAGACCTTAATGTAGAAAAAACATGGCGGCGACGGTTGCCCTACCAATAGCTAAGATCATGTCATCGGGCTTGTCACAGTTCGTGTAAATTATTATTTTTACTCACCTAATATCATAAAAGATATCACAAGACGAGACTAGGTTCCGAAGAAATATGCATAAATGATTTAGACTTACCTGAATTAATTTATCTATATAGTGCTGGCCTCGAATTACAGGTTTCTTCGTCTTCACCCAAGGGGCAGCTACAATAGTCTCACTGTTTCTGTGGTTGAATAAGACGCTTTTTGGCGAGTTATCACGATTTGTATTTAAGTTCAGTAATTATTGATTAATATTATTAGCAAAAAATCAAACAGATTCTGAAGTAGGAGAGAAGAAAGACCCGGTTACTGAAGTGCTGTCCCAGCACATGCAGAGTATTTGTGTACACACGGAATGAGAATAGTTGCCTGAAATAATCGAACCAACGCTACAGAGATACAATTCAATTAAGACCTCTCGTAGAATTGTCTAAAATCTCGGCTAAAACATCACACAGAATTAGTTGATTGAAATATGCAAAGTAGTCGTCGTGTGGATATCTGAACATAATTATCGAGATTACCACACACAAAGGACACGATAATATGTTACCATCTAACCTATTAAACATTCGCTGTTACCGTTTGGAATAGTTGTACGCTGGAAATATTAGATTTAGTAAAGTAATGTAGGTAGGAAAGCACCATCTCCCTCTTACGGAATTATCGCGGCACACCATCTCGTAATATAAGTACATAATTGGCTAGTTACTCACAACACTTTATTATACACATCATAATAAAAAATAACTTGCAAGCTGTAAGAATCACAAAAGTATGAATAATGACGGAAGACAATGAGTTCAATGTTTGGCACAGGGGACACATCTTCCTTAACCAATAAAACAGAAGTTCTCTGCAATATTTGGCGTGTATACAAGGCAGTGTAGAACATCTGCTAGACTGGTAAGACTTTACGGAGGCACATGAAGCTGAGCGTTCAAGATAACGTCAACACTTTGGTCTTGCCATAGATGCTCATTGCGTTTTCCCTTTACGTACTTAAGTTCGACACTACCGGTACTGAAAAGCTATTATTATATTGTCACTAACTAGCAAATCATTGCGGTGTATATTCTTGAGACACTTCTATTAATGCTTTAGTCTTAGGTACTTCAACATCTGCAGTAAATGACACAATGCCATCGGTCGACTGAACAATCATCACACAAACGAACCAGTCCATAATAAGCGTATTATCACATATTTACACACGATTGTAGTACATTAACGCGAACTGGACTTAACAGACATACTGAAGACACTAACAATTACAGATGAGCAATAGTTTATCCCAACTTCCATCAAACGAAGCTAATCAAAGCTAATATTGTATCCCAGCAACGAATGTAAACAAACAATATCTCGGGCTTCCGCATTCGCCATTTTCACACTTTCGATACCTGCATTAAGGTCTGAGTATTGTAGTTGGTCTTGGACAAACAGTAGAATTCGACATCACTGCCACCTTTGGTATAAAACACAACATTTCGCCACGGGCGGAGTGTATGTAATGGCGGTAGTTGATCAGGTTGCGACCAGGTGGCTCTAACGTGCAGAGACAAACCGTCCAAAGACATCAGCTTTCACGAAGGCCAAGGCTAGTGGTTTCCATGACGACTGTTTTTGACTGTATATTGTGGTTCTAAAATTGTGTGTAAATTGTGGTTCTAAAACTGTGTTCATACCACCTACCGGGTCGGATTGTGAATCTAAACCATACATGGACCCACGCTAATATACATACCAAATTCCATCAAAATCGGTTCAGTCGTTTAGGAGGAGTTCAGTCACATACACACGTGTCGAAGAATTATATATATAAAGATAAGCATCGGTCCTAGTGGAAAATAATTCTATCACCTGAAACCAAAAATGCATGGGACGAAAAAAAAAACATCAAAATATCATATTGGTTCCGGACCCTAAAAGACGTGAAAATATAATAAAAGTATTAAAAAAACCTATTTTTCGAAATTTCATTCGAATCAATTTTTATGCCATTCCTGGGACTTAGAAAATTCCGGCAAAAAGTACAAAATCATTAATAACTCCCTAAGTATTCGTCGTATGATGAAATAGCAAGAGACAAAAAAGATGTAATGTGTTATTGTCTACAACATAGGCCATGCAAAATTTTACACTCAGACATATTACGTTCCCCCCCCCCCATATTTTCACCCCTCCCCATGGGCCCCTTATATTGGATTTATGAAAAAACGGTCAAACACCTATTTTGTTATTTTTTATGCTGATTTTTTTCCGCTGAGTTCCAAACTCCTCGCCTATGTCGTTTAAGAGATACACGCTCGGTTAGGAAACCTTCAACCCCCACTTTTCACCCCTTTCACCTCAAAATATACACCACATCGAAAAACCCTCATACACGTATCTTCTTATTTTTAATGATGAGTTTATATGCCGAGTATCAAATCCCCCAATGAAAGCAATATGGAGATATTGTTATTCAATGAAATGCAGGTGTACCCCCTTAACACCCCTTTAGAAACTGAATATCCAAAAACCCTTCCTTAGTGGGCGTTTTCGACTTACAACGAACATATTCCCAAAATTTCATGTTTCTAACTTTAATAGTTTTGACTGGCCGATGATGAGTCAGTCAGTCAGGACACTTGTTTTTATATAAGAGATTACTAGCAGGTACCCGCGGCTTCGCTCGCGTCATAGTCGTGTCTTATTGTTATTCAATGAAATGCAGGTTTAAACCCGTTAATACCCCTTAGGAACCTGAATATCCAAAAATCCCTCCTTAGTAGACGTTTTCGACACACAACAAACATATCCCAAAATGTCATTCTTCTAACTTTAATAATTTTGGTTGGTCGATGAGAGTGAATATCCAAAAAACCTTCCTTAGTGGACGTTTTTCTGCCCGAATTTCATCCCTCCCCATGGGCCCCTTAAATTAGATTTATGAAAAAACTGTCCAACACCTGTTCATTTATTTTTAAGCTGATTGTTTTCCTCTGAGTTTTCAAACTCCTCGCCTATGTCCTTTAAGAGATACACGCTCCGTAAGGAATATTTCAACCCCCACTTTTCATCCCTTTAACCTCATAATATACACCACATCGAAAAATCATTACACACGTTTCAGCTTATTTTTAATGATTAGTTTATATGCCAAGTATCACATCACCAAATAAAACCACTTGTGAGATATTGTTATTCAATGAATTGCACGCTTACCCCCCTTTACACCTATTTAGAACCCGAATAAACAAAAATCCTTCCTTAGTGGACGTTTTCGACATACAGCGAACATATTCCCAAAATTTTGTGTTTTCAACTTCAATAGTTTTCGCTGATGAGTGAGTCAGTCAGTCAGGACATTTTCTTTCAATTTTCTTTTTTCGGAATTTCACCCCTCCCCATGGGCCCCTTAAATTAGATTTATGAAAAACGCTCGAACACCTATTAACTTATTTTTAAGCTGTCATTTTCCCCTGAGTTTGATGAGTGAGTGAGTGAGTCAGTCAGTTAGGACACTTTCTCTCCCTTTTTGTTCCAGAATTCCACCCCACCCCATTGGCCCCTTAAATTGAATTTATGAAAGAAAAAAAAACGGTCGAACACCTATTTACTTATTTTTAAGATGATTTTTTCCCGCTGAGTTTCAAACTCCTCGCCTATGTCGTTTAAGATATACACGCTCCGTTAGGAATCCTTCAACCCCCACTTTTCACCCCTTTCACCTCATAATATACAACACATCGAAAAACCCTTAGACACATGTCTGCTGATTTTTAATGATTATCGTAGTTTATATGCCGAGTATCACATCCACAAATGAAACCACTCGTGAGATATTGTTATTCAATGAAATTCAGGTTTAACCCCCTTAAGACCCCTTTAGAACCTAAATATCTGAAAATCTTTCCTTCCTGGACAATTTGACATACAACGATCATAATCCCCTATGTCATGTTTCTAACTTCAATAATTTTGGCTGGGCGATGATGAGTGAGTCAAGACATTTTTTTTTTTTTTTCAGAATTTCACCCCTCCCCATGAACCCCTTAAATTGTATTTATGAAAACTACTGTCGAACACCTATTTACTTATTTTAAAGCTATTTTTTCCCCTGAGTTTGATGAGTGAGTGAGTCAATCAGTTAGGACACTTTCTTTCCTGTCCCCCCCCCATAATTTCACCCCTCCCCATGGGCCCCTTAAATTGGATTTATGAAAAAACGGCCGAACACTTATTTACTTATTTTTTAAGCTGATTTTTTCCGCTGAGTTTCAAACTCTTCGCCTATGTCGTTACGAGATACACGGTCCGTTAGGATACCTTCAACCCCCACTTTTCACCCCTTTCACCTCATAATATACACCACATCGAAAAACCCTCAGACACGAGTCATCTTATTTTTAATGATGAGTTTAAATGCCGAGTATCACATCCCCCAATGAATCCAATCGGGAGATATTGTTATTCAGTGAAATGCAGGTCTACCCCCTTAACACCCCTTTAGATCCTGGATATCCAAAAATCCTTCCTTAGTGCGCGCTTTCGACATACAGCGAACATTTCCCCAAAATTCCATGTTTCTAACTTTGATAGTTTTGGCTGGGCGATGATGAGTCAGTCAGGACACTTCGTTTTATATAATAGACTAGCAGTAGTACCCGGTTTCGCCCGGTGGAATGATGATAATATTTCAGTCTCCTTAACACTCAACGTCATAAATTATATTTATTTATGTATTCCTTTCTTACAATATCAAACCCAGTGACAATGTGTATGCTTAAGTCACTATGGGAAGGCTCTGTAAAATAATGATCATTCTCGTGATATTTGTCTTCAGTCCGAGTCGAGATATGTCGTTAGCGATCCCAGAATTCGTGACATCTCAGTCGTAGAAGACTATATGTGGTGGTGATTAGAAATATAATGGACTTAAAATATATGTCATTTGCCCCCAATGTCGTTGAGGGCGTAACATCTAGGTAATTTGCCCTAATGATCAGGATGATATTGAAAATTACTACATAACTGACATGAAACTTAGAAAATAATAGAAAAAGTTATTTTTAGGACTCACATTTCGGGAAAGACTTGATTATTTTTTGCCAAAGAGCTCCCACTTAGATCGCTATCTGGTTAAAAGTTTCGTCTTGTTAAGGTTTAAACTGTACGATAAATGTCTGAAGCAATTCCTCCAAGAGAAGCTTCCAGATTTCTCAGTCGATATATCGTTAACTTTCCTGAGCATCCAGTTGTCTTTTCTTCTGACGCAAAACATCTTCTACATAGTGATGATGAACATAGAAGCGACTTCTGGCACATATAACTTATCAACGAATGGGAAAAATTGATACTTTAAAGGAATGAAATAGAAAAGAGATGTACGATATACCATAACACTCGCTGTGAATTTGCTACGTGACCGGCTTACATGTTTCGGTACAGGTTCTCAAGAAGAGGAACCAGATCATTGGCATAAATGAATGCAGTAACAGTAGATTAAATAGTATCCTAGACAGAGGACTCGCAAAGTAACACGGCCTAATATACGATGTAATGGTTGAACTTCAGAGAAATGTTTCATCTCACTTCGCAGTTGTTATTTAATAAATACTAACATGTTGTAGCTAACATTGAAATTAATGGAGTGCGTTAGGATAAACGATATTCCTTGTTTTTCCCTTTGGTGTATAAATAAATAAATGTTTAGGTATGCCCACTCTTGAGCAAGCTACGTATAACTGATCATGAGAGGGGATCATGCAGGGAATTGCATTAGCTTGAAATCAAAAGGCATATCAGTAGGGATCAAAGGAATTCGGGGAATGAAGATATCTTCTCCTTTGGCATGGCCTGTCAATACGACTACTACTGAACGGGTATATCAAACTTACAAACTAATGGAAATACACATTTTAAAAATCGCAGGCGATGAAGACTGTGGTGTTACTTAGTAGTATAATGGACGTAACATCTAGGTCATTTGCCCTTTTGATGAGGATGGTAATGAAAACTACTGTTGAATTGACACGACAAACATGCAAACTACCGTGGTAGAAAGAAATATTTCAAAATTCACAGGCGATGAAGAGTTATTGTGTGTGGTGATTAGTGGTATAATGGGCGTAACATCTAGGTCACTTCTTCTTCTTCTTCTTCTTCTTCTTCTTCTTCCTAGCGTTGTCCCGCTGGTGCAGGGTCCGCTTTTTTGGTCATTGACCCCCATTTTGTCCGGTTTTGTGCGTCAGCTAGATTTAGGCCGGTAATTTTTAAATCACCATTTATTGTGTCTTGCCAACGCTGCTTCGGTCGTCCTCTGGGGCGTAGGCCTTCAACCTCAAAATGAAGGACAGAGTTATTAACAGTATCAGGCGCTGCACGCAGGGCATGGCCATACCATCGGAGCCGTTTCTCTCTCATTTTGTCCACAATTGGGGCGACACCCATTTGCTCCCGAATTGTGTCGTTTCTGACATGGTCAATAAGGGAGATGCCCATTGTCCAACGGAGCATTCTCATTTCCATAGCGTGCAGGCGACGTTCTGAAATTTTGTCGGATGGTCGACATTCAACTCCATACAGCGCAACTGGCCGTACCACTGTCCGATATATTTTCGATTTGAGACGAAGTGCCATTTTCTTGTCGTAAAGCACACCCGTGACCTCCTTCCACCGCAACCAGGTTGCGTTTACCCTGGCTCTTACTTCATCATTGAAGTTGCCATCACTCTGAAGACGAGATCCAAGGTACCTGAAGCATTCTGTCTTGACTAGATTTTGTCCAGCGACTTGAATGGTACCGTCGCTTGGGTTTAACTCCAGATACTCCGTCTTTTTCACATTCAGACATAGGCCGTACTGGGAGAGGCGGTTATTCCAATCTTCAACTTGACATTGGAGTTTTTCTCGGGTGTCATCTGCAACCATTATATCATCTGCATACAGAAGGGTCCAAGGAACATTCCGTTGCAGGTCACGAGTGATGGTGTCCATCACAAGAACAAAAAGGGACGGTGATAGTGCTGAGCCTTGGTGGACGCCGACATTTACAGGAAAGTTTTCCGAGGTGCCAACAGCACAACGTACTCTACTGCTGGTGTTCGTGTATAACATATTGACCACATTCACAAATGACTCTGGCACACCATGGTTGCGGAGCGCATACCAAATCAACTCATGAGGAACACGATCGAAGGCCTTTTCAAGGTCAAGAAAGGCAATATGCAGAGGCTTTCTTTTCTCACGGTGCCTCTCCATCAGTAACCGTGCTGGGAAGATGGCGTCAGCGGTTCCAGCCCCCTTGACAAACCCGCACTGGTTGGAGCTGATTTCGGTGATGGCACGTAGGCGTCGATCAAGAATCCTCTCAAAGATCTTCATTGTATGTGAGAGAAGACGTACTGGGCGATAGTTTGAACATTCCGCTGGGTCTCCTTTGTTCTTGAAAATCGGTACTGTAATGCTTGTAGCCCAGTCAATAGGGATGTGGCCAGAGTCCAATATGGCATTGAAAAAGGTAACAAGCCAATCTATCGCAGTAGATTGCAGTTCTTGAAGTTTCCAGAAGTCAGCAGGGAGGTTGTCTGGCCCAGGAGATTTATGGTTTCTCATGCTTTTTAGGGCAGTGGTAACTTCCTGTGGAGTGATTTGGGAGATAGGCCCACTAGTTGGGACACCTTCAGGGATTGTTGGATGCGGAAACTCTGTTTGAGATCTCCTCGAAATGCTCTTTCCATCGCTTGAGAATAGCATGTTTGTTGTGTAGTCTTTGGCCTTCCTTGCTCTTTATGTACACATAGTGTTCAATATCCCTTGCTGTTCTTGCTTGGGCTTTGGTCAGACGGTAAATATCCTTTTCACCTTCTTTGGTGTCCAAGTTAAGATGAGGTTGTTGTAGTGGTTGGCTCTTGCTTCAGCCACGGCTTTCTTTGCCTCTCGTTTAGCAGTGACGTACCTTTCTCTGCTCACGTCTGTCTTTAGAGAAAGCCAGCTTTTATATGCTTTCTTCTTATCACGGACCTTATCTTGTACCTGATCTGTCCATAGCCATGTCTGCTTGTCAATAAGGCGACGCCCTGGCTTTGTGGTGCCCAATGTTTCTGCTGCAGCAGTAGTCACTGACTCACAGAGATCAGTCCATGTGGTGTCGATGGAATTTGGAATGACAAGAGGAAATGTTATACTGTTAACCAACGCTGATTCTGGTCGCGTAGTTTCCACCACTTTACTTTTGTTGAGACTCTTGTACATCCACCTATCCTGCGCTTACTGATCCTCAGGTCTGCAATGAGTAGTTTGTGTTGGGTGGCAACACAATCGGAAGGTATAACCTTCACATCTAAGACTGTTCGGAAGTTACATCGCCGTAACAGTACAAAGTCGATCTGGCTTCTGCTGTCACCACTGGCGTATGTTACGAGATGACTGGTGCGCTTCTTAAAGAAAGTGTTGCTTATGAGAAGGCTGTTTGCTTCTGCAAAGTCAAGGACTCGGCATCCGTCATCATTTCGTCTACCATAGCCATTTCCACCATGACAACTATAACCATTCTTATTTTGACCAACATGTCCATTTAAGTCACCACATACGAGTAAGAACTACTCCTCTGGGCACAACAAGACAAGATCCTGGAGTTCTTGCCAAAACCTTTCTTTCTCACTCTCATCACAGCCAGTTTGTGGGGCATATGCACTAATATGTGTAAGCGACAAGATGGCATATCTATGATGACAGTCATGAGGCGGTCTGACTGTCGATTGACCTCGGCTACCTGATCCCTTAAGTTGGCACAAACAACAACAGCAACCCCATTTCGGTTGCTTGTCCCATAGTAGATGAGCATGGTAGATCTCCTATTTCACGAGATTTCTGTCCACTCCAACGAGTTTCTTGAATGCAGGCAATGTCCACTTTCCGTCTTTTGAACATATCTCCTAGTTCTCGGCTTCGTCCTGTAAGAGTTCCGATGTTCAACGAAGCAATACGTAGCGGTGAACTCTGATTCCGCTCTTGATCCAGTAGCCCTCGTCCATGCACTGCAGTCAGACGAGGCCGACGCACGTCGCTTCCGGGAGACGTCCTAGCATTTACCAATACAGATGAGGTTGTCATGATCCATTAGTTGCGACAAAGAATAAACCAACTGGCCTGTCGCCCCAGCCTGACGTCGGGTGATAGTTAGGCCACTCCTAACATGGTAATAATAATGCCGAAGAAGCATTTTTGCCCTGTTTTGTCCTTATGATAATAATAAGGTAATGAAAAATGACTACTAAACGAACATGGTGCAATTTTAAATCTGATATAGGTAATTCAGATTTCTACCTTCGATGTCTTCCAATGTCTGAACGTTATTTTCTGGCTTAGGCCTATACTCGATGCGTGTAGTGAAAGAGCTTATCGAGTACTGCTCGGGTCCAAGCTGCACGAACTTGAGAATATCGCAGATGATGACGATATATTATGATGACAGACGTTCGGGTGGGGGTTCCCGGTCCTATTCACATTGACCGGTGAATCACTCATTCTTTCGTAACACTACAGTGGTTTGAGCAAAGACGCAATATGAACATCAGCATAGTCAGCAATACCAGGTAACACGGCGGGGTCTGGACATTTCTCTCATGTCACCTTGCGATGAATCAGCAAGCTATTCTCAAACCTGCCCTCCCCCCTCCACCCACCAATGTCTCACAACTTGTGGGACGTGGGTTTGCGACCACGGGACCCCAGCTGAGTCCGGCATTGCTTCTACTTACTGGTGCCGGGCTCCTTTCAGTTCTCTTTCCTGTCAGCCTCCCTTGGTCAAACTCTTGTTCTCTTACGACCCCGATGGTATCAGGGTATCCGAGGCCTAGCAACTCTTTCACTTTCCCGCCTTAATTAGCCCTTGTCTAATCATTCCTGATAGCCTCATTCTTCGAGGTGTCAGCCTTCTTTTTCTTTTCTTAATATCTCATGTCGTCTGCTCAAGACCCTCAAGGAGGCAGGGTGTGTGTAGCCCCACCATTTCGGGTGCACCCTGGATAGTGCTACATCCTCAAGGGCTCATGGCTGGTGAGTTCGGGAGCTGGCAAACCTGAGGGTTTCCTGAGCGGGTCCGGTTTTACCCCTTTTTTCCATTGCCTTTGGGACGGACCCTGTCCTCTTTCCGGGAATGGAGTGGTCTGTCCGCAATTTCAAGCAGACAGTGTTACTCGCAGGGTACCAAAGGTTAAGTATACACATTTTGGTTCTGATCGGTGAAACGGTGTAGATTTGTGCCAAAGGGCCTAAATGCAGGGAAAGGGGTGATCTGTCCGCAATTTCAAGTGGACAGGGTTACCCGCAGGGTTCGAAAGGGTAAGTATAAAAATTTTGGTCCGGATCGGTGAAAATATATAGATTTTTGGCAAAGGGCCTAATGCAGGAAATGGGGTGGTCTGTACGAAGTTTTAGGTGGACAGTGATATTCACAGGGTTACAAAGGGTAAGTATACACATTTTGGTTCAGATCGGTGAAACGGTGTAGATTTGAGCCAAGGGGCCTAAATGCAGGGAATGGAGTGGTCTGTCCGCAATTTCAAGCAAACAGTGTTACTCGCAGGGTACCAAAGGGTAAGTATACAGATTTTGGTTCTGATCGGTGAAACGGTGTAGATTTGTGCCAAAGGGCCTAAATGCAGGGAATGGAGTGGTCTGTTTGAAATTTCGCAGGGTTCCAGATGGTAAATAACTTTTGGTTGAGATCTGTGAAACGGTGTAGATTTGGGCCAAAGGGCCTAAATGCAGGGAATGGAGTGGTCTGTCCGCAATTTAAAGCAGACAGTGTTACTCGCAGGGTACCAAAGGGTAAGTATACAAATTTTGGTTCTGATCGGTGAAACAGTGTAGATTTGGGCCAAAGGGCCTAAATCCAGAGAATGGGGTGGTCTGTCCGAAATTTCAAGTGGACAGGGTTACCCGCAGGGTTGAAAAGGGTAGGTATACAAATTTTGGTTCGGATCGGTGAAACGGTGTAGAAGTTTGCCAAAGGGCCTAAATGCAGGAAATGGGGTGGTCTGTCCGAAATTTTAAGTGTACAATGTTATTCACAGGGTTACATAGGGTATGTATACAAATTTTGGTTGAGATCGGTGAAACGGTGTAGATTTGGGACAAAGGGCCTAAATGCAGGGAATGGGGTGGTCTGTCGGAAATTTCAAGTGGACAGGGTTACCCGAAGGGTTCCGAAGGGTATGTATACAAATTTTGGTTCAGATCGGTGAAACGGTGTGGATTTGTATACATAACAGACAAACAGACAGACAGACAAACATTGAGCTTTATATATATAGATACGGTATGTCGTACTCATAACACCACAAATTTCAACACTCGACTACAGCGATTAAAATTCTTTGTCCTTGATCCGCGCAGAGTCTATTGTTATTGCTATTTTTGTTTTTGATTCTTTAGGGGTTTTGTGGCATCATGGTATTGTAGCCCCGTGTACTTGGGTGTGTGTAGAAGTTGTCTGATAACCTGTGTCATTGGGAGGTCTGTAGTCTTACTAGTGTGTGTACTATTATACGAGGAAGGATTTGGGTAGGAAGCTGTTGTTGTTTCATTTAAGATACATGGACATCATGGTCATTTAGCCCCGTGTACTTGGGTGAGTGTTGAATTTTGCCTCATAACCCGTGTTATTGTGATGGCTGTATTAGTGTGTTTATATGTAATTCAGGTGAGGATTCAATGAATCAACGTATAATATCCTTATAGCGCGTTGTATTTCAACAAGCTACTACAACCAACATTCAATTAGGCCTATATCCTTGAAAAGGACAAAGAGTTATACTAAACCCATGCATTTAGGAGAAAGTAGGCTATATGTTCTTTACTGAACATCTTGTTTTTTCTTCTTTTGCAATGAACGCTAAATTACAACGCCATACGGCATCAGCTGATGGTACTGCCAGACACCGATCTAAATGAGTGTACGATCCATCTTTCGATCAATCACAATGCCATACTGAATATAACCTTCAAGGACTTTTGTAGAATGTGATGTTCGACATGTTGTTGGTCAGACTTTTGTAGAATGTGATGTTCGACATGTTGTTGGTCACTAAAATCTACCTACCTTCTTCGCAAATGATGAGTCGTGGAGGCACACAAGGAAGGAAGAAAGAAGCTTGTAGTTTTGCGTGACGTTAATCTTGCGATCATGAGCCTCGGTACCCTCCATTTTTACGTGGAATCCGAACCACAGGTCTGGATATTTCACTTCGAAAATCTCACACGTATTGACCGGAATTAGAACCCTTGGTGAGAGACAATATCAAATTATGTTAATTCTTTTAATACGAGAGATTAACTGTTCCTTAACAGGAGAGTATTACACCCGCTGTAAAATAACCTAAAATGTTTGTGCCAGAGATATAGCCTAATCCAGAAGTCTTCTCGAACCTTAACATCAGTCATTCATTATCGTGTTGGAGGCCATTTTCAGTGTTGCCTTGGTGGACGAAATGTATGTTTTTCAGTCGGTCAACATGATTGTACCCAATTTTATTGGGTGTGATGCCATAACCCTGAAAATAAAAACAATGAGTTTAATAAATGCACTTGGATGATTTGTGTCGACGAATGCCACTGCTTTGGAAATTTGAAAGATTGTAAATGAGGGGATACGGTGAGACTATTCACTGAGCTATCTAGAACAATATAATGAATGTTTTTCTTATGACAAGTATTTTTAAATAGAGATTACAACACTGCGACTTAGGGATTAGGCACAATTTTTTTCCTCAACTTCTTCAGCGGGCCGTGACAATGCGAGACCACATGTGGCAACCAGAACCGCCAAAAGACTATTCACTGAGCTATCTAGAACAATATAATGGATCTTTTTCTTATGACAAGCATTTTTAAATAGAGATTACAACACTGCGACTTAGGGATTAGGCACACATTTTTTCCTCAACTTCTTCAGCGGGCCGTGACAATGCGAGACCACATGTGGCAACCAGAACCGCCAACAAGCTCCGGTCATTTCACTGGGAGAGTCGGGACCACCGCCACCATTACAGTCCGGACCTCGCCCCTAGTGATTTCCGCGTTTATGGTCCGCTGGAGAAGTTCCTGGCAATACAGCGATTCACGCTAAGACAGTAGTCCGACGATGGTTCCACAGTCAGCCGGCTGAAATCTATCACAGGGGCATCTCAAATTTAGTGCTGTGATGGGACAAATGTCTGAACAAATGTGGAGACTATGTGGAAAAGTAGTGTAAGTACGTGCCATTTTTTTGGGCTCACATTTCGATCCGCCCTCGTACATTTATTGAAATAACGATTTATTGTGTTTCCATGTAAAAGATACCTTTAAAAACCAACATTTTACATTTAGTTTTGGATAAATATACGAGCTCTACTGCCCAAACGTTCATATTCCGTTATAATTTTTCACCGCATTTTTATCCTATAGTCTATTTCATAAATTAATGCACACAGCAGAAGAACGCGGTGTATGGCGGGCATTGTTAAAAGAATTGCGTGAAAGGTCTCGACCTTCGAAATCAAACTACGACCAATAAGAAGAAGAAGCCCATTTCAATGTGCGAACTGTACTGTACATTATGTTCAATTTTATTTAAGACATCGGAATTGGAAATTAAGAAAACTAAAATACTGTTAAGGCCGACCCCGTGATGTTCGGGTAGCGCGCCTGGCTCTCACCCGGAAGCCCCGGGTTCGATTCTCGGCTCCGTCAGGGATTTTAGAAACTGACGCGAGGGCTGGAACGGGGTGCACTCAGCCTCGTGAGGACAATTGAGTGGCTATCTGACAGTGAGGCAGCGGCGCCCCGTTAACGAAAACCAAGATTAACGGCCGAGGGAACCCGAATGCGCTGATCACGCGTCACCCCAATATCTGCAGGCCAAATGGCTGGGCAGCGGTCGCTGTGTAGGCCTAGGCCCTTCACGGGCTCTAGTGCCAGGGGTTATTTATTTAATTACTGTAAAGTAATAAGAAATCATATCGTGTGCTTCATTCATTGGTTAATAAAAAGTTTCACTTCCTGCATGAAGTCACTATGCCTAAGAGTACAGTAATTATTTTGGCAGCATAGCTGTGCTCGTCAAGTCGCGCGCTATTACGCCAAGGGGACCTGGAGGTACGGAGATCAAAGATTCGAATCCCGACGCTGACAACAGCCATCCTTATTGTGGGTATAGGCTTCTCAAAGGGGCATGATGACTTGTGTATTATCTACTCCAGGGGCAGGGGTTGCCAAACTGGAGCTCGCTGCGACATTTCATTTTCATTTCTGCTGGCTCACCAAAAATTTATCAAAATTAAAGCAACCAAAAGTTTTTCATAAAATTTATGACCGGCTGCGTGGCGCAGCATTTCTGGGTGCTTAAATGTGAGAGAGCTGGGTCATTTGATTTACTGGCACGTTATATCTCCCTCTATATAAACTTCCGACACCTTGGCGTGTCTAAAGTAGAAGCAATAAAGAGCGTTACTGTATTCTTCTTTCATTTAGGGGCTTTGACATCGTTGACATTTTAGTCTCGTGTACATGGGTGTGTGGAGAATAGCATGTGTTCTTGTGGTGTCTGAATTAGTGTGTGTATTTGTAAACGAGGCGAGGATTGGGATGGAGACGGCCGTGGCTTTAAGTTAGAAGCCATCCCGGCATTTTCCTGGAGTAGAAATGGGAACCCACGGAAAACCACTTCTAGGGTGGCTGAGATGGGAATCGAGAACTCGCCTCTTCACAATTCCTTCCTCTGGGTGAATATTTGCAAGACTTCTGTGCCCGCTCATTGCCGAACAAGCATAAGCAAATGAATCCACATGTGCGTGCACGACACGCCCATATTCTTCACGTACAGACCTGCTCGGAGGCTAAATTCCTGACGGTTTGGCTAATAATAGTGTTCTTAAACAATAGGAGAGAGGGAGAGTTTTATGGGCAACGGAAGCTCCAATAAGACACACAGTGTGCAACGGAGACAGCAACTGCTACACACAACATGGGCTGATGGCCGTGTTGTCCTTCGTTGCCTTACAGCCACTTCCAGTCTGATAATTATGTTCTTCCAACCTACCGCATCTATCTGTTGAAATGTGTTAAAAGTGTCTGTCATTTGTAAACACGTAATTTATTTTCTTGTTCGATCAAGACATCTACAGTAGTATTCAACATATATTCAGATAGTGAAATCCGCTATTTCATGAACTCCTAAGCACTTCATGAAAAGTCGGCATCTTCTATATATATATAAAAATCAATGTTACGTGATAGTTTGTCTGTCTGTCTGTGGGTATGTCTCCTATGCGTTCATATACCATTCATCCGATTGCGATGAAACTTGGGTGAGATGTTGAGTACACTCCAAGGAAGGTTTCTGACTTAGTAAATCCAATTTACAATAGGTAGCGCACGCGTAGATTCAACAAATGAGCGACGATGCGCGAAGCGTTTCAACAAAGTCCCGTATGTGTTCATATACCATTCGTCCGATAGCGATGAAACTTGGGTGAGATGTTGTGTACACTTTCGTGAAGGTTTCAAAATTAGTGAATACATTTCACAGTAGATAGCGCACGAGTAGATTCAACAAATGAGCGACGACACGCAAAGCGTTTTAACAAAGTCCCGTATAAGGTCATATACCATTCTGCCGTTAGCGGTGAAACTTGGGTGAAATAAGGTGGACACTCCAAGGAAGGGTTCTGGCTTAGTAAATACATTTCACAGTAGGTAGCACACGAGTAGATTCGACAAATGAACGACGACACGCGGAGCATTTCAATACAGTCCCCTATGTCTTCATATCCCATTAGTCCGATAGCGATGAAACTTGGGTGAGATTTTTTGGACACTTACGTGACGGTTTCTAACTTAGTAAATACATTTTACAGTAGGTAGCGCACGAGTAGATTCAACAAATGAGTGACGGGGCGCGAATCGTTTAAACAAAATCCGGTATGCGTTCATATAGCCTACTATTCATCCGATTGCGATGAAACATTGATCAGTTATTTTGTACCCGCCAGGGAAGGGGACTTGTTGTTGTTGTTGTTGTTGTTGTTTGAGTCTTCAGTCTTTTGACTGGTTTGATGCAGCTATCCATGCCTCCCTGTCCTGAGCTAATCGTTTCATCTCTACATAGCTCCGACACCCTACATCCGAGGCAATCTGTTTAAACATATTCTAACCTTGGTCTACCCCTACATTTCTTGTCCTCGACCCTTCCTTCCATAACTAAGCTTGCTATTCCTGGGTGTCTTAGTATGTGTCCTACCAACCTATTTCTTCTCTTCATTAGCAGTCGCCAGAAACATCTCTCCTCTGCCACTCGTCTTAATACCTCTTTGTTTGTAACCCTATCTACCCATCTCATCTTCATCATTCTCCTGTAACACCACATTTCAAATGCTTCAATTCTCCTCTTTTCTGCTGCACCAATAGTCCAAGTTTCACTTCCATAGAGCGCCACGCTCCAGACAAAGGCTTTCAAAAAAGACTTCCTAATACCTAAATCTTTTCCTTTTTTGTAGAAATGCTTTCCTTGCCTGAGCCAACCTACTTTTTATATCCTCTTTGCTTCGTCCATCACTGGTTATTTTGCTTCCTAAGTAACAGAAGTCTCCTACTTCCTTCAGCTTTTCACCTGCCAATTTGATCTCCATAGAGGTTTCTGATTTATTTCGGCTGCATTCCAGTATTTTTGTCTTACGTTTATTAATTTTCATCATGAATTCTTTCCGTAAGACGGAGTCCATACCATTCAAAAACTCATTCAAATCCTCAGGCTTGTTGGCCAAGATGACGATGTCATCAGCAAATCTCAGAGTTGAAATTATTTCTCCTTGAATCTTCACTCCCACTTTAAATTTTTCTCTAATTTCCTTCATTGCTTGTTCAATGTAAAGATTGAAAAGTATGGGTGATAAGTTGCAGCCTTGCCTAACACCTTTCTGAATACCAGCTTCTCTCCCATGTCCTTCAACTCGAATGACTGCTGTCTGGTTTCTGTATAGATTGTATATCACCCTCCTATCCCTGTACTTTATTCCAATCGATTTCAAAATGTCAAACAATTTAGTCCAATGAACGTTATCAAAATCCTTTTCTAAGTCTACAAAAGCCATGATCGTTCTCTTATCTTTCCTTATTCTACCTTCCAAAATCAGCCTAAGACTTAGTACAGCTTCCCTTGTTCCTACATTTCTCCTGAAACCAAACTGGTCTTCACCCAACTCCGTTTCTATCTGGCTTTCAATCCTCTTGTAAATTATTCTAGACAGGATCTTTGAAACATGAGTAATCAAGCTCATTGTACGGGACTTAGTAAATCCATTTCACAATAGGTAGCCCACCAGTATATGCAACAAATGGGTGACGACGCGTGAAGCGTTTCAACAAAATTCCATATGCGTTCATATAACCTTCTTCGATTGTGATGAAACCTTGATGAGTTATTGTGTACACGCCAGGGTAGGGTTTCGACTTAGTAAATCCATTCCTCAATAGGTAGCGTACAAGTAGAAACAACAAATGAGTGACAGCGCACGAATCGTTCAAACAAAATCCCGTATACGTTCATATGCCATTCATGCGATTGCGATGAAACTTTTGAAAGTTGTTGTGCACGCTCCCATGAATGGTTCTAAATTAGAAAATCCATTTTACGATAGCTTAGAGACAGTTAACGGAAATTGAAAAACATGTTGTGTATCCAAAAGCACTTCAAGAAACAGAATTTCAACGCCAACACTTTCTTTGATTGGCATTGCAACGCATGCCGGGTACAGCTTGTATAATATAAATATAATATAAGTATAATATAAAAAGGGATAGTTGCACTATTTGACGAGGTCCTTCATGAATTGACGGACCGATTTAGGCAGATGGTAGGCTATAAGAAATAATTTTACAATATCATCCGAGGCACTTCATGGATATCCGGTGTTTGTTGATTTGACTCTTCATGAAATGACTGACGCAATGGAATCGTACATTAACTTTTCGCCGTCAAACACTAACTACTCCAAGAAATAAATTAATGCTTCTTTATTATGGATAAAAATAAATTTGCAATAATAGAACGACAGAACAATATTAAAATGTGCAAGCTGAACAAGAAGATTATAGGAATATTTTATTGGCAAATACACTTCTCAAGAGGCAACAGACTTTGACGTCCACGGTGACTTCCTTACCGTATATTGCCACTATTAGTTTTTCTTGGAAAGAACACTTATACACTGACCGGCAAAAAAAAGTGGAACAGTTAAAAAAAGTAATATAAATAGTATATCTCTAGCCTTGAAAAAGATTTAATCACATTTTAAAAGCTTTTCATGCATTAGAACAAACATCTGAAACATCCGTGAATATAAATTGATAATATGACATTTCTTAGGGTGGTTTATTACCACCAATTACCCCCAATCCTCGATGAGCCTATTTTAATGGTTTTATGGCGGGAAGCGGACTGGATGCGTTTAAGGTTTATGAGTGTTGCAGCTCGCTTATTGTTGTTCTAGGGATAACAACTGGAACTTGCTGAACACTTGTGAACCATTGTCACACATTTTAGCAAGTTATCCATTTGCAGTTCACACTAAAACATACCTCTTAGCCGTGAAGAAGCTGCACAGGCAGTTGCATTGGTTGAGGATGGCCGCAGCTTCCGTTATGTTGCTCAGGTCATTGGATCATCTCTCGGTAGCATAGATCGTGCAGTGCAACGTTACAGAGAGCTCCGAACATAAGACAGGAGACGAGGGTCAGGCTGTAGAAGAAGCACAAGTGCCAGGGATGACAGATTTCTCACCCTCCAAGTTCTGCGTAATCGGCATACCACAGCAGTTCAGACACGAAATCAACTGGAAAAATGTCAGAAATGTGAGAGTGAGCGAACAGTAAGAAGAAGATTTTAAGAAGCTCATCTTTCGTCCAGGAGACCTGCACGTGGACCCGCACTCGAACGGCATCACAGAGAGGCGCGTCTTCGCTTCGCAAGGCAGCATCTGGGATGGACCCACGAGCAGTGGGCCTCTGTTCTCTTCACTGACGAGAGTCGCTTTAACCTTAGATCTCCTGATGGAAGAGAAAGAGTGTGGAGACGGCGCGGGGAGAGGTACAGCCCTGTTGCTTTCTCCTCCAGGACTCCATTTGGAGGTGGCTCGGTTATGGTGTGGGGTGGCATCAACGTTATGGCCCGCACTGAGTTGGTGTGCATCGATCACGGGACGCTCAATTTCCAAAGGTACATCGAAGAGATCCTGATGAACCATGTGATGCCCTTTGCGCCTTTCATTGGTCAGAATTTCATGCTGATGCAGGATAATGCCCGCTCTCATACTGCTCGCTGTGTTGTACAATATCTGCAGGAAGTGGAGATTCAAACCCTGGACTGGCCAGCTCGTAGTCCTGACTTGAACCCCATCGAACATGTATGGGATACGGTTGGAAGGAACGTCAGACAGCATGACCACACCACCTTGGCACAACTGAGAACATCGCTGCTGGAGGAATGGGATCGCGTCCCGGCAGATGCCATTCGACGAGTTGTGAACAGTATGTCTGAGCGTTTACAAGCTGTCATAGACGCTAAAGGTGGAAACACCCGTTTTTAGTGACCAGTGTTCTCTTGCAGTGCAGTGTAAACATTAATACTGTTTTGTTTGCCAATACGTTTGATAAACACTAGCCCAAAAGTGCATTACTAAAGAATAGAAAATTGTAAGATTGCAAAATGTAACGAAATTTGTGAGTTAAAGCGTGTTGTAAAACATGATTCGGTATTTTCTGTTGCCAACCATCTAAATTTACATGAATAATGCAAATATTGGAAAACCGATACATTTTAGTGGAATAAATTAAGAAATTACATAAAAAATTAAAGTGTTCCACTCATTTTGCCGGTCAGTGTACATCACCACGAGGGCACCGCTACCGCTACTTCATGAAGTGACAGGCTGGACTTCCCGTCACATAATGTACAAAAAGAATTGCTCTATGCGACGGCGAAAATGTTATTTCATGAAACCACTCGTCAGCTAGTGCAACTATTCCTTTTCACATCATATGTCGGCTTTTCATGAAGTACCTAGGATTTTCATGAAACTGATTTTACTATCTGACTACGACTTGCCCTCTCAGCTGTACCTCACTTCTCCTTGATAGAGTACTGCGATCCAGATGGAGCCTACATGACTTAGACTACAGAGGATAAATTATATACCATATTGGATAATGCTTGGTTTTACGCATTAACTTAGTTACAGTATATTTTCAAATTGTTAATGCTCAATATTGCGTATAAGCAGGTGTCAAACAATTTAATAAGAGGATAAATTCTTTCACATTGCCCCCTTTTTGTTGTTGTTTAGTATTATGTGACAGTCTCTATTCAGATATATTTCTTAACACGAAGGTAAGGAAGCACCAAGAGGCTTCTTCGTGGCCTTGACACATTTGTTTTTACTACAATGCACGTGAGCTATGAATAGCCGGTGTAGCTTTTGGCACGGTGGCCCCATTCCGGAGGGTCTTCATGCTTCACTGGACTGTCAAGTTAGATGATGACTTTTTAAACGAGTTTGACAAATGTCGTTCAGGTACTTAATCAAGCCACGACCTTAAGTTGTTTGAGGTAAGTTGTGTCTGAACTGATATGTTTATGACGAAGTGCAATGGTTCCATTTCGAAATGCTGGAGCTCACGTTTCAAGTGCGGTTTCAGAATAGCCTTCCGCCAGGGACTCACAACTTGTGACTCGTGGGCTGGCGACTACAGGATCCGAGCCGAGTATGTCTTCGCATTTACTTACTTATCCCTGGCTTCTCTCTTTCTTATTTCCTGTCGACCAACCTTGGTCAACTCTCCCTTTTGATCCTGACAGTGTTAGGACATTCGAGACGTAGAGTGTTATATGTGGTCCTTCCCCTTTCTTTTTCCGAACCCCTCAATTTTTCGAATGGATCGGTACTCTTCCTATTTTCTTTATTCAAAGTAACTGTAGTTAAGGGGCAAATTAATTCGATGTTCCTCCCCTCAAAACAACGATCTTTCTGCATTGTGGAGCATGTGTCGACTATCTCGAAGAGCAGTTGAAACCGGTAAAATAAAAGCACTTTAGGTACCGTAACTGCCGAAAGTCGTTGTGTCCCCCGGATTGGTTCTATCAGTTTTATAGAACTTCTCGCAGCACTTGTTTTAGCACGTACGACTTTGGAGTCGTTCTATGAGCGAAATAAGCATACGCTTGCCTGAAGGCGAAACTAATGTCATTACATTAATACAATTTGGTACCAATGCTTCCCTTCGAGAGGTTGTAAGGACGAATAGAGTAATTTACGAATATGCTACTATTGATGCCTAGTTCATTTGTGGGGAGAAGGAGGAAGTAGCAAATGGCAATGCATTAATTTGAACCTTAATTCCTTCCATAAGGGTTGAGGAAGACAAAATGGCATAAGCTGGAATTTCGTTGTGTGAGGTTAATCTGTATTTCCTAGTAAGGTTGTGTGCGTCTTGACTCCACGTGAATCATGGACCGCCTCGTGGTGTAAAGGCTTGTGAAAACCGCTTTCAGTAGTTCGAACAACCACATTGGATCCGTTTTACAAACAAAACACGAAACACTTCTATAACCACTAAACCTACGCGCACTCATATGGTCACTGCCAACCAACTACACATTAGACCTAAGCTACACCTTCCCCGAAAATTTACTGGCGAATGATGTTGTTGTTGTTGTTTGAGTCTTCAGTCGTTGACTGGTTTGATGCAGCTCTCCATACCTCCCTGTCTTGAGCTAATCGTTTCATCTCTACATAGCTACCACACCCTACATCCGAAGCAATCTGTTTAACATATTCTAACCTTGGTCTACCCCTACAGTTCTTGTCCTCAACCCTTCCTTCCATAACTAAGCTTGCTATTCCTGGGTGTCTTAGTATGTGTCCTATTAACCTATCTCTTCTCTTCATTAGCAGTCGCCAGAAACATCTCTCTTCTCCAACTCGTCTTAATACCTCTTCGTTTGTCACCCTATCTACCCATCTGATTTTCATAATTCTCCTGTAACACCACATTTAAAATGCTTCAATTCTCCTCTTTTCTGCTGCACCAATAGTCCAAGTTTCACTTCCATAGAGTGCCACGCTCCAGACAAAGGCTTTAAAAATGACATCCTAATACCTAAATCTATATTCGATGTCAACAGATTCCTTTTTTGTAAAAAGGCTTTCCTTGCCTGGGCCAACCTACTTTTTATATCCTCTTTGCTTCGTCCATCACTGGTTATTGCTTCCTAAGTAACAGAAGTCTCCTACTTCCTTCAGCTTTTCACCTGCCAATTTGATGTCCATAGAGGTTTCTGATTTATTTCGGCTGCATTCCAGTATTTTTGTTTTACATTTATTAATTTTCATCATGTATTCATTCCGAAAGACGGAGTCCATACCATTCAAAAACTCATTCAAATCCTCGGGCGTTTCGGTCAAGATGACGATGCCATCAGCAAATCTCAGAGTTGAAATTATTTCTCCTTGAATCTTCACTCCCACTTTAAATTTTTCTCCAATTTCCTTCATTGCGTGTTCAATGTAAAGATTGAAAAGTATGGGTGATAAGTTGCAGCCTTGCCTTACACCTTTCTGAATACCAGCTTCTCTCTCATGTCCTTCAACTCGAATGACTGCTGTCTGCTTTCTGTATATATTGTATATCGCCCTCCTATCCCTGTACTTTATTCCAATAGATTTAAAAATGTCAAACAATTTAGTCCAATCAACGTTATCAAAAGCCTTTTCTAAGTCTACAAATGCCATGAACGTTCTCTTATTTTTCCTTATTCTACCTTCCAAAATCAGCCTAAGACTTAGTACAGCTTCCCTTGTTCCTACATTTCTCCTGAAACCAAACTGGTCTTCACCCAACTCCGTTTCTATCTGGCTTTCCATCCTCTTGTAAATTATTCTAGACAGGATTTTTGAAGTATGAGTAATCAAGCTGATTGTACGGTAATCTTCACATCTGTCAGCTCCCACTTTCTTTGGTATAGGGATAATAACATTCTTCTTGAAATCACGGGGTACTTCACCTGTCTCATAAATCCTACACACCAAGTGAAATAACCTGATCAGACCTTCATCTCCTATGCAGTGTAGCAACTCAATCAGTATTTCATCTATGACTGGTGCTTTGTTCCTGCTTAAGTCCTCCAATGCTCTGTCAAATTCTGATCTCAATATTAAATCTCATTTTGCATCCTCATCAATTTTCTCTTCCCTTTCAATTACATGATTCTCAATCTCCTTTCCCTTATACAAACACTCTATGTAAGACTCAGCAATTCTTCTAGGTTTGTGCCGTGTCTTGTGTGGGGTTTCGCCTAGGACACCAAGCTGGCTCATCGGCGGGCTCTTGGTGTCCCCGCCCGGACTCTATGTAAGCTTTCCATATCTCAACCTTTTCTTCCCTATCTGTTAGAGGCTTTCCATTTGTGTCCTTAATATTACAGCACTTAGTCTTCTTTTCCCCAAAAGTATTCTTAATCCTTCGATAAGCTGTGTCTACTTTTCCTAATTTCAGACAATTTTCTATACCTGCACATTTCTCTTTCAACCATTCTTCTTTCGCTTCCTTGCACTTCTTGTTAACCTCATTTCTCAGACTTCTGTATTCTGCTTTCCCCTTTTCATCTCTTACATTCTTGTGTTTCCGCCTTTCATCCATCAATTCTAGTATATCCTGAGTGATCCACGGTTTTTTACCTATTCTTTCTTTCCTACCAATGTTTTCTTCGGCGGATTTTGTTATTTCATTCTTCAAAAGTGCCCATTCGTCTGCAATTGAAGTTAGTTTAGGGTTTTTCATTAGTCCTTCCTTTATACTCTTCTTGAATCTTTCGTTTACATCCTTCACTTTCAGTCTGTCTATTGCCCACCTTTTTGACTTTTGACTTTTCTTCAGTTTCTCCAACTTTAATCTGCATTTCATAACAACCAGATTGTGGTCAGAGTTTATGTCAGCACCAGGATATGTTTTGCAATCCAAAATCTGGTTTCGAAATCTCTGCTTGACCATAACGAAGTCGATTTGGTAACACCCTGTATCTCCTGGTCTCATCCATGTGTATATTCTTTTATTGTGGTTATTGAATAAGGTGTTAGCTATGACCAACTCATGCTCGGTGGAGAATTCCATCAGCCTGCTTCCTCGATCATTCCTTTCACCTAATCCGAAATCTCCTACTATCTTCCCTTCTCTCCCTTTTCCTACCACAGCATTCCAATCTTCCATTTCTATAACATTTTCATCACCCTTGATATACCTCAGAATTTCATCTATTTCTTCGTAGACCATTTCAACATCTTCATCATCAGCTTGACTTGTAGGCATATAGACTTGTACCACTGTGGTGCACGTAAGTTTAGTATTGATTTTTGCTACAATAATCCGTTCACTATATTGCTCATAATATTCCACCCGCTGTCCAAGTTTCCTACTCAATATGAGACCAACCCCTGCTTGGCCATTGTTTGATTTAGTGCTAATGACCCTATAGTCACCTGACCAAAAGTCCTGTTCTTCCTGCCAGCGCATTTCACTAATCCCAACCAAATCCAACCTCAACCTATCCATTTCCCTTTCTAAGTTTTGTAACCTTCCATCTCCTAGCAGACTTCTAACATTCCACGCTCCGATCCGTAGAATGTCAGATTTTCTCTTTGTCACTTCTGTGATGTTAACCCCCTCTCGAGTAGTCCCCACCCGGAGATCCGAACGGGGGACTAGTTTACCTCCGAATTGAAATTTTACAAGGGAGAAGGCCATCATCACATGTAATTATGCATAGAGGGGTGCATATCCTCGGGAAAAGCATTACGGCTGAAGTTTCCCGTTGCTTTCAGCCGTGCAGCAGAACGCAGTGTAGCCATTAGTTGGCTTATATTATCAATATCTTAACCGTCTATAAGACAAGTAAAGAACTGATTTATTCTGAAAGGCTGCTACTCCCTTTCAGAATAAGTAAAGAGTAATTCTACTAACAATTAAAAATCAAAATTCTACTAACGAAAAATTACCTAAGTTCCACCAACAACAAGTACTACCACTAAAACAGTCCGTCACCAGGCACACTCACATGCACCCTCACACATCACAGTCTAATGAAACAATGCACTATATCTAATTTGTATGACACAAATTCTTGTAACATGTAAGTTGAATATTAAAAACTTCCCTTTCTCTTCTGTTAATGAATTTATCAAATAACTTTCATTCCGGACAGCTCATCGGGCGGGTAGATTGCTGCTTCATTTTAGGGGCCTGTGCACGTATGTGAGAGTTAAATTTGTCTAATAATCTCTGCTATTGTGGTGACTAAAGAAGTGTTTGTAATTGTGATTGGGAATATATGCCTGCATAAGATACCATCTCAGCATATGCCTGAAGAGTGTGTGGAAATACCTGGGGAAACCAACATACGAGATACCGATGTCTGTGCCGGAATTCTATTCTCTGGACTTACGCAGCTTCCCATCACAGCCTAGATATAAGTGCATGGGCTATGCCGCAGGGTCACCAGCTTAGTAGAGCGGAGATTTTGTCAACCATTGCTCAATCAGATAACATAAGTTTTGGACTAACATGAGCAAGCTCGTGTCTTTTTAAAGTTGGAAAAGAGATATTGATACAGTTTATTACTGATCTAGAACGATTATAATATGATATATACAAGTGGTGATCAAAATAATGGAAATGCCAATGTACAACTACACATACCATATTTACCCAGATAATTGTGCATCCTGACTATAGACGAAAAAAAATCCTGAAATAAGTCACAATGTACAGTATTTTATCGATTGAAATCTAAAGTCATTTGAACTCAGCATTAATTCATTAAAAATTTAAGTTATTTAAGTTATGTTATTTAAATAGGAATTCAACAGCTTTTTAAAAAGCCATTTACCCAGATATATGCTGATACAGGAATGAGTGAACTTCGCAATTTCCTCTGAAACTTGGTTGGCAACACAGAAATCCCGCGCCTGCTACAGGCCGAGGCTGCATGAGCGCATGGTCCCATTAGTATTTGTAGCATCTACAGAATTCAATGTTATCTGTGAGGTCACATGCACATTACAGCTTTTCCAAGGGTAGATTATAATAGCTACACAGCTTAATTAAGCTGAAAGCAATCGCATGTGAGGAAACAAGCAGCAATCGAGCTGAGGAGAAAAAGTATAATCACGAGTGAAGGATTCTGCTAAGTCTAAAAAATCGTCACGTAAGCTTTCCAAAGTTTCGGACAACTGACAGCTATAAGTTACATGGGTGAGTTTATATTATATTTACTGTATTTGTGCAGTAGTGAATGGTCTGTAGCTTATGATTTTTACACATTGAGTTCCATTTCGATCCCTTTCAGAATGCTTTATTTCCCTATTATATAAACCTATGATGTAACCTGAAGATTCATAATTAACTCAACGAACGTCAACGTGTTATATACTCAGTGTGGAGAATTGTATATTTGGATCATCTTGTATACTACAACGTAGTGGAAGTTGATAACTCTGTCACTTCAATACCTAGGATCATCAACATATTTGCTATGAAGTCGTTCTACGGGCCGTAGACATGATTCCTATACCTAATGTTACAGAAACCTTTTGAAGGTGATAGTATGATCTTGGCTATCAAATCCTTCAAATACTATACAAAAATTAATGTAACAAATTATTAATTATTATTGATTGCCACTTGTGCTTCATGCACAATTCTTAAATTCCCTATCAATTATTTCATGCAAAGTACGGTAAAGGTATTTACCAATAATTGATTGTTTCTTATTTACATATTTCTTTTTAATAATTTTACTTTCCAAACTGCCCTTTAACATATCAAAAATGTTATTGATGCATTCCCTAGCCATGCAATCTTTTAAATCGGCTGAATGGGGGGTTAATCTTTATGTTTACTAAAACCACTTGTAGTGACTTTGAACAATCATCGTCAGGGAGATAATTGGATATTCCTACGAGAAAACAAAAAGAAAATACATTAACGGTATGCAAAAAATGCCAAATTATGCTTTAATTTTTCAGGAGAAAAAGAAAAAAAAAAGAAAGTTAACTCCTGCCTCCCAAGAATTCCATCACAGCCCGCTGTTCCAGAGATTCCATTCTGATCTAGATTGCTGTAGCACTCTAGATGTTGATCTCCTTGCACAGCTTGTGCATCGTAATCGATTCCAGTTGCTTCAGGATGGCCAGGTCTTGTGGATCTTCGTGTTGCATTAATTTTTCGTCAGATGATCCAGGAAATCCGCACAACTTAAATCACTTTGTAATCGCAGTAACACGAACTACTCTCCGTGCTGACATAATCCACAAAATGGCATCACTTACAGTGATTTTCTTTGCTAATTCTGAAGCATTTGAAACTTCATTCAGTCGAGTGATGACAGAATGGATAACTCTTTTCTTGTAGTTCATTTAGAATGCTTCTAGAATTCCTTGATCTGGAGGTTGTAGTCTTGGTGTCATGTTGGGTGGCAACAAATACAATGTGACATTCTTCGATTGTAACTGATGTAAGGCCTATGTGATAAGGGCATTATCCAGAAGAAGGAGAATTTTCCTGTTTTGTTTTCCCATTTTATTGACAAATTCAGACACTCATCTCCCAAAAATGTATCCTGTTGCCCAGGCTTTTTTTTATAGCATGCCTAAATCTGGGTAATATAACGAGATGTGCGTTTTCGGGCTAGAAGACATCAGGGATCGTGAGCACCACTATCAATTCAGCATGGGCACCTCGAACGAACCCGCAAAACGATCTGGCGAATAAAGAGTGTGTATTGTATTTTGTTCTTAGTCGCCCTAAAATATTACTGTACTTACGCTTCTGAAGCGTTTCATCTGTAGATGTATTACCGTACCAGTAGTTGTCCATTACACAGGTTGCTACACACTGATGAATTCAAACTTTTTTAAATTTGTAATTGAACTTTGCGAATGGGTCCTCATAAGTTTCGTTCTTTTTTCCCTCGTCATAATAAGTTTAATGAGAGTTAAATGAGGGCCTCTGGGAACTCCACCATCGTTTCATAAAAGTGTCGCGGTGTCCCTTGGATTGGCCTTAATCCAACAACAGAGTTCATAGAAAGGTTTGGCGGACAAAATTTAAACCGAGAGAGAAGCAGTAAATGTCATATCATATTTCGTAATGAATCGTCTGGCAACATGTCATACTCTAGATAGCCGTGCGACAGAAATATGACCTATTTCTTAGCATGGGGCAAAGTGGGAGGAGAGGTAAAAAGCCAAGGACTCGTGAGAAAGCAAGAAGTGGCTGGATGTTCCCTCTTCAATCACAGTGCTATCGTGTTTCAGCATGTATGTGTTGGCTTAGTACGGACCCGGCCAAGTCCACATCCGTCATCAGTTTTTGTACGGTTCAAGTCTTTCGATAAACAGTTTTAATCGAGCTTTACCCCTACTTGCTTACAGAAAACCATTGATCTGTATTATGCCACGTCTTCATTCGTTGTTTTGCCGGTTTCCTCCCCCTCTTTTATTTCCCACTGATCTTTTCGGCCACTTGGGTGGCGGTTAACACTAGCTAGCCTTTCTGAATTTCCAGTACGAATTCGTTGATGGAAACTGCTGTTCTTCGTAACAATTCTTAGTTTTCTGGTCACATTGGGAAGAGTTTATTAAATTCTGTTACACGTGAAAGTTACTGACAGTTTGAATGGTAGTAGTACACTAAAAAATGTGAAAATATAACATAGCTCAAAGAATTATGATGAACTAGGTCGGAGCGTTCTTCTCATTGAGTAACATCAAGTTACAAATATGCTAGCAACGTTTGTGCTTTATCGAGTCTAAAATATATATTTATGTACGTGAAACAGTGTTGGGTGATTCGGCTTATTTTATGTTGCCAAAAGAGAGTTGCAACTCCTATCGTCCGGACAAAACAAGAGGTAGTCAAAACAGATAAACAATATTAGAAAACATAATTTACATTTCCCTACTTGGCACCGCATTTTTAAAGCAAATTCAACACTGTTGTATAACCATCCGTATTTCAGAAATATCATTCATATGCTTTATAGTCAGAAGCTTGATTACAATTTTCACGGGTTTTCTCTCTTTGAGTTGATTGACTGCAGTATAATATTCTATCCTACGAAGCTGTTCCCACGGATGTACGCTATTTTTTTAGGGGATTTCTTTTTACAATAAAGTAACTTATACAAAAATAAAACTTACCTTTAATTTACGAAGTTTTTCTACATATTATGTATACAAGTATCCCCTACTTCCAACTGCGTAACTCAAAGCTGCATTATGTTCCGACGTCAAGTAGGCCTATGTCTGCAAGGAAGGTCAGGCACGGATCTACAAAGTCCATCAGTATGCTACGAGAACACTCTGTCTACAATCCGGAAATGGCTTTCTATTGTATTTCTTCAATGAATTTGAAAATGTATTAACAAGAAATTGCATGCACTAATACTTGGTTTCTTCTTCTTCCTCCTCTTCTACTTCTTTCGGATGGGCCTACTGGGGACTACGCTTGCTCAACTGTTGGGTTTTGATCTTTGCGCAGTACTGACGCATCTTTTTTCGGTGTATTGCTTTTCTTTCCTCCAACCAGGGGTGCCTTCCTTTAGAGGTTTGTCCTGAAAACCGCGGACTTCTTTCAGAATCTGTCTCACAGTTCGTCTGGCTTGTAGGTCTGTTAGTCCCAGTTCTTTGATGTCTTTCTCAGCTTCAGTCAGCCAAGTGGCACGGACCTTCTTGCGCTAAGGCGCAAGGCATGGATGCAGGTTACTCCAGACTCGGAAAGCGAGTGGGTAGATTCGGCCGTCCTTGAAATGATTTTCCGTGGTTACATATTTTCAACTTCAGAAAAATGACTGGACGGTACCTTCCAATAGCCCACGGCTACTTCCTTCTAACTCCTTGCTCACTTCCATTCATCTTCACTTAATCTCTCATTAACTCCTCTCATGAGGTTGGCATCATCCAGCCTTGCCATTCGCCACATAGAAATCCATCGCATCTCACCCTCGACCCCGTAGAAACAAGAACAGGATATGGATGTACAGTTCTACATTTGTGAATGATCTCGGAAGATATGGATGTACATTACCGTACTACATTTGTGAATGTTCTCGGAGTACTTAAGAAATCGTATATCTATAACATTAAAAAGTGAATGTGTTTGTTACTTATACGTGCAAATCTACACGCGTCCGCTGATCAGTTGAAAAGGTCAAATTCAAATTTGAACTCCATGTTGTAAGGGGTGGCAAGTTAAAATATGAAGTCCTAGAACTAGCCGTTCAGTTTAAGAAGTCTCATTCAATTTTCTTCCATCTCTGTAAGAGGCATTCCCCAGCTCTATTTATTACCTAAAATACCAAATAAACAGGTGAACTGGTGTATTTTTTTTCTTTTTCGGGGAGGCCCCGGAAGTGGCCCCTCCCCTTTACTGCTGCATCCGCATGCTGTTTTAGTTACTAGTGATAGTACCGGTACTGATAAGAGCCGTGAAAAACTTTCTGACTGTCCCAGTACCAAGTACTCGACCAGGCATCATCATTTAGGTTTAGGAATCAGTGCGTAAGGTGAGACGAAAGGCCAGGAAGAAACCCATAGGCAGAAAGGAAAGAATGCCTACAGGTAAAACCTGGCTGTGCGGTAACTGCTACCGGTACGTATATTAGAGGCTGGTGATGTATTCCACCTTTCCCCCTTGCTAATGGCGCCCGTGCTTATCAGAAGTGTTATACCGTAATATCCAGGCCGTGCTCGCAGACGTGCGGCCTACTTGTACACAACACGCAGACAGCATGTCTTCCCGTAAACATTTGATAAGATTTATGTTAAGCTGAAGATAGAACACCGACACGCTACGTGACTAAGATAGTAACAGCCCGTGATAGTGATTGATACGAAATCTACATTTAAGTTGCGTGCGGCAAGGAATCGTTATCTGATTTCCTTTTTGTATTGCAAACAGATGGAACGTTTGATATGCTGGTTTTTCTTTTTATCAATATACAGACGATGATGATTTACGTACCGTAATCAAATATTGTCGACATGTTGTACGAAATGTTTTATTGTAGCAGAGCTTACTTAGGCCTACTGCTGTATTATTATTACACTCCCCGGAAAAGAAAGTGAAGCACTTCGAATTTCAGACTAAACTCAATGTTGGAACGTCCCAAACCTGCATTAACCGAATACTATTACAATACAACAATATAGTAATGTATCATAAGTTAATTACCCTAATTAGCACAATAATTGATCAACGTTATTGATCATGACAATCACGACAGTGCACAAACACGAATTTGGATATGTAGAAACGTGGAATCCATCGTAATGTCCACAAAAATACGCGGCACGAGAATTCACAGCAATAAACCGTAAGACAACCGTTTGTGGTTACTCTTGTTCAAAGGCGGGAATCGGTGATATTGGTGTTGTGATTGTCACGATCAACAATGTTTATCAATTGATGTGCTAATTAACTCATCATTCTCGGATTTTTAGGTGCTAAAATTCGGGAAAATATTTATTTTGTATGTATTAAAAATACCTGAAATATGTAACAAAAAAGTAAAAATATTTGATTATAATTTAGTTTATTAACGTGAATATAAACAATATGGAGTACCCACGAATATAATTTAGGCCTATGTTATGTCTCACTGACTGCTGACGCATTACAATATGCAGCGACATACATCTTCAGGAGGTTGTCCATCACAAATGACCGACGATTATCGCGAAACACTTCTTCTGAAGGCGCGAAACTGACAATAAATGTTTCTTGCCCTTAAGGTGTTGTGTAAATTGAGATCGCTGTTCAGCCTTGATTGCTTTCCCACATGGTTGGCAGAACAGAACGCCCCCATCAGAAGTAAAATTATCTTTAAATTCTGCAACAGACGATAACTTGTGTTTTTACGTTACTCATCGTAGAACTGTCTTACACTTCACAGTGCGAGAAATGAACTGCATGTGAGTGTCACTGGTTCCAGGTAGCTCTAGCACGTGGTGCAATATGGCTATGGACAAGGAAATCCCCGGTTTCCACAGTGAGTGGCACGGGGTGACAAGTTTAGAATAACTCAGTTTTAAGCTGACAAACGCTCTGCATGAAGATTAGATAGCTCACAGGTTCTTCCCCGTTGAAGTAACACAGAACAAAAATGCAATAAACTGGAAGATCTAGCATACTGATTTTAAAAAATGTGAATATTATCTCTTTTTATGTGCTAATAAGTGAAAAGCAGGAATTAATGTATTTATAGAAATGATGCTCAAAATATGTAGGCCTATTTACTTAAAAAACAATATTTACCTAAAAATCCGAGCCCTACTCATCATTAAATCACGATATATTGCCATATCGCTGCAAAGGAACAACATTCAATTTATATCAGGTATGAACAGTGGCGTAGCCAAGGGGGGGGGGGGGGGAGGGGGGGTTAGGTCCCCCCCATTGGAAAATCGGAAGGTTGTGATTTGTGTCTGTGGTGGTGTACTGTTGTCGCCTTTCGGCCCGGGTCCCATTTGTGGCTACACACGTCTTCATGACAACGTATAACCACAGTCTACCTACAGATCGCGAAGCTTGGCTCATATTTTTCTACCGCCAGACAATAATGCTCTCATGCAGCCAGCAAGAATGTGCCGACTGCGCAATGTTGGTGTAGGTTATCGTTGCTGGATTTACTGTATGTGAGCATTGTGAAAAGATTATATCTTTAATTTAACATGTGCTTTACAAGAGGAGATGTGCAGTTCAATAAACAGATCTAATGAAAAATCCACAGCCTGCTTCCAGTCTCCGACCGGGTCAGGAATGGAATGAATGAAGCCCCCATCCAGCGGCGAGGATATGAACTGTGCCGGCTGCCGAGGCCTGTCGCACTCCCCTGGGGCAATGATTAAATGAATGACAAATGAAGTGATAGTGGAGAGTGTTGCTGGAATGAAATGTTGACAGGGAAAACCGGAGGACCCGGAGAAAAACCTGTCTGCCTCCGTTTTGTCCAGCACAGATCTCACATGGAGTGACCGGGATTTGAACCATGGACCCAGCGGTGAGAGGCCGGCGTGCTGCCGCCTAAGCCACGGAGGCCCAATAAACAGATCTAATATTAGCAGAAATATGTCAGTGTTGCTAAGTAACCTATATGATCGCTTTTCAGTCGGTCAACACGAGTGTACGGTACCCAATTAAATTAGGTGGGCAGTGACAATTTATCTCCTAATGCCTGAAATAAAAATTACATGAATAGTTCATACACCCTCAACTACTGACGTGCGGTCCACGGGACCGCTCCCCTCCAACCATACCACCACTTACATGGGTCAGAGGCCTTGGAAACCTGTTACTTTGTCTAGCTTCCTAACTTTCTGTCCGCTGATTGTTGCCAAGGTGTTAGGACCTGCCAGTGTTGTTTGGAGTTAGTTATTGTTGTTGCACGGTCCCCGGGACCTCACGTCCGTAATTGTGTGACTGTAAGTGTGTTGTGCTAATATCCGTTTATGAAGAACAGACGTTCTTATTGAATTAAAATATGGGTGACGAACCAGGACCATCAAAGATTAGACTATCTTACCCGTGTTTTGAGGACAAAGTGTTTCGTATGTTACGAAATATCTCGTAAGATGAGTTGGAATTATCATCTTCGGAATATGAAGACTGACTACATACACAGTGATCATGACACTGCTTCAAATATATCAGATTAGAGGTGCTGAAATGGAGGAAGACCTGCCCGAGGACGAAGATAAGTCTTCAAGCTATTATTACGGAAGAGATAGTTTCAAATGGTCTTCCACCGAGCCAACAAGAAATGTTAGAGTTCCAGCTCATAACAAAGTAAAAATACCATCACTTCGTTCCAATCATAGGCACATGGATAAACCGCTGATGAGAAGTTGCCAAGGGAATCCCGGAAGTCCAGCAAAGAAAAAAAGAAAAAAAACATGTTACCTGTGTCATGTGTGCGAGCATCCGGTCTGCTTAGAATGCACCAAAAGAGTACAGTATGTCTGAACTGCATCGCAGAGGGATAGCTCCATATAAAGTGCTGCAGGATTTTTTTATTTGTACTGGTTAACATTGTAAGTGTTGTTTGTTGTCCATTATGTGAACTATACGTCCATCATTCAATTTCATGTGTATGTCATAGACTACAAAGAATGCCAACATTTTCGATGCCTCTATTTTTGTTCAATACAAAGTGCCATACTAAGAATAATATTACTTTTGTGCATAGATTTTGATTTTATTTGCTTATGTTTTATGTGTTTCAATTCAGTGTGGGGCGATTTATTACAATAATTGATTAATGAAAAAAAAAAAAACATTATGGATGTAGCATTTTCTAATCCATTAATACGGAAGTGGTCCATGGGACCTCATGCCAGTAACTATGCAGTACAGTAAAATTTTAAGTCAATACTTAAGGGGGGTTAATAAAACACTTCTCACATAAAGGAAGGGGGTTGTATGAGAAGCGTTTTATTAAATTTAGACTACAAATAATTATTGTATTATGAATTACACAGGGAAATTAATTGTTTAATTAATTAATTGGGCGTATTCGTGTTGACCGACTGGGAAGTCAGACTGTTCAAATAGCAAGACGACACCCGAGTTTCCAAAGAACCCTAAAAGGTAAGATTTGATCTATGGATTTTAGGCTAGTATTATAAAGCTTTTCGAGGGGAGCGTGATGGTGCAGTGGCTTAACTGCTCGTCAATCACCTGGACGGCCGGAGTTACAATCCCGGTGACAGTGGGGTGGAATTTTCACCTTAAGGATTACGTGGCGTCAGAAAGGGCATCGGGCCTTAAATCCCCGGCCAAAAACCAAAATGAGCCTGATTGGCTCCGGCGACCACAATTAATTGGGATATGCAGTAGAAAGTATTATACGCTTTTCAATCAAACAACGGAACTAGGTCTTTAACTGGTTATAAATCAATAATAATGTTATTGGTTTAAGGTCCCTTTTAACTAAAAACTGTGGCTTTTAGAGACACCGGGATGCCGGAAGTTTGCCCTGAATGGTATCTTTAACGTGCCAGTAAATCTACAGACACGGTTCCCTTGCATTTATGCACCCATAAATGCCAGCTGACTGCGCCAAGATTAGATCCTGCAACCTTGGGAACAGCAGGCGAGAACGTTACCGCTGAGCCACGGAGCCAGTCGGTTATAAATCAGAAGCATGTCTCGGTAGGATATCTATGCATGGCTTTGGTTGCGTAGTCGGTAGCATGCTGAACTGCTATGCCCAAGTTCGCGGGTTCAAACCCAGTCGAAGTCGTCGGGTCCATGTCATAGATTTATGGCTCGTAAAGGAACTTACAACTACAATTGATAGTGTGTAGTCAAAATGTGTAGACTATTGGGTTAGACACGCTCTATCAAGTTCAAACGTACGCTGTTGGGTCTCAGCGACAGTGGCTTCTGGTAGCTTAAATTGGAACTACTTGACATTGAAATTGGAGAACCTACGGGCGTCCATGTGAAATGCCCTGCTATGGCCATTGGCTGAAAATCAAATATAAATATCTATGCATTTTGAAAATTCAGACATACGGTAGGCTAAGTAAACGTAAAAGATGTCATCTCAAACGCGTGCCGACGTTTTAATTTTCAGATGTATAAAATGGCTCTTTAATAGTCAGAGAGCTGATTTAATGAATAAAGATTTTGTACAATAATATAAACTTATTCTCGAATCCTTTGGAAGCAAGCCAATTTATGTCGTCAGGATAATGCTCACAAACTTATATGTGGTACACTGTTTGTTAATTCTCTTATGAAATACCTGGTCTCCCACATGGCTGCTGTGAAGGTACGGTACTCAATTGTTATTGCCGATATTTTGTAAACTTGACATTGTATTATTTTGTCAAATTCAGGAATGAAAGTTTTCAAACCCACAGAAAAAATACGAAGTACCTACAATTTAGCCATTTAAGACCTTAAGATCTTTTTATACTTTTCGTTTCACAAATCACACTTGTATTTTTACTAATTAACTATAATGTTAACGGAATAACTAGCTTTTGATATGGTTAAGAATTTGATATTATATTATACCCATACTATCAACCCGCCCCGGCTTCGCCTGGTATCTTAAAGGGGTCACTCAGCGTAAGCTAAAAAGGCGCACGGACGGTAGGTCTCAGACGCAATTCAGAAAAGCCGAGGTGAACAGCAAAACTCCGAACACTTGTAGTCTACTCTTCTCTGAAGTCTTAATTCGACACGACTCGACAGTTAATGCTGGCCGAAGCTGGGGTGATGGGCTCGCTCACTAGCTCGTAAACTCGCTCCGAAGCTAGTACAGTAATTTAAATTTCCACTGAAAGGAGATTGCTGGAAGAAATTAAAACGTAAAATCACTTGGCGATGTTTTAAAGATATGCTGTCGCGGACTTCCTTGTAGAAATTTTCATGCTGACCAATTCTTACACTCATAGTATATGGATATTTTTAATGGTTTACCCAGTGTAAGCTTAAAAGGCGCACGGACGGCATGTTTTCCTTCGACACGATTCACTGAAATCGTTACTGCTCGGCTTCCTTTGGTCATAAATGAAGGTTTTCCTACAGAAACCTTCCTCGAGAAATTCTTTACTGAATGGTGAAAACCGCATCAACATCCATTCAGTGGATTTAGAGATTACCCGTTACGTCCAGGAATCGTGGACTTGGTATTATGTAGAGATGCCAGCGACTATCATTAAAACAAATACATTAATTTATAACTAGTATGGACTATGAATTCTACGTAAGACTCATTAAATGCGTCATACAACTGTACCGAGGGATACTTATAGAGGACTGAACTAATAAAAACAAAGCATTCTTGTTATGTTTCTATGAATTAAAAGTGTACAGTTTGTCACATTGCGGCTTTTTTCTGTAGTAGTTGGTGATTTAAAGTGACTTATGTTTACAATGGAAATAATCACTCAGGTGAGTTAAAATTCAAAAAACCCTTGCAAAAAAGTGAAATCATCTGTTCCGCGATAACGTGCTTAAGGCAGTTGCCAGCTTGCTGGCCGCCGTGAGCTCTAGTGTCGCTTCACCTACAAAGAGGATGCAATTTAGTGGCGCAACGAGGTTCACGACTGTATTTTAGACTGTGGTAATAAAACTCCGTCCTCCCAGGGTTGCCCATCTAACTTTTCCCTCGCGAAATAACTTATAGCTTATTTCAAACTGAGGCTAGCGCCAAATAATTTTGAATCCCACACAGCGGGACAATATTAGCTTTTCTTTTTCTTGGCGGGAGAGAAGTTATATGTAAATTAATCTAGTTTTTATTAAAAATAACACGATTTAATAAAGACTTAGAAAATTCTATTGCTACATTAACACTAATTTTGGGATCATTATTAACATCTTGAGCATGAGATAAGCGTCAGCCGAGTTGATTCATATTACGTAAATATATGTCCAGCAATTTACGGTTATCTCCCAGTTACGAATGAGTGAAATTAATCGCCTGAGTAGTGTAAGCAATTAATCCTTTTTCCGGCTGCATGTAGCATTTGTAAGGTAAGAAGGACCTTGGTAGGTGACAAAAATCTTCGAAAATGATAGTTTAGGCATTAAGGGCTAGTTGCAATATAAAGCATAGGATCTCGTTGGAAAAACTGAATAAACATGAAAATGAGTACCGGTATTGAATTACTCATAAATCAACATGATACATCGTAAGAGGACATGCCCACTTTTGCTGAGACCTCTGTAAATAATTTCTCTTGTTGAGAGATACGTAGTCTTCATGTTAGTAGCACAGATATATTTGAGTTTATTTTGTTCCTGTCAGGGGAACAGGAATGTTCCAGATTTACATTGAGGTGAGACATTTTAGTCAAAAATTAACTTAATTTTTTAAAGAACTGATTTGTTTTTGTCTTTTGAGCATATTGTATTACTCGAAAAATTCGGGATCAAAATACATGAAACTTTTCTGGTGTAATAATATCTCATAGAGAAATGGAAATACTTGTAGAGTTGTTGTTAACTCACTTGAGGGGCTGGAGGCACCTTGGTCATCAGCCCCGTGTAGTTGGGAGTGCGTTGAAGCTGTCTAGCAACCTGTATTGCTGTGATGATTGTAGTTGTGTGTGTAAATGTATCTGGGACAGGGATGGAGTAGACGCTCCGGGACTTGAGCAAGGTACTATCCCGGCAATTTCCTGTAGGGAGTGTGGCAAAACCCGTGAGAAAACACACTCAGGATAACCGCTGTCAGCACCGGAATTCGAAACTACGATATGCGTACTTACCACAGCTGCCCCCGCGGCCATGGTGCACGTATGACGAGCGCGGCTACGCCGTGGGACGCTTGTAGAATTTGGCTTGAGTACCTTTACCCTCCCCCCATTGGCCGATCCTGGCTACGCTACTGGGTATGAAACGGTCAAACATTGAGTTTTGTCTGAAATTCGTAGTGTTTCGCTTTTAATGCCGGTGAGTGTATTACTACTTAAATTCAAAATTCAGAAGATCTTTCAATAGTTCAAGTGACAAAAGTAAATGTGTTACTGGTATCGAATTTTAATTATTGGTGGTGGTAGTACGGTACTATCATGTTCTCTGTCACGATGGTATGGTTTGCACACTCATTTCCCAAGGGTACTTTGAGAGGGAGCCGTGTCAGTAACTTTACTGGCAAAATTTCGGCACTCCGGCTTCTCTGAAAGTCGCAGTAGTTCAAAGGGACAAAATCCATTATTATTATTATTATTATTATTATTATTATTATTATTATTATTATTGCTCCTGTCCCAGGTTTATAATGTTGAATTGTTTTGGCACAATGCAGCGTTGTACAAGTATTTTGGGCCAATCGGAGTTTTAAAGGACAAAAGGCTACTCCGATTCCCCATGGCCTATGGAGAAATGTACTGCAACCTCCTGTGGTCTCGGGGTGTGTATTGAGACTCCGAATCCAAAAGTCCTGGTTTCGATTCCCGGATATGCCAAGAAATATGAGGTCTGTTGGTTGGAACGGGGTACACTCAGTCTCGTGAGGCAACACTGAAGAGAGATGGGTATGATTCCCATCTCAGCTCTTCTAGAAATGAGTTTCCGTGGTTTCATGTAAAACAGGTTGATGTTGCCCTCAACGAGTCCTGCAGAATAATTACTGGTTGCCTGAAACCTACACCTGTCCACAAACTACATTCCTTGGCAGGAATAGCCCCTCCTGAGGTACGCCGTGAGGTCATAGCACAAACGGAACGTAAAAAGTCCGCAGAGGACCATGCTCACCCTCTTTTTGGTCACCAGCCTCCAAGAAGGCGGCTAAAATCAAGGAAAAGCTTCCTGCAAACTACATCGATGCCTACTACAAAACCCGAAGTAGCCAGGATACAGCTATGGCAATCCACCATACCACCAGATTGGATGAAGGCCATGGAAGGCTTCCAGCAGGCCACAACAACAACTGGGAAACTTGGCGGTCACTCAACAGACTTCGGACTGGTGTTGGGAGATGCAAAGTTAATCTCCACAAATGGGGATACCTACAGGAATCAGAACTCGGTGAGTGTGGGGAGAGACAGACCATGATACACATGTGTTCCTGTGAACTGTGCCCGTGCTCTTGCACAACGCAGGAGTTAATGGAAGGTCATGAAAAGGGTGTGACAGTGGCCCGTTTCTGGGCAAAGACAATCTAATTCGAGACATTGTTGTATGTATTTTTTCTTTTTAATATTGTGTATCATCCCTCTGTGTATGTTGTAATGCTTTTGACTCGAATAAATAAATACCACTATGTCCTAAAGTTCATAAAAAAAAAGGTTTTTTTTAACAAGATCAACACATAGACTGCCATATGAAAATCATTAATGTGTTTTGACTGAAGAAGGCTCATAGAGCCGAAACATATATCAGATAGTGTAAGGACATCGTATAAAAACATTTTTGTATTGTAAAGTGGATATTAGTGTAATATAAATTATTTATCCATTGCACTAGAGATAGGCTACTGAGACATCAGCAAGGTCTTTCTGGTCTCCACCATAAGCAGAGGGCATTCGTCCATTATGTGATGCATGGTCTGGACCAATGCACCACAATCACATGCTGGAGAGTCCCTGAAGCCCCACTGGTGAAGGGAGAATGCAGATCTTCAACAATTAGTGCGAAACCTGTTTAGTGATGACCACGGTCTTCTTGGCAAACTGAAACCAGCTGGGGCATGGTTCATAGATGAACTTGTAGTACTGTCCTTTATCACCGTACAAAATTTCAGGGTGGTATCAGTAATAGTTTCGGAGATATAGAAGGCCGGTGAAATATTTCGCACAGCCGCCATCTTGAGGTTATGTAAACATTTGAACTAAATTAGAAGCCAGTGCATTGCAATATGTATAAACATTGGCTGTACCAAGTTCCATTGCGTTTGGATGGTTAAATCGCGAGAAAAGTCTATTTAAAAGTTTCAATTTCGCTTGGCCGCCATGTTTGTTTTGTAGTTAACAGTTTTTTGAAAGTCTCATAGGTGAACTTCTATTAGTGCCCTTTATCACCGTACAAAATTTCAGGGTGATATCGGTAATAGTTTTATAGATATAGAATGCCGGTGAAATATTTCGCACAGCCAACATGCTGGGTTGGTGAGATGCAATAAAATTTGAAGGGCACGGTTGGGGTCGGGGTCGGCCGAAATGGTGCTATGACTTTAGAGTTTCATTGAAATCGCTCCAGCCGTTTAGAAGTTATTAGGGGAAGGTGGTGGTGGTGGGGGCACACAGACACACATACGCACACACACGAACAAAAGGTGATCTCATAAGGCTCTTTTTTTTTCTTTTCATAAATGAAAATAGGCAAAAAAATGTATATATTGAAGTTTTAGCAATTAGGACTTAATTTCAGTCAGATTTTCACGAGAAAGTTTCTTTGACTGGAATGGTACCATACTTCTTGAACCTTTCTACGCGCAATTTGAATGATCAGTTGGTTCCTCAGTTTAGGGGCTGCTACAACGCGGTCATGTAGGCCCGTCTACTTTGGGTGTGTGTGTAGAATCTGTCTGATGACCGGTGTTAATTGTGATGGCTGTATTAGTGTGTGTTATGTTTTTTTTTTTTTTTTTTTAAATTCAAGTAAGGACTGCAGACGTTGATTTTCAAGTAGTACCAACGTTTGCTACCAAACGCCATCGTCAACGACCAACTAGTTCTAAACCTGGTTACTAGATACCACCGCAGTCGTCTCCTGGCGACGAACGTTGGAACTTAAGAGCGTCAGTCAAATCTAACGTATAATTTAGCTTCACACAAATGTAATTAGTGGAAGGTTCTTTATCATGCCATAAATCTATGACATGGGACCGCCGGCTTTACTTCCCCTCCGAAGGAAGGCATACTGAGGGTTTTTAACGCTCTTAAAAATCCGACGACCGGTGACCTTGGGCATAGAAGCTCAGCATGCCACCAATTACGCCTCCGAAGCCTCCATTTGAACCACAGAACGTGACATTTCTCATGTCTTCAACCGGGAATCGAACCCGGACTGCCTTGGTGAGAGGTAAGGAGCTTGACTACTGCGTCATCTCCCCCAGGGGCTCACATCTAGTGGGACGTGGGTTAGCGACCACGGGACCCCAGCTGAGTCCGGCATTGCTTCCACTTACTTGTGCCGGGCTCCTCTCTGTCTTCTTTCCTGTCGACCTCCCGTGGTCAACTCTTGTTCTTTTCCGACCCCGACGGTATTAGGGTATCCGAGGCCTAGGGAGTCTCTTCCTTTCCCGCCTTAATTGGCCCTTGTCTCATCTTTCCTGATCCCTTCCTTCTGGGAGGGGTCAGCCTTCTTTTTCTTTTCCTGTTATCTCCTGCCTTCTGCTCAAGGCCCTCAAGGAGGTAGTGTGTATGTAGCCCCACCACTTCTGGCGCACCCTAGAAAGTGCTACACCCTCAGGGGCTCACGGCTGGTGAGTTCGGGAGTTGGCGACCCCGTGGGATACCTGAGGTGGGTCCGTTTTCCCCCTTTTGTCCCTTACCTGTGGGACGGACCCTCTCCTCTTTCACTTTCCTGTTGTTTTCCTTTTCATTATATTTCCTTTTCGTGGGTGCGGGATAGAATACACCCACGGTATGCCCTGCCTGTCGTAGGAGGCGACTAATAGGGTCGACATGGCCGAATAACTTGCCAGTTTTTGATTTGTTCAGATCCCCTGTGGATGGGGAGGGCAGAATTCATCCACGGTATCCCCTGCCTGTCGTAAAAGGCGACTTAGAGGGGGCCTTATAAAGGTCGATTTTGGTTTTCTGGTCCCAGCTCTGGTTTGACCAATAGAAACAAACATGCATGCTGTTAGGGGAAGGGCCACCAGCTTGGCCATCTGGCCAGAAAGCCTAGACGGTATGCCCCATCCCGTCAGGTGGGTGCGCCATGTACCCTACAGTAGTATCCGCCTTACAACGAAGGTCCCTGCATGGCCGAATACTGGAGCTGAATAAATCCTGTGCATGCCGAGGGGGAAGTGCCTGTTCGAGGCACTGGGACCCCGGGCAATATCTGCTATGCCAGGTAGGTATTGCCTTGGCTGGGTGGCGCCCACAGTGATAGCCCCCGTTCGGAGTGGGCAGTATTCGGGGAGGATTTCGTCCGGGATGCGTAGTAAACGATCACGGACACCTGTACAGGGTGGCACCCTTAAAAAGCCGTCTCTGGAGTGTAGACCGAATCCCAAGGTGTACACGCCTTGGGATGAGGCATTTAATAAGAAGTTCCCTGTTGACAGGTCTCCTCGCTACCTGGTAGCTACCAGGACAGACGGGGGAGATTTTAAACAGGTAAAATCGATCCTATTTTCAGAGGAAATCGAGGGGAAATATCGCGACCTTAACGGGATTTCCAAGCTCCGGAACGGGCAGCTCCTGCTGCATACCGTTGACCGGCAGCAAACCGAGGCGTTGCTGGAATGCACGCATTTCGGCGAAATTCCCGTTAAGGTTGAGAAGCACGATACGCTAAATGAGGTCCGTGGAGTTATATTCCATCGCGACCTCATTTTAAACAGCGACGCGGAATTGATGCGGGATCTGGGGAAGCGAGGCGTCACCAGGATTAGGCGCATCACCCGGAAAATTGGAAATGATAGCGTCGATACTGGCGCTTTCATTCTTCATTTTGAGGGTGATGTAGTGCCTAGGCAGGTGAAGGTCACGTCGTACCATTGCGACGTTAGACCGTACATCCCTCCACCTATGCGCTGCTACAATTGCCAGAAATTCGGTCATGTTTCTGCCAGGTGCACTGCCAAGGCGGTGTGTAGAGAGTGTGGCAAGGGGACACATGACGGTGTGGGGTGTACGCCTCCCCCGACGTGTCCTAACTGCCAAGGAAGTCACTCTCCGCGGTCGAAGCAGTGCCCTGAGTTCTGCAAGGAAGCAAAGATCCAAGAAATCAGAACATTGGATCGGCTTTCGTATCACGACGCTCGAAAGAGATACCGTGATATGACTGCACCCGAATTTCCGGTATCTTTCGCGGCTAAGGTGACGCCACCTATCACCCCTGCCACTTTCGTTCCCCGTGCTGTACCCTCGACGACGAACTACTCTGAGATCGTAAAGTCTCCCCTCGCTGTCCAAGCGAGACCTGTCAGCCCGAAGAAGGTTAAACAACCTTCTTCGGCCATTGTGATAAAGGCGCCGGTTATACCATCTAAACCGGCGCAATCGGAGAAGAAGTCATCTTCCTCTCCGAAACGGTCGGAGAAGAAGTCTTCCCCTGCCAACGAGGCAAAGAAGACTTCTGCGACCGGGGCTGGATCGTCATCCAGCCCATCTGATAAGACAAAGATAGTGGAGAAGAGGGGGACGGTTCGTCGCCGTCTCTCTCGCCCTCCTGCTGACGGGGTGGCTACTGTCTCTGCTGGCCTTTCCGCTCCCACTACCACCAAGGGAGCGAAGCCTGCTGAAGCCAAGCCCGTCCGTATGGAGGAACTCCCCTATAGAAAAGAAAATAGATCGGCGGAGGAGAGGGGAGCGGTTCAGCGCCGTTTCTCTTCCTCTCCTAAAGGCAGGGCTGCTCACGTATCTGCTAGCCATCCCGCTCCCACCACTACCAGTGGAGCGGTGCCAGCAGGAGCGACCTTGTTTTATAAGGACCCGGCGTCTGTGGGGAAGGGACCATCTACTTCCCCAAACACACGTCGGCGCCGATCCAAGAAGTAGTCTCTTCGGGGCGTGTCGGGGACAGACACCCAGTCTTCGGACCGGGAGAAAGTCCCTCGACACCGCTCTCGCTCTTCCCCAAGGGCGAGACCCGTGAGGTCCGACGACGACCGTGCGCAACCCAAGAGAGCGCCCGCTCCATTTTCTTCGTCTTCGGACGGAGATGTGGAGATTGAGGTGTGCTCTCCTGCCCCATCATCTCCAACTAGAGATGGGGAAGGGTGGCAAACGGTCAAGCATAAGTAGAAGACCCACTTCTACTTAAGTCCACACCATGGCACTATTACAATGGAACTGTAATAGCTATTCTGTTCATCTCGCTGAGTTACGACAATTAATATCTTCGTTTTCGGCAACCATTGTCTGTCTTCAGGAATCCAGGTTTCGTCCTGGACATGAGACAACAATGCGTCACTTCAAACTCTTCTCTAAAGACCGGATGGACGGAGCTGTGGCCGCTGGTGGCGTCTGCACTCTCGTCCACTCGAGCCTCTTTAGTGAAGAGGTGCCGTTGCGTACTCAGCTAGAGGCAGTTGCAGTTCGTACTTCGTTGCCAGTAATGGCAACAGTATGTAACGTGTACATCCCACCTGATTCTCAGCCGGATTACGACCAGCTGGTGGATCTAGTCTCTCAGCTCCCCCCTCCTTTTCTCCTTCTGGGAGATGTTAATGCCCACAACACCATCTGGGGCTCCGCTACCACTAGCGGTAAAGGGAGAGATTTTGAGAGGCTGATCAGGCGGCTGGACCTGTGTCTGTTGAACACAGGGGAGCCTACGCACTTCTCTATTGCGCACGGTACTTATTCAAGTATCGATATTACCCTGTGCAGTCGTGCGCTGGTTCCCCTGCTACAGTGGGGTGTACACGATGACCTTTGTAATAGTGACCATTTTCCAATTATCGTTACTCTTCCGAACCAGAGAGCCATCGAGTTACCAAGTCGATGGCTTCTCCGTCGGGCTGATTGGCCAACTTTCACGGCACGTGCGGTGTTTGCCGAAGATACCTTTGAGAGTGTCGACGATCATACCATTCACATAACGAATGGTATTTTGACTGCTGCTGAGGAAACAATACCTTCCTCATCCGGCAACTCACGCCGGAAGCTTGTCCCTTGGTGGACAGCCGAGATTGCAGCAGCCTTTAAAGATCGTCGACGTGCTTTCAAATGCTATCGGAGGCAAAACACTATGGCCAACCTTATCACCTTCAGAAGGATGCGTGCTAGAGCCCGATATCTGATTCGGGAGAGTAAGAAAACGACGTGGGAAAAGTATGTGTCGTCCATGACGGCGCATACTCCTTCATCTCAAGTGTGGACTAAGCTTCGTCGGATCTCCGGACTCCCGACATCACTATCGATACCCGGAGTGTCCATCAATGGGGACATCATCACGGACCATCTCGCCATTGCCAACAGCATTGGCTCGCACTTCTCCGATGTATCCTGCTCCGGGAGTTACGATCCTACATTTCTGACTCTGAAGCGGGAGGCAGAGACTCACCCCTTGTCCTTTGCCACTGCTGCTTCGGAGTCCTATAATGTACCATTCTCTGAATGGGAACTGCGAAGTGCGCTTGCACTGTGCAGGGATACGGCTCCTGGACCGGATAACATACATAATCAAATGTTAAAACATCTGTGCGAATCCAGTATGAAAGAACTATTGATCCTCTTCAATCGTATATGGATTGAAGGGGAGTTTCCATCTCAATGGCGAGAGGGGATCGTGATACCGATTCCCAAGGCTGGAAAGGATCCCAAGTTTGTAAGCAGCTATAGGCCCATTTGTTTGACAAATGGCCTATGTAAGCTGCTCGAAAAGATGGTGAACCGTCGACTGGTGTGGTTCTTGGAGGATAAAGGTCTCCTGTCTGAGTACCAATGTGGATTTCGCTCTCATAGGTCCACCACTGACCATCTGGTGCGACTTGAGAGCGCCATACAGGAGGCTTTTTTCCGGAAGCAGCACCTAGTCACGGTTTTCTTTGACCTCGAGAAAGCCTACGACACCACATGGCGCTACGGGATCCTTTCCACCCTTCACAAGTGGGGACTCCGTGGTAACTTACCGACTTTCATTGCGAATTTCATGTCCGTCCGACTCTTCCGTGTAAGGGTCGGTAGGACATTATCGCAATACTATACCCAAGAAAATGGAGTTCCTCAGGGTTCAGTGCTGAGTGTCACCTTGTTCGCGATTGCCATTAATGGCATTGTTGCCGCCGCCGGGTCCGCGGTAGTTCCATCGCTGTATGTAGACGATTTAGCTCTGCATTACAGCTCTGGAAGTATGGCAGTCGTGGAACGGCAATTGCAGCTAGCTATCAACCGGGTCGACAGGTGGGCTCACGACCGGGGTTTTCGTTTTTCAGCAGCGAAAACCTCCGTCGTCCATTTTTGTCGGCTACGGAGGCTACATTTACACCCTGAACTACATCTCAGGGATGCTGCGTTGCCGGTGGTTGACACTTATCGCTTCCTGGGGCTCCATTTTGACAGCAAGTTAACGTGGCAGCACCATATACGGCAATTGAAAATGACATGTCTCAGGAAACTGAACATGCTCAGGTTTCTTAGTGGCACTACGTGGGGGGCTGACCGTGCGGTGCTGCTACGGTTCTACCAAGCCCTCGTCCTGTCCCGGCTAGACTATGGTTCTGCGGCATACGGTTCAGCAAGGCCGGCAACTTTGAAAATGCTGGACAGTATCCACCATAGTGGCGTTAGGCTGGCTACCGGTGCCTTCCGGACCAGCCCGATACCCAGCCTACTCGCCGAATCGGGTGTTCCACCTTTAAATTATAGACGCCAACATATGCTGTTAGCATATGCAGCCAATGTGCGTCAAATGCCGCAACACCCGACCTATCAAGCTCTCTTCGGTACCCAAAACCACCAGGGGTACGCCAACCGGCCTCGTGCCACTCGGCCGGTTGGTATTAGACTTGATAGCTCGTGTACCGAAATAGGAGTGGCTGTAGGTCCCTGTATGATCCGGACATCTAGCGAGGTGCCTCCGTGGCAAGTCCCGCGTCCGGAAATTCGGTTAGATCTGCACCGAGGTCCTAAGGTGAACACGGATGCCTCCGTTTACCGGAGGCAGTTCCACAGCATAGTTCACCAATTTCCGGACGCTGGCATTCTATACACGGATGGTTCGAAGGTGGACGAGAAGGTGGGTTGTGCTTACGTTATTGATGGTGCAAATACCAAGATCTCTTTGCCTGAGGCCTGTAGTGTGTTTACTGCGGAGCTCGTTGCCATCTATGAAGCTCTGCAGTTTGCACTACAGGATGCACGAATCCACTTTCTCGTGTGTACCGACTCTTTGAGTTCGTTGCAGTCAATTGCTACATGTTTCCCGCAACACCCCCTAGTGCAGCGAATCCACGACCTACTAGCCGGGCTGTGCCACGCTGACACTCGAATCACCTTTCTGTGGCTTCCAAGCCACATGGGAATTGCGGGAAATGAGTTAGCAGATCAAGCTGCAAAAGAGGCGGTATCACTACCACCTCGACCAATGGAGGTACCCGCTAGAGATATTCGCTCTCAGTTACGCCTACAAGTTCTGGCTTTTTGGGAGAGTCAGTGGCTAGCTGACCCACTGCCCAGTAAACTGAGAGCGATCAAGGGAACTACTCGCGTTTGGCGGAGCTCCTTCCGGGCCCGGAGGGAGTCCGTCATTTTGTGTAGGCTAAGGATAGGTCATACAAGATCCACCCACTCGTACCTAATGAGAAGGGAAGACCCCCCACTTTGTACCTGTGGAGCCGTTTTCACCGTGGCCCACATTTTCACCGAGTGTGTGGATCTTGCTGACTTACGAAGAAACCTTGGTTTGCAGACGACACTCAAACTTATATTAGCCGATGACGCGGTGGCTGCTGATCGCGTTATCCGCTTTATAAGTGAGAGTGGGTTAGGGCCAGCAATCTAAATTTTCCAGTGAACTTTGACTCAACGACTTGTTCGTTTTTGATTGATAATGTTTTGTTTTTTCCGTAATTTTTGTTTATGTTTATAATTTTTTTAAATTTATTTAATTGTTTGTTTTTGTTTTATTAATTTTTGGTCTTTTTAAATTTAGATGTCCACCTCAAAATTTTAAATTCAATTCAAAATTTGTATTCTTTAATCTGTGTTAAGAGGGGCAGATGACCTCGTAGTTCCGCCCCTTAAAACAACAATAACTAACTACTAACTATATTTCCTTTTCCCTTTAAGATTCCCGCACTGTTATTTTTGCATCTCCACTCCATTTTGTGGGTGTTTTCAATCTCCGTTGCATTTTGTAAGTCTTTTCGATCTACGTTGCATTTTGGGAGTGTTTTTCAAGCTCGATTGCATTTTGTAAGGATTGACAATCTAAATTGCTTTTTAGTAAGTCTTTCAATATCTTGGGGGTCTTTTTGTGAGTATTTTGAATTTCAATTGCATTTTGTATTTTCAACCTACACCGCTTTTTTGCAAGTAGTTAAGTCTCAATTGCATTTTTGTGGGTATTTTGAATCTAATTTACATTTTGTAAGTATTTTCAATCTAAATTGCATTTTGTAAGTATTGTCCATCCAAATGAGAAGTTTGAATCTACCATACATTTTGTATGCAATTTCAATTGCATTTTGTATTTTCAACCTACCCCGCTTTGTTCAAGTAGTTAATTCTCAATTGCATTTTGTGGGTATTTTGAATCTAAATTACATTTTGTGCGTATTTTCAATCTCATTTGCATTTTGTAAGTATTTTGATTTCACTTGCATTTTGTCTCATTTTGTAAGGATTGACAATCTAAATTGCTTTTTAGTAAGTCTTTCAATATCTTGGGGGTCTTTTTGTGAGTATTTTGAATTTCAATTGCATTTTGTATTTTCAACCTACGCCGCTTTTTAGCAAGTAGTTAAGTCTCAACCTGGTTACTAGATACCACCGCAGTCGTCTCCTGGCGACGAACGTTGGAACTTAAGAGCCGGCTGTACGTTGCATATTGTACGTATTTTGAATTTCACCTACATTTTGTGCGTATTTTTCGATCTATTCCTTTTGTGAGAATTTTCGTTCGAAATTCCCTTATGTAGTCTACGGATTACCGCTCTCCATTTTGTGAATAGTTTCAATCTGAGTTCCTTTTTGTAAGTATTTTCCTGCTGACTTACTTTTCGTTCTGGTTTCCACTTCATTGACATTTTTGCTATCACACAGACCATTAGGGGCCGATAACCTGGATGTTTGGCCCCTTAAAACAACAATTATCATCATCATCAACTGCGTCATCACGTGTCCTTCCCCGACCTTCTCAGTTCACAGCGCGACTGTCTAGTCTAGTTGTTTATTGCAAATTAATGATAGTATTCCTAAGCACACATTTCCTGAAAATATAAAGTTTTAATAATACCTATACTACAGGCAATACAATAGAAGACTCATTGTTCTCCTAATAGCTTCACGTGTTCTTCACACAAGGCGTGGAGAAACATTGAGTTGCTCTTGACCTAACCAAGGTGATTGGCTCGTGCTTTGCCTTGCCTGACGGCCTTGTCTTACTGTCTGACATGTCCTTCTTGATTAGCTGAAGGTACGTTGTTTATTTACTATTCATAGAACTTGCCATACGTTACCTTCTCGAGTGACGGCCGGATAAGGCCGTCATTATTTTCTAAAATAACTTAGGTGGCGGATTTTGCGTTATATATCGCGTATATGTGAGCGTAGCCGAGTGATGTAGGCACATTCTGCGGCTCAGCTGGGTAGCTGGCGTTCGGAGATTCTAGGTTCAAATCCCCTCCGGTGTTGAAGTGATTTTTCTACGGGTTTTCCAACTCAATTTAAATGCCAAGATGGTACCTTATTTCAACTTCCGGAGCGTGGAGCCCAGCCACCCATGGCCACATCACTGGTCGAGTGTTTAGATTAGCCACGCGCGTGCGTTTGCTGTAGAACAGTAATAATGTAACTGGTTTTACGTCCCTTTAACTACTGAGGCTTTTAGAGACGCCGGGGTGCCTGAATTTTGCCGAGAAGGGGATCTCGCATTTGCGCACCCTCAAATGCCAGCTGACTGCGCCAGGATTGATCCTGCATCCGATAGTATTCTAGTTACCTTGCCTGCATCCTTGGAAACAGCAGGCGAGAACGTTACCGCTGAGCCACGCAGCCTGCCGCTGTAGAACAGCCTTGCTCGCTGTGTACACGGTAACGTCCCCTCTTCTGCCTGCAGTAGCGGCTCGAGGAAGGGTGTAACAGAGAGAAGTAAAGTTGCACATTTGGCCGAATAAGAACACCGAAGAAGCAAACGTAGCCCTGATGTGTGTTCAGCAATAGCTTGCCCAGGGTATAATTCTGCTTGAACATGAAGAAGCGCAAATTTAATCTCTCAGCCATAATATGCTTAACACCAAGATGTCGTTACAAATACCGTACTACCACAGCCATGAAGATAAAAATTGAAGGAATTGTCGTTTGTATTGATTATCAAGGCATGGAAAATCATATAGGTATGTAAACGGTAACATTACCAGGCCTATTGAATTACTTATACACATCTCTCCCCACGTTATTGGACGCGGAGGAACCACCTCCAGTATACGGTCCTTGGTGTAGCATAGTGGACTTGAGTGTGAGTTCTGTGCAGTGAGCTGATCCCCGTCATACTAGTTTCGACGACAGAGAACAGCATGTTTTCAACAATATAGCCGTAGTTTGAGACAGCTAGAATAATTGGTCTGTGTGATAGTGGGTTATCTCTATGAACTGTAGCTGTACGTGTTGATGGTACAACTGATATGGCGACAATAGTCAAATGAAAGTACGCACAATCCTAGACCCTGTACAGACACAACTGTGAAGGAGGATCGCATCCTTCAGATAGATCCCGAGCAACTGCGGCGCCCTACGTTACACAGCAAACCGTTGGGAATCGTCTGCATGCAGGTGTCGTACGACCCCGTGTTCCTGCAGGTGTTCCATTGACCCCACAGCATTGACATGGAAGGCTGGCGCGATGTCGAGAAAGATCGGTGTGGATCGATCAATAGGTATAGTTTCGTATTGTGCCCGTTTGGACCGAAGTCCGGACGACCACATATGCATTTCACCAAAAATCAGTCAGCACGAGAATCAAAATATCCCGGGGCGCCAGATGGGTTAAAGTCGAATGCAAAGACCCAACAAAACAAAATGCTCAACTGATTTTCGGCTCGACGCAACAATAAGGATAGAAGGAGATTCATGAAAACGGTGATTGCATACCATAAAATTATCTCATTTTTATTAAAACTTTAAAATGACATGAAGAAAATATGCCCAAAATGGCATAAGAGATGACTGGAAATGAATACATTATTTACACAATATACAATATCGCCAACACATGAACACTAACAAAGTTGAAACGAGAGGTCAGAATATCAGTCCTGTTGACTTCGTTCAACATAATTATGTACAGGGGTAGGGTTTTATCAGCGCAAAGTCAATCGTCCATACTGATCCCTAAATTACTTAGTATTCACACGTTGAAGATCATAAGAAAATTTATCACTGGTTGGAAAATCACTTTCACTGTTCATTTCTCAAAACTATTATCGTAGCATTTCGACTAACACTTCTTAGGCAATAGTAATATTAGGATTTGTCATATACAAAGTTGTTCATAATAAGTGAAATACACTATGATTTACATGGACCTTGAGCATTTTTGTTGATTCAAAAAAAATAAAAATCTATTGAAACATAGATCTCAATCCAAAGTCTGTCAAAAATAATTTTGACTTCATCAAAAATATAATTATCCGAAATATAACTTCCATTCCACATGGATTCAGTCAACAAATTAATTAATTATTCCTTGAAAACATTAATTAGGAAATTTGAAATATCATTTAACATGTTTTATAATGAAACAAATTATTATCATTATCATCAAAGTGATTTTGAATAAAATGACAAATATGTTCAGCATCAACTTATTAAAGAAAATGTGTATTTATTTTTATAGGATCTGAAAATCCTTTTAGCTTATAGTGGTTGTTAATAAGTAACAATTTCAAACAACAGCATTGGCCCATATGATTGACACGTGATAAAAATCACGGAATTATACATCAGCATTTAGACAACGGCAAAGCTTTACTGAATGAAAAGAACTAGTAGAATAATAATTTTCCGGGTAAGCAATTACTAGAAATATTTTCAAACACGTGGATCAACAGTAATTTAATAATGATAGTTCACAAAATAACCTGTGGTTATATTACGACGAAAGTGTGGCGAAAAACGACTCTCCTACTACATCAAAAACATCCAACCTACAATTTGATTGGTGCTCCATTTTACACAACCTCATTCCTGCGACTTAAATTGCGCACTCAGAATGGCATATAATTATCTGCACACACACAATGACATCTTCCCAAATTATACAAAATAATCAAGCCTTTGCTTGTTATGACAAATGGAAGATTCAAAAATCAGTAAACCTCACCAATGAGTTTACGACAATATCCAATATAATTTCACCATCAGAAATTCCGCACAGTGTTAATATTAGCAAATGTTGTGAAAGACGCTGCGTCATAATGATTTTATTTTATATAAACTCTAGCAAAACCCTGCTTTATACATGCTTAGCTTCCCATTTCATTTCTTTCCGTGTCTTTATCAAAGCTTTAAATATGAAATGCGAACGTGAAACAATTTCACTGAATTTAACTGTTCATTATAAGTGGGCCTGTGTTAACCACTAACCTTCGGAATTTAACAAATATCCGATTTAGAGTATGACTTCAAATGTCAACTGTATTAATCATACAACCAGAAAATGATTATTATAAACCACAAATGTTTATTATTATTCCAGAAAATAGAAAAATAACAATTATTATTAAATCCCATTATTATTAATATTATTATTATTTTCAAAACTAGGTTTAAGGTTATCAAACTATTCGGGGAATATCACCCCCGACTTCATAATGATGGACAACAATCCATTCCTCAACTTAGATTAATTTTTAAATCTCAAATTATGACGGCTAATGACAGCAATAAGAAAAAAATATTGAAATAAAATAAATGCTCGTTCTGCTCGTCCATAAATATCGAATCGTATAAATCTGAGTAAAAAAAATCAACTCAGGTCCTAGCTCAGGTTTCGAAAGAAAATATTTGCAAAAGCAAATAAACATATCGATGACTATAGAGAAAAAAATGTGTGTTGGCAAGACTGTAGAAAATACGAGAAAATCCAACTAACTACGCATAGAAATAATTAAATTGCAGCTTACATTCTTGTAGGTCTTGATGGTAGAAATCTGGACTGAACCAGACTACTCAGTCTTCCTGTTGTCTGTCCCATTAGGACGCGTACTTATATTCTCGTATCAGCTTCCATGTTATACCCACAAGCTGTTCACGCAGACATAGTGGCGATTATAATGTCTTGCAGAAAATTGTTGGCAACTTCAAGAGCTGAAGTGTAGTTGACAGGGGTCTGATCTAAGCGATCCATGATGAAATAATTACCAAGACCCACTGTGATACAATCAGTATTCCAATACTCTTACAATCTTTTCAGCACAATTACAAATTCTGTCGAGTTGGCTGGGCAAAGCTTCTCACTTTTCAGACCGCACAAGGCTAAACCTGTATTCCCATTCGGCTTTCGAATTGTAATATGCAAGACTGATCTTGAAGTTACTGACTTATCTTGGCTGGTCCAACTATTGGATATAAATAATCCAGCTATAAGTGAATGTGGACTGAAGAAAAAGTTGTAGGCATAGTCTACCATATGTCCAAATTGTAGCGGTAAGAATTATCAAGTGCCACAGACTTATTTCACTTCTGTGAAATCGAAGAAAAGTTCTAAACTCACTCGAAATAGTTTAACACTTTCAGTAACCATGTACTGTCGAAAATTCTAAGTCCACAGCTTGTGCTGTAAGTTGAAGTTTTAAATGCAACCATGTGCTCGGTGATAATAACGATGTTCGAAGTTCGGTGATAGTCAAGCGGCTAGAGCGCTTACGTAGCGTAGCACGACCAAGTCAACGGAGTGCTTGTGATGAAGTGAACCTAACTCTGCCTGCGAGGCTCGCCTTATATACCCATCCGCTTGCTGGCTCGAGGTCACTGCGGCGAAAACGCTGGAACTAAAACATCTCATAACTCGGCTTCTGTTCGATCAATTTCTTTGAAACAAAGCTCATTCTTCTTCTCTTGTTCTTGCCAGTAATCTGATATAGGTTTCATGTTTCCATCTCAACGGGAAATATTTAGTGACATATAACCTCGACTATGACGCTCTCCTCCTACGTCACTTACCCACTTCTTGGCTGTAAATTCCTTCGAAAAGCTTCTAAGAAGGTTTGGAGCGCGCTATTCAAACATCCATATCTGAACTTAGAATCGTGGCCTGTTCCCTCAAATCTAGGCTCACGGCTTGTACCCTTCAATCTAGGCAACTGGATTTGGGCACAGTAGTTCGTATTGTTACGTTGGTACATTAATTAAGCTCGACAGTTTTTTGATTGAGTCAAGCCATGGAACGAAAAATACTCCCCAAAACCACAACCGGCCTAAACTAAACTATCCACACATTGCGGGTTAAAGCAACACACTGAATTATAAGGCCGAAGTCCCCTGATGCCTTCGGAGTTTGTGTTACATTATATCTCTTGAAAGCCTAACCAAGAAGGCATGTTCAGCCATGTCCTTCAATCAGAATACAGAACAAGATGCAGAGCCCACTTGGAATAAATGAACACAAAAAGAAAAACAATGAGTAGTGACCACGTCCTTCACCTCAAAGATATAACAATCATTAACACACTCCCACCTTCAGACATTTGCCTCAACACACATTGTCTTTTTAGTTTTGCAGTTTGTCAGTGGAAGCAGCACAAAAGATATTCTAACAAGGGTAATTTAAACTTGCGTTTTGCATGGGCTTCGTTTGAAGGCATCAGGTCAGATGAGGCACTTAACATGTCAGCTATCTTACTTTTCATGTAGTTTTAATATTTCACTTCCAATAGTTTGGCCGTACTTGCATATTCGTCCGCAGAAGTCATTTCCTTTGCCTATATGCAGTTGCATACTCTTCTGTTAGCATAACCTCTATAATTTCTTCATCCAGTTTTGCTAGATTTCAGGCTTTGTTCTTCAACACCGCCAGGTTTGCCTCCATAGCATCTCATCACCATTCTTCGTTATGTCATTGTCCACGTTGTAGTATATTCGCGTAAATGAACTCCGAATAACACTTCTTTTCTTCATTAAAGAATCCATTTTCTCTTTTGTCCTGTCACGGTCGCCACAATGTTACGAAATTATATCTCTTGATATCTCTTGAAAGCCTACCCGGCGTGTAGGTTCTTTTATGAGACTTATTTATTCCCATAAAAACAAGAAGGCATGTTCAGCCATGTACTTCAAATCTGAATACAGAGCAAGACACAGAGCCCGCGGGAATAAACGAACACAAAAAGAAAAACTAAGAGTAGTGACCCAAGTCCTAGTCTGTCTGCTAGGTAGTCAGCCCGAAGGCTGGTTGGATCCTCAAAAAGTACCACAGTTAGGTTATGTGGGTGGATATACACAAAAACCCAGGCAGACCTATATTGAGGCGTACTAGGCAAGATGAGGAGTGAGGTAGTTTGCCATTACTTTCCTCACTGAGTCAGAACAGCTGTACTAACCCTATGAGTAGAACCTTTCACAGCATCCACAGGCACTGACTGTGGCCTGCATGTCATTACTAAGCACCACCCATACCTCAGTAGCTTCCATATAATCGCAGCCATGAGTGAGACTGAGACATCGGTGAAAAGCCATATTTTACTCTAGCCTGTGCCAACAGACAAATGCAAATGTACTGCATTCATCAAGAGATGGCAAACAAGCCTAGAGGCAGATAATATTAGATTTTTGTTTTGTGGAGTGATTTTATGTAGTGAAGTAAAGTGCTGTGCTTTTGACATGAGTGAACAATTCCTCATCCCTGCCGTATGACTGGTTGGCGTGGCAATTATGATGATGGTTGGTCCTTATCTTGACATTTCCGGAGGAAGAAGATCTTAAAGTAAAATAGCTTAATGCCATTCCAGGGAAGAATTTCACGCCAACTCAGTACTAAGGGGTAAACTCTATAAATAAAGTAAGCTTTCTATCTGATCATTTGGAAATTTGGCTAAAACTTTGTATTTACCCCTGATGAGCTGAATAATGACCCAATATATCCTCAGTTTGAATTTTGTCTGGTTTTTATGGGTTGGAGTCTAAACTACTTGAGTAAATGGCATGAAAATTCACATGTAAATAGAAGCTCCCTCTCCCAAATTAAAACTAAGCTACAGATTGTAAATAAGTGCCTCATGGGGTGGGTTTGCAAATTAAAATCTCAAATATCTCCGTTAATATTAGTCTTATAGTAATATTTAACATAACAAAACAAATGTTTGATCTTTTATGGCTCTTGCTATTGTGTCATACATGCATAATACGGAAGATATTTATGACTTGTCAATTTTTTCTAAGTTCTATTTCTTCATACGAAGTGAGATAAGCGTCATTGTGATAACTAATTATCTTTAATTTATTATTGACGTTTGTGGACGAAATTCGTGATGTCATTTTGAGTCAGAATTTCTACTCTCTGTGCGATCCTTTGCCTGTGAGTTTGGATTTACATATGCTATGTTCATAGGCATAATGCTGAAAATCGTTTTTTATGTCCTTTTACCTTGCAGTTTTAATCTTCGAAATCAAAGCAATAGGCTACATAATAGTAGTGTTGACCTTGGTTTTTGTTTTCAAGGTAGTAATATCTGTGGATTTTCGTCACGTTGGAATTCACTACATTTAACGCAGGACCTAATAGTTGGCTACATGGATAGTGTTTAGACGAAGATTCCAGTTATAATAATCAGTCTGTTATCAGTAAGTTATATTTTGATTGTACCACTTACTTGCTCGTTTAGTAATGTGATCACCACGGTGAACGGTTTCCATATTTTGTTTCCTAGAGCTGCCGAGTTTGTGGCTTCTAAACATGTCTTAGTTATTGATTTGGAAGAGGCAATATTGAAAGGAGGAGCGGAAGCCACTCGGCACTAGAAATAATATTCTCTGAATGATCGTTGAAGTTATTCCTTTGAGAAGTGTAATGCATTTCAACAGAACCTACTTTACATTTAAAGAATATATTTACTTTGATGAGAATAAAAGAAGACTATATTTTCAACCTCGATCATGTTTACAACAATACAAAAAATACAATAATAGCAAATCGACCACTAGGGAGTAGGGTAGCCAGTAGGGCTCCTTGCATGTATTTTGATCTTTTTGTACCGTACAGTGGTCAGTTATATTTTGAAACATGCAACAAAACTTTTTAAACATGTTCTCTTCTACTTTTTTCCAGCTATTAGTTAAGACCGAGTAAGATAACTATGCTGATTATTCTGAAAGTGGATAAGCAGTAACTATGCCACTGCGAAGCATTATTTTATTGTATTCCCGTTCCACAAATTTGTTGTTGAGTCAGATATTCTTACGGGCAGTGGAAAGGGGGAATTAGTCTTCTTTCCCCACATTCCAATAAAATAATAACCTTTCCAGTTAAAGTGACTTGCATTCCCAGTCAGCGTGTGATATCAACAAGCCACAAGGACAGACCCCGTCCTTCGTGCCCTGGAACTTAGTAAAGGGTGTTTCTCTCTTGGACAGCTTCATATGGCCCGCTCTGTAAAGTAAGATCGACCCATAACCATTTTATACACGTTCCCTCGAGAAAGGCCACCAATGTTGTCTACAAGGAGGCACTTGGCAGAAAAGGTTGTTAACATATTCGCTGCAAATACACCACGGGTACAACAGCTAGTGAATATATTGCATCGTTATAGACCTTGCCACCTGGGTCTTATGCCCTATTTGCAAATAAATAAATAAATAAATAAATAAGACAGGCCAAACTTAGACACTACAAAACAGTTGTATTACCAGAAGCATTGTATGCGTCAGAAACGACCACAATTGGAGCATCTGGCATCACAGAAACAGAAAAAATTGAACGTAAAATTCTGAGAAAAATATTTGGAGCAGTACACAGAGATGGGATATGGATGAAAAGACCTACCAAAGAGCTATATGAACACACAGACAGACTCACAGATATCATTAGAAAACGCAGACTAACTTTCTACGGGCACATACAGAGAATGAACAATAAACGACTTACAAAGAAAATCTTTGATGTAGTAAACAGTTCAAAAAGGAAAACAAATTGGTATCATAAAATAGAAGACGACTTAAAGCAATTAGGGATCAACAAGCAAATGATAGAAGACAGAGAAAATTCAGAAACAAAATTAAGAACGCCAAATTTTTAGTAAGTGAAAGGAAGAAGATAGGAACATTGTGGACGGAACAAAGGAAACAGGAGCACAGTCAAAGGATGAAGAGATTTTGGGAAGAGATTTTGGGAAGAGAAGAAGGGAAAGAAGTGAAAATTGTGACATCATGAGATATTTAAGTTCAAACACTGTCCATAAGGACAAAAATGATGTAATAATAATAATAAATAAAACTGTACATTTTCGGCGTGGTATTAGCTTACCATTGAATTATGGTAAATTATAGCAGTTGTGAAGACAGTGTTTCATACCGAATATTTTATTTCCGTGTGTGCATTGTTAGCGTGGTTAGAAAATAAAGTTAGAGTCCAGAGTACCAAAATAGAACACATTTGGAAATAGAGGGGTCTATAAGCCTATATTTTGTAGGTTCTGTAACTATACGGTAAGTTACTTATTTAGGTATCATAGCATCTAAATGATCGATGTTGTCAATGTTTAAGTTACAATAAGTTTGATAATATTCAGAGCATAATATTGAAAACATTTGGAGATAAACTCCCGCAAATATTCTAGGTTTGTATCTTATCCATTGCGGGGTTTTCGCCCATGTGTGCCAAGTTTGGCTCATCAGCAGGACTTTAGTGCACCTAGTGAGCCTCTTTGCTGTGGGAACTGAGGTCTCTCTCAGCATTACCTCCTCCTTATAGATGCATACAATGATGGGATATTGACTTTCAAGGCCAAGAAGTGGCGTTTCCTTCAATACCTCGGGGTAAGCACTGCTTACCTAGCACATTCTCATAAAAATAATGATTATATTATTACTCGTACTTTAAAACGAGCGAGCAACAGCAAATTCGCCGCTTTGAACGAAGTTTCTCGTTCTCTCCCCTCTCTTCTTTTCGATCGGCCACCACTACTTTTTAGAGAAGAGGAAAGAGCGCGACCGGTAGCCAGGTGCGTATATAGAAAAAAAATTCGGGCGGGGCTGACTATCCTGGAAAATTGTGAGTATTCTCAGGGGATTGTCACCGCAAAATACTCAGAAATATCAACCAATACCTTAGAGCATATAACTTTGTGTAATTATTTTAGATAAGATTCAAAGTTTATGTAGCCTACAATACTGGCAATACAAAAAAGTTGTAAAATACAACACAACACACAAATAAAATTTTATACTTAATGAACTTTCTATTATGATCTATGGAGTATGAATGGCAAATATCTAAATATTTGTCAATTTACCAAGCAGAAAGGTAAACAGTTTTTTTTACATGTATTTCTCAAAAAACATAGTGTGGAATTCACAGCTTTACCTCGCAAGGCTGAGTGCACCCCGTTCCAGCCCTCTGACTAGAATTAAATTTCTTGGCAGAGCCGGGAATCGAATTCGGATCTCCGGGGCGGCCGCGAAGAATGCTACACACTACACCACGAGGTAGTATAATTTCAATTTTAATATTGTTTATAACTTAGCCGATAAGTTAAGATTAGGGTACAACCAAATTTACAATTATTTTATGCTCTTACCAAAGCAGCACTTTCTTAATTTTTATTGTGTTTTTTTCGTGGGGGGGGGGGGGTCTGGAGCCCCCTCAGCACCCCCCCCCCCTCTTATGTACGACCCTGCCGGTAGCTATGACAATGGCTTCGCTACCTCCAGGAGCCTTCTGGCGCGGACACTGCTATGGCCGATGAAGCAGTACTCCCAAGATCGTCAGGCCTGTCCTTGATTGGCCAAGACATGGGGTGTGTAGTTCCATATAGCCACACGGCTGACGTCAAGACAAAGCGAAGTTGGTAGCTGGGTCTGCTTCGATTCGGACGGCTTATACCCTGGTGAGATTACAACACCAGCAGGACTCAAAATTATTTGGCGCGTTTCTTCAGTTCCCAGTCCCACCCTTTATCGCGGTTGCTCATCCTAAGAGAAAGTTCTGACTACCAGACCCGACAGTATTGTTGGGTGCGTTAGGTACAATCCTGCTGCGTCTGATTAACTTACAACGGATGTTTCTACTGCACGTATTTTAGTTCAAAAAGCAAATTTTAGTATACCGAGTTATTATTGTGCTTGAGTGTATAGTGCGTTGAACAAATTGTCGTACGCCATATTATCTTTAAACCGCGTAATTGATGAATTTGCTAAGAAAAAGAGAAGAATTGAACTTCGCTACAAGTGATCCGCCAAGATAAGTTGTGATATTAATTTTTTAATTCTGTACCCTTTGGTGCATATATATTTTAAAATGCCATCATAGCTATCTATTACTAGTAACATGTTTATTACTTTAATGTTACTTAGATCTCATAATGAAAAATTTACAACTAATAACCTGAACGTTTAGATCCTTAGACCAAAAATTGCGAACACTATAAGCGCAAACTGCCACACTGCTCAATCGTCAAATGACGCACGAACGAAAAGGACTCTGTTGTTGAACTATTCATTTCACATGTAGTGTAGTTACATGGATTGGCAAGCCCAAAATTGAAAAGAGAAACATGAGTTGTGTTGTTTTACAATTTCTTCTATTTCCTTATGTGAAAGACTAGTTCTTGCTACTTCCGAGATCAACCTCGACGACGACAAGGGCGTAGTTGGAACGAGCTGCTGAAGTTGCTTTATGGTGTAGGCCTATAATTCCAGTTTCCTTCACAGCTTACCCTCGAAAAAATTCATGCCACGCCACTGCCGGGCCAACTAATTAAACTCCAGCAAGTCTTCCAGGTGTATGCTGTGTTTCAGTTTCAAAAGGCGAATTGGCATTGGCTATTGTCGTTCGTGAACTAGGGCTTGTATACACTTGTTTCAAAATCCTTGGTTTAGTGTGGTAAATAGGCATACAATGTTTGCAAGTGTATTTTAACTGGTATGTCGTTGATTGAATAATGGTGGGCCTTAGGTTCGAAACCTGTCTTTATTGTTCCATTTTAACCTTGTCCTTGGTACGTGAGATTTATGATAGCTGTATTGTTGTAAGATGTGGCCTTCACCCACTCGGAGAACGAACGGGTATGAAAACTTCGAGCTTTAACCACTGGGCTAGGGAAGCAGAGCGAGAGGGAGAGAGAGTATTTAACGTGCAGTTCTTCCACCTGGTTATGTAATGGGTGTGGGGGTACATGACCCTTTAAAATAACGATCGCAGTTACACTGTAGTCGCAAATTCTTTGTAACATAGGTTTTGCTTTATTCAGTATTTCTAAAATTGAATCTATTCTAATTTTGCATCAACAGTAGCTACAGTATTATTTCACGTGAAAGAGAATGAGATTCCATGGAGATAATATTATTTAGTCATAATTTGTATACCGGTAATTCAAATGTAACAAAGAGAGGCGTCCTTAAAGAATCTCTCTATATATATAAAAATGAAAGTTTGTCTGTTTTTTCTGAATTTCCACGGAGATTTGCGATATTTGCGCGTTTCAGACTGTTTATGATGGATGCGCGCAAAAATAAAATTTTTGTCTGTCTGTCTGTCTGTTTGTTTGTTTGTTTGTTTGTCTGCGGACATTTTTTGTGTCCTTATAACTCGAGAACGGCTGAGTGGATCAACGTAAAATTTGATACAGATATCCATCAGAGGCACGACACCAATCATTGATGTAACTCTTCTCCGTACCTCTCATAAAAAAGAGCCCTATCCCCTTAAAATACATGCTGAAATAGGCCTAGAAGGGTGAAACAAAGCTCATTTTCAGCCCCTCAATGTGAGAAACGAAACTCGGAAGGGCCCCCGAAAACCACATTTTAAGGCCCTAAAACCAACAGTTTTTGAGATATTCCCAGAAAACTAATTTCACTTAATAAATTAATGAAAGAATGCATCCCGGTAACCATGGCAACTGAATCTCAGATGTCCATCTATTTCTGTAAGACGCAATGCAATTCCATTTATTACATTACTGTGAAGGTTTGCAAACGGCTATAAGGTTATAACGGATCCAAATTACGCTGAAATATTCATCAATACATACATTGCGCTTAAGGGGTTAAGAGGTACTCTAGAATTCTTTCACGCGATTTACACATGCGGGTGTGGTACGGAAGGTCTATTATATCCCTTCTCTATTATATAAAAATGAATGTTCGTCTGTTTTTTCTGCATTTCCACGGAAATTTGACATATTGTCCCGTTTCAGACTGTTTTGTGACGGATGCACGCAAAAATATTTTTTGTCTGTCTTATTGTCTGTGGACAATATTTTGTGTCCTTATAACTTAAGAACGGCTGGGTGGATTAACGTAAAATTTGATACAGATATCCATCAGAGGCACGACACTAATCATTGATGTAACTCTTCTCCGTGAATGAAAATCCACAGCCTGCTTCCAGTCTCCGACCGGGTCAGGAATGGAATGAATGAAGCCCCCATCTAGCGGCGAGGATATGAACTGTGCCGGTTGCCGAGGCCTGACGCACTCCTCTGGGGCAATGACTAAATGAATGACAGATGAAATGAAATGATAGTGGAGAGTGTTGCTGGAATGAAATTTTGACAGGGAAAACCGGAGTACCCGGAGAAAAACCTGTCTGCCTCCGTTTTGTCCAGCACAGATCTCACATGGAGTGACCGGGATTTGAACCACGGACCCAGCGGTGAGAGGCCGGCGTGCTGCCGCCTAAGCCACGGAGGCTTAACTCTTCTCCGTACTTCTCATAAAAGGGGGCATACCACCTTATAATACATGCTGACATAGGCGTAGAAGGGTGAGACAGCTCATTTTCAGCCCCTGAATGTCAGAAACGAAACTCTGGGGCCCTAAAAGAACCCCGAAAACCACATTTTAAGGCCCTAAAACCAACATTTTTCGAGATATTCCCAAAAAACTAATTTCACTTAATAAACTAATGAAGGAATGCATGCCGGTAACAATGGCAACAGAATCTCAGAGGTCCATCTATTTCTGTAACACGCAATGCAATTCCATTTATTATATTACTGTGAAGATTTGCAAACGACAATAAGGTTATAACGGATCAAAATTAAGCTGAAATATTCATCAATACATATAATGCGCTTAAGGGGTCAAGGGGTACTCTAGAATTTTTTAACGCGATTTACACGTGCGGGTATGGTACGGAAGGTCTATTATATCCCCATCCCTATATTGTTATATTATTATTATTATTATTATTATTATTACTATTATGTTAATTATTATCATTATTATGGCGTACAACGACGAGACAAACTCATTTTCAAACCCTTGGTGTCAGAAACAAAACTCGGGGCCCCTCAAGAGCCGTAAAGGGTCCCCGAAAACTATATTTTAAGGCTCTAAACCCAACAGTTTCTTAGATATTCCCAGAAAACTAATTTCATTTAATAAACTAAAGAAGGAATGCCAGCCACTAACCATGACAACAGTATCTCAAGAGGTGGCATCCAACTTTCCATCTATTTCTGGAATAAGTAATGCCACTCCATTTATTACATTTCTGTGAAAGGTTGCAAACTAAAACTGTAAAATTCATCAATGCGCTTAAGGGGTTCAAGGAGTACCCTAGATTTTTTTCACACGACTTACACGTGCGATATGTCGTGCAGAAGGTCTATTATATCTCCAAACAGCAACATTATTTTCAAAAATTCCTGATTTGAAATAGTAGACTGTTTTTTGCTGATTTTAGGAATTTGGGCCATTGGAGGCTAAAGAAAACTGAATTTTCATGCACCACAAGCCTTTATAATTTATAAAAGGGGTCTTCCTGTAGTTGGGCACTTGACACAACGGTTAGGGTCAGTTCGTATGTGACGTGTATTGCGATTCGTCTACGAGGTTTTCAATTTTATTTTCACGCCAGGAAGAACACGTTAGGTAAATTTAGTTTGAGAGCACATTTTAGCTAATCATTTTTCTTTGCTAACAAACAGGTTCCAAGCCCCTAAACATTGCAACAGTAGATCAATTGATAACATCTGGTTATTAATACCGAAGACCGTTCGAAGAATGGGTACTTCTGCTAGTATAAGCATAAGTTTGGCAGTCTTGATGTGAGTCCACTAGACTCCTCCATATACAAAATTTGTGACACACTCTCTGTCTAGAATAACTTATATACGTATTTGTTTTGCAGAAGCTATGTATATCACCAAGTCTTCCGGTACCGGTATATCAAACGAACTTCATTAGTATTATTAACGTGCTTTATAATTTATAGAATGTGCATGTCGTCACCTCGAATGAAAGTTAATTTCCAGTGGAATCGAATAGACGGGGCTGCGTAGCGCAATGGAAGAGGCGTTGGAATCGAATAGGTAAAGACAGTGAATGGACACCACACAAGATTTTACGGCACAATAACGGTACACCTACAAAATAGTAGGCTAATGAAAGGAGTAATTAAATTATGCTATGTCTATTTTTTTGTGTGTACCTTGCATGTGATGGCGCTGAAAGTGATGTCCGTTTTTATTCAAGCACAAGGGGCACCTGCAAAGAAAGTTTTCCGACACTCACCCTCTTCAGTATTGTCGCCAATACTGCTGATTTCGTTTCCCAGGGCCTCAGCAGTTCGTAGGTTGTTCCTATAGACACTTCCTCTTTGAGATTTCGTCACAAATAAAAATTACACTTTTACTGAGATCGGAGAACGGTCTGGGCATAGGCTTTTACTGAATTAATTTATCATCACGCGAGAATCTCTACTTTGTATAAAACAAAGTCCCCGATTCTTGGATGTCACGGGTAATCTCGAGAACCATTGGATGGATTTTGATGCGGGTTTCACCATTCTGCAAAGGATATCTCGAAGGTTTCTGTAGAAAATAATTTATTTACGATCAAAGGAAGCCATGTAGTAACGATTTCAGTGAAAAAGTCGAAAAAGAAACCTGGTGTCCGTGCGCTTTTTAAGCTTACGCTGGGCAAACAGTTAAAAATATCAATATACTATGAGTGTAAGAATTGTTCAGCATGAAAAGTTCTACAAAAAGTCCGCGAGAGCATATCTCTATCTTCAATACATCGCCCACTATAATTGTTTTTACGTTTTAATTTCTCCCAACAATCTCCATTCAATTACTGAGGCGACAGTTTACGAACTAGCTAGGGGCGAGCCTATGACCCCAGTTACAGCCTAGCTAGCGGGTGAGCCTATTACCCCAGATACAGCCAGCAGCAAACTGTCGAGTCGTGTTGAGCTAAGACTTCAGAGAAGAGTGGTATTGTTTGGAGTTTCCCTGGAAGTGCAACTCGGCTCTTCTTCATTTCGCCTGTGAACTTTTCGTTCCGCAAAATACACAGTCAATTTTAGATTCGACGGAAGGTGGATTTGTGTTTCATGCACCTCGCCATTCTTAAATTACGTCTGACAATAATTCGTTGCACATGCATCTCCATGATAGTTCATAACTGTTCCCGGGCGAAGCCGGGGCGGGTTGCTAGTCACATATAAACACACACGTAGTGCGAGAGAGGGAGAGAGAGAGAGAGACGGCAAAACATGTGCTTCATTAGGATTTGTACTGTTGACCTAGCTGTTTTTAAAGGATGTGCCTTCTAATGAGACCATGCACATCTAATGATGCCATGTTGAGCTTCTTAGACCTAACCACATACGCTTTGGTGACAGAAGGGTGGTCTACCGTTGGCTGTTGTAAATAGCTGATCTTGTTTGGTTTGCCTCCCGTGTAATCAGTTTATACCCTGGACTGTACAGATGACCAATCAAGAAAAAAAATGTAGTTAATATTTGGGTGGGACTGTACGATTACAACAAAAACTAATTGTTGACGAAATTCCGCTGTCAATTCACAATGCAACTTTTGCATATCATATCAACGTGAAATAATACAACGAAATGGACGAGAAACTGCCGATATTGGTAAATTGTAATACGTGAAGTGAGGGACACGCTCGATGTGACGTATTTAATGGCGCTCCTTAGTGTTCAGGCGAAAGGCCCGTGGTTATCAACCAGGAGCTCCGGGTTTCGAGTACTTGTCTCGGCATTTTTTTACGTTATATTTGCTATGAAATAGCCAACGAAAGTATGGTTAAATAACGCCAATATTTATCTCTGTTTATAAAGTCTCATTTTTCTTGGAAATTTGACAACATTTCAGAGGGGGCTTCAGCCCCATCGGACCCCCATCCACTCACTGGATACGCCTCTGTCCTAAAGTATTCCTCTTCGAGGGCGATCTCCTTCCATGCATCCAACACAACATCCCACAAAGCATTTGCGAATGGCGGGGAGGGGAGGGCAATGTTTCCTTATATGGCGGTTCCAAGTTCAATGGGGTTCATGTCTGAAGGTTGAGTGACCTAGCTGAGGAGTTCAATGCAGTCATGCTTATAAAACCAACCCTGAACATTTAGCTCGTGTAGGATGGTGATGTGTTAGTTACCTGACGCTATCATGGTGCATTCATTTGGGAACAACAAAATTCGTTCCCGCCGGACCTTGGCTGTTACGGAAGCATGCATTTTGTAGCCTACAGCTGACCCACTGGACTGCGCTACGTAGGAGCGTGACCTATACTTATAATGAGAGGGTGGGGGCGTAATGGCGCAGCGGTTAAACTCTTTGCCTCTCATCAAGGCGGACCGGGTTCAATTTCCGGTCAATGCATGTGAGATTTTCGAAGTGAAATGCCTTGTCTTGTGGTTCGGATTCCACGTAGAAAAGGAGGTCCCGCCGCTCATGATCGCGAGATTAACGGTCAAGTTAAACTACAAGCTTCCTTCCTTATAATTGTAATTGCATAGTGATGTGTGCATGTGCACGTCACAAGGAAGGGAGGAACGAGGATTGGAGTACTGGAGAAGATGGCGTGAGACTTGAGAGCGACTGGCACAATGAGTGAAAAACTGCACGCAATGTTGCAAAAGGCAACCAAATGACTGTACAAAGCCGAATATGTGAACTTTCTTATATTTCACGGCTCTAGGAATGGACAACCGTGGTTTGTTCATCTGTATATAGTTGTGTTTTCAAATGAAGTGCTGATGATGATTTGCAGTTAGGATAGCAACTTAAACCATTAATCCTTGAAGAGAAATCTACACCCAGCCAACATTAGAATATTCTGAATAACTAAGGAGGTGTATACCTCCCAACCGCTCTTCGCGGTAGGTGTCACACACCTACCAACTTTTACGGTTTTTCCGTAAAATTGACGGAAAGACATTGTACGGATTTACGTACCGGTACCAAGATCTTCTTTTTAACATTCGCGCCAGGACAAGCTTTCGTATGCCGCCGATACATCGCTGTGTGACCGACGGAATAACATGTGAATTATCAGGGTGTCTACCGGTAACGGAAAGTTACGAAAAGTAGCTAATTTTTATCTGGATATTTGGAGGTAACGAAAATTCGCTGAGGTTGGTTTAAATCATTTAAACTCGCGCCGGTAGGCTCACGGATTGCAATGAAGCAAGTTTCACGCAAGCGGCGACGATTGCGTAAGCTATATATCTTCGTGCCCGCCCTCAAGTAAATGTATTCTGAGGATACCTTGAATGGTAGCCTATACATCGGTTTAACGTATATTTGCGGCATCAAGAAGAGTTTTTAGTTTTGTGTAAAATATTTTTCTTTGTTATTAGGAAACCTGACTTTCGCGACACGTTTATTCGCGAAAACTTTCGAAACTAAACAGAAACCTCTCATTTCTGTTATTGAGCTCTAAATTTGGAGGCTATCTCAAATATAAGTCCTGAAATAAAGCGAAATAATTTAATGCCGCAATCTTGCGAAATGGTACCGTTTCGAAAGAAATCACAAAAAGGCTTCGAAATACATCATTTAAAAATCTATCCGTCTCGTAAATTTGCGACATCCAGTATGGTTAATTCGAAATTCCTTTATATGCCGATTTTTCGTTCGAACGTTGGTTCCATCGGATATAATATATTATAATCTAACCGGTTATCTGGAAAAATTGTATAATTCGTGATTCGAATTCAAAAGAAAATATGCCCTCTTGTATTATTCGTGCTATCCTCTTAGATTAATTCGTAAAACTCGATACCTACTTCGAACGTTCAACCTCCAAAATCACATTTTTATGACGGCCGGCTGACCCACACGACTTTCTTGCGGGAATCTCGTCAAAAGTACCGAGATCGACACCAGTTTCGTAAAATCCTAAAACCCGTGCCCGATCGCGAACTTGTGATCACGAGGACGGCTGGGTGCGCCGCCGATTGCATATTATCGCGTTCTCAGTGTCCAGCCGCGACGACAACGTGAATCTCGTAAAACGGTCGAGAGCGGTAGCGATTGCGATACATCGCGATATTTTGCCGCATTCAATGACTAGGTCAACTGGATTCTTGTCAAACTGACAGCAAGCGGCGCCGATTGCGTAAAAATGCAATATTTTCCCGTTCCCGATCTCAAGGACAATGCAAATCTCGTCGAACGACTAAAAGTGACACCGATTATGTAAATCGCGATTCGAGATTTTTCTCAGGGTTCTATCGTGAAAACTACGGAAATCTCGTCACACGTCTGATACCAGCGCCGATCGTGTAACATCTCGATATGTCTCTGTACTTGACTGCGAAGACGAATGTGAACAAATTTTTAGCCTGATAAAGAAGAACAGGACACAATTCAGGTCATCGATGTCCAATTTAACTCTGTAAGCCATTTTCATTTTGAAGATCAGAAGTTCTGAGCAACACAAACACACTTTCTATTGACTTTCTGAAGAAAGCATAGCAAATCACAACTTTAACTATTAGACTAAATCAGACCTTTATAATGTCATCGGTTACTGTAGTGTTTTATATTAATTCTGTTGAACTCGTAATTTTTCGAAGCGAAGAAGTGAATGAATCTCTGGAGTCCATTTCTATTTTGAAGACCAGGAGTTCTGGTCCCTGTTATGCCAACACTTTTTCTCCAGACTTTTTGCTGGAAGCTAAAAAAGCTACAGCTATGAATTTAAAAGTAAGTAATTTCCAGTGAGTGATGAGTGTATTACCTAGTATATTATTTCAAGGAAGCCTGTTATATCTATGCTCCAAACAATAATTCACCACACCTGCTTCTTGAGGGTCATACTAATGATGATAATGATGTATGTAGATACGATTTCATTGACATATCCTGTTCAAAGCATGAATTACTGTATTTTGTAGCCCAGGAGGATTATTGTTTCAAGCCGGGGTATGTCGAAATTTGTTAGATTTTTTGGCGCGCATGGGTTTTACTGAAAGCCCTTTTTGAAAGTTGGCAGGTATGGTACGGAGTGAACTTTCGGGATTGGGAAGTACTGTAATGCATAGAGGTGTTAAAAACATGCTCATAAAATTCAAAAAGTGCTGTTAAAGGTGTTTCAAAATGGTGTTAGTTTTCTGAAGATTTGTTGAATTAAGATTTGAAATGTAGTAATGCAGTGTGTTTATTCTTGGATGAACACTTACAGTATATGAATATCAGTTTTAGCATAATAGCGATGTAAACTTAAATGCAACTTAAATGACTGCTCAAATTTACAGAAAATCACCCATTAAATGCAAAATTATTGAATTCGGATATTATTAATAAAAATAATTTTTGTTATTTGAGTCAGTAGAAGAAATAGCTAAAACCTTAATGTAACTACACAGAAATTACAAATTTAACCAATGTATGATGTTTAAAAGTAGCTAGATGCAACGTCTAAATCTGTAAAATGGAAACACTAACTTATACTATTAGCGACCTGTGAGTAGGCCAAATTGGCGAGAGTAGGTATTAAGATAATTAATGGGAACAGTGAAAGGGGGATATCCGAAATAACGTAACGTCAAAACCGGGTATAACTATGCTAAATGGGGCTATTAGGTAGATAAGAGTTGACCTGGTGAAGGGGTACTCGTTTGAGACCAAGGAAATCGGTCGTTGTTTTAAAAATTGGGGTAAACCTAGAAGGGTATGTAACGATTGCACATTAAGAGTTTGCTTAAACTACGTTTTTATTTTCTTCACTTTTCTCTGTTTAGATGTGTGCCTCATTCTGGTTGTGTTTATAAAAACTATTAGGAATATTACATATGATCGAGAACCGAATGAAAAACGTGACCTTAATGAAGCAGTTAAATGAACTCAAAGTTCAACTCCTTAGATTTAATAATCAGTTAAATTTGCTTAACCTTTTCAGTTTGTCACTTGATGAAGTCGTCCCTTCGCAAATTGTTCGGTTTTGTACAGTCAGTTGATGCCTTTTGCAACACTGCGTATAGTTTCTCACTCATTGTGCCAGTCGCTCTCAGGTCTCACTCCACCTTCTCCAGTACTCCAATCCTCGTCAGAATAACAAAGAATAGATTGTGGGGACTGAAGCGTTAACCTCTTTCTTTTGGCATATTGTAGGAAGAAAGTGAAGTGAAGTGACTTGCTTTGTTAGTCGAGTTTGTTGGAGATATTAAGACCATTTTCTACTGGAGCTCTTCAATGTTCAAGTGGTGGTTGATAAACCGTCGCCGTTGGAGAACGATAGATGTGAGATACATTCTCTGTATTTCTCGCCCTTTAAACAGCTGTTAACGAAGACAATCTATACTTCCGTATATAGGGTACGGTAGAAAAGAACGTCAACTTTTCACAAATTATCCAAATTGTCCAAGTACATGTAACAAATTCATATTAAGAGATCGTACCTTAGATGTGAGGAGTTTGGACTTTTCACGAGTTACGGCATTGGTTGTGATGATTACCTCTTCAGTATTTCATGCTTATAACTGAGACGTGTTAATTTAATTTTAAGAATACAATCAACTGCAAGATGTTAATGAAATAGTTATTTTCCTGCAGTCGTTATAATTTCGCAGTATCTGCTGTTCATAGACTTCAATGAATGAACACATGCTCTTACTCCCAGAATGTTCAGCGTAAGTTATCTGATGGTGATGAAAAATCAAAAAGGTAGTACCCTATTTTGGGTCGGACCATTTTGGCGTAGACTACTCAATAGCATCTCATGATTTTTTTAAATTGTTTGTCTTTCTACACCCTCCACTCCCAAAAAAAGTGTTCAGGGGGATTTAATGTTGAATCTACATCCAGTACCAAAATCTGCCTTTCTGGATGTAGGTTTCTTGTTGGAAAGGTCTACAAGATCAGTAAAAGCCTATTTTGAGTAAGCTTTGCTTATTATAACGTGTGTCCATCCCACTATCCCAATAATGTGGTTAGTTGCATGCCAGTTAAAGGGTCATAAATGCCATAAGTCTTCGGAATCAGCACTAACTTGCTCATAGACTGGAGAAAGGGGATTCAAAGCTCTCAAGGGTTCTATCCTCATTTTTAGATACCATTTATTGTCGGAATAAATCAACAGACCTCAATCACAGTTTGGAAAACTCTTATTTCCGTATATATATATATATATATATATATATATAAAGTCCTTGTTTCAGAATAGATATTTTAAGTTTTGTAGACAATAATTTCTCTAATTGCTTTTTAGATTTTTTTAAAAATTGTGTGAACGTATATTAGTTTCGCAATTTGTTTTTAGATCTAAAGAAAATAAGTTGTATATTTCATGGTTTTAGAATTTTTAGTTATATTCCGAGTGTTGCTTTTAAAAATCGGTATTCATTGTATTGTCTATCCTTCATCTTCGAGCAGCCTCTGGGTAGAGAAAGATTAGGCTGCTGTTAAATAACATAAGGAAACACATCTTAGCTGAGATAAAAATTATTGTAGTTTTATTGCATATTAAAATTGCAGTTTCCTTGTAAGAACTGTAAATAATTCAGTCCCAATTTATTTAGTACTCGTCTCATCACAGTTTTCTGTAAGCACATTTAAGATCTACTGAAGCGCATGAAGTTCGTAAATTGTGTGTTGATAACTAAGTTTTCGTGCTAGAGTGAAACATCAAATTCTGGGTGTACGGTACTTGAAGTAACATGCTTTCCGGGATTATTGGTACACAACTAAAATGGAGAGAAATTCAAGAAACATCCCTCTTAGAATGGCTGTGGAAAGCCCCCCACCGACCAGTGGGTCAGTGTTTCAAGTTGCCGACATGACTGTCATTTTCCATATATCCGGAAGATCGTTGGCTGGGTTTGTATCCTACTGTCGGCCTTCCTTGAACTGGTTTTTGGTGATTTCACATTGCTTTGATTTGAGAAATAAATCATCGCGACATTTCCCTACAATCCTTGACCCATTTAATTACAAATACGCACACACCTGTGCTGGCACAGACTCAGGTTATCAGACACATTTGAGTCATGCTGTAAGGAAGCTAAAATTCATGCGATTTATGACCATGATGTCTGAAATCTCTAAATGAAACAAGAAGAATATACCGTCTGAAATCTCTAAGTGAAACAAGAAGAATACACCAAAGTGGATAGACTGCTGTTTAATGCCAGTCTTCAATAATTCGATACGGGGCTCAGGAGATATTATGCTGTTAAAACCTGTGCTGGTCTTAGAATCGGGAATATGCTATGATCGGTAAATGCTGACATTGTTTCAAGGTGCTCGTAGGGATTCGGCACTGTCATCCTCAATGGGTCGGAGTGCTCGTTTATGAGAGAGGACAGGATGTCGATAGCATATTGAAATCCTGCCAGCCACGTGTAACAAGCACTGTGGAGAGAACATGTAACGTTGTGGGTAGAGATCGATTGCAGTAAGCGACAGCAGGAGCGACCGGCTTCAAGAGCTATCACAGTATGAGTCACTCTTAACTTAAATAAATTGGAAATCTTAGTCTTAACACTGTCTTGTCAACTTTTATACCTTGTTCCTTATAGGCATAAGAAGGAAACTCTAAATACTGTAAATTTAAAAGATCTCGAAACCAAGACTTGTAATTAGATGTACAGTAGATCAGTGGTGTCAGAGCTCCTGTACCAGAGGAACACAAGGGTCACTGGAAAAGGCTAAGAGTATCGCGGCAAGTATACTGCTCGAGTCTAAGCTTCATGGACCTGATAGGAATGTGCATCGCAGACTATGAGTAGTGGAGGTGACGAGTGATGCGGTTTCTCGGTCGTTGCGTAGTAACAGAAGCAAATACATTAGTCGGTGACTCAGTCACTCATTCCCGCACCACACTGGTTTCAGAAAAGACCCATGTTAGCAGTATTGGAATAGACGAGAATGTCGGGTAACACGGAGGGCTGTCGACAGGCTTCTCAATTCTCGCCTGCTCCTACTCTGCCTCTGCCCCTCATCCCGCAAGTTCACAGAGCTTGGAACCGAGCAGTACATCTTAGGCGAGCACGAGAGCTGACAGTAACTACTTAAGCGAACGTTTGATGCTTTTTCAGTCGGTCAACACGAGTTTTTCCCCAAAAGAGATGGGTTATTCCCTAATCCTGAAAAAAATTACATGAGATTAATAAATACACTTGGATGACCAGTTTCGATCATCAAACGATCATCAGATCCATTACACATAGGCCCTAAAATTCATGTCAAAAATATGGGTGAAAATATATACAATATGTACACTTATTTAGTTGCAGTATGGGTTGATAAAATTCAAATCGTCAATATTTGTTAGTTGTGGTCTATGTGATATTTTGTTAAAATACTGGAATTGGTGATTGATCTCAAAATTCGCTTGTTTGGAGTGAATATGCGATTGTAGTTAAATGGCCAATACAGGTTGTATTGTACCGGCTACTTATCTGATGGTGTCTTGCGCTGTCCTGGTGAGAGCAGTTATCTTGTTCACTATCTACTCTCAACTGGGGAAACATCCTGTGGGCCAAGGTATTTTATATACCTGAGTAATTCCCTTCTCGCATTCCAAAGTGTCTGTGTACGTCGTACAAATGTGGCAGTGTTTGGCCAAGTCTAGTCTCCCTAATGTGGTGTATGTTACTGTATTCACGGAAATCTTCAACTATTAAGGACGTGGTTTCATCCTCGCCACGCATATGCTAAAAAGACATATAAACGCTCCCCGGTCTAATGAGAATATCCCGGCACCTTTAATACTGCCGTTAATACCGGCCTTGGTAGATTAAAGAAAAGGATACATCATACATCCTGAACCGGAAACATGTTTCCCTTATTAATCCCTTACCTAGCTTGGCTACATCTTTATGTTGTGTCATGTTTCCAACCGGGTGTTATTTCTAGTAGGCCTAGAGTGAAGAGCGGTGAACTCTTCATGAATATGTGTTCGTTTACATTATTGGGGTTGCTTATTTTAGCTAAGTGTATCTCGGCTCTACCTGCAAGTTCGTGATGAATTATTTTTAAGTCAGTTTCAATATTAGTGAAACTGTGTCCCGCTCCACACATGTGTTCACATACGGCCGAGTGTGTCCCGTATTTAATCGAATTTCTGTGTTCATTGTATCGTGTATTCATTCTCCTCCCACTCTGCCCGATGTAATTAGCTTGACACCCTGTGTCTTGGCACGTAATGGAATATACCAAGTGGGGTTGTATTCAATGGTGCACAAGGCTTTAAACATACCCATGTCAAAAGACAATTATAATAAGGAAATCAGAATAATCAAGCAAATAGCTAAGTAAAACAATTTTCCGTCCAACAAAATAGATCAAATTGTAGCCAGACATATAAGCAAAACGATGCAAAAGCCGGACAATAATGAGACAAAAAATTTGATCATTTCAATTACCGGTATGTGAATGCATATACAGGGTTATTACAAATGATTGAAGCGATTTCACAGCTCTACAATAACTTTATTATTTGAGATATTTTAACAATGCTTTGCACACACATACAAAAACTCAAAAAGTTTTTTTAGGCATTCACAAATGTTCGATATGTGCCTCTTTAGTGATTCGGCAGACATCAAGCCGATAATCAAGTTCCTCCCACACTCGGCGCAGCATGTCCCCATCAATGAGTTCGAAAGCATCGTTGATGCGAGCTCGCAGTTCTGGCACGTTTCTTGATAGAGGAGGTTTAAACACTGAATCTTTCACATAACCCCACAGAAAGAAATCGCATGGGGTTAAGTCGGGAGAGCGTGGAGGCCATGACATGAATTGCTGATCATGATCTCCACCACGACCGATCCATCGGTTTTCCAATCTCCTGTTTAAAAAATGCCGAACATCATGATGGAAGTGCGGTGGAGCACCATCCTGTTGAAAGATGAAGTCGGCGCTGTCGGTCTCCAGTTGTGGCATGAGCCAATTTTCCAGCATGTCCAGATACACGTGTCCTGTAACGTTTTTTTCGCAGAAGAAAAAGGGGCCGTAAACTTTAAACCGTGAGATTGCACAAAACACGTTAACTTTTGGTGAATTGCGAATGTGCTGCACGAATGCGTGAGGATTCTCTACCGCCCAGATTCGCACATTGTGTCTGTTCACTTCACCATTAAGAAAAAATATTGCTTCATCACTGAAAACAAGTTTCGCACAGAACGCATCCTCTTCCATGAGCTGTAGCAACCGCGCCGAAAATTCAAAGCGTTTGACTTTGTCATCGGGTGTCAGGGCTTGTAGCAATTGTAAACGGTAAGGCTTCTCCTTTAGCCTTTTCCGTAAGATTTTCCAAACCGTCGGCTGTGGTACGTTTAGCTCCCTGCTTGCTTTATTCGTCGACTTCCGCGGGCTACGCGTGAAACTTGCCCGCACGCGGTCAACCGTTTCTTCGCTCACTGCAGGCCGACCCGTTGATTTCCCCTTACAGAGGCATCCAGAAGCTTTAAACTGCGCATACCATCGCCGAATGGAGTTAGCAGTTGGTGGATCTTTGTTGAACTTCGTCCTGAAGTGTCGTTGCACTGTTATGACTGACTGATGTGAGTGCATTTCAAGCACGACAAACGCTTTCTCGGCTCCTGTCGCTATTTTGTCTCACTGCGCTCTCGAGCGCTCTGGCGGCAGAAACCTGAAGTGCGGCTTCAGCCAAACAAAACTTTATGAGTTTTTCTACGTATCTGTAGTCAGGCGTGACCATATGACAATGAATGGAGCTACAGTGAATTTATGAAATCGCTTCAATCATTTGTAATAGCCCTGTAAATTTAATTCACAACGAATAATACAGCCGGAAAGCATGTGCACAACAGTAATCTAAATAAACAAGACCCATATTCAAAGCCAGGGGTATATTCCATTACGTGCCAAGACACAGGGTGTCAAGCTAATTACGTCCGGCAGAGTGGAAGACGCATGGATACACGATACAATGAACACAGAAATTCGATTAAATACGGAACACACTCGGCCGTATGCGAACACATTTGTGAAGCGGGACACAGTTTCACTAACATTGAACCTAAAAATAATTCATCACGAACTTAAAGGTAGAGCCGGACATTAAGGAAGCAATTGAGATACACTTAGCTAAAATAAACAACCCCAATAATCTAAACGAACACACATTCATCGAGATGTCACCCCTCTTCACTCTACTTGAAAACATACCCGGTCGGAAACATGACACAACATAAAGATGTAGCTAGGCTAAATAAGGGATTAATAAGGGAAACATGTTACTGGTTCAGGATGTACGATGTATCTTTTTCTTTAATAAACCAAGACCGGTATTAACGGTAGTATTAAAGACGTCGGGACATACTCATTAGACCGGACAGCGCTTATATGGCTTTTTTCAGCTTACGCTTGACGAGGATGAAACCAGGTCTTTAATAGTTGAAGATTTTCCTGAATAAAGTAACATACACCACATTAGGGAGACTAGACTTGGCAATATACTGTCACATTTGTACAACGTAAACAGAAACTTACGAATGGGAGAAGGGAATTACCCAGGTAGGTAAGAGATCTTGGCCCACAGGATGTTCCCCCAGTTGAGAGTAGATAGTGACCTAGATAACTGCTCTCACCAGGACAGCGCAAGACACCATCAGATAAGCCGGTTCAATACAACCTGTATTGACCATTTAACTACAAGCAAATTTGGAGATCAATCACCAATTCTAGTAGTTTAACAAAACATCACATACATTACAACTAACAAATATTGACCAGTTGAATTATCTCAACTCATACTGCAACTAAATAAGTGTACATATTGTAAATATTTTCACCCATTTTTTCTGACATAAATTTTAGGGCCTAAGTTTAATGGATCTGATGATGATCGCTTGACGATCGAAACTGGTCATCCAAGTGTATTTATTAATCATGTGGTTTTTTTTTCAAGATTAGGGAATAACCCATCTCTTTTGGGGAAAAACTCGTCTTCACCGACTGAAAAGCATCAAACTTTCGTTTACTAAGACAAAACTGAAAATGGCTTCAAACACCATAATACTACTTAAGCGATTAGCGCTGGTCTTAGAATACTGTATTATTATTATTATTATGTCACCGCCAATAAGAACAAATCCTCCCCCTGAGGATAAAAAGAGAGGGTGGCAAGCTTCCGTGCCACCAGAACACACAAGGGGCACTGGAAAAGGTTGAGGGTATCGCTGCAAGTATACACCTTGGCTACCTGATGGTGTAGCAGCTGGCGTTTGTGGCTCTCCCCCCGGAGGTCCGGGTTGGATTCTGTGCTCTGCCAAGATTTGTTTGTGATTTCATACTTATTTCTGTGTGTCAGTTAAAACCTTAGTCTGGTTCATTATTTTAGTTCCTGTTGATATACCGTCGTTATTTTGATTGGGTCTTATTTCTGCTGCCATTACATTAAGAAAAAGCTGTGACGGTTGATTGCGAACAATCTAACTAAAATGTCCATGTATTTTTGTAATCATAATAAAGGTTAGTACCTTAGACCCCCTTTCAATTTTTATTTAAAAAACATTTGGTTTTAATTGGGAGGAGGAGATGACATTACGAATGGCCACTTTGGTTGGTTCTAATCACGGCGTCACCACTGATATGTGTAGGTTTTGTTGGAGACATAGCGACTGGTTTACTCGTGCGTAGTGATGGGGGGTGAACTGACCTGGAAGGTTCTGTTGAGATTGCCTAAACATGTCATTTTGTTATAGGAATCTCTGTTTCGCGGGCTTATAGGCCGTGTTCCAAGAACATGTTGTCGTCCTGACGTTTCGCTGAATACTGCGTTCAGCATGTTCACAGGTTAAATTAAGCGAGGTAAAACAAGTAAACAGAAGATATATAAATAGTCAACAACCCACACATAGAGGCTACCATAGCAACGGCGTACCACATAAAAGTAATGCATCAAGGACAGGGCTGCTCGTCTGTTGCATCTTCTCGTCTACGACGGTCAATGAGGGCAGGCTTGAGGGGATTAAGGACTGGAAGCCAAGCTCTGTTCACACGTTCTGCTTCCTCCTTAAGATTGAAGCTGTTAGTATGCTTCAGGATTTCAATGGCCTCCCTTTGTAGCCTGGCATGATAAGACACCGTGGTGGACAGAACTTCGGTGTCTCCATATCTTATATCGTGACCTGCGAGTAGCGAGTGTGCTGCTACAGTGGATTTATCTGTTTGGCCCAGCCGGCTGTGTCGTTCGTGCTCCTTGAAGCGAGTGGCAATACTTATTTTCGTTGTTCCAATATATACTTGGCCACAATCACACGGGATTTTATAAACCCCTGCCGCGGTACGAGGATGCCGCTTATCTTTAGCGGACCTAAACATGTCCTTTAATTTTTCGTGTAGGCCTGTATATGGTCTTTATATCATGGGACTCGAGTAGCCTCCCTATTCTGTCCGTGACCTTTTTTATATATGGAAGGAAAGCTCTAGCCAGGGGCTATTCAACTAGAAGCTGGTGACTTACTAGTAAGTTTTGACGTGGTCTCTCTTTTCACGGAAGTACCTATAAAGGCAGCCCTGGAGTACATCGCAGGGATTTTTCCTGATGATATCACCGCCTTATTCCGCCACTGCCTCACCGCTAGCTATTTCCTGTGGAAGGGTGATTTCTATGAACAAATTGATGGGGTCGCCATGGGCAGTCCCCTGAGTCCGGTGATCGCGAATTTCTTCATGGAACAATTTGAACAAATAGCACTCGAGACCGCACCTTTGAAACCTAAAGTGTGGCTACGATACTTGGACGATACTTTTGCAATATGGGGCCATGGTAAAGATCAATTAAATCTGTTTTTACAATATCTTAACAGCAACATCTAACACTCAGTTTACCATGGAGTTAGAAAATGAACAGAAAATCGCTTTTCTCGACGTTATGGTAACGAAGACTGCTGATCTAACCTTGGGACATACAGTTTACCGTAAGCCGACCCATACTGACCGATATTTACATAAGACGTACAACTACCACCCACGACAGAAATACGGAGTGGTAAAAACACTGGCTGACCGCGCGAAAAGAATTTGTGAAAAGCAGTGCCTAAAACAAGAAATTGAACACCTCAACGAAGCCTTACGCGCCAATGGGTACCGCCAGAAAGATATCCAGCGAGCACTCCATCCGAGACGTCCAACTACAAGGGTAATTGGAGACAAGCAGCCCCTGGCTAGAGCTTTCCTTCCATATATAAAAAAGGTCACGGACAGAATAGGGATGCTACTCGAGTCCCATGATATAAAGACCATATACAGGCCTACACGAAAAATTAAGGACATGTTTAGGTCCGCTAAAGATAAGCGACATCCTCATACCGCGGCAGGGGTTTATAAAATCCCGTATGATTGTGGCCAAGTATATATTGGAACAACGAAAAGAAGTATTGCCACTCGCCTCAAGGAGCACGAATGACACAGCCGGCTGGGACAAACAGATAAATCCACTGTAGCAGCACACTCGCTACTCGCAGGTCACGATATAAGATATGGAGACACCGAAGTTCTGTCCACCACGGTGTCTTATCATGCCAGGCTACAAAGGGAGGCCATTGAAATCCTGAAGCATACTAACAGCTTCAATCTTGAGGAGGAAGCAGAACGTGTGAACAGAGCTTGACTTCCAGTCCTTAATCCCCTCAAGCCTGCCCTCATTGACCGTCGTAGATGAGAAGATGCAACAGACGAGCAGCCCTGTCCTTGATGCACTACTTTTATGTGGTACGCCGTTGCTATGGTAGCCTCTATGTGTGAGTTGTTTACTATTTATATATCTTCTGTTCACTTGTTTTACCTCGCTTAATTTAACCTGTGAACATGCTGAACGCAGTATTCAGCGAAACGTCAGGACGACAAAATGTCCTTGGAACACGGCTTATAAGCCCGCGAAACAGAGATTCCTATTTCAACGCCGGTCGTGAAAGTCTAAATTTTTACTTCATTTTGTTATCTCTGGAATTTGGCAACCCGCTGCTCTTTTGTTTTAAAATAAAATAAAATCTACACTGCTGTGAAGTGAAAAATAAGTGTATGTTATGTCTGTTTTATTTATTCAATCGAACAATACAATCTAATAGAAGTTATCTAAAAATATAAAAGAAAATATTACTTGAACAGGTCATGGGCTTCAGACACGCTCATTGAGCTAAGAGGATCGTGAAATCAAAAAATAAGAATTAGCAAGACCAGCGTCCCAGCAAACGATGACTGAAGAAGATAGTGTGGGTGAGTTTAAAGGTTTTACCATTCTAAAAAAATGCAGAAAACTATATTTTATGGGAACTAGATTTAACAACGTTGTTCCAATCCAGGTATCTCCTATCTTTCCTGAAAGGAACTGCTACAAAACCAGATACGGATTAGGCAAAGGAGTTGGAACAATGGGAGGCCAAGGATGCCAAAGTTAGGTACTACATTCTCAAGACAATAGATTACTCTTTGAAACCTCTAGTGCTAACTTGTTAAACATTAAAATGTATGTTCGATCTCCGAACAAAAATATACAAGAGGACACCGAACAACAGAAGTATCAGCTATTGTCATCTTTCTGCGGATACAAGTATGATAACAACAAAACCCTCAAGCAAAATATATCTGAAGTAAGAAATCTAGTGGCAAGACTCAGGAGTCTAAAAGAAGACATTAGTGAACAGATGGTAATCACCAAAATAATTACCACTCTGCCAGGCCAACACAGATATTTTATTACAGTGTGGGAGGCCACACCCGCTGCTGAGAGAACCCTGGAGAATCTCATTTCAAGACGTATTATACATGAAGAATCAAATACAACTGAAGAACTTAAAGTAGCTTTCAAGGCTGAAAAGAAATCCAACAAGCCAAGTCAAGTGTAATGCTACTAGTGCAACAAGATTGGACATAAAGCTAACAACTGCCCTCCTAACAGGCACGACCAGGGAAGGCCAAAACAGAAGCAACAGCAGCAAGCTTCAGGAAAAAGTGATCTACAGTGTAAAAATTGTAATAAAGGTGGACACGAAACCTCTGACTGCTATGCAGGTAAAACATTTGAACCATGCAAATATTGTGGGTTAGACAATCATCCACATTGGAATTGCCACAGAGAGAAGCTGCGTAGAAAAAGGGTTTAAAATAGAGAACAGGAGCTATACGTGGTTGAAAAACAATGCCATACAACAGAAGAAAAATCTGGAGAAGAGTTTCTTGAAGAGTTTGTTGTGGATAGTGGATGCACGAGCCATATGACCAAACAAGATGCGCTGCTCACCAACAGGAGAAAAACTGAGCCTCAAAATATAAAAGTTGCAAAGAAAGGTGGGACTATGGTCACTGAACTTGAAGGAGACATTGAAACCAAAGATATCATATTTCAGAATGTCTCATATGTGCCTGAGCTGAGTAGAAATCTACTGTCAGTGAACTGTCTCACAAAGGGAGGTGGAACAGTTCTGTTTAAAGGCAACCAAGTTAAAATATTTGACAAGAATGAAAATGTCTTAATGACAGGCGGTAAAAATGAAGTAGGTCTGTTCGTGATATACATGAAAAACAACATGGAAGCTCACGTGACAAAGAAAGAAGAAAAAAATACCGCCATGATGTGGCATCGGAAGATGGGCCATATCAGTACAAGATATCTGAAGAAACTGCCAGAACTCAGCCAAGGACTACCAAGCAGCCTGTCAAAATGTGAAGAAATCAAGTGTGATGTGTGCACAGAAGCTAAACAAGTAAGAGTTTCTTTCAATAATGTGAGAGCTAGAGCTACTCGCCCATTGGAGATAATACATAGCGATGTATGTGGAAAGCTTGATCCGCCAACATACAATGACAAAAAATATTTTATGACAGTGCTAGATGACTACACCCATTTTCTGGAAGTGTACCTTCTAGAGACAAAGGATGAAGCTGAAGAATATCTGCAGGAATACATCACTACAGCTCAAGCTAAATTCAACATGAAAGTGCACAAACGGAGGATTGACAATGGTGGCGAGTACAACAGTGATTTCTTCAAATAATGGTGCAAGAAAAATGGAACAGTGCTGGATAACACAGTTCCTCATACTCCAGAACTGAACGGGAAAGCGGAGCGCATGAACAGGACCCTGCTTAATAAACTCAGAGCTATGCTACTTGATGCCCAAATAGAAAATGACATGTGGGGGCATGCCGTCCAATCAGCAGCATGTCTCCTCAACAGGAGTCCATCCTCCACCTGTAAGAAGACACCAGCAGAACTATGGTATGGCAGGAAACCAGTCCTGTCAGGAATGTTCATCTTCGGGCAAGAAGTGTACTCACAAGTAGTACGAACGAACATGAAATTCAACAGTAGAAGCAACAAAGGAATATTTGTGGGATACACAATAAATGGTTACAAGGTATTCAACAAAACAACCAAGAAAATCTACACTTCCCATGACATAATACCTGTCTGTGAGCCTGAGAAGAGAACAGCCCCAGCTTCAGTTGTCACTGTGGAAGATTTTGATGAGGATAAAAAATATGAAATAAATAATCAAGAACAAGAAGACAACGACTCAGAAGAAAGTGAAGATTCGAGTAATGAAGAAGAAGAAGAAGAAGATGATGGGGAAGAAGAACAAGAGGATCAACAACCACACCAAGAAAATGAACAAAACCAAAGAGTAAATGTACGTCAAGAAAATCAGAGAGTTGAAGAAGAACAAGGAAGACCAAGAAGAGAGAGAAAAAAGCATGCCTGGCACAAGGATTATTATATGGGCTCTGAAGATGAAGAAAACAAAGCTCTACTAACGTATGAAGACTGCATGGAAAGCGCTGAAAAGAAACAGTGGGAAAAGGCCACCCAAGAAGAGAAAGAATGTCTTAGAAAGAATAATACATGGACTATGGTTCCAGAAAAGTATGCCAAAGGCAACAAAATAATAACTAGCCGATGGGTATTTAAACTAAAAGAAGATGGAATATATCGTGCTAGAATTGTAGCTAAGGGATGTCAGCAAAAAAAGAATTCTCTAGACTTTAGTGGCACATATTCATCAGTTGTGAGAATTCAGTCCCTCAGAGTTCTACTCGGTATAGCAGCTATAGGAAAGTATGTGATCCTGTATGGAGATCTCAAAGAAGAAATATTCATGATACCACCACATGGTTTTAATCATCCAGGCATGGTGTGTGCACTCAACAAAGCACTTTATGTACTGAGACAAGCGCCCCGTCAGTGGTACAGAAAACTAAGTGATTTCCTAAAGATTGAACATCTGGAACAAACAAAGTCTGACAGATGTGTCTTTACTAACAAGAAGACCCTATTCATTGCCCTTCATGTGGACGACGGATTGATTATGGGCCAAACAGAAGAAGAAGAAGAAGAAGAAGAAGAAGAAATGGGAAAAACAACTGAAAAGACTGAAGGAAACTTTTGAAACTTTTGTGTGTGACCGTCCAAAACAATATGTAGGCATGAACATAGAGATTCAGCAAGATGGAATCTCACTGTCTCAGAAGAACTACTCTGAACAGATAATAGAAGGCTGCAAGATAGGAAAATCCAAACCCAAGTCAACACCAATAGTGAAGAAAAAGACATCTGCTTTAAAAGAAGAGTTTGCTTATAGAGAGGCCGTTGGCAGCTTACTGTATCTGTCTACCAAGACTAGACCTGACATCAGTTTTGCTGTCAATCATGCAAGTAGGCATACCACTGATCCTTCTCAAGACGATGTCATAAAAAGAACAATAAGATACTTAAAAGGCACTGCCACAAAAGGGATTAAGTATGTTGCAAAAGAAGCAGATCTACTGAAAATGGATCCAACTCTGACCTGGGAGAAAATCAAGATAGAAAGAGCACAACAGGATTTGTAATAAAATATGCAAATGGACATATCGCCTGGTGCTCCAAGAAACAGACTACAGTGGCACTATCATCGGCTGAAGCTGAGTATGTGGCTGCAGCAAAATGTGTAGCACAGCTGAAGCACATCACCACATTTGTTCATGAACTGCTCAGCAGAAAGCCAACAGTGACTCTGTTCATGGACAATATGAGTGCCATAAATATGATAAAGTCTGGGCAGCCTACTCTAAACAGCAATCACATTGACATAAAATATCATTTTGTCAGTGATGAGTTGAGCAAAGGATGGTTCAAGATAAAGCATGTCTACACAGAAAATCAACAAGCAGATATCTTTACCAAGGCCCTCAACAGGGTGAAATATCAACAATTCCGAGATCAGTTTGTCATGTAAAGCAAGAAACATCAAGACTGCTGCTTTGTATATTACTTCATTGACTTTATTTACCATTATTTTGTGCCAAATATGTATGTTTATCAAAATCTCCTTTTTACAGGGGGTATGTTGAGGTTGGCTAAACATGTCATTTTGTTATCTTTGGAAGTTGGCAACCCGCTGCTCTTTTGTTTTAAAATAAAATAGTCTACACTGCGGTAAAGTCGTTACGTGAAAAATAAGTGTAAGTTATGTCTGTTTTATTTATTCAATCGAACAATACAATCTAATAGAATCTAATAGAAGTTATCTAAAAATATAAAAGAAAAGATTACTTCAACAGGTTCAGCCGTGTGACACTGTGAGGGCCATGGTTACCAGTGGCCACTTTTGACAACTCTGCAGCAGACCATGCGGAATGCTCTGGGCTTGGTCGGAAACCTTTTATCCAACCACTTCAGGATGGATTTCTTTTATTCTTCCTCATTCCTTGGAAAGCTCACTGAAGGAACTTATTATAAGTTATTGGTGGAAGATGGAATCCCCGTTCCTACCCTTCTCGATAATATTAGGATGACGGTGTCACGCCTCAACTGTTCTTTTACTATCCTCCGGATCAAAAATGTCGAACTGGAGAAGAAGTTGGTAAATCTGTAAATTGCCAGTCAAGTTGTTGGGCAAGTGCAAAGTCCATCACTCCATTTCTCTCGCATGCTCTGAGCATCCTCCGTCTTCCAACATTGTTCAGTTACCCAATTAAGTTGCCTTGTTACAGTATCAACCATTAAAAAAAAAAAATACAAATTCAGGAATATTAATTGAGACTTAGACCTACAGGGTTATCCATATATCGTGCCTCTACAGCCTAGGCGGACTTCTACTCGGCAGATGCAAACTGCATTGCGAGATCTTGAATAAATAAGTTATCGCCGCAGACCGCTCCCTTCGCCCCGCACAACATTGTTCTGGCAGACAAGAAGGGATATCTTATCGGCCAAGCAGACCGCTTGAGCTGTGGAGACACGATACATGGATGACCCCGTACTTTTGCCCAAGCCCTGTATAATGAAGTACCCTTCGTCTCATCCCTCCAGCTGCCGAGTAATCCATTTCATCAGATACAGTTCTCGTCTTTGGTTTGATTATACCGCAGTGGTTTGATTATATCGCAGTCCTGTATCTAAACAACGACTGTGAAGGTCGCTGATTTATTACAGTAAAGCCATCATTACTTCCGACTTGACGTTTCAGCACTAGGCTAGAGTTTCGTTCGCTAAATCGCGACATCGCGAACGAAACTCAATTTGTCGTGATAAATTGATTTGAATGGCTGCCTGTGATTGTCTAGTTAAAGTGGTTTTCCTTGTGACCGCTAGATAACTCTAGAGTAACACTGAAACGTCAAGTCGGAAGTAATGATGACTTTACTTTAACTCAGTGTGACACGTGGCTATTACAACTCAGTTCTGCCCTGTCTGGCTGTAGGGCCGGAAGCACTGACTGCTCCTCGGCCTAATATGGTCACGTGTGGGTCCCTGGTGGACAAGGAAACGTGCACAGCGTCATATAATCTAGCTGCCACTACACCCGTCCATCGCATTTGCTTCTCAGTTCCTTTTTCATTCGATAATAATTTTTTCATGCACTAGCACCGTGGTGGTAAGCACAGTTAACAATTTTCTTTCTTCAGTATTCATTTGTTCTGAGTAAATCTGTTGTACTTGTTAATTCATTTTAGGTGCTTGGGACATCTTGGCCGTCAGCCCTGTGTAGTTGCGTCTGTTGAATTTGTCTGATAACCTGTATTTACGTGACGACTAGTAGTGTATGTAACTGTATTAGGGACAGGGATGAGGTAGGTTCCCCGGGACTTGGAGTAAGGTACTATCTCAGCATTTTCCAGGATGGAGCGAGGAAGAACCTGGCGAAATCCAAACTCAGGATAACTGCTGTCAGTGCCGGGATTAGATCTCCGGACTAGCTGCAGCTGCCGTCGCGGCCGAGGTGCACAATGTAATGAGTACGGCTACGCCATGGCGCCGCGGGGAGTTAGTGTAGTCACCGTTGTTCTCTACTTGCAACCGCGATCATCACTCCAAGCGGTGTGGACAAGAAGCTGTAATTTAACATTTTCGAGATAAACGAACAGCAAAGCAGGCGCGTTTCGCAGCACTCATTTCTTAAATGTGTTGTGTAGTATTACCCGTTTTAGATAAGAGTTCCGCCGACCAAGATGAAAACTATTCTTTATTTACTTGTCACACTGTCAGCTTGCACTGTGACAGGAACAGTCGCGCGGGTAGGATGTGACTTAGCTTCAGTAGCCACAGTCATCGTTCTCCTTTCCATGGTGACATGTCCTTCTGTTAGGCTTAGTGTTGGACTTAAATAGACATTGTACTCTGTCAACGCTGTGTAACTCTCCTCGTCCCGCAAGGCTCCAGCTACTTCGATCAACGAACGGTAGTTCAGCCGAGTTCAGCGGCACTCGTTTCTTAAATAAGTAATACCTGTAATAGGAACCAGCCTAGGGAGGGAAGGCGATCGTTATCGCGGTATTCGCGTGAAGTAGAAGTTTGACACCACGGAAAACACTTCCAGCATTACTGATATTGGAGTCGAATCCAACCTATTCTCGGTTATCTTCACTTCCAACCATCTGACCGGAATAAAAATGTCTTAATGCACATTCACTCTTTCACGGCGAACATACGTTTATAACTAAAGGTAACATCGCCGTGACTCTAGCCTACATAACTTTAGTATGTAATCAACGTTCTATCGTCCGGCTCCATGGCTAAATGGTTAGCGCGCTAGGCTTTAGCCCGAAATGCCCCGGGTTCGATTCCCGGCCGAGCCATCAGGGATTTTAATCTCCTGGGGTTAATTCCCGTGGCTCGGGGACTGTTTGTATGTGACGTCTTCATCATCACTTCATCCTCATTACGACGCGCAGGTAGCCCACGGGCGTAAACTAGAAAAACCTGCACTCGGCCTCTCCGGAGGCCACACGATCATCGTCATCGTTCTATCGACACAAATGTACACAACTGTATACATTTTCACCAGTGACCCAAATCCTTCCGACATATTGTTTTCAAGAAGTTCTTTTAGGCGCTAGAGACGATATGGGGTTCGATTCCCGGCTCTGCCAAGAAATAATATTCTAGTCTGAGGGTTGGAGCGGAGTACACTCAGTCTCGTGAGGCAAAACTGAGAAGAGGTGAATCCGCTTCTCTCCTCAGTCATCCTGGAAGTGGCTTTCCGTAGTTTCTCACTTCTACTCGAGGCAAATGCCGGGATGGTTCCTAACTTCAGGCCACGGTCGCCTCCTTCTCAATCGTAGCCTCAATTCCTACAAGCACTGCTCCGGACGCGGCAAAACAACCTGAGACTTTTCAACTAACAGCATAATACAGGTTTTTATACCTATTATACACCCACTCAAGTACACAGAGCTGAATGACGCCGAACTGGCGCGTGGCTGGCTCAGCGGTAACGTTCTCGCCTGCTGTTCCCAAGGTTGTAGGATCGAATCTTGGCGCAGTCAGTTAAGATTTGAGGGTATGCAAAATTCCGGCATCCCAGCGTCTCTAAAAGCCGCAGTAGTCAAAAGGGACGTAAAACCAATAATATTTTTATTATGAATGACGACGATGCCCAAGCCCCTAAATGATTTTATTTAAATCGCTTATCCTCCCAGCTCGGCTTCACCGGACTCGGGGGATCATTCCTCTACCGTCGCAAGGACGGTGTCTGGGAGCTGTTCACACTTAGTGATGGGCCGATCGCCCAGACGACCACTGGCTTGTGTCTAATTTAGGAAGGGTCAGGGAAGGTATTTTGGAAGGAAGTCGGCCGTGGACCAGGCATTTGCCTGGCGGTGAAAATGGAAAACCACGAAAACCATCTTCATGACAGCCGAGTGGGATTCGAACCCCACACTCTCCCGATGCCAGTAAGGGGCCGAAGTAGCGCGGTAGCCCTTCGGTCGCTGTGGCGGTCCGCTAAATGATACGGAAAAGTACACTACTATACTTTATAGAGTTTGTGTTGACCGACTGAAAAGCTTTCTATAATAGAACTAGGGAACACTGAAAACTGGCTTCTAATACTAAACTACTATACTGTAGTAACTTGAACGAGATTTATGTACAGTGATAGTGGACCACTGACACACATTTAGTCCCTGCAACCTACAAGGTCTATGTCGATGATTAGTCATATATTCCAGTTCAGCTCGTGGTTTGCTAGAGGCCAGCGTTTGCGAAAGCAGACCAGATTGCTGGTCAGATTCAGTTGTAAGACTGTAAGATTGTTTGAGACTGTGAGCCTTTGTACTGATCGATAGAGATCTCATGCTTACGTGCTCTTTCGACACTTGATCGTCGGCCTTGGATTATCTCATAAAAATATTTTAATTATAGCAGAACTCGAAGCAGAGTCATAAGAGCGTTTTTACTGTGTCTTTACTGTACATTTTCAAAAGAATCTTTTCTGCATCATTGTACTCGGAGAATTACCTTAATATCCACTCTTTATCTAGCTTCGACACAAAGAGCATTTCTAAAGATGGGTTTTATTTGTCTTATCATTATTGCTATTTAACGCTGCGTTATTGTATTATTAGTCTATTGCCATTACATTCTAGCATTGATTAGATTATATAATTGTGCTGAAGGATGTATTTTAGGCTAAGAATGTGCTTCTGGACTTGAAAGGTTCATCATTCCGCCATTCATGTGGAACGATTTTGAGGATAATCCACTATTACAATAAGATAAGGATAGCCGTCGTCTGTTGTCTAGTCAAGGATTTCGAACTGGATAAGTTGTTGTTGATTCTTTAGGGGCTTTGCGTCATCCAACATTAAGGAAAGTAAGATAGAATCTCATCCAGTCGTGATTGATCCTTATTGGACGCTGAAATAACACGAGTTGTTATTAATACACAAATGTAACACTACGTTATTTGTCTATGTAGTATTGCAGCCGTGTAGCTTTGTAGTAATGACAGTATGCAGAAACATGTGTATTTATTTTTATTAAATGTATAGAGACATGGCATTTTATATCATTCTTATGACAAATACACACACAATTTACTACACACTTTCTACCATCCACTTACGCCATTTGCAACTGACGAAGTTTCCATACACACACAATCATCGCTATCGCAAACACTCACTTCAGAAACATCTACTCCTAAAAGCTATAGACGATATTAAAAACATGAAGTCAAAATTATTATTACAAATAATGAAAACCCTTAATTAAACAATTATGAATATTTTATGTAAAATATCTACACAAGTCTCGTTCCAAAAACATTTACTCTCATAACGATATTTCTCAGATAGCAAGATTATTAAAACTATCTCTGGTTTAAAGTTTCCCTTCTATTCTTTAATATTTACAATGCTATACCATCAAAGTCAAAATTGGTTAGTAGTCATCTCCGGTTCGATATGACCGATCAAGAAAGATGAGTTCATATTAGTATTACAATTCCAGGTTTAATATAGATTAATAATAGTTTAGTGGTGAAGGATTATATAACGTTTCCCACCGTCGTTCCGTCTACTCCCGACATCTATGTCGTAGATCTAATCACACTTAAGAGTTAACCATAACTCTACTAATACACAACAATGCTTTAGCTACTTCTCACAGCAGTACTTCAGTATATTAATACGGCAATACCCTTGTATTTCACAATCATGCATGAATCTCTCGTATATATCCAATACACAACTTTAATTGTTCCCAACAATTGTTCAATAGTACTTGCATTACTTCCTCCTAGCATTTATTTTATCGTTGTTCCAATCCACTGCTTGTTAACAGCAATATCTGTTCTAATGACACACTTATCGTTCTCAAAACGATTTTAATGAAAGATCTTAGAGGTTTACTAAACGTTGTTACTCTGATGAATTATCTTTCAAGAAGATATGTCTCAATTAATTTACATTTGAGGAAGGGCATAGCCTTCCTTCAACTCAATATAGGTTTGTCAACGACCGAATGTATCTTCATTCTACACAAGGAATGTTCATAAGTACTTGACTTCACGTCGTAATCATAACGAATATAACTTGCTAGATCGACGGATTGTTATAGTAATGGGTGATATTTCACAGTATATCACGCGTAGATCTCTTCTCCTAATTAAAATTCTTCATACTATAACAATGCCCAATTCATTTTACTCAAAAATAAATTTACTAAAAAAAAATACCAAAGACAAACGGTCTGAAATCTTGAATTGAAAATCGAAAATCGTCGAATAATAACTTCATAAAGTTTTTCCAAGTAGAAAATAAATTCTCAAACAAATTGACTTCAGTTCAGAAACTGAATCCTTAAAGTTTTAAGGTATAGATGACTAAAGACCATCATCCTATACGATCTTGTAGAATAAACTTGAAAAACATCGAAATGAAAATACATGAATTAAATATGGGGAATTGTTGTTCACAAATGCTGTCATAATACTCAAACTAAATAATGAAAAACATTTTACCTTTGTAGACAATTGAAGTTCATATCAGTTATTCAAAAATAACTAGCCGTTTCATCTCCCAGGTATGAATTGTTGAAACCAAATCCGTTCCACGCCAGTGGACGCACAGCGACCTCGGGGATAGAAAGATTTCCTCCCCGGCAAACACTCGTCTCCTCAGGACATCGAGCCTCGTTCTTCGAACATGGACTCCCTCTTGAACAATCACCGGTCCTGGCATCTTCTATCTTCTGTCTTCCCGTTGATGACTCTTCATTTGCCGACATCTCTCGAAAGTTCTCCATCATTATCGAGCAATATATACAATAGTATCATCGTTACATGTAAATTTGTAAGTTGTACATCGAATCACTATCGTAGATGTTAATGTTCATTTGGTTGGTCAATGAAAGATTATATTTGCTCATAGTCGAGAATTAATGTACATTCAATGTAGGCTACTGGATGGAAGTGTACATAGCCTAATGCTTCATGTTGTCTCGGCATTGTAAACATCCTAGATGCTATACATATTTTCGTTCTTAATTAACGTTGTTCCATGTTATCATTCACAACTCTGTATCGGCATATCCCAATCGCGTAATAGTCTTAGTCCATCATCTCACTCATAATCAAAGTGTTATAAAACAATTCCTCTTGATAAATGTTTGTAGCCATCATAATGTTCAAATAATACAAACTCTCGATGTTCATATAGAATCACAGTGTTACTCACTTATTTCCGTAACGTGGACTTGACTATGCTGTATTCTCGCCGCATTCAAAAGTGTGTCTTCTTGCTGAGATACGCAACATTCTCTGTCAGATATAAATCGTCCTAAAACTGTCTAATTATTCAATTTATTAACTTCAAATCTTCATAATCCGTTGCTATGTATCTAAATGTATATCTTGGATACAATTTACTTCCTCTAAACTCGAACACTTGTTCGCTGTAGACTATTATTGCCTTCGCTCAACTTCACCTAGATTGGTTAGCGAGGCTCCTACTATAAGCTAGCCGTGATCGGCGCTGTCTCTCGAGTCGGGTCTGTCCGCACTCGGCTGAACTTTGCGGGAATGAACTGTCACGGGTAACACGTCTTGTATCTTCGAAGTCTGCCAGAATAAGAACGCTTCTTCAAGTCGACCCCGCTCCAACTCTCCTTAATGCCGACGCCATTGTTGGTCCCGCCCAGTTAATGGCGCGCACTTGTAATAAAGCTTATTACAGTGAATTTCTTCCTTTTGCGCCATTTAAAGTATTACTAATGAAAATCCACAGCCTGCTTCCAGTCTCCGAGCGGGTCAGGAATGTAATGAATGAAGCTCCATCTAGCGGCGAGGATATGAACTGTGCCGGCTGCCGAGGCCTGACGCACTCCTCTGGGGCAGTGATTAAATGAATGACAAATGAAATGATAGTGGAGTGTGTTGCTGGAATGAAATGTTGACAGGGAAAACCGGAGTACCCGGAGAAAAACCTGTCTGCCTCCGTTTTGTCCAGCACAGATCTCACATGGAGTGGCCGGGATTTGTATCACGGACCCAGCGGTGAGAGGCCGGCGTACTGCCGCCTAAGCCACGGAGGCTTCATTTAAAGTATTACTAATATCTTCTCTTAATTTCCTTGATAATGTCAATGGAATAAAATTGTTACATGGGGCTTATATGGAATAGTTAATCACATTAACTAGGTAAAATTCATATCTGCTTCCATAAACCCTCCTCTCATTGACTGTGGGCATATATCCAATGATATATTTTATAACAATTAATTGGTAATATTTCGCGGTATTACCTTGTTGCTAGGCACTTTTCAATGTTCTAGTATTTTCTGGAGCGTCTCTGATCATGTGACTGGTTTCTCCCACTGCCTGCGTTCGCTAACAAAGCTCGCCTGAGCCAATTTCCAGGATTTATATTTCAATGTTAAACTGTATCATGGGGCTCGAAAAATATCATTTTCATCATGTAGCATTCAAATTTCGGGTGCAGTACCTAACGTAAGGTCGCAGCCGCTTCTCAGCTCAGATTACAAGTGTCGATTCCACCCTAATACAGGTTATCAGACGCATTCACAAACACGAGACTGATGACCACGATGTCTCTAGCCCATAAATGAAATAGGTCTAGAAACAGGTGAACTCAAACCATTCAACTGAATTAGATGAGTAAAGGTGTGTTTTATTGAATGATCCATTCCTTATATAGAAATGTCTCTTGCGATGGATATTGCCGCATTCATACTGGTGGTAGTCCACTTCGTGGGGTAGTGACTAGCATTATTGGCTGTTACCACGGAGTCTCTACAAAAAAAAAAAAAAAAAAAACTACTGATCTTAGGGCTGGAACGTGCTACTCAGCCTCGTGAGGAAGAACGAAGAGTAGGTGAATTCGATTTCCACCTCAGCCATCCTAGAAGTAGTTTTCCTTGGTTTCTCCACTTCTACTCCAGGTGAATGCCAGGATGGTACCTGAATTAAGACTAAGGCCGCCTACCCAAATCCTAACCACAATTACTATATACAGGTTATTAGACAGATTCAATACGCAGCAAAGTATGCGTTATAACGATGTCACAAAACGCCTTAATGAATCAACAGCAGCATACCGGTTATTATTATTAGCGTATGACAAGGAAATCATATGCATAATATATACAATATATACACAATAACAAAAAAAACATTGATTCACGTCAGGCATTACAGTTATCCATTATAGCTGAAGGTCCAACTTTTGAACCCACTGCAGTGCCTCCGCTGTTGGTGATACAAAGTCTTCCAATCTACCTGGATAAGCCCGTAGTTGACACTCGCTTAAAATGTGGGGAATGGTCTGGCGCGGGGCTCCACAATCACATTCTGGAGAAGGTACAAAGTTCCACTTATAGAGGGAATCCCTGCACCTTTCATGACCTGTCCTGAACCTGTTCATTCTGGACCAAGTTGCACGCGGTAGTTGGAATCCGTTAGCAATTTTCTCACCTCTGAAGATGTTATGTAGGGGCAAGTCAGTGGAGTTATTCCAGCGGCCTTTCTATTCCTCCAAAGCATCGAAGTTGGTGGATGTCTTCAGAGCTGCATCACAAAGAGGTGGATGTCGTGATTTCAATCTTTGGTGACTAAGAGCTGGTATGTCGCCTAGAACAGGTAGCAGAGGATTCTTGCAGATCTTGTTGTACTCTCGAACAAGAGCACTGGATCTTCGTAAGTCAGGTGGCATTATACCAGACAATAGTGGGAGCCAGTGGACTGGAGTTGGTCTGATGGTGCCAGATATAAGACGCATGCTGGTATTCAATTGTGGGTCAATATACTTCGTATACGGGCTATTAAGCCACACTGGATCACAATAGTCGGCAGTAGAGAAAACCAGTGCTAAGGCTGAAGAGCGCAGGATGTTCGCAGCAGATCCTCAAGTAGTACCAGTTAGCTTCTGAATAATATTGTTTCGGGTTTTCAGTTTCTTCGACAAGTTCAAAAGATGTTGCTTGAAGGATAAAGTCCGATCCAAGGTAACACCAAGATATTTCGGAAACCTATTGTGATTAAGTACTCTATTGGAAGAGGTAATATTTAGTTTGAAGTTAGCAAGCTGGTTGCTCAAATGGAAGCAAGAGACCTCCGTCTTGGCTGCACTGGGTCTGAGTCTCCAGTTCCTGAAATATTCTGTCAGGATGGATAAGTCCTTGATCAAAATGTCTTCAGTTTTCTCAATGATCTTGTGTTGTGTGGCCAGGGTCAAGTCATCAGTATAGCAGAACTTTCTGGATATTGTTTCTGGAAGATCAGAGATGTATAGATTAAACAGTAGTGGCGACAAAACTGATCCCTGGGGCAAACCATTATGCAGTTTTCTCACTGAGCTTTCCTTTTCACCTAAACAGACCTGAAATTTTCTGTCACTGAGCATGTTGTTGATAAGCTGTGCAATTGTTCTGCAGGGTATAGCTCTGAGTAATTTATAAATCAATCCTTCCTTCCATACGGTGATAGTGGAAATTGAAACTTCTTACGGTAAAGTCTCGTTGCGGTTATTTAATGTGCCTTGTCACATCCCAAGCGAAAGTTAAGTTCCATTGGCTGGTGGTAATTGGCGAGTACCGTGCCACTTTATGTGAAATGCCCTCACAATCTGCATCACGTAAGATGATCGCCCCAGATCCGGAAATGAAGTTGGGCAGCGAAAGTGAAAGCTCGAACGAGCTGGTATCCAGTCTGTTGTTATAATATGCTGAATACTTTTCCATTAATTATGTGGCGTGAAAGTATTCTGGCAGGAAAACTCATGCTTGCTTCAAAGCTCGTAACAAGTTCAGTATCCTGGAGCGATGTTACAACTTAGGGAACGTACCCATATTACGTGACCTATTTTTTAAGATTTTTCGACCCCTACCTCCCCTCGGTGACCACTCGGAGTATATGCAACACCCCCCCCCCCCCCCTCGCCCCTTAAAGTTTTTACGTAGTATTGATAAGTATAATTTTAATCATTTCGCAGTCAAAAAGTGAAACAAATGAAAATAATTTGACTCATATTCGTCTTTATTAATACGGCGTTTATTGCATAAGACTGCATGCATGCTTATAATTACTAGTAAATTAAATATTATGAAGAAAAACTTATGTAAAACATATTGCTACCGTAACTTAATTTACGAAAACAACCATGGTTTTCTGTTTAATATAGATTAATATCCGGATCACATGTCTTCAATGAATACGTTCCCAGCAACAATCCACTCGGATACATCATTGATCACGGGGGCAGTAGTATCAGGAGTTTCTTCAAACTTGGTCATGTCCTCTTCAGCGACGGCCTCGACATCCAACCACTCCACGCTTTCTCCCATAACACACAAAACCTCACGTGGCCTCCTGGAGAGAACCCGCAGAGGCCGCACATTAGTGTACAGCATGATGAACTCGCGTCGACTTGCTTGGCAACTTCACTGAACTACAAACTGCCTGACAAACAGTATCTGTTTTCGATCAGCTGACGTCTCGACATATGTAGCTTGCCACGGTGGGTGAGTGGATAGCGTGTCGGTCTACTAACCCCAAGATTGCAGGTTCGCCCCTGACCGTGGTAAGTGATTTTTGAAAGGCGGCAAAAATACGATACGCATGTCATACGATGTTGGCATGTCAAAGAACCCATTTGAATTCAGTAGGCCGAGTTCATAATGGCAAAATTAATCTCGGGAGTTTCCGCCAGCACAAAGTTCCTCATTTCTCTACTAGAAAGCGCTATTGTGTTCAAGGAGATTAGATATCTAACATCTAACTTCCTTGACTTCCATAGTCAAGGAACTACGAAATTCGACATGCAGGCTACCCTCGGGGTGTCAAATAGCAAAGCTTGCACCAGGCACCCGAGGCCATACGATATTATTATTATCGACATATGTGCGTCAGCGCCACCAACTGTGAGTTTAAGAAGCACTTAACACTGCGCGCCATATTCAATGATAGGTCGAAAAAGCGCGAAATTTCTCTCGGCGAAATCGACTACGTAACAAAAATCTAAGTCCCCCCCCCGCTCCTGTGACTGAGCGTAGTATTTTGAAGACCTCCCTCCTCCTCTCTCCCCCCCCCCCCCCCCCACCTCTTAAACGGGCCACGTTGTATGGGTACGTTCCCTTACCACTTATGGAGTCTGCAGAAGATTACTTTCTTCGCTTTTTTACTTTTTACAAATGCTATCTGCCAGGAATAGTTTTCGCGATTGGAATGTTAAAATCAGTACTTGCATTTATGAGTGAAAAAGAAAAAGTGACTTACCGCAGTGACGTTCAGTATGTGATACACGCACGCCTGGCGGTATCTTAGGGGCACTTGAACAATATCAAAGCCGGATGTCGGGTTGGTGGAAGCAAGGGGCAGTGCGTCGTTAAGGGCAGAAAGGGTCCCACCCACCCAGGGCTGTTAGGCCGTATTGCACAAAATTTGTTTAATTAATGTCTCTAAAATTTACTTTTAATTGCAGATATTCTACTTATAATAAGTGTTTTTCCCTTCTCGAATCTCTAAAAAATATCAGTATACATAACTTATTCCTAACTTATGTTTCTGACAGTCTCGTGCGGCGTATTGTAATAGGGAGGGCCGCTCTACAGAACCTTCCATGTAAAGTATATGGAGTGAAGGGCCGGGTGAGAAAACAGTGGACATAGTTATGTCTTGCAAGCGAATTCTTCTATGCTATGAAAGGGTTTTCTTTTCTCTTCAAGGGTCTGGCGAATTGGCCCATCTCTCCATTTCACTTCCTGCTTCTGTCTCTGTTTGAAGGTCAAACCGGATTACGGGAGATGGGTCAACCCCAGGCCCTTCAAGAGGTACTTGGGCACTGTTGACAGCTTGCTGAAATTGAGATTCTACACAAAATTATATTTATATAATTTTCAGTTGTCTGGTGTTCCAAGTACATTACAAGTGTGTTAGGAGTTCTTTGAATGAAGTTATTTTCTTTAAATTATTGTGTTACTTTTGTGATACAGTAATGGCAATGCCCTGAATGGTACTACTCAGCATCACTCATTGTTTTATAGTTTCCATATAATCACACTCATGCGAATGACTGTACATTACTTCATTTTAATGAGCTACTCATAATTATTGGTTGGCACCTACGTACTTATTTATGCATTAAACTTCAGACAACCTTATTTATTACCTGAAGCACTACGACATTCAAATATTGGCAGCGTGTATTTTGAGTTTTTTTTTTTTTTTAGACTGCAACATTAGGTTTTTACATTTTATAACTCCATTTTTACAAGCTACTCATAATTATACAGGGGGCGTGGTGGCGCAGTTGTCAAGCTGTTGGCCTCTCACCAAGGTGGACCGGGTTTGATTCCCGGTCAATGCATGTGAGATTTTCGAAGTGAAATGGCATGTCCTGTGGTTCGGATTCCACATAAAAAGGATGTCCCGTGGCTCATGATTGCATGATCAACGGTTACGTAAAACTAAAAGCTTCCTTCTTCCTTTTCATAACTATACAAAATAAATATTGTCATTCCTTGTAAGGATATCCATTTCTATTAATTATTTTTGAGGTTTAGTCATTAGCAAATTATTGTTCTTTGCAATCAGTAATTTAAAGTTTTGACACAACGATATCTTAATTAATAATCTTAATTGAACTTTTAGTTGAAGAAGCTTTCATTGTCAAGCTGAAACATGTACAACAATTAAATAGATGTTTATTAACTTGTATTTATTGGCGTAGTATTATTATTAATTATGAAACCGCAATAATACCAACTGGTCCACCCTGAAATTTTAGTCAGGAGCCGCCCCTGATCACAGGGTAGTTGGTTTTTATGGTGTGGAAAACATTCTCGATCTCTCCCCTTTATCTGGTACGTGTACTTCTCGAGATTTAGTTAGGGGCCGATAACCTCGATGTTAGGCCCCTTAAAACAACAATTATCATCATCATCGAGATTTAGTGGTTAGCGTTGTTGTCTACCACCCTGGAGGCCGGGGTTCGATTCCCGACTCTGTCAAGAAATATAAATCTGGTTTGTTGTTCTCTAATGGTACGTATCGTTGATATGAAAGCCACCTGAGTGGATACTATTTCGAATACTTACACTAGGCCAGTGGGGTACACAAGTTAACTTTTCCTGGGTACATTGTTTGACTGACTCTTTCGAGCCTACCGGAGTACTTCTTTGAAGACTTACGGACGCAATATTGTACATTCCATTCCTGTTGTGTGGTCAATTTGTCTCCCTACTCCAATAAATCCAAATGAAAAATTGCTGTCCAAGATACGTTTTATAGTGAGATATTAATGTACCAGAAATAAGCTCAGCTACGCCAATAATATCAATAATAATTTTGCAACTTATTTAGTTTTGAAACAATAAAACAGTATGTTACTTTAAAAATCCAGCAATTCTTCTAGGTCTTTCCCGTGTCTTTTGTGGGATTTCTCCTAGTTGCCCAAGTCGGGCTCATCAGCGGGCTCTTGGTGACTCTGCCAGGACCGCCGCTGGAATAGTGGACCATACAATACGTTCCTTATGTGTGAAGCGCATCGCCCTTCTTAGCTGCGGGAACTGAGAGCTCCCATAACATGGCGTTAGTAAGGGCATCCGGCCGTAAAAATCATTGTTATGTGACTCATCTCACCTTCATATTTCATTGAAATATACCGTGTAAAAAGTCTGTTAATCTTACAAACTATTATTTGCCGCCGTCTTCTTCGCCAAAGACAATACCTCATTTCAACTCTTCCAAGCACTCAGCTGTGCATGTCACGGTGAGCAATCAAGCGTTGGCGTGCACGTTAGACAGTCTTGCTGTAAACGATGTGGTTTGAGCTCGGTCTGTATATCTTTTAGCCAAGAAGCGCGCAACTCTTATCCGAGATTTGTTGGACAAAATAGCATCTGCTATTGTAATATGTACTGTATATTTTCTTTCTTCACATTACTACTTTGTGCGTTAGTCAAAATGATTTGAATTGTAGTCCTGAGTATCATCAAACAAGTTACATATACGGACATGGTACTGTAATAATTGATTTTTTGATTTAAGAGACTTATAATCATGCTACTGACTTGATTTAAAGATATTCAGAATATGCCTCCTCGGAACTTACTACGGATGGGTTAAGTACGGCGAACTTCGGGGCCCAGAATTTAATCCATCGGTATTTTACTTGTGCCACTCTCCTGTCTAGCCTACCTTTGTCGATTCGTGTTCTCTTCCATCCCCGACTAATACAGTATTCTCTCTCATTTGTCAACTCCTTTCTATTTTTTTTCAATGAGCTCATTCTTCGGAGAAGTGGATTTTTTCCATATTCGGTGATGGGATTGATGACGAAGAAGTCATGCCCCATTCTTCGTGGACTTAGTATACCTTTGGATTGTAGGGGGATATATAATGGCCAACAGTATTGTGTTATCTACTTTACAGTAAAATGACCCTGTAACATTTTCAGGAGTCTTGCCTACTGCCCGTAACACGAATTTGTTTTCATGATTAAAAATTAGTTGTACAGTATAACATATCGTGAAGCAACAGATACTCATCCATTTTATATGCTTTTTTTGTTGTTGCGTGTAGCCTCCTGAGAGGCCGAGTGCAGGTCTTTCTATTCGACGCCCGTGGGCGACCTGCGCGTCGGGATGAGAGATGGAATGGATGAAGATGAATGAAACTGGGCAAAGATGTGGAAGGATGCGGCCGTGGCCTGTCAGAAGGTACTGTCCCAGCATTTGCCTGGTGTTGAAAATGGGAAACCACGGAAAACCATTTCAAGGACAGCCGACGGTGGGGCTCGAACCCACGCGTCTACCGAGTCGGCAGAGAGCTTGGCCCCTTGACCTAACGCTGCGCTTTAGCCCGCGTAGCCACTGCTGTCGGTATTTTATATGCTGTAGTGTATTCAATCAATAACAAATATTAGTGCATTTACAAAACGTTGTATCAGGTACTATTTACCCTTGCGGCAAATGGCTCGGTGTATGCAAAGAGAATAATATATTAAAATGAAATTAATAAATCCACTTCTGCTAGATGCTTTCGTACAATGTCAACGTTTGATCTTGTTAGGCCATTAGCAGTATTATGCAAGAAGAAAGAATAAGGGTAGGGTCATGAAATGTGGGAAAATGGAGGATACGCTCACCTCCAAATCATCCAGCAGCGATGGGATCGGCAGATAAGAGCTGACCGATGAAGCTCAGATGGGAGAATCAAAAAAAAGTTTTGCTGTTTTGAGTCTTCAGTCTGTTGACTGGTCTGATGCAGCCTTCCATACCTCCCTTTCTGACTTTCTAATACATAAATCTAGATTTGATGTCAACAGATTTATTTTTTGTAGAAATGCTTTTCTTACCTGAACCAACCTACCTTTTATATCCTCATTGCTTCGCCCATCATTGGTTGTTTTGTTCCCTAAATAGCAGAAGTCTCCTACTTCATTTATCTTTTCACCTGCCAATTTGACGTCAATAAGGGTTTCTCATTTCTATCGGCTGCATTCCATTATTTTTGTTTTACATTTATTAATTTTCATCTTGAATTCCTTCCTCAAGACGGAGTCTATAACAATTAAAAACTCATTCAAATCCGTTGGTGAGTCGGCTAAGATGATGTCATCAGAAAATTTCAGTGTTGAAATATTTCTCATTGAATCTTTACTCCTACTTCGAATTTTTCTCTAATTTCTTCATTGTTTGTTCAATGTATAGATTGAAAAGTATGGGTGATAAGTTGCAGCCTTGCCTTACACCCTTCTGAATACCAGCTTCTCTCTCATGTCCTTCGGCTCGAATAACTGCTGTCTGGTTTCGGTATAGATTGTAGCCTACATCACCCTCCTATCCCTGTACTTTATTCTAATGCTTTGCTTTTAAAGATGTCGAACAACTTACTCCAATCAACGTTACCAAAAAGCCTTTTCTAAGTCTGCAAATGCCATAAACGTTCTCTTATCTTTCCTTATTCAACCTTCCAAGGTTAGCCTAAGAGTTAGCACAGCTTTATTTGTTCCTACGATTCGCCTTAAACAAAATTGGTCTTCACCCAACTCGATTTTTTTCCGTCGGCTTGTAAATTATTCTAGTTCGGATCTCTTGACGCATGAGTGATCAAGCTGACCTACTGTAATCTTCACATCTGTTAGCTCCTGCTTTCTTCGATATAGGAAAGCCGACATTCTTCTCAAAATCAGAGGGGATATCATAAGTCCTGCATACCAAGTGAAATAACCTGATCAGACAATCCATCACCTATGCAACGTAACAACACAGTAGCAAGAAAGTATCATGGCACAAAGAAGCGGAAGCAATACCATGCCAGCCTCGGTTCGCGGCCGTGATTGCCAAGTCCCTCAATTTCTGAGTCACCAACTAGGATGGAATAAGATTGTCTTGTCTCTACTTTCCACTAACAAGAACTTGAGAGAGCAGTTACTCTACTTCGGACATGAATGGTTCTAGGCCCTTAATACGTGTGTTTTAGGTCACTTTGTCTGTTATTTATATAGATCTGCACCATTTAACCAAACTGAACCAAAGTTTGTCCCGAGTTTTGTAAAGTTTGGTTCAAATCGGTGAAAAGGTGTAGATTTATATAAATAACCGACACAGACAAACCGACAACAAGCCTCCGTTGGTTTAGGCGGCAGCACGCCGGCCTCTCACCGCTGGGTCCGTGGTTCAAATCCTGGTCACTCCATGTGAGATTTGTGCTGGACAAAACGGAGGCACACAGGTTTTTCTCCCGGTACTCCGGTTTTCCCAGTCACCAATTTAATTCCAGCAACACTCTCACTATCATTTCATTTCATCTGTCATTCATGTAATCATTGCCCCAGGGGAGTGCGATAGGCACAGTTTATATCCTCGCCTCTAGATGGGGGCTTCATTCATTCCATTCCCTGACCCTGTCGGTCGACTGGAAGCAGGCTGTGTTTTTTTTTTTTCCACAGACAAACTAACATTGAGCTTTATATATAAGGTGCGTTGCGGTAAATGGCTGTTTCATAAAATTCCCTGGGCTGGGATGTGAACCAGTTCTGCACGTACAGCTGGACGTCGGTGTCCGACGTGAATCGTTGGCCCCGCAGAGCCCTTTTCGGGGGACCAAATATGGCGTAATCACAGGGAGAGAGGTCTGGACTGCATGGAGGGTGGCCGAGAACCTCCCATTTGAATTTCTGCAGGAGTGCCGCGACTGTGTTGGCCGTATGAGGTCGTGCATTGTCGCGGAGCGACCACGGCGGTTATGACGTTCACTGTCACTCGGCGGTCATGGGTAATGAGTGCATCAACCAGCTGGACGTTGTCATCTGTAATGCAAGGGGGGTGCCCCAGACCGGTCAACATCGGCTAACGACACCTGTCCTTCCCTGAAGCGCTTGTGCCACGCCTTGACCCTTGCAAGGGACATGCAGTGTTCGCCGTACACTTGTGACATTCGGCGATGAATGTCCGTTCCCCCTACTCCTTCCGCTGTCAGAAACCGAACAACACCTCTTTGCTCTTCGGTTGACGCCTCCATGTCACTGTTTGAAATGCGGCTGGCAGCGTTGGACGATTGATGCATGCATGCTGCTGCTCGCTTTGTATCGTCACGTCACGTGACGTGCACGCGTGCCCTCTAGCGACGGGCTGTGACCTTCCACGCTCTGGTCGGAACCACACCTCGTTACACACGTCACGATTAGCCGATGTAGTCACCGGTTTGCGCATTCCAGCCTCCGGCTCGTTACTTTTTGAACGCACCTTATATATAGATAGATAGATAGATAGATAGATTTAAGATCATCTTCAGGACGAAACTCTGGCAACACAGTGTCTTCTGAAACTGCAACAATTAAAACGGAGCGTTAAATTCATAACATTCATTATTATTATTATTATTATTATTATTATTATTATTATTATTATTGTTAGGTTGTTGTTCGAAAATTATACTTACCGTAATCCCAGGAAGAAGGCACGGCTGCTTTCATGGAAGGATTTAACCAACCTTTAGGTTGATGAGAGTGGTGATAACCGGAAGTAATTAATTCACGACATGCAAAATTGTCCATTTCTTGAATTGCGTGGTATCAATTTGACTGCCTCACGAATTAATAATTAGCATGCACAATAGGGGCCTGGATAATTCGCCAAACTTCTTTCTAGCAGGCTTGATGCGATCTCTAATAATTATGTGCTGCTGGGACTCCTCTGACCTCCTGATGCGACAACAAGCCAGCTACTTGGCACTTGGCAGGCACTTGGACACTTGTAATTCTTCTGGCTGGGGCAAGGGTTGAATGCAAACAAGAGAATCTACACTCTCCTACACGTGCTTGGAAAGAAAGAATGAATACGGTTCGTAGGCGAAGTTGCTGCAATAAACATGATTGCTCATGTTCCGTGAAACGACTCGGAATCTGGGCGTTGTAGGCTTTTTTTGAAGGCACTTTGTGTTTGTTGTATTGTTTCCAGATTTTGAGAAATACGTAAGTTCATATATATATATATTTGATTGGGTCTGCACTACTTTTTAAAGAACATTTTCATGAAACGAAATATATACTTATGGGATAGGCTTTTGTCTGTGTGGTGTGGTTGTGTGCCCCCCCCCCCCCCCCACACACACACATACACAAAATAAGAATCGTTCGATCGACTGAACTAAGTGATGATGAAATTTGGACACCTCAACAGTGCCTTTCAAAGTTCCATTATAATCGCCTGCTCAAATAGGCAATGTTAGTTCTTCACGGTACTACATGTTTCGTTACCGTCGTACGTAGTTATGTTTTAGTTTCGAGTTATGTGCGATGAATATCTAGTTGAGTGTAGCCACAGTTTGTTGGCGTAGCATTGGAGGCCCCGGATTCGATTCCTGGCTCCGTCAGCGTTTTTAGAAACTGACGTGAGAGTTGGAAAGGGGTGCACTTGGTCTGTTGAGGACAATTAACTGTCTAATCAGAGAGGCAGAGCCCTGATGAAGAAAGCCAAGTGTGATGGCTGAGGGGACTCGTCGCGCTGACCACTCGTCACCCCACAAGCTGCAGGCCAAATGGCTGAACAGTGGTCGCTTGATATGCCAAGGTCCTTCGTAGGCTGTAGTGCCACGGTGGGAAGTTGCCTCCTCAGACTCATACTGTCACGATCGCTTAATCGTGTTTAGTGTGCGAGAATTCTGAGAGCACGCGAGGGTCTCCGTGTGTAAAGTGTGCATCGTGGGGCTTCCTTATTTTATTGCATAAAATGCGCACAAATGTGCATACAGTAAGATTTATATCCTATGTACATTGTTTGATACAGTTAGATCTAGTCTTTGCTATAGTCGATGATTGATTTAATCCTCTTATGGCATTTAGTTAAGTGTTTTTTTCTTCATAATGTTCGTTGCATGGTACGCACACAAATGCATTGTTTGGTTCGTGAAATTTGTCATGTCTACATATCTTGTGGTGATAGCCGTGCACTGAAAGTCTGGTTAGCACCGACCGCAGTTCTTGGTATGCTTTTGCCCATCTCCTGTCGATCACGGCGTTTGTAGCTTAAAAGTCTTGGGCTATTTCTTTTGTTTTTTGTTTCGTTAGCTCTATTAATTGAGATGCTTGCTTGCTTGCTTGCTTGCTTGCTTGCTTGCTTGGTGTGTGGTAAAAGCAGCTTGAGTTTCCCACCCTGGTTAATAGCAGGCCCATAGTCTCTGCTTGGCGCTTCAGCTCTGTCTGTGAAATATTTGATCCGTAACAGAGGTACAAGTACTAAATCATTGAGGTACATTGTTCATCTCTTCATTGGTACAGTAGCATGTTCATTTTATTCTTGTTCACTTACATGTTGTAGAAACGGAAATAGTCCACACCAGATTTTTTTTAAACCTACGAATCTGTAAAATTGTAATCAAGGCTTCTGGGGTGTTACTCCGAAGTAGAAATGGCTCAGACATATAACGAATAATAATAATAATAATAATAATAATAATAATAATAATAATAATGATAGCCTCTTAACTCCAGCATGTAACCTACAAGAGGTGCCCCCTGTTAAGCCGAGCAACTCAGTGGAAGGTTGGGTAACCAATCCCAGCGGGAAGCTGGATCGGCGAGCAGATCAGTGCTGGGGACTCCAAGGCTCACAACCTTGGTAGTACTTTGGCCGGTGCGGAATATCATCGGCCCCAATCTACAGTTTTCTAACTGTCAAAAGCATGGCGGAAAGGTCAGCAGAAGCTACTACCCCAGGTGGTAACCAATCCACCGTCGCCTTGGACGACGCATGCAGGCCTTCGGACTCTGGGGAGCCTGCACCAATATGCTTGGAGATATCGGAGACTCCACGAAAGATTAAACACAAACGCCCAAACTACTTTGCCACTTATAATGTAAATTCCCTCCTGAAGGTTGGTAAATTAAAACAACTCACAAATACCTTACACCAACATAAAATACTAATTGCGGCGATTCAGGAAACGAGATTTACAGATGAGCATGCCTTCGAATCAGAGGGATTCAGGATTTTTTAAGGTAAAACTGGCAAACAAGTGGTAAAAACTATCCCTCATCTAGGGACAGGATTTGTTGTCAACAAAAAGATTCTGGATTCAATCACATACTTCAACTCCCGGAACAGTCGTGTCTCTATTCTTTCATTCCGAAGCACAAATAAGGTATACGTCATAGTGAACGTCCATGCACCAATCAACCAGGCAAATAAGACAGATCCAGAAAAAACAGATGTATTCTGGGAAGAACTAGAAGATATCATCTCTAAAGTTCCAGACAAACACACCATTATTCTAGTTGGAGATTTTAATGCCCAGCTTGGTAAGGAAAGGAAATTCCAGAGCATTGTAGGAAACTATCCGGCTCATAAAAGAACAAACCGCAATGGAGAGAGACTCGTTGAACTGTGTAGGGCGTTCAACCTCGTACTGAAATCAACTGCTTTCAAGCATTTGCCTAGAAAACAGAAGACTTGGACATCTCCAAATCCGAACCTTGGAGAATTTCAAATTGACCACGTTGCCATCACCTGGAAAGCACAACGAGAGATCCAGAATGTAAAAGTTCTGAGGGGTGCCCGACTTGATTCAGATCACTATCTTTCAAAGATTAAAGTCAAACTAATTCCTAGAAATTCCAGAAAGACTCACGTGAAAAGGATAGATAGATTTGACACCGAAAAGCTGAAGTCCAACCAACAGTTCACCCAGAAACTTGATTCCTTGGCTCCCGTAAACTGGGAACAACTACAAGAGGCCCTGGTCGATTCAGCAAGGGAGACAATTCCACTTTTAAAAGGAAGGAAACATGTATGGTGGAACAGTGAGTGTGATTCGGCAGTAGATCAAAGACAGCTCGCATGGCAGAAATGGAACTCTCAGAAGAACGAGGTTAACGGGGCAAACTTTCTTGATAAAAGAAAACAAGCTGTGAAGATCATCCGGGGGGTGAAACGTACATTCGACAAAACACAGCTGCTGCAAATTGATCAAGACTTTGAGAGGAACAAATCCGTAACTTCTATAGAACCTTTAAACGCAGTCTTAGCAAATATAACCCGCCAAGCCTACATTTCAAAACCACCAATGGTAAAGTTACTCATAATGATAAAGACAACTGTCAAATTCTAGCGAATTATTTTGTGGCACTTCTCAACTGTGAAGCTCCAAAGTCCACTTTTACTTTTGAAGACATCGTCAAAATTCATCCAGATTCATTACCACCTACGAAGGAAGAAATCAAACAAATTATTCAATCGCTGATGGACTACAAGGCACCAGGCGAAGACTTTATAATCGCCTAACTTTGGAAATATGTTGGTGACAAGACGCTAGATAAACTATTGGAAATTATCTGCGAAATTTGGAAAACAGAGAGACTTCCCAACGGCTGGACTTCTGCCTTGATTCACCCCCTTCATAAGAAAGGAGATAAAACAGACGTAAATAACTACCGTGGCATTTCACTCCTTCTGATAACCTGTAAGATTCTCTCGACATCTCTTCTTACCAGAGCAGAGAAACAACTAGATCCACAACTGGGAGAATATCAAGCCGGTTTCCGGAAAGGGCGATCATGCGTCGAACAGATTATACACCTCAAATCTATCCTATCCTATTTGAAGATCAGGAATAAGAAATTTGTGGTGACCTTCGTAGACTTTAAGAAGGCCTATGATTCTATTGATCGCAACACCCTGATCCGAATCCTAAATGAATTTGGCCTGGACAACAAAACCAGATCGATCATCCAACAATCGCTGACCAACACCACCTCGAAGGTGAAGTTTAGGGGCGAAATATCAGACACCTTTGTAATCAAGACAGGAGTAAGGCAAGGAGATGGTCTCTCACCAATACTCTTCAACTGTGTCCTCGAGAAGGTTATCCGTGAGTGGCGTAAATAACTCAATAAACAAGGAGTTGCAAGCGGAGTCAGACTGGGTTACAGAAGCCGGAACATCACAATTGACTGTCTAGCCTTTGCCGATGATCTTGCAATCATTTCTGATTCATTACAGACAGCCACGGAACAGATTAATCAGCTTAGTGCACAAGCAGCGAAGGCAGGACTCCAGATCTCCTTTGAGAAGACTGTGTTCATAAAAATCGTACCGGCGCCCAAACACTTTGCTGTGGAACAAGGAAAAATTAAGCGAGTTGCAAAGTTTAAGTACCTGGGAGAAATTATAACACCTAATGTATCAGAGAAAGAAGCATTCACATCACGCATGAGCAAAATGGAAATGGCCATTTAACTAAGGACATCTATAAGAAAAGATCGATATCCTTCAACGCAAAACTAAAACATTACTGCAGTGTCATCCGTTCGGTGGTCTTGTATGCTTCTGAATGCCTCACGATGAACAAAAAAGGCTTGGTCGAAAAACTGGAGGCCAAAGAAAGGAAAATTTTGAGAAAGATATTAGGTCCCATCAAAGACAACGGGGAATACAGAAGACGGCATAACCATGAACTATATACTCATGTGGAGAAGATAAGTGACGTCATCCGGAAGAGAAGGATAACATTTTTTGGACATGTGAAACGAATGAGCCCAGCGAGACTGACCAACCGCAACATAACTTACTTTCAGGAGAGGAAAACAAAATGGGCCTGGTTCATTGAACTGGATAAAGATCTGAAAGAAGTGAGGATTACACCAACAGACATTCAGGAGCGCGCCCCACTCAAAAGGAAACTTCAAGCTTGCAAAGGTTTCCAAGAAAAAACCGAAGCTGAAAACTGGAAAGATTTGGACCCAGGAACGGAAGGAAGTCCACCGAGAACGAATGCGGGCGTACTGGACAAACATCAAAGCCAGTAGAAGACAGTTGGAATGACGCGGTCCATAGATGGCCTATACGAAATGAATGAATGAATAATAATAATGTTATTGGTTTTACGTCCCTTTTAAAAACTGCGGCTTTTAGAGACGATTCCCTCGCATTTGCGCACCCTCAAATGCCAGATGACTGTGCCAGGATTCGATCCTGCAACCTTGGGAACAGCAGGCGAGAACGTTACCGCTGAGCCCCGCTATCAGCTGACGTATAATGGAGTGGTGTCTATTGAATCCCACGGCAAATTTTTCTTGTCCCTATATTAGCACAAATATATACTCTAATATAGATATGACAATAACACAAGTTCCCAGATTTTACATCTACTGTACCATACTCAATTGATAACGATGCAGAAGGTCTTCATTTTGATGTGCTTCCTCCTCAGTATATTACATATATGGTATTTATTGACTGGGCTCCAACGGCTTGTGCCTCATGCAAGTTATCACGTATGTCTTATTTCTGAAAATAAGACTGTGGGAGTAGCTATAGCATATGCAGTGCTGACTTTCCCCAGTCAGATTTTTTTTTGATTGGAGTTGCATGTTCTGCTTCCCTTTCAAAGCACGACTACGACTAAACCATAATACAGTCCAGCAAGTAACTCAAAACCATTCTGATAAAGTAAGCATTGATAAGGTCTGCTTCCCAAGATCATACTTCAGTGGTAATTGTTGCTTTAAGAGGCAGAATATCGAAGCCATCTGCCACAAGATCATACGACAAAGTTTTTGAAAACTCTTCAACACAATGCTTTGCCCTTTTCCAGAAATAATTTGCTATATATACCAGGTGAATCCTCTGCCCCTAATAATATTCTTTTATTCAGCGCAACTAGCGTTGTTATCAGAAAGGTCGATATTTCTCTGCTTGCATCCCGTATGGTACTAATGCACTGCAAGCACATCCCGCAAACGATACTGAACACTATTATTTTTCCCTGGATGTGACTACAGACTAATACGAGGGAAAACATAAAGAGTTATTGGAAATTAACCATCAGACTAATGCACATTTAATGCTGTACATCATAACACCATACAGATGACAATTCGAGGGAGACAACCTACACTGTTGCCAAGAAATAATTTTAATTCCGGTGTGAGGGCTGGAACGGTGTACACTCAGCGTCATGAGGCAAAACTGAGAACAGGCGAGTTAGATTCCTACTTCAATCATCCTAGAAGTGATTGTCCGTGGTTTTCCCCCACTTCTACTCCAGACTAATACTGGGATGGTTCCTTACTTAAAGCCACGGCTGCCTCCTCCCCAATCCTATCCCCAATTTACAAATACACACACTAGTACAGCCATCACAATAACACAGGTTATCACACAAATTACATACATACATACATACATACTGAACCCTTCAGAATAGCCGTATTTATATGCAAGAATCTTGATCAAGGGGTCGCGCTCAGTTCCTAGTGTGATGTTTACGTTCGCCAAACAACATACTCTACTGAGGTAAGGGTCATAGGATTAAAACTATAATTAAGAAAGAAAGGTGACAAGACGTAAAATAGTAACATGATTTAATGACTAATAGTGCATGAAAAGAATATAAACAACAATAATAAAAAAAATCCTCCCTGAATTTTCCCACGACAGGAATATCTATCAATGTCGAGGAGTCAGACGGATCTCCCCTTTATAAAAATGTGGATCCTAGTTCCACTAACTTGCATTTGGATTTTATGTATGCGTAATGACTAACTACGAGGAATGAGTACTTTGGATGACTGTTCGTTTACAGCGGGTTAACAGCCACGATGCTTACGAACAATCATCTCGTAAATCAACGTTTACGGATATGGAACATGACACTAATAAAAACCCTTAAAAATTTAATGCTGACACACACACTAAAATCTACTATTTACAGGAATCTCTCTCGAGACCCTCCATTAGCGCGATGACGCACTTGACAAAATGAGCTGCCAACTCCGGCCAATTGCTCAATACACAAACAAGGAAAAGACAGCATCGCACGTGACTTCACGGGTCACTGATATGGAATATAAACATGGAATAAACCAACAACAACAAAAGCCTGACCGGCTGAGATTACTTTATATGAACAAAACTGCATGTTAAGCTAACGCTTCGGAGATTATCGTGATTCGTAGGCAACTCCCATTTATTTAAACAAATTTTATCATTGATCAGTTCTTAATTCTGTATTTCAAGTAATTACGGAGCCAAACAAGCACTCCCCACTAATGACCTCGCTTGCAACCTTCAGTCGCCTTGTGAAACAGCTCCCCCTTCCTCACTACTTGTCATTGCCCCAACTCTAGTGTGTAAAAATAACTGACCAGCTGTGCCGTTATCTCAAGGAACCAACAGCAACAAATCTCAACCACCTCAACATATGGTCAGACATTAATCAAAATAGCCACAATTGCCCTCGCAAGGTAACAATATGAAGATGGCACCAAGCTGACAGAAATCAGTCTACGCTGAAATTCCCGCTTGTAATGACCACAAAATACACACACACACACTTCTGGGAATGGCATGACTTTTTTTCACACAGGTCGGCTGAATAGATGCTCACAAACTATTTAAAAATATAAAAACCTACGATAGAGCTGACTGCTCTTCGTCACAAATCATATTGCTCCAAAGGCAATAATCTCACTGAATCTGATCAATAATAAATCTTAAAAAAATTTAATTACCCTCCAATCTACTGTATAATTATATTACTTCAGTCCTACTTCTGAAACACAACATATCTCCGAGAGACGTTTTTAACCGCATTGCGTAACATATGCAAACACGGTCGTCCACATAGCTACGTTAGTTAAAACAAAACAAAAACAAGAACCTTCTACTAATAACATTTATGCGAGCTGTTTCCATGCAAAAGGTGTGTCAGACCAAAACTAAATATACTACGTTAATCACACAAGCAGAATATTTACAAAAATATGTCCCATATACCATAAGTTAATTTATCAGATAATAAGAATATTATTTTGTACTCATCCTCGGCCAGTCACCCGTCAAAGGACGTCAGATGCCATCTCCCAACTGAATGCTTCTTAGCTCATCTCAGCCATCTGGACGGAGTGTTGATAGTTCCAAACTTCTTCCAGGATAGGCGATGTCATCTCTCGTGCTGATTCAAAAAGTTAGATTATTATACACTCGATATCTGACTACTAAATTCGCCGTTTCAGGTACTACTTTCCCCGGAACAGTCTGTTGGCGAATTATCGATGATACTGCCCCTACAAAATATAGTACTGTGACTATCTATCACTGAATTTAACACTTTTATTAATAATTTCTGTGTCCTCATGACACGCAAAGTATAAGAGCTTGTGTCTTCGACACACAAAGTATAATAGCCTGTGTTCACTGACACTCAAAAGTATAATAAGTTCCGTCCTCAGACGAACAAAAGTAATAGCAATGTCTTGGCTCTTCACGCCACTTATAAATGAACCGGCCCTAGGTATTGATAGAGGGGGAAATTATATAAAAATTTCTCAAAATAATAGTGGTACAGGAATGAAATAAATATCACTGAACTCGTAAAATTGCGCAGGTCAAGAATATGCCCATTAATCCTAGAATCGATCGTAGAGATGTTGTCTAGGCGATCTCCCGCGTTAATGCTAGCCATCGCGTGCCCAAGCTAGACTTGCCGCGCTGGTAAGCATTCATCTCCCATTGGTTCCACATTTTCTGTAACTTGGCGGTTTTTATCAGACCTTGGCCTCGTAGGAGTGTCTAGTATTTTCATCCACCACTCACGTTACTGCATCATATTTTTTCTAGGCGCGAATATTACAATGAACATACCAGAAGCGTGTCTCACTACGCGTCCTTTCTATTTTGAGGTGGCCACCACCTGTCGTTCTGAATCATTGCTAGGGTCTATCTTTTCACAATCCTAAGTATTTAGCCTTTTGTCAAACTGCTGCAGGTATGTCCGCATTGTCTCCAACAAATGCTTGAAATTTCCTCATCTCCGTCTGGCTATTTTCATGACGCTGGTAGAAATATTTATTAATTGAAGAAATAAAACATCGAATCATTTATCCATCAGAGGGTAAAGGGTTCAATACATACATACATACATACATACATACATACATACAAACATACATACATACAAACACAAATACATGGGGCTATATGACCGCGATGCGGCAGCCCTTAAAATAAGCAACTTCAATGTCCAAAATATATTGTGTTCGTTTCTACTGTCGACCAAAGTATTATGTGCACTCGAGTTTGAACGTTGTTTATGAAGTAACCAATAGACCTACAAAAAATCCAATAACATCATCATTTTCGTCGTTCTATTTTACGTTAGTTCATGTAGGTTTGGAATTTTTAATTTATATTTTAATATTTTTTATCGCAGTTGGAACACAAAATGAGCCCGTTTTTAAGCGTGTTTCAACCATGCGTCACATTTAAGAATTATTATCTCAAAACCCCGTCATCAGATCGAATGCAAATTTTAACACAATATACATTGGAATGTTGTATAACTGGTTTATTAATTTCAAAAATTTTGTTTGTCCAAGAAACAAAGTTATCATTTTTGTAAGGTAACTTTTTCTCGGCTCGGGGTGGTTGGAAAATATAGCTGTTGGTCGCGTTGTAATCCTTATACATCAAGAAGTTATGCTGTATGACTGTGAAATACGTAAATTAATTCACTTATTTCATATCGGTTTGTATTTGTTCGTGGAATTAAGGCATGATTCACCAGCCAGCCGCTCCGGGGTAAGCTGTACAGCGTTGCTGAGATGGAGCCCATCACTGCCGAACGAGGCGAGGTCGTATTTCCCCGTTCAAATATAAACCGATATAAAGTAAGTGAATTAATTTACGTATTTTAAAGTCATACCGCATAACTTTTTGATGTATAAGGATTACAACGCGACCAAGAACTACATATTCCAACCACCCCAAGCCGAGAAAACGTTACCTTACACAAATGATAACAACTTTGTTTCTTGGACACGCAAAATTTTGAAATTAATAAACCAGTTATACAACATTCCAATATATATTGTGTTAATATTTGGATTCGATCTGATGATGGGTTTGTGAGATAATAATTCTTAAATGTGACGCATGGTTGAAACACGCTTAAAAACGGGCACTTTTTGTGTTCCAACTGCGATAAAAAATATTAAAATATAAACTAAAAATTCCAAACCTACATGAACTCACGTAAAATAGAACGACGAAAATGATGATGTTATTGGATTTTAAGTATGTCTATTGGTTACGTCACAAACAACCTTCAAACTCGAGTACACATAATACTTTGGTCGACAGTAGACATCATGTATCATTTGAACAATCCTTATAGTTAGAGCAGAGGGCTAGATAACCTCGCTGTTCCGCTCCTTTTATACAACTATAACAACTTAAATTAGAGCAGAGCTTCACAAGCGCTAGACATTACATGTATGTGCAAGGTGCCGCGCAACGTTTCATTGTGCAGTGCAACGTGGACTGCTTGGCGTTGTCGACTGACAAGGTGTTACTGTTGTGAAATGGATAGGTGCCAAATAGATCACTCAACTACAAAAGTAGCATGAACCGGTGTCGTTAAATTTAAAAGTGAATGGGAACTCCCGCATTTGCTTCAGTCAATGTATCCTTATTTCAAGTCTTCGGACACCTTTCCCAATGCCAGTCCTCAAATTAGACTGTCCATTTTATACAGTGCTCAGCCATATTTAGGAGCGTGATACCACATCAGTCCACGTGTCTGCCTGTCACTAACGGGGTATCTGGTTCAATTCTTGATAAATGCATGTGAAATTTTCTAAGCCACGTCCATTGATACGGATTTTACGTAAAATAAAAATAATAAAAGGTGACCCCCTTGACTTGTGATCGCAAAGTTAAAAGAAAATTAACAATAAAAGTTCTTCAACCCTGTTCACATTGATGGAACGGGTGTCGCCATGTCTTCCTCTGTTTCCCCCTTTGAGGATAGGAGGAATTGTGATGTTAACTCTCAGGGTACTCAATAATACACACACCCAATGAGTACATGGGGCTAAGACCACGATGTCTCACCTCCTGAATGAAACAATAAAACTTCATTTTGACAACTTAACAATCATATACGTCTAGGGCGAGCAACTAGCAGCATTTAAAGCAAAGCAAAACATTATAATATTCTCTGTAGCATGCAGAGAATTCTCCTTTTCAAATTAGTTGTAAATATCGTTTGTTCACTCGTTCCTTCCTTCCTTCATTCATTCGTAACATGCGACTATCGTAGACGTACCGAGGGGAATGTGCGTAAGCAATAAGCATTTTACGGCGAAACTATTTTCCTGGTTGTGATCTAACAAAGGAAACACGTTCTTCGTTTAATGAGGGAATGGCACGTTCAAAACTCGGCCGAAACGGGTATAGTAGCTCTTTTGATAGTGTACAACAGCTTTTGTACAGTTAATTAGGCACTCGCATCTACTAATTCCACTAATTGTGATTGGTTGTTTGCTCAAGGCTATGCTCAGCATAGATCATCTACTGTGCGTCTCTAAAGCAGCAGTATTTGAAAGTGACATAACATTATTGAGCTTCGATTGATGCCTTTTTTTTCTACAATTACAACAAATTACATGCCCTATAACTGCGAAGTTATTTACGTAAATTATTGTTTTTGTTTTAGCCATTCAGTGCGTTAAATATAGCCAAGAAACAGAAGGGTTTTGACTATTCTTCGCTTAACACCATAAAAATCTTACTCATGTTGGCTTCACTTGCGTAATGCAGACTAATGTGAATGTGAGGATCTCGTGCGGAGGAATTAGGATTCAATGGAGGTGCAAGATACATTTTAAAGGAAGCTTGTTCACTGTAAAGAATGTACGTTCGTTCCATATCGCACACTGCCGTGTACAAAAGAAAAAAAAACACACATCTTATATCCTGTATGGGAAGATGATGACGGGGTCGTGACAGATGAAGTTTCCAGTGATGTTCCATGGCTCTTGTAGTCTAGTGACCGCTGCAATCTTATATTAACGATTTTAGCAGTATCAGTCAAAGGGAAGAAAATTTCTTATCATTAATCCCTCAAAATTAATATTTTTACTTAAACTACCCTTTGTGCCTAGGTATATTAAATCTTAGAATTATAGCCTAATTTACAATTTATTAAATACAGTATTCTTGTAGCTTTACTGGTCAGTGGCAAAAGAAAAAAAAAACTGTCGAGACCCAAACCACCCTGATGTTTTTCTCTGTGTAAATGTGCTCATTTCCAGCTACTGTACTGTACTCAGCTACATGGTTTCCCAGATGTGAGGATGAGAGTCCCATGGCGAGAATTAGCTCTTCGCTTCAGTTCCGAGCTATAAAAAATAGCTCCCACTACCTCGCTTGCTTACTCACGTCCCCTCCTCTGTCGACTAATTAAGTTTAACATTGCCACTCACTTCGTATGGTCAGGCAGTGACGTATAGTAGTTCTCGCCAGCTCTCTTTTTTGGCTCAGGGTTGCTGAGCGAGCGGATCTTTTGTATAAGCTGACTGAAAAGTTGCTGGGCGATGCGTGGACCAGTGCTCGAATATACCGATCTACGTTAAGATGATGATAAACTCAGAGTAGCCATGCACATTAGACTAACGTAGACTGTGCTCATCCTGTTCACTTGATGTCTCCCCTTCATCCAGATTCGAAAATGAGGGTGACTATACCAATTCCCAGGTGGACAAATCAATGAAAGCCGAATGATGGGTGTCCGGACAGTTCCCCACACTGATACTTCCACACACTGCAAAATACACACATCAAAAAAAGTTTTGCATCACCTCGGTTCCAAGAGTTCCGGAACCGTTAAATACAAAGGGAATAGAGATCAACACAAACAACATTTCAGCTCGTTTTATTGCTCATGAGACCCACACATTGCATGTTGTACCATCATACAGCTAGACTTTCAGCATTTGTGGTCCAGATTGCAGTACACACCACTACCTCTAATACCCAGTAGCACGTCCTCTTGCATTGATGCATGCCTGTATTCGCCGTGGCATACTATCCACAAGTTCATCAAGACACTGTTGGTCCAAATTGTCCCACTCCTCAACGACAATTCGGCGTAAATCTCTCAGAGTGGTTGGTGGGTCAAGACGTCCATAAACAGCCCTTTTCAACATATCCCAGGCATGTTCGATAGGGTTCATGTCTGGCGAACATGCTGGCCACTGTAGTCGAGCGATGTCGTTATCTTGAAGGAACGCATTCACAAGATGTGCACGATGAGGTCGAGAATTGTCGTCCATGAAGACAAATGCCTCTCCAATATTCTGCCGATATGGTTGCACTATGGGTCGGAGGATGTCATTCAGGTATCGTAAAGCCGTTTCGGAGCCTTCCATGACCACCAGTGGCGTACGTCGGCCCCACATAATGCCACCCCAAAACATCAGGGAACCACCACCTTGCTGCACTCGCTGGACAGTGTGTCTAAGACGTTCAGCCTGACCAGGGTGCCTCCAAACACGTCTCCGACGATTGTCTGGTTGAAGGCATATGCGACACTCATCGGTGAAGAGAACGTGATGCCAATTCCGTGGGGTCCATTCAGCATGTTGTTGGACCCATCTGTACCGCGCTGCATGGTGTCGGGGTTGCAAAGCTGGACCTCGCCATGGACGTCGGGAGTGAAGTTGCGCATCATGCAGCCTATTGCGCACAGTTTGAGTTGAAACACGACGTCCTGTGGCTGAACGAAACGCATTATTCAACATGGTGGCATTGCTGTCAGGGTTCCTCCGAGCGGCAATCCGTAAGTAGCGGTCATCCACTACAGTAGTAGCCCTTGGGCGGCCTGAGCGAGGCCTGTCATCGACAGTTCCTGTATCTCTGTACCTCCTCCATGTCCGAACAACATCGCTTTGGTTCACTCTGAGACGCCTGGAAACTTCCCTTGTTGAGAGCCCTTCTTGACACAAAGTAACAATGCGGACGCGATCGAACTGCGGTATTGACCTTCTAGGCATGGTAGAACTACAGACAACATGAGCAGCGTACCTTCGTCCTGGTGGAATGACTGGAACTGATCGGCTGTCGTACCCCCTCCGTCTAATAGGCCCTGCTCATGCATGGTTGTTTACATCTTTGAGCAGTTTTAGTGACATCTATGAACAGTCAAAGGGACTGTATCTTGGATACAATATACACAGTCAACGTCTATATGCCGGAGATCTGGGAACCGAGGTGATGCAAAACTTTTTTTGATGTGTGTATACTGACTCTTCCCCACAGCCCTTGGACGTGGCTACCTGTTTAATGACTTAGAAATAATCTCGACTGACATTTCCACACACATATCCCCCTCCCCCTCCCTCAAGGCCACTATGAAAACGATCAAGTTGAAATTTGGCCTACTGTTGTTTAGCACTTTTAATATCTCTGGAATCACATATTATATTCTTTAACTACTGAACTACTGTATAAGGTTTGAGGCAAAAATGTTTAATACTCTTCAGTTATTATGAGTACAAGTACTAGAACATTAAAAATCAGAAATTTCCAAGCCCCCCCCCCCCCTCCCCTCCTAGTAGCCTTTGAAGTATAAGTATAGCGTAAGATCTTCCCCTGATATGTCAAACTGGACGGACGGATTGAGAACATTTAGAAAAAGATCGAAAATGACCAAAAAAAAAGAAAAGTTTTCTGAAGGCAGTTGCCTATTCACAGAAAATAGAGTAGGTTAATATTATTGTTGAACAAATATGACAAAAGAAAAACATACCAAGCAACTGACGAAGCCTAGAAAGCTGATTTTAAAAACGCCAAAATGATAACACCAAAATGATCGGTTTTGTTATTATTTTGCCAGTCCACAGCCTGGATAAAGTGTGATGGAAATCAGACTCTGCATTTATTTTATTTTGATGGAAATTACACTACATCACAATGATATTTTCGAGACCGTGTTAGTAATGAAGTGCATAGTCAGAGCGCTTTTCTTCACTCCAAAGGAGTATTATGTTAAGGTGCATTGTCACTGGTGCGGCTGTAAGGATGATCGCTGAAGCCTATAACCTTAGGGGGGATGTGTGTGGAAGTGTCAGTGTGGGGAACTGTCATGTAATCGAATGATGTGGCTTGTCTCACAAAAAAACTGACAGTATGCTCATTGACCCATGGAGTCTCGGTATTTTATGCGAAACAAAATAGTGATTAGTACAAGCATATTGTTTGCAAGAGAGGCGTTCAAAATACAGCGTGATGCGTCATACAGTAGTTGCCAAGGGGCTGACCATAATAGAGGCCGAAAGAACAGCCCAGACAACTCGTAACGTGTCTCATATACCAGGTTAGACGCAGGTTGGAACCTCAAAAACTCCACCGTAGGTTATATGGGTAGAAAACTCAAATACCCAAGGAAGCGCTATAAAGATCAGTTGATAAACTTTCCCTCCGAAGTACTCTATATTTGATTCTTAGAGGTGTTTCTTCTCTGCGTGTACTTTCTCAGGCTTGCTCTCGTGCCTCTGATACTGGGTAGGTCTGTTCAGTTGGGCTTCAAGCCAAAAGGTACTATCATTCAATATACTATGTACTTCTTCGTAGGCCTCCAACCCGTTTTCATTTCATTTAAAAACAATTATCCTAGGTAAGTTACCTTAAGTAGCCTAACTCATTAGTTTGTATCGGTTCTCAAGTCGGAAACCCCCGCGACTGAATGACTCGTTAATGTTCAGCTGGCATGTGACTCCTACCCACTTGTTATAATGATTTTGGGCTCCTTGTTTGTATTGCTTCCTGTACTACTTCTTTGCCGAGGTATTCGGAATTCAGTTCCAACGACGTGATATAGGCTGTGTTTCTATCTCCCAAAATTTTAATAATGGCACCCCGTCGTGTTCGTTAAGCCGCCATTTTGGGCACGATGGCGGCCTAGGGTGGGGGCTTAACGAAGCCCTGAGAATCAAAACGATCTAAAATTTTTCCGAGCATGGTCTCCAATCAAAACGTCCCTGATTGGCTGAGCACTTATTGGGTCCTTCCCGCCACACAGCCGCAATCAAATCCGCCATTAACCTCAATTTAACATAACCTAAGTTACTTAAATTACAAATATTAATAATGTTGGTGAAGGGTGGGTGACTTGTGGATTAGATAAGCCATTTTTAGTGTTGCCTTCTATAGATTTGTGGTTTTTTGGCAATCTCGTTATCTTGTAGACATTAAGATAAATAGTTATATTTCGGGGGCCTATCACTCAGTAGCGGTTTATCACAACAGTAGCAACTATCACGAATAGCTGTACTATAGTAAGATTTTTCTGCACCTTCGCGAAATAGTGGTGGTGGTTTGAGATTGTTTTTGACTACCATTATGGGGTTTTAATAGTTTTTCATAGAGCATTTTTGTTGTCTTGTAGGCATGATTGATTTGACATGTTAGGTCTGCTGCATTTAGCCTACAGTTTTTTTTTCTGGTTTTTGGAATGATGCTCATTCTCATTACCATTAAGTGCAACCGTGTTGACCGACTGAAAGACATTGAATATTTCGTTTACTAAGGCAGCACTGAAATATGGGTTGCAACACGATATGGACTTGGAACTTATGTTCGCTTAACAAAATAACGATACATCAACCAAGTCATCCTTGTAATCTCTGCAAATAATAAAAATATTTCCCATCCAATATAGGCCTATTCATGTTGAACGGTAGAAAGTTATCAACCTTTATTAAGGCAACACTGAAAAATGTTCATTTTGATCTAGCCTACTTACTCAAGAGTCATCTGCATCAATGTCCCTAGAGGTTCAGTTTTTTAAATTCTCCCTTTCCTATGGTCAAATAACACATGGATGTTCCCTATTTTTCTTAAGGGGATTCAAAGATCTTATGCTGAACTAATTAAGAATAGGGCATGTACCCCAACCCCTTAAAATATGAAGTTATCAGGATAAAAATAATGTCCATAACCATCAGAAACTTGAGAACACAGATCAGGAGAATGTTGATCGACCATGGATGCAAGACCAGAAAGTCTTAAAGAGGAGTGTTTCATTTAGAGGCTTGGAACATCATGGTCAAGACCCCTGTACTTGGGTGTGTGCTCAATTTGTTTGAAAACCCGTTGACAGATCATAAGTTAATCTGTGGCTGGAATCCACTCCGTCCTATGCTAAGCTGCGAGTACTGGGCACCATTAGTGTTCTGTGACTACTGTATCAATTTCTGAAAATTGTGTCATAGGCCTATGCATAGTCGCTGAGAATGTTCTCTGAATTGTGAATACCAGTAGGCTAGCCTACTTAGCTGCCTCCTTCACTAGCATTTCCAGGCACCTGGTTAGTTGTTAAAATGAAATAGAAAAATCACTTGAATGATTCAAGTTGTCCTTGATTGCCCTCGAGGGACAGTGTACCCCATTCCAGATCTTAGTTCAGAATTAGTTTCCTTGACGGAGTTGGAGAAACAGTCACAATACCTATGGTACTATAGACCTAGTACGGTACATGTAGATGGAAGCAACCACTAGGTAGCTTATGTCCCATTAGTTGGGAGTGTTAGGGAATGGGAGATTGGTTCAACATTTCAGCCTATGATGTTGTATATTTCATTAATATATGAGATCTAAAAGTGTATCATAGGAATATTAAAGCAAACCATAATATATTACCAGTTGGTCAATTGGATACAACAATTCAATGAAACATTCTGCTAATAATTAGGAAGTGTCGTAGGCAACCAGAGAAGCGACATAAGAAAAAACACCTGAGTCTGCCAGGCAGTTGTCATCAACTGTATTTCACATAGAGAAGAATGACTAAAATGGTTCCTCATGAAAAAAAAACAATTGGTCAATGGCTTGAAAGACAGTAGTAAGGACTTACATGCTGTCAGTAAAAGTGGAGTTAAGAAAGATGTCTGGAATATTTAAATCAGTAGTTGATAGCCATGATTTTTAAAATTACCCTAGTTAATTGCACCTTAATATGATTAGTAGCCTACCGGTATGTGCAAGATTTTAAATGGTAGGTTTTCCTGTGAACCAAAAAACAGCTCTTAACATGGATTATGTTCAGGTTAGGCCTACAAGTTATTGGGAGGGAGGTTTATTTTACATACCTGATTAGAGCTCTGTGGGAATGTTTAAATGGTTTGATGATACAGGATTTATCAAGCCTCTTTCTATGCATCTTTTAAAAACATTTTAACAATTCATAAATTACTGTCATCATTGCTAATGCTGTAATCTGTCATGTTTATTTATGCAGCACGAGGAATTAGGAAACATTGGTAGGATTGGTATATTGAGTGGAGATATAGTAGGATAAAATGCAACTGTGTCATGGAAACCTAAGATGTATTTTTATTTCTCAACTTTATTTTCTGTAGACTCCAATACAGCCCACCACCAGGGGGAAAAAAGTGTTGATGTTTAATGAGAGCAAATCTTGAAATACTGTGATTTAAGTGGTTGGTATCAAAAGCTGTATAGGAAAAATGAAAATGTGAAGTCACGCCCAAGTTTATGAAGCCTTGCCAGACTCGGCTGAAATTATCTTCGATGCAAATCAAGTCTCGATAGTTAAAACTTTAGGACGACCTTTGACATGAGCACTATAATAGGTCTACATTTAGGATCGACATAGCCTGCAGTAGGTCTTGTGCTACTGTATGCACCTGGGCATGTTTAAAAAAAATCAGCCTGCAAGTTAATAAGGTATTATATTACTGTAAATCTATCTCAAGCAAATCCAAGAAGTTACCAGACTGAGAAACTACATATCAATATTTAAACAAAAAAAGGGTGGCAGTGCAAACTGCACTTTTAATCCTTGCTTCATTAGTTAAACCATAATATTTGTACATAAATACAGTAAGGACTTCACATTACAAACGGCCACTTAAATTATATGCCTTATTAGGCATAACCTACAAATTACATGTCATGAAATTGGTAAATATAAGCAGACAGCAACATCAATATGCAGTGGTCTATAATGTAGTTTTATAGTGCACAAAAGGTTATTGTACTGAATGTATTTCGAACTGTTGAATAAAACTGGTGGAAACGACAGCCAATTGATTTACATCCATTACACCCAAAGTAGTAGAAACTTTCAGTTGATTGGCAAGAGTGTTGATTTGTACTTTTATTTTCACAAATTTTGATGAACAGTGTCACGCTTCAATTTAAATATAAACGCACATACAATTCCTCATCAATAAGTGATTTGCACTTCATACTGTCATGAACTGGAATAGATTTCTAGCAATTTAATTGATGTAGAAATCTATTCCTCTCGCCACCATATTGGTGATAATTTTAAACAAACCCGCGGGCAGCCAATGGCTGGTAAAAATTGCCAGCCAATAACAAGCCAGGATGATGCGGATCATAATTCGCGTTTCACTCTCATTGCGTTTTAACTTGAGGTGAGGAATCAGCTGTTCGTTAACGCCACGGGGTGCCATTATTAAAATTTTGGGAGATAGAAACACACTCATATAATGTTTAAACTCTTGTAACTCCGTAAAACAAAGTGCTTGCGGAAGTTGGTTGGTTGGTTGGTTGGTTGGTTGGTTCTTAAGTTTAGGGGCTGCGACAACGCGGTCATGTAGCCCCGTGTACTTTGGGTGTATGTAGAATCTGTCTGATAACCGGTGTTAATTGTGATGACTGTATTAGTGTGTGTTATCTGTTTTTTAATTTAAGTACTGCAACTTAGAATTTTTCAAATAGTTCCTACTTTTGTCGCCAAGCGCAACCGTCAACGACTACTAGGCCAAGTTCAGAACTTAGCTACTAGACTCCACCGCAGTCGGCTCTTGGCAACGAACGTAGAAACCTAAGAGCGTTGCTTACATTCTTAACCTATCCAATTTAGCTTCACACAGGTGCAATTAGTGGAAGGTTCTTTAACATGCCATAAATCTATGACATGGGACCGCCGGCTTTACTTCCCCTCCGAAGGAAGGCATATTGCGGAAGTTGTGATTTCAGGTTTAGACGTATAGTATATGTTCAAAAAGTGCCTGTGGATGATTTCAGATTTTTATGTTCCCACAGGACACGCCTTGCTGTTTTGAAATACCCTGTATGTAAAAGATTAATGCATATTTTAATGTGTCTCTCGAACTACAGTACTCATTATTGTTATTACTAATTATTTCAAATTGACTTCGTGAGTGGCAAAAAATGATCCGGGAGGGGTAAAATGTGAGAAACCCCTAGTTTGGATGTCAAATATGGCATATTTTTAGACAATGTTAAAAGGTGTGTATTTTTAAATTTTGTCGGAAATCTTGCACCGTGGCACCGTTCGTCTGTTAGACACACACCGTCTTGTCAAAAATAAATTTCAACGTAATAGTGTGTACACTTGCGCTTGTAAGCTTAAAGGGTGTGACTGGCCTGCTGCGTGGGATTGGGGGTAGGTGGGTGAGATTATACGTCGTGCGGGAAGATTTCCTTTAGAGCCCCTTCCCGAATGAAATCTGGCTACGTCAGTACTGCCTATATTACCCAAGTTTTACTGTAGACATAAGAGTGAAAAAGTCACAATACTCCAACTATACAATAGAACATTTATGAAGTCGTGGTGCTGGAAAACACGTGAGTCACCACATTAGCGACAAAAATCATCATATCTAGTGAAATACGGTAACACGAAGTAATTACCTTATCAATTTCAATGTGTTATGGACTATTACCAAACTGAGATACCGAAGAAAAATGCCAAAAATAGTAATTTTTTATTCAAATGAAAATTCACAAAGAACGTAAGTGACGATTTCAAAAATGAAATAAGAACACGCTTCATCGTCAATGGAGTAGCCTATACTTAAAAGTAATTCAAGTGCTAAGTCTGATCTAGAGAAACAGAAATACATAGAAGGCTATAAATTATAGACCCATAAGCTGTTTGTTACTGAGACAAATGAAATAGTAACAAGTAGACTATAGATATTGTTGGAAGATCGTTAAATTACTCCCGATAAATATAGTTGAAAGTAGAATTTTAAACTATGAAAAGAATAAACAAGAACAACACATTACTTGACCATGAAATGATGACTCGATCGTTGTATCTAACACACAGCTACATTTATGGGAAGTGTTTATGTTTATTATGCCGGTACTTAAAACTTATTCAAATTGAATAGGGGTAGGGCATGTTAAAATATAAATTTTACTATGTGCACGATCCTAAGAAACAAAACACGATCTCTTCAAGTTAGTTGTACGGTCGTCTACCTACGAGGCTGACAACGTTGGGCTTGCATGAGGTATGCTCAGTTCATTTTGCCAGAGCCGGAATGGGTGCGGCTCACGCTGATAATCAAACATTTCCTAACATCCATTAGAAATCTTATTCTTCCATGTAAGGTACGCTATTATTTCCAGCGTGTGTTTTTAACATTATTTTCTTTGCGGTATTTACTCGACTTCTTTATTAGTCGTTAGTCAGAAATTTTGAGGATGGTCCAGACCCCCCTTGGGTACGCCGCTGATAGGGGCCAGGACTTAGAGACTGCTACCGTGCGATGTTTCATGTGCTTCAGTTGGCAACACTGGCCTTGGCCTTTCTACAGAGACTGTATTGATATTACGCATGCCTGGTGAGGTGTGACGTTTGTAATCCGTCATTAAGAAGCAAGGTGCATGTTGTTTACTCCCACTAATGTAATGTTGTTAGTTCCACACAGCCAGATAACGTGACCACGTCACCGTGCTTCTGGACAGATGATGCCACCTCTCCAATTCAATAGTGGCGTAACTAGGTTTTGCTTCTGGAGGGAGATGAGCTGACTCAAAATTACATTGGGGCATAATGAAACACATTCATAATCAATGAAAGCAAATATATATGATCCTGAAATTTCAGAACCTCTTAATATATTTTTTCGTGTTGATTCATTATTCTTTGATCCATTTTACTTAACTCAGCGGCGGCTCGTGGGGTATAAGTTTGGTGCAGCCCAACACACGCTCGTGTGCAGTAAACGTATACATTTTGTTGGGTCATCTAGCTAGGATGAAATCTGGTATGTCAAAAGTGGTTGGGGTTGATTTGTTGATAAAATTAATATTTTATCCTCCTCCTTCCATTTAGAAAACTAAGTTTCTCCTAAAATACAAACTAAATCTACGGATGGTTCCATGTTAAAACACGCCTTGGAGGGAACACTAGTATTTCACACTATAGGAAAAGATTTAAATACTATATACCTAAAGAACGATCTCTCACTCGACATACTCGTACTTATACTTATAACATAACTGAATTTCAAACGCACTTCCTATCCAAACATACACCTATAATTATGCTATGATTAAACACAGTAAATATAAAAACGCCAAGAGCTCACTCTTTTAGCTGTGCTACTGTATGCTCTTCAAAAGCGCTTAGCCTATTCTATTTACACTTCACTCACAATTAATGCGCCACACGACCACAAATCACAGTTTAACAGCACAATTTTTACTATAAAAGAATACTTCGTACACCACACGTTCAAATTTATAACAAGCTTCTTGTTACAGCTGTTGGAACAGTAGCCACAACTCTCGCGACAAAATATACTAGTAAATATGTATTTGCGTGATCGTGTTTTAGCTTGATTGAGATACTAACATTTGTTTATTAATTTTAAGGTTCGTATTCGTGAATAACAAAATGTGTACGAACAGTGAGTGAAAGTGGCTGTGCTCGAAATTAGGCCTAAAAACTGATAAATGCCTCAACACCAAAAATAACTTAAAAGTCAATTTGGTGTAAGTACCGTGATTATTTCGGCATCATTATGATAGTTCCCAAGATGTTCCTTCTTTGGTATAACGTGCACCTTCAGATTCCTGTAATCAATTTAATCAGTATTTTAGCGTACCGTATTATTACGTTTTACCGCGTCTTTCTTACAAAACTAGCCTTGCATAGGTGCTCTCATATTTCTATTTAAATTCGCTATTAAAACGATAACGCAGCTTATTTGTGCCAAGTACCGTGATGTATAGAGTGTATTCTGCCTATCCAAGAAAAAACCTTGACTTGTCATTGGAGTTTTATGTCACTAAAATCCAAGACTTGTTGGAGTGGTTTACGGCTTCAAAAGCATCGGAACAGCCATTTTCTTGCTACCCAAATTGGGCGCGCCGTTTGGCTTCAGCAGCTTGCACTAAGCAGCGCAGTGAAGGCATCTCCTTCCGTTCTTTCCTCCATGTCTAGGAGCGAAGAGCCCGGGTTATATATTCGGGTGCATTCGGATAATATCGTCACAGCTCGTGCGAGGCAGCCAAGCATTCATGTTGCTCCAAGGGCTGCACCAAGCGGATTACTTGTGTAGCCAATACATACTGCAGGCGGTTTGGCGCGTTGTCATGGCAACCGTTCAGTTATACGTCACAAGTCAGCCCGTATTGCTGTGAGCATTGGAAGGGCTGCACTCACGGTCAGAACGCAAGGCGCAATCGTGAAGGAAACAGACTGCGGGGCTTGCTTAATTACTAATAAGTATGAGCTCTACGCCGGTTGTATAATCACAACATATAAAGCGCACTCTTCGTTCTTTTTAACGAATACGGTAGGTTTTAAAGAGAAAATACAGTACTCCCTCTGTAATCCGGCATCCCAGCTCTCCGGCACTCCCAGTAATCCGGCGTTTTGTATTCGAGTACGAGCTCAACACTTGATTTGATAATGCGTCCCCAATACTGTACAATGTTTCCCACGCAGCGACAAGACTAGTGTCTGAGTAAACAATGCATTGACGCCAAGAGCGATGACTCGCGCACGCCCCGATCAGGTGCTTAGTGTAGGACAGTTGTACTGTAGTAGTGTTGTGTTGAAGATGTCATCTGTGCAGAAAAACGTAAACTTAAAACTCTATCTTTGTTAGAAAAACATGAAATGCTAAAGCGGCTTGAAAAGGGCGAAACGTTAACTAGTGTTGCTAACGAATACGGTGTTGGTCGAGCTACATTTCATGACATAAGAAAAAAAAAACAGTGATAAAATAAAGTCGTTTTTTAAGACGAATGAAAATTTAAAAAGTAAACGACAGACATTGAAAAATGGTTGCCACGTCAATTGCCTGGGCGGAGGAAAATTGCGTCTCTGCTAATGATGTCTTAGTTTTAAGGTTACAGGAACAAGTTCTCAAAGTGTCTTGTCAACCGTAAAAAGCAAAAGACAATTGATGCATATTTCCAGCCGGCTACTTCAAAGGAATAACGTGAGTTATATGATATATTTTCGTACTTTTTTACTTTGTAGAGTACCTACAATGTAATTAAAACTGATTTTCAAATGATATCTGCGTTTTTCTCGATATTTTCCAGTAATCCGGCGTTTTCGGTAATCCGGCAGTGCTCTGGTCCGATATCTGCCGGATTACCGAGAGAGCACTGTATAGGTATTCAGAAAATGATAAACAATTGTTTTGAGAAATGTTAGTGCAGCCGGGCTGTACCTGATGCACCTGAAAAGCCGCTACTGACTTACTTATCAATGTGCAAATGCTTGAAAATTTACAATGTTGTTGATATTAAATTATACAGTAAAGTCCAGTTTTCTTCGCGAAATCATCTGGCCCTTTATATTCCCCGACAATGTTTAAATATTAATACACTACAGTTTCCAACTAATGTTTAAACTGCAATACAAGTAACGCAATAGAAGAGGAGATATAGTGCCATACCCATCTCACTGTCACCCCTCTGGCTAATTAAACAGCTGATTATTTTGATCATTCGGTAAGTGTTAAGTCAGGCTAACGCTAAACAATTTACACGAGTTAAAAGAAACGCTTTTAAATTAGTAATAAGTATAAACTTGCATAATTCAATCATTGCCATCCATCCGACGATTGGTTTTATTTAAAATCAGTAACTTCAACAAATTTCATACACCCCCACCCCCCTTAGTTACGCCACTGATATGTCATTTGTAGCACTTCAGGCAGCGTAATTATTTCATGAATGTTGGCAAGCTTCTATTAAGCAGAACAGACACATACCAAATGTTGTATACGTCATGATGGACGGTAGAGTAATATAGCTTAACCGTTTGTGCAATAGATGCCATATGCGTAGATGCGGTTCTGTAAGGGGGAGTTTTGGTTTTCTACCCAATGAAAAGGGTAGTGTAACGTGGTGGATGTCGCTGTTTTAGGGCGGAACATTTGCTGCGCGATGTCAAAGCATCCTTCGTATCGGAATCAAGAATCGCTTTCACACCATCATATGTCATGATAAATGATAATGACTTATGAGATCTACACGGGCCAAAAGTTGTCAGTCTGTGCGTGTATGTGTAGTCCCCACCTGTCAATTCAAACATGACGAAACCGAATTAAACCAAATTTGGTACAGTGGAAGAATTAGCAAAGGGCATCTCAGTGTCATCTTTTATATCGCCGCCATCTTGATGGAAACAGAATGGCGGCCACTCGAATGTTCAAAACCTTAAATGAAATTACGACTAACCTAATCATCTGTTCTCTACCAAAGTTTGCAACAATATACCTTCATGTGGGAAGCGTCTTTTGCCCAAACTACGAGGTCATCATCCAAATAGTTTGGAGATGATGGCCGTATATGTGTGCAAATCGATCTCCCCTATCAATTCAAACATGACGAAACCAAATCGAACCAACTTTGGTACAGAGGTAGCACTAGCAAAGGACAACTCTGTGTCATGTTGTATATCGCCGCCATCACAACGGAAAATCAATGGCACCCACCCAAATGTTCTAAGCTTAAATCAAATTACGACTAACCTAATCATCTGATCTCTACCAAATTTTTCAACTACACATTAATGTGGGAGGAGTCTTTTGCCCAAACTACAAGGTCATCAGTTGAATAGTTTCAAGATGGCGGATGTATGAATCATGCAATTATTATAGCCTAACCGTAACTTACAATTCAACAAGGCCCGGCCTCATTAAATCCGCTTGTCGTACAGACGTTGGTTTAAACTGTTCTCAAGGAGGTGACCTGTAGGATATTAGCATTTTACAATAGAATATTATTCCGTAGTAGTGACTAACAGTTCAGACTGACCGTGCCGTATTGTGTTGGGCCGTGCCGGCCCGTTGGGTCAAATGGAGGCTGTTTGCTCGCTAGTCCATATATCAGTAGATTGATACTCCCAGCGCTGATAGTGGCTATCCTGAGCGTGTTTCTTTTCCCGAGTTATATGCAAATCCCGGTCACTTACGCCATTCCCGACCCTAATAATTATAGTTACACAAACTACTACAACCATCACATAAACACAGGTACCGGGACAAATTGAACACACACTCCAAGATGCCCCAAGTCTCTAAAATGAATTAATAATAAAGGTACAAAATGTGTTTACAACACTTTACGTAAGGTCAAATATTAAAATAATGTAGGCCCTCGTCTTGAACAACTGAATAGGAGCTCCACTAACTGAAGAACCGACATTGAATATTAGAAATGACTTTAGTTCGAGAACAGCTCCACTTGAAAATTTCCCGACCGAGCAATTGGAAGTTCGAAGTTATCCTCTTGTGGGATTGTTTTCCAGCATGTTGTGGAACCAGCAGAATGTTATGCATAAACTTAAATATTAAGCAATGACAGCCTTGATACAATCCTGATTTCTAGTAGTTGATAGCATTTGAAATTGAGGATATTACCTTCTTGTGTAGGGTTAGACTTCGGCAGTTCTCATCCATCAGTGTCAGTAAGCATAATTCTGCAGATAAGAGCAGGGCTCTTAAAAGGCTAGGTATACTTGACTGCCATTTTGATTTTCGGCTGCATTCCGCTCAGTTGGTGATTGCAGCTCTAACTACAGATTCCTCTATCTTTCCTGATGTTCCTTACATCGACAATCAAGTATGAATCAAATACTGTACAAGCATCTGATTCTATATCTGTACCAAGAACACAACTTTGTCACACATTGCACATTATATCGGCCGTTCGCGGGACGTCTCACTATAACTTACGCCTCCACACGTGGCAAGTTCGACAAGGAGGTGAAACTGTAGTGGCCGGTAGTCCTTTAGGAAGGCAAGTATGGAAATGGGGAATAAAAGAGCATGGGATGGCAGATGATCTTATCCGGACTCAACTACCTCGCTAATTGAAACCTTCACTACCAATGCCTCGGCAAGGTGAGCTAACCTGATCAGCATCTAGTGTTATAAAAATGTAAATCATGCTTTTCCCCAGATTATTTTCATAAATCGCTTAAAATATTGATGCAGAACAGCATATATTTGCTATGGAAACATGCGCCCAGAAAGTATTGGAAGATAGTAATTTCGTGAGAGCTTCTTTCTGCCCTCGCATATGATGTGATTAGAAATAAATTAATAGAAACCAATGTTGAGCGATTTGTTAGCGAGAGTACCATAATGGTGGACGTGTATACCCACGTTTTATAGAGCCTTAGATAGCAGTAATGCGGAAAGCCCACTGCTTTATCCCAGGACACGTTTTATCAGCTTGTCGCTGAGCCGATAGCGCATTCCGTTCTTCTGTTGGATTAATCTCGTCATAGCTTTATTGGACATTTGCTGATGAGTAAGGTTCGGATGTTTAGGAAATGTCATATTTTTTTCCTTGACTACATTTTCATTAAAAAATTTAATTAAACAAGAGTTCAATGTTCCTGATTCTTTTAGGTGGATTTTATAGAGCATATAAATGCATATTTGGGTATATTCATAGTTATTGTCATATTTCATCAATATTAATGTTTTGAGGTCATATTTTAGTAATATTTTAGGGGTAGGTGGTGGACTTAAAATATGGTATCCGCTGGCCGCTGCAGGGTTTCTGTGCGTTAGTGACGCTAAAATTTAAAACACTTGCCAATTGTTGTAGACTATCATAAAATATTTAACTGTAAATAAACTTGGTAGTATTCTTAACTTAAGTCATTTTCTTCTTCTTTTACGGTAAATGTGATTTGTGTCACCGTTTTTAACGCGAGAAAAGGTGAAAAATATGCTGCTTTCCGCGAGTTTCTTGAAACATTCTGCGATAAAAATTTGAGGAAAAAATTATTGATTCATGAAATCAGTGTAGATTTTAACTCTCTTTTAGGTTTGAATGTAGATTCATTAAAAAAATCACTACATTATTAACACTTGTTTTTAGAAAGCATGTAAATATATAAGGTCATATTGTACCATTTTTGGGTCATATTTGGATATTTTTAGGGCATATAATATGATGGCTGCAATATAATGTGCGGTAAAATAAAATATTGCAGATTGTTGTTATTGTTATTGTTTTAAGGGGGCGGAACAGCAAGGTCATCTGCCCCGAAATATTGTAGATTCAATGATTTATTGAGGATTTAGCGATCTGCAAGAATGTCTTTAGAGAGCGGGGGAAAGGGGGCATGATGGCGCAGAAGTAAAGCAGCTTACCTTTCGTCAAGTTGTGCATGGTTCGATTCCTGGTTAACGTCCCCCAGGATCTCACATCTAGTGGGACGTGGGTTGGCGACCAAGGGACCCCAACTGAGTCCGGCATTGCTTCCACTTACTTGTGCCGTGCTCCTCTCAGTCTTCTTTCCTGTCGACCTCCCATGGTCAACTCTTGTTCTTTTCAGACCCCGACGGTATTAGGGTATCCGAGGCCTAGGGAGTCTTTCACGTTCCCGCCTTAATTGGCCCTTGTCTCATATTTCCTGATCCTTCCTTCTTCGAGGGGTCAGACCTCTTGTTTTCTTTTCATTCTGTTTCCTTTTCTCTTTAAGATTCCCGCACCGTTTTTGTTAATTGGCTCCCCATGTATCTAAATTCCCTTTAGCGATTTTTTTTGCATCTACACTACATTCTGTATGTATTTTTAATCTACGTTGCATTTTGTAAGTTTTTTCTATCTAAATTGAATTTCGCGAGTGTTCTCAACCTCAATTGCATTTTTTAAAGATTGTCAATCTAAATTGCTTTTTAATAAGTCTTTCAATGTAGGAGCAGGACATTTTAGTGAGTATTTTGAATTTCAATTGCATTTTGTAAGTGTTTTCAACCTAAACCGCATTTCGCAAGAATTTTAAAACTAAATTGCATTTTGTAGGGTGCGCATTTTGCAAGTATTTTGATTCTCAATTGTATTTTGTGGGTATTTGTCAGTATTTTCAATCTAAATTCCAGTTTGTAAGTATTGTCCATCCAATTGAGTAGTTTGAATCTACCATACATTTTGTAGGCAATTTCAATTGCATTTTGTAAGTATTTTGAATATCAATTGCACTTATTTGGAATCTGAAATGCGCATTTTTCAATCTAAATTGCATTGTGTATTTTCAATTTCAATTGCATTTTGTACGTATTTTGAACCTCAATTGCATTTTGTACCTATTTTCAATCTCATTTGCCTTTTTTAAGTATTTTGAATTTTACTTGCATTTTGTAAGTATTTCGACTGTACAGTGCATTTTGTACGTATTTTGAACTTAACCTACATTTTGTGCGTATTTTTCAATCTATTCCTTTTGTGAGTATTTTCGTTCTAAATTCCCTTTGGTAAGTATTACCGCTCTCCATTTTGTGAGTAGTTTCAATCTGAGTTCCTTTTCGTAAGTATTTTCCTTCTCACTTAATATTCGTTCTGGTTTCCACTTCATTGACATTTTCACTATCGCCCTGACCATTAGGGGCCGATAACCTAGATGTTAGGCCCCTTAAAACAACTACTATCATCATCATCCTGGTTAACGCATGTAATATTGAGATGCAACATCCATTGATTTGTATTCTTCGTTCCGCGGCGTAGCTGTGCTCGTTAAATCGCCCACCATGGCAACAAGGACAGCTGCAGCAAGTCCGGAGATCGTAGGTTCGAATCCCATCGCTGATAATGGCTAACCCGAGTGTGTTTTTTCCCTAAGATTTCCCACAATCACTCGAGGCAAATGTCGGGATAGTACCTTATTACAAGTCCCGGTTCTAAAAGTGGCAATGAAAGCAATTTTTACGCTTGCGAAGCCAGGCGCATAAGTTAGCTATTAATAGGGTTGCTGCGATAGAATCGGCATCGATTCAAATTGCAGTCGGGTTCGGTTTGTGCGTGAATGTCTCCTTGATTTGGAGAAAAGCAGTGAGGTAATCGATACCATAAATTGATATAGCCTTTGAACCACTTTTCAGAATTTATTGTAATTATTATTATTATCATCATGATTATTATTATTATTGTCATGTGTTGTGACATCTCTATATTACGCCTCGAGAGTTTAAAAGTGCGCAGTTTGTGTGTATGTATCTCTCTGTCTAACGTTGTGCAACCCCTGGCTACATACTGCCTTGTTCTCTCGTATTGGCTAGTGTTGTTGCTACCTTGCATTTTGTTGTGCAATTCGTTCTGCCATTGGCTCTGACAATATTTGACGCGAGTTTGGGGGCACTCCCAAACTACGCATTTGATATTTCTGAGAGGCTTCTCCCCTCTCTGGGGGACAGAAGCTTAGTCAGTCTTAGACGCGCCGAGATGTAAGGCGAACGTGTGTATTCGGGCAGAGGCCCACCCTCATGGCGCAGCGGAATGTGAGTACGGCTCAATGTATTTCTATCTAACGCAATGTAATTGTTTTTGTTAAACGTTCCTTCTTTTGCTTAATTCTCTTTCCTTTTCAAGATGTTACTGTTAGTATTTTAATCCTTGAACCAGATATCCGGGACCTTGCGTAATGTCATACGGCGGAGTTCTTTTTGTTGCTTTTGTTATGTGCCCTCCTCACAGTTTTATTATTTTGGTTAATACCTGTAAGATTCGAAAGTATTGCGTTTCTGCGTCTTGGCTTATGTATATTTTCCTGTCGGGCCTTGGTGCTCGTCTTTTGCGTCGGTGTCTCTTTTGTACCACAAATGTTTCATTTGATTGGTAGCAATTGGACCTTTGTTTGCGGACAGTATGTGTGAGGTAACGGGACTTATGTCCAACGTCCCACTAATACGTGTCCCCTTTGTTTATAGAATATATGTGACGGTGGTTAACTGGGATTTTCTCCAGCTCCGATGTCATATTATTCTTTTTTTTATATGTCGTGTTGTTGCGGCATTATGTTGGAGTATAAGCCTGTTTTTTTTATAGCGTGCTTTCGATTTTTACCGGTCTCTTTCGTCCCAAGTCAATTGTAATGTAATGTATCTCCGTATATCTCATTTTCCTTTTGTTTTGTTTTTATCTTTCGATTTTCGCCGTATTACATAACTTAATGATATTCCCCCTTTTCTTCCCCTTCTTCCTACCTCCGTGAAATCTCTCTTCCCTTTGTTTTACTCCCCTCACTCCTCCCCCATCCCTCAGGTATGTTTACAATAACATCATGAAAAGCTTCGCGTCTTAGCAGTTCGAATTTTGACTTTTTGCAAGTTTGTCGTTTCTCTCTAACTTTTGTAAGTTTCGTTTTATTTTCTTTCAAGTTTGTATCTTTTCGTTAGATTCATGTTGTTGAGCGGTACTCAGGTTCTGTCGTGCTTTTTAGTTTTTTTTTAGTTTTTGAATTCTTTATTCTTGGTATTGGGTTTCTTTTGTATTATTGATCTTGTCTTAGCTTGCCTTTTTTCTTTGTTTTAAATAATTTGTTTATTTCGTGTACACGCTCTTTCTTTTATCCTCAATACATTTTTATATTTTAAGTAATATAGCTCCCTTGTCTTTTCATTTCTTATATTTAAGTTCCCCTTCCTTATCCTTATCCTTATCTCGATTTCGTCAATCTTGTCTTTGTGACGTAACAAAGGCACGATTAACACGCCTCTGGGATTTGTTTAATTAATTTTATGGGAATCTCATTTTTGCACTTTTGATTGTTGCATTAAGCAATTATTTGTTTGCATTTGGTTTTTTGGAAATCATCTTTTGCTCGCTCCGAAAACCTTGGGCCCAGCACCGGGTCGAGCAAGACGTCTTTTCCCCCATCCATTTGCGACCTTGTTGATTTTATCTTCCTCTGCTACTCTGACGCGTATTATTATTATTATTACCCAGACCTTGATCGGCGCACCTTCCGAATCGAAGTAAACTTTATTTAGGGATAGCCTTGGCCTATTCCCCTATACCGCGTCGTGATTTTCTTGTTGCCGCTTAAATAATAGATTACTTCTTTGGATCGCGGGACGTATGGTAACCTTCATAAGCCCATCATCCACCTTCAGTACGTGAATTATTAAACCACTCTTTGCTGATATCTTGCGTGTTTAAGTCGGCAGTCTTTTGACTGGTTTGATGCAGTTCTCCATTGCTCCCTGTCCTGAGCTAATCGATTAATCTCTACAAGACTACCACACCTTACATCCGAGGCAATCTGTATAACACATTCTAACCTTGGTCTACCCCCACAGTTCTTGCCCTCGACCCTTCCTTCCATAACTAAGTTTGCTGTTCCTGGGTGTCTTAGTAGTCTATATGTCGTACCAACCTATCTCTTCTCTTCATTAGCAGTCGCCAGAAACATCTCTCCTCTCCCACTCGTCTGAATACCTCTTTCTGTTGCACTAACATTCCAAGTTTCACTTCCATTGAGCGCCACGCTCCAGACAATGTCTTATTAATTATGTTTTTTTTTTTCTTTTCAGGTAAGTGTGTGCTGAGAGGACGTGTGAGATGTTCAGACGTAAGTGTAACATTATTTGGAAATACGTACTCCTATTTCTCAAACGAGGCTGCGCCGCTATCAGTTTATTGTGCAGATAAGGTTATACATAGTTTCGGGTCGCTGTCGTGCGAGGTGGTGGTTGGTCGTTTAGCTGAAATATCGTAGTTCATACCTAAACGTAGCTTCTCTCTATTTCATCACACAGTAGGCTGCATGATGTTTATGTAATTTTCCTCTTTCTACTCTTTCATACAAGGGGTAAGAGTGGTGGCAAAGGATTGGCAGTGTGTGGGTGTGTGTGTCAAAATGCAAGATGTCATTTAAGTAAGACACAAGATTTCCAAGAAATCCAAGAATTGGATTGTTATGATCGTAATGGCTTGTTGTACTATTTTTTAATAAATACATGACCTAATAGCGGAAAGATTTCATATGCAATTCTAGAGTTGCTTTCTATGGAGCCGCAAGGAAATGCCAGATATGTCAATGTAACAGCATAAACGCTGACCTGTAAGAACTTTTTTTATTGGCATTGTCAACCTGCATACACAGTAGGTCTCGATCACTTTTTCTCGCTCACTCTCTACTTCGCCCGCAATCCTTTTACCTCGTTGATCTTATTGCCAGTAAGGCTTTCGATTGATTAGGGCATCTCCTTGCGAGTGGCTTGCCGCAGGATGCCTTATGGTCTGAATGGTCAGTCTCTGAGAAACCTCCATGGTTCCTCATTTGTTGACAAGTAACTCACTCCACGGATCAGTTCGTGGATCATTATGTTTACCTTTAACCTATAAATAAAGTAAGCTTTCTGTCTGAACATTAGAATTTCCGAAAAAAACTTCGTATTTGTTTCAGATGAGGTGTAGTTAATAACCAAACATACCGTCAGTTTATTTTTTGTCCGTTTATTATGAGTTAGCGACAACTAGGCTACAAATTACTTATGTAATACAATCGGATTAAGATAAAGCCTCAAATCCCTACAGGAAGGCCATTGCACAATATGTATACATCTTTTGACATGACAAGGCCAAGTGTGAGACTCGATGGCTTCCGCTATTCTGAGAATAAGGCGAGGTGACAGGGATTCTGATATGGCATAGCATAGTTCTAATGTATGTATCTCGATCAAGCATATTAGAAGTCGCTAGATATCTATACTGTGGTGTAAAAGTCCATACGTGCGCCACTTAAACTCTGTCAGAATTAGGGATGATCGACTCTCTTCCGAACTAGTTTATGTTTATTGCTGTTTCGCCCGTACTCCACTGGTTTGTTCTCGACAAAGTATGTACTAACGTTGATTTCTTGCTTTATATTTCAACGTTAGTAAGTACGAGTACCGTACATTATTCTTAACGGAAATTTAAGTTACTGTAATTTACACCACTATTAGCGATTCAGAAGGCAAGGCTATCTTACAAATGACTGTCCCTCATTTTTCTATCATAAGACTTGTCTTTATTTTCTTCAGTGGATATGACCTAGAAGTTGTACTCATAAACTGCCTTCCCTTTCTTTACTCTGTGAACCCTTAAAAGCTAGTCACATTTTATAAACTGTCTTCAAAAGTAGCCTTTGCTGATGATCTTCAGCCCTATTTCCACTTCAGTCCTTCTGAAACATGTAGAACTTCAAAACTAATACTTTCTCCATTGAGCCCTGGACCAGAACCTCCACTCACAAGTTTCCAAACTTTATTTCAAATACATTGGTGAGACTGTCGATTTTAACTCGCACGCAACGGTGAAATTACTAGCAACTCAGTGAACTAGCTATGAGTAATTTGTGGTTGAATCTTATGTCTTATTTTGGATAGAGGACACCACAGTTGTGAACTTTAGAAGCGGAACACCCCTTACATCCCATACAAAATAAGAAAACTATTCATTTCGACTTCCGATTTTTCTTATCATCGAATCTGGATCAGTCATGTTTAATGATTTGTTGAAAACACTTAAACTTAATTTAACAGTTTATATTTCATTTTATTTTCAATCCTCCATTTGTTGGGTTCAAACCCGCGAGTTTCCAGATTAAATGCCATTGTATCTCAACGTGGTGATTTAAGGTGTTGCACTGAACCACCTCTAGAGTGCCCCACGCGTTATGACGATACTGTACTATGGTAGTTCGTTTGATCACAAATTCCTTATTATGAACAAATAATGGGCTGGGCGGACGGTGGGTAAGCAAACTGGTGATAGCCGGAATTATCCCGTTGAGAAGGAGGGAACATCGTCAATAATTCCAAGGCCTGTAACAAGACCAGCAAAAGTTTCATATCACGCAGATGTAATCATAGGTAGTGCACTCAATTGAGTGAATTGTAGCAGGTCTCGTCATCAATGTAAAATATGCATTACCCACCAACGTAGCCGAGAGGTTTACGGTACACCTCGTGGCTGGCGTTCGGAGATCCGAGGTACGAGTCCCGGTGTTGACAGCTGTCATTCTGCTACACTACTGCAGTCATCACTATAACATAGCTTAACGGACAAATTCCATACACACCCTACGCAAGTACACAGGGCTGAAGACAACGATACCCCAAACTCCTAAATAAACCAATTGGAATTTACATACTCCATGGTTTAAAAGGTTCTTCAAGGGTTGCTGCAATGTTATCAGCTATTATTATTATTATTATTATTATTATTATTATTATTATTATTTGCGTACATTCCCCTTTAAGGAGAGCGCTAAAAACACAAAAATCTAGCTTTTGGTGGTGGCTCTTTTCTTCCTTTTTTTATCTTCCCAAAAACCTTTCATCCGTTCACTGTGTGCCTTCTTCTCTTCATCTGTTATTATTATTATTATTATTATTGAATGAAAATCCACAGCCTGCTTCCAGTCTCCGACCGGTTCAGGAATGGAATGAATGAAGCACCCATCTAGCGGCGAGGATATGAAGTGTGCCGGCTGCCGAAGCCTGTCGCACTCCTCTGGGGCAATGATTAAATGAATGACAGATGAAATGAAATGATAGTGGAGAGTGTTGCTGGAATGAAATTGTGACAGGGAAAACCGGAGTACCCGGAGAAAAACCTGTCTGCCTCCGTTTTGTCCAGCACAGACCTCACATGGAGTGACCGGGATTTGAACCACGGACCCAGCGGTGAGAGGCCGGCGTGCTGCCGCCTAAGCCACGGAGGCTCTCTATTATTATTATTATTATTATTATTATTATTATTATTATTATTATTTTATCATCGAATAACAGCACTAACACCATTAAAATATCAGTAATCGGGTATTGGTCGAGAGTACCTCTTAGTACAAAGTTTGATCAAAATCAAATTAGTTCACTGAGAGTTAATGGCAACTGTAAGTTACTACCAACTGCTGTGGTTGGTAGCATAGACACCCACAAGTAAAGAAGTTAGGTGTTAATAGCAAGTACTTCATTCGCTCAAATGTAAGTCCAACCTGTGTCGAGGAATATTTCGAGGCTTATCGTAACGTTGCGACCAGTCGTATACTCCTATTGTGAGGATAACTGACAAAGGGGAGGTTCAGTTTCCACCTCAGTCATATTGAAATTTGTTTTTCGTGGTTTTCCACTTCTATTCCTGACAAATACATACACTCAAGGATTGCGAAACTTCAGGGTTTAACATGGCATCCACAAGTGAAGAACTGCGTGTTGGTAAAGATTCATTCATTCATTGATTCATTTCTTCAAAGTACTTCAGGCCAGAGTTTAGTTTCGGGTAGAGCCGTGAGTCGAATCCAGAACCTGTGGGATACGAGTCTCAATACGTATCCGTATACCACAGAATGCGAAAATATTGTGGACCGATGTGATGCCATTGCTAACTGAACTCGGTGAGGTAACGAGGTGCCTCGAGTTACATTTTTAATGACCATCAATTAGAAATCGTGGCACACTACTACTTGTTGAGCCTGCTTCCAACAAGCTTAGGAAATGTCTCTTCCTACTTCCTGAGCTTGTTTAAATGATGATTTCTGGCTACACACTGTCAAGAGTTGCGAGACCTTATGAGTTAACATGTCATCCGCATGTAGGAAACCATTCATTCATTCATTCATTCATTCGTGCCCAAGGTTGCATGATCGAATCCTGGTGCGCAAATACGAGGGAGTCGTGTCAGTAGATTTACTGGCACGTAAACGATCCCCTTCGGGGCAAAATTCCGGCACCCTGGTGTCTCTAAAAGCCTCAGTAGTTAAAAGGGACATAAAACCAATATTCATTCATTCATTCATTCATGTTTACTCAGCATTCGATTGAGCAGAATTGCTTACGGCAGGTTATTTTTTGTGAATGATCTCTTTAGGTCTCGAATTCATTGTTGCCGCCTTCTGTGGTATTCGTCATGGTATAGGCATAACGAATAGAATAAGAAGTGATAACACTGGCCTAGTACGCCTGGTCCGCCGCAGCGCAGCGCTGGCTCCGATCTGTGATGTAAGTTAGCATTGGCGCTTACGAGACTTTTAAAACCTTGCGACCTGTTTTACATGTTAAAACACCGCAAGATATCCTCATAGGCGCTAATAAGTCGACATCTCCACTTACTTTACTGTGCCCAATTATAATTTAATAAGTCGTCTCCTGTATTAGTCCAGTTTCGACAATAAGCGAAGACAGAGAGCAAGTTCAAAATGCAATTAGTTTTGCCAGCTATCGGTAAATTTAAAAAAAGAACGGAACAATTAACCTCGCTATCAGAAAGGATTTCTTCACATTGTTACACATTTTACATTCCCTGAACACACTTGCAACACAGAAAAAAATGCCGTACGAACGCAATTTACAACTTTACCGTAGATTACTATACAATTCAATAATAACCATAAATTTCACTCCACAAACACCAAATTCAGTAAACTACCATCATTTCAGAAGAACTTAACATTAAACAGACATAGAATGCATAGTTATGACCCCTTCATAGAGTAGGCTATTGCCTAAAACTGATCACGCCTCCTTCAGCATTACGGTACATATATGTTTTTTAACTCATTGTCTTTTTATTCTCATCCCTTTCTTCACAGAAGTAGTCTTTAATGGCATCAAGAGCATTTTTATTTACAGCATACTGGACAAATACTTAGGCAAATTAGGAAATATATGTCTTTCAATCGCCAGTTGGTTCTTGGGAGAAGTACTACTTCCTTCCCTTCTATCACAAATTTGTCAAATTTAACAATTAAATCTTCTGAAAAGTGAGCATCACAGATGTAGGACTTTTAAGTAGGCCTAAGTTCCTATCCTTCCCTGGTATGGCCGTTTTGCACTTGATAAAACGTTCCTGATCTTTAGGAGGTTTGAAAAACCATCTGACCTCTTTACAGTCCCCACAGCTAGATCTGCATCCTAGTACAATAGAGCAAGGCATCTTCACTACTCACATTAAGCACTCATGGAAATGTAAGGGCTAAACTGCTGTTTACTTATATTAAATAACAATAAAATTAACACACGAAGATAACGTCAACACACGACAAGAAATTAAATTCCATTTCAGTTAATGCTTCCTACAATAGCATTTCAGGTATTAATACTATGAAGTAATAGTGTAAGCACTTGTATATCAATAAACGTTTGCACAGAACACCACCAAAACACTCCGATCGATTAAATACTTAATATATCGCACATAAACACATAAACATATGTGGAAATCAACAATCTCAAATCGACTGTAGCGCTGCGTAGCGGCTAGTGCCAACCCGATCCGTATTCATTACATGCTATTGAGGGAGAAGAGATCACACTTTATATTCTATTCGTTATGGTATAGGTGTACTTACTGTCCCCGCGCCAGCTCTTAGGACGCGGGGTATGAGGTAAGGGGAAGGTAAGGGGAGAGGGAACAATGAGTGAGCGAGGGAATTTCCGGGCCATGCTTATGCTTAGTATAGTACCATGGAGGAAAGAATAAGAGGAGATGCCCTGAGCTCGTATGAGTGAAGCCAAGCGCTGCAACCAAAGTGGGCGTAACCTTAACTCGTATTCGGTGTTCTGTGACTTGCATGGCTAAACCTTATTTTGGCCCCGGGTTCTTATCGCGCTCCGGTTATGCAATTTGGAAACGTAATAACAGTAGTGATAAGTTATTAAAAAAAACTCTTCAATTCTAATCTCAGCATGTGTAGGCCTACCCTAAATACCAAAAAAAAAAAAAAAATCATTCCTCTGGAAATCCCAAATTATCAAACGGCTGTCGGTCAATAATTACGGTAGGCCTACGTAATTAATCAAAGCGAGGCTAATGGTCAAGTTTCTAACCCCACAAATAAAATACCTTACGGTACCGAAACGTATAGGCTATACCGTATTTTTGTGCAAATATGCGTCCTTTTTTAATTGTTCTGTTTATTAATTTTGAGGTTCGTATTCTTGAATATCAAAATGTGTACGACCAATGAGTGAAAGTGGCTGTGCTCGAAATTAGGCCTAAAAACTGATGAATGCCTCAACACCAATAAGAACATAAAACTCAATTTGGTGTAAACAGCCTACCGTAATTAGTTCGGCATCATTAATTCCCAAGATGTTCCTTCTTTGGTATAACTCGCATCTTCAGACACCTGTATTCAATTTAATCAGTGTTTCAGCGTATTATTACGCTTTGCCGCGTCTTCCTTACAAAACTAGCCTCGCAAAGGTGCTCTCATATTTATATTTAAATTGGCTTTTAAAATGATAACGCAGCTTATTTGTGCCAAGTACCGTGATGTACAGAGTGTATTCTGCCTATCCAAGAACAAATCTTGACTTGCCATTGCAGTTTTATGTCACTAAAATCCATTACTAGTTGGAGTGGTTTACGGCTTTAAGCATAGGAACAGCCATTTTCTTGCAACCAAAGTGGGCGAGCCGTTTGGCTTCAGCAGCTTGCGCTAGGCAGCGCAGCGAAGGCATCTCCTTCCTTTCTTTCCTCCATGTATAGTACAGTGCTACGTCATCACTGACTTACTCACTCCGCTCCACATTCCTGCCAGGTTTTCAGAGCTGGCGCAGGGACAGTAACTCCTCTGTCAATTCTGGTACAAAAGTTGGAAAGAGGTACATTCAGCGTCAAGAGGACAACTGAGGAGATGCGGGTTTATATTTCTCTGGTTATTATTTTCTCCGGTTTTGACGTTTTATAATTTACATGAGTCATTTTGTTGGCATCGTAAATTTGTCATTCTTAAAATTTCAAGTTAGATGAGTTTGTTGTTGTTTTTGATTCTTTTAGGGATTTTGCGACATCATGGTCATATAGCCCCTTGTACTTTGGTCTGTGTACAATTTGTCTGATGACCTGTGTCACTGTGATGTCTGTATTAGTGTGTGTATCTGTACAGCAATTGAGGTAGGATTTGGGTAGGAAGTGGCCGTGGCCGTAAGTTAGGTACCATACCGGCATTTTCCTGGAATAGTGGGAAACCATGGAAAACCACTTCCAGGATGGCTGAGGTAGGAATCGAACCCGCCTTTTTCTCAGTTTTGTCTCATTCCAGCCCTCAGACCAGAATTAAATTTCTTGACAGGCCGGGAATCGAACCTGGGCCTTCATGTGGCAGCCAAGAACGCTATCCACTACGTAACGAGGCGGACAAATGTCGTTTGTGGTCTTTGAGTTGTGTCGGTCAGAAATGTGGTGAACTGTAAACTACAAATTAGTACAACATTTAGCACGCGTCACTATTTCACGCTTACCATCTCTTGGTGAATGTAGTATGTTTGCAATATTGTCTGTTGGCACAGGCTAGAGTAAAATGTGGCTTTTCACCGATGTCTCGGTCTCATGCATGGCTGTGATTATATGGAGGTATGAGTGGTGTTGAGTAATGAGGACATATGGAGCATAGCTACTGTTTAGTGCCTGCGAGTGCTATGAAAGGTTCTACTCATAGGGCCAATGCTGCTGCACTGACTCAGTGAGGAAAGCAATGCCAAACTACCTCACTCCTCACCTTGCCTTGTACGCCTCATTTTAGCGCTGCCTTTTTTGTTTGTTTTGTCTACCCACTTAATCTACGGTGATACTTTTTGAGGATCTGACCAGCCTCCGGGCTGACTACCTAACAGACAATTTTTCACAAGAATGCTCACCTCAATTCAATTTTTGTCCGTGGTCTTTCTACCACCAGTCGCCAGATGCTACTATTTCTCAATGTTACAAGGACACAAGTGGCATCGGGAGTGAGTCGCGTGTAGAGCACAGTGGTCTGGAAACGTGTTCGACGATCAGAATTTCCAGGGTTTCTAGTGATTGCGGGGGGATGGAGGGGTTACGCTATGTGGTGACAGTCACGTGAGACACTTTCATGGATTCGTCTTGCTGCGAAATGTGTGTCACTGCTGTTGCTTTTGTGCACACGTGCTTAGTCTTTAACCTCTCCTCTCTTGTTTATTCTACTGCAAATGTCTCTTGGTTTATTTTACTGCAGATGTCTTCAACACGCAGCCCGCGATTAAAGCTACGAGGTTTACCATTCCATGCGATTTGACTTGTATTTTAGGCAGTACACGCGATTAAGGGGACACTATACTGAAATTTCATGAATTTCGAAGAAAATATCGAATTCGGGTTTATAGCACTTAAAAATACCCGGATATGTCCTCTATCAAAAAAGGTTTTTATTTTTAAATACCGCCATTTTTAAAGTCTTCAGCACCATTTTTAAATGGCGTTGCGTTTAATTGCTCCATGCGCTACTCGACACGCCCCGTCCAGTTGCTGCCAAGAAATTATGTGTTTCTGAAGCCTTTCTTACTGGGATTTCAAATGCTGTAGAAGAATTGACTTGCAGAGGTGTCATTTTGCAACTCAATGCTCAGTTGTTATACTACGTGATCCATTATTAGTGAAATAAACACTAATAACCATGGTTTCACTCCTTGCGCTGAAATTTATTTCATAATATTACTTCATTTTTTTTATAGTGCTACTGGCAGTAATAGCTTAGTATTGTGAGTGCTGTGAGTGAGTTCAACATGGGGTGTGTTAGAACACTTGAAGTCCTACAGTCCATCAGAGGGAAGCCACTGTAAAAATCAGTACCCAGCGAGACCAAAAGCGCATAAGACAAAGTAGGAAAAGGTGCTCAGGTGACAGCAAGGGGCTAAGAAAAAAAGGTGATGAAAATATCACTGGAGGAGAAAAGAAAGCAGTGCAGGGCAATTCTAAAGTGTGTGAAGTTGCATAGATTTTTATTTTGCATTTTATGACTTAACAAAATTTTAATGTTTTCTTTCATTAAAAAAGTCCCTTGTCATGCAGTTTTTGCCTGATACAAGTACAATTTTACACAGAAGTGGCTAGATAGTTGGTGCACAAATATTAGTATGCAATTTGTTGTGAAAAGACGATTCAAAATTATTTTTGACCTTCCAAATTCTATTTTTAATCATATTTTTTTAAAAAATTCAACATTACATTTAAAAAGAAATTCTACATTCTAATGTGTTTATCAAACAACAGACCGTGACACTAACTTTTGTTAGCATAGGTATTAAGAAGGTTTGTGGAAAATTTGGTACCAATTGGAAAAATATTGTGATGCAAGGGACTATTTTTAAAGATGGTGATAAAATGGCATTTAAAAAACTTCTACTCAGAAATTTTTATAGGTACAATATTCAAACTTGGTAACATTACTTTACTTGAAAAGGGCTATCACAGAAAAAAAAATGTAAAAATTCAATGAAAAATGTAGAAGTTAGAAATTTCAGTATAATGTCCCCTTAATAAATAAAATCAACTTTCAAGTAGGCTAAATCAATTGTACGTGGAAAGAAATCATACTACGGTATTTGAAGACAATTGGAATGTTTATATTTGAGGGCATTTTTGCCTGTAATTTGAAACTACGTATTTGATGGCATTGTACTTGTGCTTTATATTCAAATTTTCCTCCTGATGAGAACCGCATTGATGCGCCGCTTCTTCCACTTAAGTGGCGATTATCTTTGAAAGCTTTCGCTTTTGGCCGATGCCACTGAAAGCGACAGCTTTGTACGAGAACAAGTCTCAGATTTACCCCAAGGACAGCGGGCTCCCTATATTGAATTTTGGTTTATTTCTCATGTTTTAATAATTAATAAAATTGTCTGGTACTTGTCTTGATTAATACCGAGATTATAGTTTATTTCGTTCAAAGTTGATATCAATAAATTGATGATGATGGGTGAGTTGAAACTACGTAAATACGCGTTGTACCTAAGGTATATAGCCTATAAATAAACTATTAAACTTTACAAAACATACAGACGTGGCCAAATTAATATGATAGTTTCATTTCCACAATAAATTAAGAATCCGTTACTTAACATGTTACATAGGGCATCGAATCTTGCTGTAAGAAGTTATGAACGAAGCAGTACATTAGATCAATATGCGGAAATAAATTAGAAACCCCTATTGTCAGATTGACGTTATAAAGCTAAAGGAAGTAGGAGACTTCAGTCGTGATGGACGAAGCAAAGAGGATATAAAAAGTAAGTTGACTCAAGCAAGGAAAGCATTTATACAGAAAAGAAAACTGTTGACATATGAATATAGATTTAGGTATTAGAAAGTAATTTTTGAAAGCCTTTGTCTGGAGTGTGGCACTCGATGGAAGTGAAACTTGGACTGTTGGCGCAGCAGAAATGAGGTGAAGAGAAGCGTTTGAAATGTGGTGTTACTGGAGAATGATGGAGATCAGATGGGTAGATAGAGTAACAAATGGAGAAGTATTAAGACGAGTGGGGGAGGAGAGATGTTTCTGGCGACTGCTAATGAAGAGAAGAGATAGGTTGGTAGGACACATACTAAGACACCCAGGAATAGCAAGAATTGTAGGGGTAGACCGAGGTTAGAATGTGTTAAGCAGATTGCATAGGATGTAAGGTGTGGTAGCTATGTAGAGATCAAACGATTAACTCAGAACAGGGAGGCATGGTAATCTGCATCAAACCAGTCATAAGACTGAATACTCAAACAACCTACAACAACAACAACTACAACGACGACGTAACGTTGCAGGTAAGAATCTGTGTAGTGATTTGTGATGTTCTGATTATTATCATTCAAAGCTACAAAACTCATGTTCTTAGAGACTTCATGCCTGTATGATACCTTTGAATCAGCCAAGTTCTTGTTATGCCAACGTTTTTTGTGATTACAGTAAATCATCCATTATTTTCACAAACTCAAGATGTTATATTTATATAGAGCACCGATTGCCTATATTTCTGTTCAGGATGACGAAATAAATGCATAAAATACTTCATGTAACTATGCGGACAGCAAATTGTTCGTAAATATTTATATTTCAATAACTTCAGTACAAATCGTATGGCAAGAACACCTCATTTCTAAACACAATTATATTTTTTAAATTTTGCTAACTTTTCCTGTGTTTAATGACCAAAATTGTATCAAATATTTCAGGGGTTCATGCAGCTTACGATATTTGCTTCAAGATCTTAGTCATTAACAGAATATTCTTGGGTATATTTACTCATCTTTGAAGTGACTCTCGGTTAATACCACACATTATTCAATTATTATTTGACCTCGTCTGTACATGCCTGCGCCCACGAATCTTTCTGGAAGAGACCAACTCGTGGAAATTCAATTCTTGGCATAGTGGTCTAATGTACGGCTTCATAACTTCGTACAGCAGGATTCGATGTCCTATGTATCGTGACACATTATACCCGTTGCCTTGTGCAACAGTGACCCTTGAATTATTGGTCTGTTCACCCTCCACCCGGCTAGTCGGGCCACCGACCACTGTGTCCGGGGGTTCATGATTCATGACTCTTCCCGCCTCTGGTAATGTGTATCGATTTGGAATTATAAGTAACTGAATCAATGTCACAGTACATTTTAAATTTATGAGGAATTTACATATCTAGGTTGATGCATGTTATTGAAATGCTACGTAATCTAATCTGGTGCATCGATGCGGTATTCGTGATATTTTATGTAGGTGGATGGGGGCGTAATTCTCACATGGCGTGACATTGTGGGTCGGTTTATTCCCAGTTTCGTGTGCGCTGTTCATGTGGAACGCACGCTCTCAGACGGCAACAAGGCGCCTCTGGTTTTCCCTCCAATATCGTCGTCGTGACTGACGTACATTATGAGCCGTGTGGTAAAAGATGGAGTCCTCTCAAACACAGATTTAGCGGTGGAGTGAAACATTATTTACGTTGAGAGAGACCGTTTTTGGTTGTTGTCGGCAGGATTTATTTTCGTATATTTCAAATGTTACGGAACCCAGCTACGTACCTCATTAAGTTTTGTGCTAGCTATAAAGAAAATTTAAGTGCCATACATTAGTTAGTTATTGTTGTTTTAAGGGACTGAACAGCGAGGTAATCTGCCCCTCTTAACATAACATGGTGTCCACAGGCAGGAAAAGTCAGGAAAAGTCAGGAATTTTGTTTTTGGTCAGGAAAAGTCAGGAAAAAGTGTGAAAAAGTGGTGCGAGTCAGGAAAAAATGCCAAAAAGTATTGGAAAGCCAGGAATTTTATATTAACCGTACAGAATTTTGTGTTTTACAGCCGTATTTTGATGTTACTAGTTCAAATAATCTCTGAAGATAAAAAGCAATAACTCACTGGTCATTTTGGTAAGTTTTCATTTTTACAGTACCGTACATCATAGTAAAAACCTCTTTTACCTAATTTTTGTACGCTTTTTTTTGCGTTGGCGTAGGGATGTGGCGACCCATCACTATAGTTTAGGTTATTAAGTACTTTGATTTATGTATTATTGCATTATCATTTATTTTGTATTTTAAATGAATAATGGGCAGATATGGGGATGGTGGAGGCTGCAAATGTCATGCAGTTTTTGCCTGATACAAGTACAATTTTACACAGAAGTGGCTAGATAGTTGGTGCACAAATATTAGTATGCAATTTGTTGTGAAAAGACGATTCAAAATTATTTTTGACCTTCCAAATTCTATTTTTAATCATATTTTTTTAAAAAATTCAACATTACATTTAAAAAGAAATTCTACATTCTAATGTGTTTATCAAACAACAGACCGTGACACTAACTTTTGTTAGCATAGGTATTAAGAAGGTTTGTGGAAAATTTGGTACCAATTGGAAAAATATTGTGATGCAAGGGACTATTTTTAAAGATGGTGATAAAATGGCATTTAAAAAACTTCTACTCAGAAATTTTTATAGGTACAATATTCAAACTTGGTAACATTACTTTACTTGAAAAGGGCTATCACAGAAAAAAAAAATGTAAAAATTCAATGAAAAATGTAGAAGTTAGAAATTTCAGTATAATGTCCCCTTAATAAATAAAATCAACTTTCAAGTAGGCTAAATCAATTGTACGTGGAAAGAAATCATACTACGGTATTTGAAGACAATTGGAATGTTTATATTTGAGGGCATTTTTGCCTGTAATTTGAAACTACGTATTTGATGGCATTGTACTTGTGCTTTATATTCAAATTTTCCTCCTGATGAGAACCGCATTGATGCGCCGCTTCTTCCACTTAAGTGGCGATTATCTTTGAAAGCTTTCGCTTTTGGCCGATGCCACTGAAAGCGACAGCTTTGTACGAGAACAAGTCTCAGATTTACCCCAAGGACAGCGGGCTCCCTATATTGAATTTTGGTTTATTTCTCATGTTTTAATAATTAATAAAATTGTCTGGTACTTGTCTTGATTAATACCGAGATTATAGTTTATTTCGTTCAAAGTTGATATCAATAAATTGATGATGATGGGTGAGTTGAAACTACGTAAATACGCGTTGTACCTAAGGTATATAGCCTATAAATAAACTATTGAACTTTACAAAACATACAGACGTGGCCAAATTAATATGATAGTTTCATTTCCACAATAAATTAAGAATCCGTTACTTAACATGTTACATAGGGCATCGAATCTTGCTGTAAGAAGTTATGAACGAAGCAGTACATTAGATCAATATGCGGAAATAAATTAGAAACCCCTATTGTCAGATTGACGTTATAAAGCTAAAGGAAGTAGGAGACTTCAGTCGTGATGGACGAAGCAAAGAGGATATAAAAAGTAAGTTGACTCAAGCAAGGAAAGCATTTATACAGAAAAGAAAACTGTTGACATATGAATATAGATTTAGGTATTAGAAAGTAATTTTTGAAAGCCTTTGTCTGGAGTGTGGCACTCGATGGAAGTGAAACTTGGACTGTTGGCGCAGCAGAAATGAGGTGAAGAGAAGCGTTTGAAATGTGGTGTTACTGGAGAATGATGGAGATCAGATGGGTAGATAGAGTAACAAATGGAGAAGTATTAAGACGAGTGGGGGAGGAGAGATGTTTCTGGCGACTGCTAATGAAGAGAAGAGATAGGTTGGTAGGACACATACTAAGACACCCAGGAATAGCAAGAATTGTAGGGGTAGACCGAGGTTAGAATGTGTTAAGCAGATTGCATAGGATGTAAGGTGTGGTAGCTATGTAGAGATCAAACGATTAACTCAGAACAGGGAGGCATGGTAATCTGCATCAAACCAGTCATAAGACTGAATACTCAAACAACCTACAACAACAACAACTACAACGACGACGTAACGTTGCAGGTAAGAATCTGTGTAGTGATTTGTGATGTTCTGATTATTATCATTCAAAGCTACAAAACTCATGTTCTTAGAGACTTCATGCCTGTATGATACCTTTGAATCAGCCAAGTTCTTGTTATGCCAACGTTTTTTGTGATTACAGTAAATCATCCATTATTTTCACAAACTCAAGATGTTATATTTATATAGAGCACCGATTGCCTATATTTCTGTTCAGGATGACGAAATAAATGCATAAAATACTTCATGTAACTATGCGGACAGCAAATTGTTCGTAAATATTTATATTTCAATAACTTCAGTACAAATCGTATGGCAAGAACACCTCATTTCTAAACACAATTATATTTTTTAAATTTTGCTAACTTTTCCTGTGTTTAATGACCAAAATTGTATCAAATATTTCAGGGGTTCATGCAGCTTACGATATTTGCTTCAAGATCTTAGTCATTAACAGAATATTCTTGGGTATATTTACTCATCTTTGAAGTGACTCTCGGTTAATACCACACATTATTCAATTATTATTTGACCTCGTCTGTACATGCCTGCGCCCACGAATCTTTCTGGAAGAGACCAACTCGTGGAAATTCAATTCTTGGCATAGTGGTCTAATGTACGGCTTCATAACTTCGTACAGCAGGATTCGATGTCCTATGTATCGTGACACATTATACCCGTTGCCTTGTGCAACAGTGACCCTTGAATTATTGGTCTGTTCACCCTCCACCCGGCTAGTCGGGCCACCGACCACTGTGTCCGGGGGTTCATGATTCATGACTCTTCCCGCCTCTGGTAATGTGTATCGATTTGGAATTATAAGTAACTGAATCAATGTCACAGTACATTTTAAATTTATGAGGAATTTACATATCTAGGTTGATGCATGTTATTGAAATGCTACGTAATCTAATCTGGTGCATCGATGCGGTATTCGTGATATTTTATGTAGGTGGATGGGGGCGTAATTCTCACATGGCGTGACATTGTGAGTCGGTTTATTCCCAGTTTCGTGTGCGCTGTTCATGTGGAACGCACGCTCTCAGACGGCAACAAGGCGCCTCTGGTTTTCCCTCCAATATCGTCGTCGTGACTGACGTACATTATGAGCCGTGTGGTAAAAGATGGAGTCCTCTCAAACACAGATTTAGCGGTGGAGTGAAACATTATTTACGTTGAGAGAGACCGTTTTTGGTTGTTGTCGGCAGGATTTATTTTCGTATATTTCAAATGTTACGGAACCCAGCTACGTACCTCATTAAGTTTTGTGCTAGCTATAAAGAAAATTTAAGTGCCATACATTAGTTAGTTATTGTTGTTTTAAGGGACTGAACAGCGAGGTAATCTGCCCCTCTTAACATAACATGGTGTCCACAGGCAGGAAAAGTCAGGAAAAGTCAGGAATTTTGTTTTTGGTCAGGAAAAGTCAGGAAAAAGTGTGAAAAAGTGGTGCGAGTCAGGAAAAAATGCCAAAAAGTATTGGAAAGCCAGGAATTTTATATTAACCGTACAGAATTTTGTGTTTTACAGCCGTATTTTGATGTTACTAGTTCAAATAATCTCTGAAGATAAAAAGCAATAACTCACTGGTCATTTTGGTAAGTTTTCATTTTTACAGTACCGTACATCATAGTAAAAACCTCTTTTACCTAATTTTTGTACGCTTTTTTTTGCGTTGGCGTAGGGATGTGGCGACCCATCACTATAGTTTAGGTTATTAAGTACTTTGATTTATGTATTATTGCATTATCATTTATTTTGTATTTTAAATGAATAATGGGCAGATATGGGGATGGTGGAGGCTGCAAATAAAAAGAATATATATATAATGCGTTTGGCCCTCTAAGGAGCACGTAGAACCATTAGTTAACATTGGTCTTCTTGTTCTTCTTATCTTCCCAAAACTTCCTCATCCTTTCGCTATGTGCCTGTCTTCTTTCTTGTGTCCATGCAGCTTTAAGTTTCAAATTCTGTCCCGTAGGGATCTTGGGTGGAAACTTATACGAATTTACTTTTTGTCTATATGCAGTCCGCGTCGTTGTCAGTGGGTCAATATTGATTTCACTGAGGTCCTTTTGGGTGTCTGCTAGCCAGCGTACTTTGGTTTGTCGGTTTCCATTGACTATGAGGAAGATTTTCTTGGTCAGTCGGGAGTTGTCCATTCGAGCTATATGTCCGTAGAATTGCATGCGTCTTTTACGTGCGAGTGAGGCGAATCGTTCAGTCCGTGAATACAGTTCGTCTGAGCTTTTCCTCATCCAGATACCGTCCTGAAGCTTTGGTCCAAAGATTTTTCTCAGTATTTGTCGTTCTATCTTCTCAATGTATTTGATGTTGATGGTTAACGATGACGTCTCAATCGCATAGAGTGCCTCTGGGAGGATGACTGTGTAGTAGTGATGGAGTTTGGCTTTAGTGGAAAGTGATTTCTTGTTGTAAATATTCCAAGTGATTGTGTAAGCTTTGCGTAATTTTTCTGCACGAGTTTTGTTAGCCATTCTTTCGTTACCAGTGTTCCCGATAATTTCACCTAGGTACTTGAAGTGCTTAACTTGTGTGATGTCGCCATATTTGGTTGTAATTGATGCCAGGTTTGTGCTCTTGGAATCCATGTACTGTGTTTTCTCGTAAGAGATATGGAGGCCGGTTCTGATTGATATCTCATGAAGCTTCTCGATGGCATGTCTGGCTTCTTCTGGAGTCCGGGTAATTATTACTAGGTCGTCAGCAAAGGCGAAGCATTTTATGTTGATTCGTTGTTCTTTTGTTCCCATACTTATTCCAGGTATTTCTTTCTCCCATGTTCTGATGATCTTATCTAGTACCAGGTTGAATAGGAGTGGGGACAACCCATCACCCTGTCTTACGCCTGTTCTAATGTGAAAAGGTTCGGACACTTCACCCTTAAATTTAACTTTATAAGTTGTATCTGTCAAGGTCTGTTGGATTAATGTAGTTGTTTTGTTGTCCACACCATATTCACGAAGTATATTAAACAGAGTTGCGCGGTCGATTGAATCATATGCTTTCTTAAAATCTACGAAGGTGACAACTGTGCGATTCGACTGGCGATGTTGGAGTACCATCTTGAGGTTCCAGATCTGTTCTGCACACGATCGACGCGGTCGAAATCCCGCCTGATATTCACCGATCATGTGCTCTGTCTGTTGCTCCAATCTGGTGAGGAGGGCACGTGAGAGTACCTTGTAGGCGATTGGCAGGAGTAAAATGCCTCGGTAATTATTCGGATCTGTCTTGTCGCCCTTTTTGTGTAGTGGGTGAATCAAAGCAGTTTTCCAATCAACCGGTATGGTGTCACTCTCCCATATATTAGCATTGATGTTTTGCAGTCTTTCAGTCAAGAGTTCACCTCCAATCTTGAGCACTTCGGCGATTACACCGTCTTCTCCTGGTGCCTTGTTGTTTTTGAGATGTAATATGATGTTTTGTATCTCATCATATGTAGGTGGTACTGAGTCCTGGTTTGGGGCAGTAAAGTGGAGTTGGAGATTCTCTGCAGGTGGTTCACAATTGTGAAGCTCCTCGAAGAACTGTTTCAGGATATCACAATTGGCCTTTGTGTTTGTCTCAAGTGTGCCATCAGGGCGGCGAAAACAAAGACTGGGCGGCTTGTAGTTCGTCAGTTCTTCCCTAAATGTCCTGTGGAAATTTCGTGTGTTGTTCCTCTTAAAGTCATTATCGGTTTCTTCCAATCGTTTGAGGTGGTACATGCGTTTAACTCGTCTGATTGTTTTGGATGTTTGCTTCTGCGTTTCTAAAAAGTTCTGCCAATGTTCTGGTGTTCGGTTGCTATTCCATGTCTTCCAGGCTCGGATTCGGGACTCTAGGGCTTTATCACAGTCTATGCTCCACCATCTGTGTTTTCGTTTCCTTGGTGGTTTGCCGAGTTTTCTTGTTGATTCTTGGATGGCCTTGAGAAGTTCATCCCATGTTTCCGTGTTAGTCTGTAATGATTGTGTAAACTCCTGTGCGTGTTCTTTTAGGTATTCCGGATCTATGCGTGGGAGTTTGGAATTTGGACGCTTTTTACGATTGGGTATGAAGCGGACTTTGATCTGCGAGAGATGATGGTCGGACTCTACGTAACCTTTGCGTACCCTCACGTTCATGATTTCTGGAGAGAGTTGTCTGGTTATTGCTACATGATCTATTTGATACTCCCCGATGTGGTTTATGGGAGATTTCCATGTAGTCATTTTTCGTGGTGGTTTCTTGAAATGTGTGGACATTAGTTGTAGGTTGGCCAGTCCACATATGTTGATTAAGCGAAGCCCATTCGCATTCGTCTTTTTGTGTGCCGAGAAATTCCCAATGATATGTCTGTGTTCCCGTTCTCTGCCAATTTGCGCATTGAAATCTCCGAGGAGGATCTTAATGTGGTGTTGAGGAATCTTAGTAAGTGTCCGTTCAAGTTGAGACCAGAACTTCTCAACTTTGTTTTTGTCAGGATCATTGTTAACTGGAGCATGTGAGTTTATCAATGTATAGGCCCTATTGGCGCATTTAACTGTGAGTAGAGAGAGACGATTCGAAGGTGATGTGAAGTCTATCACTGAGTTCTGGATACTGTTGTGCACAAGGAATGCTGTTCCGAACACATGTAAATTACTATTTCTTAGCTTAGTTGCTGGTTTTCCCTTATAGATACGGTATCCACCGGAGTCGAAGTGATCACAATCACGGAATCGTGTTTCTTGTACTGCAAGTATGAGAATTCCGAATCTGTCGCTGGTGTCCGTCAGTGTCTTGAGTTTCCCAGTTTTGGTCAGCGTCTGTACGTTTAGTGTACCAATGAATTGCGTTCGCTTAAATTTGAGGAGTTTTGGGAAGCTCCGATCCTTCCCGGCATGACGTCCTGGTCCCCCAGAAGCCGAATGACCAGGTTCGCCTTCGCTCTTCTTAGCTCTGGCCTGAGGTAGTTGCTTTTTTGCTTGTGCTTCCATCATGCTAAGTTCGTGTTTGATTTTAGCTGGTGGGAGTGAGCCCAGGGCGAGTGAATCGCTGATAATCCATAAAATTCACTCTCATCGTAAGGATTGTTAGTTCATACGGCAGATTATGTTATGCTGTGGTTTACTGGTGCCTCTTGGTGTTCTGGGCTGAATATTATTTTACGGCTTCGAGCCAACCCTCCTCCTTTACCCGGACTTGGGACCGGCAACAGCAACGACTGAGCTACTCAATCCACCCAGTAGCTGCTGCAGGTGGAGTTATATATATATTTGCTCAATAAACTTTTTTTTCCCGATGTTATGATGACTTCGAGAGTCAGGAATTTTGTTGCAAAATGGTCAGGAAAAGTCAGGAAAATTGACATTGAAAATTCTGTGGTCACCATGCATAAATAAAATTATACAAATTTAGATTAATTTAAAATTTAGAGGGGTACGCCTAAATATGAAAAAAAGACAAACTAATAAAACAAACAAAAACTAATAACAATTATAATAATGAACAAAAATATACGAAAAACAAAAATTCGGAAATTCAAAAGAAGTTCATTGGGTAAATACACACTTGAGAATTTAGATTGCTTGCCGTAACCCACTCTCTTACAAAGCGGTTGACGAGACCAGCAGGCACCTCGTCATCGCGTGAGGTGAGAACCAGAGGGTTCTATCTACACTTTTTGAGGATTTTGATTTTTTCGTTGTAAATGGTACTGGGAGATATGTACTACCGTTATCCATGACGGCAACATCCGTATCATTTACCATTTCCAGACAATAAGCAGGTAAATTTGGTTCTATCTGCAAAAGTTTGCAAGGCTGAGAACCAGATGGTTCTATCTGCAGAATGTTGGTAGACAGTACACACTGGATCAGCTGTTTGGAGTTGCTCACTTCTATCCCATCTCATCTGTTTGGCTATAACTCTTGAGAAGTCCAGGAAGAGAAAGCATAACCCTCAACAATGTAAAAAGAATGTTCAAAAGAAACTGCGACAAAGTGGTGGCTGCGTAGGAAACAAAATATACAGACTGTATGTGCAAATTTAAGTGTTATCATAAGATTTTTAAAGATGACCGGAATTCCATAATGATTTCATTTTATTCACTGCAAGATATGACAAAAACATTATATTTTACAAAACTCAGAGTGTAAATCTTCTCCGAGAACCATGGAATTTGACCGTAAGAAACGTAAGTCGTTCTCTTACTTTTTACAAGTGAATGGCACGCAGGTAAGAGTATGCAAGAGACCTTGTTGGTCAGTCAAAAAGTAATATAAAATGTGCATTCTAACAAAGATAAAACATCCGGGACTCCAAAACCCAATGAGAGAGGAAAGAACACAAGAGAGGATTTCCAAAAATTGTAAAGATTTTGTTAAAAAGCATATTGAATCATGTCCAAGGGCAGAGTCGCATTACTGCAGGGCTGTGCCACAAAAGGAATACTTCAGTCATGATTTAAATGTAACTAGAATGTATGAGATGTATAAAGAAGTTTGCTTACAGAATTGCTATAAAGCGGTAACACTGTCAAAGTACTTGTCAATATTTAACACTGAATATAACCTGGACTTTTTAGCACCAAAATCCGAGTTAGTTTAGTTAGTTATTGTTGTTTTAAGGAGCGGAACTACGAGGTCATCTGCCCCTACCAAAATCCGATCGGTGTGACCTTTGTGAGGAGTTTATCATGGCGAAAAGGGAAAATAGTCACTGAAAGTTTGTCAACGAAGTTTGATAACCATTTAGAAGAGAAATCATTCATCCGACAGGAAAGAGAACATGACAGACGAAGTGATGCTATGGTGATATGCTTTGATCTACAAAATGTGATAGCATTACCTCGTGCAAATGCTAGTAGCTTCTTTTATAAAATAAAGCTGATCGCTTGCAATAGTAGCCTATTGCTCATGTATCGAGGAATAAATATGGCTATTGTACTATATGCATGAAGCACTGTGCGGCAGATCTGGAAATGGCATTGCAAGTGCTGTAATTAAAGTATTAAAAAAATATTTCAACCGGAAGTTAGGGAATATATTCTTTGGAGTGATAGCTGTGTTCCTCAGAACAGGAACTCGCTGATTTATTTTGCTTTGGCTAGCTTTCTTCAAAAAAATATCCACATAAGGGAAATCCCCATGAAATTTTCAACACCAGGGCATTCTTGCATTCAGGAGGTTGACAACATCAATTCAAACATAGAGAAGTCTTTGTGGTTATCAGAGGTATGGTCTCCAGTTTTACTAATAAAAACTCTGCTCTCTTGCAACAGGAGGTCACCATACCATGTACTTTAGATGAGAGCATCCGATTTCCGTGACTACCGGATTAAAACCAAAGTTCCAAGGTTCGCCACTAGGTATCATTGATATCTGGTTGCGAAAGTTGGAACTACTTGAAATTGAACGGAACTTGTAGCTCACACTTTAGGGTGTCCGCTGGAAGCAGCTACAGACTCAGGCGAGCCGAACATGTCCTCGGACACTCCCGGCATAAAAGCCATACGATAAATAAATAAATAAATAAATAAGCCAAACTGTTTCAGTATAGTAAATTACCGTATCTGCAGGTATCGCAGCTGAAATTTTGTGCAGACCTTGTAACTTTTTACCAGCCCTTCTTGGGCGACTGATTTAAAACTTCCCAAAATCATCCTCCTATTTTTGATCGGAAGTACTTCATCATATACCACACAATTGAAATGGCAGGGTCGTGGAGTGTTGGACACACATTTGGTCAACCTAACTGGTATCATTTGGGCGTTCAACTATTAGGTGTAATTCCCTATAAAGAAAACTAATTATAACGTTCAAAATATGTGTATTAATATCAACTTTAAACATATGGCGGGGACTCTCGTCGAACAGACTATGGTTTACTATCTTCTCTCCTCGGCAATGACGAAAACATGTGACCCAAAATGAATGTTGGAATATAAAGATGTTTGTTACTCACTCATCGACGATCTAGCAGATAATCTACGAGACATGCTCGATAGATCAGTTCTCCCCAGCATTTCTAAGATTTTCCACACGTGGTTTGAGGTTAGAGATGTTTACTGGTTTACATAGCCACATCTCTGCGAGAGAAATGAATGTGCTTCCGTACCCAACTTGAATTGTGCTAACAGAGATAACATCGTTGTGATATGTAGCCGTTTCGAGTACATTCACAAGCCATGCTTTCAACAAAACTGTTTCTCCAAATAGGCCTACGCCAAATTACGAGAACGCGACCTTTCCAATCAGACGCTACAATAGAAGTGAAGCCCCGCTATACACGAAAATCCCACCTCTCATCTTGTAAACACATGTTTTCGTCTTTCTCCGCCAGGGTCATGATACCCTCCAACCCATACAAAATACACCAATAATCTCGAACCCATGTATATTTCTTACAACTCGTGGCGCGAAACTCTTCTCTGACGTCAGAACCTTACACAATTTACACAAAGCTTTCTTCAAGACAAGGGAAGTTATTCTCGGCCCAATCTAAATTTGGCCTAGAGTTTCCTGCTGTTGCGACATCTTGTAGCTTACCTACACAATCCGCTGTCTTGTATACTGACATCTCCCATACAAATTAAATGAAATATTCCTGACTGAGTCCCCGAGATTCACAAGATATATATATACACTAAATAAAATGAAATTCTACAACCTAAATGATGATGAACAAGAAAAGAAATGGTATGAACAAATTACCCTAACCTGACTTCTCTTGCAGTCAACCAAATAAGGGTTTGGGAACATTGTGACCGGAACAGTCACAATACGCCCCCATGTGATTCACACGGGTGAAACAAGTGTGGATCACAAACACTCAAACAAGCAACGCACTGAAAACACAAAGAATTACACTATTACATAAATAAACCCTGGAAGACATATATACATACACACTTGTCAAATTTTCACACATTCTCACTCTCTCGAATGTCTTATTGTGTCCATTTCCTAGCCTCACTGATTTCTCTCAAGTGTCTTAGGTCTACCACTTCATTTTCTTCGTCTCATCATGAGACCCTATCGCTTCACAAGCCATGGTATTTGCCTGCACAGGCCTTATCATACCATCTATCCATCTAACACTCGATGCCACTTTGCTGGTTAGCATTCTTCGTCACATCTCTTGAGTTTTGTCATGCCATCACGTTATGTTGACTGATTCTCTAAGAGTCCATGCCATATTATTTTACAGAGTGATATCTACGGAGATTCCTAATATTATGTGTAATGACAGACTTACCATCCTGGTCCGTTAAACTATAGGCACACTCACCAATACGTTTAACCACCTTAAAAGGCCCCTGAAATAGATGAAAAAACTTCCCTATCTCCTTATCTACAGCTGAAGACGGATATGGAACCCTCAGAAGCACCTGATCGCCTACTTCAAAAGAATCAAACTTTACCCGCTTCTGCTGGCGCCTACGCTTATTCCCTGCCTTGATTAAGTTGTCCCTAGCCAGCTGGATACAAACATCCTTCCCAATCTCCTCTCCCGTGACCAAACCTAGCATTCTAGCAAGCTCATTGGTAGGCTTCCTACCATACTGAATTTCATAGGGAGTGCATTTTACACTCTCATGGAACGTACTATTGAACCATCGTTCAATATCTCCTAACTTGGAGAACCACGCATTGTGGCGATTGCTCACATAGGTGCGAAATACTCTCCCTAATTCTCTCATAACTCGTTCGGACAAATTCCTTTGAGGATATCGAATAGATGAGAATATGTGCTTGATACCCAATTCACTCAACTTGGTTTTCCAGATCTTTGAGGTGAATTGACTACCGTGGTCTGATAGTATCCTGAGAGGCACCCCAAACTCAGGTACATACTTATCAGTGATCTGTAGGACACAACCCTTCCCGGTCGCTTTTCTCAGGGGATACAGTTTGACGAGTTTACTGAATGCGTCAACAACCACGAAGATATACTGATATCCAAACTGAGCTTTAACCAATGGACCATACAGATCGACACAGAGTAAATCCCTTGGTTTTTCTGTGATCACCATTTGCCGAGGTCCCTCAAGAAACCTCGTTGGGCATTTACACCGTTGACACGAGTCACAACTTGCCAGAACTTTCCTAATCTGCCTTCCCATGTTCTTCCAAATGAAATGCTGCTGAACAGCAAAAAGAACCTTGCTTGATCCAAAATGCCCTAAAGCCTTGTGATGATACCAAATCATCGTTACCTGCAATGAGCTTGGCACACACACTCTCCAGGCACCTTCATGGCACAGCCTAGCCAAGAAACCACACTCCAACTTGTACCAATACTTTCCAACCTTAATTCTACTATCCACATCCATACCTCTCAACTGAGTCAAGATATCACCTAAGACCTCATCCTTCTCCTGCTCTACAAGCAGATTCCTTAAGCAGCGTATCTCATAATCACACTCGCTTACCTTGGTTACGCAGATAACAACACCTTCCTGTACCTCCAGTACCTGATGACCCTCATCACCCCCAATGTTTCTACTCATGAAGTCAGCCACAATGTTCTCAGTACCCTTAATATGCCTTACCTCAAAGTTATATTCACTTATAGCCAATATCCACCTTGACATCCTGTTCGAAGTGAGCTTGCAGGATCCAATAAAAAGTAATGCATGATGGTCAGTCAGTATCTGCAACTTACTGCCCAACACATAACTCCTAAACTTCCCTAGAGAGTATACGATTGCTAACATCTCTATTTCAGTAATTGTATATCTCTTCTCCGCCATGCTTAGCCCTCTGCTTGCTAATGAGACAATCCCTAGATTGCCCTCACTATCCTCCTGACACAAAATGCCTGAGATGCCTTGCATGCTCGCATCAGTCATCAAAATGTAGGGACAATCCAGACGAGGATACCTAAGCATGACAGTCTCTACAAAGCCTCTCTTCAACTCCTTAAAAGCCTCATCGTGCACCTGGGTCCATACCCACTTAGTACCCTGCTTCAGCAATTCCCTAAACGGTTCTACAAGACAGGAATATTTAACTACGAATCTACGAAAATAATTGAAAACCCCTAATATTGACCTCAATTGTTTGGCGTTACGTGGTGTAGCAGTGTTGTGAATCTTGTCTAATCGTGACTGTTCGGGAGACACCCCTTGTGTTGTGATAGTATGCCCTAAAAATGTGATTGATGTTGTGCAAAACAGAGACTTCTTAAGTTTAATTGTAAATCCCCCGTCCCTTAATTTCCCCAAAACAATGTCTAAGTGATCCAGGTGTTCCTTTAATGTGTAAGATGCAACAATTAAATCATCTATGTACATTGTCACAAACTCGTGTGTGTCCCTCCCTAACACTAGATTTAAGGCCCTAATCAACGCTGAACTGCTGGTCTTTGTTCCGAAAGGAACGACCCTGAATTGGTACAAACCACTCTTAAAGCTAAACGCAGTCAACTTCCTGTCCTGTTCTCTCAACGGTACCTGCCAAAATGATGCACTCAGATCCATAGTGGAAAACCATTGCTTACCATTGAATTTCTGAACCAGTTCCTCAACACATTCTGGCCTCTGTTGGTCCCCAGATATCCTACAATTGAGCTGCCTGGCATCAATACACAACCTGACCGAGCCATCACTCTTCCCAACCACAACTAAGGGATTCAGATATGCACTAGTTGAAGGCTCAATAATACCCTGATTCAGCATAATGCCTATTTCTTTCTCCACAGCATCAGCAAATTTGTGAGGTATCGGGTACTTGGGTCCTGAAAATGGAGAATGATCTACAATTTCGAACTGATGCGTATAGACATGTGTTAGCCCTGGCTTGTCACTGAAAACTTCTTGGTTTAGCTCTAAAACCTCTAACAACTTATCCCTCTCCTCAACACTTAAACCACTCTTATCCACAGCCTGCTGGAGTTGATCACACTTATCACCCTCCACAGCAATGTGACATAAATCCACAACTTCCTCCTCATCGTCAGCCTTACCTTCTGCCATATCCCCTACAGTGACCTCAGTAACACATGCCTTTACTGTCTTATCTACACTCTTGCATTTCATTCTCATCTCCTGGCTTATATTCCCCCTCACAAAGTTGATGACACCCCGGTCAAAATCAATAACAGCACTATGCTCGTTAAGCCAGTCTATCCCCAAAATCATTTCATAAATTAGGTTAGGAATTACCAAGCAAGTCTTGTGGTCAACTTCATTACCAAACCTCATGGGCAACAATACCTGCTTTCCCACTCTTTGGGATTTATTACCAACAGCAGTTACCACATATGTCGACTTAACTGGAATTTCTTCCAACTTACCACCGTCCTTGATTAAAGTATCATAAAATCCCTTACTGATGACACTTCTCTCACTCCCCGAATCCACCAATGCCTGCACTCTCTTACCTAGTATGCTCAACTCAACAGTTGACATAAAAGCCTCCTTCTCCCCGATACATGAGAACTCCTGCTGGTCAGCTAGCAGATCCTCCCGACTCATAGGCATAAAATCCTCCTCACCCACAATAACACACTGCTTGACTTCATTTCTTACGGACTGCCTGACTGACCTCCCTGCACAGCCCGTTCGGAGTTTAAAGCTCCTTGACCACCTTGTTCTTGTCTCCTCTGGTTCACCTGTACTCTTTCGTTACCACCTTCCTGACGCCCCCCACCTCTCTGATAGTTACCTTCCTGTCGCTGTGAATTATCCTGACGCCCCCCACCTCTCTGATAGTTTTCCTGCCTCTGCTGATAATCTCTTTGCTCCTGATTAAATCTACCCCTATTAAACTCCTGATTATTCCCCCTATTGCCCCTAAATTCCTGTTTGACCTCTGGCCTCTCCATGTGCTGCTTGCCTAAAACGTCAAAGCTCGTAAGAAGCTCTTCCAACTCTTCTACCGTCCTTACCTTCTGCATACAAGCTGCCTCCTGAATTCTAGGTGGGAAGTGCTTCAACATGACCCTAACCACATCACTGTCAGAGGTCAGCCCATCCAAATTCTTCCAAATAAGTACATGTGCCAAAAAATATTCTGTCAGGGATACCCCTTCTCTCTCCTTATATTTCCCAAAAGTTAATTTTTCCCTTTCCCTGGACTGTACCCCCTCCCCCCAGAACTTAGCTTTGAATTTATCCCTGAATTCCCTTAAACTATTCATGTTAGGCCTGTATATTTGGAACCATGCTTTCACATCCCCTTGAAATGAGTTAGACAAGATCTCCAACACTGTTTCCCATTCGACAACCCCGTCTTCTAGATCCTTGCTGAATTTCTTCTCAATGGTTTTTAAAAACTCCATAGGGTTGAACTGCCTTGAGTTAAATTGTGGCAGACCAGGGTCCCTGAGTAGCAAACTAGATGGCATCACAACCCTTTGACTCATCGGTCGCTCTTTCAACTCTCTCCTGACCTTTATCAGCTCTTCCTGCAGCTTTTCGTTTTTCTCGGTCAATGCCACCTGCTTCCCTCTCAGACCCTCAATCTCTCCCAACTTATTTTCAACGGCACCTACTCTATCTAAATATTCCCTCTTATTCCCACTTACAGTGTTGCATATCTCATCACACTTTCCCGTTACATTCTGTACTTCTGCCCTTGAACTAGCTATCTCTGACTTAATTTTCGTTATTTCCACATCTTGCTGGTTCTGATGGCCTTCCATTCCTTCTAGCCTACTTGTGATCCCAGCCTGATTCCCCTGCATTTCTGCCCTGATTTCCTCTCCCTGTTTGCTAATTTTCCCACTTAATTCCAGGTTCATACTCTCCATTCTACTATTAAGGACAGACTTATGGTCCCGTATTTCTTTGCTGAGACTCTCTATCCTTGTGTTCGTGGCCCTGTTGCTCTCCTGAATTTCCTTACTTACAAATTCCTTCACTTCTACTATCTGTTTGGTCACTGACTCTACCTTCTCATTTACAGAGCCTACCTGCTCCTTAATTTCCTTACTCATAGATTCTCCTTGCTTCTTAATCTCTTTTATTTCACTCAGTAGCATTTGGATCAAACTATCGTTCATAACCCCCCCATTTACATTTAAGTTACTACCTTCAGCGATCAGCTGCGACTCAGTAGTAACAATGGTAACATATGTTCCCACTGTCTTTTCCACATCTTCCTCACTGCCACTTCCCCCAGTTTCCTGATTACCTGACATTTTACTGTTTGATTTACACACAACCCTTGACCTTAATTCTAAATTGTCTGATGTGGACATACCCCTTAAAACAAAACAAATTACTGTGAACCCTAATACTCCTAAGGTGTCTATCGGCTGTGTGCATATGTGCCCTAATGATACCTGCTAGGTTTCCCTACTCTTGCCCCACGTTGAGGTGCTATGTTGTAACTTTTTACCAGCCCTTCTTGGGCGACTGATTTAAAACTTCCCAAAATCATCCTCCTATTTTTGATCGGAAGTACTTCATCATATACCACACAATTGAAATGGCAGGGTCGTGGAGTGTTGGACACACATTTGGTCAACCTAACTGGTATCATTTGGGCGTTCAACTATTAGGTGTAATTCCCTATAAAGAAAACTAATTATAACCTTCAAAATATGTGTATTAATATCAACTTTAAACATATGGCGGGGACTCTCGTCGAACAGACTATGGTTTACTATCTTCTCTCCTCGGCAATGACGAAAACATGTGACCCAAAATGAATGTTGGAATATAAAGATGTTTGTTACTCACTCATCGACGATCTAGCAGATAATCTACGAGACATGCTCGATAGATCAGTTCTCCCCAGCATTTCTAAGATTTTCCACACGTGGTTTGAGGTTAGAGATGTTTACTGGTTTACATAGCCACATCTCTGCGAGAGAAATGAATGTGCTTCCGTACCCAACTTGAATTGTGCTAACAGAGATAACATCGTTGTGATATGTAGCCGTTTCGAGTACATTCACAAGCCATGCTTTCAACAAAACTGTTTCTCCAAATAGGCCTACGCCAAATTACGAGAACGCGACCTTTCCAATCAGACGCTACAATAGAAGTGAAGCCCCGCTATACACGAAAATCCCACCTCTCATCTTGTAAACACATGTTTTCGTCTTTCTCCGCCAGGGTCATGATACCCTCCAACCCATACAAAATACACCAATAATCTCGAACCCATGTATATTTCTTACAACTCGTGGCGCGAAACTCTTCTCTGACGTCAGAACCTTACACAATTTACACAAAGCTTTCTTCAAGACAAGGGAAGTTATTCTCGGCCCAATCTAAATTTGGCCTAGAGTTTCCTGCTGTTGCGACATCTTGTAGCTTACCTACACAATCCGCTGTCTTGTATACTGACATCTCCCATACAAATTAAATGAAATATTCCTGACTGAGTCCCCGAGATACACAAGATATATATACACTAAATAAAATGAAATTCTACAACCTAAATGATGATGATGAACAAGAAAAGAAATGGTATGAACAAATTACCCTAACCTGACTTCTCTTGCAGTCAACCAAATAAGGGTTTGGGAACATTGTGACCGGAACAGTCACAACCTGTTCAGTGTGTACTTTAAGACAATTCACGGTACTCAGGAGTGGAATAAAGTCAAGATACCGAAGAGTAGAACCAACAGGCCTGAAAACATTCAGCAACAGAACATAGTACCAATCCGACTTCCAGAAGCAAGAGTTTCTATATCATGGAGGAACATTTCCAAGGAGAAGACTACAGATATCCATTCCATGATGAAATTGATGCCCTCTGTCGATGTAGAGTTCTACAAAGCAATTTCGAAATGAAGAACCTTATGACTCCAACATCTTATGCAAATTTTAGAGCCAAAAAGTTCTATCTGCATGCGAACTTCGGAATATGTCATTAAAATACCTATGTTCTCTATGTAATTGTAATATTTGGTGTTAATTCATTAAAGTAGAACCTTGTATCATCATTTTGAAATACTTCGCAAAGATCTAGCTTCAATACTACATACTTTATGAAATTTCAAACTTCAAACACCTCTCCTGAAAAATTAACATAAAGTCAGATAGAACCCTCTGGTTCTCACCTCACGATCGGCTAATATGAGATCTGCAAACCTAGGTTTCTTCGTAGATCAGCAAGATCCACACACTTGGTTAAATAGTGGTCCACTGCTATGCACTATTCTGACATATTGGCCAATGGGAGGGTTCGAAGGGTAAGACTCCACATTTTCTCATTTCATCACTTTTACAGCTGGCTGATTCGACTAGAAGCCGTTTGGAGAGTAGGAGACAGTTCTAAAACTCCTGCCACTACCGTAAATCGAAACCGATCCTTCACGTTGGAGCCAAGGCCTTACCCTTTTAGCCACCGTTGTTCTTGTTCGAATGCCATATCCACAAAGGACGTAAACAACCCGATAATGAGTCCTTGGGTATAACAAAGAATCTCTATTCTAGCATCGTGAGCCTAAGTTTACGTGTTTAAGGTGGTGAGTTTCCGTCCACTCCTTTTCCTGCAACAGCATCCGGCAGATTCCCATTGGTATCTCGAAGCTGGGAGACCCCGTAACAGAGTATCAAGACTTTTCAATTCTTGCAGAGTCGGAAACCGAATCCGGGATGTATTTGAGACTAGTAATCCTGGTGAGCTAGAATCATAATTTCCCCTGCTTAAACTTCCCATTCCCTTAAAATACAGTTGCAAAAACCTTATAAATCGTTTAGCCATCAGCGCTCTCCAAACCCAGCAGCGTTGTCGTATGCTCCAAGTCACGCACCGCAACTGCTAAAAGGCCTGGAAGTCGGGAGATCGAAAGTTCGAATCCCGGTGCTGACTATGGCAATACTGTACGCCGTTATTTCATATTTTGCACTGCCTGTTTCGATTTTGGATTTTGTACACCTGCTTCTTTTTTAGGTTAGGAGTACGTATTGAGACTTGCGACCCTAGGCCTGGGTTAGATTCACGACTCTTCCAAGAAACTTAATTGTGAACTTAATGCTGGTCGGAGGATTAGAACAGAGTTTACTCAGTCTCGCGAGGACAGCCGCCAAGAGTTGGGTTCTATTTTCACCTCAGTCATCATATGAGTGGTTTTCCGTGGTTTCCCACCTCTACTCCAAGCAAATACTGAGATGGTACCTGGCGTAAGTCCACGGCTGTGTACTTTGTAAGCCTAGCCCCAGTTACTACATTAACACAGACAGATTCGACACACATGGGTCCGATGACCACGATGAAAAGTAAGGACCCTTGTAGTTTTACGTGACTGTTAATCTCGCGATCATAAGCCACGTGACGTCCCATTTTTACGTGGAATCTGAACAACAGGTCGTGATATTTCATTTCAAAAACCTCACTTGCATTGGCCGGAGAACCACGATGCATTAACCTGTATATTGAATAACCTTTTAAATGCGTATCTTGATTCAGAACATAATCGATAAATGTGAAAATAGTTTCCAGAGTTTGGAATAAGCGTGAAATCCATTTTGTTTTTATATTACTGGGTGCTGATGATACGAATTTACTAACGAAACTCTAGATACGAATATACATTAAAATTGAAAGGGCAAGTCCGTTTTTCTCATCATGCTGTAAGTAACGTGCCTTGATTTCGCCTGTGTTATTTTTGACATTGTTGGTTAATAATTGTGTGTTTTAGTTCCTGTAGGTGATATCAGCTGTGAAATAATCGTATAATTATCTAATCACTGAATAATCATATCGACGCTACCCTAACAAGCAGAGATATGACAGCTTGAACTCGTACACGAACGCGGCTCCGAAGCCCATTTACAACGCAATAAGTATTTGCTTTCCTCTCACAGAATTTAAGATGTTTCTTGTTCGGGGTAAGCGAAACATACAAAACCTAAGATATTCATTGGTCCCGATAGGTGAAAATGTCGGACGACACGAAATATGGAGTGACAGCACACTTATGGATCAAGATGTTTGATTGAACATCATTTGAGCTACTTCATTGGACGTTGTTGACGGCTACACTACAGTAGTCTACCTATATTACGCCTGAATTGTTAGCTGCCGCGTCGTAGATTGCTTTTGTTTCCCACGGTTAATCTTAGGTAAAGCATACATGTTCCATTAAAGGTAACTTGCTGATTCTTTTGAACTTTCTTCCTTCTTCCTTGCATGGATCGTGCTAGCGATCTCAGAGGTTGTTGCTACTGCGCCCACATTATTTCCTGACCTGATTAGAAAAGGCTACTCACACATGTGAATATTGTCACTTAAAATCAGTTTATAGTTGTTGTAAGCAGGGTAATAATCAAGTAATTTAACCTCCCCGCAACTTGTAACAGTATTCAATGCTGTCAAAGAATCCGAACATTGATTCTCACGCTCCCTCGTGCACACACTGAATATAATGTTATTGGTTTTACGTCCAATTTAACTATTGCGGCTTTAGATCCCCGGCTCTGCCAAGAAATTTAATTGGTCCGAGGACTGGAATATGGTACACCCAGCCTCGTGAGGCAAAACTGAGTAGAGGTTGGTTAGATTCCCACCTCAGCCATCCTGGAAGTTGTTTTCCGTGATTTTCCCGCTTCTACTCCAGGCAAATTCCGGGATAGTTCCTAACTCAAGGCCACGATAGCCTCATCCAAATCCTCCCCTCAATTACAAATACTCTCTCTCTCTCTCTCATAAAGACACCACAATAACACTGGTTATCAGACATTATTTATTTATTTATTTATTTATTTATTTATTTATTTTCACCAAGTGCATGGGGCTGAAATGACCACGATGACCACGACCCTAAATGAAACATCTAATTCATTCATTAATATTACTCATCTGGCCCAAAATTGAACCCTCTATATTGGGACTGAAAGGCTAACTTAATTATGCCAGATTGCATGATAAGCTAGATATCGAAAATGAACGTGCGTGATTGCACATTCCCTTGTGCCCTCGCCCACGCCATTGCCAGTGTCCTGTTTTTGAGGCGTGGGAGTGACTGTGCTCCTGGAACAGTCCTCGAGTGTATTGACTAAGTATATTTCTGGATTTCGCATTACTGTTGTTGGAAGTGACCTTTTAGATAGTCTGCAGATCGTGTAGGCAGATGAGTGAACACTGCAATGGTAGGCTTGCTGTGCAGCAGTTGAACCCTTCAACGAAAGAATAGTTGCATAAATAAAATCTAGATATGTCTGTACTCTTCACGGAAGTAAAGCATAAGAAGGAAACGGTTTACGTTCGTTTCATATCACAGTAATGCTGAAATGACCGGTTGTAAAAGAAGATTCAAAACATAAATTCCGTGATATGTGGCCTACCGACTAGCAGACTCGTACGAGAAATCTCGCTTGTTCATAAACTACACTTTCCCCGATAGGTTTTTAAAGAGAGACTTAAGGAGAAAGGCTGTTAAGTTTTTATTTCAACCACATGATCATAGAACACTATTTTCATTTCAGTTAGAATTCCAATTTCTACGGTCCCTAAATTAAGATGGCAATCACTGAAAATTGGATCATCATAACACTCGCCGGTTATTCGATATTTATGAAATTATACAATTTGAGTAGAATACTTATTCCTTTATTTTACGGTTTCTGAAATCCATGCAAAATGGTAAAGGAAAGACCTCAAAATGTTAAAATGACACGAAACAGGCGTCACAGCGACCAAAATGTGAAGAGGACAGCAATTACGGAGATTATTTTCCTACAGCTACATTATCTGCAAATCGCACACTTATTAAAAGTCTTTTTTTTTAAATAAATTGTTGATATTTACGAAATTAGAGTGCAATTCGTCACTGCTAATGTGTATTGGCTTTCACCTTGAATGCTCATTTGTTACGATCGGTCGCTTGTGAGCGTCGCAGGAGGGATCTATACTACTGAAATAATATATACCAGATGACCCGTGCGAAATTTCGCATGTTCATAAACCACACTTTCCCATATGGGTTTATAATGAGAGACTTAAGGAGAAAGGTTGTTATGGTTTTATTTCAACCAAATATAATTTGTGTGCTGAGTCCAATGATTGACAGCGAACGTTTAGTAGTTTGGGCATGAAACTGGCGTCCCTACGGCCAAAATACGAACTGAACAGCAATGATGTAGGGTCGTAGGCTACCAAACGTCATACTGTAGGAGACATGTAATGTATTTTCCCCGAGGGACTAATAATGACGGAGGCATTAATGATTTTTAGTTTTTACTTTCATTTTTCGTATAGTAACTGCCTAAAGATCCTCTTATTGTTTTAATGCAATGTTGCGGAAAAGAAATTTTCGCTATCTCGCTCCCTATTTGCGAAACGTGGATCGATAACATTCTTATCTATTCGTTCAAATTATTCCTCCGTTATGATCATTACATGAAGTGGTTGCTTAGAAGTAGCTTTATATGAAGAATTTGCGTAGAAGTAGCTTATCTTAATTGCCCGGGTAGCTGTGTGGTTCAGTCGCTCATTCTTGTGCTCTAGGTTGCGGGATCAAGTCCAGCATGGTCTCTTCTAAGGAAGCTTGGAGATGCAAAACCAACTCACGGACATCGTCAGAAATCCATCCAAACAAGATTGCCTCGCGTAATATCATGACTTCCAAAAGCAAAAGGAGCAAAATTCTCACTAAGGACATAAAGAAAGAAATGAAACTCCTGAAACGTAGCTCCGTGGTGACACAACCCAAACCATTCAGCGTGGAAGAAATAAACACTGCCTTCAGTGACACTAAATTAGGTAAAGCCCCTGGTGAGGACGGTTTACACCCCGAGTTTTTTGCTCACTGTGGAGAACAGGCTCATGCCTGGCTAACCAAATTCTACACTGATATCCTTGAAAGAGGCCAGATACCAAAGCTCTTCAAGCGGACAAAGATTATTGCCATACTGAAGAAAGGCAAATCAAGTGAAAAACCAGAAAGTTACCGCCCTATTGCCTTGCTCAGCGTTGCATATAAACTCCTAGAAAGACTTCTGCTGAATAGGATTGGTCCTGATATACTCAAGATAATTCCAGTGGAACAGGCAGGCTTTAGAACACAGAGAAATACAACAGATCAAGTTATGTCTCTTACAACCTACATAGACGCAGGCTATCAACGAAAACTCAAGACTTAAGTGCCATTCATAGACTTAACAGCGGGCTATGACACAGTCTGGTAAGACGGAGTTATCTACAAGTTCCTTAATGTTATCCCATGTACAAAAACTGCAGGACTTCTGAACTCCATGTTGAGTCAAAGACAATTCCGTGTGTACAAGGGGAAAGATGTAAGCAGCCGAAGATCGTTGAACAATGGGCTGCCTCAAAGGTCGGTTCTTGCTCCCTTGTTGTTTAGTCTGTACATTGCAGACATGCCAGAGACACTTTCAAGGAAATTCGGATACGCAGATGACTGGGCAATTGCTAGCAGAAAACAAACAGTTGAACAATCTGAAGAGATCCTAACAGAAGACCTCAAGAAGCTGACACACTACTTTAACATGTGGGGACTCAAACCAAACACCGGCAAAACTGAAGTTTGTTGCTTTCATCTAAACAACAAAATAGCTAATATGGAGCTGAAGGTGTACATGGACAACCAGCAATTGAGACACAATAGATACCCTAAATATCTGGGGGTCACATTGGATAGAACGCTGTCTTACAAACAACATCTCCAGAATGTTGCTGCAAAAATATGAACCTGCAACAACATAATTCATAAGCTATGTGGAACAACTTGGGGATCCTCAGCTGCAACTCTGCGATGCTCAGCTCTAGGTTTGGTGTACTCGACTGCCGAATACTGTGCTCCTGTTTGGCTCAATAATGCTCACACAAATATTGTAGATACCCAACTGAACAGCACAATGCGTCTCATCACTGGCACAATCAAATCTACTCCGACACATTGGCTACCAGTGTTAAGTCATATTCCACCTCCAGATCTCAGACGTAAAGATGTTCTCCTAAGAGAATTCAATAAAATAATGAACAATCCAGGACTGCCGATACATGATGACATCAGTGATGCAATTACTGGTCGCCTGCGTTCCAGAAAACCATCAATACGAGATGCCATGAACTTGAGGAACAGCAGCTACCAAACTTTCGTTGAGTGGCAGAAGAGACTCAACAAAAAAATGTTGTCCAACAATGCCTCTTGTGAAGAAGACTCCGCCACCTGGTTTCAACCTCCCTCGTAGACTATGGTCCATATTGAACCGGATACGAACCAACCATAGGAACTGTGCAGCCTTCCACTACAAGTGGAACAGAATTTCAACGCCTGAGTATGAATGTGGTGCTACAGAACAGACGATCCAGCACATCATCACCGAGTGCAGCAAAAGAAAGTACAGAGGCAGTGCTAGTGACTTTGCTCTCGTGACCCCAGAGACTATTGGCTATATCCAGAATTTGGATATACGTATATAAATTCTCCTGTATCTCTAGCCATAAGCTAAATAAATAAATAAATGAATGAATAAATAAATAAATAAATAGATGGTTGGCATTTAAAGGTACATTTTCGGGTGGAATTTTGTCTCCCGGCGTCTCTAAAACTTGCAGTTAAAGAGGACGTTGAACCCACACAATAAAATAATCTCTAAAAATTCCTCTCGGCACGCCGGAAGGCGGAGGTAGATTTCACCGGGCAAACTAGGGATAGGCTATAATAGGCAAAATATGCAGGTTTTCGTAGGAGGATCAGACCTCATTTATTGCGAGAAAGTATTTTACAATTGGAGGTTAGTTAACATTTTTTCGTCTTTCTATGCATACTTTTAATATTTATACTGTCTTATGGGGATGATAACCTTCTTGTCATTTGGGGTTAATTTTTATACTTGTGATCACACTGTCCTTATGCAAGGTTTGGAACTAATGTGTAACTATCTAACAGTCTGTTACTTCTTCACGCAAAATTTTATCTCCCGCAGAGATGTTGGTTGGTTCCTCAGTTTAGGGGCTGCGACAAGGTGGTCATGTAACCCCGTGTACATTGGGTGTGTGTAGAATCTGTCTGATAAACGGTGTTATTTGTGATGACTGTATTAGTCTGTAATTCAGGTAAGGTCTGCAGACGGTCAATTTTAAGTAGTAGTACCTAATTTTGTACCAAATACTAACGTCAACGACACCTAGCTGTGAACTTGGCTGCTAGGTGCCACCGCAACCAGCAACTTGCAACGAACGTTGTAACTTCCCCTCCGAAGGAAAGCATGCTGACGGATTTTTAGCGCTCTTAGAAAATCCGGCGACTTTGTCCGGCTTTGAACCAGCACCTTGGGCATAGAAGTTCAGCAAGCTACCAGTTAGCCGCTTCCCTCATAGTCAGATGGAACAAGAAGTTCCGTGACGAACTAAAGAGCCTACTTTTCTTAAAATTAAGATTCATGCCATAGATTAATCTACAGTATATGAACCTATCTAGAATAATGACGAAATTAAGTGGGTAATATCGAAATGTCTTAATTAGTTCGAAATAAGGTATACTAGGCATAATGTAGCCTAATAGAGCAATACAGTTGGCAGCTCTGGTGACTGAATATATTCTTACTTCCATCTCCTAAGGTACAGAATACAAAATGTGGTTGAAGTCCAAAGGACGTTACATGGATTTAGACATTGGATCTATTAGTACACGTAAAAGCATGTTGGCAACAATGTCATGCGAGTGCTGGTCAGAAATAATCTGAAATATTATATATTTTTGTGCCAATTTTGGATGAAATCCATTTGTTGGTATAGAAGTTACATGTATTTAAATATTGGTCCTATCAGCAGGCTTAGAATCATGTTGGAAGAACTGACGTATATAAGTTACTCCAAATTAATGTAAAATGTCGGGTAATTTTGGTTGGTTGGTTCCTTAGTTTAGGGGCTGCGACAACGCGGTCATGTAGCCCCGTGTACTTTGGGTGTGTGTAGAATCTGTCTGATAACCGGTGTTAATTGTGATGACTGTATTAGTGTGTGTATCTGTTTTTTAATTCAAGTAGAGACTGCAACTTTGAATTTTCAAATAGTTCCTACTTTTGCCGCCAAACGCCACCGTCAACGACTACTAGGCCTAGTTCAGAACTAGCTACTAGACGCCACCGCAGTCGGCTCTTGGCAACGAACGTAGCAACCTAAGAGCGTTGTTTACATTCTTAACCTATCCAATTTAGTTTCACACAGGTGTAATTAGTGGAAAGATCTTTAACATGCCATAAATCTATGACATGGGACCGCCGGCTTTACTTCCCCTCCGAAGGAAGGCATACTGAGGGATTTTTAACGCTCTTAAAAAATCCGACGGCTTCGGCCGGGTTTGAACCCGCTATCTTGGGCATGTCGGGTAATTTACGTGTGCATAGTTTAAAGCTGTCGCTTGCATACTTTCTGATATATTTGGATACAAAATAGAGAGCAATTATTAACAGTTGGCAGCCCTGGTGGCTCTTAAGAATACACTCAGTCATATATGTTTATGTACACATATTACATACAAAATTTGATAGAAATCCAATTGATAGTGTAGAAGTTATATGCATTTAAAAATTGGACTTATCAGAAGGCTTACAATTATTTTGGCAACGCTGTCATGTATGGCCACCTGGAAATTAAACTGAAATAGTATTATCTACATGTGTGCCAATTTTAGAATAGCTCCCATGTATACCTTCCAAGATATCCAACATGGAGCTCAAATTTCTAGTGCGTTTTTTTAGCAGTTGGTAGCACTGGCATCTTTTTCAAATATGGGCCTGAGATATTCCGGTATACATCTTTACTCATACTAAATTTGGTTTCGATTGCTGCAGCCGTTTAGGAGTTGATAGGGTGGACACACACACACAGCCAGAAGGACAGACAGACAGAAGGACAGACACATTTTCCCGGATATATCTTATAAGTCTACTTTTTCCTCATTTTTGAAAACTGTGAAAAGTAGGCTAAAAATGAATGTGATCTCGTCAATGGCGTTGTCTTGGCAACCTCTGATAGATCATCCCTTATCAATTTAAAAGCGTTGTTATGGTAACCTCTGATGGCACTTGGCATTTTTTAAAATTCCGAAATCATTTTTCTCATCCCTTGGTGTAATGGTGGGTCATATCAAAAATTATTTCAGACAAAAGTTTTAGGTAATTGTTAGGGGAATATTTTCCATTTTGTACGGTTTTGATATTGTGCCTATTAAGAGAGATATGATTAATGTTTCCCGAAAAACCCACTTTTTTTCCACCCCTTTGGTCAATGGTTGGTGCTATCAAAAAACTTATTTGACATAAATTTTTGGCACTTATCCGACACATATTATGAACTTTGAATGGATTCGATATTTCACGTATTAAGAGAGTTATAGCGAAATTTCACTTTTTTCGAAAAAAAAGCCCCCCATTTTCACCCCCTTCGACCGATTTTGCCCATTAACGAACTCGGCCGAGATTTTATAGGGATACATATTATGTAAAAAATTCAAAGTGATTGGTGCAAAATTACGGCAGTTATCGTGTCCACAAGAAACTGATATATATAGATAGATAGATACATATATACATAAATTACATATAAACTTTTGAACTGACGGTGGTTTTGGGGTCTGGGGGATGTGAAACGTGAAGATATGTCGAAATTTTCCGGAAGTCGAAACATGGTACCCATTGCAATAGTTAGCTTTCTAATGAAATCTACCTAAAACAGAATGGTAACTTGCGGATTAAGTCAGACTTAAGTTATGTAACGCCTATACGACGGATATACCTAATCCAAAGATGCACTCGCATTTTTCTAAAATTTATTCATAACAGAACCTTTGACAAATTGCCCTCTTCATCGCCAATGCAGTCTGAAACTTGGCACGAAATATTGCATTCCGATTGTGTAGACGATTGCGTATTCTCTTCACTGTAGTCATCTAACTTGCTGATGACCAACTGTTTCTTTAAAATCAAGAACAAATGGTAGTTATGTTATAGTTATTGCTGTTTCAAGAGGCGGAATAGTTATTGTTGTTTTAAGGGGCAGAATAGCGAGTTCACCTGCCCCCAAATGATAGTTTCCGGGGACAGTTACGGGAGCAATTGATGCAGGGTTTAAAGATAATATTAACATCTAGGTTATCGGCCCCGCAGGGTTTAAAACGGAAGGATTGAGACCATGGTATTGCCATGTTTTGCGGATGTCACGAGATCAATGGCGCAATAAATGGCAGTATTAGTCTCTCTCCGGGAAATGAAAGAAGATACACCCTCGATTAACATGTGGGGGGATTACAATTATATCCTTCAAAAGTAAAAAAGAAAAATGCATTCCATACCATCCTGGTTACCGTCCAGACTTGGCTCCTACTAAATCCAGTTTGTTATTGTTTGTAAAGAAGCAGCTTGCCAGTGAAGAGTATGAATAGGTAAGGGGTTCAACACTGTTTACAACGATGGTGATTGTTTAATCAAATAGTTGGGTATGTTTGATGTGGTTTATCTCTATTTTAAAATCTCTTCGTAGGGTTTTGTTACGTAGTCTTTCGATCTTGCTTTTCCAATTTCTTTCTACTCTCGTGAGAGATAGTTCGGACGACCCCACTTGCTGCTGAGAACGTGGAGTGCTTTGTAAATACCAAACGCCTTCTTGTTTTTATTTTGTTCCAGAGAAGTGTTCTTAAAAGTCGTCTTCCATTCTATCCTTTCAACAGAGAGAAATTAATCCTATACAGGATGTTTTAAAAGGACAGTCTCTTTTTACTTCTGCAATGTAGAAAATGGCTTATAAACAAATAGTAGGTCCTAAAATGCATCTACGATGAAGATCATTGCTAGCCTATGTTCATTGTAAGACATATGCATTTTTTGTGGTGTTCAGTGGCACTTGAGCTTGTTGCTAGCTTCTTGTTAGTTGCACGCCTCTGCTGTGAACTAAAGTTGGAATGTGAATCATGCATGCGAATCGGGGATGACTAAATAAAGAAATTCGGATTTTAAAAAAGAGTGGTGTATACAGCAGGGAGTGTGGACTCTGAGCGCCCTGATAGCTCTGAAACAGAGAAAGATGCGCCTAGCTGTGTGTCGTAGCGGTAACGTTCTCGCTTGCTGTCCCCAAGATTGCAGGATCAAATCCTTGCGCGGCAGAGAAAGATGCTGGTTACTGGCGTAGCGGTGTTCGTTATATCGTACACCACGACCGTGCAGGCAGTTGTAGGAAGTCCGGAGATCGTAGATTAGAATTTCAGCGTTGACAGCGGCTATTCTGAGTGACGTTCTCCCCTGGGGATTTCCACACTCTCTCCAGGTAAATGCCGGGTTAGTAATTTATTTCAAGTCTCGAGGCACCTACCCCATCCCTGTCCATAATAAAGCTACATAATAATAATAATAATAATAATAATATAATAATAATAATAATATCGTATGGCCTCGGGTGCCGGGTGCAAGCTTTGTTATTTGACACCCACAGGGCAGCTTGCATGTAGAATTTCGTCGTTCCCTGGAACGCTATGAAAGTCAAAGAGGATAGATATCTAAGCTCCTTGACACTAGAGCGCTTTCTAGTAGAGAATGGAGGAACTTTGTGTTGGCGGAAAATCCCGAGATTAATTTTGCCATTATGGACATGGCCTACTGAATTCAAATGGGTTCTTTAAGATGCCAACAACGTATAATATGCATGTCGTGATTTTTGTCGCCTTTCAAAAAAATCACTTACCACGGCCAGGAGTGAACCTGCAAGCTTGGGGTTGGTAGTCCGACACGTTAACCACTCACCCACCGTGGGAAGCTTACAGCTACAGTACTTACACTACTACAGTCATCACAGTCACTCACGATCCAGCCTCTTTCTTAAAGTTAATAATTCATTTGAGGGACAGATTCATCACAAACCCAACTACACGGGGATGATGACCAAGATGTCCCAAATCCCTCAAATGAATTATTAACTTTAAGAAAGAGGCTGGATCGTGAGTGTGAAGGCAATTCAATAATCGTATCCTAAAAAACGTTCGAGCAAAGATGGCTCATGGCAACGAACAAACAAGATTTCGAGTATAGGCCTATCTCGAAATGCTTACGTACTGCGGATAAGAAAAACATACGTATTTTGCTCATGAAACAGTACGTTAACGAAAGTAACGAAGCGGAGATCAAAGTTGGATATCGTTTAGTCTTCGATTTTATTTTTATTACGGAACTCTTTGTCTTCCAGTTGGCGTCTAGCTGTTACACGAGATTGAATGTGGAAAAGCATTGCAAATTAAGTGAAATTGCAGTTTACTTTTATAACTGGTTGAGTCACTGGGTGCCTAAGAGTTGTCGAGTATCCTCAGCATCATGCTTCGTAGTAGAGGCCGATTCGAGCGCGTGCCAACCTGGCTGGCACAGATCTTCGCCGAGCAATTTCGAGCGCTTCTATATAGGCTACAATCGAAAGAGCGAAGATGTGACAATATTGAATGGAGGAGAATGTTTTGGGAGAGAGTCTGTAGGGGTTAGTATACAGACTCAGAGCACAGACTGTTCGTTGATCTGCATCTGACAAACCCTTTTCCTCAGCAGAGAATGCCACGATAATCGAATCGTATAGGCAGATTAGTAGCACCAGCCTGACTGGCTGTGTTGCTCAGCGGTAACGTTCTCGCCTGCTGTGCCCAAGGTTGCAGAGAGTGCGCAAATGTGATGGAGCTCCGTGGCGGTAGATTTACTGGCACGTTAAAGATCCCCTTTGGGGCTAAATTCCTGCACTCCGGTGGGCGTCTCTAAAAGCCGCAGTAGTTAAAAGGGGCGTAAATTAACCAATAACATGATTATAGTAGCACCAGCCAAAATTGGCCAACTACAGGCTCTGCATGACACGTATCTCCCCAGGTTTAGTGAGTAGAGAAATGAGGGAATTTTGCTGATTTTAAACAACATCCCTCGTTTGTTAAATAGACTAACATGCTGGTCAAGAGAGGCAGAGACCACCACACCGATCCTCGCCGTACAGTGCCGGGTGAGTGGTGGTCTTTGAGTTGCAAATTAAGTTCATTTCGGTATTAGCGAACTGAGATCGACTCGATTGAGTCTCTCAGGCGTATCATATTTTATTTTTACTTTTCGATTTTAATTGTTTTTATTTGAGGTTATTTTTTATCTAACACCTGAAGTCAAGGAGAAAAATAAATAATATTTGGTTTTCATAAATATTAACACTTCAGAATACTCGGTGAAATATGGCTGAAAGATGCAACAATCTGCATCTTTAATAATATAATAAATTGTGCTTGTAGTCGGTGGTTAATACACACACCCCTAACTTACAAAAGGTTAGACCGGTTTTATTCTAGGCATGCAAGGTCGTTTGGGAGCGGAGCCTCGGCGAGTCTGTTCGCAATGGATCCAGATTGTCCCGCATGTAGGTACCGCAACGTGCTGCACAACCAAGGCAGAAATGTTGCGGCAGGAACAGCGATAATTGAAGCTATGACAATCATGTGGTGGATCTTCGTGTAATACAATAACAAACCAGAACGAATTTACTGAAATTTAACTGAGTGTACACAGCATGAACAACACTAGTTTATATACTACAATTGATCTTTTGTGTCAAATGGCTGAGAAAGCACGGGAAACAGAAAAGCCTATTAATCGTATCGCAACCACATAGCCTATTCCTCTCGTAAATCTATGGCTTAAATGTTCTACAAAAATCCTTATCTCTACTAGTTTGCTTCTGAATAATGTTCAGGGTGGGAAGAGGCCTGCCAAGCTGCTTTATTTTGCACTTTTCTTCTATACTAAGTGTTGGAAAGGTATTCTCTAGAAGAAACCGAACGGTATTCATTTTCACACTGATGAATACACGACACACGCATCAAGACACCGCCACACACCGTGATAACGAACGTCAGATACAATAGAGCACTTCGATAAACACAGACTTGAGAAGATATTCGCTAAGGTACTGTTCCGGAGGTGGTTGAACTGACGGGTCAGAAATAAACACTGCTCCAAGAACGTGTTAGGCAGACTGTTATTTATGTTCTTATCTTGACGTATTTTGCCTTTATGAGCACTTCTAAATAATTAAAAGTTTACATTAATTACATAAACATAGACTACGTACGCCTATTTATGTTATACAAATCGTAGTTACAAAAATATTCCGGTTCATTGCGGTTAATTATATCTAAAACGCAAAATCGTGAAATTAAAATCCCTTCAAAACGTACCATAACAGGCACATTTTAAACTGCACGCTTTGAGACAATACATCGCCCAGGGCTGCAGCGGCTAACTTCGGGGTGGTTCGAGGTAGATCATGTCTAGCGCTGGCTTGAGCTGGTTATTTCACCAGTGATAGTTTAGCCTTGTTCTCGGCTTACTCCCCTTGCCTCACACAACCCCGCGCCCATCGCTCCCTCCTTACGTCCCACCGCCACGCGCCTACGATCCAGAAATTGAACCTTTCGCGCGCAAGCGATCCAGAAATTGAACCTTTTCGCTGATTCCGGAGAGGAACAGAGTGTTGATGTCAAAATTATCCCTCCGAGCGCAAATTTACATATGTAATTAAAGAAATACGCACTTGATTAACCATTTTACTAAGAGTTATATATTTCTATGGGGTTCACTGAACCACTGAACATATAGAACGCGCCGCCACTGGTCCCACGAAAGAAAATGGAATTTGGATTTAGATTAGAACAGCGGACCTAGATTCCTTAACTGACAGGTTCACTGATGCCTTACGCAAAATACGCCTGAAATTCTATGGTCATATTATTATGAAGAATGGACAGCGATAGACCAACCAAAAGATAATTTAAAGTAATCAACTCAAAGAAGGTCAAAATAAACTGGCTAGAAGAAACTAAAGTGGACCTCCATAAAATAACACCAACGACGACATAGAAAATCATGGAGCCTTTAGTACAATGGTACGGAAGCACAAATTCATGGAGAAACCTAACTAGAAAACTGGTAAGAAATGGTCCACAGAACGCAGGGTGCAACACAGTGCATTCATGAAGAGATTTTGGGAGGATAAAAAGGCGAAAACCATCAAACCATCTAACTAGTTCAAACGCGCTCTTTGAATGGTCGTAATGAATAATAATAATGGTGGTGATATGATGATGATGATAGTATGGATTAGTTGTGTATAGTTGTGAAAGCAAATTTCTGATGTATCTGCGTATTTAAAATGCATTTTGAACGTGCAACGGGCTGATGATCAAAATGCCAACATGATAATCTAGGCCTGATAAATGCTCATCTCTAAAACGTTAATCTTCGTCGTAAGCAGTTCATTGTTGGACAAGGTTGTGAGAGAGGTGCGCAAAGGCAACGGGGCATTACGTAAGCCAGGGCTTTAAAAACTGCGTATCACTTGATGGTGCAAGAGGTGTCTCTATAGTGCGTCTCTACCTTAAAAGACAGTACGCATTAAATGGAGCGCGCTGATGCCAGATCTGCTGCATATACAAAGCTCTGCAAGGCCGGGCACATGATGTAACATAACTCGTATACCGGCGTGCTTTTACGCAAAACTCGGGAAATTTCCAAAATATTTGTTTGTTGTATACAATTGTACCTCATGCCTTGAAGCGAAAGACTGTACAATGTTTAGATTATGATACACCGAAGCTCAGAGCGCGATTTTAATGCACACATTATAATAATTTATAATTTTCAATTATTCATGAATATGATAAGGCCTTTTTCTCGAATATCATAGGTCATAATAAATTATAATATGGCATAATAATAATAATAATATATTGTGGTCCACGTAATTTACCCAATTTTGTGTGGTCAAGTGGTGGTATGCAGCCGAAATTAAATTATTCATTTCTTGTTTCTTGAACGAGACGTAATGTTTTCTTAATTAGTTTTCTCTGTATCCTACCCTGAAGTTTCCCCCCAGCAAGCAGAATATAAAATAGTGAAATCCCGTTGGGCGCCAACTCAAATACAAATGTATAAGAGTAATAAACTAAAGTTCAAAACAAGATTAACACGAGTTCTCAATAAAATCAGGGTGTAGGGTAAAATATATACCAACCCGGATACAATCAGTTTGGGATGTAGTTTTGATATTCACTGCAATAAACAAGCATTTACCGAGAATATTACTTACGGTTCAGTTGTCATATTATGATACATAATGTATCTATAGTACTGCAGTATGATATGATTTTTTAAGTTTTCTTTATTATAGGATCTCTTCTTGCGCCCATACCATTTCGATGGGATTAAGTTCACTGTGGTATGGTGGTGTGGTAAGGTGACAAGCATGAACATATTTCTCTGCTGTGATAGCCTACATTGGGTGGTGTGAATAAAAATGAGTCAAAGCTCGTGAGCGTATGCTCAGTGAGTGCCCGAGTGTCTGACTGCCGATGAGCTTCTACTCCGCATTTCTGGTGAATAAGAATGTGGAGTGCAGGCACAGCGTACACTCAAGCGTCTGGAGCAGCCACTCAGCGACAATGCTCAAGGCCGTACACGTGTCGTGTAATATGATCAAATAGCTTATAAATAATAATAATAATATCGTATGGCCTCGGGTGCCTGGTGCAAGCTTTGCTATTTGACACCCAGAGGGTAGCTTGCATGTCGAATTTCGTAGTTCCTTGACTATGAAAGTCAAGGAGGTTAGATGTTAGATATCTAATCTCCTTGAACACAATAGCGCTTTCTAGTAGAGAAATGAGGAACTTTGTGCTGGCGGAAACTCCCGAGATTAATTTTGCCATTATGAACTCGGCCTACTGAATTCAAATGGGTTCTTTGACATGCCAACATTGTATGACATGCGTATCGTATTTTTGCCGCCTTTCAAAAACCACTTACCACGGTCAGGGGCGAACCTGCAATCTTGGGGTTAGTAGACCGACACGCTATCCACTCACCCACCGTGGCAAGCTAGCTTATAAAGATAATAGCGGAAACTCCTCGCCAAAACAGGAGACAGCGCTCCCCAGCACTGCCTAGCGGTCCGAGTTGGCAACGCAAGACCAGCTGATTTACAACCGTGAGATCCAACCAAACAATATTATAAGAAATTATTGACCTGTGGATGATCTAATTATCCAATTGTAATGGTTGGTACAGGGAGTATTTGTGCCATATATGGCTGTAATAATTATAAACAACTATGTGACCCAAGGCTATTTTATATATTTGGTAGAACATCGTGACGAATAGGTCGCAAAAAATACAACAACAACTCTCCGGCACTTCAGATTATACCAGCTTGCTGCCGTATTCAATGTTTGGAACTGGATAGTTCCTAGCCTTTGGTTACACAGACGGTCAGGGTGTTTCCCGCAAGGGAGACCATTCCTTAGGAGTGAGCTATAGAATCTGACATAGCTGCTTTGGACACCAAGGCTATCCTATTCGAGTTATAGATCACCAAGTTAAGTCAACTGATATTCCGCCAGCCTAGGCAGCCTTTCTACATAGTCTGGTCCTCGCTATCGCCACGTTTCCACGTTTACGAGCTACTACGCTATGTTACCTATAGGCCTAATCAAGCTGCGCAGGGATAAACTATAGAGTAGTGGAACCTGCTTCTTGCTCCAAGAACTTCTAGTCTACTAGGTGTCACGGCTGGTAGGCGGGCTAGTTTAGCACCGTGACACTCTAGCTAGGATTAGTATAGGCTTCCTCCTCTCTGTCACCCTCACTGGCCAACATATTTGGACTGTAACTTCACCGTATCTCGGGACTTAGCCAGAGAAGTAACTAACCCGCCTATTGCTTGTCACTGCGTTACAAGTATAAACTACACTTGCTGTGAGTTGGGTTATTACTACTTCCTTGTTGCGCGTTTGTAATTCACCTCCGCCTTTCTGTTTACTGGAAGGTTGACTCAAGACTGTATTGAGAATGCATTTTCGATCATAAGAGGGAAATGAGGTAATAATGTAACACCTGATGCCTCTAAGTTTCGCAGTGCCTTAAGTTCAGTAATGGTTAACAGTTTGCTTTCCCCATCCCAAGGTAATAACTTTTTGATTGAAAGCACGCATGGGGTCAAAATCAAGATGGTTAATTTACTTACGAGTGGGGGCGTGGTGGCTCAGCGGTCTAGCTGTATGCCTCTCACCAAGGCGGTCCGGGTTCGATTCCCGGTCAATGCATGTGGGATTTTCGAAGTGAAATGCCATGTCCTGTGGTTCGGATTCCACGTAAAAAGGAGGTCCCGTGGCTCATAATCACAAGATTCACGGTCACGTAAAACTACAATCTTCCTTCCTTCCTTCCTTCCTTCCTTACGAGTGAATGTGCCACACCGGAGGGAATATGCAAGAACTGTATTCTGTTGTTGGCTAGCAGATATTTTGCAGTCTTCATAAAGGCATTTGTGAATAAGACAAATGATTCTTCTGAATCGTATGTAAACATAGGAAGTGTTAAATTACGAAAAGGAAAACATCAATAAGTGTAAATGCTTACGGGTATGAATGGGCATATTCCAGACCAGTAACCCACACTAATACCATGTCATGAATTATCTGCAGTATTTTTTAGAATTCTATATAAATTGTACAGAACCAAGTATTTCTTTTAACACTAATCTTTAAATTATTTGCTGCCTAAATATCAAGCCGAGACATATGTTAGCTTCACAATGCAATTTCGGTCGGTGCGCACTCAAAAATGCTAGCTGTGGGTGGCAAGGCGAGTAATGCTGTCAACTCGCACCAAGAGATAGCACTGTGATCGCTGTCTCCAGGCGAGTGCGTGCTTTTACGGCCGAGTTTCCGCTATTATCTTCATAAGCTATTTGATATGATGCCGACTCCTAATGTTTGAAAGACAGTTCATTGCTCACCACGACAGAAGACAGTGTTGAATTCCAGTCCGCTTTTGTCTCAATTTTGAAGGAACATCCAATTCTGTTTCCGAAGTCTCAGCTACCGGATACAAAGCACAAGAAAACAAGGACAATTAATGCAGTTCAGTGTGATTTACTTGCAAAATTTAATTTAAATCTTTCGGTCCAACAGCTGTATAAACAATTACAAAACTTAAAAACCAGGTTAAAATGACAATTAACAATTGAATGCGTATTTCACGAGCAAGATCTGCAGGAGATTTCTTTACTTCGACTTGCAGCAGAAGCTACAGTGAAAACCTGAATGGTAAGGAAATTATATAAATACAGTACCAATAAGTTGTGGAAGATAGAATTTATATAAAATATTATGCAATGCTATTTTTCTATTGTATAGTAATTTCTATATATTATTACGGTATTTTTAAGGTCACTACTCCGATTATGGAATATGGAGACGTTTCATTCATGATTATGAAGTTAATGCAGGGGCCTCTACATCATCAGTGGTAAATCCTAGCACACCACCACCAGCAGCGAGCGTACCGGTAGTTAATAGGCAATTGCTGGAAGACGAAACAGACCAAACAAGGAAACTAAATAACAGTGAACTGCAAAGGTTGGTGCTGTTATAGCAATTGAAGGTTTTAGAGCAAAAACATAAGGTGTTATTAATGCAGGAGAAACAGCTGAAGCTAATAGAATGTGATATGGAAAGAAAAAGGGAACGGGAAACAGCAAGGGAAATAGACACAGGAAGAGAGAGGGAAAGGGAAAGAGAGGAACAAGTGATGGATTGTGAAGGTGCTGAAAGTGTGCTCTTATCATCAGATGAGTTCTATCATCAGATGCGATCTTAAACTGTATTTACTTTGCTTTTATCTATTTATTTTATATTTATTTATTTATTTATTTATTTATTTATTTATTTATTTTGTTTGATTTTATTTCATTTCTTTTATTTATTTCATTTGTTTGATTTATTTCGTTTATTTTATTTATTTGGTTTATTTCATTTGTTTGATTTATTTTGTTTATTTTATTTATTTGGTTTATTTAATTTTTATTTTATTTGTTTGATTTATTTCATTTATTTTATTTATTATTTGGTTTATTTCATTTATTTTTTATTTTATTTGTTTGATTTGTAATTAAGAATTATTGTATTCCCTTGTTTTTTCTGCTATGGGTCTTAATGGCCTGTTACATGTAATAAATGATGATGATTTATTTCATTATTTTATTTCATTTGTTTTATTTATTGTATTTACTGGTATGAGTAAAGATCTATACCTGAATATCTGAATACCATATTTGAAAATGATGTCAGTGCTACCAACTGCTGAAAAATAGCACTTGAAATTTGAGCTCCATGTTGGATATCTTGGAAGGTATGCATGGCAGCTATTCCAAAATTGGCACACATATAGATAATAATATTTTAGTTCAATTTCCAGGAGGCCATACATGGCAGTGTTGCCAAAATGATTCTAAGCCTGCTGATAGGTCCAATTTTTAAATGCATATTACTTCTACACTTTCAATTGGATTTCAACCAAATTTCGTATGTAATATGTGTACATAAACAGATATGACTGGGCGTAATCTCAAGAGCTACCAGGGCTGTTAATAAATGCTGTCTCGATTTTTTTTTACTCTAATATCAATATATCAGAAAGTATGCAAGCCGACAGTGTTAATCTTTGCACACGCATAGTACCGGCCATTCTAGATTAATTTGGAGTAACTAATAGAAGTCAGTGCTGCCAACGTGATTCTAAGCTTGCTGATAGGTCCAATTTTAAAATACATGTAACTTCTATATTAACAAATGGATTTCATCCCAAATTGGCACTATTAGAGATCATAATAATATGAATATCTATGACTTTAGTCATTTTTCCAAGTTTTCCCGTATTGATTTTGATAAGTTATGCAAATGTCCACTTTACAATACAAAATTATCTTTTTATATATCACTTGATGTCAATATACTGAACCCTTATTGATCTTCGATAAATAAGTATTCATATTTATTATTATTATTACTACGGCCCAGGCAGCACATAAGGAAGTCGACTTGGATATTAGGGAGGCCAGCATTTCGTAATGATTGCAACAGAAGCTGAGTTGGTAGCTATTCCTGGGGGACGGCCAGAATTAGTAGAGTTCAAGGCCAAATTGTGCAACTACTGTACCAAAATTGGAGACATAAAGGAAGAATCACGAGGTCCTCTCAACGAACATACGATTGAATCAGCCAATCGCAAGAGACCAAGCCGTGACCACGAGGTGGACGGCGTCAGTAGTAAAAAGCGCGCGGAAGTGTGTATCTAAGGAACCGCCGAACGGATTAATCTCCGCTCGAGTAATTTGAGACGTTGGATTTATTTGGAGAAGAATGACACTAGCCCCATCTTTGTGAGACATAAACTCTGGAACTTTTTATCCGACTCCGCCCCACTCCACCGCCCTTGTCAGTTTCTCATAAATAGTCTGGCCTGACGCTTATCTGAGTACTTATCTTGTGGAGCCTTCAGAGGCATACTCCACGCCAGTTTGTAGTGTGATTTTGACGCTCGAATTTATCTAAGTCCTATCTTGTGGAGCCTTCAGAGGCATACTCCACGCCAGTTTGAGGTGTGATTTTTGACGCTCGAATTTATCTGAGTACTATTCTTGTGGAGCCTTCAGAGGCATACTCCACGCCAGTTTGAAGTGTGAATTTTACGCTCTAAAATCAGTGAAGCTAATTTTATTTTCTGAGCTCTGGGAAGCTAAAGTCGCAGCGTTTGCAGTATCGAATTTTAAAAGCTATAATACATTTTGTTCTAAAATCAACTAAGTTGTGTGATCTAAACATTTCACGCCAGCGCGTGATAAACTGTAACATTCTTTTAAAGACGACGAGTTCAACTTTAAGGGGGAAGTATCGTATCACCCTAATTAGCGCTTACCAGAACCGAAGTCCATAAGACGGGACGGAAATACCGGGCGAGATAGCGACTGCGAGTGCAGCCAGGATTTTGAACTTGTTAACGAGCCAGTGGCGCGGACTCGAGATGTATATTTTATGTATAAATTGTGTGTATTGTATGTGTTTTTATAGTGCGTATGTGCGATATAATTAGGGCCAGTCTTCGCTATTAATCGCAGTAGGACAATTGTGGGTGAACTGAGTAGCCTGCAAGCGATTATAGATAGGCAAATATTTAACATTGAACTTTTCTGCCAAGGAGTCGAGACCAAGATGATCAGCACGTGGTTTGAAGTTGGGATGAGCTTCAAGAAATCAACGCAGACGACTACTATGGAGTGCTAAATTGTCCATAGGGCAATGGGTTGAGGAGGATGTCCTTAGTCCTACATGCAGAAGCGGTGATGTACTAAAATTGGATTATTTCAATTATGTAGTTAGATTTGGCCGGGGAACTTTGTAAATAGTCATGTTTTTCTTTCTTGTTTTTAGCTGTTTTTCTTGTACCGACACTATATGTTTAAATGTCCGTTGGCGCGTGGCCAAAGTGTTTGTTGATATTTTTTTTTTTTTCTTGAGTCATGTGTAATGTACGCGGCGTGCGTGCGTGATTTTTATCCTTGCAATTGCGGAACCCGTTACATTCGATAAATGGTGCTTTATTAACGTTAATATTTGAAATAGGAATGGGAGGAAATGATTGTAAAACATTTTGCTGAACAGGTTATTATTCATGTTAGGGTAGCCGAGTGCACCAACTTAAAAGTAATTATAGAACACCTTCGTTCTAATTTTGATAGATTTTTCTTGAGTCCTTTTCAGGTGACTAGTCACGGCATAGAACGATGGCGCCAGCATGTGGATATTATTTGTGTCTTTTATTTCAGGGTCTGTCACAACCCATACGTGTGATTCAGTGTGTGTTGATGTGTCTAGCGTGTGTTGATTCTACGTGAGGAGGGGGTAGTTGTCCTACCGCCCTTATATATTTTTGCTGCTGTTGTATTTTTTAGATGGAAAGACAGAGTGCTCTTGGGAGACTGCTGATTCTTGTCCATATGTTTTTCTGACACACACGTATTATTGTGCTTTGGGGCACATTTCTTCGAGGTTCGACCCCATGTTCTGGGAGGTCGAGGTTATTGACACGTGGGTTGACAGACATGCAGAGTTCCACAAACCGCCCGTTTTGCCTGTGACTTATTTTGATAGGCAGTCCTATTTGTCCGACTGAACCCTGTAAGCTTTCATGTAGCAAACCTGTTCATTGTGATGGCTAATTTTTAAGCCATAATTAATTGGGGAGTTCGCCATGTGTGTAACGGATTGTTGTACCTTGTATGGATAAGAATATTGTGATTAACGTAAATGTTGGCTGTTTGCCTATTGCTTTGTTGATGACTCGATTTCATGTAAATTTTGTTTGTCACACCCGTGTGGTGTAGTGGTAGAGTATTTGTAAATTTTGACAGCGGTCATTTGAGTATTTTTTCTATTGGTCACGTGTTAATGTACTTGTGTTGATTTGTGTGAGAAGTCCTAAGTTTTTAGGCAGTAAATGTTGCTACGGCAATTTAAGTCCAATTTCACACGGAAATTTTGTGTTTGTTTATAATAGATTTAGGAAGTGTCGATTTAACTTAAGTATTGTAGTTGTGTTTCCTTGTGTCGGTCTAGCTCTAGGAAATGCGGATTCGTTGTTTGAAGGGTCATTCTGGATGATAACGAATCACGCATTCAAAGTACACATCGTGATGCATGTAGAACGGCATACGCACTTATATGGTCATTTTTGTATTTTTATTTAAGGACACTTGGTCCAGGTAATTAATCTCTCTAGAGATATCGCCTAAGTTTTTGGCATATTTTTTTATTAAGCGGGAGTCAGTTGGGAGTTTTTTTGTTGTTAATTGTTTATGTGTAAATATGATGATTTGTTATTAAATTCAGTTGTTTTAACCCTGGCTTCACTCTTTCCTGCATGTTATTTTGTTATATGTTACCCTGCAAGTTAATGAAGCGCCCTGACAGCAACTTACGAATATGACCTGTTACGCCCCGAGTCTGAGTCTCATATGCTTCTTTGCAAGGGTTCAATACATTTTGAGACATGTTTCGGCTCTGTGAGCCTTCTTCAGTCAAAATCACTAAAAAATTCTCCTAACACAGTCTAATGTTTGGTCTATCATAAAAATTTTGTAAAACATTTTTTTACATCGTCAAGATGATTAAAACACATGAATATAAAATGCTTAAAGAATTTAAATTTTTAAGAAATGTTCAAAATTTCGAAACGTGGGCCACATTCTTGTTGATCCATTATCAAACAGGGGACCCCATTATACGAGCATCTTGAAAAAGGATCGTGTCTAAACCTGTCATGTAGAAACAGGTAATCTGAAGTAGTTTATATAGTGCTTTGCAAAATGTTTTCAACAACCGCAGTTTGGAGATCATGAACTGTCACCTCACAACTTGAAATAGATATCGCACATGTGTCCGTCTTGTTGTTCTGCCTTTAATCACTTTCCTAATAATATTTCAAATTATTTGTGACCAACACATGCATGACATCGTTGCCAACATGATTTTACCCGCACTGATAGATCCAATTATATTATGTCTAACTGCATGTAACGTTCGTGCTATCCATTGGACTTCAACCAAATTTTGCATTCTGTACCTTAAGAGATGGAACTAAAAACATATTCAGTCTCCAGGGCTGCCAACTGTAGTGCTCTATTAGGCTACATTATACCAGGTATATTTTGATCTAATTAGTGCCTCCTTGATCTTTATTCACCAGGAATCTGGAGCGCCCGCTCTGCTACTCAAGTGATTCTCTGCGAAGTTTATTATATATAATTTCCTTTACCTATTAACCACCATCATAAACGCTGCCATGCTACTTGACACCACTGTTTGGAGCAGTGGCGTAGCCAGGGGGGTAGTACTGGGAGGTTAGAACCCCCTCCCTCCACCTTGGAATTTTTACAAAAAGACTGATAACTAAGAAGCTAAATAAACATGTCTTAAATTAAGTACCGGTAATGGTACTCGCTGATGATGAGTGTATAACTCATGCTATGTGGGAAATCGTTATGGTTGTTTTGTTTTAAGGGGCGGAACTACGAGGTCATCTGTCCCTCTTAACACAGTTATGGTTGTGATTTGTGTCTGTATCACTGCTTGGAGATGTACTGCTGTCGTTTTCGGTCCAGGGTGTCTTCATGACAACCCATAACTCCCTCCTTTCAGGGTTGCGAATCTAGATATTTAAAAAAAATCCAACCTAGCGAGACAATCAGCTTTCTTTCGTTTCTTAGCGGGAGGAAGGTTCTATATAAATTAATGTAGTTTTAATTAATTCGAAATAAAATGTTTCAATAAGGACCTAGAAAATGCATTAACACTAATTTGGAGACCGTTAATTTCTGGAGTGTGAGATAGCAGAGTTGCTGAATATTACTATGTCCAGCGATTCCCGAAATTACGGTTATCCCCCAGTTAACTATAACCCCTCCCATTGGTCCATCTTGGCTACGCTACTGGTTTGGAGTCACCTACTGAGCTAGCTCAAGTAGCTAGATTCGCAACCCTGAAAGGAGGGAGTTATGGGTTGTCATGAAGACACCCTGGACCGAAAACGACAGCAGTACATCTCCAAGCAGTGATACAGACACAAGTAAACATGAGCTAGCTCAGTAGGTGACTCCAAACCAGTAGCGTAGCCAAGATGGACCAATGGGAGGGGTTATAGTTAACTGGGGGATAACCGTAATTTCGGGAATTGCTGGACATAGTAATATTCAGCAACTCTGCTATCTCACACTCAAAAAATTAACGGTCTCCAAATTAGTGTTAATGCATTTTCTAGGTCCTTATTAAAACATTTTATTTCGAATTAATTAAAACTACATTAATTTATATTATAACCTTCCTCCCGCTAAGAAACGAAAGAAAGCCGATCACCTCACTAGGTTGGATTAAAAAAAAAAAACTATACTTAGCGGGGGGAGCTAGATTGGTAACCCTGAAATGAGGGAGTTATTGGTTGTCATGAAGACACACTAGACCGAAAACGAAAGCAGTACATCTCCAAGCAGTGATACAGACACAAATCACAACCATAGTTGTGTTAAGAGGGACAGATGACCTCGTAGTTCCGCCCCTTAAAACAACAACACAACCATAACGATTTCCCACATAGCATGAGCTATACACTCATCATCAGCGAGTACCATTACCGGTACTTAATTTAAGACATGTTTATTTAGCTTCTTAATTATCAGTCTTTTTTGTAAAAATTCCAAGGTAGAGGGAGGGATTCTAACCCCCCAGTAATACCCCCCTGGCTACGCCACTGCTCCAAACAGTGGTGTCAAGTTCAGTAGCATGGCAGAGTTTATGATGGTGGTTAATAGGAAAAAGGAAATTATATAAACTTCGCAGAGAATCACTCGAGTAGCAGAGCGGGCGCTCCAGATTCCTGGTGAATAAAGATCTAGCAGGCACTAATTAGTTCAAAATATACCTGGTATAATGTAGCCTAATAGAGCACTAAAGTTGGCAGCCCTGGTGACTGAATATGTTTTAGTTCCATCTCTTAAGATACAGAATACAAAATTTGGTTGAAGTCCAATGGATGCCATGAACGTTACATGCAGTTAAACATATAATTGGATCTATCAGTGCGCGTAAAATATGTTGGCAACAATAATGTCATGCATGTGTTGGTCAGAAATAATTTGAAATATTATTAAGATCTCTAATTGTGCCAATTTGGGATGAAATCCATTTGTTAATATAGAAGTTACATTTATTTTAAAATTGGACCTATCAGCAAGCTTAGAATCATGTTGGCAGCACTGACTTATATTAGTTACTCCAAATTAATCTAGCATGGCAGGCACTATACGTGTGCAAAGATTAGAACTGTTGGCTTGCATACTCTCTGATATATTGATATTAGGGTAAAAAAAAATAGAGACAGCATTTATAAACAGCCCTGATGGCTCTTGAGATTACGCCCAGTCATATCTGTTACGTACACATATCACATACGAAATTTGGCTGAAATCCAATTGAAAGTGTAGAAGTAATATGCATTTAAAAATTGGACCTATCAGCAGGCTTAGAATCATTTTGGCAACACTGCCATGTATGGCCTCCTGGAAATTGAACTAAAATATTATTATCTATATGTGTGCCAATTTTGGAATAGCTGCATGCATACCTTCCAACTTCCAAGATATCCAACATGAAGCTCAAATTTCAAGTGCTATTTTTCAGCAGTTGGTAGCACTGACATCATTTTCAAATATGGGATTCAGATATTCAGGTATAGATCTTTACTCATAGCAAATTTCGATGATTGCAGCCGTTTTGGAGTTGATGCGGGGGAAGGGGGGCGGAAACACAGACAGAAAGACAGTAAGAAGGACAGTCGGACTTTTTCCTCATTTTTGCAAAATGAGAAAAGTAGGCTAAAAATTAAATACCGGTAAATACAATAAATGAAACAAATCAAATAAATCAAACTAATGAAATAAATCAAACAAAATAAATAAATAAAATAATGAAATAAATCATCATCATTTATAGCATGTTACAGGCCATTAAGACCCATAGCAGAAAAACAAGGGAATACAATAATTCTTAATTACAAAGCAAACAAATAAAATAAAAAATAAATTAAATAAACCAAATAAATAAATAAAATAAATGAAATAAATCAAACAAATAAATTAAAAAATAAACCAAATAAGTAAAATAAACAAATAAATCAAACAAATAAAATAAATAAATAAATAAATAAATAAATATAAAATAAATAGATAAAAGCAAAGTAAATATAGTTCAAGATCACATCTGATGATAGATCACACTCTCAGCACCTTCTCAATCCATCACTTGTTCCTCTCTTTCTCTTTCCCTCTCTCTTCCTGTGTTTATTTCCCTTGCTGTTTCCCGTTCCCTTTTAGGTAGATTTCATTAGAAAGCAAACTATTGCAATGGGTCCCATGTTTCGACTTCCGGAAAATTTCGACGTATCTTCGCGTTTCACATCCCCCAGACCCCAAAACCACCGTCAGTTTAAAAGTTTATATATAATTTATATATATATATATATATCAGTTTCTTGTGGACACGATAACTTCCGTAATTTTGCACCAATCACTTTGAATTTTTTACCGAATATATATACCTATAAAATCTCGGTCGAGTTCGTTACTGGGCAAAATCGGTCGAAGGGGGTGAAAAGGGGGGGCTTTTTTTTTTCTCTCGAAAAAGTGAAATATTGCTATAACTCTCTTAATATGTGAAATATCGAATCCTTTCAACGTTCATACTATGTGTCGGATAAAGCCCAAAAATTTATGTTTGAAGAGTTTTTTTATAACACCAACCATTGACCAAAGGGGTGGGAAAAAAGTGTTTTTTTTTTTGGGAAACATTAATTATATCTCTTAAATTGATGAGGGATGAGCCATCAGACGTTGCCAAGACAACGCACTTGCATGAAATCAGATTCAGATTTCCATCTGACTAAGTGTGAAGCGGCTTCGGTGACGTAACTGGTAGCATGCTGAATGTCTATGCCCAAGGTCGCGAGTTCAAAGCCGGCCGAAGTCGTCGGATTTTCTAAGAGCGCTAAAAATCCCTCAGTATGCTTTCCTTTGTAGGGGAAGTTCCAACGTTCGTTGCGAGTTGCTGGTTGCGGTGACATCTAGTAGCCAAGTTCACAGCTAGGTGTCGTTGACGGTAGTACCTGGTAGCAACATTAGGAACTACTGCTTGAAATTGACCGTCTGCAGTCCTTACCTGAATTACAGACTAATGCAGCCATCCCAAAGTACACGAGGTTACATGACCGCGTTGTCGCAGCCCCTAAACTGAGGAACCAACCAAAATCTCTGCGGGAGATATAATTTTGCGTGAAGAAGTAACAGACCGTTACATAGTTACACATCAGTGTCGAAACCTTGCATAAGGACAGTGTGACCACAAGTATAAAAATGGACCCCAATTGACAAGAAGGTTACCGTTCCCATAAGACAATTAAATGTTTAAAATAAGCATAAAATGACGAAAAACAAAGTTAATTAAGCTCCAATTATAAAATACATTCTCGCAATAAATGAGGTCTGATCCTTCTACGAAAACCTGCATATTCTGCCTATTTTCGCCTATCCCCAAGTTTGTCCGGTGAAATCTACCTCCGCCTTCTGGCGTGCCGAGAGGACTTTTTTCTTTCCATATTAGCTTCAGCTGTTTCTCCTGCAATAACAACACCTTATGTTTTTTCTCTAAAACCTTCAATTGCTTTAACAGCACCAACCTTTGCAGTTCACTGTTATTTAGTTTCCTTGTTTGGTCTGTTTCATCTTCCAGCAATTGCCTGTTAGCTACCGGTACGCTTGCTGCTGGTGGTGGTGTGCTAGGATTTACCACTGATGATGTTGAGGCCCCTGCATTAACTTCATAATCAGGTGACGAAACGTCTCCATATTGCAGTAGTGACCGCTCCCCCTTAAAAATAATAATATATACAAATTACCATACAATAGAAAAATAGCATTGCATAATATTTTAAATAAATTCTATCTTCCACACCTTATTGGTACTGTATTTATATAATTTCCTTACCATTCAGGTTTTCACTGTCGCTTCTGCTGCAAGTCGAAGTGAAGACAGCTCCTGCAGATCTTGCTCGTGAAATATGCATTCAATTGTTGTTAATTGTCAATTGTTAATGTATTATTTTCATGATAATGAAGTTTTGTTATTTACATGATTCCAATTTCCTAAATTTATTAAATTATTATTTATTAATGCTGTAATTTTCAGGTTATTATTTCCTACCTATCAGACGGCCGATGGTTGGGTTATCCTCCCGCTGCATAAGACTCATCAGCTGTTTCTCCGAATCTTTTAACGTTATGGATTTGTTTCCCGTACGCTTTAAATCTATTTTATATTTTAACCTGGTTTTTAAGTTTTGTAATTGTTTATACAGCTGTTGGACCGAAAGATTTAAATTAAATTTTGCAAGTAAATCACACTGAACTGCATTTATTGCCCTTGTTTCCGGTAGCTGAGACTTCGAAAACAGAATTGGATGTTCCTTCAAAATTGATACAAAAGCGGACTGGAATTCAACACTGTCTTCTGCCGTGGTGAGCAATGAACTGTCTTTCAAACATCAGGAGTCAGCATCATATTACACGACACGTGTACGGCCTTGAGCATTGTCACTGAGTGGCTGCTCCAGACACTTCAGTGTACGCTGTGCTTACACTCCACATTCTTAATCTCCAGAAAGGCGGAGTGGAAGCTCATCGGCAGTCAGACACTCGGGCACTCACTGAGCATACGCTCACGAGCTTTGACTCATTTTTATTCACACCACCCATTGTCTATTACTAGGATAGATCCTTCGGGAACATTGAGCAACAATATTGCTCGGCAAACCACTTTTCATATACCTCACCTGTCATTTTGTCGTGTGTGTCTACCGTGTTCTTTTTGGCACAGAAACGTTAACTCTGCACCATTAATGAACCCTTGTTAATTCCCGGGACGAACAAAGGCAAACTACGGAAACCACTTCGAGGATGGATGAGGTAGGAATCGAACCCGCCTCTTCTCAGTTTTGTCTCATGGAGTTGAGTACACCCCGTTCCAGCCCTCAGACCAGAATTACATTTCTTGGCAGAGACAGGATTCAAACCCGGGCCTCCACGGTGACAGCACAGTGACAGCCAAGAACGCAACGAGGCGGACAATTTATAAAGAACACAAAATCCACTTCATTTCATAGTTTTACTTCACATCATCACCTACCCTCCTTCAAACGTAGTCGGGGGAGATAGCCTGCGGGCCACATTAGTAAACCAAGTTCCGGTGCGTCAGCGCTGAGCGGAAGGACTAAGCGAAATGCTATAACTTATGAAGGCTACCTAATATTGAGCGCTGGTTTGTTTTAAAAACTATTTCAGACATTAATGAACATTTCTTCTCGCTTAGTCTCCAACGTAAAGTCAACAGCAAAAAACTTTCTCGCTAGCTAACTTTTATGTGACACCATCCCAGATTTTTCAAGTAACATTTAAGAAAAAAGATCATAACTTTCTTATTATGAAAATAATTACTGCCCTGAGAAGTAGGGTATCTTCTACCAACATCAGGCAATCTAAAAATAAATTCTTGATCTGTTGCGATCATTAGTTCATTATCTATGGCGTGATAAGTTTTATAAATGCAAAAATATAGATTCGCGCTAAAATATCGTAATTGTGAAAATTGGGCCATGTGTTAATTATTTATGGCTTTTATTTTTACACAGTCATAAAGAGCGAGAAATTCTCTATAATACCACGCAAACATTTTCTTAGATTTGTCACTATCAGTTATTGGGAAATGGCAACATCGCCGGAGTAGAAGAGGACGAAGCTAATTGCAGGACATAGGAGTGCGAGTGCGAGGCAAATACTACATTTAATTCCATACTGTCTTTTAAGGTAGAGACGCACTATAGAGAGATTCTGTAAACAACTAATGCCTACTTTTCTTCTCTTCATTCCTGTGCCATTAGCAGTTGATAGTATTAGCGCCCTACTACCTTGGAGAGTTCGCGTATCACACGAAAATTGACTATAGGCCTAATTGGATCGTCGATTGAAATGATAAACAAGTCAGTCAAATTTGGCAATGTATCATCGGCAGTTGTTTGCACTAATGTTCTTGAAACTGGTTATGTTATCTTCATGGAGAGTACTAAATCCTACAAAAGAAGGCTTGAAATAGATAGGTAGTTTCTTTGTTTGCAGAGATACTGCCAAATTTCGCATCATTAGTTTTTGGTATCACGAAACGACCAAGGTAAATGTTATGTAAATACACCGTCTGCCCTGCTTGTATTTTACTTGGTGGTGGTGATTGTTATTTTAAGGGGCGGGACATTGACGCCATGTGCCCCTATTACTAGTCTACGTGTATATAACACAGGTGTGTTCTACGTCTATGCAGTCTCAGTTTACTATAAGTAGTTTGAATACGTGACCATATTTCAAAATTTAAAACCATAAGATACAGTCGAAGCCGACGATCGTTCTATTGGCACTGCCTGGAAGGGAACTTGAGTTACGTGCCATGCGGTGGCTCGTGATGAAAGAGTAATGGTTGAAATGGGTACTGTGAGAATTTATTTATTATTTAGCGTATGACTTTAGAGATACAATATGTACACAGATGATAATTAGTTTACAAATTATATATTTATACCTAGATTATTTATGTAGGTAATTGTCCTCTGGTGATCCATGAGCGAAATTAGTGACGCTGCCACTGTACTTTCTTTTTGGTCACTTGGTGATGATTATGCTGGATGGTCTGCTTAGGGTCACCACAATCACAGTTAGGTGAAGAAATAATTTTCCATTTATAATGGAAGTTTGCACTGTGGAAAATGTAGTGAAATGTGAATGGGTTTATTTTCAATCTACTTTCATCTTGAGGGAATACAAATTCCCACTGAAAGACAAAAGTGTTGCTACTCCATACAGGTTAAACGCTATTTTAATAAGAACAATATTTTTTGACCTTTACCTAAGGTCTATTATCTCTGTATGGAAAGTCCATACACGAGCATGTTTCTTTTCGACATACAGTACTTGCTCCCTCGTGTTTTCATTACAAGGTGAAACATTGCTTCGTGCCGTCAAGTCCATGTGCAACCTCTCACTTTGAGGAATACATGAAATATACTTCTTCTTCTCATCACCACTTCCTCTATATGTTGAACATTCTTTTCAAAGCAAATCGTTGGTTTTATAATCACAGCATTATCACGATATTGCCACGCCTGCTACTTTCGTCTTTAGTGAAGCAATGCCAAGTTGCTAAAAAAAAAAAAAAAAAAAAAAAAAAAAGAATGAGCATCGTCTTGGTAACTGGACGTTTTTTTCTTTCTCTATTTCTCTTTCTTTCTTTCTTAGTTATCGAGACCACAGTCACAACTCAAAGGAGTTGAGAAACTTCGCCATATAATACTTATAATTCCCCCACCTCCTGTCCCGCGGCGCAGCCGTGCTCGTTAAATTGTGCACCACGGCCGCAGGGGTTGCTGTAGCAAGTCCAGAATCCCGACGTTGACAGCGACTATCCTGAGTTTGGTCTTTCTCCGTTTTTTTTCCACACTCCCAGGCAAATGCCGCGATAGTATCTTACTTCAAGTCCCCGGGCACCTATCCCGTCCCTGTCCCTGATGCATTTACACACATTACTATAGTTATTAATATCACTTGCATAGAGGTTATCAGACAAGTTCAACACACTCCCAATTACACGAGGCTGATGACCAAGATGTCCCAAGCCCCTAAAAATGAATCAACAAACAACGACAAACGTATAATCCCTGTCTCCGCTGTGAAGGTTCTCTTCTTAACCTACTGTTGGAACTAGGTTGAAACAGTAACAAAGAGTGCGCTCATTCTTATTTGAGCGACTGTATTTTTTCGCACACTTCTAATTGTCCTTTCTGGAAGGCCGGCGTCATGTTAGTCCGTACCGCGTGGTGCTGAGTATTCGTTATATCTTTAGAACAATACCCTGTCTGGCAGGCATGGCTCTGTGGTAACGTTCTCGCCTGCTGTACCCAAGGTTGCAGGATCGAATCCTGGCGCAGTCAGCTGGCATTTGAGGATGCGAAGGAGCCGTGTCGGTAGATTTACTGGCACGTTAAAGATCCCCTTCGGGGTGAAATTGCGGCACCCCGGCCTCTCTAAAAGGAGCAGTAGTTAAAAGGGACGTAAAGCCAATAACATTAACATACTGTTACGTGCCACCCCCTAGTGGCACTTTTGTTAACTGGATTACGGTGGGGGTACAAAGCACAACACCAATTACTGCTTAAAGAAATAATTAACTTTATTTTGGCCAGAAAATTACACTAATCAGCAAATACAGGCAATTAGGAGCCTTACTCCAGTTTCCTCACAGTCTCTTCCTTGAGCGCTCTTGGCCCTTCCACTTGTCAACAGATCACAGAAGTTAATCCGTCCTAATGAGTACGGTGGCCTTGACAGAAACTACCTGCTCCTCTCCTTTATGTTCACCGACCACAATTACTTACGATCACTTGCTGCAGGCTATTTCGCTGTCCACAAGCTGGAGAAACAATGTCACTGGATTTCGTAACTCGCACAGCACTTCGTCACCACACTTCTGTCGCACAAGATAATCGCTCGCACTAGCTCGTAAAACACAACAACAACCCGTGCTTGACAGGTCGCACTTATATAGCAGGCCGGTGACTCAATAAACGCTTCTATACTCTGTGAGCTGCCTGAATAGGATTGACATTTAGCCGGAAATTCCACGTCAGTCATCACCCCTCTGCCTCTTGACCAATCCATGTTCGCATAGTTGATTTCATAATACTCTGCGTTGCAATATTACAGCCCGCGTGCTTCAGTGCCTTGTCAGCTGTATATCTGGCTTGTACAGTTTGGCAACCTCGTTCTCCGACCACATGGCGAGGCGAGAACTGTCAATCCCCTTCTGGTAGCTCACAGAGTATAGATCCATCCAGGGTTCACGGCTTCTCGAGGTTTCCATCGCTGGTCCAGTCACGAATATTCTGGACTATCCCTTTGTCTGTAGTAGCCCTGTTGCATAAGGCGCGCGCAATACAGGAGGCAGGCCACAGCCCAGCCCTGGGGCAGTTGTGACTCATGCGGCGAGTGATGACACAAACTCACAGCCGTAACAATACTAACAATGTCCTAGTACACGACCCTGCATTTCTACCGCCTCACATCCCTGAAAGAGACATCGGTTTGTGTTAATTCTCCTCAATAGAACATCTGTAGTGTTGCAGGATCTGCTGGTAATTATATCGTACATAATATGTGGCCTGTGTTTCACTATTTGCACTGCCCCGTTTTGCTAACGTAAACTCGTTGGGGACTGTAAATAAGTGAATAAATATTCCACAAATGAGGCGGGCCTTGCGGGAATCGATGGCGCATTTGGAACGCTGCTGCTGGTAATTTATTTTGGACTATACATACTGTACATATTGCGATTAATCACAGCGTAATTGATCTGAATGGCTGTATCAGTACACCTTGCGGGTAACATTCGCTAAAATCGTTCTCTGCAGCGCAGCAAGGAAACGAGTCGTGTTTGTTTCATATTGAGGATATTACACCATGCTCAATATTAAATGTCCACCTCATGGTGAAGTGACTAGCATTCTTGGCTGTCACCGTAGAGATAGTTTGATTCCTGACTCAAGAAATGTAATTCTGGTATGAGTGCTGGAACGGGGTGCACTCAGCCTCGTGATACAAAACTGAGAAAAGGCCGACTCTATTCCCACCTGAGCCACCCAAGAAGTGGTTTTCCACTTCTACTCCAAGGCAATGGTACGTAAATTAAGGCTACGGTCGCCACCTCAAAAACACACACACGCAAGTACACGGGACTACATGACTACGATGTCGCAAAGCTCCTAAATGAATCGACAACAACAAAAACAGTATATTAAATTTAAAGCGTGTTAAAATCATATTTATAACTTAATTTTATCATACTCGAAAGAAACAGTGGAGAGGACATGATCTGCAAAGTTCGAAAGGTATCTAGAATATACAGTGTGATTCATTCTTTTAAGGCAAACAGTACATATGTGATAGAAGCTGTTATAAATGGCAAATTATGATGGTCGCTAACGGCGTCCCACTACTGAACTGGACTGCATAGAGTCCTGATTTTAATCCATAAAATATATCTGTGATGTTTTGGAATGCCTGTTTGTGCCAGGCTCCAACGACCCACGTCCTTTTCTCTGCTCTGTACGGAGCTCCGCAAAGAATGAACTGCTATTCTCCAGGAAACCTTCCGCCGCGCGGTCGGAATAAATTATGTTTGCTGTGTAGACTGGTCCGGCATGGCCATGGCTAGCAGCGTACGCCGGCCCAAACTTCACTTTCATTTTCATGTACGAGCGTCTTGATACAATTCACGCCTCAGTGTTTGGCCCATCAGCCCTGGTTGCGCGGTCGTACAGAGAATGGTCGGTGAGCCTCAGGCATGTGCAATTATTGATATGTGAGTTGTCAGTTTGCGGAAAGCATCAGTTGCTTCTTTACTACTACTACTACTACTACTACTACTACTACTACTACTACAGGGCGCCAGGGAATGTTCTCCGTAGTGCCTACAAGCTGCTGCGAGAGATTACGTCACTAGTTACGTTGGCAGCACGGCTGTCGCTTGTATAAAAACAAACAGTAAACTTCATACTCACCACAGCCATTCATAAGATACTGTTGCACTCTTCCAATAATCTAACTATACGCACTGACAATTTCGACAGCCCACAGCCCACACATGTGGCCTTCACCCTATCAAGGTCAATGTGCTGCCAACTAAACTGATGACGCAACCTCTCGAAGCTGCACGTAGCCACTGCGGAGAACATTTCCTGGCGCTCTGTACTACTACGTGCGGGTTTACCGTACTTTTTAACTATTGTTAACTTCGAGACACTGGGTTGTCATAATTTTGCCCCGAAGGAGATTATTAATGCACCGGTTAGACTTACTGTCGTGCATTTAACCATCCTTAAATGACAACTCCGTGATGCATTTTTATCCTACAACTTTGCTATACTAAGAGGTTTGTTAGGGTTGGAATTGAGAGATGTGCGACCTGGTGGCCCACAGCACGCCCTCCCTCAAGAATCGATGCTGGCCGGCCTGCGAGCTCGGCTTGAATGACCTACTTCCTTGTCTTCCCGCGCCCTGGCTCCCGGAACCTGCCTGCCTCAAGTCTCTCTCTCTTGTTGGGATAAATTTAGTCGTGGGCTGTTGTGATGAATGAATCAGGGAAGACATGCGCTCACACTATAATATTTCTGACTTGGTTCAGGAGGCGGAAGTCACGTGATTCAATTATAACTTCCGGTGTGTTGATATCAGTCAGTCCCGTCTGTCCCCTTATACCGTCGCTGCCTGTTCCGGCAGTTAGTTGTATCGTTGTCATATTTTCTGTCCATCTTCGGATTGTTATTGTATCGATAAGTTATGCTGCTTCGGGATTAGAATGCAACATTGTCAGCTTTTCAATGAAGAAGCTAATGGAAGTATTAAAGTGAATTATCTTTCTATTTTCCAGCACAGCGGTCAAGCTGTTTGCCTCTCACCAAGGTGGACCGGGTTCGATTCCCGGTCAGTGCATATGAGATTTTCGAAGTGAAATGCCATGTCCTGTGTTTCGGATTTCACGTAAAAGGGACGTCCCTTGGCTCATGATCGTGAAATTAACGGTCACGGAAAAATACAAGCTTCCGTTCTTTTTATTTCCTACTTCTCTGTGTGTGTGAGATTATAGGCTACGTTTCAAAGCATCGTTACGAAATGTCAACAGACAATGAACTGTCGACTGCGATTCAGGTTCAAATCTTTGCCGGTGCGTGTGATATTTGTACTGGACAAAATAGAGATGACAAAGATTTTCACGGATTTCCTACTTCATTCCTTAACGATATTCCGACATATACATGTATTTAATTAACTCTTCGAACCGTATGCGCGCGACGGGACATGCCAGTTAGCAGTTTTCTATAGGGCTTCATCTTACTCGGGACTTCCCTGGAATAAGATTAAATAGGGTGTTGTAAGATTTTGTATGGATGCACTATTGGAGGAATAGCTCAAGAGCACTTTATTTTTATTTTTTTTAAATAAGAGATTGGGGCAAAATTATTCTCTCTGCCCACCGAGACACATAAGGAATGCGAGAAAACTGTCGTCGTTTCTGTGTATGTTTTTAAACATTTTATTTTGTGCAGCCCTAAGTGCGATACCGCTATTGCTTTCCGTAGCCCTGTTGGTCTTCCAAGTTTTCATATTGTACCCCAGTGTGTGTGGGCTAACGGAGACATGCAGGCGGCAGTAGGAGTGCGTACGCGAGTTTCAGTTTGACAATTAAGACCTCGTTTTGGCTTGATTGAAGGGATTAATGACTTGTTTCGTAACATTTCCGTCGTTTGTAAAAAGTAGGTCTCCCATATACAGCAGCCTTACTTAACCAGTTTAAATAGTACGTACTGTAGTTTATCATCGGACTAAGCGCCATAGTCGTTCGTGGACTTAGAATACAGAGTTGAGTGGTGTAGCTAGATACGAGGTAAATAAAAGAAGCTAACTCCCACATTTTGTTATGTGTATGCAACAATAGACAATAGTTAAGCACGCCCGCAATATTCCTAAAACTGTTCAAGTCCCCGGGTTGATGTTAACCAAATAACAGTACAGACAGTCGAACTTAACCCTCTAAAGATCTCTTGGCTTGAGGTAAGAGAGAACATGGTAATTCAGCTTCATCAAAATTACCCTTTCGGCACTAAAAAACAAGAAATTTGGCAGCTAAGTGGGAAGAGCTGAGTAAATCCAAAACCCAATACCTTTTCCAGACCCTTCGTGACAATAGTGTGGACGTGGTTGTAATAAAATTTAAAAGAAAAGTACATATGAAGTTTTAATGACGAAGTTTAAGCGGCTTCGGTGGCGTAGTTGGTAGCATGCTGAGCTTCTATGCCCAAGATTGCGGGTTCAAACCCGACCAAAGTCGTCGAATTCTTTTAAAGAGCGTTAAAAATTCCTCAGTATGCCTTCCTTCGAAGGGGACGTAAAGCCGGCGGTCCCATGTCATAAGATTTATGGCATGTTAAAGAACCTTCCACTACCGGTAATTATAGAGGAAAAGTACCAAATATGGAATACGTTCCTAATATGGAATACCCCAATATTTGTTAAATTAGACTTGGCAGCGCTGCGTGGAACAGGTTCGAAGATGCACAAGGAAGGTCTCTCTGGTGGTGAGTTGAGAGGAGGCACATGAGCTGTGTTCTTTGTCCGTGACAGTCGACTGAGTGTTTTACAACCTCCAAGAAGTTTTGGGAAGGTAAGAATTGCAGTCGTTTACAAATTAAGGCATTATCTAAATTCCAAAACGTCTGTTAGCGTTACGTAGAGTGTGCACTAACCATACAAACTATGCAGTGGACAAATACTTTTGATGAACTGGTATTCATATTTTGTAAGTTTCAAATTAAATGCTTCTGGGAGCCTAATATGGAATACTGTGGTGTTCCTATTATGGAATAGTATTCCATATTTGGAGCCAGACTTTTCCATATGTAAAGGCAGTTTTCTTTTCATTAGAACCATGGCCGAACGGAAGGACAATTCAGAGGGAAAGGTACGGAAGAAGTGGAAGGAAGTAGATATGCAACACTCTATCATTGCAGTATGGACAGGGAAAATGGGTTACAAATTGGCAGCAAGTGCATATGGTGTACCGAGAACAATTGTTTCGTTTAACAACAAAGAAAAATACAACAGTAAAGGAAGAAGTGGATGTTTCTAGCTCTGCCCCAAAAAGTTACAAATGCCAGTAGGAACCACAATGGGACCTAATCGTAAAAAGTGGCAGATGACCTCGTAGTTCCGCCCCTTAAAACAACAATAACTAACTAACAGAATACATTTGTCCTGTTCCTAAATTAGCAAGGCCAAAGGGTCCTCAACGAGGATTGGCTCCAAGGAAGGCTGAGATTCTAACGTCATCACCTTACAAAGATAAACTGCTGGACTCGCAGATACTTTCCTCAAACCATGTATTCAATTGCCGAAGGTGGCACATTTGTACGTAAACATTGCAAATAATGATTTATTATTTTAAATTATGTTCCTGTGTTTCTTATTTTAAGCATACAGACTATGAATGTTTATTAAAACAAAATGCTTAGGATACAAATAATAGTATTCCATATTAGGAACACTTTTTTCAGAACAAAAAATTTACAGTTTTTAATATATTTTGTAATTTACAAAAAAAGTAAGTGTTAATCAGAATAAAAATAAATAGCTGATAAAGTAGACAGATTGTAGCAACGTAACATGTATTTAGAATTTAACAATGTCAAAAAGGAGGTCGTCATTTTTATTAAAATAAAAAGGTATTCCATATTTGTCACTCTTCCTCTACCTGTGAGAAAATAAATTATAGGTTAAATTTGAACAACGCTCTTAGGTTCCAACGTTCGTCACCAGGATCCGACTGTGGTGGCGTGTAGTAACCAAGTTCTAGACTAGTAGTCGTTGACGGTGGCGTTTGGCGGCAAATGTTGGAACTACTTGAAAAAAATCAATGTATGCTTGCGCAATTCTTCACTGATATAATGACCCCCGACAATTTAATGAATGCCTTTGACTAAAATAGTAGCCATATTGAAACCCAACAAACCACCAGACAGACCTGATAGTTATCGCCCAATTGTTCTTAACAACTGCTGATATTAACAACTAGAAAGCCTAATTCTCAATAGAATCGGTCCTAAAATATTTGACGTGATACCAATAGGCAGGTGTACTATACACATACAGAGGCTGGAGACAACTAAATACTTAGGTCGCTTTTATCGACCTAATAGCAGCCTATGACACAGTCTGGAAAGAGGGATTACTGAATGTTATCCCATGTCAAACATTTGCTAGGCTAGTCAAGAGTATGCTCTCAGAGATGCTCTCAGAGAGATATGCTCTTATGAGCATTACAACAGGACCTATAAGAACCACACTTCTCCACTGGGTTTCAGCTCTAGGTCGTATTGCACCACCTAATTTGCCCCCGACAAAATGCTTGAGCGAATATCTTACGATCGATGATCCCCAGCTCCAATCCACACTGACATAACTTACCTGCCCTTAGAAGAAGTCGTCTAAAGATCCCTTCTTGCTAGCAAAGTCGCTGAAACAACCATTTCAACGTGAACAAGTGGACAGAGATACGGAACGCAACTGTCTCCCAAAAACTTAAATATCCTGTAGATCCTGCCACAGCCGGTATGGAGTTGCCTCAGAATGTGTGGGAAAACTCTTAATAATAACTGAGTCCGAACAGAACATGGAGTTTGCGTAGCCAACTTATGTGAGTGGGGTCAACCTGCTTGCCTCTCACCAAGTTGGACCGGGTTCGATTCCCGGTTAATGCGTGTGATATTTTTGAAGTGAAATGTCACGCTCTGGCTCGTATTCTGCGTGGCTCGTGATTGAGAGATTAACAGCCACGTAGAACTACAAGCTACCTTTTAAACTTTCAATCAATCCTCCCCACCCCTCTAGCGTAAATGCGCGTGGGTGTCATCTGCCTGTACTTGGGGCGTCTTCCACAAATGAATTTCAGTGCAATGTTTCAAACTATACCGAGCTTCTCCGGTTTCTCAGCCACCTGATGTTCTCTCTTCTTATGGCATATTTATCTTCTCTTCTCTATTTATGGTTAGCCTTGTCCTTGAATAAAGTGGTTTCTTTTCACAGTCTTGAGAGTACTAGAACCCTTAAGTGGCTATCTAGGGTGCTCTGCTGTGTTGTTCTTTCTGTGGCTCTTATCACAGCAAACACACATCTGTGAGTTTGGAGTGACCTCTAAAGAAAATATTCGTAAATTCCAGCACGTTGTTTCTTTACTGATTTGGCTGAAAAATTATTTTATTTCCACTTCATTTTTCGTGGAATGCTTCAATGTTGAGATGTTTTGACTGAAGTTATGATTACAACATTGTAGAAGACCTTCATTTAAAAATATTCCCCTTCGCATGACTGTTTTTTTTTAAGTTATGCTTTGTCTACTTTTCGCATTAAAGAAAAGGAACATGAGATCATTTGGGGAACAATATATCTGTCTGTCTCTCGCTCTTGCTCTCGCTCTCGCTCTCTCTACTTCAGCGACGCCGTCAATCACCCCTGCCGTTTGTGTTCAAAGTGCAGTACCCTCGTTTTCCAACTAATCTGTGATTTTAAAATCTCCCCTCGCTGTATCAGCGAGCCCTGCTAACCCGGGGAAGGCTCCAGAATTTTCTTCGGCCAAGTGAAAAATATGTCAGCTATACCATCCAAGCTGGCACCTCCGGATAAGTCTTCTTCTTCTTCTTCTTCTTCTTCTTCTTCTTCTTCTTCTCCGAAACTGTTGGTGATGAAATCTTCCCCTACTAATGGGGGAAAGAAGACTTCACCAACCGGGGCTTGAACCACATCTACCAGCCCATCTGAAATGGAAATAATGGTAGTGGAGAAGGGAGAGAATATACGCCGCCGTCTCTCTCTCGCCCTCCTGCTGACAGGGTGGCTCCTGTCTCTGCTAGACCTTCCGCTGCCACGAACATCAAGGGAGCGAAGCCGGCAGAAGCCAAACCTGTAAGCAAGGAGGATCTCCCGGTAGGATCTGCGGCTAAGGGTGAAAGGCTCCAGGAGCCTGTCACCCAGACGTCGGAGGGGAAGGTTACACCTTCTGACCCACTGAGACGTCGCCGCAGAACCAAGAAAAAGAACAGTTGGGATGTGTCGGGGACAGACACCCAGTCTTTGGACCGGGAGTAAGTCCCTCGACACCGCTCTCGCTCTACCTCAAGAGCGAGAGAGGAAAAGACCGACGAGAACCGTGTGCCACCTAAGAGAGCGCCCCCTCCATTTTCTTCGTCTTCGGACGGAGATGTGGAGATTGAGGTGTGCTCTCCTCCCCCGTCATCTTCACCTAGAGTTGGGGACGGTTGGCAAACGGTCAAGCGTAAGTAGAAGACCAACTTGTACTATAGCACTGTTACAATGGAACTGTAATAGCTATTCTGGTCACCTCGCTGAATTACGTCAACTAATATCTTCGTTTTCGGCGACCATTGTCTTGTCTTCAGGAATCCAGGATTCGTCCTGGACATGAGACAACAATGCGTCACTTCAAACTCTTTCTCTAAAAACCGGATGGACGGAGCTGTGGCCGCCGGTGGCGTCTGCACTCTCGCACACTCTAGCCTCTTTAGTGAAGAGGTGCCGCTGCGTTCTCACCTAGAAGCAGTTACAGTTCGTACCTCGTTGCCAGTAAGTGTTTGTTGAAAATACAGGGAAACCTACGCACTTCTCTGTTGCACACGGGACTTTTTCGAGTGTCGACATCACCTTGTGCAGTCGTGAGCTGGTTCCCCTGCTACAGTGGAGTGTAAACGACGACCTTATAATAGTGACCATTTCCCGATTATCGTTACTCTTCCGAACCATCGAATTACAAAGTCGATAGCTGCTCCGTCGGGCTGATTGGCCAACTTTCACAGCACGTGCGGTTTTTGCCGAAGATGCCTTTGAGAGTATCGATGATCATACCATTCACATAACGAATGGTATTTTGGCCGCTGCAGAGGAAACAATTCCTTCCTCATCCGGCAACTCCCGCCGGAAGCTTGCCCCTTGGTGGACAACCGAGTTTGCACCTGTCATTAAAGATCGTCGACGTGCTTTCAAATGCTATCGGAGGCAAAACACCATGACCAACCTTATCACCATCAAAAGGATGCGTGCTAGAGCCCGAGTTTTGATTCGGGAGAGTTAGAAAACGACGTGGGAAAAGTATGTCGTCTATGATGGCACATCCTCCTTCATCTCAAATGTGGGCTAAGCTTCGTTGGACCTCTGGACTCCCGACATCATTGACGATACCCGGAGTCTCCATCAACGGAGACTTCACGGACCATCTCGCCATTGCCAACAGTATTGAATCGCACTTCAATAATGTATCCTGCTGTGAGAGTTATGATCCTACATTTCTGACTCAGAAGCCGGGGGGTGGGGGCATGGGCTCACCCCTTGTCCTTCGCCACTGCTGCTTCGGAGTTCTGCAATGTAACATTCTCTGCACTATCGGATAATCAAATTTTAAAACATCTGTGCGAATCCAGTATATAACAACTGTTGGCCCTCTTCAATCGTATATGGATTGAAGGGGAGTCTCCATCTCAATGGCGAGAGGGGATCGTGATACCGATTTCCAAGGCTGGAAAGGATCCCAAGTTTGTCAAGCAGCTATCGGCCCATTTGTCTGACAAATGACATATGTAAGCTGCTGGAGAAGATAGTTAACCGTCGACTGGTGTGGTTCTTGGAAGAGAGTGGTCTCCTGTCTGAGTACCAGTGTGGATTTCGCTCTCATAGGTTCACCACCGACCATCTGGTGCGACTATAGAGCGCCATACAGGAGGCGTTTCTCCGAAAGCAGCACCTAGTCGCGGTTTTCTTTGACCTCGAGAAAGCCTAAGACACCACATGACGCTACGGGATCCTTTCCACCCTTCATGCGTGGGGACTCCGGGGTAATCTACCGACTTTCATTGCGAATTTCATGTCCGTCCGACTCTTCCGTGTAAGGGTCGGTAGGACATTATTGCAATATTACACTCAAGAAAATGGAGTTACTCGGGGTTCTGTGCTGAGTGTCACCTTGTTCGCGATTGCCTAAACGGCATTGTTGCCGCCGCCGGGCCCACGGTACTTCCATCGCTGTATGTAGACGATTTAGCTCTGCATTACAACTTTGGAAGTATGGCAATCGTGAACGGCAATTGCAGCTGGCTATTAACTGGGTCGACAGGTGGGCTCACGACCAGGGTTTTCGTTTTTCAGCAGCGAAAACCTCCGTCGTCCATTTTTGTCGGCTTCGGAGGCTACATTTACACCCTGAACTACATCTCAGAGATGCTGCGTTGCCGTTGGTTGAATCTTATCGCTTCCTGGGGCTCCATTTTGGCAGCAAATTACCGTGGATGCACCATATACGGCAACTAAAAACAACGTGTCTCACGAAACTGAACATGCTCAAGTTTCTTAGGGGCACTACGTGGAGGGCTGACCGTGCGGTGGCTACGATTCTACCAAGCCCTCGTCCTGCCCCGGCTAGACTAAGGTTCTGCGGCATACGGTTCAGCAAGGTCGGCAACCTTGAAAATGCTGGACAGTATCCACCATAGTGGCGTTAGGCTGGCTACCGGTGCCTTCCGGACCAGCCCGGTACCCAGCCTACTCGCCGAATCGGGTGTTCCACCTCTAAATTACCCATAGACGCCAACATATGCTTTTATCATACGCTGCCAATGTGCGTCAAATGCCGCAACATCCGAGCTATCGAGCTCTCTTCAGTACCCACCACCAGAGGTACGCCTACCAGCCTCGTTCCACTCGGCCGGTTGGTATTAGACTCGATAGCTCGTATACTGAAATATGAGTTGCTGTAGGTCCCTGTATGATCCGGACACCTAGCGAGGTCCCTCCGTGGCAAGTTCCGCGTCCGGAAATTCGGTTAGATCTACACCGAGGTCCTAAGGTGAACACGGATGCCTCCGTTTATCGGAGGCAGTTCCATAGCATAGTTCACCAATTTCCGGACGCTGGCATTCTCTACACGTATGGTTCGAAGATGGACGAGAAAGTGGGTTGTGCTTACGTTATTGAATGTGCAAATACCAAAATCTCTTTGCCTGAAGCCAGCAATGTGTTTAATGCGGAGCTCGTTGCCATCAATGAAGCTCTGCAGTTTGCATTACAGGATGCACGAATCCAATTTCTCTTGTGTACCGACTCATCGAGTTCGTTGCTGTCAATTGCTACATGTTTGTCGCAACACCCCCTAGTGCAGCGAATCCACGACCTACTAGCCGGGTTGTGCCGCGCTAATACACGAATCACCTTTCTGAGGCTTTCAAGCCACATGTAATCGCCGCAAAGGAGGCGGTATTACTACCACCTCGACCAATGGAGATACGCGCTAGAGATATTCGCTCTCAGTTACGCCGTCAAGTTCTGGCATTTTGGGAGAGTCAGTGGCTAGCTGACCCAATACCCAGTAAACCTAGAGTGATCGAGGGAACTACTCGCGTGTGGCGGAGCTCTTTCCGGTCACGGAGGGAGTAAGTCATTTTGTGTAGGCTAAGGATAGGTCATACAAGATCCACCCACACGTACCTAATGAGAAGGGAAGACCCCCACTTTGTACCTCTGAAGCCGTTTTCACCGTGGCCCGCATTTTAACCGAGTGTGTGGATCATGCTGACTTACGAAGAAACCTTCGTTTGCAGATTGCACTCACACTTATATTTTAGCCGATGACGTGGTGGCTGCTGAACGCGTTATCAGCTTTATAAGTGAAAGTGGGTTAGGGCCAGCAATCTAAATTTTCCGGTGTAAATTGGCTCAAAGACTTGTTCTTTTTTGAATGCCGAAGTTTTGTTTTTCCGTATTTTTTTTTTTTTATATAACTAGCAGCAGTGCCCGGCTTCGCCCAGTGGATTTATTTGTTTTATTCCTTGCCACGGTGGGTGAGTGGTCAACGTGTCGGTCTACTAAACCCAAGCTTGCATGTTCGCTCCTGGCCGTGGTAAGTGATTTTTGAAAGGCGGAAAAAATTACGACACCATGTCATACGATGTTGGCATGCCAAAGAACCCATTAGAATTCAGTAGGCCGTGTTCATAATGGCAAAATTAATCTCGGGAGTTTCCGCCAACACAAAGTTCCTTATTTCTCAACTAGAAAGCGCTATAGTGCTCAAGGAGCTTAGATATCTAAACTCCTTGAATTTCGTAGTGCTTCAAGAAACAACGAAATTCGACATGCAAGCTACCCTTTGAGTGTCAAATAACAAAGCTTGCACCCGGCACCCAAGGCCATACGATATTATTATTATTATTATTATTATTATTATTATTATTATTATTATTATTTGTTTTATGGTTGATAATGAATACTATTACAGAACGCGGTTTTCAAGTTCCTTTTGTCTATTATTCTAAATGTAGGGAATGGAGAGGGTTTTCCAAATTATCAAGTGGACAGTGTTAACAGCTGTGTTTCAAAGAGTTAGTATGTACAATTTGCTGCAATTAGGTGAAATAGTGTAGATTTGTGCTAAAGGGCCTAAATTGCATGGCATGGAGTGGTCTGTCCGAAATTTAACGAGGACAGTTTTACCCGCAGGGTTCCAAAGGGTAAGTATACAAAATTTGGTTCAGATCGGTGAAACGGTGTAGATTTGTGCCGAAGGGAATAATGCAGGGAATGGAGTGGTAGTGGTCTGTCCGAAATTTCAAGTAGACAGTGTTTAGACTACTCATCGCGTTCCAAAGGGTAAGTACATTAAGTTCGATTCATATCCGTGAAACGACGTAGATTTGTGGCAAAGGGCCTAAATGCAGGAAATGAAGTGGACTGTCCGAAATTTCATGCAGTGTTACTCGCAGGATTCCAAAGGGTAAGTAGACAGATTTGGGTTCAGATCGGTGAAACGGTGTAGATTTGTGCCAAAGGGCCTAAATGAAGGGAATGGACTGGTCTGTCCGAAATGTCATGTAGACAGTGTTACTCGCAGGGTTCCAAAGGGTAAGTATACAAATTTTGGTTCAGACCAGTGAAACGGTGCACATTTGCATAAATAACAGACAGACAAACCAACCGCTCGGCGTTGAACGTATTTTATAGCACGAATTTAGGTTTTACTCGCTAACCGTTCGAGATACACGAAGTGATAAGGACCTTTCGGATAGAAAATTAAATTTTAAACCTCCTATATATCATCAAAAGTTTGCTATTTCTTAGCGTTCTATTTTTATTTGAAATGGAAATATGAAATTTTGAAACCAAAGGGTGTAATGACGTCAATAAAATGGTGGCCATCTTTAAATAGTGCCAAGTTTCGAAATCAAAATTAGCCTATATGTTAACCAGGTAAATCACCTACATCCATGCAAAATTTCATGTAAATCGGACCAGTGGTTCTTGCGTGATTAAGTAATACACAGACACACCATCTCATTTTTATATATTAGTATAGATTATTAGTTTTGTTTAATTTTTTGTTTTATTAATTATCGACTTTTCAAGTTTAGGTGTCCACCTCTAAATTTTAAATTCCGTTCCAAATTTGTATGCTTTAATCTGTGATAAGAGAGGCAGATGACCACGTAGTTCCGCCCCTTAAAACAACAATAACTAACTATCCAAGATAAAATGCGAGAGGGCCGCCGGCGATGGTTTGGTCATGTACTGCGGGCAGAAACTGACACAATTGCAAAGACTGGGTACAATCCTCAGTCGTCGGCAAAAGACCAACGGGACGACAACGATGGGCCGATACACAACACAAATGCCTCAGACGCGTTAATCTTGACCCAAACACGGCCAGAGACAGAAATGTATGGAGACAGAGTATCCATGAAGACTGATACCGATATCTTTCCTGCACATGCTACTTTGTTTTATGGAAGGGAGGTGCGGGATATCATGATAGTAGGGACAATTTGATGACGGTAACGAAGTGATCGATGTATTTGCTTCGATACAGTTCATTCCTCCATCCCTGGAATTTAGCATTGGAAATAAAATAAAATAAAATCCATTCTAAAGTTGGCGTAACGCCTGTTCGGTTATACGATGAAAATCCAGGGATGTAACCAGGATATCCAGGAATAAACTAGGAGAAAATATCACAAAATTCTCATCTAACATAATCTGTGGTGCTGTACCATTATATTTTTACGACATATTCAGTTATCATAGATAATGAAACGAGTGCTTTTGTAATTGGATGTATCCGAGCGAGGTCACTTACGTAGATTTAGAAAGCACGAGTGACTATTTCAGGAATATCCGAGAATAAATGTTAAAGCAATCCTTCATATTCTCGTGGGCATATTATATTGTTACGGCTGTGAGTTTGTGTCATCGCTCGCCGCTTGAGTCACAACTGCCCCAGGGGCTGGGCTGTGGCATGCCTCCTGTATTGCGTGTGCCTTATGCAACTGGGCTACTAAGACAAAGGGATAGTCCAGAAGATTCGTGATTGGACCAGCGATGGAAACCTCGAGAAGCCGTGGACCCTGGATGGATCTAGAACCATTTATTGAGTCACCGGCCTGCTATATAAGAGTGACCCGTGAAGCAGTTGTTGTTGCTGTGTTTTACGAGCTAGTGCGAGCGATTATCTTGTGCGACAGAAGTGTGGTGACGAAGTGCTGTGCGAGTTACGAAATCCTGTGACATTGTTTCTCCAGCGTGTGGACAGCGAAATAGCCTGCAGCAAGTGAACGTAAGTAATTGTGGTCGGTGAACATAAAAGAGAGGAGCAGGTAGTTTCTGTCAAGGCCACCGTACTCATTAGGACGGATTAACTTCTGTGATCTGTTGACAAGTGAAAGGGGAAGTATTCTCGACTTGAGGAAACTGGAATAAGCCTCCTAATTGCTTATATTTGCTGACTAGTGTAATTTTCTGGCCACAATAAAGTTAATTATTTCTTTAAGCTGTAATTGGTGTTGTGCTTTGTACCCCTACCGTAATCCAGTTAACAAAAGTGCCACTAGGGGGTGGCACGTAACAACTGGTGTCAGAAGCCGGATTACGAACTCAAGCACAACACCTGACGGTCCTGGTTTCAAAACCCGAGCAGGTCATTTTCTCTAATTTTCCTGTGAGTGCATGCCCTTTACAAGACAAACAACTAAAATGGAGGAGAAATTGGCAGCATTGCTAGAAAAGTTAACTGGCATGGAAGACGGCCAGAAGAAATTAGCCAAGGACCTGAAGGATGACCTGAAGAAGATGGAAGACGGCCAGAAGAAGATGGAAGACGGCCAGAAGAAGATGGAAGACGGCCAGAAGAAATTAGCCGAGGACCTGAAGGACGGCCAGAATAAGTTAGCAGAGGACCTAACCGCCAAATTTCTGGATGGCCAGAAAAATCTGGAAGAGTGTCTGCTGACGAAATTAGAGGAGAGCCAAAGGAAATTAGAACAGGGCCTACGTGAGGAAGTCGCGGCAGTGGAGGAGAAGTTCAACACCTTGCAAGTGGAAGTTGCCGAGCTGCGCCAACGCCCGCTGATGGGGGTGGAGGAGAGATTCAACGCTCTACAAAAGGAATTTGCTGAGCTGCGCCGACTCCTGCCGACAGGGATGGAAGATAGATTCAAAGCCCTACAAGAGGAAGTCGCCGAGCTGCGCCGACGCCCGCCGACCGGGGTGGATGAGAGAGTCAAAGCCCTACAAGAGGAAGTTGCCGAGCTGCGCCAACGCCCGCCCACCGTTACACCGGGAATATCAGGAACGGGACATAGCAGAGTGACGCCCCCAACCTTCGACGGAAAGGTCCCGTGGAGCACCTACTTACGTCAGTTCGAGGCGGCCTGTTCCATAAATAACTGGAACAACACAGAAAAGGCTACAGCTCTCATTGTAGCGCTGAGAGGTGACGCCCTTAACGTCCTTCAGGCCATCCCGACTGGATCCCAGGACTACGCTTCACTGATCGCCCATATGGAGTCCCGATATGGAGATAGCCATCTTCAGCAGGCCTACCAGATGCAGCTCCGGACCCGGGTACAGAAGAACGCGGAAACCCTGCAGGAGTTCGAGATGGACATCGCACGCCTCGTAAGGCTTGCCTACCCAACAGCGCCGGCCGACTTTCTGGAGCAGATAGCGACACAGACCTTCACCGACGGGCTACGGGACTCGGACACTCAACAGGCGCTGCGTCTCGCGCGCAATAAGACCCTGGCAGATGCGCTGAGCCACGCACTTGAATTCGAGACGGCAAAACAGGCATCCAGAATGCACGCGCGGGTGCGTCAAGTGGACGTCGATGAACCAGCAAAAACCAACGAGACCAAGCCCCTGGCCGACGAATTGATGGAGGCGCTAAGCCGTTTCTTCGATAGTCGCGGCGCCACCAGCAACGACACAGCCGGAAGACAACCGGAGAGGCGGCCTGGAAGAGGACTACCGACCTGCTGGGCCTGCGGTAAGAAAGGCCACCTGAGCAAGGACTGCGGTGATCGCCGCCGCCGAGGGTATCCGACGGGAAATCAGTCGTCTGAAAACCGCGCGGCCCAGGGAAACGAGTATTAGCCAGCCTTGGGGGGCAAAGGTTGGCTTGTGACAGTCGTCAAGCCCCGGCAGTCCAAGTGCGTGTGACGAAGTTACGGAGGGACAATAGCAGCCTGATGGTCGATGGAGTCATCAACGGAGTGAGCTGGCCCATGCTGATCGACACGGGAGCATCGAGGACCATCGTCAATCCCACTGTGATCCCGAAGTGGAGAGTGCAACCCACACAAAGGAACCTCCAGCTAATAACCGCGACCGGAGAGACCGCACCGGTACATGGCGAAGCATCACTGGAGTTCGTCATTGGTCGACGGGTGATAAAGCATCCAGTGCTTGTGGCTGACGTATCAAACGAAGTGATCATCGGACTGGACTTCCTGGACCAGAACAACATCATCTTGGACCTGAGTACCAACACTCTGCACTTCGGACGTGAGGAACTTGCTTTGCAACCTGCGCACGAGTCCATCACCGCACGGCGAGTAAGGCTGAGAGAAGACGTCATCGTTCCTGCCAGGACGGAGGTCAGCGCTGCCGTAATTGTCGACGGAACTGCTGAGGGAGTGGCGGCTGTCATCGAGCCAAAATATGAGGACATCCAGACAAAAGGATTGCTAGTTGCCAAGACTCTCATCAACACGACGTCTCGGCCGTACGTCCGCCTGTCCAACCTGAACGACTACGACATTACGGTTCACCGGGACACCAACCTAGGAATCTGCGAGCCCGTTACCTGGATTGCCCGCATCACAGATACGACAGACAGACACCTGCAGACGGACAACCGAAGAAGATACACACTGCCAGAAGAACTACAGAAGCTGTACCAAGGATCCCAGGACCATTTAGACGAGGAACAATCACGCCAACTTCAGGACCTGCTACGCGAATTCCAGGATGTCTTCTCCGTGGGGAGCAAAGACTTCGGCAGGACAAGCTTGGTCCAGCACAGAATCGACGTTGGGGACAGCGCACCGATTAGGGCCCCATTCCGACGTGTCCCGCTCGCCAAGCAAGCCGAAGTCGACCGGATGGTAGAAGAGATGAAGGAGCAAGGGGTGATCGAGCCATCACATAGTCCTTGGAGTTCTCCGGTCGTGCTTGTGAAGAAGAAGGACGGTTCCACCAGGTTCTGCGTGGACTACAGGCGGGTGAACGACGTCACGAAGAAGGACAGCTACCCTCTACCCCGGATCGACGACACGCTGGACACCATATCAGGGTCAAGATGGTTCTCCACCTTGGATTTGAAGAGTGGCTACTGGCAGGTGGAGGTCCACCCTAAGGACCGCGAGAAAACGGCGTTCTCTGTGGGCAGCGGGCTCTGGCAGTTCACCGTCATGCCATTTGGTCTGTGCAACGCCCCTGCGACCTTCGAAAGGCTAATGGAGTCCATTCTGAGGGGACTACACTGGAAGACCTGCCTGGTCTACCTAGACGACGTCATCGTTCTGGGGAGAAGCTTCGAGGAGCACTACAGCAACCTGAAGGAGATCTTGTTGAAGCTACGGGCTGCCCAGCTGAAGTTGAGCCCCAAGAAGTGTCAGCTCTTCCAGAAGCGGGTCCAGTACCTAGGGCATATCGTCTCCGAGGAAGGGGTGCGCACCGACCCAGAGAAGACCGCAGCTGTGAGGGAGTGGCCAGTTCCGAAGGACAAGTCCCAACTACGAAGCTTCCTGGGACTCTGCACTTATTACCGTCGCTTCGTGAGAGGATTCGCCGACATCGCCAAACCTTTACATCGACTGACTGAGAAGGACCAACTCTTCACGTGGACAGCAGAATGCCGCAGTGCCTTCGAACAACTCAAGCAGGCTCTGTGCACCGCACCTATTCTGGCCTACCCCAGACTTGGAACAAGGTTCATCGTCGATACCGATGCCAGCGACTTTGGCATAGGGGGAATCCTGTCGCAAGTAGTGGACGGCGAGGAGAGAGTAGTGGCCTACTTCAGCAAGGCCCTGTCAAAGCCAGAAAGGAACTACTGCGTCACCAGGAAGGAGCTGCTCGCCATCGTGAAAACCATTGAACACTTCCACAAGTACCTGTACGGGCAAGAATTTCTCATCAGGACCGACCATGCATCCCTGCGGTGGCTCCTGAACTTCAAGCAGCCCGAGGGTCAACTCGCGCGGTGGTTAGAGAGGCTTCAACAGTACAACTTTGAGATTCAGCACAGGAAAGGCCAACTGCATTCTAACGCCGACGCCCTGTCACGAAGACCGTGCCCCGAAGACTGCACCTTCTGTGCCCGAAGGGAGGAGAACACCGGGATACTGTGCCGACGGACTACTGTGGAACTTCAAGGGAACTGGAGCCGCGAATCATTCACGCGGGCACAAGCAGAGGATGATGACCTGGGACTGATAGCCGAATGGAAGAGGGCCTGTGTCCCCAGACCCGGGTGGAACATTGTGAGTGACTGCAGCCCAAAGTTTAAATCCTACTGGGCACAGTGGGACTCGCTGATTGTAAGGGATGGCCTCATCTGCCGTACCTGGGAGAGCACCGACGGGAAGACATCTCGGGAACAAGTCGTCGTTCCAAAGGCTATGACGGAGGAAGCCCTGAAGGAAGTTCATGGAGGATCATCTGGTGGACACCTAGGGATAAAGAAGACCCTGGAGAAGCTGAGAGAGCGGTTCTACTGGATCGGATGCCGAACAGACGTGGAGAACCACTGTGCGAGGTGCCACGATTGCGCAGCCAGCAAGGGCCCAGGACGAAGACGACGGGGTCCACTGAAGACCTACAACGTGGGCGGCCCCATGGAGAGAGTGGCCATCGATGTTGCTGGGCCATTCCCGTTAAGCGAGGCAGGGAACCGCTACATATTAGTCGTCAGCGACTACTTTACCAAATGGCCGGAGGCGTATGCGCTCCCTAACCAAGAAGCCGCGACGATTGCAGAGACCCTGGTGAAGGAATTCGTCAGCCGGTACGGAGTACCCCTGGAGCTGCACTCCGACCAAGGGAGGAACTTCGAGTCGCAGGTGTTCCAGAACCTATGCCAGCTGCTGGGAATCCGGAAGACAAGGACAACGCCACTACACCCTCAGTCCGACGGGATGGTAGAGCGATTCAATCGCACCATCGAGAACCATCTTCGAATAGTCGTCAGCGAGCACCAGAGGGATTGGGACAAACATCTTCCACTATTTCTCCTGGCCTACCGCGCCGCCGTGCATGAAGCCACCGGGTGCACACCAGCCCGGGCCATGTTTGGGAGGGAGCTCCGTCTACCTGTCGATCTTGCCTTTGGCCGACCTGGGAATGATCCGATCCCGGTAAGCCAGTATTGTCAAGAACTGGTCGACCAACTGGAGGACGTGCACGCGTTCGCGAGGAGGAAACTGCGGATCGAGACCGACCGAATGAAGACCCGATACGACCAGCAGACGGATGCCGGCGGATTCCACGAGGACGACCTGGTCTGGCTCTTCAACCCATTACGGAAGAAAGGCCTGTCACCCAAACTTCAGAAGTCCTGGGAGGGCCCGTACCGAGTCGTGAAACGGATCAACGATGTCGTCTACAGGATCCAGCGGAGCCCGAGGGCGAAGATGAAGATCGTGCATCGAGATCGCCTGGCAGCCTACGGAGGGACACAGACGGACCAATGATTGATCGGGACGATCAGCCTTTTTAGGAAGGGGGTGATGTTACGGCTGTGAGTTTGTGTCATCGCTCGCCGCTTGAGTCACAACTGCCCCAGGGGCTGGGCTGTGGCATGCCTCCTGTATTGCGTGTGCCTTATGCAACTGGGCTACTAAGACAAAGGGATAGTCCAGAAGATTCGTGATTGGACCAGCGATGGAAACCTCGAGAAGCCGTGGACCCTGGATGGATCTAGAACCATTTATTGAGTCACCGGCCTGCTATATAAGAGTGACCCGTGAAGCAGTTGTTGTTGCTGTGTTTTACGAGCTAGTGCGAGCGATTATCTTGTGCGACAGAAGTGTGGTGACGAAGTGCTGTGCGAGTTACGAAATCCTGTGACATTGTTTCTCCAGCGTGTGGACAGCGAAATAGCCTGCAGCAAGTGAACGTAAGTAATTGTGGTCGGTGAACATAAAAGAGAGGAGCAGGTAGTTTCTGTCAAGGCCACCGTACTCATTAGGACGGATTAACTTCTGTGATCTGTTGACAAGTGAAAGGGGAAGTATTCTCGACTTGAGGAAACTGGAATAAGCCTCCTAATTGCTTATATTTGCTGACTAGTGTAATTTTCTGGCCACAATAAAGTTAATTATTTCTTTAAGCTGTAATTGGTGTTGTGCTTTGTACCCCTACCGTAATCCAGTTAACAAAAGTGCCACTAGGGGGTGGCACGTAACAATATTTAACTATGAGCACCATACCGTGTTTTAATGTATTCAGAAACATACAATCTATGTTGCTGTTCATTGTCAACAAAAGAACGACGAAATACCCCTGTGGAAACAAAATAATAAGTTACTTAATTAGATATTGTTGTTTTAAGGGTCGGAACAGCGAGGTTATCTGCCCCTAAACGAAAGAATGACGGCAAGCATTATGACCAGTAAAAAATATGATAATGATAATTAGGCATGGTGTTTAGCACTATAACTGGTTCTGGATGAATTTGATCAAATGCTTAAATGTTTTCAGTCCGAATCGAAAGAGTCAATATGACCACAATTATCCCCCCGTGAGCTAGGGCCATGTTGACGTGGAAACAAGGCCTACCCTTCTGCGTACAGCTAGTGAAGTTTACTCGTGCGAACAAAAGTACCGTAGTTATAATCATCCACTTACTCAACCGTGTTTATACAGCAGCGATAACTAATCTACAGCGAAGACAGAATACTCTGATAACGCAGTTGACTCGCGCTCCTAATTGGATATTGCCTTTACTTTTGGATTTAGAAGTGTGTGTGTCAGCTGGTTTAAAATCATGTATTCCGAGGCAAATAGTTACTGCTCGAGTCTAAGCTGCGTGAACCTGAGAGGAATGTGCATCGCGGACTATGAGAAACGGTGTTGACGAGTGATGAGGTTTCTCGGTCCGTGCATAGTACAGAACCAAATACATTGGTCGGTGACTCACTGACTTATTCGCAACACCACACTGGTTTCAGAGAAGACCCTATGTTAGCAGTATTGGAATAGACGAGCATGTCAAGTAACACTGCGGGCTGTTGACAGGCCCTTCTCTTCTCGCCTGACCCTTCCCTGCTCTTTCTCCTCACCCCGCAAGTTCATAGAGCTTGGACTCGCAGAGTAGAGCGCCTTTGATGATGATAATAATAGTAAAATAAATCGCAGGACTGTTTGTGTCAAAGAGATCAAAGCTATTTCCTCGTCATTCCGGAAGCAACCACAACACTGCATCTCCATCTAAAGAGTGGATAAGTTTCTTCAATTATAATTGATTAATAGTTATTGATTATTTTAAAAGTACGGTACCACAAACTGGGCACAACACTGATGCTGAAAGCGAGCATAGCAGCGTAATTGGGAACGTAACTTTGATGAAATTAAAGGCAGCATGTTTTCCTGAGATATTGAACTGAATACTGTCTAGCGTTCGTTAGTAATTGTATTAATATTGTTACGGCTGTGAGTTTGTGTCATCGCTCGCCGCTTGAGTCACAACTGCCCCAGGGGCTGGGCTGTGGCATGCCTCCTGTATTGCGTGTGCCTTATGCAACAGGGCTACTAAGACAAAGGGATAGTCCAGAAGATTCGTGATTGGACCAGCGATGGAAACCTCGAGAAGCCGTGGACCCTGGATGGATCTAGAACCATTTATTGAGTCACCGGCCTGCTATATAAGAGTGACCCGTGAAGCAGTTGCTGTTGCTGTGTTTTACGAGCTAGTGCGAGCGATTATCTTGTGCGACAGAAGTGTGGTGACGAAGTGCTGTGCGAGTTACGAAATCCTGTGACATTGTTTCTCCAGCGTGTGGACAGCGAAATAGCCTGCAGCAAGTGAACGTAAGTAATTGTGGTCGGTGAACATACAAGAGAGGAGCAGGTAGTTTCTGTCAAGGCCACCGTACTCATTAGGACGGATTAACTTCTGTGATCTGTTGACAAGTGAAAGGGGAAGTATTCTCGACTTGAGGAAACTGGAATAAGGCTCCTAATTGCTTGTATTTGCTGACTAGTGTAATTTTCTGGCCACAATAAAGTTAATTATTTCTTTAAGCTGTAATTGGTGTTGTGCTTTGTACCCCTACCGTAATCCAGTTAACAAACGTGCCACTAGGGGGTGGCACGTAACAATATCTTGGACGAACAGTAGGAAACCCACTATGTAGAGTGACTATTCTACTCCATGAAGCTGATCGCCATCTCCTTGCCATGTACGAAAAAAACATCTTGCTGTACGATGAGGTGTGTGTACTTTAAGAATTCAGTGAGCATTGTTATGGAAAGGTATAGAGTTCCCGAATTTTAGTTTGAAGAGATATTCCAGTTTAATCTGGAAACCGACAAATCTTTAATTCTATTCATCGTGCATATCAGCATTCTTCTGACTCTTACTAAACGCAAACTTGAATAATAGTAAGGCAAAAAAAAAAAGCGCTAACAAACGAAATTATGGCATTTAAATGGACTTTTCTAGCGTATTTATGAGTTTTATGTTCTACATTACAAGTACTAAGTTAGTTTTTCTAGATGAAACAACCTTCGAAAACAAGGTGAACTACTTATATGCGGGTATAGACAAACAGTCCAGAAAAGTTGTCAACTCCGTCGGAGATCGGGATTCCTGACATTGACAGTCGCTATCCAAAGCATGGATTTCTCTGACATTTTCCACATTCATTCTGGGCCCCTTATTTCTAGCTCTGGAGATCTTTTATCAATCCTACACACAAAATAAGTACAATTACACCAAAGTCACACAGTGTCTTCATTTTCAGCCCTTGAGACTGTTAAAACTTCTCCATTTGTTACCTATGTGTTGTCGTTTGAGTAACTTCTAAATGGAGATGCCAAAAATAATCTTTTCTCCAAACCGCAAAGTACAAGGTGCTAATAACCACGTTGTCTCTGCTCCACGAAAGAAGTAGTAATTCCACGAAATTGTAACACATTTGGGTGGATGTGTGTAATCTGCACGAATTGAAGGGTAATAGCACTGATGCTTGAAATGGTTCATTATTATTAACGTATCGTAATGTATCTTTATCTACTAGAACTGCTTGCCACGGTGGGTGAGTGGTCAACGTGTCGGTCTACTAACCCCCAAGCTTGCAGGTTCGCTCCTGGCCGTGGTAAGTAATTTTTGAAAGGCGGCAAAAATTATGTCACCATGTCATACGATGTTGGTATGTCAAAGAACCCATTTGAATTCAGTAGGCCATGTTCATAATGGCAAAATTAATCTCGGGATTTTCCGCCAATAAGTTCCTCCATTCTCTACTAGAAAGCGCTATAGTGTCAAGGAGCTTAGATATCTAACCTCTTTGACTTTCATAACGTTCCAAGGAACGACGAAATTCTACATGCACGCTGCCCTGTGGGAGTCAAATAACAAAGCTTGCACCCGGGACCCGAGGCCATACGATAAAAATAATAATAATAATAATAATAATAATATTAATATATTCATGTCCAGAAGATCTCTGATGTAATGAGGAAAAGGATTGCATTTTATGGCCACTTGCTTAGAATGAAACCCACACGATTGACGAACCGGATCTTTAATTATTTTAAAAATAAGAAGACCAAGCCTGCCTGGTTCGAAGAGGTGGAAAGTGACCTGCAAGAGATGGAAATTACCTGTGGGGATATTCAAGAACGCAATCCCCTCAGGAAGAAACTACACGACCACCAGGGTTTTCAAGAAAAACCGAAGTTGAAAACGGGAAATATGTGGACGGAAGAAAGAATAGAGCAACACCGGCAACGTATGAAGGAACACAGGGCAAAGATCAAAGCCCAGAGAAGCCAGTTGAAATAACGTGGTCCTTAGTTGGCCGATACGATTAAAGAAGAAGAAGATTAATAACAAAAAAATCTACTAGTACTAGGAGATTTAAGTAGCCGTATACTGACTACATTTCATTTCCGAGGGGAAGAAAAATGGGGCTATTTAGGCAGCAGGTTCTTTCCCTAGAACTTCTCGACCTGCGGTTCAGTTCCGGAATTTAGTATCCACTTTGTGGTGGGTGGGCAGTTATTAGTCTATTATTATTTTACACACATCAAAAAAAGTTTTGCATCACCTCGGTTCCCAGATCTCCGGCATATAGACGTTGACTGTGTATATTGTATCCAAGATACAGTCCCTTTGACTGTTCATAGATGTCACTAAAACTGCTCAAAGATGTAAACAACCATGCATGAGCAGGGCCTATTAGACGGAGGGGGTACGACAGCCGATCAGTTCCAGTCATTCCACCAGGACGAAGGTACGCTGCTCATGTTGTCTGTAGTTCTACCATGCCTAGAAGGTCAATACCGCAGTTCGATCGCGTCCGCATTGTTACTTTGTGTCAAGAAGGGCTCTCAACAAGGGAAGTTTCCAGGCGTCTCAGAGTGAACCAAAGCGATGTTGTTCGGACATGGAGGAGGTACAGAGATACAGGAACTGTCGATGACAGGCCTCGCTCAGGCCGCCCAAGGGCTACTACTGTAGTGGATGACCGCTACTTACGGATTGCCGCTCGGAGGAACCCTGACAGCAATGCCACCATGTTGAATAATGCGTTTCGTTCAGCCACAGGACGTCGTGTTTCAACTCAAACTGTGCGCAATAGGCTGCATGATGCGCAACTTCACTCCCGACGTCCATGGCGAGGTCCAGCTTTGCAACCCCGACACCATGCAGCGCGGTACAGATGGGCCCAACAACATGCTGAATGGACCCCACGGAATTGGCATCACGTTCTCTTCACCGATGAGTGTCGCATATGCCTTCAACCAGACAATCGTCGGAGACGTGTTTGGAGGCACCCTGGTCAGGCTGAACGTCTTAGACACACTGTCCAGCGAGTGCAGCAAGGTGGTGGTTCCCTGATGTTTTGGGGTGGCATTATGTGGGGCCGACGTACGCCACTGGTGGTCATGGAAGGCTCCGAAACGGCTTTACGATACCTGAATGACATCCTCCGACCCATAGTGCAACCATATCGGCAGAATATTGGAGAGGCATTTGTCTTCATGGACGACAATTCTCGACCTCATCGTGCACATCTTGTGAATGCGTTCCTTCAAGATAACGACATCGCTCGACTACAGTGGCCAGCATGTTCGTCAGACATGAACCCTATCGAACATGCCTGGGATATGTTGAAAAGGGCTGTTTATGGACGTCTTGACCCACCAACCACTCTGAGAGATTTACGCCGAATTGTCGTTGAGGAGTGGGACAATTTGGACCAACAGTGTCTTGATGAACTTGTGGATAGTATGCCACGGCGAATACAGGCATGCATCAATGCAAGAGGACGTGCTTCTGGGTATTAGAGGTAGTGGTGTGTACTGCAATCTGGACCACAAATGCTGAAAGTCTAGCTGTATGATGGTACAACATGCAATGTGTGGGTCTCATGAGCAATAAAACGAGCTGAAATGTTGTTTGTGTTGATCTCTATTCCCTTTGTATTTAACGGTTCCGGAACTCTTGGAACCGAGGTGATGCAAAACTTTTTTTGATGTGTGTATAACCGGACATTTTATTGGTATTTCACGTGGATAACTAATAACTTATTCCTCAAGAACTCTAAGGGGACTGCTGAAACCTACTGTACTGAAGTTTTAAGTTTTGATAGGATATCAGAGTAATCTCCTGGTACATAATCTGTCAGTCAAGTCTATGGGCCGTGATTTCTCTCTCCCGACTTTCCAAGTACTGTAACAAGAAGACTGTGACTTCTCGTCTTTCAAGCTTAGCTACAGCTAAAAGAACAGGCTATAAGAAGCTTACCCCATTGATAAACACTCTGGTAGCGCTATGATGGATCCTGAAGGCCTCATTCGCGGCCGTCGAGTGTAGGTGTGGACATGCATGGATTTATGAACTGGTGTGGTCTAGCGAAATGAAGAGATTTTGGGAGAATAAGAAAGCAAGATCAGCTAGATAGGTTCAATCGCCACCTTAAACGGGCATAACAATGTAAAATAAATACATACATAATAATGAATCTACCTGGTGTAGGTCTCAGGCGTGGACGTCGCCTAAGCGATCTAAGTGTCAAATTTTGGTGTTTCGTTTTTGTTACCAATAATCAACGGGACCGAGAACTCTTATTAGGATAATCCGTGGATGAGATTTTAATTTTTACAGGTACTCACCAAATGTGACACTACTCGATCGGGTAAGCTAGGAACATTACTTCTTTTGTATTTACATACCAAATTGACAAATTGAAGGGTTGAAGATGGATTTATGGGAACACTGTACGGAATTTTTGGCCCAATAAAGCATATTATGTAATTTTTTGGTAATTTTCTTATTTCTTATTGCGATCCTCAGACATGTCTTATTGAAAAATGGCAGATAATGTTTGTTACATTTTGCAATTCCAAATTAAATAATGACTTCAGATGATAGGCCTAGTTGCAACTGATTGCATATGGCGTGCTCGTTTGGTTGGTTCCTTAGTTTAGGGGCTGCGACAACGCGGTCATGTAGCACCCGTGTACTTTGTGTGTGTGTGTGTGTGTGTAGAATTTGTCTGATAACCGGTGTTAATTGTGATGGCTGTATTAGTGTGTGTTATCTGTGATTCAGGTAAGGACATCAGACTATCAATTTTTCAAGTAGTTCCTACTTCTGCTACCAAATGCTACCGTCCACGACACCTAGCTGCGGACTTGGCTACTAGATGCCATCATAGCCAGCACTTGGCGTTGAACGTTGGAACTAATATAGAGTTATCAATCTAACCTACAAATTTTGGCTTCACACAAGTGTAGTTAGTGGAAGGTTCTTTTTCATGCCATAAATCTATGACATGGGACCGCCGGCTTGACTTCCCCTCCGAAGGAAAGCATACTGAGGGATTTTTAACGCTCTTAAAAAATCCGACGAGTTTGAACCCGCGACCTTGGGCATAGATGCTCAGCATGCTACCAACTATGCCCCTGAAGCCGCGGCGTGCTGGTTTATTGAAGCTGTTTGGTTGGTTCCTTAGTTTAGGGGCTGCGACAACGTGGCCGTGTACTTTGGGTGTGTGTAGAATCTGTCTGATAACTGGTGTTCATTGTGAAGGCTGTATTAGATCAAGTAGCCTAAAGACTGCAAACGATAATTTCAAGTAGTTCGTACTTTTGCTACCAAATGCTACCGCCCACGGCACCTAGCTACAAACTTTGCTACTAGATGCCATCGCAACCAGCACCTGGCGACGGACGTTGGAACTTAGAGAGCATTAATCAAATCTAACCTACAAATTTTGCTTCACACAATTGAAGTTAGTGGAAGGTTCTTTTACATGCCATGGGCCCGCTGGCTTTACTTCCCTTACGAAGGGAGGCATACTGAGGGATTTTTAACGCTCTTAAAAATTTGACTTCGGCCGTGTTTGACCCCGCCATCTTGGGCATAGAAGGTAATGTTCGCTGTTTGTGCAAATTAACCTGCAATCACGTTGTCTTAATTGGGGAAATTCATTTTACATCATAACCCACACATACCGGTAGCTCAGAGCATTATTTTAAGTTGTAGTTGGATTTATTTTTAGGGTAAGGTTGGATAATTTGTATGCCAAATTTATGAGTTGATTGGTTAAAAGTAGCCTATGCATTCCCAACATATTCAATACACAATAAAGATTAATTTTAACATGAAGTATAACATAAATTTCTCGCCAAATCAATACTTTTTACTTACATAAAAATTCTGTTACGGCTGTGAGTTTGTGTCATCACTCGCCGCATGAGTCACAACTGCCCCAGGGCTGGGCTGTGTCCTGCCTCCTGTATTGCGCGCGCCTTATGCAACAGGGCTACTAAGACAAAGGGATAGTCCAGAATATTCGTGACTGGACCAGCGATGGAAACCTCGAGAAGCCGTGAACCCTGGATGGATCTAGAAGCATTTATTGAGTCACCGGCCTGCTATATAAGTGCGACCTGTATAGCAGTTGTGGTTGTTGTGCTTTACGAGCTAGTGCGAGCGATTATCTTGTGCGACAGAAGTGTGGTGACGAAGTGCTGTGCGAGTTACGAAATCCAGTGACATTGTTTCTCCAGCTTGTGGACAGCGAAATAGCCTGCAGCAAGTGATCGTAAGTAATTGTGGTCGGTGAACATAAAGGAGAGGAGCAGGTAGTTTCTGTCAAGGCCACCGTACTCATTAGGACGGATTAACTTCTGTGATCTGTTGACAAATGGAAGGGCCAAGAGCGCTCAAGGAAGAGACTTGAGGAAACTGGAGTAAGGCTCCTAATTGCTTGTATTTGCTGATTAGTGTAATTTTCTGGCCACAATAAAGTTAATTATTTCTTTAAGCAGTAATTGGTGTTGTGCTTTGTACCCCCCACCGTAATCCAGTTAACAAAGGTGCCACTAGGGGGTGGCACGTAACAACTGGTGTCAGAAGCCGGATTACGAACACAAGCACAACACCTGACGGTCCTGGTTTCAAAACCCGAGCAGGTCATTTTCTCTAATTTTCCTGTGAGTGCATGCCCTTTACAAGACAAACAACTAAAATGGAGGAGAAATTGGTTTTATTGCTAGAAAAGTTAAATGGCATGGAAAGCAAGATAGAAGACGGCCAGAAGAAGCTAGAAGACGGCCAGAAGAACATGGAAGACGGTCAAAATTAGTTAGCGGAGGACGGCCAGAAGAAGATGGAGGACGGCCAGAAGAAGTTAGCCGAGGACCTAACTGCCAAACTAGAAGACGGCCAGAAGAAGTTAGCCGAGGACCTAACTGCAAAACTAGAAGACGGCCAGAAGAATTTAGCCGAGGACCTAACTTCTAAATTAGAAGACGGTCAGAATAAGTTAGCAGAGGACCTAACCGCCAAATTTCTGGATGGCCAGAAAAATCTGGAAGAGTGTCTGCTGACGAAATTAGAAGAAAGCCAAAGGAAATTAGAACAGGGTCTGCGTGAGGAAGTCACGGCAGTGGAAAAGAAGTTCGACGCCTTACAAGTGGAAGTTGCCGAGCTGCGCCAACGCCCGCTGATGGGGGTGGAGGAGAAATTCAACGCCTTACAAAAGGAAGTTGCCGAGCTGCGCCAACGCCCACTGACGGGGGTGGAAGAGAAATTCAACGCTTTACAACAGGAAGTTGCCGAGCTGCGCCAACGCCCGCCCACCGTTACACCGGGAATATCAGGAACGGGACATAGCAGAGTGACGCCCCCAACCTTCGACGGAAAGGTCCCGTGGAGCACCTACTTACGTCAGTTCGAGGCGGCCTGTTCCATAATTAACTGGAACAACACTGAAAAGACTACAGCTCTCATTGTAGCGCTGAGAGGTGACGCCCTTAACGTCCTTCAGGCCATCCCGACTGGATCCCAGGACTACGCTTCGCTGATCGCCCATATGGAGTCCCGATATGGAGATAGCCAACTTCAGCAGGCCTACCAGATGCAGCTCCGGACCCGGGTACAAAAGAACGCGGAAACCCTGCAGGAGTTCGAGATGGACATCGCACGCCTCGTAAGGCTCGCCTACCCAACAGCGCCGGCCGACTTTCTGGAGCAGATAGCGACGCAGACTTTCACCGACGGGCTACGGGACTCGGACACTCAACAGGCGCTGCGACTCGCGCGCAATAAGACCCTGACAGATGCGCTGAGCCACGCACTTGAGTTCGAGACGGAAAAACAGGCATCCAGAATGCACGCGCGGGTGCGTCAAGTGGACGTCGACGAACCAGTAAAAACCAACGAGACCAAGCCCCTGGCCGACGAATTAATGGAGGCGCTAAGCCGTTTCTTCGATAGTCGCGGTACCACCAGCAAAAACGTAGCCGAAGGACATCCGGAGAGGCCGCCCGGAAGAGGACTAGCGACCTGCTGGACCTGCCGTAAGAAAGGCCACCTGAGCAAGGACTGCGGTGATCGCCGCCGCCAAGGGTTTCCGTCGGGACAGTCAGTCGTAGGGAAACCGCGCGACCCAGGAAAGCAAGTATCAGCCAGCCTAGGGGGGCAAAGGTTGGCTTGTGGCAGTCGTCAAGTCCCGGCAGTCCAAGTTCGTGTGACGCAGTTACGGAGGGATAATAGCAGCCTGATGGTCGACGGAGTCGTCAACGGAGAGAGCTGGCCCATGCTAATCGACACGGGAGCATCGAGGACCATCGTCAGCCCCACCGTGATCCCGAAGTGGAGAGTTCAACCCACACAAAGGAACCTCCAGCTAATAACCGCGACCGGAGAGACCGCACCGGTACATGGCGAAGCATCACTGGAGTTCGTCATTGGTCGACGGGCGATAAAGCATCCAGTGCTTGTGGCCGACGTATCAAATGAAGTGATCATTGGACTGGACTTCCTGGACCAGAACAACATCATCTTGGATCTGAGTACCAACACTCTGCACTTCGGAGGTGAGGAACTTGCTTTGCAACCTGCACACGAGTCCATCACCGCACGACGAGTAAGGCTGAGAGAAGACGTCATCGTTCCCGCCAGGACGGAGGTCAGCGCTGCCGTAATTGTCGACGGAACTGCTGAGGGAGTGGCGGCTGTCATCGAGCCAAAATATGAGGACATCCAGACAAAAGGATTGCTAGTTGCCAAGACTCTCATCAACACGACGTCTCGGCCGTACGTCCGCCTGTCCAACCTAAACGACTACGATATTACGGTTCACCGGCACACCAACCTAGGAGTCTGCGAGCCCGTCACCTGGATTGGCCGCATCACAGATACGACGGACGGACACCTGCAGACGGACAACCGAAGAAGACGCGCCCTGCCAGAAGAACTACAGAAGCTGTACCAAGGATCCCAGGACCATTTAGACGAAGAGCAATCGCTCCAACTTCGGGACCTGCTACGCGAATTCCAGGATGTCTTGTCCGTGGGGAGCAAAGACTTCGACAGGACAAGCTTGGTCCAGTAGAATCGACGTTGGGGACAGCGCACCGATTAGGGCTCCATTCCGACGTGTCCCGCTCGCCAAGCAAGCCGAAGTCGACCGGATGGTAGAAGAGATGAAGGAGCAAGGGGTGATCGAGCCATCACATAGTCCTTGGAGTTCTCCGGTCGTGCTTGTGAAGAAGAAGGACGGTTCCACCAGGTTCTGCGTGGACTACAGGCGGGTGAACGACGTCACGAAGAAGGACAGCTACCCTCTACCCCGGATCGACGACACGCTGGACACCATATCAGGGTCAAGATGGTTCTCCACCTTGGATTTGAAGAGTGGCTACTGGCAGGTGGAGGTCCACCCTAAGGACCGCGAGAAAACGGCGTTCTCTGTGGGCAGCGGGCTCTGGCAGTTCACCGTCATGCCATTCGGTCTGTGCAACGCCCCTGCGACCTTCGAAAGGCTAATGGAGTCCATTCTGAGGGGACTACACTGGAAGACCTGCCTGGTATACCTAGACGACGTCATCGTTCTGGGGAGGAGCTTCGAGGAGCACTACAGCAACCTGAAGGAGATCTTGTTGAAGCTACGGGCTGCCCAGCTGATGTTGAGCCCCAAGAAGTGTCAGCTCTTCCAGAAGTGGGTCCAGTACCTTGGGCATATCGTCTCCGAGGAAGGGGTGCGCACCGACCCAGAGAAGACCGCAGCTGTGAGGGAGTGGCCAGTTCCGAAGGACAAGTCCCAACTACGAAGCTTCCTGGGACTCTGCACTTATTACCGTCGCTTCGTGGGAGGATTCGCCGACATCGCCAAACCTTTACATCGACTGACTGAGAAGGACCAACTCTTCACGTGGACAGCAGAATGCCACAGTGCCTTCGAACAACTCAAGCAGGCTCTGTGCACCGCACCTATTCTGGCCTACCCCAGACCTGGAACAAGTTTCATCGTCGATACCGATGCCAGCGACTTTGGCATAGGGGGAATCCTGTCGCAAGTAGTGGACGGCGAGGAGAAGGTAGTGGCCTACTTCAGCAAGGCCCTGTCAAAACCAGAAAGGAACTACTGCGTCACCAGGAAGGAGCTGCTCGTCATCGTGAAGACCATTGAACACTTCCACAAGTACCTGTACGGGCAAGAATTTCTCATCAGGACCGACCATGCATCCCTGCGGTGGCTCCTGAACTTCAAGCAGCCCGAGGGTCAACTCGCGCGGTGGTTAGAGAGGCTTCAACAGTACAACTTTGAGATTCAGCACAGGAAAGGCCAACTGCATTCTAACGCCGACGCCCTGTCACGAAGACCGTGCCCCGAAGACTGCACATTCTGTGCCCGAAGGGAGGAGAACACCGGGATACAGTGCCGACGGACTACTGTGGAACTTCAGGGGAGCTGGAGCCGCGAATCTTTCACGCGGGCACAAGCAGAAGATGATGACTTGGGACTGATAGCCGAATGGAAGAGGGCCTGTGTCCCCAGACCCGGGTGGAACATTGTGAGTGACTGCAGCCCAAAGTTTAAGTCCTACTGGGCACAGTGGGACTCGCTGATTGTAAGGGATGGCCTCATCTGCCGCGCCTGGGAGAGCACCGACGGGAAGACATCTCGGGAACAAGTCGTCGTTCCAAAGGCTATGACGGAGGAAGTCCTGAAGGAAGTTCATGGATGATCATCTGGTGGACACCTAAGGATAAAGAAGACCCTGGAGAAGCTGAGAGAGCGGTTCTACTGGATCGGATGCCGAACAGACGTGGAGAACCACTGCGCGAGGTGCCACGATTGCGCAGCCAGCAAGGGCCCAGGACGAAGACGACGGCGTCCACTGAAGACCTACAACGTGGGCGGCCCCATGGAGAGAGTGGCCATCGATGTTGCTGGGCCATTCCCGTTAAGCGAGGTAGGGAACCGCTACATATTAGTCGTCAGCGACTACTTTACCAAATGGCCGGAGGCGTATGCGCTCCCTAACCAAGAAGCCGCGACGATTGCAGAGACCCTGGTGAAGGAATTCGTCAGCCGGTACGGAGTACCCCTGGAGCTGCACTCCGACCAAGGGAGGAACTTCTAGTCGCAGGTGTTCCAGAACCTATGCCAGCTGCTGGGAATCCGGAAGACAAGGACAACGCCGCTACACCCTCAGTCCGACGGGATGGTAGAGCGATTCAATCGCACCATCGAGAACCATCTCCGAATAGTCGTCAGCGAGCACCAGAGGGATTGGGACAAACATCTTCCACTATTTCTCCTGGCCTACCGCGCCGCCGTGCATGAAGCCACCGGGTGCACACCAGCCCGGGCCATGTTTGGGAGGGAGCTCCGTCTACCTATCGATCTTGCCTTCGGCCGACCTGGGAATGATCCGATCCCGGTAAGCCAGTATTGTCAAGAACTGGTCGACCGACTGGAGGACGTACACGCGTTCACGAGGAGGAAACTACGGATCGAGACCGACCGAATGAAGACCCGATACGACCAGCAGACGGATGCCGGCGGATTCCACGAGGACGACCTGGTCTGGCTCTTCAACCCATTACTGAAGAAAGGCCTGTCACCCAAACTGCAGAAGTCCTGGGAGGGCCCGTACCGAGTCGTGAAACGGATCAACGATGTCGTCTACAGGATCCAGCGGTGCCCGAGGGCGAAGATGAAGATCGTGCATCGAGATCGCCTGGCAGCCTACGGAGGGCCACAGATGGACCAATGATTGATCGGGACGATCAGCCTTTTTGGGAAGGGGGTGGTGTTACGGCTGTGAGTTTGTGTCATCACTCGCCGCATGAGTCACAACTGCCCCAGGGCTGGGCTGTGTCCTGCCTCTTGTATTGCGCGCGCCTTATGCAACAGGGCTACTAAGACAAAGGGATAGTCCAGAATATTCGTGACTGGACCAGCGATGGAAACCTCGAGAAGCCGTGAACCCTGGATGGATCTAGAAGCATTTATTGAGTCACCGGCCTGCTATATAAGTGCGACCTGTCTAGCAGTTGTGGTTGTTGTGCTTTACGAGCTAATGCGAGCGATTATCTTGTGCGACAGAGGTGTGGTGACGAAGTGCTGTGCGAGTTACGAAATCCAGTGACATTGTTTCTCCAGCTTGTGGACAGCGAAATAGCCTGCAGCAAGTGATCGTAAGTAATTGTGGTCGGTGAACATAAAGGAGAGGAGCAGGTAGTTTCTGTCAAGGCCACCGTACTCATTAGGACGGATTAACTTCTGTGATCTGTTGACAAATGGAAGGGCCAAGACCGCTCAAGGAAGAGACTTGGGAAACTGGAGTAAGGCTCCTAATTGCTTGTATTTGCTGATTAGTGTAATTTTCTGGCCACAATAAAGTTAATTATTTCTTTAAGCAGTAATTGGTATTGTGCTTTGTACTCCCACCGTAATCCAGTTAACAAAGGTGCCACTAGGGGGTGGCACGTAACAATTCTATAGGTACATGTTTCGAAAACACACAATGTTTTCTTCCTCAGCCCACTTATTGGTGTTAAACATCATATAACACCAATAAGTGGGCTGAGGAAGAAAACATTGTGTGTTTTCGAAACATGTACCTATAGAATTTTTATGTAAATAAAAAGTATTGATTTGACGAGAAATTTATGTTATACTTCATGTTAACATGGTCAATACGGAACCTGGAATGAGTGCAATTAATTTTAAGTCATTAAATGTAATTTTTGAAGTTTTTAGTTAAAATATGCATTATTCTTTCCACATTTTTGGTTAATTCGTTTGTCAAAAAAAGAAAATCCTATACCTAGTAATTATACTCGTAATAATAATAATAATAATAGTAATAATTGTCTGTCCATTCGCTTCGGTGGTGATGTTCTTTCATATCGTAGCGTTACTGTGCATACTTACTCGATGTACCATTGAAGGCTGTGCAATAAAGCGTAGATTGTTTAATTTCCTTGGGATGGATTGCCCAGCAGTGGCAGATATTGATTGCTTTCTTGTTGGTCTTGGGCGGAGATGCGTTCTCGGTAACAAAATTGAAGTTTCCTTTGCAACCCCGAGGCGACTGTTTTATTAGAGCCTTGTTTCTAACTCCCTTCCACGTTATGTCTTTCTCAGATGTTGTGAAAAGAAACAATCCCTGAGGCCTTTTTTCTTCCGTTTTGCAGCTTTAAAGTAAAAGAATGCAACAATTTTTTGAAAAAATAAGCTACGTACTGCACTCGAATTCAGCCTAGCTCAAGACTTTGACTGAGTCGAGGATAGAACCGACTTGTGAACCATGAGAGAGAAATAATTGGAATCTGGAATTATAATAATGAAACATTTACATATTTTAGGAAGTGAATAAAGCATATTGATAAAATTTTGGAAATTTTTGAAGTATTTTAAAGGAATAAAATTTGGGAATATTCTTGTGAATGATATTTTAACCAAGAGTGAGATTCTTCGATGCTGGAATATGACCATGGCTTCATGTTAGCAAGTTAAAAACCGGTTTTGGTTGGCCGAGGTAACAATAACAAATTATATACACGACACTATGATAAGAGGCTAGAACCAGAGTCTTCTATCATGATAACTGAATAGCCAATCAGAATGAATCACATAAAATTTTGAGGGAATCGCTATTATATCAAATTTGCTTATATAAAGCGATATTAACGTTTCTACAGATGCAGAAAAGAATATGGAATTTAATTGGTAAAACAAAATTATAAATAAGTAACCAGGAGAGAAATTACGAGCATAATTCAAGTTGATAAGCTCGGTGCGAGGCTAGCAGTCACATTCTAGTTTGATACGCGCGCCATTGCGGAGAGCGCAACAGGGACTTCTACTCATCTACTTGGAGAGAGCGGACGTATATGGGTGACGCGTCCCAGAACAGCATTATACTACATTTGAAGTACGGACGGGAGACGAAGCAGGACCGTCTGGAGATACAGGCATCGCCGAGGAAGGAAAGCGAGAAGCTGGCGAAATACAAATGCACTAGTTTGCAACAGAAGAAAAGCATTATTACAACTTCACGTTTATAAGAAGAAGATTTCGCTTCAACAGTATTACAGTTCTACGGAACTACGACTAGTAGCACTGTATTCTACAGCTACTACATTGCAACAATATATTTTCTACATTATCATCATACATTTACGATTTTGGTAAAGTCCTTGAGTCAGAGGGGACGTTTACATTCAACCATTGATAAGAAGATTACAATGAACAACTAAACTATGGAAGGAGGTTAGTCTACACTATGGACTGGGAATTCAGAGTGATCTAGAGACCAGGGTTCGATGAATCTACAACTGCACATCAACATGCAGTACTCTGAATATACACACATCAAAAAAAGTTTTGCATCACCTCGGTTCCAAGAGTTCCGGAACCGTTAAATACAAAGGGAATAGAGATCAACACAAACAACATTTCAGCTCGTTTTATTGCTCATGAGACCCACACATTGCATGTTGTACCATCATACAGCTAGACTTTCAGCATTTGTGGTCCAGATTGCAGTACACACCACTACCTCTAATACCCAGTAGCACGTCCTCTTGCATTGATGCATGCCTGTATTCGCCGTGGCATACTATCCACAAGTTCATCAAGACACTGTTGGTCCAAATTGTCCCACTCCTCAACGACAATTCGGCGTAAATCTCTCAGAGTGGTTGGTGGGTCAAGACGTCCATAAACAGCCCTTTTCAACATATCCCAGGCATGTTCGATAGGGTTCATGTCTGGCGAACATGCTGGCCACTGTAGTCGAGCGATGTCGTTATCTTGAAGGAACGCATTCACAAGATGTGCACGATGAGGTCGAGAATTGTCGTCCATGAAGACAAATGCCTCTCCAATATTCTGCCGATATGGTTGCACTATGGGTCGGAGGATGTCATTCAGGTATCGTAAAGCCGTTTCGGAGCCTTCCATGACCACCAGTGGCGTACGTCGGCCCCACATAATGCCACCCCAAAACATCAGGGAACCACCACCTTGCTGCACTCGCTGGACAGTGTGTCTAAGACGTTCAGCCTGACCAGGGTGCCTCCAAACACGTCTCCGACGATTGTCTGGTTGAAGGCATATGCGACACTCATCGGTGAAGAGAACGTGATGCCAATTCCGTGGGGTCCATTCAGCATGTTGTTGGGCCCATCTGTACCGCGCTGCATGGTGTCGGGGTTGCAAAGCTGGACCTCGCCATGGACGTCGGGAGTGAAGTTGCGCATCATGCAGCCTATTGCGCACAGTTTGAGTTGAAACACGACGTCCTGTGGCTGAACGAAACGCATTATTCAACATGGTGGCATTGCTGTCAGGGTTCCTCCGAGCGGCAATCCGTAAGTAGCGGTCATCCACTACAGTAGTAGCCCTTGGGCGGCCTGAGCGAGGCCTGTCATCGACAGTTCCTGTATCTCTGTACCTCCTCCATGTCCGAACAACATCGCTTTGGTTCACTCTGAGACGCCTGGAAACTTCCCTTGTTGAGAGCCCTTCTTGACACAAAGTAACAATGCGGACGCGATCGAACTGCGGTATTGACCTTCTAGGCATGGTAGAACTACAGACAACATGAGCAGCGTACCTTCGTCCTGGTGGAATGACTGGAACTGATCGGCTGTCGTACCCCCTCCGTCTAATAGGCCCTGCTCATGCATGGCTGTTTACATCGTTGAGCAGTTTTAGTGACATCTATGAACAGTCAAAGGGACTGTATCTTGGATACAATATACACAGTCAGCGTCTATATGCCGGAGATCTGGGAACCGAGGTGATGCAAAACTTTTTTTGATGTGTGTACCTTAAATACTACTATTCGATTGCCAGGGGCGCGTGATGGCGCAGTGACTTAGCTGCTTGTCTTTCACCCGGACGGTCGGGGTTCGAATCCCGGTGATAGCGGGGTGAAATTTTCACCTGAAAAATCACGTGGCGTCAGGAAGGGCATCCGGCCTTAAATCCCTGGTTGGCTCCGGCGACCCCAATTAATTGGGAAAAGCCGAAGAAAGTGTGTACTACTATTCGATTGCCCAACAACAACTAGGAGAGATGTCAACCCAGGACATTCAAACCTACATGGATGATGAACTGCTACACGAGAAGAAGACGGATGGCGGAGTTCGTTTTGTCAAGAGATCGAGTTTCTAGACGGATGGGTCGAGAAGCAAGAAGAAATGCCGTTAGCGAGGAGAGACGAGCCGCAGTACAGGTGCCTGCAGTACGAGGCGATGGCGAGGCATAGCAGCTGACTGGCACGCTTCTGGCTGGAACCCGTTTATCGAGACAGACGACTCACACGCGCTGTACGAGCGGAACATCGAGCATATCTGCTCCAGGTATTCTCGTCACCAGACCATCAGAATAAGGTAGAAAATTGAATGACCTAAGATCTCAGTAGTTTTTGAAGTAGTATTTGTTGTATTTCAGGAGTGACCAATTCATAGTGGATTTGCTTATTTTAACCAATGTTTTTAAGTCATAAATATTAGTAATTTCACTGTAAATTTTTGATACGTCTAGGTGTGTCGTTTTCAGACGCAATTTCATTCGTTTTTGATTTTAGATATTTCGTTTTGTATTTTTGAAGGCAACGTTTTAACATGCTCACTTTCGAACGAAATTGTTTTATGAAAGGAATGCTTCGATTGAAAAAGAATGTTTGAAAGGAAAGATGTCGATTGTAAAAGAATGCTTCGATCGTAACAGAATGTTTTGAAAGGAAAGGAAAGATGTCGATTGTAATATATATTTTGATTGTCAGGTATATTTCGATTGTTAAGAATGTCTTGTTCGTTAAAAATACTTCGATTACTAAGAATGTTGTAACACTGTTTAAATAATTCATTACGTCAGAACGTAATTGAAACATTTATTAAAACAATTCCAATTGCGGACTGTAACTGTATTTGACATTGATATAGTCTTTGACTATTGCTGTAATGAATATACTACAAATACCGGCCGCGGTGGCCGAGAGCGCTAACGCGCTACCTCGTGCCGCGCTGGCATCGGGAGAGCGTGGGTTCGAATCTCACCTCGGCCGTCCTGAAAATGGTTTTCGTGGTTTCCCATTTTCAACCCCAGGCAAATGCCGGGACGGTTCCTTTCAATAGGTCCACGGCCGATTTCCTTCCAATATCCCTTCCCTGACCCGTCCTTAAAACAAAAGTACATGGCCATTGGCTGCATTAATAAAATTATAATATACTACATTATTGACAAATTGAGGTCAAATGATGCCTATAATTATTAACAATTTTATTGGAAAGATTGCTATAACGAAACCAGAGACCAGGAGACTTGTAGATCTACCTGAAGTCTTGTGTGATATGAAACAAGTTTTTATATGGATATTTCATTCATAAATGTACCCCAGATACGGGAGGTCATATTTATTATTATTATTAACCACTAAAGACGAGCCAACTACAATTTATTAATGTTTATATTTTATTGTAACATGGAAAAATAGTCTATTATGGAAGTTTGTCGATGAAATACGTTATTGAGAGTTGAAAGAAACATTATACAGGTGAATTGAAGTGAAAAAGTATGTCATTGTTTTGGAAGAGAACGAAGTTAATTAATTTAGAGAAGAGAGGAGGATAGAAGTGCACTATGAACGGTATTACACAGGTGCGTGTTTACCTAGTAAAGTCACTGTTTCTTCTACAAGTTTGTAGCAAGATGGGATTTTTATTGAAGGAATGCCATGCAGTATTTTGGAGATTGTTGGTAAGAAGGAAATGAAAGAAGTATGTCTATTTTGGAAGCGTAGCAGACGCTGTAAAAGAGATTGTTCACCGTATTACGAGAATAAAGAATGTATTGCCATGTGGAGCAAAGAATCGATACAGTATGTGTAAAAAGTTACTGACACCGAGGTTTATATTTATGTTGTGTATGTCAGAGAGTATTATTATGAAATCCACGAAGAGTATTAGCGTATTTTAGTAGTTTCGCTTCGTTCTGTAAATTTATTGTATTTTTATTCATTGATTCGACATTGTAAAAGCTATATTTAACTTCATTGTTCGATACTAAAGCTTTGTTTATTGTGACAAGATACCAGATAATACCCATAAATTACATTGTTGTGTGAACAAATGTTTGAAGGACTGTTAATGAAAACAGGAGCGAAATAAGACTGTTAGATCACGAGAGATCTTGTAAATAGTATTGTAATACCGTGCTGGACATGGATTATTATAACTTATCTATGTATTTCAACTATCTTAATATATTTAATTATTCTTTTATATTCACGTTGTACGTAAATAAGTGTATAATTTAGGGGTTAGTATTGTTAATTACATCTTTATTCGATGAACAGCTGATGACGATCAGTCTGATTCAAGAAATCGAGTCACAGGATGACTAAAAAGTTTAAACATTTAATAATTATTCTTTAATAATTGCATTTGTGCAGTGAATACTTTGTTGAAAGTATATTGAACAGATAGGAGGTCTATCTGACGTGTGAAACATTTTATTTTGAATTTGAGATAATTTTTATTGGTATTAGGGAGTTTTGTTATGTAAATACTTAGATAATAAATTTCAGGCATTTTTTGTCTTGCCTGTTTGTTTTTATAGAAACCGATTTACTCTTCATTTTGCAATCGACGTGCGATAATACTACCGGTTAGTTACTAGAATTCTTTATCTCAATTTCACCGTACACCCTCGAGATCCGAGATTCTTGTCCTACCATCTTGTTAGGGATATTTTATTTCTAGTAAATGTGTAACTAATTAGTAGTGTTGTTGCATGACCGGTATGAGTCGAGAATTTCCTAGTCATTTACCTAGTAGGGTAGTGTTGATTTATCTGGCTGGGTATCGACATCCCTACAATCCTTTTCCATCTTAGCGGATATAGGTGGTGGCTATGCGAGATTCGGGCGCAGTACTAGCGGATCCGTGCGAGAAATCTCGCATGTTCATAATCCACACTTTCCCCAATAGGTTTATAATGAGAGACCTACGGAGAATGGTTATGTTTTTATTTCAAGCAAATGATTATAGAACACTATTTACATTTCAGTTAGAATTCAAAGTTCTACGTTTCCTAACTTAAGGCAATTACTGAAAATTGGATCATCTTAACACTCTCCGGTTATTCTATATTTATGAAATTTGAGTACTCATTCCTTTGATTTAGGCCTACTGTTTCTGAAATCCATGCTAAATGATAAAGGAAATACCTCAGAATGTTAAAGTGACATGAAACAGGCGCCACAGCGCCCAAATTGTGAAGTGGATAGCAATTATGGAGCGTATTTACCTAAAGCAACAGTATCTGCAAATCGCACACTGCGTACATTTTTTAAAGTCTTTTCTTAATAAAAGTATAGATATTTATGAAATTAGAGTGCAATTCGTCACTGCTAATGCCTATTCTCTTTCATTTGAATGCTCATTTGTCACGATCGGTCACTTGTGAGCGCCGCAGGAGGGATCTATACTACTGAAATAATATATATTAGTGCGGAACGGGTTTGAGTTAGGAAGAAATCGAGAGAACCTATCTCAAGAAGCGAATTCATCTACTGTATATATGCTATGTTCATACTTCAGAAATTATTTCTCTTTGTGTTTCATGCCTAAAGAAACTTTAAAGCAGTCGTAATTTTGGGTCTCGGGATACGTATTGAGACTGTCCAAAGAGTCCTTGGTTCGATTCTCGGCTCTGCCAGTAGATTTAATGTTGGTCTGATGTTTGAAACTGCCTCGAGAAGCAAAACTGGGAAGGGGTGGGTTCGATTCCCCACCGCAGCCATCCTAGAAATGATTTTCCATGGTTTCCATACTTCTAATCCATGAAAATACCTAGATGTTTCTTAACCTTAAGGCCTTGGTAGCCTCCTTCCCAATCCTAGCCACAATTACAATAAACTTCTACAGACATCACAAAAACCCAGTTATCGGATGAATTCTACACTTAAAAAAGTGCACGAGGCTGGTGACCACGACACCCAGCCACAAAACGAAGCAATAATGATGCTAACTTCCGCTCATGACTGCTACTCCCATCGTGTCATAGGCGCTGAGCGCGATATTTAAGACAACCATAGGTTGTGTTTGGAACCTATTATTTAGCCCAATTGTTTGGCGCAGACTTCATAAAAATTTTGTGCTTCCTGATCATGACCTTCTTGTGTAAGGAAATCTAATGTATAGGATTCCTGTTTTTTATGTGATAGTCGGGAGTTGGCAGTGAGTTTAATGTTAGGCCAGTGACAACAGTGATTCGCCCGCTTCGATAAGTGTGTTAGTGTTAGATTGCCACCGTGACGTGACGCAGTGAGGTGAAAGGAGAAAAGGTCACTGCTGGTAATAAATTACGGAGGGTAGGGGTGGCTCTAGCCGCAGCGAGTATCAGATGCCCCAGTTGCTGGCACCCGCGCACATCGCGTGCTCCTAGCTCACGTAGTCGCTTTCCAGTTAGTCACGTTTTGACGGGGACTTACATTCTTAATGGACTTCTGCCTGTTTCGCTGGGTTGACCCTGAAAAGTTGTAAATACTAATAATTTTATTAATGCAGCCAATGGCCATGTATATTTCTTTTCAGGACGGGTCAGGGAAGGGATCATGAAAGGAAATCGGCCGTGGACCTATTGAAAGGAACCGTCCCGGCATTTTCCTGGCAATGAAAATGGGAAACCACGAAAACCATTTTTAGGACGGCTGAGGTGGGATTCGAACCCACGCTCTCCCGATGCCAGCGAGACACGAGGTAGCGCGTTAGCGCTCTCGGCCACCAGGGACTAATGGATCCACATATGGGTGATTATCCAGATAAGGGCAGATTTCAGTCCTCGTAGGATTTTAAACATTTTTAAAAATATTATTTAATATTTTTATTTTTATTGCTTAGGCTACTATAATACTAATAGTGTCTTAAAATATTTTAAATTTGGTCTAAAACTTAAAACTAACACCGTGACTCCCCTCCCATGATTTCAAATGTCTTAAATGTAATTTCATAGAACTTTCAGTAATTAATACTATATTAGTTTAATATTTAAAAAAATATTTTTCAAAATAATAAAATATAAAACAAAGTAACTTTTTTTCTTTTTTAGTTTTGTCCCTGAGGGCAGTTCTCAACTCCCGTTATCACTGATTATAGTTCAAAGAATTACTCACAGGTAGCAGCACATGACCCTTTTCTTCACTAAACATAAAGAAGGCAGCTATTTTGTGACTGAGTAGAGAAGCTGTGTGATTTTGTGAAGTGTATAGTTGAGTGATTAGTTGAAATAAGATTCAAAGTTCACTTGGACATTACAAGTTTTCAACTCCGTTACTTAGCTTGAGAGGTAGGCTAAGTGACAGATATTAATTGCTTGTTGTGTGTCTACATGAATAAGACATTGAACCTGCACATTCAGGGCTAAGACTTTAGTTACTAACCTCAATTGATGCCATGTGGTCCATCATTTTTCACAAATCCCTCAACTCCGTTACTGATCTAAGTGTTTATAACTATTGACACTTTTGTTTTTAGGAATTGTTGAATCAAAAGATGGGGAATTTATTACTGTCAACTTCATGAACAAAACTGGACAGAAAAACAAGAAGAAAAAAAAAACCAGTGAAATATTCTGTGTCATCCCAGATCCACCTATTCCTATGTCGAACCGCCACCTCAAGCTGAAACGCTTTAGTGACATTGATAAAAGAGTTAAAATGTTTTTGAAGTAAAGAACAATGAAGTGTTAACTCTTTCTGCTTGCCACGGTGGGTGAGTGGTCAACGTGTCGGTCTACTAACCCCCAAGCTTGCAGGTTCGCTCCTGGCCGTGGTAAGTGATATTTTTTTTAAGGCGGCAAAACTTACGTCACCAATGTCATACGATGTTGGCATGTCAAAGAACCTGTTTGAATTCAGTAGGCCGTGTTCATAATGGCAAAATTAATCTCGGGAGTTTCCGCCAACACAAAAGTTCCTCATTTCTCTACTGGAAAGCGCTATAGTGTTCAAGGAGCTTAGATATCTAACCTCCTTGACTTTCATAGTGCTTCAAGGAACAACGAAATTTGACATGCAAGCTACCCTGTGGGTGTCAAATAACAAAGCTTACACCCGGCATCCGAGGCCATACGATAGTATTATTATTATTATTATTATTACTATTTATTTTTGATCCGTTACTACGTCATTAACGGACCGATGAGATACGAGTTGTTGAATAGTCTGCCATCTGTAGGTTTATATTTGAAGCGCAACCTGTTTTGGAGTAAATAAAACGCGCCCGCTGTGGAGTTTGTGCTCTGGCTCTGTGGAACTCGACTGCAGTTATTGTTATGTCGAGAGAATCGTGTTGAAAAAGAGAAGAAGTGAGGGTCGGAGACATAACTTCTACTACCGTTTGGTCTGCTTAAAGATGCTGTTGTCTAATTATGAATATATCTACCGGATTTGGAAACGATCGATGGGACATGACGCGATTATGGCTATTGATACCACAACTTAAAAGGACAGGAAAATTGAATTGTTATTAAAATGTTATATCATCGAGAACACCCAGAACGTCGTATTCAAAGCTAAGTGTCATTTTATCTTGAAGCCTATTATCAATGAGTGAAGTGTAATATGCAGTTAAGCAAATAGTGTCATGTCCTCCCATCCTTTGGTGATAGTATGTCCCTAGTTCCTGCGGTATTTAAGTTAGATTGGAGATTGTAATTCTTTTGGTTATACTTGCTTGTCTATTGTCCTCCCCTTTGTATACATAGCGTGGAGAGGAAACGCGTTGTTGTTTGGGATTTTATTAATTTTGGTTTATTGCCGTTATTTTTGTTGATTTGTTTGATTGGTGTTATTTTTCTGCCGTATTTTTCTCATTGTTCGTCATGAAACGTGATTGTAGTTTGGGAGGTATTTCTTACTAACGTCTACTCCTTGTAATAGTATGGGATGTTACAAGATTTTTGAGGGGTTAGTATTTTAAGTTAGTTCGCGTATTTTGGGCCTCGAAGAGGAGGGTGTGTGTTTGTGCTTCAGTTGACTTTCTGTCCTTGTCTGATAGTCGTAACGCTCACCAATATTTTATTTGTTTATGTATTAAGGGTTATTGTTTTTCTTTGAGATGTCAGTCATTCGTGCAACCTTAAGGATAACCGACTAGGTTTCCTTATTTTCCTTAAGGACTGGGCTGACATATTCATTGGTTTGTGTCGAAAGGCTTTTCATGGTATAATCACGTTTCTAGACATGTGGTTAAGGGTGGGTTAACGTCTTGTTTAAGTGGGACCTTGACCGAAAGTTGAGGGTAATTTATGGGGTTGTGTTTGTTGCTTTCGGTCGGGAAACAACGTGCGTACTCTTTATGTTTATTAAATGAGGTGTATCGATTATTCTTGCGGTTTGTGATATGTGTGTTTGTGGCAAGTACCCGGGGACTGTCATTGATGCTCATTTTACTTTCGGCAAGATGATTGAATCTCATACTTTCGTCCGAGAAGAAGATTTATTCAGCGAGTTTATGAAGTCAGTTGCTGTTTTGTTTTGAGGAGTTGTAAATTGTTTCTCTTAAGGGTTGTGTATGTTTTTCTTTCCTTTATTTATGGTCGTCGTCGTGTTATACTGTAGTAAGTGGATGATGTTTGACCGATAGTTATCTGTTTACTGTAGTGCTTGTTTGTGCGACATATTTTAGTTCATTTAAGGGGTTTTGTTCTTGGTTGGTACGACTTCATATGCTTTTTGAATATCTCTTCTGGTTACTTTCTGTAATCAGCCTGTGGTGGGACGAACGTATTATTTCTTATTTATTTTAATTAGCTTTCCCATTGAAGTCACAAATGGTAATTTCGCTACGATCTCCAATCTAACTAGGGTTAGGCTTCTCTGCTCTCCGTTTTGATAGTCTTTTCATTGTGTGTGTTTTATTTTTATGTTTACCTCTTGCTAATTTGTATACTTTTATTTACAGCCCCCTCACCCCTCATTTACCATTTCATGCGCTACTCACGTCCCCTTTGTTATGTCTTTTATATGATAAAAATTTTGTCTACAACCTTTACTCGAAGAGTATAGTAATTTTTTTAGTAATCGATTCCCCATCTAGTTCTTTAGGTGCGAGTCAACTCGACTTAGGTCTCTATGGTCCACGACCTAAAACGCCTTCTCAATTTTGATGTATATTAGGCCTTTGTTTGTAATAAAACTGACTTCTTTAAAAAAAATCTCAACTCCGTTACTTTCGCCTCAGTTACCAACAAAAATAAACAAAGATTTTTTAAACAAAAAAAAAAAAAAATACAGAACCATTTATGAAATAGTATTATAGAGTAAATCCTGTGCCCCGTAAAAAATTATAACGTGAAATATGAAAATTTTGGATTATTATTTCTTTTCAATGAAATCTGCCCTTTTCTGGAGAATGACCCATATATCCCTGTATCCTTGTATTCTTCCTGAAATACTTGCCCGCATAGGTCAACGTACAGTGCTACACTTCTGCATTGTTTCTCACAGAATAGGTATATTAGCTTCCTTGGTGAATCAGTGGTTCAAGTGTCCGTTTTGATATCCAGCTGAGGAAGTCCGATTTTTGAAGAGTGGTTGAAATGGGCGGTATAGAAAGTCGTACCGTGTCGGCTCGTTAAATATCCCTTGTAGGCTATAGATAGCATTTGGTATATAACTGCAAGAGGAAGCCACAAATCTCTCAGTAGAGTTGCGGATTCCCTGTTAAATGGAAATTCGTGAATAGGCCGCCTAGATGGCGTTATTTTCAAAAATATTCAGTGGGTGGTGCCAAATTGTATTATTATTATTATTATTATTATTATTTCGTTATGTCCGCTACTGCAGTGAATAGCTCAACTCAAATAAGAGAGAATCTGAGCGTGTCGTCTTGACGATCACGGTTATCTCCTCGTCATTCCAAAAGCCGCCGCAATAGCGCCTCTTCATCTAACACGTAAGACTTGAAAGTGCGCCGCGGTTGTGGTGTGGCGGCATTGGTATAAGTGTCTAAACTCAACTGTTGAACAGCAGGAGATTTGGGTTCGAATTCCCACTCGGGTCACACTTTCAAGTCTTACTCAACATTTTTTCAAACATCGTTATGCGCGTCTAAGGAGCGCAATTGATTATATATATATATCTGATCTTGCTTTATTGTCCTTTCAAAATCACTTCATTTTCTCGCTATGAATCCTCTGTCCAGGTTGTGTTGGATGCAATGTTTGGTTGGTCTGAAAATTGATGAACATCAACTAGTTCTCTGAATTTAGCCCTGTCGACTAGCCTACCATATCACTTGAGATGTCTTATTTTCTGAAGGCCTTTTTCAAATTCAAGTAGCCAGTTGTTCCGAGCTTTCATTGAGGGAGTAAGATTTAGAATTATTTTTGTCAGCCTAGGATCACTCATTCTGAGAATATGCCTATAAAATTAAAAAAAAAAAAAAAAACTGAAAGTTTTTCTCCGAATGCTGATAGCTCCTGGGATTTCCTTTTCATTCCAAATTTCCTTAGTACAAACTGGGCCATAAATTTTCCTTGATATCTTTCTTTCTTTCTTTCTTTCTTTCTTTCTTTCTTTCTTTCTTTCTTCCTTTATTTATTTATTTATTTATTTATTATTTAATTATTATTATTATTATTATTATTATTATTATTATTAATTCTTCGATGCTACCGATGCCTTAGTTGTGGTCATATAGCCAAAATTTGTGAGGGCCCTGACAGAAGCACGTCTTGCTTCTACTGTGGACAGAATGATCACAAAGCCAAGGATTGCATTAACCCAAAGAAGTGTGTCTTATGCGAGGAGAGTGGCGTTACGCAGCAGGATTTGTATCATGTGGCTGGATCGGGCCAATGTAAGGTGTTCCGAGAGGCCCTGGAGAAAGCGACGTACCTGAAACGAAAATGATCCGAGTTCTACAAGCTAATATAGAAAGGAGTAGAACAGCCCATCATCTGTTGTACCAGCTAGCTGCCGAGAAACAAACTTATCTGCTGTTAATTAGTGAACAGTACCAAGATAAGGAGTCACTTCTCTGGCTTAGAGATCAATTAGGCACCTCTGCTGTTTGGATCTTAGACCCTGGAAAAAATCCAATTAAAGAACATGGGAGCGGGAACGGATTCGTTTGGTTAAAGAGTAGAGGAGTCACATATTTTAGTGTCTATCTTACTCCAAATGAAACAATGGGAAAATTTCGTCAGAAAGTCAACTCTCTGGAAGATGCCATTCTTAATACAACTGGAGCAATCATTGTAGCTGGGGATTTCAATGCCAGAGCAGTGGAATGGGGTATGCCACATACCAATTCCCGAGGTAAGTTCATTCTGGAAATGGGGTAACGTTCTCGCTTGCTGAGCCCAGGGTTGCAGGTTCGAAACCTGGCGCAGTCAGCTGGCATTTGAGGGTGTCAGTAGATTTACTGGCACGTTAATGATCCCCTTCGGGGCAAAATTCCGGCACCCCGGCGTCTCTAAAAGCCAGTGTAGTTAAAAGGGACGTAAAACCAATAACATTATTATTATCATTCTGGAAATGGCATCAAGGACAGGGCTTTTGATCTTAAATGTAGGTGCAGTGTCAACTTTTCGGCGTCCGGGTTATACAGAGACCATTCCGGATATCTTCATGGCTTCTGAGACGTTAGTACCACACATCAAGGAATGGAAGGTTATAGAAAACTACACTGGTAGTGATCATCAGTATATTAATTTTGATGTGTGCAGTAATATAAGTGGGAAGAACTTATCTACTCAGAAACAACGGAGATGGAATTTGAATAAGATCCATCTTGATGCATTTAAGGAGGCGTTAGCCAGTGGTGTAGAACTAATTGAGGATATGGAGCCTGACGGAGAGGTTGATGTTGAGACTCTCGTTTCCTCAACTATGAACCTTATTACATTGGCTTGTGATACCTCAATGCCAAGTTTAAGATCACGCCATCGGAAGAGCCCTGCATACTGGCGGACACATGAAATTGCAGAATTGAGGCGGAATTTCTTTAGACTCCGACGTGCCGCACAACAGACAAGAAATCTGGATGATGCCAATGCCTTATCAGCCGAGCATAGAGATGCAAAGAGGCTACTTCGGAAAACCATAAATCAAAGCAAAGCTGAGAGCTGGAGGAAGCTATGTGAGGATATTGACACTGATCCATGGGGTTTGGGTTATAAAATTGTCAGAAAGAAGCTTGGGTCACAAAGAACACCGTGCGTCATGGATGCAAACAGTATGGCCATTATTGTCCAAACTCTTTTCCCAACACATCCAACAATCCCTGAGCATAATTTCGATGTAGATATTGAAATTCCTCTTTTCATTGAGGATGAGTTGAGTAGGGCTACTCAGTCTCTGCGAAGCAAAAAATCCCCTGGTCCTGACGGCATCTCAAATGTGATTCTCAAATTAATAATCGAGTTACATCCACAATTAATATTACGAATGTTCAATGAGTGTCTAAAAGCAGGAGTGTTCAGCATCTGCTGGAAGGTCTGTCGTCTGGCGCTCAATAAGGGAAAGGGAGACCCGGATTTACCATCATCATACCGCCCTCTGTGTATGCTTGATACAACAGGGAAGCTCTTTGAGAAGCTTCTGAGGGTCAGGTTGCGCCAAGCGATCATGGCAGCGGGCGACTTATCACCAAGACAATATGGATTTCGAACAGGAAGATCGACCCTGGATGCGATACAAGAAATTGTTGCAGCTGTTCAGCGGGCGGAGAATTACAATCACCACTCCCGTCGTGTGGTTCTCTTTGTTACTCTTGACGTAAGAAATGCATTCAACTCGGTCAAGTGGAGTGACATGCTGAATGCGTTGGAGAATACATTTCATGTTCCAAATTATCTCTTACGGATGATAAATTCCTACTTGAAAGATCGTTCGTTGCTTTATAACACGACAGAAGGACAACGCAGGGTAGAGATCTCAGCCGGAGCAGCACAGGGTTCGATTTTAGGACCAGATCTATGGAATATCACATATGATAGCTTGCTGAGATCTGAAGTCCCTGATGAAACTATCCTAGTAGGTTATGCAGATGACGTTGCTGCTCTTGTAGCAGGAAGAAGTGTCGAGCAGGCTCAGTTGCGACTCAATATGGTAATGCGTGCAATCAATAGTTGGATGGAAGAACATGGTCTGTCTCTAGCACTTAGTAAGACAGAAATTGTAGTCCTAACAAAGAAGAGAATTCAGACAATACTCCCAATACAGGTAGGAGACATACAAGTAGAGACGCGGCCAGCAGCAAAATATCTGGGCCTCATGATCGACAATAAACTGAACTTTGGAGAACAAATTAGACGGACTGCAGATAAGGCGGCAAGAGGAGTAACGTCTCTCAGTCGGCTAATGGCCAATGTTGGTGGGCCAAAATCTAGTAAGAAGAGATTACTGATGACAGCCATCCATTCAGTTCTGCTGTATGGAGCGGAAATATGGGCGGATGCCCTGGATAAAGAAATTTATAGGAAGTCACTAGCACAAGTGCAGAGGCGGGGTGCTTTACGCGTGGCATCTGCTTATCGCACGGTCTCTGAAGAAGCAGTTCTTGTTATTGCTGGGATAATTCCAATTTGTTTTCTAGCGAAAGAACGCAAGTACTTTCACTGGAGGAAATCGGAAGTAGGTTTACAAAATGCAGGACGAACAGCAAGAGCACAAACCTTTCACAATTGGCAGATCAGATGGGAGCAAGGACACCGAAGCCAGTGGACTAGGAGAATGATACCTCAGGTGCAGGTTTGGACAGAGAGAAAACATGGTGAGGTTGGTTATTATCTCACTCAGTTCTTGACTGGCCATGGATAGTTCTGTTCTTATCTTAAGAAGATGGGGAAAGTGGATTCACCAGATTGTATCTACTGTGTTAATGAGGTAGATAATGTTAATCACACCTTCTTCTCTTGTGGACAGTGGGTTCAAAATAGGCAGTCTCTTCAAGATCACATTGGTGTAGAGATATCTCCCGACAATATTGTTGCGGTAATGTTACAAAATGAAGAACATTGGAAACTTGTAGCAAGTTTTGTTGAAGATATCCTCCGAACAAAGAAGACGGATCTGGATCGCCACTGAAGATGATTCATTACGGAAGAGTGCCCTACGGGCAAATATAAAATGACTCTAGCCTGAAGTAATGTGTTAAACGGTTCCAGGCTAGTGTTCAGAAGTAACGGGGGAGTTTTAGTCGGTAGTCTGCTACTCAGGAGCAGGAGCCCGACACTGTGCGTAAATGCATTTCTTCCCCTAAAAAAAATTAAAAAATTATTATTATTATTATTATTATTATTATTATTATTATTATTATTATTATTATTATTATTCAGTCACCTCAAAACCACGAACTACATATTCTATACAAACGTAAGTACTAAATGACAATCGAGTACTTCCTCGAAGACTTCGTGTCGAGCTACTGTAGTTTCTCCTTGGCTTGTTGTAATAAGATCGAGTGCGAATGAATGAATGAATGAATGAGCGAGCTGTTGGGACAACACGGAACTGTGTCACGTGACAGGGCAATGTCCTGCCTCTTGTATTATTGATGAACGGTGAGCGTGCGGCTGGTTCCTTCCCTTGCCCTGCTTCTTGGAAAACTCCTTCACAAAGCTGGATGATTATGCACTGAGCAGTGATAACAACTAATACCGTATTTCGTAACTGGAATCAGACCCAGACTTACGCTTAGGCCTAAGTTCACAACTGCGCACCACTCCGGTGTACAATATTAAAATTATTTTAAAATATTAGTGAACTATCATAGCTCAAGAGATTTTATGTTGTATATTAATAGACTTGCTTTATTTTTTAATGTTTTATTTTGTTTAACCTTCTAGGCTCAAGGTCGCGGGTTCAAACCCGGCCGAAGTCTTCGGATTTTTTTAAGACCGTTGAAAATCCCTCAGTATGCCTTTCTTCGGAGGGGAAGTAAAGCCGGCGGGCCCATGTCATATATTTATGGCATGTAAAAGTACCTTCCACTAACTAAACTTGTGTGAAGCAAAATTTGTAGGTTAGGTTTGATTAATGATTTTAAGTTCCAACGTTCGTCACCAGGCGCTGGTTGCGATGGCATCTAGTATTAGTCAAGTTCACAGCTAGGTGCCGTGGACGGTAGCATTTGGTAGCGAAAGTAGGAACTACTTGAATTTATCGTCTGTAGTTCTTTCTTGAATTACAAACAGATAACACACACTAATACAGTCATCAAATTAACACCGGTTATCAGACAGATTCTACACACACCCAAAGTACATGGAGCTACATGACCGCGTTCTCATTCCCTAAACTAAGGAACCAACCAACACATTCGCCGGTGAATTAGCCAATAATATATGTTTCAAATACTCTAAATGAAATGCCTCAAGTATTTTACTAAGAATTCACGCCGCTGACAGCTCATAGTTCGTCTCTACTGATGGTAAGTATTCGTCAGACATAGAATAACTGCGTAATAAGTCGTGTGGCTGCTCGTCAATTAGTATCCTGCAGTAGCGATACGTCGGGTTTTATTTTGTGGATTTGATTTGTACACAAAGAGTTGTCCTTTTTTTTTTTTTTTTTTTTAAATGTATGTTGTTTGTTTTTGCTGCTTATTTTAGGGTCTGCGAGGTGCGACATCGTGGTCTATAGCCCCGTGTATTTGTGTGATAACCTACAGTAGGGTATGTTATTGTGATTGCTGTATTAATGAGTATTTGTAAATTGGGGATAGCAATAGCATTGGGAAGGGGCGACCGTGGCCTTAAGTTAGGAACCACTCGGCATTTTCCTGGAGAAGAAGTGGTGAAACCACGGAAAACCATTTCTAGGATGGCTTAGGTGGAAATCGAGGATCGTCTCCTTTACTCGAAGTTGCAGGATCGAATGCATCCACGGTTGATCGACTATTAAGTTTGTAGATTTACTGGAGCTTAAATAACTCTTCTACGGCAAAATTCCGGCACCCAATTTGCTTACGGGAGTGAGGTTAGGTAGTCTGCGATCTGCCATGTGTAACAGATCCAGAATAACCCACTGACCTCCGCGCCTCAAACTTCCGGCGACTCTCAGCGAATGCCCTGCTCCACTACCAACTATTTTACCTTGAGGGACTGGACTCTCGCTCCGGCGTGGTGACAGGTGTTTAAAACCATGTTTACTAAAGCTCGTTTACGATTGTACACCTACTATTGTCTGTTTTAGTAACCTTGTGTTAGTGCTGTGTTTCAGAAATACATTTTTGTAATTTCCATGCCTGTCGATGTGTTTTGACGTGGTTTTTTTTCTTATTATTTTCAGGTGAGTATACGTCCTCCTTCTGGGTGTCCAGTTGTACGTATTCTCCAATTCTGTTTCGAAGATCCGTGCCGGTCTTGCTTTGCCATTGTTACGAAGAATTTTGAAAAAATAGCTGATGCAATCGAAGCGAAATATTTAGACACACAGCTTTCCATTGTGTCGGTTAACCGAGGTTGGCAAATCTGGATATAGTTCATAAGAAGAGGGCTATTGAATTGTTCAATTTGTAAAGTAAAATGGTAATGGTAGTTCTTCTTATATATGTTTTGCCTACCTGCGATTTTTTTTTAAAATGAAAGTAGACTTACGAGGTCTACACCGGCCAAAAGTTTTCAGTCTGAGTGTGAATATCTGTCCCCTCCGCCCTATCAATTCAAACATGACGAAACCGAATTTGGTACCGAGGTAGCACTAGCAGAGGACTCCTCAGTGTCATGTTTTATATCGTCGCCATCTTGACGGAAACTGAATGGCGGCCACTCAAATGTTCAAAGCTTAAATCAAATTACGACTAGCCTAATCATCTGATCTCTACCAAATTTTGCAACAAAATTCCTTCATGTGGGAAGCGTCTTTTGCCCAAACTACAAAGTCATCATCCAAAAAGTTTGAAGATGGATCCATGTGTGTGTACAAATCGATACCCCTCGTCAATTCAAACACGACGAAACCAAATCGAACCATCTTTGGTACAGAGGTAGCACTAGCAAAGGTCAACTCAGTATCATGTTGTATATCACCGCCATCATAACGAAAACGCAATGGTGCCCACCCAAATGTTCTGAGCTTAAATCAAATTACGACTAACCTAATCATCCGATCTCTACCAAATTTTTCAACAATATTCCTTAATGTAGGAAGCGTCTTTTGCCCAAACTAAAAGGTCATCAGCCAAAAAGTTTCAAGATGGCGGATGTATAAATCATTCAAGTATTATAGCCTAACCGTAACTTACGATTCAACAAGGCCTGGCCTCAACAAATCAGCTTATTGTACATAGGGTGGTTTAAATTGTCCTCAAGGAGGTGACCGGTAAGATATTAGCATTTTATAGTACAGTGAGCCCGGGAATGTTTCCGCAGCGCCTACATGCGTCTGCGAGAGCTAGCTACAGCAGTTACGTTGGTAGCTCGGCTGCCGCTTGCATCATAACAATTAAAACAGTAAACTTTGTACTCATCACAACCATTCATAACAGATGCTGTCACCATTCACAGTACATCACTCTTTTTCCGTAATCAGTTTGTTTTAATTCATGAACCACGGTAAATTTATAAGGGAACAACTGAAGCTTGTCTCTTACAGCTTTATGTACTGTCGACTTAGAGATTCCTGTTTGTTGAGCTAATTTTCGTGTTGATTTTCTTGGACTACGCAGCATTATATCGGAGATTTCATCAAGTTTTTCGTCTGTTGAAAGCATAGGCCTGCCTGTTCCTGGTACATCGTGAACTGAGCCAGTCACACGAAATTTACTTACCAAATCCCGAACGGTATTACGGTTTGGACACTTTGAATTCGGAATCCGCGCCTGAAATCTTAATTTTTCATTTTCTGTAAACCGATCGCATTCGCGAAAAACGTATTCCACCAAAAGAACTCTTTCAGTAGTAAACATTACCGCCTGTATACTGTTTACTCTTCCAATAATCTCTCTGAACGCTCGCTTACTGTAATACACACTGAAGACATGCAGGCTCGCTGGCTTATCGCAATTCACACTGACAGCCCACACGGGAGAGTCCCGCTTTGAAGGACACAGTGCAGTGCAGCCAACTAAACTCATGAGTCATGACTCAACCACTCACAGCTGCACGTACCCACTGCGGAGAACATTCTCGGGCGCCCTGTAGAATGTGTAACCGTAGAACTGACTAACAGGTCAGGCTGACCGTGCCACATCGTGTTGGTCCGTACCGTCCCGCCGGGTCAAAATGAAGGCTATTATTTGCTGGCTAGTCCATATTTCAGTAACGTCGTAAGATTATATCCTTTTAGGAATGACCTGAACAAATAATATATATTTAGTATCAAATGGTTTTAAAAAAACGACAGAAAACGCTAATGAAATCGTTCGTCCAAGATAAAGTATGTTAAGCAGTTATACTAAACCAGTTGTTAATCTAATGTTAGTACAGGGCGTTTGTAGCGTAGTGGTAGCGTTCTCGACTTCTAGTCTAGCTAGAGGTCCGTGGATCGAATCCAAGGAGGTTCAAATTTTGATTTTGATTTTTTGTACTTATTGATTTATAACTACTCACACTTCATAATGTTAAGCATATATAGTGTGTATTTGCAATCGAAAATATTATATATACACCATACTTCTAACACCACATATTTCAACACTCAACTACAGCGATTAAAATTCTTTGTCCTTGATCCGCTATAGAGTCTATTGTTGTTGTTTTTGTTGTTGATTCTCCAGGGGCTTTGCGGCATCATGGTCTTCTAGCCACCGTATACTTGGGTGTGTGTAGAAGTTGTCTGATAACCTGTGTCACTGTGATGTCTGTAGGATTACCTAGTGTGTTTACTTTTATACGAAGAAGGATTGGGTAGGAAGCTGTTGTTGTTTCATTTGAGATGCATGGATATCAATGTCATTTAGCCCCGTGTACTTGGGTGAGTGTTGAATTTTGTGTGATAACCTGTGTTATTGTGATTGGCTGTATTTGTGGGTGTGTGTATACAATTCAGGTGAGGATTCAATCAATCAAAGTATAATATCTGCATAGCACGTCTATTTCAACAAACTACTACAACCAACATTCAATTATACTCCTTGAAAAGAAAGAGTTATAACTATACCCATGCATTTTGGAGAATGTAGGCTGTATGTTCTTTACTGAACATTTTGTTTTAAATGTTTTAATTTTTAATTTTGTTTGTATTGTTAAAAAAAATGCTATCATTACAGTGTAGTCTTCAATGCAAAATCAAGTTGGTATGAAACTGTACCTGTAACTTCACCACCAATCTGGAGCCGTCACCCCTCCCCCATCAACATCCGGGAACCTCATATCTTACTAAAACTTTGCTAGCCATTGCTTGGTATTCTTACCATAAAACTTAAGAAATTCTGGGTAAATTCCATCTTCTCTGGCAACTTTCCCGGCCACTCACCGCTGGATCCGTGGTTCAAATCCCGGTCACTCCATGTGAGATTTGTGCTGGACAAAGCGGAGGCAGACAGGTTTTTCTCCGGGTACTCCGGTTTTCACTGTCACAAATTTCATTCCTGCACCACTCTCCACTATAATTTCATTTCATCTGTCATTCATTTAATCATTGCCCCAGGGGAGTGCGACAGGCTTCGGCAGCCGGCACAGTTCATATCCTCACCGCTAGATAGGGGCTTCATTCATTCCATTCCCTGAACCGGTCGCTCGACTGGAAGCAGGCTGTGGATTTTCATTTCACTACAGTGTCTACAGTGTTTGGTGAATCTTCTACTGTTTGTCGGAGGATATGGAGTTCTTTCTTAATCCTTTGTGTATGGTCTTTATCTACCTGAGCATTATTAGGTACTGGTAAGTTTCTTTTAGCAATTGCATCTGGATGGATCGTAGACTCCCGTTTAGTTAGTTATTGGAGATTCCAGTTTAACCTCGAACAGTTATCACGTTTCCTGAGAAGACTCCAGGCTTTCCTCCTTGAGTGTTTAAAGTTCATGTTTTCAACAAGCTCGATCCACTTCTCTCTACGGGCATTTCCAAGTTACTAAAGTAGGTCATCTGCAATTTCATTCTCTCCACTTTGAAGACACCGATCACATTCTTGACTCCATCCTGGAATGTATTCCTTCCGATGACCTCGTGATATGAATTTCGTACAGTAGCTTATATAGCTTAAACTAGTCGGTTTTACTGAGTTGCTTCCGGTGGGATCCACCTGATCACACTGTCAATTTTAATAGCTAACTTGCCTCAATCTGCTTTCTGAAAGTCCCAACGAGGACGTGTGTTGTTTTGATCGCTTTGATTTTGTATCCCATTTCAGCTACTGCAGGGTGATGTTGATTGTGTGGAACTCTGCAGAACATTTCTTGTGACTAGGAGTGCGATTAGTTTAGTATCAGTTGTGACTAAACAGATATTTGAGTTATAGACTTGATTCCATCTAGCAGATCTGAAGGTCCTTCACGTCAAATATCAGGAACATATTGTTTTTATCCATACATTCTCTTAAGTCTTATCCATTTTGGTCATTACAAGAGTAATTCCAATTAGTGTGGTGACAATTGAAGTCTCCCATATAATAGTAGAATGTTCATACTGTACCGTAAATAGTGAAAGGTATAACTGGCCAGGGGGTTTGTAGATATTACAGATTTATGTGCCGCTTATGTCCACCACGATGGTAAAAGTTCCAATGGATTAACTTACCTCTAAAATTTTACATTTTCAATATAATTTCTGATGTTGCAGTGCCAAATTGTGGATGATTGTAACTCCAAGATGTCCATATCGATCAATTCTTCCTCTTCTTCTAAGCTGGGTCTCGTTCTGAACATGTCTTTCTTGAAGCAAGACGGCAACAATTTTGTTTTCACGATGATTTCCGGATAAATGGGTACTTTTAGCACTGCTGATTCCCTCTATGTTAAGCTGGCAGATTCGAATTGATAATCTAAGTTTACGAATTAGTTGGTCCTTTGAAGGACCGTTGGTCTTTCTACTTGTGAAGTCCATGTGCTTTATTTGTTTGCCAGGAGATCACGTACGATAGTCGGTCAGTCTACTGCTGATGTTCAGTTCATTAGTGGAAATTCGAATCAATGTACCTATACAGGGGCACCACGTGAAGATATTAGCCGCACTGCCAAGAAATTGGAGGTAGCTTTCTCATTTGACTTAAGTTTCCTAGGTGCATCAGTCGTCGAGTGTCTGGCTGTAGATCCCGAGATCGTGGGTTTCCGACCGTTGCGAGGTGGTCAGATTTTCAAAGAGCGGAAAATATACACGAAAATCCGAATAAATAACAATTCATTCAAGGGACATATCATATACTAATAATAATTACGTCGTTAGAAGTAATCGATACGATTCCAATTACGATTTCTTTGGTATTCACTATTTTATATTGTAATTTTTATAACATTGTCAAGGAATCATCCTGGCAATTTGGAATGAGAGTTAAAATAATTAGGAGTGCATACTGTAAACAGTGTTTTTATTTACCTTCAAGGTGGTATAGGAGACGTTATGAAAGGGAATTCTAGTATTGACTGTTGATTTAACTTCCTTGAGTATGGGAAAATCCATACAAATTTTGCTACCTAATAATAAAAAATGAGCCTTATACAAGACACAGGGTGTTTACAATAAATGTCTGTCCATATTCACCAAACTCGTCATTATAACATGGTTATTAAACCTGAGGTGCTTTATGTCAGTGAGACATTGACGTTACACGCTAAGGGTGCCCTGGAAAAAATCCTCACAGAGGAAAGAAAAATAATAAGGAAAATTATTGGACCAAAGCACACAGACGAATGATACAGGCTTCACTCCAGAGACACCACAGAGAAATTGTCCAACCTCGCAGCAGGCATCAGAAAGAGGCGACTAAAACTTGACGGCCACATCAGCAGACTCCCACAAACCAGACTCACCAACAACATCTTAGATACATACAGCGGCTGAAGATTACTACACCCTGGATGATGCAAGTCAAAATTGATCTGAAAAAAGCACTGGTCGACCCAGAAATACGACATAGACAAAAACTTCTTTCGACACAAAGTATACAAGTGAGAAGTGATGTCAGAGAAAGCAGCACCTACAGCTCAAAGACCAAAGTGGACCGAAAAAAGGAAGAGGGCCTTGAGTGCACGAATGAAAGAGTACTGGAAAAACATGAACGGGTAATCATGATTGCTTCGCGTGGTCTAATATGCCTGTAACGTGTAAAATAAATAAGTGACATTCAAAGTGATCATTAGCATGGTCAGTTTCCTTGCAAGGCCAAGAGATCTTATAATATACAGACGTGTGCCCCAAAATGAGGCGCTCCTGGTAAAGGTACATCGTGTTTTAGAAAGATTGATTTCAATGCTGAATTTAATATTTTGATATTTGTCAGCATGTTCAACAATCTCATCCATCGTTGTGGAAGCATACGGTACGAATATGTTAACGATTATAATGAAGTAACTGTTACGGTACTTCCCCCAGGGGCTCACATCTTGTGGGACGTGGGTTGGCGACCACGGGACCCCAGCTTGAGTCCGGCATTGCTTCTACTTACTTGTGCCAGGCTCCTCTCCGTCTTCTTTCCTGTCGACCTCCCTTGGTCAACTCTTGTTCTTTCCCGACCCCGACGGTATTAGGGTATCCGAGGCCTAGAGAGTCTTTCACTTTCCCGCCTTAATTGGCCCTTGTCTCATCTTTCCTGATCCCTCCTTCTTCGAGGGGTCAGACCTCTTGTTTTCTTTTAATTATATTTCCTTTTCTCTTTAAGATTCCCGCACTGTTTTTGTTACTTGGCTTCCCGTGTATCTAAATTTCAAGTATTTTTTTGCATCTACCCTCCATTTTGTAGGTGTTTTCAATCTCCGTTGCATTTTATAAGTTTTTTCTATACTTCTCACTTACTTTTCATTCTGGTTTCCACTTCATTGACATTTTCGCTATCACCCAGACCATTAGGGGCCGATAACCTAGATGTTAGGCCCCTTAAAACAACAATTATCATCATGTTACGGTACTAAAAACGTTTTGTAGTATTTTGCAAGAAATACATTCCTTAAATAAAAATACAAAGATAACAGGATGATAATACTACAACAATAATCGTTACCGACAGATAATTTCGTTGATTGCAATTCATTCTTTCAATCTCTAAATTACAATGTGCTGGAAAAATGTAGACCTGAAATGTATACAAGGTACCAGCCTCCCGTGGTCTTCCCTTAAGAGGCACTGTGGTGGTTCACTTTCTGCACATAAACATTAATTCAGACTTGTTTTCTACCGATACGTTTCCTTTTCTAACACTTTTATTTTTCCGCTTTCTCTCCTTGCAAGCTTCCTTAAAAGTGCCGCAGAACGACGTTTGTCGTTATATTGCACCAGGTGAACGTAAACAATTACATGTTGAGTGCTCTGTTCACCCCAGGCAAATGGTCCACTTACTTGACCTGCAGCATCTAGGAGGCTTATAACAGACCTCGCACATCCCACGTGAATTAAAGCGCTTTCCTGTGCCATACCAGAGACTTGTTTAGCAAACACAAAGGAGGTTAACAAACTTTCGGATGACCAAGTTTTCAGTACGTGTCAACTAGTTATTAGAAAGCGTGATTTCATGTGGTAAACCTACCATTCTGATATCGAAGGAGAAGGAACTTGTATTTGGAGAAGCGTTCAAGGCGCCTATAAATCATTACTAGACGGGACTTAAGGTAAAAAGTATTTTGTTCCTGCGAACGTATTTACAAATACATTCCTGTATAAACACTTTTCGTAATGGAGGTAATTGTATATAAGCTAAAAATAATCTTAATCCAAAGCTAATTTTTTCCTAGGGTTATTTTGATTGCAAGAGTTCGAGTATATGCCTTTTAGTAAAATAGGCCTAATTTTTTTCACCATTCGTATTCTATTAGGTGGTACAGTAGGACGTCTGAGAATAGGCTACGATTATGATAAAATCAGCTGTGGATAGGTTTAATTTCCCATTATCGTGTTCTGCCACTCAGGTACTTAAATGAACACAAAATGTGAGGCATGGTAGGTGGTTTACGTAAGACAATCTCGAGAAATGGACAATTATTTTCAATTATAATGCTAGTTCCAGTATGGACTACAGCGTTTCTTTTGAAGGCATATGGTCTACTAGCAGAAGTACCCATTCTTCCAACGGTCTTTGGTATTAATAACCAGACGTAATCAATTGAGCTACTGTTGCAATGGTTAGAGACTTGGAACCTGTTTGTCGACAAAGAAAGATGATTAGTTAAAATATGCTCCGAAACTAAATTTACCTAACGTGTACTTCCTGACGTGAAAATAAAATTGAAAACCTCGTAGACGAAACGCAATACACGTAAAATAAAACTGACCTTCACTGTTGTGTCAAGTCCCCATCCAGAGGAAGACCCCTTTAATAAATTATAAAGGCTTGTGGTGCATGAAAATTCAGTTTTTGTTAGCCTCGAATGGCCCAAAAAGAAAAACTATTTCAATTCAGGAATTTTTGAAAATAAAGTTTCTGTTTGGAGATATAATATACCTTCTGTACGACATAACGCACATTTAAGTCGTGTGAAAAAAATCTTTGGTACCCCTTGACCCCCTTAAGCGCATTGATGAATGTTATAGTTTTAGTTGATTCCGTAATAACCTTATAGCCATTTGCAAACATTCACAGAAATTTAATAAATGGAGTGGCTTCACTTCTTGCAGAAATAGATGGAAAATTGGATGTCACCTTTTGAGATACTGTTGTCATGGTTACTGGCTTACATTCCTTCATTAGTTTATTAAATAAAATTAGTTTTCTGGGAATATCTCAGAAACTGTTGGTTTTAGAGCCTTAAAATGTCGTTTTCGGGGACCCTTTACGGCTATTTAGGGGCACCGAGTTTTGTCTCTGACACCAAGAGGCTGAAAATAAGCTTTGTCTCGTCGTTGTAGGCCTTAGTATAATAATAATTATAATAATAATATAACAATATAGGGATAGGGATATAATAGACCTTCCGTACCACACCCGCACGTGTAAATCGCGTGAAAAAAAATTGAGTACCCCTTGACCCCCTTAAGCGCATTATATGACATTGATGAAGTTTACAGCTTAATTTGGTTCCGTTATAACCTTATAGCCGTTTGCAAACTATCTCAGTAATGTAATAAATGGAATTGTATTGCGTCTTACAGCAATAGATGGACCTGTGAGATTCCGTTGCCATGGTTACCGGCTGTCATTCTTTCGTTATTGTATTAAATAAAATTAGTTTTCTGGAAATATCTCAAAAACTGTTGGTTTTAGAGTCTCAAAATGTGGTTTTAGGGCCCCCGAGTTTCGTTTCTCACATTGAGGGGCTGAAAATTAGCTTTGTCTCGCCCTTCTACGCCTATTTCAGAAAGTATTTTAAGGGGTTAGCCCCCCTTTTATGAGAGGTAAAGAGAAGAGTTACATCAATGATTAGTGTCGTGCATATGAAGGATATCTGTACCAAATTTTACGTTGATCCACCCAGCCGTTCTAGAGTTATAAAGGAACGCAAATTTCCGTAGAAATTCAGAAAAAAAAACAGACAAACTTTAATTTTTATATATATAGAGATGAAGAAACTCGAAACTGAAAAGAAAGGGGGAAAGAGCCTCTTCGGTATCCTTTGGATTACTCTTCAGCAACTGGAAGGATCCTCGTCTTTCTTTTCTTTTCTGTGTGTGTCTTCTTGACGATCATAGATAACCTCCTCGTCATTCCAGAAGCCGCCGCAACAGCACCTCGCCATCTAAGACTTAAAGGTGTGGCATTGGTATACGTGGCTAAACGCACTTGTTCGAACAGCAGAAGATTCATTCCCACTGAGGTTACACTTTCAAGTCTTGCTCAATATTTTTTTTTTCTCAACATAGTTAGGCCCGTCGAAAGAGCGCGATTGAATCTATCTGATCTTGCTTTATTGACCTCCCAAAATCTCTTCATTTTCTCACTATGGATCTTTCTACGCTCCTCTGTCCAGGTGCTGTTGGATGTAATGTTTCGGTGGTCTGTAAATTGATGATTGTCAACTAGTTCCCTGAATTTATGCTTTTCTAGTACCATATAACTTGAGATCCCTATTACGTCAAGGCCTTTTTCAACTTCAAACAGCCAGTTGTTCTTACAAGGGGAAGATACGATGCATGAATCACCGATTCGAACCATCTTTAGTATACGTGTAGGGCATGACCAGGCGTATACCAGGTGCAAGTAGAAAGATGCGCTTCTCAGCCGTTTCCGAGTATTTATTAATTGCAATTACAGTGCGGCGTCTATGTGCGTTGTACGCTAGTAAGAATCCAACGGGCGCGTGGTGCAGCGGTAAGAGCCCTGCTTCGTAAGCACGGGATCACTGGTTCGAATCTCACCGGTGAGCCTTTGCAGTGTGTCGGTTTTTTTTTTGCAATGAACGGAACAGACTGGGCCTTCAACGTATAAATGTATACATATGGTAGAATACACCTGGCCGTGTATAATACCAATGTATTTGCAATGCCGATACTGTACAGTATGTAATGTCACAAACATTGACCCCCATACGATGATTTCAGAATCCCTTTTCCCGCTCACAAAACACTTTACTACAATTGACTGCAAAATGAACATTATTTACGACACCTACAGTTGTACGTATTGCCTATGTTTAAAAAAAAAAAGGGCTCACCGGTGGGATTCGATCCAGTGATCCTACGCTTACGAAGCAGGCCTCTTACCACTGCACCACGTGCTCCTTGGCTTAATGTTAACGTACAGCGCACATGAACGCCGTACAGCAATTACGAATAATTTATAATTAATTTCTCGGAATCGGCTGAGAAGCGCACCTTACTACGTGCACCTGGTATACGCCTAGTCATGCCCTACAAGTGTACTAAAGATGGTTCGAATCGGTGACCCATGCATCGTATCCTCCCCTTGTTAGCTTTTATTGATCGAGTAAGATTAAGAATTATTTTATTATTATTATTATTATTATTATTATTTATTTTGCGCATGCGCTTACACATTCTCAGCATTTGCTGGAAAGAAAACATTTACAATCCCAGATACCGTACATATCACAAGGAGCAAATTCTTGGTGACTGCATTGAGTAGTAGTTTCATATTTCCCGCACTGCTTCAGGCCTAATTGCCCAAGAACAGCCTTATTACGCGACACGTAAAAAGTATGACTGTTTTCTGCATCAGTTTGAAAAGGCCTGGGTCTAATTTCAACGCCGTGAGCGATTCCTTTAAGTTGTTGGGAATCACGCCAGTGCTGGAGATAATAATAGGAACTGTCCTGACTTTTGCCATGTGCCATTGCTTCCTTATCAGTTCTGCAAGCTCTGTGTATTTTGACAGCTTTTCAACATGCTTTGTTAGCATGTTGCCTCTGTTTGGGATCGCCACATCGATGAAGGTGGTGTGCTTCATGCATTTGTCAACAAGAACCAAATCAGGTCTGTTGTGCACAGCTGATTGGTCTGTCAATACAGTACGATCCCAGTACAATGTAAAGCTGTCATTTTCCAGCACACTTTCAGGAGCATATTTGTAGTACGGCACTTTCTCTTGGGTCAGCAGTTGAAGTTGTATAGCCAATTCTTGATGTACTATCTTGGCAACAAAATCATGTCTCTTCCTATATACTGTCCCTACAAAATGGCGACAACCTGATATAATATGCTGAACAGTGTCATATGTTGGGCAACCGTATCTGCAATGGTCCTCTTGCACAGATGCATCCTTGATTATGAACTTTAGGTAGTTCCTCGTGGGGACAACCTGGTCCTGAATAGCCATCATAAAGCCTTCTGTTTCAGGAAACATCTGCCTAGAAATCAACCAAAAGTTCGACTCTAGCTTGTCGACGTGAGTTTGGATGACTTCATTTGGTTGTCTTCCGTGTAGTGGCTTGGACAACCAGGCATTGAATCTATCCAAATCACTATGCACCTGAATTTGAGTATCTTGCTGACTTAAGAGTAGTGGAGTTGAATCATCTGCATCTGTGACAGCCTTGTACAGCATCGAATGGTTCGATACAGAAGTATTTTCTTAGCTCATAGATTTGTCGAGCTACTTGGTTGTTTATATCAACAATTCCCCTCCCACCCATATGTCTCGGTAACATGACTCGTTCCACAGATGTCCTGGGATGGTGTTTTCGTGATGACGATGACGACGACGACGATTTATGGTAACCTTATCACTGCATGGCGCAGTATTCGATATTAAAGCTTGAATACTACCATTCCCTGTTGGCTTTTGATTCAATGTATTGTATATGGCCATATTCCCAGTCAAGCTTCGTGGCTGGGTGGGTAGGATGCTATACGTTGATTCGAATGGCATCGGGTTCGCTTTCGGCTCAGGTAATGGGTTTAAAACTTTGTTAATTCCCCTGGTTCGGAGAGTGGGTTCTTTTGTGTGATGTTCATCAATCATCTACATCACTATGCGAAAATATCCCATGTGTGCCAATTTGAAAGACACACACTAATATTAGTATTGTTATCACTGTTTTCACCTCTACTTCAAGTGAGTGTGTTCAGAATTGACCCATTGTCTCTTACTACTGCAACTTCAAGGGATAGTTATCCTCGATAACAGGAATGTTCTGATATGAATACTGCAGTGAGTGAAACTGTAGTCTGATAACTGCCTGGAAACAATTGCAGAGAGCAATGTGGCGGTGCTACGGCGTGCGGATCGTTTATTCAATATTTTCCAGTTAGAGCTTTGACTGCTTCCATAAATACATACAACAAGCGAAGAATTCGAACTTTCTCGGAGTAGTGGCGTGTTGAAAAGCAGTTTCTATGTTGCTGATATCCTATCATCTTTCGTATTGTTCGAGCGTGAATTTGGAGCGGCGTGGTTTTTAATTGAGACTGTACTAAGAGAATCGGGAAAGTTTATCCGTATACTCACAAATTCGGACAGGAGTGAGTGTTGAACGTCGAACACAGGGTGGGTGGAGTATCACTAGATAGCCGGAAATATACGATTCCCCAGGCCATGAAGGGCCAGAAAATGTGAAAAACTCATAGTAAAGGTGTATGATTTAGGTGAAAACGGGAGAAAAAGTACGTCGCATTCGGCAACACCGCCTACAAGCCCACTACTGTGCGTAAACCCGAGAATCAGAAGACGAGACGTGAGTAAATATTAACAAATCTGAAAAACGTAAACTAGATAACACGTAACAGACGGATGAAAATTAGATAACACGGAACATATAGGAAGCCAGCTGTATCAAGGTGAGATCACGTAAGAAGGCTTGTCTTGGGGGGGGAGGCAGGAATCAACTGGTTTCTGTCCGTTGGCATGCGACACTTGAAACGTTGTTGCCAGGCTGCTATATAGAACAGCCTCCTGCAAGGTGATTGCAGTAACTTGATTTTTTGGGAGAACCTCGCTCCGTACGTGTATCCTCCCTCTTTCTTTACTTTGTTATGCTACAACCTTGTGGAAACACAAAATGACGTGACGTACCATTAGTTTGCTAGACGTATTTAAAACCGTACTGTGCCGAACCATTTTTCCCCACTAAACTACGGACATTTTACCATACATTTTTTTCAAGTCTTTCACCGCTTTCTGAACTGGGGAATCATGTTACCGGCTGCCTCAGGGAGGGGAAGGGAACTTTTAAAAAAAATTCATTTCAAGCAAATAATGGTAATCGTCTCTTAAAATATCTAAATCATAACTCCCTCGCCAACACTACTTTCCTAGTAATGACACGACTCTCTTTGTATTGTTCAGGTAGTGGAATATCTTTTTCAGCTAGGCTTCCTCGTCCGCTCAGCTCGGCACAAGCATAGACAAATGACTACACTTGTCCGTGCATTAACCATTTTGCTTATTGCTCTCATTCCTTATGGGATGACCAGTTCGTGTTGTCTGTCAGTCCAAGAGAGATATAGTTTTAAGAGCTTTCCTTTTACTTGAGTAAAACGTCCCACCCATCCTCCACGACTGCATTGAGGAGTTGCAGTTCGGGGATTCGAACTTTGGCAACGGCCATCCTTAGTGTGATTGTTCCTCAGTTTTTTCCCCGCACTCCTGGCGAATGTCGGAATTTTCCAAATCCCCTAAATGAATCAACAACAACGATTGTCGAGTGGCGGACGTGTGAGGTGTAAACAATTATTGTTCGAGTATGCACTCTAGTGGAGGGAATCTAGTAAGTGAAACGGGGAAGTTTCCGGTAATGACAGGAGTGACTGCTATTGTCTGGGGACATAATGAAACTACTGAAAGGAAGAGATTTAAACTAAATGGGGGGGTAGTATTTGTGCATTGAACACTTGTGTCAATACCGAGGTGGGCTTGTCAGTACTGTTCTTGAAGTGGGATCATTTGGTATATCGTAGTTGTTGCGTCAATCACGTGCCATGCGGGAAACATCAAACTACGGTGTTGTAATAATCTGAGAGTTAATGGAATATATTTACATCATCAGTAATCTAATTGCTGGTGTCGTCGTAGAATTATAGGATAGGTTTGATACTTAGTAGACAGCCTGAGAAATCTATTTTCGTGAATTATTTTGTTTCATTTCAGGATGATACTCCTGAAGCTATGAATGTTGGAAGACTCTGCTGCCGCTGTTCACTCCTTGTCCTTTCCCAATTCCATCCTTCATCGCGTTAAGGTACGAATGTTGTAAATTATTACTGTATATAAGTAATGCCTATCTGTATTATTAATAAACGAGAAGTTGGGTAAGGAACAAAAAGAAGTAGGCTAAACACGTTAGCTGATGGACGTAAGAGAACTTATAAGATAATGAACATATTAATTTAATAAGACTATAGAAGAAATAACCACCGTTAGGAACATGTAATTATTTAAGAACCACTCGCTTTTAGTATACGTAGTTTTAAGCCTGGAATACATTTGAGATTTCTTCCAACATTAGTTTATCCTCTTTGTTTCGATCAGTTGGTGGTTAAATGTTGCGTTGTTCGTGTCATGGTTCGTGACGTACTGCAAAATGTAAGGTTCTGTATCAAATGGGTTTACGCACCCACCATTTAAATTATTTTATCGAACTTTACTTTCTACTTGCCACTGGTCACAGACAACTATCATCACCGAATGTGAGGACATTAAGAAGCTTTGATGAACTTATTCCGTGCTTTCATAGTGGTTGTGTCCTGTTTTATACCCATGATTTTAAGCGGTTGAGTGACAGATTATGGGAAAGTCTGATTTATGATTTTGTAACACGAATTGTGCCTACCAGGTCAGTTCAGCGCAATGAGGCGCTGTCAGGGGAAGCCATAACTTGCAAGGTAGGTGGGTTCAGATCACACCATCGGCCGTTCTGTGGCTTCCACACCTAATTTGCTTTTCTAACAGACTATAGCTATCGGAATGGATCGATCGTGGTGGCTTGGCGTTAAGTGATAGCTAAGTGTCTCTAGTATAAAATCTTGCAGACGGCCGATGTAAATTTCGATTAGTATCAAAAGTCATGTCAGAAATAGTCTTGGATAGTCTACTTGCTTCGTAGTTGATTGTTGGTTTGGGGAAACAGCAAGACAGTTCGGGAGATACGCTTGCGCTGGCTATTGACCTATTGAGCGGAGTACAACAAAGAACTTGAGTGGCTTGTGAGTCTACCTAATAGTCTCTATAGGTCATATCGGCGTAATGTCTCGGTAGTATCGATAATGCTCCGAGAACAATCGGCGGCCATTCCGTAGCTGTATTTCATAATGAAACACGAAGATCGTTGGTGTTGGCTGTATTACAGGTACTCGATATCATAAAATGACTATATGTGCAATATTTGGTTGTTCATCCGTATCTAGCCGAAATCCAGTTGGAATTTATGGTCTGCCTAGTGTCAATACGAATAGTGTTCTCTCACCTTAGCCGTTAATCTCAAATGGCACTCGTGGTGTGACGGGTGTGGTAAAAGGATTGGGCGCCTATAACTACTCTAATATGACAATCGTAACTGCGCTATGATATGAAGAATTCGCTGATTAATATAAAATAGAACAGGCAATCTAACCAGTACCTGCTAATATTTATTGACTATAAAACATAAATACAATAAAAATAAATGCTCATAAATCGTAATGCCGTAAAGTAAATAAATAAATAAATAAATAAATAAATAAATAAATAAATAAATAAATAATAATACTAATATTATATTTTCAAAGTTAATAAATTAAATAACCGTGAATTCGGTCTAAGATCTCAAAAATCCTAATTAAGGAGTTTAAAACAAAAATCCGTCTTTTAAAGACTACTCCGTCTTCTATATCTTGTCTAAAAATATTCAAATCATGTCAACAGCTGACGTCTCCACGCCGTATAAATATGAAGCTTAACTCGCTTTACAAATGAAGGGTCAACGAGAAGGGGAAATGTCAAATAATGTAAAATGTTCACGAAACGAGTTTTAAAGTTTCATTACTTATAAATGTACATATATAATAATACACAAGAAATAAAAACTTAATTTTAAAATTTCGCACAGGCGCCATCTCGAGGTTTGTGAACAATTGAACTAAATTAGATGCCAGTGCATTAAAATGTGTATAAACATTTACTGTACCATATTTCACTACGCTCAGATGGTTAAATCGCGAGAGAAGTCGATTGAAATGTTTCACCTTTCGCCTGGTCGCCATGTTCTTTTTTGTATTTTACAGGTTTTTATTATAGTCTAAGTCTCATAGATAAACTTCTAGTAGTACTCTTTTATCACAGTAAAATTTCAGGGTGATATCAATAATAGTTTCGGAGATATAGAATGCCGGTGAAATCTTTCGCACAGCCGCCATCTTGAGAATATGTAAACAATTGAACTAAATTAGATCCCAATGCATTACAATGTGTATAAACATTTGCTGTACCAAGTTTCATTGCGTTTGGATAGTTAAATCGCGAGAAAAGTCTATTTAAAACTTTCAACTTCGCTTAACCGCCATGTTCGTTTTGTAGTCAACAGGTTTTTGAATGTCTCATAGGTGAACTTCTAGTACTGCCCTTTATCACCGTACAAAATTTCAGGGTGATATCAGTAATGATTTCGGAGATATAGAATGCCGGTGAAATATTTCGCAAGGCCGCCATGTTGGATTGGTGAGACGTATTAAAATTTGAAGGACACGGTCAGAGTCTGCCAAAATAGTACTATGACCTTACAGAGTTTCATTGATATCGCTCCCGCCGTTTATAAGTTATTAGGGGAGACACACACACACACACACACACACACACACACACACACACACACACACACTGACAAAAGGTAATCTCATAAGCTTTTTTTTTTTTTTTCATAACATGAATATAGGCTAAAAATGAATGTTTGTTTGTTCGTCTCTTATGCGTACATATAGACTACCATTCATCCGATTGCGATCAAATTTTGGTGAGTTGATGTGCACACTCCCGGTCTGGTTATAGGCATACGGTAGTAAATCCACATGGTGTCCCCAGTCAGGAAAAGTCAGGAATTTTGTTTTTAGTCAGGAAAAGTCAGGAAAAAGTGTGAAAAATGGCGTGAGTCAGGAAAAAATGGCGAAAAGTATTAGAAAGTCAGGAATTTTATATTAACCATACAGTATTTTGTGTTTTACAGTCATACTTTGATGTTACTAGTTCAACTAATCTCTGAAGATAAAAAGCAATAAACTCACTGGACATTATGAGTGTTGGCGATGCGTTCATATACCATTCATCCGATTTTGATCAAATTTTGGTGAAAGATGTGTACACTCCCGGGATTTACAAAAGATAGCGCGCTAGTAGCTTCATCAAAATGGCGCGCGATTCGTTTCAACTAAGTCCCACATGCGTTCATATGTCATTCGTCCGATTGTGATGAAATTTTGGTGAATTGTTGTGTACACTCCTGCGGAGGTTTCTGACTTAGAAAATCCATTTTACAATAGGTAGGGCCTAGATTCAATAAATGAGTGACAGCGCGCGAATCGTTCAAAAAAATCCCGTAAGCGTTCATAAACCATTCATACGATTGCGATGAAACTTTGGTGAGTTGTTGTGTACACTCCTGCAAAGGGTTCTGACTTAGTAAGTCCATGTTACAATAGGTAGAGCATGAGTAGATTCAACAAATGGGTGACGGCGTGCGAATCTTTTAAACTAAGTCCCGTATGCGTTCATATACCATTCATCCGATTACGATGAAACTTTTGTGAGTTGTTGAGCACCCTTCCCACGAATGTTTATAAGATAGTAAATCCATTTTACAATAGTTTAGAGGCAGTTAACGTAAAAGAAAAGTATTGTGTATCCATAAGCACGTCAAGAAACAGTTTTGATTGGCCGACCGATCTTAAAGAAGTTGTAATGTTTCTACTAATGGGTGCCCCAGCAAGTTGTAGATATTAAGAAGAAAAATCTGGGTGGGCGCCAACTCATATACAAGTGAATCTATGAGTAATCAATTACTGTATCAAAGCTAAAGAAACACAAGTCCTCTATAATCTCTAGGGGTAGGGTATTATCAAATACCAACCAGGATACGATCAGTAAGGATAGCAGTTCTGACATCCACTGCAATATTCTATCAATTGTCGGGAATGTTACTTACGTTTTTTTTTTTGAGGTGAAATTATTTATATAATACTGTATGTGTTGTTCTGCAGAATAAGGGTATGATTTCCAAGATCTTTATTAATAGGATTCTTCTTACATAGAAGTATTATGGGACCATCAAAAATAAGCAAACCAGACTCCTTCATATAATATAATAATCTCTTCCATATCTCCACACAAACCATACATTTAATAAAACTCCTTCTCTTCTTACAATATTATCTCATCAACTATTCTCTATTGTTCCCTTTTCTTTCTCTCTTGATTTTTTTTAAAGACATGTCACTTCATCTAATGTTACATCCACCTCTATGGATCTAACAGATTAGCACTCGAATATACTTAGTTCATGATGTCCCCACCCAAGCGCTACTAAATACTTTTCAGATACATATGGCTTCATAAAAATGTTTCAAAGTTTCCAGGGAAGACTTATCAATATCTTGCTACCAGGACGGGCTAGTTCCCCAAATATAGTAGGATGTCTGAGATAAGGGAGATTTATATCTCAATGCCTGTCATAAACATGATCATGAGTTGGCATATGGAATACTGTATATCTGACATTACGTTTGGAGTAAATGATCTCTCTGTTCCGTCCCTTTAATCAACCATCATCATCGACATTACAATGTCACGGCAACTTTAATGACCTTTCCAAGGCGGTGAAGGTCGCATCCCTCGGAATAATAATACACTGCTCAATAAAAGTTTGGACTACCGTCATCAATTTTATTGTATGCTGACGCTGCCACTGAGGAGTGGGACCTCTTACCCCAATATAAACTTGCTGGTCTCATTCAGAGCATGAGTGTGCGGGGAGGACTACTCAAGACTGATACTGATAATCATGAGATACAGATTGTCAATGTTTTTGTTTTCAAAAGGGACACTTAGACGCGAGTTTGCTTTGTTTTTGTACCGTTTCATTGTTATCTAACCACGATTGTTATTGTTTTCAGAAGGACTGATGTTTAGTTAATAAGTTATTGTACAAACTTCAACGGGTTTACTATAAAAAGTCATTGTAGTAAGATCAATGATGTTCCAAACTTTTGTTGAGCATTGTATTATGGCTGACAACGACGTAAGTCATTTTCACGCCATGGTCGGCGGTTTTCGCAACTAGGCCATGGGCCTCTTCATGTAATATCAAACATTATAGCAATCAAAGAAACTTCATTAAAATTTGGAAATTCCTTCTGTAGTAATAAGTAATACACATTACTGCGTACAAATAGGAGCTTTTCTGTGTTATGTTGTTGCAGTTCATTGCGATTCAAGTAAGACGACAGTTGTCTCATTTCCAGCATCCATGCTTGATCGAACTCCTCAATATTGTGCTGATGTGCAAAACGAACTGTCTTTGACTTCAGCATGTTTTGATCTTCCTTTCTCGGTTAGATCATTCCTACTTAAATTATTCCCATATCTAATATCCGCTGCTAGCTTACGTTTATAGTTAAACGAAGGTAGCTGGAGGTCGAGGGAAAAGTTCTATATTGAATACAATTTTGTTTATAACGAAAGTAATGTTAAATTTAAATTAATTAAAACATATTTTCAACTGTCGGTGAGTTGCGCATCGTGGTGAGGTTGAAGTGGTGGTGTTGATGATGATGATGATGATGATGTCACGAACACCCGGTTCCCTAGCCAGGGAAATCAAACATAAAAGATTAGAATCATACCTGGAATCGTACCAGAGACCCATCGGGCCATAACTGGCATATTAAAAACTAGGCCACAGAGCCTGGAATAATAATAATAATAATAATAATAATAATTATTATTATTATTATTATTAGTGAGTGTGTCCTTTTTAATGATTGCACGCTACGTTCCTTATTTGAAGTACCCCGACTCTCTTAGTGCAATGCCATATACATACAGTATGAGTCTGTCTATTGAAGATGACCCCTGTGGTTTTATTAACCTCCGCCATCATGCCTCCATCCCTCCCTCCTTTCTTTGTATGGCTCTCTGTTCATATGCACGCACAGTCGCACACGTATTCTCTACAGTAATGTGCTGCCTGATATTCGTTGAAGGGTGCTTTTGATGTATCATGTCTCGTGTAATAATTGATCGCTTTAAAATCCCTAGTGCGTGTTTCGCTTTACGAATCGGCGTTTTACCTCATGAATGCAGTATACCGGAAGAGTGAAATATAAATTACCGGAAGCCATTTCACGGCACGGAAGATGAAAGAGTTCGTCACAAAGATGGGATGAGATGGAAAGCGTTCATAAGCAAAAGGCAGGACTTGTCTCTCTTTGACAACGCTACGTTTGTTACAAAGTTCACAAAAGGTTAATTGCCGAGTTCCTTTTTTGCTACTCTCGGTTGTGGTTTCCTTCGTTTCCTTATTTGTTTTGTTGTGACACAATCCTCAACACACTATTTCGCCATAGTTTTATTTGCATTTTAATTACTTTAAAAAAATGTAAAGCCGCAGCCCTTCAACTCGCTCATTACGCGACACATTTTATCTTCGCACATTTATCCTCTTGTAGTTGTTGAAATTAAATTTAGATGAAGTTCACATTCAGTTCCGTTACTTATGAAATTGATAAGTAGCTGTAGTAGACGTGATAATCGATTTTCAAATTTAGGTAACTTATACATTATTCAGATTTGTTTTTAAGTAGTGTTTGTCCTCTAAGGTAAGGACTTTTTAATTAGCTAATTTTGCGATGTTTATGGATTTTCTCTGCTCTCATCTGCCTGCGTACTTACTGTTGGATCACCTCAAACATCAAACAACTTAGTGTCAAACAATGGAAGCTTTATTTTCGGAGATCCAGGCTTGAATCCTGTCCACCCTAAATGTGGGTTAGTGTATGTTGGAGGAAAAGGGTTGAAGAAGTATGTTCTCATTTATTTTTGTTACTCTTTCTTTCTTTCTTTCTTTCTTTCTTTCTTTCTTTCTTTCTTTCTTTTCAAATGGAATTTATCTGTTTCTCACTATCTCTGTGTACATATTTTAAATTGTAGTCTTAATGTAAAATTGTTACCAGGGACTATGTCTCCGTTTGCAAATCTATCTAGTAATGTGTATAACATATGGGCAAGGGTTTAATCGCACTGATCTGCTGTTGTGAAAAATCGGAACCAGAGGAGACACCGGAGACGGGCAGTTGTCTAGCTAGATCATGGATGACCGTGGCTAATAAGGGCTAACTGGTTTATGATGAGAGGTAAACGAGGGGACTAATGAGGATATTAGAAATAAAGGGAGCTTACAAGACCAGGCGCAATTCAGCCATACTGTAACAGCCGCTGATCACTACTTAACTTCTTCCGCGCCACCTAATCGAGCATGAACAATGCTCTTAGATGATAATAATAATAATAATAATAATAATGCTATAGGGTTTGCGTCTTTTTAACTACTGTGGCTTTTAGAGACTCCGGGGAACCGGAATGTAGCCGTGCCAGTAAATCTACGGAAACTACTCCCTCGTATTTGCGCACCCTCAAATGCCAACTGACTGCGCCAGGATTTGATCCTGCAACCTTGAGCACAGTAGGCGAGAACGATCGCTGTAAGAACCTGGGTGTTGTGTGATACGATACGAGATCTTACAGTATTGTCACTTAATTATTTACTTAAATTAATAATTAATAATAGTATTGGATTTACGTCTTTTTTAACGAAATTTTGCCCCAAAAGGGTTCGTTAACGTGCCAGTAAATCAACTGACACGTCTCCCTCGCATTTGCGCACCCTCAAATGCCAACTGGCTACGCCAGGTTTCGATCCTGCAACTTTAGGCACAGTAGGCGAGAACGTTCCCGCTGAGCCATGCAATTGTGTACAATTACAGTATTTAAATAATAACTACAACATGAAATTTTATTATTATTATTTTAATTTCGCCTTTCGGCTTGGGAATTATTGTTAGTATTGTACACTTACTTCGCAGGACGCTAAAAGGAATAAAACAGTCGAATTAGATTAAGAATATTTATTGGAAATATATGGTGTTAGTATTTTTTAAATGTATTCTCTAGAAAATTACCCGAATTGACTACTCTCAATAGTTGTATATTTGGAAGTAAATAAGGAGAGCACAGGGGTCAGAAGCTCTGTATTACATGATCAAAAATTCTCAATGTTAAATTATGCACAAAACAAGAATTTTATTGGAGTAATCTTTTTTCTTTAACATGCTGTTTGCTGCTTGAAATAGTCTTCTTTTAGTATGAAAGGCATTCACTAGTTTACGGAGAACCATAATTTTCTGGAAATCCATGTCGTCACTATTGTTCGAAATTGATTCTGAGTGAATTTCTGCACTTACAAGGGGAGGATTCGATGTATGGGTCACCGATTCGAATCATCTTTAGTACACGTGTAGGGCATGACTAGGCGTATTCCAGGTGCAAGTAGTAAGGTGCGCTTCTCAGCCGATTCCGAGAAATTAATTATTAATTATTCGTAATTGCTGTAGCGCGTTCATATGCGCTGTACGTTAACATGAAGCCAAGGAGCGCATGGTTCAGCGGTAAGAGCCCTGCTTCGTAAGCGTGGGATCACTGGATCGAATCCCACCGGTGAGCATTAGTTTTTTGTAAACATAGGCAATTCGTACAACAGTAGGTGTCGTGAATAATGTTCATTTTGCAGTCAATTGTAATAACGTGTTATGTGAGCGGGAAAGGGGAGTGGGAATAAATATTACAGGAGATTACATCCTCGTCGCGGATTTTGAATGCGGTCCACTTCCATCGGCCTTCGTAGGCACCGGCACATCACTATAACGTGTAATATCCGACATCGCACAATTATTCCCACTCTTATGATGTTGCTAACTCAAGAGCCAAAGAACGAATGCGGCATTCGTTTCCTGGGTGAACCGTTTATCCTCCTGCCCACCGTTATCGTTAGTTTGTGTGCAGGTGACCTCGCCAGTTCCGAACACTTTCCAACTGTAGCAACAGAGTATCGAGAAGGCAGTGCGAGAACAGAGTAACAAAAAGGCAGTGCGAGAGTACAAATATCAAGTAGGCAGTGAAGAAAAAAAAAGTCTTGGAATTGTTATGTATTATGAGTGTGTAAAAAATAGAAATATTTGTCTGTTGATGAATGTCATGAATAGTAAAATCGGTAACACAACCAATACCCATAGCATGAGACACTATTTGCGGGGTACGGAGTGGTCTGATGGTTCACTGACGTGCAATGAACGGAACAGACTGGGCCTTCAGTGTATAAACGTATACATATAATAGAGTACACCTGACCATTTATAATACCAATGTATTTGCAATGCCCCGACTGTTTATGTAATGTCACATGAACATTATTCACGACACCTACAGTTGTACGAATTGCCTATGTTTACAAAAAAGAGGCTCACCGGTGGGATTCGAACCAGTGATCCCACGCTTACGAAGCAGGGCTCTTACCGCTGAACCGTGCAGCGCACATGAACGCGCTACAGCAATTACGAATAATTAATAATTTCTCGGAATCGGCTGAGAAGCGCACCTTACCACTTGCACCTGGTATACGCCTAGTCATGCCCTACACGTGTACTAAAGATGGTTTGAATCGGTGACCCATACATCGTATCCTCCCCTTGTTAGTGGAAATCTCTGTAACTTCTAGTTACATATTTTTTTACTCTTAGTTACCATGACGGATGGAAAGCTGTCGTGGGCCGGGGATTGCCCATGTGTGCTTTAGTTATCAGAGCGTTAGCTTTCGAAATCATGTTACGCTTTGGTATTTCACTAGCATGTTTACTCTTTGTTGTTCCAGTACTTTTGATTTCGCCCCGCGCCGTAGACACGCTCTACATGAGAAGAAGGTAGCCGCACGGTTCGAATCTCAGCTCTGATAGCTGTCGTCAAGAGTACGCTTTCCTCCAGTTTTCTTGCACTCACTCTAGGCACTAGTGGTAAGGGTTGATAAAGTCAAACAAGATCCTTTATAAGTAGAGGCGGTTTATATTATGGGAAATGTTAAGTTTGTGGTTACAAATAATGCGTAAATAAGTTTTATTTAAGACTAGATGAGCCGGTGAACTTCGTACCACCTGAAATTGATGTGATTGTAACTCTTCATCCTAATCAACCTTCCAACTCCAATTAATTGAGATCGATAATATTAGCCGCATCCTGTACGGTTTGAGTTTTGTTTGGTTATTAAATTAAACGCGTTTGCAATTCAAATGAATTCAATGTCTTTCAATTACATGAAAAATAAATGCAGTTAACATTCAATGCAAAGCTTTCTGGTAAACTAAGTTTTTAGTTTTGTTTCCGTGCGTAAATAAACAAAAATGACGGCTTTCCGACACGTGAACACGTGGCATACAGTTGTCCATGCGCGAAACACGCAAACTCAAAGTTAATTCCGGAAACTTCCAACGAAGGGGCTTGTGATTTGTTGATGGTCATTGCGAAGGCCAGACGCACGGGGAATTGCACCCGTTTAAAATCGAATAGCACGTCCGTTGGAATCGTCGGGATGCGTGGCATCAAAAAATTATCTCCTTTGTACTTTCCCTTGATAATCGTTACATCGATGACGTTGTTCATAAGCTTATTCACAGCCATCCTCGTTCCATTTAATAGTCGAGGTTGATTGATGTTACGCATCATAATGATGACTGAGCCTACTTTCAATTGCAAATTGTGAGATTGTAATCCAGGCAATTCCTGTGAACTCAAAAATTTTGGTTGATAACTGTGTCAATAGATTTGAAGGAAAACTGTCCTGGAATGAATTTTGAATGGACTCCTTTGATTTTCGCTGCCAATATGGCTCGCTCGCTCAGCCAATTATAGTTTTTGAAGTTCTGCGCTACGTTCGAAAAAACACGCCGAATGAGTTCCTCCTTTGATTTAGCCAATTATGGTTTTTGAAGTTCTGCGCTACGTTCGGAAAAACACGCCGAATGAGCTCCTCCTTTGATACGATCAACTGACGTTCCAGGTTCACAGGACCATCGCGTTGGTGCAATCGGTCATGTCCAGTGTGTCGTGCTTGCTGGTGTTGTTTGATGTTCACGAACTCGTTGCTTTCTGAATCTATTTCCTTGTCGTTCGTTTTCAGTCGCTCTCGAACGTAAATCAGACATGCCAATACGACATTTTTATTATCCGTCGCTCTTTGGTCATCAGTACGGTTTGCACGTGAAGTACAGTTGCTCGCCGCGCATTTGATTGGCTTTGATGACCTATAGCAACTCGTCCTCTCCTTGGCATTGTAATGAACACTGTAAAACGACACGAAATTGTTTTCTTAGTAACTCAAATCTATCAAACTTACCTTGAGAACTTGACAATATTGACATCCTTTCCCTTAGTAGTACGTTCTCACATTAGAGATGTTGATCTAAACACATTACGTTAAATTCAATATTATTATAACATGCATTAATACGCTGCAATTGGATTATACTGTACAATGTATAGAGATACGAATGATTCTGTTACGTTAAGCATTATTTTATTGCACGTATTGATCGAAGGGATTATACCAATGGGATGTTTTCTTTGCTCATAGAAGATTTTGAAGTGGATGCACTATGTCGCCCTCGGTCCGTCAAGTTATTAGATTCAATATGGGTGTGGCTTTGTAATTTTTTTTAAACTACCGTTTCCAATTTGTTCAAACCACTTTCTAAACACTGTCCGCCATAATGAGAACAAATTGTAAAATTTTCAGCGAAATCGGAGCAGTAGTTTTCGAGTTTTTGTGAGACTAATGCACGGCAATTGATTTTTATATAGACAAATTTCCAGAAAGTGGCCCCTCATTGTCCTCTTCGCTACGCATTTGAGTCTTGGTCATGGTATGGTCGCTGTTGGTGTAAGTGGCTAAACGTACTTGTCTGAGCAGCAGGAGTATCGGGTTCGAATTCTGTCTGTAGTATCATTTTCAAGTCCTGCTCAGCAATTATATAGCCAGCTAGCTGTAATATCTTCGTTACTAATGAGAAAATGACTAAACTTTAATATTGCAATTCTGAGCGACAGTTTAAGTTAGGCCTACATCACACGCCCGGACAAATTTTATGTTTCTATCTCATGTAAAAGCGCAGGCGTAAATCTTTTTTAGCAGTTTATTGAATATTAAGTGCTTATGGTGAGCTTCACTTAATTGCTTTTAGTATGTAAGACATTGACAGTTTAGGGAGAACCATAATTTTCTGGAAATCCATTGGAGCTTCGAAGGAAATGCGTATGACTTTCCTCGTGCAATAAATAAGCTAGGCAAACGTCACAGAACTTTGTCCCGAGCACAATGTTATGTTTTACTCGGATTAGATCGGATATAATGTCCGTAACCATAACAAAATGTGTGTGCTAGCAATTTCCAACCTCGGGATACTGACATGCTTCATTTAAAAGACAACAAACAATCGTCTTTATAACAGCAGACTGCAACAACAGTATAGATATCATGACGTGCTGCATCGAAATTATCAAATAACTGGAAGACATTTTGTGCAAAATATCAATTTATATCGATGGCTTGTTAAGGATGCCATCTGCTACTACGGTTGGCACTAAATTGCCAAGTGTGAAGATTTGGGACTCTTCCGCATTAAGGGCTACATCAGGTTATTTCAGAGCCCGAGGTACTGCTACTGCACATGCCGTAATCTAGCAGGCAAGGAAGGTGCATATACCCTAGTTGAGATACCACTGGAGCCGCCATTGTCTTCATACATAGCCTCTAAACGTCGTGGTATGGAATCAGAGGGTCTAGCTATGTTCCAGGGTAGCATTTCCCATCAGCGCCTCTCTGCTGATAACTTCAGTCTTCTTTAGTTCTGTGCATACATCGTAGTTCCGAGACAGACAATTTTTTTTAATAATGAATACACAAGCCTCATTTTAAATTTTCCCAGATCAGTTTTCTTTACATGTTAATATGCTCAATGTAGCCACAAGCCTCCGGACACTCATTGCTGTCCTTTCCAAGGACATCATTCATGTGTGTAGGACCTCCATTTGTTCCTACAGTGAGGACCCTCTGTATAGAACGGAGACTCACGGTAGCCGTGTTGCGGCCGGGTCACTCTGGCTAGCCGCGTGTCGAGCAAGGCACTGGCGCTAGCAGCAACGTAGCGCCCAACTAATTTAACACATTTTCTAAACACACACAGCACCAACGTAGGAAGTTTGGCATGCTCGCTGTAATTCATCCTCACTAATATGTCGTATCAGTGCAGTTATTTCGTTGTCGAGAGCCTCCAGAATACGCGGATTGTTTCTGTATACCTTTTGTTTCAGGTTCCTTCACAAGTAAAAATCGCATGGCGCTGAAACTTACGACCACATTTACTGCAAATTTCTTCTTGAGAAGATAAGTTTCCACTAGAAAAATTCGATATTTTATTCTATACCTAACCACGTTCACGGGATACGAGGCAGGCTACAGTACTTCACAGCAAGGCTTAATTATCATGCTTTGTCAGCATCCAGGGCTTCACGACCCGCTGTTGTAATCTGTACATGCTACATATCTGACGGTGAGTCATTGCGACCTGTTCGCGGCACGGCCTTTGAAAAGCTCCGTTCTAAAGGGAGGGTCCACACTGTATTTTTCCGCCTAACCTTAACAAAAGGCTTTCCATTAAGTTCTAATACACTGAAGGCTGAATTTATGTCCGTTCTTCCTGGTGTGTGGTGAGTAGTTGTTGGGAGAATTAATATAGCACGCATCCGACGCTCTAGTTGACTCCAAAGTTATTCAGTAGGGTTCAGTTCGGGGCTTTGAGCAGGCCAGTCCAAAAAATCCAACTCATGTCCTCCGAACCATTATGTAAAGCAATATATAGGCGCCAGAGGGTTAGAATTGGGCATATACTGTACCTAGGTTCTTGCATCTTGCTTCTCGCCAGTGCTCCATTTGTATGCGATTCGAAGTATCTCTGAAAAAAAAAAAAAAAAAAAAATACTGACGATAGTTAAAGCTATAGTTACTCTTAAAACTTGAGCCAATGTTTTTTTTTCTCTTTCAAATCTTGCCCTAAGATAGTTTATTCTCTTGTTAAACAAATTTGATTCTACCTTATCTTCATCTACAACTTCCTGTTAACAATGAAGTGTTTGTTCTCTCTGTCGCTCTCTTTCTCTCTCGTCAAGGCTATCTTGTTGCTATGAGCATGGGAATCAAATAGAGATTTTGCCATCTTTAATGTCTTTATGTTATGCTTCCAGGAAGATGAGATACTATTTCCTTGAACATTATTGTTCTTCAGTCATCAAGCCACGTGGAAGTTCTAACGAATGTAAATCTATTCTATTCAAATGTTTCTTTTTAGGGGAGACGATTTGTCTTTTTTATTGGTGATTCAAAATTATTCTTCTTTAATCGTATCGGCCAACTAAGGACCACGTTATTTCAACTGGCTTCTCTGGGCTTTGATCTTTGCCCAGTGTTCCTTCATACGTTGCCGGTGTTGCTCTTTTCTTTCTTCCGTCCACATCTTTCCCGTCTTCAACTTCGGTTTTTCTTGAAAACCCTGGTGGTCGTGTAGTTTCTTCCTGAGGGGATTGCGTTCTTGAATATCCCCACAGGTAATTTCCATCTCTTGCAGGTCACTTTCCACCTCTTCGAACCAGGCTGGCTTGGTCTTCTTAATTTTAAAATAGTTAAACATCCGTTTCGTCAATCGTGTGGGTTTCATTCTAAGCAAGTGGCCATAAAATGCAATCCTCCTTTTCCTCATTACATCAGAGATCTTCTGGACATGAATATACAGCTCATAGTTATGCCGTCGTCTTTAATCGGGCCAAGAATTTTCCTCAAGATCTTTCTTTCCTTGATCTCCAATTTTTCTACCAGGGCTTTCTTGTTCATGGCGAGGCATTCCGCTGCGTACAGAGCCTCTGGTCATATGACAACGAAATAATGCCTAATTTTTGCGTTCAGGGATATTGACTTTTTGTTGTAAACGTCCTTGGTGAGTTGGTACGCCATTTCCATTTTGTTCATGCGCGAAGTGAAGGTTTCTTTCTCACATACTCGCCAAGATATTTAAACTTATCTGTCCGTTTGATTTTCCCCTGGTTTACTTTTAGCTCCCTTGGTGCTGGCTTGATGTTAGTTATGAAGTGTGTTTTCTCCAAAGAGATCTATAGACCAACTTTTGTTGCCTGTACCTGCAGCTGGTTAATTTGTTTTGTGGCCATGTCTTAAGAGTCGGAGAAAATTGCAAGATCATCTGCAAAAGCTAGGCAATCAATAGAAAGGTTCATGTTCTTGTAACCCAGTCGTACTCCATCTTGGACCCCATCGTTCATTTCTTTGCGCCAATCGCGGATGACTTTTTCAAGTGCACGGTTGAAGAGCAGGAGTGAAAGCCCATCTCCCTGCCTAACTCCTGTCTTAATTTCTAAAGAGTCTGAAATTTCTCCTCTGAACTTGACTCTGGAGGTTGTGTTAGCTAAGGTCTGTTGAATGATTGCCCTGGTTTTATTATCCAATCCAAATTCCTTTAGAATTTGAATAAGAGCTATTCTATCAATCGAATCATAGGCCTTCTTGAAGTCGACGAAGGTTACCACACATTTCTTTTTCCTTTGCTTCAGATAGAAAAGGGTGGATTTCAGATTCAAAACTATTATTATTATTATTTATTATTATTATTATTTCAGGTGTTAGGTGACCTTCATGTTTTCCATTTCCATTTATTGAACACTAGATTTGAATACATGTCGTTGGCGGGTTCATCGAGTAGAGGAAGGCAGTTTGTGAGGAGAACTACTAGGTCATGTCACCGTAGAAAATCGCCAACGATGGAGTAACTTACTCCAACGCGTAGTTCCCCGAAGAATAAAGTACTTTTAACATTGTATTCTGTAACAATAAATCAATGTAAGCACATCCTTTGTGGAGAACAAACCAGTGAAATTTGAGTGACACAGCAATACACATAAAATAGCTCTGATAATAATATTTATATACACTGCTCAAAACAATTGGACAGGATTTGATCGTGTGTACCATGTACGTAGTTCGTGATTACGTTATATACTGTTGCCCGTATTCTTCCGACATGTTTTACGAAAGCGAGGACATCTCGACATGTCATTGGAAAGCCATGGCTTAGTGGCAGTAGACACATGTATCGTGATATGCCGCAGAGTGAAATGGACGAGCAATGTCGCACTCTTGTCCTCGAGTGCGTGTAAGTGAAGATTACGTTACTATACGGTTGGTGTATGTTGCATTGGTCGAAATGAGGCATCTGAATGAGACAATGTGTTCGGGCAGTGACAAAACTGCAGTAAGTTTGGATATTCGTGCAGTGTCTACGGAGCTTAATGTGGCTTCATCTGTTGTTGGGAGGGTTTGGAAACGATTTTGTGAAACTGCTTCATTCACACGAAAGCCAGGGCAAGGGAGAAAACAAAACAAAAACATCGACCAGAGACGACCTATGTGTGGTGAATTGTTCTCTCCGCCGGCGTTCGGCGACCGCCTGGGACCTGCAAGATGTCCAGCAACTGATAGCATTGTCAGTGACCAAACAATGCGCAACAGAGTCCGAGAAGCAGGTTTAAGACCAAGACGACCTCGTCAGGTCCCACGATTAACTGCTCGGCACAGAAGAGAGCGACTTCGATTTGCTGAGGACCATAGGGACTGGCAGCTGCGTCACTGGCGCAATGTATTGCTTACGGACGAGTCCAGCTTTCGTCTAACACGGTGCGATGGACGTATACGTGTCTATCGTCGTCGTGGTGAACGTTATTATGGAGAAGAAGTCCAAGAAAGGAACAGCTTTGGCCGCGGCTCAGTCATGGTGTGGGGCGGCATGACAATTAACGAACCATCGGACCTTCAGATAACCAGAGACCGACTTAATGCTCAGAGTTGCATCAACGAGATTGTACTAGGTCATGTTATGCCCATTGCAGTTGTAATGGGTCCCCAGTTTATCCTGCAACTCGACAATGCGAGAGGTCATTCAGCAGCAGCCACCTTGGAAACTCTACAGGACATCGCGATTCAAACATTAGACTGGCCTGCGTGGAGTCCTGACCTCAATCCCATTGACCTTTTATGAGATTTGCTGGGCAGACAACTTCGGGCCCGTCCTGGAGCGCCTCCGACTCTGGAACAACTTGCAGAGGTCCTTATGGAGGAGTGGGACAGTATTCTACATGAAACTGTTCGCAGACTTGTCAGGAGCATTCCACGAAGATGTGAGGCAGTTACACGGGCACATGGAGGGTCTAACAGATATTGAACGGTTTCGTTTTGTGCGCTCTGTGCATTCATGGAAGGACTCTCCACTTTGGTTGACGACATTGATTTGCATTTCTGGTCATAGCACCAATATGTGTGCTACGACGTGTACAAGATATGTCCATTTCCGTTAAATAAAGGTTTCCTTTCCCAGGTAACATAACTGTTTCACTCCACCCATTCCTGGAAAAATAATGCAGGTGTTTCAAATGTTGTCCCTCTAATTTTTTTGAGCAGTGTATATCATCCCAGAGTTGAAGTAGTCTGCGTTTGGACTCACTCCATGGTGCGTGAACGATATGCTCGCTTGAAACACAGGCATGCCAGAAGTATTGTATGTATTTCACGCCTCATCGCGGGAGTTCTGAGTGACGTGCAGTTGTCCCCTAGCGCGTCGCACGAAATCATGCCTGAATTTTCGGCCTAAAATTATCATAATTCATCTCCTATGACTTGCAAATGAACCACTCATTTTGAAGAAACCGATTATAGGGGCTTCTTCTTGACCCCCTCATCCATTAGTTATGCAAGTAATTTGCAGCCTAGTTTAGTTGTAGAGTTGCCTTCTAGTAAAGAACAAATTTTCATGTCGCTCTCGCCAGTAGTTTTGACGGCAACCCGTAACATACAAAGATTAACGTTGTCGTTGTTTTTATTGAGGGGCTTGGACTTCGTCGCCATTTAGCCCCGTGTTCATGAAAGTGTGTAGAATTTATCTGACAACCTGTGTTATCGTCTAGTCTGTAGTGATAGATGTGTTTCTAATTCAGAGGAGGATTGGGAGGGAAGTGGCTGTGGCCTTCAGTTGGAAAACTATCCCAGCATTCGCCTGGAGTAGAAATGGGAATCCGCGGAAAACCACTTCCAGGATGGTTGGGATGGGGGTGTAAATCGACCCTACCTCTTCTCAGTTTTACCTTACGAGGTTGAGTGTACCCCGTTCCAGCATTTAGACCAGAAGCATTTTTTTTTTTGGTAGCGCCGGGATTTTAACCCAGACCTCAGGGGTGACAGCCAAGAATGCTAGCCGCTACACCACAAGGCCCAACATTAATCTTAGGGTATTATTGGTCAGTGTACACCTCGTCCGGGATAAATAATTTTTCGTCGACAATTTAAAGTTCATTGACATAACGATCCTTTTATACAGGGTCATCTTTTTAAATTCCCCCCTGTACGCACCGCAAGGTCGGTAAAAGTGACCTTGGCAGGTGCAGCCTTATCTCCCCAATGAACACGCGCGCTGAGGCCGGCAATGTTGCAATAAGCTGTCAGTATCTCCGGTGTCGTAAGATTGTGAAGTGCTATTTGAGCCAGCGAGCGGGTGTCAGTGCAAGTGCTTGCCAGGCCTTGATTGGTATCGGAGTGGTTAATTAAATTGTTGACCTGGTATATAAAAAGCTTGTTTACCCGGCGTTGCTCGGGAGGTGTCTTAATCTGGTGTAGAACGATACATGCCAAGCTTTGTTACGTAGTGAGTATTCAACTTGTACTTTAAACCGCAGTTTCCTCGATTCTGTTGCTGCTGAAGTGTGAAATCTAGTTAAATAGTGTAATAATATTACAATACATAGATTGTTAAATGGTTTGGTAAACTAGGATAGATCCACAACAATACTTTGAGGTCCTAGTCCCTAAATTACTATCGTTGTTTTGCCTTTGAAGTATTGCGGTCAATACGACGCTATATTACAAAATAGAAAGTCAGGTTCCGACTATGACACACAGTTGGCTCGAGTGTCGTCTTAGAGTTCACGACAATCTCTTAAATATCTAGGAAGTCGCCGCTCAGTACACTGAACACTCGGGTCGTGGAATAACAGTGGTGGTCTAAGCTGCTAAACGCATCTGCCCGGAAACCAGGAGATTCGGGTACGAATTCAGACTGCAGTCGTTTTTCAAGCTTTACTGAAACGTATTCACATTATTTCGCTCATATATTTCTACGGAAAATGATACGAATTGTAATTTTTTTTAACAACTTCTACAACAATTATTGAGGGGAGTGAGTTACTTACTTTTGTCACATCACTATTACTGTGGATTTTCATTATAATGTGATACATGAAGGAGAACTAGGAACACTGAGAAAATGATGTTTTTGACAAATGGAAAATCATATTCAGCATTTCGATTATACAGTATATTTCCCATTAGTAAATAGGTTAACCCTCTGTAGGTATATACATGTATGTGAAGTGAATAATCTGTGAGCAATTCTAATATGTTTAAACTATCCATTCGTAATGTACAGTATACGAGTACTCTCCATTATCTCTCTAGCAGCAGCATACACGATCAGAGGGTTATCATGAACACTCTGTTGTCCACCTCATAGTCCTATGACCGCCTCTGATAAGGATCGATGATTTTTTTATAAACTACAATCAAGCGTTAATGGACACTGAAGTAAACAAATCTATGCACCATTTTAAGCCAATATACTGAGTGGTTCCCGAGCTAACGGAGAAGACAAAGAGACACACAATTGAGTGGCATAAGAGTCCCCCATAAGAGCCTCCGTGGCTTAGGCGGCAGCACGCCGGCCTCTCACCGCTGGGTCCGTGGTTCAAATCCCGGTCACTCCATGTGAGATCTGTGCTGCACAAAACGGAGGCAGACAGGTTTTTCTCCGGGTACTCCGGTTTTCCCTGTCAACATTTCATTCCAGCAACACTCTCCACATCATTTCATTTCATCTGTCATTCATTTAATCATTGCCCCAGAGGAGTGCGTCAGGCCTCGGCAGCCGGCACAGTTCATATCCTCGCCGCTAGTTGGGGGCTTCATTCATTCCATTCCTGACCCGGTCGGAGACTGGAAACAGGCTGTGGATTTTCATTTTTTCACTCCGGTTTTCCCTGTCAAAATTTCATTCCAGCAACACTCTCCACTATCATTTCATTTCATCTGTCATTCATTTCATCATTGCCCCAGAGGAGTGCGACAGGCTTCGGCAGCCGGCACAGTTCATATCCTCGCCGCTAGTTGGAGGCTTCATTCATTCCATTCCTGACCCGGTCGGAGACTGGAAGCAGGCTGTGGATTTTCATTCATTCAAGAGTCCCCCATAAGAGACTGTTGACCTCCCCAAAGTATCCCTGGAGACTAGAATAGTGTAACGTGCACCGAAGACTTGTAAGGAAACTGAAATATTTCGAATGAATTTTAGATTGAATTCCCACCACTGTATTGATGACAGATGGAAGCTTGCAGCTCTTACTCTGCACAACCTGATAGCTTTAAGCCCTCGTTTGTCATTTCGAATGAAAATTACTATAATTTCCGAGCACAACCATTCCACTAAAATGAAAAATAGGTATTTTAAAAGTAATGATGTTGAATATTCTTAGGACTTCTATGTAAACCTTCCCTTCTAAATAATACTCCGTCATCATCGGTTTTAACTCGAATCGTAGTATAAATCTTCTTCCTTCAGTCCAGTTTGTGGATGTGTTTACGGTGACTAAAGAGTCCAATCCTGGCATAGAACAAGCGACCACACAAGTCACATAGTATTGCTGGAGGAGGACGTGGTTGGGCTGATCGAAGTTTCCTAGCTTGACGCTTGGCCTCTTCATGTGTGCGTCGATCCTTTCAAACGTTTTTACAGTATCCGAGATGGTACGGCGCAAAGTTGAGCGGCCTTCAGCCAGCATGTCCCAGGTTTGTCAATTTCAGGGTCTGCTTAAATTGGTCCTTGTAGCCCTCTTAGGACCACCATGCTATAGCATAACTCACCATATAGCATTTGACGAGGTAATCTCACATCATCCATCCGATGGACATGACCAATCCATCTAAATTGGTGACCTATTATGGATGATTCTATGCTGTTGATTTGAGCCTTTTCAAGAACAGCAATATTGGTAATGCGGTCTTCCCACTTAACCCTCAGGATTGATCGAAGTTTTTGTAGGTGGAAGCGCTCGAGCTTCCTAAGATCACGTCGGTAAAAGGTCCACGTTTCACAGCCATACAACAATGTAGAAATGACTACTGCTTTGTACACCATAAGCTTTGTACTCATGGGCAGATCTTTATTCATGAAGACCCGGTGCGCTAATCGTCCATATGCTGCATGGGCTGCGCCAATTTTCTTATCCACATCCTGCTCACAGGTACAGCTTTCAGAAATGGTACTGCCCAGGTACGAGAAGTGGTCTACCTGCTCTAATGGCAAATTTAAGATGGAGATATTGAACTGAGGAAGAGGTGTGCCTGGTGAAGGTTGTGCCAAGACTTTAGTCTTATTAACATTTATGGTAAGACCAAAGCGATCACATGCACTTTTGTAACAATTAACTGACTCTTGCAGCTCTTCTGGTGTGAGAGTTGGTGCCGCATCATCATCTGCATACAACATATTAGTAACATTAGTAACCTGAGTTTTCCTCAAGGAGCGGAGACGAGTTAGGTTGAAAAGCCCTCCATCAAAACGATATTTCACCTCCACACCTGGGATGTTTGTGGGTGAACCATAAAGCATTGCAGCCAAGTACAGCGCGAAAAGCGTTGGAGCCAGTACACATCCTTGTTTCAGTCCATGGGTAATAGGAAATTCATCGGTCATCTTATTCTGATGGCAAACCTGACCTGTCATGCCATCATGGAGAGCCTTGATTAGGTCTACAAAACGCTGAGGGCAACCAAACCGCTTCAGCACCGCCCACGTGCCTGGTCTTGGAACCGAATCAAATGCCTTTTCCAAGTCATAAAAGACTAAGAAGAGTGGATTCTGTTGTTCTCTACGTTTTTCTTGTAGCTGTCTCACACAGAAAATCAAGTCAATTGTGCTTCTGGAAGCTCTAAATCCGCATTGTGACTCTGGGAGGATCTTCTCAGAGATAACCTTGAGGCGGTTAAGTAGAATTCTTGCAAGAATCTTCCCCACAGTTGATAGCAGTGATATACCACGGTAGTTGCCACAAACACTGCGATCACACTTGTTAAAGATAGTGATGATAGGGGCATTCTTTAGGTCTCTAGGTACCTTTCTTGATTCCCATATTCTGAGGATAAGGGTGAAAATCCTTGTTTTGAGGGAATGACCTCCGGCTTGAATTAGTTCCAGAGGGATGTTATCTGGGCCAGGTGCCTTTCTGTGTTTCAATTGGGTGAGAGCTGCAGTGAATTCATAAGTAGGAGGTATTGCCAACCACAGTTGTTCAGGTTGTTGCGGCACATCACAAAGGAAGTCTTCAGCAGCTGCTGATGGACGATTTAGGAGATTGGAGAAGTGCTCCTTCCAGCGTTCCAAGATTTCTTGACTGACAGTAAAGCTAGTAGAATTATCAGCGCTTTTCAGTCCTTGAGGACTGCACAGAAGTTCCTCAAGTCTCGAGCATCCGATAGTCTCTGCAGTTCCTGAGCCTTCTGTTGCCACCAAGTATTTTTAATCTGCCTTATCTGCGTCTGGCATTGACCCTTGAGTTCCAGTAGTTTATCTCTCTTTGTGTTGGAAGTTGGGTTTTGAAGATGGGCAAGATAGGCATTCCTTTTGGCATTGATGAGAGACAAAATTTCTTCATTGTTGTCATCAAACCAGTCTCGTCTTTTCCGCACTATAAAACCAATGGTTTCCTCAGCTGACTGTGTGATAATCTTCTGTAGTGTGGCCCATTCTTGCTGAATGTCATTCGGTACTGGGTTTTCTGATAACTGGGTGACGATCCAGTTTCCAAAATGATTATAGATGGATTCATACTGAAGTTTGGATGTATTAAACTTCCTTCTTGGCAAATTTTTGATGTTCCTAGGTGGTTTAGGTCTGATGGATATCCTGAGCTTACATATAAGAAGTTTATGATCTGTCCAACAATCGTCTATATTCCTTGCTGTTCTGGTAATAAGAGTGTCCTTCTTATCACATTGCCGGGTAATGATATAATCAAGAATGTACCAATGTTTGTAACGAGGATGCATCCACGTGGTTTTGAAGCGGTTAGGTAGCCGGAACTGCGTGTTGGTAATGAAAAGTTCGTGTTCTGCACAAAGACCAAGAAGCAACAGTCCATTGGGATTGCATTTTCCAAGTCCCTGTTTGCCCATCACATTATTCCATAGCCTGTGATCTTTCCCAACTCTGGCATTGAAATCACCGAGGAGCAAGAGTTTATCTGCAGATGGTACCTTGGAGATGATTTCGGTACATCCGCTAGGAAGTACATTTTCAACAGTTATCTTAAGAGACAATTCGTTGGCCAAATATACGAGGGCTGTTTTTTTAAGTAAGTGCCGTTTTTTTAAGCCCGTAGTTAGTGCGCACGCCGCAACAAGCGAGCGCGCTACCTCCCGCATCCTTTGCGAACAAGCAGGCGTCAGTTGGAGCTGTGTAGCTAACCTGAACGCTGAACTGTGCATCTTTACAATGTTCAAGATTATTGTTTCGCCCGCCGCGTGTGAAGTACGATCTGTGATACGTTTTTTTGAGTGCAAGAAACATGTCTGCTGCAAACATTCATCCTCAGCTTTGTGAGGTGTATGGTGATAATGCAATGACGGAAGCTAAAGTGCGGAAATGGGTACGCGATTTCAAAAGTGGCCGTGAAAATGTTCATGACGATGATCGCTCAGGTCTGTGATCACAGATTACTTGGCGACTTCAATTGACACGAAAATTCACGAGGACCACTCTATCAATGCATTTTCCTCAAGCGTAAATTCTTGGTTGTCAGAGCAGGCGGCAAACTTTTATGCAGAGGGATTTCAGAACTTATTTTTAAGGTATGACAAGTGCCTAATTAAACAAGGCAACTATGTAGAAAAATAGAGGAAGGTATGTAAAACCTAAAAATAAATGTGGTTTCAAAATAAAATGTTCGGTTAATTTAAAAAAAAACGGCCCTTACTTAAACTAACAGCCCTCGTAGTAATAGGCCTACAATTACATTTAAACACACCCTGTGCAATTTCCGGGTTGGTCCAGTTTAATTTACTTGTTAGGCTCTTGACACACATATTGACTGATAAGCTTTGTAAGGAAAGAAGAGAATAAAATAGTAATAATATTATTGTTCTCGGAATGTGCCACATGTTCGACCATAACTACAGTACATTGATGTCGGTCAGTACTTTCTTTATTATATCTTCACGTTAATGCTCCTTTGTTTACAATACTTCACCAATGCTTTTTTTAAAGTTGGGGTAGTTCATAATTTTGACTGGATAACACCTTAATGGAGGAAAAAAATAGACTTTAGGTACGCGTGAGCTACATTTTACTTTTTTTTTGGGAGACTATTAGGGAAAGATTGAGTGTCTTGATTGAACGATGAATATCATAATTTTGAATGCTTGAAGAGGGTTGACCATTTAAAGTTCATTGTATCGTAGTTAAGGTAATAAATGGTAGGTCCCCTGTCTCTAGCCGAGACAGATGGATGTAGTAACTGAATGTGGCACCCTGAACTGGCTTTGCCTTAGTTACGGTTGGTCACTCCTTGATCAGTTTCCAATGATGACAATAGATTTCAGGAAATATCTAGGAAACCATTTGTTTTAGGACCTTAAAACGTGGTTTTCGGGATTCGTTTAGTACGTGCCAAGTAAGTTACTGTTTCTCGCACTGAGGGCCGTAAAAAATGGTCCTTCTAAGGCAACTTCAATATTTTGCTATTTTAGCCTACGCCCGAGTACCAATGGGCCGAAATTAGAAGAATATGCTATATTTCATAACCAATAGTCACATGTTCTTTCCAGGTATGAAAACTATGCTCATGCCAAATTTCAGCAAAATAGGTTGAGACTTTCTTTTTGCGTGAAAGAAATACAAAAATGCATACACCACTAGATTGTTTATTCTGTGTATTAGTAGGGTATAGATATGATGGATAACTTACATATCGGCGTACATGTAGTATTTGGCTTTCGGTCTTTCCGATCATACAGCCAATTCCAGTTCGTTATTATATTAATTCATTCATTTATATAATTTCTACCAATTTGAGTTGTGATGATAGTAAAATTATATCCAATGGATGCGTACAGGCCGGACGTTTATTTTAGACGATTGCCCTTGACCTTGAAGCCTGCGGGTGAGCCTACACACACTCACTCTCTTATCCTATCGCTTCACACTTGTCACCACCGATCTGATGTAATGGAATTCCAGACTTGAGCAGACAGTACAGTCCACGTCGAAGTATTGTGTGTCGCGGAAGTACACGTTACATAGTTACGAACAGAATGTCATTATATTTGCCAATGACTGTACTCCTAGCAAAAGTGTGAAACAGCGTTGTCAATCATCGGAGCGCTTGGGGCAGCTGATAACAACACAGATACTGCAGTAACTCGCCTCCGGGCTTCCATTAAGATTTTTCACTCGTCTAAAACAAACGTCCGGCCTATAGTTTAAGACAACACGAACACTTGTGCCCACCAGGGTGTGCCGGGCTCGATTTCTGCTAATGCATGTGATATTGTAGAGGTGAAATGTCACTTCCGATGGTTCAGATTCCACACAGAGAAGGTCCCGTGGCATATGTTTCGTTTCTTAGTTCATATTCAACTAAATCTGCACTTACTTTCTTCGCCGACGAACTGGCTTTAATGGTATGGAATCATGACTCAAGTCGTCCATCAGCACATCATTAGGCCTGTGACAGTTGAAGGTGAGATAGATGTGATGAGTACATGCGTGTTAATCAAGTTCCATACTCTTTATTTTTTTAGAATTTGCGCGTTGCTAATAGGCAGATCACGATCCGTGGAGTAAGTCCAAACGCAAGTATGCTACGTAACCACGTCTCCGGCCAGGAGTAGGGATGATCTATTCTCTTCAGAAGAACTTAATGTTTATTGCTGTTTCATCCAAACTCCTCTGGTTTGATCTCATCAAAGGTTGTGTTTACACTGATTTCTTCTTACAGATTGTAATGCTATTAATTACTAAAATATCCACATCGCGTTAGTGTTCTAGCGATCTAGAGGGCAAGGTTTTACTTCAAAAGGCTGTCTTCCATTCTTCTTTCATATGACTGTTCGTTCTTTTCTTCGGTGACGAGGATATCACCTGGAAATTGTCACAAACTGTCTTCTTCCGCATCAATGAGGGGTAATCATAGCTAGTGTAAATTAAAACTTCCCCTCTAATGAAAATGCAAATGTCTACATTTTATATGTTTGTTAGAGATATCTTCTGTAAAAGGAATATTAGTTTTCTATCTGAATTGAACAGGAGATCGGTTGATGGAAATACTTGCAGTTTTATACAGTGTGTCGGCTACACTTGTGAAGCAGCTCCCCGCTCTATTCTGTTGCCACTCGGCGTGGAACAGCTGGGTTACTGTGCCGAGATTCCCACGTTCAGCGCCCCACTTGAAGCTTAAAGTGGACCATCCAGCTAACCACAGCGTAATGAAGATATCGTGTCATATAAGTTTTAAAATTATTGTGAGGAACACTCGGGAGACGTTATGCGTACATTTCTGGTATTGTCGCTGTGCTCTTAAAAAGAGTTCTCGTAGCAAAGGACGGCGTTTGAAGTGTGAAAAAACGTTTTTCTATGGGATCGGGTATGTGGTTGTCGTTGTTTTAAGGGGTGGAATAATGTGGTTATTTGTCTCCGTGTGGTTGTTATTTCACTTCCGGATCCCCTTCTAACGCCAATCTCATTAGGACTTACTGAGAGTTGAAATAAGGTAGTTGGATGATACAGGACAAGGGGTTGGATGGAGATAGCTTTGGCCTTTACTTTCGCATCGAGTTGGAGATGAGAAGCCTTGGTAATTCAACAACCTACGATGGGGTTCCAACCCACTCGCCTGCCGAGTCCAAATATAACTGGACCCATGACTTTGGCACGTTGGAAAACTGAGCCTAAACGCTTGTTCTCATAACATAATTATTTTATTAAGTCAACTCAATTTTCCTACTAGAATGTGGACGCTTAGAAAATTAGGAGTGGAATATTGCAGATACTGGATTTCAATTTGCATACCAAATTGTGATGCTTCTAATGCTGGGCTACAAATTCTTTCGGAAATGATTATGCTGAGTTTAAGCATAGTAACATTGGATGAAGTTGGAGGTTTTTAATTTTTTTGATAGTTGACACACGCTAGGGCAAATTATGGCATTTCACTTATGTCCCTTATCTCATTTATCACTGATTGTGAGATTAGCCTATATGGAAGCTACCGAGGTATGGATGAGGAATTATTTAATTCCTAGCACTGCTAGTGCCTGCGTATGCAGTAAAGGTACCGTGGTGAAAGGCATGGTGTAAGTATAATTGCATGGTGAAAGGTGTTGTTCATAGGTCCATTGCAGCTATACTGGCGCAGTGAGAAAAGCAATGCCTTATTATAGCTCTGCCGTGGGTTTTTGGTGGTTTCTACACACATACCCTATGGCGGTGCTTTTTGAGTCTCCGGGCTGATTGCAAGTAGACACTCTAACGACAAATGAATTATATTGCATACTTCCGCTTAAAGCCTTAGTGAAAGAAATCCATACGGGTAATAATATGTCTATAAATAAAATAAGTGTTCTGCCTGAACATTTGAATTTTCGGCTAAAAATTATTATTTATCCCGGATGAGACCAGATATACCCTCAGTTTAATTTTTGTCTGTTTATTATGAGTTGACGTCTAAACTACTGGAATGAGTGACATGAAAATTCGTATTAAGTAGAAGACACCCCTATAATAAACATAGGCTACAAATAAATAGGCTACTTTAAAGGGTAGACACTCTAACGGCAGAGAATTAGATTGCATACCTCCGCTTAGTGAAATAAATCCATACGGGTAAGCCTCACTTCCCGGGAATAAGTCAGTTACGCAGTTTGCATCCATCTCTTGACATAAAAAGTAGGCTCAGACATAATTCCATGCAACGCGCATGGAGACGGCTGCAAAACTCACGCGAAAGGAGCATCCTCCTGACATGCATGTGTCTCAATCAAGAATGTACGAAGTCGCATCATATCTATCTTTCACTTCGTACGGACCGTGGAGTGAGTTCATACGCACGCTACTTAAACGCACGAAATTCCAATAAGAAATCGACACGGTAAAACAGGTCGCAACAAAGAATAATTTTCCGCCCTACACTGATGACCAGATACTAGATAAACAACGAAGGAAAAAGAGTACAATTCACCAACCCAAAATAAAAATAAGTACGTATGATTCAATTTCGTGAACATAAACGCATATACTGTAAAACAACAAATATCTTAAAGAAACAAGGACTAAACATAGCTTTCGGAACATACAACTCACTCGGTAAACACTTGCACAATAGCAACTTAACTAAGAAAACCCCGCACTCAAAATCAGGCGTATATCTGTTCACGTGCCAAGATGATGGATGTAATGCTAATTATGTCGGGCAAAGTGGAAGACAAATCGGAACACGTTACAAAGAACATACAAATGCGATGAAACACAATAAACATTCCGCCATATGCGAACACATGTACGACAACAATCATCGTTTTACTAACATAGAAACAGACTTGAAAATTCTGCATTACGCAGCGAAGGGAAAAGCTCTTGACGTTAAAGAATCCAGTGAAGAAAGATAATCTAGCGAATTTGAATGAACACACATTATTAGAAACTTCACCACTTTTCGCGCTGCTAAATAAAATAAATCTACACTGAAATATTTCATTCGTCTTATTTGGGTTAATCTGGGGTCGTGCATGTTATCGCACACTAGGGAGTTTCGTTGAAATAATCATATATTTTCATTGATTCCACTATAAAACATAACACTCCACATTTCATTTTCATTTGTCTTACAACAAGATCCTCTCTCATTTTCTTTTCCATATTTCAAACAAACCAATCCCTCAGACCATGTAACTCGCATACTTTCAAAAGCCCATCTTTTCACATCCAACCAAGAACAATAATCAAACCTCATGGAACTAACAATACTATACAAAGTCACGGAATAAAAACAAGAATAGTCTAATATATTTAAAAAACAAAATACATCATAAATAGGTAATATGTACACAGATGTGTAACTCTATAGTCCATGGCCTCCTTTCTCACCAAAGAGTAGCCATGATCCCAACCCAAACTTATTCTAAGAGAATAGTGATTCTAAGAACATTGTAACCTCATGTTACAACACCAGTAAAAAAAAAGGTAATGGATGCACACGGGAAGGGATAATTGGGAAATATGTTATGTGTGTATTTTCACCAATCCAAGACCTGAATCCAGGTAGTTTCGGAGGGTCCTATACCGTCCAATAGACTGGGTGGCAGACGGCTTAAATGGCTTGTGATAGTAATGGAAACAGTTCCAGAATCCATAACATACACATGTCTCTTAAGTCATTCCAACCTCAGTCAGTTCGGTTCAGTTACAACAGTGGTTCTTAACCGATGGTCCGCGGACCAAAGGTGGTCCGCGAGAGCCTCGGGACTGGTCCGCGGGAGAAAATGGTCCACCAGCACGCATAAAAAAGTGGCCAATAAATGGAGATTTCGAAAATGCTGTGCGTTGAACAAGAATCGTCCGAATGTATCAGCGGCGATGACCAAGAAGTTTTGAATTGAAATGTCTGTAAAATAAGTGTTATTGGAATATGATACAAAATAATTTTTATAATTTATGTTTAACCGTGGCAAATAAACTTTCACCAACATTAAACAACCAGAAAGTCACAGGGCAAAATTAAAATGATTATGGTTATTATTATTTTGCAATGGCCTTTTAAAACAAAATTGTCGCTTGAACATAAATTTGTAATTGAGACTTTTCATATTATGTAGGCTATATACAGCATTATAAAAAGTTAATTTGTTCTATTAAATAATTTGTAATTTAGTTATACTGTACACTAATTAATAATAATAATAATAAAATTAATATTGTGTTCTAGAAACTGTTTTGCTTATTCATCTTTGAATATTCTTATGAAGGAGGCGCTGAGGAAGGGTTGCAAACTGATAAGGTGTATCAGCGGAGGGGGAGGGAGGAGGTAGGGGAGGGGGGTCCGTACATGATTCGATTTCAGGCTGAGTGGTCCACAGACTCCTACGGGTTCAGAACCACTGAGTTACAACGATATTCATTCCAACCTCAGTTACAACAACTCCTGACAACAGATGTTGCGCTTGACGTTATGCAAACTAAGCTAGACCCCGAGCTCACCTCGCCAGTAGTGGTGAGCAGGGCGACAAGTCAACACTGCTGTGAGGAGTACCCTTACTGAGATAAGTAAACATTATAGAGTTTCCTAGTGCATGTTAAGTTTGTTAATTTGTTTATTTATTATTACATAATATTATTCTTAATAGCTTGCCACGGTGGGTGAGTGGATAGCGGGTCGGTCTACTAACCCCAAGATTGCAGGTTCGCTCCTGGCCGTGGTAAGTGATTTTTGAAAGGTGGCAAAAATACGACACGCATGTCATACGATGTTGGCATGTCAAAGAACCCATTTGATTTCAGTAGGCCGTGTTCATAATGGCAAAATTAATCTCGGGAGTTTCCGCCAACGCAAAGTTCCTCATTTCTCTACTAGAAAGTGCTATAGTGTTCAAGGAGCTTAGATATCTAACCTCCTTGACTTTTATAGTGATTCAAGGAGCAACGAAATTCGACATGCAAGCTACCCTCTGGGTGTCAAATTACAAAGCTTGCACCTGGCACCCGAGGCCATACGATATTATTATTATTTATTCTTAATTGTTCCTCGGGGGAACCTGTAACCTCTAGAGGGCGCGTCCGCAGGTGGCGGTTATGGGGGCTACAGCACTAGTAGGTTGGTTCAACTACCCTCCAATAGAACCCGCGGACCAACAGGTAGCCCAATTCCTGGGTGCTTCACAATGCTGGGACACCCTCTCTCCAGGGGTCATAAAGACGGAGGGCCCAGCTCGGGGTTATGAGTGAAGACCACAACGGTGCCTGCAGTGGAGAGTCCTTCGGTACAGTGCAGTTGGCGGAAGTGGCATCCCAGTGCTCGGGAAATTGAGTAAAAGGTATCGCTCTCACTTCAACCGTAGCGTCTGACCCGAAGCGGGCGGCTACAAACAGCGTCTGTTCCCCATGTGAGGGGCGGCTGATTTACTTCTACCTGGCCGTAGGTATAAAAGGCTTGGCGTCAGCAAGGGCATGCGGCCGGAAAACTATGCCAAAACCAATATGACAGCTAATCTTAGTTTATCCTCGGAAGATGCTAGGGCGTACCCCAGAAGCAACGTGCAGGGATTTCGCCCGACCCCTGTGAGAAATGGGCTAGGGCTACTGGGTCATGAGCGAACCCGGCTAAAGAGGCTAGCTCAAAAATATGGTGAGTTACGAAGAATAGGCACACTGAATGTAGGAACAATGACTGGGAAACGAAGGGAGTTCGTATATCTCATGGAAAGGAGAAAGGTGAAAATATTATGTGTGCAAGAGACTAGATGGAAGGGAAATAGGGCTAGAGAGTTGGGTAGTGGCTATAAGCTACTATACAGTGGAGCAGACAAGGATGGGAGGAATGGAGTGGGAATAATCGTCTCCCGAGACCTAAAGTTCAAGTTAAGAGAAGGAGTGACAGGATAATGAGCATCAAACTGTGTCTTGATGGAGAATTGGTAAACATTGTGTGTGTTTATGCTCTACAAGTGGGCTGCGATGAGGAAGAGAAAATATCCTTCTTGGAAGATATGGATCGTGAGCTTGGAGATATACCACCGAATGAAAGATTGATAGTGGGTGGTGACTTAAATGGACATGTCGGAAGGAGTCGAGATACCATCGAAAGAATACGTGGAGGCTAGGGAGTAGGAGTGAGTAATGACGAAGGACATAGAAGCGTGGATTGTGCGATGGCATATGATTTGGCGATTGTGAATACATGGTTCGAGAAAAACACAGGTCAATATATGACTTACAATAGTGGGACCAGAGAAAGCCAGATTGACTTCTTAATGTATAAAAGGTCTTAATTAAGGGAAATCCAAAACTGTAAAGTTTTTAATGGTGAAGCAGTGTCAGCACAGCATAGGACGGTAGTAATGGACTGGAAAATGAGGATTAGGAAGAAAGGCAGACCTGTGCGAGTCTTAACAAAAATTAAGTGGTGGAGATTAAATGAAGAGGCGTTGAAGGACCAGTTTGAAGAGAAAGTACTCAATGGAGTGGTTCTTTGCAATGATGTGCAGGAGTGGTGGGCGCACAACAGTAGTTTGATAAGAAGGGTAGGAACTGAAGTGCTAGGGAGAACTTCTGGCAAGAAACCACTAGCTGACAAAGAAACATGGTGGAATGAGGGGGTACAGAAGATCGTGAAAGCCAAAAGTGATGCAAATAAGTTATGGGATAATTCGGGTAGACAAGAAGGATAAAGAGAACTACATGAGATGTAATAAGGAAGCATAGAAGGTAGTAGCACAGTCAAAGGCACAAGTGATGGATCGGCTGTACGAAGAGTTGGAAACTACAGAAGGTGAAAGAAAATTTTCAGAATAGCACAGGCGAGAGATAAAAACAAGAAGGACTACACCCAAATAAAGCAGATTAAAGATGAAAATGGTCTAGTATTAACGGACCATTCCGACATCAAGTGCAGATGGAGAAACTACTATGGAAAACTTCTCAATGAAGAGAACCCAAGGGTATATTTAGGAGAAGAACACCAGGGTCTGACAATAGATATTAGAAGAGAAGAAGTAACATTAGCACTTGGGAAAATGAAAAACGGAAAGGCAACAGGACCCGATGAAATTCCAGTTGAAGTGTGGAGGTATCTGGAGAAAGATGCGATCGACATGTTGCTGGATTTAATACAAAAAATGTACTCTGATGAATGGAGAGAAAGTATTTTAATGCCTATATATAAAGAGAAGCGGGATATTCAGGACTGTGCTAACTACAGGGGCATTAAGTTAATGTCCCATACCATGAAAATCTGGGAAAGAGTGATAGACAAGAGGATCCGGGATGAGACTAGCATTGGTGAGGAACAATTTGACTTCATGCCAGAAAAAGGGACCACAGACGCAGTTTTTGCCCTGAGACAAGTAATGGAAAAGTATCGTGAAAGACAGAAGGGATTACACTTCGCATTCATGGACCTAGAGAAAGCATATGACCGGGTGCCCCGGAGAGAAGTCTAGAGATGTTCATGAGCGAAGGGAGTTCCAGAGAAGTACGTGCAGTTGGTTCATGAAATGTACAAAGAAACAAGAACACAGGTTAGAAGCAGCGTTGGACTTACAGATTGGATTCCGGTTCGGGTAGGTTTACACAAAGGTTCGACTTTAAGCCCATATCTGTTCGACCTAATTCTAGACGAAATGTCGTGTGGATTAAGAGACCAAGCCCCCTGGTGCATGATGTTTGCGGACGACATTGTGTTGTGTAGTACCACCAAAGATGTCATAGAGGGAAAACTGGAACAGTGGAGGGCAGCATTGGAAGACAGAGGGCTCAGGATTAGCAGGAAGAAGACGGAGTATATGAGGTTCAATACAGATCAAGACTATGAGATCAGAATGCAAGGGGAAACGTTAAATAGAGTGGATGAGTTCAAATACCTGGGTTCGGTGGTGACTGGAGATGGAAATCTGGATGTGTAAGTGTCACACAGGATTCAGGTAGGATGGATGAACTGGAGGAAAATGTCAGGAGTGCTCTGTGACCACAGGATCAAGCCTAAGGTCAAGGGGAAAATATATAAAACTGTCGTAAGACCTGCATTGCTGTAAGGCTCTGAAACATGGCCTGCTCGCAAAACGCACACAAACAGGCTTGACGTCACGGAAATGAAAATGCTCAGGTGGATGAGTGGAGTGACTAAGCGTGATAGAGTGGAAAATATCAAAATAAGAGAACATTGAAGGTTGTGGAAATATCTAAGAAGATACAAGAAAAGCGACTTCAATGGTACGGGCGTGTGAGATGAAGGGAGGAATCCTACGTGGGGAGGAAGATGCTAGACATGCAAATACAAGGAGTGAGAATGCGAGGTAGACCTAAACGAACATGGATGGATTGTGTACGGGAGGACCTCAGAGAAAAACAGTTGTCAGAAGAGGATGTGCATGACCGGGTTAAATGGAGGAGAGCTGTCAGAAACATCGACCCCACATAGGATGGGAATGATGTAAAGAGAAAGAAGAAGACTCTTAATTGCATACACGTGTATATACACCTTACTCGCGTAATTCATGAAACTTGTAAGATAAACAAACCTAACGTATGTCGACATAAAAATTTCGAATCGTTTGATAAACTCCAAAGACAAGCTACAATTATTGTAGTACAATAATATTAGTGCCACCTTCTAGTCATTTGCAAGTTGCGACTCAAACTCTCCACAGAGTGGCAAAAAGGGAGGCAGAAAATGTTCCTCTTTGATAAGGGCAAATTGAAGGATGAACTAGTGAGAACACAGTACCAGGAGAGAACATCAGAACTCCTTTCTGGCACAGAGGTGCCAGCTGAGGTGGAAGGAAAATGGATCTTGTAGAGTGCAAGTGAAACACTAGGAAGACAACTAAGACAGAAGAGCAAGCCGTGGTTTGATGAATGTTATGGAACTGGTTAAAAGAGTCTACTATGTCGTTTTGGACCCTAAATGGCGGCCGCAGACTGGAGGGCCATCTTATGGTGTTTGGTCTCTGTGACAAAAGACTGTGGCAGTTGTTGTTCGTTGTTCTATGTTTGAATATGTCTGTTGTATAGTTGTGTAGTGAAATAAATAGTTAAATAAATAATGGTTAACACTAATTCGGTGAATTAGTCCCTTAACAAAACAGTTGTCTACCCCTGATAGCTGGAACCATGTACGTGGAGTGAATAACCCGGCTGACCTACCTTCTAGGGGTTGTACCGCTTCCAAACTCATGCCGTCGAAATGGCGGGAGGGCCCTCATTGGCTGAGATCTCCTAGTTCGGAATGGCCTCTCGACAGTGCCCTGCCTGATGAAGAAAGGATGAATGAAGAGAAAAGGAAAGGAACTTCAACTGTACTAGTTTCTGTGGAACCAGAAGAAAAGTGGTATCTGAAATACTTTTCCAAGAACTCAAAAGTTGTCAGGATGACAGCCTGGATTCTAAGATTCATCCACAACACAGCAAAAGGAGGCGAAGTACGTATTTCAAAGGAACTCCAAGTCGAAGAATTGCAAGTAGCTGAAAGGAGACTGTTGAAGATCGTTAGGCAAGAGATGCTTGCCGAAAAGGAGCAGTCCTTCAAAAATCTGAACGTGTTTGAAGATGAAAGAGGATTACTTCGAGTAAAAACAAGGTTGATAAGGAGACCGGACGATGAATTATTCCTCACTCCAATTCTGCTTCGAGCTAAACACCAGCTAGTTCACATGGTGATCATGGAGAAACGTCTAGAAATGTCTCATGCTGGAGTACAAGTTCTTCTCTCCACTTTGCGAGAACGGTTTTGGATTGTTAATGGTAGAAGGACAATACGAAAGGTGATTTCTGGCTGTGTCAGGTGCAGAAGACACCAAGCAAAGGGAATTACCATCGAAGTTGCACCTTTACCAGAGGATCGGATTAGAGACGCGTCTGTCTTTGAAATTGTAGGAGTTGATCTGGCTGGGCCGTTATACCTCCGAGGAGGTGAAAAGGTCTGGGTGGTGCTTTCACGTGTACGGTTTTCAGAGCTTTGCATTTTGAACTCGTTAGGACACTATCTACTCCAGGGTTTCTGCAAGCATTGAGGAGATTCGTCGCTCGAAGAGGGAGACCAAACATCATTTACAGTGATAATGGGACACATTTTGTGGGAGCAGAAAATGCTTTCAGTGAAGTTGACTGGACCAAAATAAATGTTGAGGCTACGTGCTTGAAAATTGTTTGGAAATTCAATCCTCCAACTGCTGCATGGTGGGGTGGGTTTTGGGAGCGTATTGTTCAAATGCTGAAGAAGTTGTTGCGACGAGTACTAGGCCGTTCCTCCTTAGACTATGAGAAACTATTAACGGTTCTGTTGGACGCAGAGGCAGTCATCAATTCTCGGCCTTTGACTTATTTGTCTGAAGATAGTGATGACTTGGTAGCGCTGACACCTGCAATGTTTCTTCAGGACATTCCGAGGATGGGAGTACCCGATATTGATCACATTGATCTGCTAAACCATGGGAAAAGGTTCAGGCACATGCAGCATTTGAGGGCAGAATTGTGAAAAGGATTCAGACTAGAGTACCTAGGGCAACTTAAACCGGGAAAAGGCAAAGCAAACTCGCATCGAGAATTGAAGGTGGGAGAAATAGTGATCCTTGGAAGTGACAGTGCACGTAAAATGGACTGGCCTTTAGAAAGGGTGGTTTCAGTACATCCCGGAAAGGACAATGTCGTCAGAGTGGTCAAGGTGAAGACTACAACTGGAGAGCTGAAGCGGCCTGTGCAGAACATCTATCCTGTAGAAGCAACTCCGTTTACTGAGTGGCAGTGTGAAGAAGAGGTCTTGGATGAAGACCCTGGTGTTCCTGTATCGAGCCCTGATGTTCCTGTCTCGCCCCCCTGGTGTTCCACATTTGTGTTCGACAAGGTGTGGGAGGAAGATACGAATTCCATCCCGCCTCAATTTGTAAATTTTCCTTGATCCGTAATGTTTGAAGTACAGTGGTTTTAATCATAGTATGATGAAAAGGTGGGAGGATGTTATGGAACTGATTAAAAGAGTCTGCTATGTCGTTTTGGACCTTAAATGGCAGCCGCAGGCTGGAGGGCCATCTTGTGGTGTTTGGACTCTGTGACAAAAGACTGTGGCAGTTGTTGTTCGTTGTTCTATGTTTGAATATGTCTGTTGTATAGTTGTGTAGTGAAATAAACGGTTAAATAAATAATGGTTAACAGTAATTCGGTGAATTAGTCCCTTAACAAAACAATGAAGAATGCAGCATATCGGTGAAAGGTAGAGAGAAATTGAGACTCCACTGGTTAGAAAACCCTTCAGAAGTAGTTTGGGGAAATTATACGGAAGCTAGGCGTCAAACAGATTGGCTAATCAGAAGGAAAAAAACGAGACTACAGTGGCTAATCAGAAGGGGAAAAAACGAGACTACAGTAAGAGCCTACTCATGGCGGTAGAGGAATCGAAGAAAGCATCACGCTCCTTCTTCCGTTTGGCAAGTTTTGCAAGAGGTTACTATAGACAGCAACCACTAATCCTGATAAATGAAGGAGTAGTAGTACCGCCCCTGGAACAAGCCGAGCTGTTTGTGAAATATTTTGAAGAGCTCCTAAATGTGGAGATTGTTAATGACGCAGTAGACATTATGGCCCCATCTAGACATGTTGAGGTAACTGAACCTTCGTCCGCAGAAATTCGGGTGGCCCTGGAATCCCTCAAACACAACAGAGCTCCTGGAGGTAGTGGTATACTGTAACAGCTGAATTACTTACGCATGGCGGTGAAAGAGTGGTGCGTATCTTTGAAGACCTAATCAAGAACATCTGGCTGATTGAGGAGATCCCAGCGGAGTGGAGAATAGCTATCATTTGCCCAATCTTAAGAAAGGCGATCCTACACAAGTAACTAATTACCGTGGTATCTCATTACTGGAGATGGGTATAAAATCTTAACATCCCTGTTATTGAGTCGGCTGATACCCTTTCTTAGAGAAATTGTGGGTCCTTATCGTAGAGCCCTGCGCGGATAAACAAAACGTTATCCGCATCCGCCCCGCATCCGCATGACTGTTATCCGCATCCGCCCCGCATGCGCATGACTTTTATCCAAATCCGCTGATATTTCAATATTATTTTTAAATTTATTAGATAAAGCATAAAGTGTTAAACCATCACATTTAGACATTTGAGGAGTGAGTCGTTCCTGAAAATTTGCTTCATTGCAAGGGACTTCAAGATGGATGACACTTCTGGTTTCTTGACCTCCGCTTTAGACAAAAAACTGGCTATACTTTTTTTTTTGTCTACTAGCACTTGTGCCTCAGTAAGTTTGATGTGCCTGATTTGTGTCCTAAGTATGAATACACTTTGGGATTGACATTTAGCCGGAAATTCCAAGTCAGTCCTCATCCTCTTGCTTCTTGACCCATCCATGTTCGCATAGTTGATGTCATAACTCTCTCCGTTGCAATATCACAGTCAACGTGTTTCAATGCCAGGTTGGAAATAAATCTACAGATACACACGGAACCAGATCTTCCAGGATAGCTTAGAAGGTGAAGTAGCTGACTTGAGGAATGTTAATGATGCCACCACGATGAACTAACAGGCTTATTGAGAGCATTATATCTCGTACGTGTAGTAATAATGGCAGTGAGCATTGATGAGATGTCAAGACCATCTACTACAAACATACGGTACTTAATAAAATGTAGTTGAAAGCATATGAGTAAAATATTCTCCTCGTGTGTAAGTGCAATACGTGCTTGAATATTTCGTACGCAATAGGCTATAAAATATTATCGTAAGTTCCACATTGTATTCTAAAAACTATCCGCAAATTTACTCAAAACATTATCCGCAGCTTATCCGCTATCCGCTCAGCCATGCAAACTATATCCGCGTGGCGAAAAATGTTGCGGATATCCGCAGGTTTATCCAGGGATATCCGCATCCACGCAGGGCTTTACTTATCAGTGTGGATTCACGCCTGGACGCTCCACCACGGATCACATTTTCACATTAAGGCAATTAGTGGAAAAATACTAAGAATTCGATCGTGAATTGCATCTTGTATTTATTGATTTTCGTCAAGCATATGATAGCATTAACCAAGTTGCACTGTGGAAAGTAATGCAAGAGATATCCATTCCATAGAAGTATAACAGGTTAATAAAGGCCTGTTATGCGGACTCTATAGTGCGTCTCTACCTTAAAAGACAGTACGTATTAAATGGAGCGCGCTGATGCCAGATCTGCTGCATATACAAAGTTCTGCAAGGCCGGGCACTTGATGTAATATAACTCGTATACAGGCGTGCTTTTACGCAAAACTCGGGTAATTTCCAAAATATTTGTTTGTTGTATATAATTGTACCTTATGCCTTGAAGCGAAAGACTGTACAATATTTAGATTATGATACACCGAAGCTCAGAGCGCGATTTTAATGCACACATTATAATAATTTATAATTTTCAATTATTCAATTATTCATGAATATGATAAGGCCTTTTTCTCGAATATCATAGGTCATAATAAATTATAATATGACATAATAATAATAATATATTGTGGTCCACGTAATTTACCCAATTTTGTGTAGTCAAGTGGAGGTATGCAGTCGAAATTAAATTATTCATTTCTTGTTTCTTGAACGAGACGTTGTTCAATTTTATATAGTTCTTCACTTGCGCCCATACCATTTCGATGGGATTAAGTTCACTGTGGTATGGTGGTGTGGTAAGGAGACAAGCAAGAACATATTTCTCTGCTGTGATAGCCTACATTGTCTATTACTAGGCTAGATCCTTCGGGAACATTGAGCAACAATATTGCGCGGCGAACCACTTTTCATATACGTCACCTGTCATTTTTTCGTGTGTACCGTGTTCTTTTTGGCACAGAAACGTTAACTCTGCACCATTAACCAACCCTTGTTAATTCCCGGGACGAACAAAGGCAAACTACGGAAACCACTTCGAGAATGGCTGAGGTAGGAATCGAACCCGCCTCTTCTCAGTTTTGTGTCATGGAGTTGAGTACACCCCGTTCCAGCCCTCAGACCTGAATTATATTTCTTGGCAGAGCCGGGATTCAAACCCGGGCCTCCAAGGTGACAGCACAGTGACAGCCAAGAACGCAACGAGGCGGACAATTTATAAAGAACACAAAATCCACTTCATTTCATAGTATTACTTCACATCATCACCTACCCTCCTTCAAACGTAGTCGGGGGAGATAGCCTGTGGGCCACATTAGTAAACAAAGTTCCGGTGTGTTAGCGCTGAGCGGGAGGACTAAGCGAAGTGCTATAACTTATGAATGCTACCTAATATTGAACTCTGGTTTGTTTTAAAAACTATTTCAGACATTAATGAACATTTCTTCTCGCTTAGTCACCAACGTAAAATCAACAGCAAAAAACTTTCTCGCTAGCTAACTTTTATGTGATACCATCCCAGATTTTTCAAGTATCATTTAAGAAAAAAAAAAACATAACTTTCTTATTATGAAAATAATTACTGCCCTGAGAAGTAGGGTATCTTCTACCAACATCAGGCAATCTAAAAATAAATTCTTGATCTGTTGCGATCATTAGTTCATTATCTATGGCGTGATAAGTTTTATAAATTCAAAAATATAGATTCGCGCAAAAATATCGTAATTGTGAAAATTGGGCCATGTGTTAATTATGTATGGCTTTTATTTTTACACCATCATAAAGAGCGGGAAATTCTCTATAATACCATACAAACATTTTCTTAGATTTGTCACTTTCAATTATTGGGAAATGGCAACATCGCCGGGGTAGAAGAGGACGAAGCTAATTGCAGGACATAGGAGTGCGAGTGCGAGGCAAACACTACATCTAATTCCATACTGTCTTTTAAGGTAGAGACGCACTATAGCTGTCAAGTTCGATTTGCCAATCAGTTATCAGCACCCTTCAATAAACGGAATGGACTGCGACAAGATGACCCCCTGACACCAGATCTCTTCAACACGACCAATCACAGGCCAGCAAATTGCCCGCTCAGGCAGCTCGTTCAAATACAGCCATTTGCAGCGCAGCAGCTACCTCTCAACTCATTTCAATACATTACACGTCATTTTAATCTTTTCTTTACCCCAAATCATTAGCAAGGCTTATTAAACCAATTTATTATTTTAACAAAATACCTACTAAAGGTCCATCAACTTCCATTCTAAACAAACCAACCCGCTAGAGGTCTATTTCTTCCTTCCTAAAGTACATCAAACAAAATTTAACTTTCAACCTCAAACATATTATTAGTATTATTATTACTAAGCCGAAGCTGTTGAAACACCGGCCATGGCGCACGATACATATAGAGCCGGAACATCAGGCTAGTAGCTAAACAGAGCTCGACTGCTATGACAACTGTTTATTCCCCGTAAATAAAAAATAAAAATAAAAAATCTTTAATCTTAATCCCACCTTATTTACAAAAACAATTTAAACCATCATCAAATTATACACGCCCGACACATCGCTTGCGGCGGTAAAAATTATATTTTTAATATTAAAGAGCTTACCAAATTCATAAATGAATTACAAATCTTACGTCCTTAAAATAAAATACACCAGGCAGAGTAGCGCATAGACGCAACGGTACCTGGTCCCCTAGCGCCGCTGGCCTGCTCGCTTCGCTCGCAGCCAGCGGCTTCAAAACAGATTAGCAGCATCGCCCTGGAGAGTGTGAGGCGTGCATTCGGAGGTCGCAGGAAAATTGAGTTGATTGGCTTTGAAACCCTGGATCAGGTGATAGAGGACATAACTAGATTTCTCACCGAAGCAGGGATGGTGGGTCTGGTAGTCAACGACTCAAAAACAAAATATCTGAGGGTGTCTCGTCGGCCGAAGAATGTTAATAGCATCAATATTGATGGGCACAATTTTGAGATGGTAGAGGATTTAAATTATTTAGGATCGGTCATTTCGAACAGGAATGAGATAGCAAAGAGAAGTACAGCAAAGGATAACTCCAGCGAATCGTGTTTCCTATAGCTGGAACAATCTTTTCAAATCACGTTTGATTTCACAGGAAAATAATGTACATAGGCCTATCTACATGCCCTGTGATCATATATGGCTGTGAGACCTGGGCCACGCCTCAAACACTTGAGAAACGTATCTGTGTTTTTGAAAGAGAGGTCTTGCACAAAATATATGGCCCACTATATAATATAGAAATAGAAAGGTGGGAAAGATCATCTCACCAAGACCTAGAACAAGATGGAAGGATCGAGCGATAATGTCACTGGTAAAGGTGGCACCAACAGCAACTGTGGAGGATGCAAGGGACAGAGAAAAGTGGAAGATCATCTGCGACCGATACTTGTGAAAAATCTGTTCCTCCCGTTGTAATGCCTGTGTTATTTTATATAACAGTTTTTGTTTTATGCTCTTATTGTCTGTCCTGGGTCTTAATGGCCTGTTAATACAATAAATGATGATCATGCCAATAATACTAGTGAAAATTTTAAACCTCAACACAGTGATCAGGATCTGATAATGGGCACTTGAAGGTCGAAATGCGTAATCCTAAATTGCCTCATTTAATAGTGATTTTATTAATTGTGAAGGAGAGAGAAACCTGACTTTCACACTCCGACTTGGATGGTATATGATTATGTATGATTTTCATACCTTTTCAGGGGTTCCAGGCGACAATATCAATCGAAATTGCCGTTCATTATGGCAAGTGTAATGAAAATATGTGCTAAATTACGCAAATATGTGTGTTTCTTTCTTGTTCATTTTGAACAACGGCAGCCATGTTGCATTCTACAAATTCTACATACACCCAAAGTACACGGGGCTACATGACCGCGTTGTCGCAGCCCCTAAACTAAGGAACCAACCAACCTAACTTGACTGCGCTCTTTTGTTTTACGATACCGGATATGACACACTACCGAATGCAGGGGTTTGGCAATACTGTACTTGTGCATAATTAACGCCGATAGTGGCAGACACAGCTGGAATTTTACTATAGTATTAGTCGTTATATAATTTGGGATGGCGGGTGGGTTATAGACAGCGGAGCACTGAACTATATCATTCCAATTTTGAGTCATTATGACTTAAAAGGTATTTCTCGCTAATTTCAACAGTGAAGAAACTTTTTTCCTAAGTTTTTGTCTCCTTCACTGTAACTGTAAATTGTTGTAGGAGTAAATTTACATACGGTACTTGTACTTTGTACCCAGCCCATTCATTGGGCAAATTCTTGTTGACAGACTAAAGAGCTACAAATGACACTACCTAAACTGTCTCCTGCCAGGAGTAGGGATGATCGATTCTCTTCACAGGTATTTTTCGTTTATTGCTATTTCACCCTTTCTTTTTAATCAACTAAAAATGTGCTAACATTGATTTTCTTGCTGTTACTAAGTACTGGATTCTTCACGGAACATCGAGTTAGTATTATTTACTCCACTATTAGCGATATAGAGGGCAACACTGGTTGGTTCCTTAGTTTAGAGGCTGCGGCAACGCGGTCATGTAGCCCCGTGTACTTTGGTTGTGTGTAGAATCTGTCTGATAACCGGTGTTAATTGTGATGGCTGTATTATGTGTGTTATCTGTTCTTTTTTTAAAGGACTCCAGACATTCAATTTTTCAAGTAGTTCCTACTTTTGCTACCAAACGCCACCGTCGACGACAACTAGTTCTGATTTTTGTTACTAGATGCCACCGCAGTCTGCTCCTGGTGACGAATGTTGGAACCTAAGAACGTTAGTCAAATCTACCTATAATTTAGCTTCACACAAGGGTAATTAGTGGAGGTTCTTTTACATGCCATAAATCTATGACCTGGGACCGCCGGTTTTACTTCCCCTCTGAAGGAAGGCATACTGATGGATTTTTTACGCTCTTAAAAAATCTGACAACTTCGGCTGGGTTTGAACCCACGACCTTGGGCATAGAAGCTAGAGGGCAAGACTATCCGCCATTTTCTGTCATAGAACGTTTCTTCTGTGACGGGGATATGACCTAGAAGTTGTTTTAATTGCCTTCCTTTACTATATGGACCCGTTAACGATGGGTAATGAAAGCTACCGGTAGTAGTCTATAATGAAATATCTAAGATATAATTTTCTAACATCTGTTCAAAGTTTAAAAATCGGGGCTACATGACCGCGATGTCGCAAAGCCCTTAAATCAACAAGTTTAAAAATGTCTCTGAAGTTGAAACTAAGTAGTACACAACGAAGACAGAGAAGAAATAATGTGTTTATCAATAAATTAGTGTCCACATACACATACTGTTTAATCATCTTCATTACATTAATCAGTAAACTGTATATTTATCCTGCAGCGTAGCCGTGCAATTTTGGTCGCGCCCCACGACTGGGAGGGTGGGGGGGGGGGATGGAGGTTAGGATACCGGATCTAACAGTGGCCATCGTGAGCGTAGTTTACCACACTCCCTCCAGGCAAATGGTAGAGTGATACGTTATTTTAGTCCCAGGGCATCTACCTCAATATTGGACCTTAAGAATAATTACAGTTTCACATGTAATATTACGACCACCACAGAAACACAGGTTAATAGACAAATTCAAAAGAAGGGTTGTTGACCAATATATCTCAAGCCCCAAACATGGGTTAACCACAGTAGACGGTAGTTGCTTGCTCTATGTAGGTCCGATGTCAAATTATCACAATGTACTCGGGGAGACCTATGATTAACTCACAGTAGCACGTGTGAAGACTATCCAGGCACGACGTCATCCGTGTTTATGTTGTGGTATTATATAGCTTGGCTTGTTACTCCATAGGACCATAGGCCTACGTACGGCCTTGAGTGAAGGTTGGAAACGGAAGATGAGGAAAGCGAGGTGTTGACAGGTGTTGGCTGGCGTTGGCCGGCTTATCCTTTCGCATAAATGGATCTCGAATCAGTGTGTCACAATCTCAGCGTATTGTTTATTCCTGAGCATTGTGTAATAATTGCTGAAATAAATAAATCCCCCCCCAGGGGCTCACATCTAGTGGGACGTGGGTTGGCGACCACGTGACCCCAGCTATGTCCGAAATTGCTTCCACTTACTTGTGCCGGGCTCCCCTCTGTTATCTTTCCTGTCGGCCTCCCTTCGTCAGCGCTTGTTCCCTTCCGACCCCGACGGTATTAGTGTATCCGAGGCCTAGAGAGTCTCTTCCTTTCCCGCCTTAATTGGCCCTTCCTCATCTTTTCGGATCCCTCATTCTTCGAGGACTCCGCCTTCTTTCTCTTTTACATTTTGCACGTCTTTTCACTTCCAATTACATTTTGTACGTCTTTTCAATCTAAATTCCATTTCGTGAGTTTTTTTAGGTAGATTTCATTAGAAAGCTAACTATTGCAATGGGTCCCATGTTTCGACTTCCGGAAAATTTCGACATATCTTCGCGTTTCACATCCCCCAGACCCCAAAACCACCGTCAGTTCAAAAGTTTAGCCTATATATATATATGTATATCAGTTTCTTGTGGACACGATAACTGCCGTAATTTTGCACCAATCACTTTGAATATTTTACCGAATATGTATACCTATAAAATCTCGGTCGAGTTCGTTAATGGGCAAAATCGGTCAAAGGGGGTGAAAATGGGAGTCTTTTTTCGAAAAAGTGAAATATCGCTATAACTCTCTTAATATCTGAAATATTGAATCCATTCAAAGTTCATACTATGTGTCGGACAAGACCCTACAATTTATGTTTGAAAAGGTTTTTGATAGCACCAACCATTGACCAAAGGGGTGGGAAAAAGTGTTTTTTTCGGGAAACATTAATCATATCTCTGTTAATAGGCACAATATCAAAACCGTACAAAATGGACAATATTCCTCCAATAATTACCTAAAACTTTTGTCTGAAAGAATTTTTGATATGAACCACCATTACGCCACGGGGTGAGCAAAATGATTTAAATTATAAGAAAATGCCAAGTGCCAAGAGAGGTTGCCATGACAACTTTACTTTTAATTGATAAGGGATGAGCCATCAGCAGTTGCTATGACAACGCCACTGCACGAGATAACATTCAGATTTCCATCTGTCTGTGGGAAGCGACTTCAGTATCGTAACTGGTAGCATGCTGAACTTCTATGCTCAAAGGTCGCGGGTTCAAACCCGGCTAAAGTCGTCGGATTTACTAAGAGCGCTAAAAAACCCTGAGTTTGCTTTCCTTCGGAGGGGAAGTTCCAACATTCGTTGCGAGTTGATGGTTCCGGTGGCATCTAGTAGCCAAGTTCACAGCTAGGTGTCGTTGATGGTAGTATTTTAGGTAGATTTCATTAGAAAGCTAACTATTGCAATGGGTACCATGTTTCGATTTCCGGAAAATTTCGACGGATCTTCGCGTTTCACATCCCCCAGACCCGAAAACCACCGTCAGTTCAAAAGTTTATATATATATGTATATGTATATCAGTTTCTTGTGGACACGATAACTGCCGTAATTTTGCACCAATCACTTTGAATTTTATACCGAATATGTATACCCATAAAATCTCGGTCGAGTTCGTTTCTGGGCTAAATCGGTCGAAGGGGATGAAAATGGGGGACTTTTTTTTTCTTTTCGAAAAAATGAAATATTGCTAAAACTCTCTTAATATGTGAAATATCGAATCCGTTCAAAGTTCATACTATGTGTCGGATAAAGCTCAAAAATTTATGTTTGAAACGTTTTTTGATAGCACCAACCATTGACCAAACGGGTGGGGAAAAAGTGGGTTTTTCGGGAAACATTAATCATATCTCTGTTAATAGGCACAATATCAAAACCGTACACAATGGACAATATTCCCCTAATAATTACCTAAAACTTTTGTCTGAAAGAATTTTTGATATGAGCCACCATTACGCCAAGGGATGAGAAAAATGATTTCGGAATTATAAGAAAATGCCAAGAGCTATCAGTGGTTGCCATGGCAACACTACTAAATTGATGAGGGATGAGCCAGATCAGATTCAGTTTTCCATCTGACTCTGTGGGAAGCGGCTTCGGTGACGTGATTGGTAGCATGCTGAACTTCTATGCCCAAGGTCGCGGGTTCAAAGCCGGCCAAAGTCGTCGGATTTTCTAAGAGCGCTAAAAATCCCTCAGTATACTTTCCTTTGGAGGGGAAGTTCCAACGTTCGTTGCGAGTTGCTGATTGCGGTGGCATCTAGTAGCCAAGTTCACAGCTAGGTGTCGTTGACGGTAGTATCTGGTAGCAACATTAGGAACTAGTGCTTGAAATTGAGCGTCTGCATTCCTTACCTGAATTACAGACTAATACAGCTATCACAATTCACACAGTTTATCAGACAGATTCTACACTCACCCAAAGTACACGGGGTTACATGACCACGTTGTCGCAGCCCCTAAACTGAGGAACCAACAAGCATCTCTGCGGGAGATATAATTTTGCGTGAAGAAGTAACAGACCGTTACATAGTTACACATCAGTGTCGAAACCTTGCATAAGGACAGTGTGACCACAAGTATAAAAATGGACTCCAAATGACAAGAAGGTTACCGTCATCATAAGACAATAGAATGTTTAAAATATGCATAAAATGACGAAAAACAAAGTTAATTAATCTCCAATTATAAATACTTTCACGCAATAAATGCGGTCTGATCCTTCTACGAAAACCTGCATATTCTGCCTATTTTCGCCTATCCCCAAGTTTGTCCGGTGAAATCTACCTCCGCCTTCCGGCGTGCCGAGAGGACTTTTTCAATCTAAATTGCATTTACTAAGTATCTATTTTCAACCCCAATTGCATTTTGCCTGCATTTTGAATCTAAAATGCAGTTTTGCAAGTATTTTGAATCTAAATTGTATTTCGTGGGTATTTCGAATTTCAATTGCATTTTGTAACTATTTTCAACCTAAATTGCATTGTGTATTCTCAATATAAATTGCATTTTGTAAGTATTTTGAATCTAAATTGCATTTTTTTAGTATTTTGAATCGAACTTGCCTTTCTGTGAGTATATTGAATCTAAATTCCATGTTGTAAGTCTTTTTCCATCTAAATTTACCTTTTGTGAATATTTTCAATCTAAATTGCATTTTGTAAGAATTTTCGATCTCACTTGCATTTTGTAAGTATTTTCAACCTCAATCGCTTTTTGCAAGTATTTTCAATCTTGGGTGGAATTTTGCATTTTTTGAGTATTTTGAATTTAAACTGCATTTTGTAAGTATTTTCAACCTCAATTGCATTTTGTTAGTATGGTCAATCTATATTGCATTTTGTAAGTGTCTTGAATCTACATTGCATTTTGTGGGTATTTCGAATCTAACTTGCATTTTGTAAGTATTTTAAATGTAAACTCCATTTTGTGCGTCTTTTCCATCTAAATTCCACTTTGTCAGTCTTTTTCCTTTAACTTGCTTTCTGTGAGTGGTTTCAGTCTATGTTACATTTAGTACGTGTTTTCAGTCTACCTTGGTTTTCGTTATGGTTTCCATTTCATTGTCATTTTCGCTATTACCCATACCATTAGGGGCCGGTAATCTCGATGTTAGGCCCCTTAAAACAACAATCATCATCATCATCATCATCAAATAAATTGCCATCTTATTGACTTGGACTTAGTTTCCCTTATGAGTCCTCCGCATTCGCGATGATGTTCACTCTCACTAAACTAGTGCTAGGCTAGAGTTTCGTTCGTTAAATCGCGACGAAACTCGATATGTCGTGATGTATCGATTTGAATGGCTGCGTGTGATTGGCTAGTTAAAGTGATTTGCCTTCTGACCGCTAGATAACTCTAGGGTAACACTGAAACGTCAAGTCGGAAGTAATGATGGCTTTACTATATAGACTACTATGCATATCACGGTAGAAGTGCGCCAGTACTCTATTATTGGTTCACTTGACTGCCTACTGGAACGCGAGATTGTGGTAATCACTCATCAGTCACGTGCAATTTGGTTTGTAATTTTCTGATAACCCGTGTTATTTTGGTTTTAGTACTAGTGTGTGTTTAGTCTAATCATCTCAGTGCGTGGGCAACTGGCCATTTTATTCCCGACGTGTTCAAAAGTCAGCAACGTCACTCCACCACTCAGTGCTGCAATATTGCGCTAGTCAGATTCGAATTACCTGTAGCATCGCTTTAAAAATAAAATACCACCCGCGTGGTATGTTATGAGTGAGTTGCTCGCGAGCACTCCTACGCATGCGGGTGTCCTTCGACTGTAGTTTACACAAACGGTTCGGCTGTATGACTAACATTGTGAGATTATTCTGGGCAGTTAATTGACTGAATATAATTAATTCAAATTCACACAATATTTTTAATACGTTAAATTAAATTGCGTCTTGGACAAAACTGTTAACCGGGAGTGCACTTAATCTTTGTCTGAGCGACAATAATGTGCAATGCTCATTTGGGTTGTATTTCATAGCATTTCATGTTGAAATCGGCACCTCACGAAGACTGAGAGGTGGAGTACGATGGCAGGCTCGTAGTGATTGAGCTTGTGGTTATGTCATAAACATATCGACGTTTTATATGCCCATGTTCTAAAAGCCAATTTCTACAGAATTCTCTTATAGCCTACAGCTGACGATCACACCCTTGCTCACCCGAGTAGAGAACACGTCAGCACTGTGGGCGCGCTCTTAATGCTGACCCACGATATAGATTGTACGACATTGGCACGAATTACGCTACTCCTACTCCATGATTTCCACTTTCAAGATTCTTGTACTTATCTTTCTTTCCTTCTTTCTTTCAATTTTAAGACCGAAAGCTGTGGTAGAATATTTAAAACAAAAGCCAGTTTACGAAAGATGTGAAGTGTACGTGGTCGTTAAAAAAATCAGGATTTTACGAGGCTGATGTCGCAACATGTCAAAAATGTTCTCATTGTCCATTGTCTGCGGCACTTGTGACGCTAATCTGAGATAAGGTTCTATATTTGTCCTCCAGGAGACATTTGACGTGTCTGTCCAGTCAGTTTAACGTCTCTTGTGGGTTAGTTACTGTAGCTTTGTCAATGTGTAGGACAAAGGTATACAATGACAAGACTACCCATATCTGCTACGAACCGCATTCGAATTGTGTCACTGCCGTAAATGGATATCGCCACTTGTTTGGAGTTAACCTACGTGATGTCTCGAGACTGTGAGGAGAAAATCAGGGAAATGCAAACTGTAGCTGCCCCTTGTAACATTCAATATTGTGTTGTTGCTTATTTTAGTGGGTGCGACATCGTGTTCATATAGCCCCGTATACTTGAGTGTGTGTGGAATTTGTGTGATGACCTGTGTTACTGTGATAGCTGTACTAGTGTGTGTATTTGGAAATTTTGGATTGGGAAGGAGGCGGCCGTGGCCTTAAGTTAGGAAGCGCCTGGAGTAGAATTTGAGAAACCACGGAAAGCTACTTCCGAGATAGCTGAGGTGAGAATCGAGCCTTTCTCTTCTCAGTTTTTCCTCACGAAACTGAGTGCACCCCGTTCCAGCCCTCACACCAGAATTTAATTTTTTGACAGAGCCGGGAATCGAACCAGGACCACCGGGGTGATAGCCCCAAAAAATCCTCTCGGCACGCCGGAAGGCGGAGATAGATTTCACCGGGCAAACTAGGGGATCGGCGAAAATAGGCAGAATATGCAGGTTTTCGTGGAAGGATCAGACCTCATTTATTGCGAGAAAGTATTTTACAATTGGAGCTCAATTAACTTTGTTTTTCGTCTTTTTATGCATATTTTAAACATTTTATTGCCTTATGGGAACGGTAACCTTCTCGTCATTAGGGGTCCATTTATATACTTGTGGTCACACTGTCCTTATGCAAGGTTTCGACACTGATGTGTAACTATCTAACGGTTTGTTACTTCTTCACGCAAAATTTATCTCCCGCAGAGATTTTGGTTGATTCCTCAGTTTAGGGGCTGCGACAACGCGGTCATGTAGCCCCGTGTACTTCGGGTGTATGTAGGATCTGTCTGATAAACGGTGTTAATATTGTGATGCTAGTATTAGTCTGTAATTCAGGTAAGGACTGCAGACGGTCAATTTCAAGTAGTAGTTCCTTATTTTGCTACCAAATACTACCGTCAACAACACCTAGATGTGAACCTGGCTACTAGATGTCACCGCAACCAGCAACTCGCAACGAACGTTGGATCTTCCCCTCCGAAGGAAAGCATACTGAGGGATTTTTAGCGCTCTTTGAAAATCCGACGACTTCGGCCGGCTTTGAACCCGCGACCTTGGGCATAGAAGTTCAGCATGCTACCAGTTACGTCACCGAAGCAGCTTCCCACAGAGTCAGATGGAAAACTGAATGTGAGCTCGTGCAATGGCGTTGTTATGGCAACGTCTGATGGCTCATCCCTGATCATTTTAGCAGTGTTGTCATGGCAACCTCTGATGGCTCTTGGCATTTTCTTCTAATTCTGAAATAATTTTTCTCATTCCTTGCCGTAATGGTGGGTCATATCAAAAATTATTTCAGACAAAAGTTTTTGGTAATTATTAGGGGAATATTATCCATTTCGTACGGTTTTGATATTGTGCCTATTAAGACAGATATGATTGATGTTTCTCGAAAGACCCACTTTTTCCCACCCCTTTGGTCAATGGTTGGTGCTATCAAAAAACTTTTCGTACATAAATTTTTCGGCCTTATCCGACACATGGTACGAACTTTGAATGGATTCGATATTTCACATATTAAGTGAGTTATAGCGATATTTCACTTTTTCCAAAAAGGACCCCCATTTTCACCCCCTTCGACCGATTGTGCCCATTAACGTACTCGACTGAGATTTTATAGGAATACATATTATGTAAAAGCTTCAAAGTGATTGGTGCAAAATTGCGGTAGTTATCGTGTCCACTAGAAAGTGATGTATATATTGAACCCGAGGAGGTTATGCTGACTGGAATTGAACGTGGTTCTCAGAGACTGTGATCTCAGCGTAAAGGTTCCACCAGGGAACGAACCAGAGATCTGTAGAGGCAGTTTCATGGTAAAAACCCCTCGAAAGAAGCGTATATTTAATCACTGGTGTGATTTTGGTGCAATGATATTATTTATTAAAATAATGCAGGGAATAATGAGCAGATTACAGCATTATTGGACTACTTGGTGTAGGCTATACGAGGCTTGAAGCACGGAGAGGACAGAGTTGACATTTTACAAATTAGCCCAGAATTGTGGGTGGGGCCCAGTGGAGCCATGTCCATCTCTGTGACCCCATTCTGTCGTCTAGAGCAGGGTGGAGGCCTGAATAATGACCCAGTTATTCCCCGACGGAGAATAGATTTGAGGAGTGGGAGGAGAGATGCCCAGGAAAATCATTGATTACTCGTGATTGGAGCAACGAATTGAGATGAGAGTTGCTCACAGATGAATCTTTTGGCAGGAGGCTAATTTTAGAGCCTTTTACCTGCGAAATTGGGGCATATTTAATGATGTGCGGAAGGACTGTAAAACGACCATTGTGCGCGGATAGATTTGAGAATGTTGCCGGGGGAATTCCCGTAAGATAGCGTCCCACGCTATGGAGAAAGGAATTAATATTAATTAATTGGACGAGCGATTCCTTTGCACGCAGATAGTTTTGGAATCCGTGAAGAAAGAGGAACCCAATGATCATGGTTTGGAGACCAGATTCACGCTGTGAGAGGAGCCAAGATTTCGCGGGAAGATTTCGCCCTACTTTCAGTGAGAATCTGATATAAGGGAGTAGACCCTTGGAGGAGCGCTCTGTCTCAACCCAGTCTCTCTCAGTTGAAGCTCAGTCTACGCGCAGTTCACGTGCAGTGTGCACCCAGTTACAGCTCAAGTGAATCTTCAGTCTTCACGACGTTAGAAGTTACCCAGGTGCAGCACAGTTGCTGTAAGTTGCAAACAGTATGCAGCAAGTACGAGGGCAGTACGAGACAGTATGTAAGCAGTATACAGCAGTCTTCAAGTAAGGTACGAGCAGTCTTCAAGTGAATCTTCAGTCAGGTACAGCCACTGTGAAGCAAGTTCGTCAAGGCAGAACGCATGGCGGTTCTACTCATAATCGACGCCGAACAAAGACTGGTACATGTAAGTGAAGCATAATAAGCTTTTATGAATAATAGTCGTGCTATAGGCATAATCAGCAGTACGAACTATGCCGTGTTCAGTTACGAAGCACCGTGTAGACTAATGGCAGAACTATTGTAAATAATTATTTGTGTAAAGTATTGGACAGTGTTAAGCGCAATGTGTATAGTATTGACTGATCGTATGTGTAATTACGATGGTATGCGCTAAATGAAACTCTATGACGTGTTTGGTAATGTCATGAGAGTAAAAAAGGAAGGAAGCTTGTAGTTTAACGTGACCGTTAATCTCGCGATCATAAGCCACGGGACCTCCGTTTTACGTGGAATCCGAACCACAGGACATGGCATTTCACATCGAAAATCTCACATGCATTGACCGGGAAGCGAACCCGGTCCGCCTTGGTGAGAGGCATACAGCTTGACCGCTGCGCCACCACGCCCCCCTGTCATGAGAGTACCAGATGTTAACACTCAAGACGGGATCTAGCATATTTATGCAACGCAGGACGCTTACCGTAGGAGTAGGAAATATAAAAACTGTTGGTGGATTCCGAAAGCAGGTAAACCAGACTTTCAATCAGGAGTTGATAGGGGCACGGGAGATGCTGTCGACACCTGCAATTTCGATCTTTGCTAGGGAGTTTCAGCATTGAAAAGTGTATAAAGTGACGTGTGTTAAGTGTACAGCATATGTAAAATATCCTTTAAAGTAGTGATTAGATAAGTGTTTCACATGTTTGGGAGCAATAGCTTCCTGAGAGTTATGCAACGTGTCGTGTTGTTGATGAAAATTATGTGTTATAAAATGTGTGCATTCAAGATGAATATGTCGCGTTAAACCTGCTAATGGCGGGCGACATGGAGAAATATGATTGGTTGGAGCCACCATAGACGCCTATAGAAATGTAAGTACCCCACAAGTTATGATTATGTAGAAATATGGGCCACTGCATGTTGTGATTCAGTAAAGATGCCAGTAAAAATCAGTTTAGGAGGCAGATCCTCCATGTTTAATCATTATTGTGTTGATTTTTATAGAGTTGAGATGTTAATTTGCATCATTAAGTGGAGTAATTATTCCCACTATGAATTAAGAATGGCAATCAGTTATGTAAATGTGACGAACGCGATTGTTCGGATTTTTAAGACGTTTGGCTATGTCGGATTTCGGGTAAAGTTATGTGAGAATAATAATAAAGTAATGATTTTTTGGTCATTTATGTCAGTGAGATTGATAAGAATAATAAAGTAATGATTTTGGTCATTTATGTCAGTGAGATTAATGGTAGTAATAATAATGAATATTAAAAGTATGAATGAACACATCAGGAAACAAATAAATGTTGTAAGCGAGAGATTTACGCTAATTGCAAGACTTATCAATCTAAGCAGTAAGATTATACAGTAAGATTACATTACAGTAATTAAGGAAAGAAGTTTTATATCAGAATATTGCATATATTCAATAATGATGCCAGTAATGAAAGAGCTTTTAGTGGATTGAATTTGCAGCTTATATGAGAAGCTTATAGAGTAAATTGTTAGATTTCTCTTAATAATATAGGTCGGAGGTCGTAGCATTGAGTTAGGGGCCAGATGGTCTATTCTACGTATGAAATCTCCTATGTCATGGGCATAAGTGGAGATATAATGTTATGCCAGAGTTGTAGTGTGTACCCTAACTCTGAGGAAGGATATGAAAGTGTTCCGGGTTGGGATCCTGTGATAGAGACGAGGAGAACGAGGACACCTCGAAACTCTATGGTCTCCCGAGAACTTATTTGATGAGTTATTCCGCTCGTAGAAGCGAAACTCATGGCGGCAGCTGCAGTAGCGCCTATATTTTACTTGAGACATCGGTCACCCGTTAGACTAATGCATTACGAACCCCGAACCTTCATGTTGAATGGACCCGTGTGAGGCCAGTAATTATTATTATATCCTCTGTGTAGGAGTAATTATAAAAGCTCATTCAATACCTGTTTGCATAATAGTCAACTAAGATCCTTTGGGATATGTGTGTCGGTCAGACAACAGTATTTGTCTTGTAAATCTTTACTGCTTAGAAAGGAAAGCATTCAAAACCTTTAAGGAGGGTCGAGGTAATTGGTGGAACACCCATCCCACTTTCTATTGTGTGCCGACTCCTCTAGCCGAGGGTCTGCAGTCTAAACTCGAACCGTCAAGGCGAGTTGAAAGGCACAGATTTTAGACCCTGGTAAATGACATATAATGAAAGATTGTTATGTTGAGTAATGTAGCCATGTGGTTTAGGAACACATGGATAATTATAGATTATCCTGATGGTTCATTATTTTAGCTATCTGACGAATAGTTAGATGATGTATTTGTACTGTCACTGAAACCAAGTTTTGAAGTTAGTTACCAGATGCCAATCGCCACGAGAGCGAGGTAATATATTGTACCATCCGACACAAGCTATAACGTAACGTTTTATCTAGGAATCGCATACAGCATGCAATGGAACCATATAAATAGAGGAAGTGGAGGGGTAGCTTACATAATTATGGAGTTGCACGTTGATTGCGGTGCAACGTCCGAATAGGTAAATGCATGAAAGCATTTGTTTGGTGAGAAGAGAAAAATCAAAACACGCACGGCACACATAATTGTTAAAACCAAGAGGTTTAAGGAATAATTAATTTGTGATATTAAGGAGGTCACATTGTATGACTGTTATGTTAATGTACAGTTTGTATTGAAGTCGTAGGTGCATCAGCGCACTAGAATATCTTTATGTAGTTCACATAAGGGTACAGCTTTATGGTTTAATATGACTTTATTATGATTTCATTTTTGTTTGTTTGTGGATTGTGGAAGTAAATTTTTGTTTGCTTTGTTTTTATGGTTTTGGGATTGTTTTTGTGTTTGAAGCCATGATTTTTATTTACTGAATTAAAGTTTTAGAATAGAGTTGTGCCTTGTTATTGTAGAGTTGTTACCTTATAGCCTCAAATCCAAAATATGCACTGCTTATTTGGGGGAACGGCACGCGCCTGAGACCTGATGCTAGCTGGAGGCAGCTGCATATTTACCATCGAGATTACTCACATGGGTACAATATACATGTGGGAATGTGAAAATAATGAACGTTTTTGGGTTTCCCGCCAGCCTCGACACTGCCCGGTGGCGCCGCGTAGAGGAGTCAAGTGGAAGTCGCGATAAACTAAGACGATCAGTTACAGATTTGTGTCGAGTGATGTCACGTCAAGTTCTGTTAAATCTCATCTTATGTAATCTTATGTTTAAATGCAGTTTTTATACTTAAAACTACTTCAAGACGTGTTCGGTTTATTCTCTTGCCAAAATCCATTCCCACATTTGGGGGCTCGTCCAAGATATTAAGGATTTTGAGTGCGGAACGCCAATTTTGGCTAGGCCTACAGCGATAAAACCAAAGACGACAAGGCGTGAATTGACGACATTTTTCTGACAAGATTTACGACGAAGACGTGGGTCCGTGGAATATAAAAGACGAGCAGCTGTTCAACCTCCAAAGACGTGGTGGTTCGAGCAGGCTACAAAAGACGAGTTCCAGGATCCTGAAGCCTACGACGACGGCAACGACGACGACGAAAAGTGTTCAGCGCGAGTGCCGAAAGACAAAGAAAAATGGCGGACAAAGTGATGTGTTTACAAGATATATAAAAAAAAAAATAATAACATTAAAACGGCGCCCACGACCGTGATTAAGACGTTACATAACCTCATTTTCGAAAAACTGCTACGTGATCGAAAGAACAGACAGCGCTTAAGAGAATTCCCAGGATTCGAGTTTGAACGTGACCTACCAGAACACCTGGTGAAATTGACGTTCATTGAGACCGAATTCACCGAGGCTGATTTGATTGCCATGTGCACAGTGTTAAAAATTGAATATACGGGAGAGAAAGCCGTACTTGTGCAACACGTCTGTGATAACTTAATGAACCTTTCGTGGCTGGGGATGCGTAAAGACGAAGAAGGTGAAAAAGAAGAAGAAGAGACGGGTAAAAAGAAAAATGCAATGAGCAAGATGAAAGAGGCAAACGAAGCACTGGCGGAGGAACTACGTGAGTTAAAGGAGAAAATGGCTGGGATGAAATCCTCGAAACATTCAACCTCTAGCACGTCAGGCTTATCATCGGATTCATCTAGCTCGTCCGAAGACCAGAAACTCTCCAAAGCAATAGGAGGTAAACAAAAGAAAATAACAACGATCAAACACAAAGCGAAGACTGTAGAAAAAGCTCAAGTGAAGGGGAAGTCGACCAGGACGTGGTGGACTTGCGGCACACTGCAAACCGTGGAGTCGCACGCAAGTTTGCGTTGACTTTCCGAGATGTAGGGCTCTGTCAGAACCTATGATGGCAGTGAGAACTATCCGGCGCGACGTTGGATTGAGGACTTTGAGGAAACAGCAACGTTGATGGGCTGGGACGAGATGCAGAAATACGTATTTGCAATAAAGTCGCTGACAGGCCTGGCTAAGTTGTTCGTGCAGAGTGAACGTGGCATCACATCCTGGAACAAGTTGAAGAAAGCCCTGCAGAAGGAATTCCGAGATGATACCAGCGCAGCAGAGATTCATCGACTGCTAACCAACCGACGAAAAACAAAAGTTGAAACTCTTCACGAATATTTCCTGGTGATGTGAGAAATAGCCAGCAGGTCGACAATCGATGATAAATCACTGATACAATACGTCATCGATGGCATCGAGGATGACATTGGATCCAAGATGATTCTATATGGAGCAAGGGATATCAAGGAATTCAAGGACAAGTTGAAGATCTACACGAGTGCTTACGCACGAAACTCCCAGAAGGTGACGATAAATGAGAAGACGACAAACAAACATAAACCTAGAGAAGACAATAGGCAGAAGCAAACCTCGTCTGTCAAGAGATGTTATAACTGTTCTTCTGACCACAATTGTTGTGTCCAGAGAATGTCCACACAAGAGTCAGGGTCCAAAGTGCTTCAATTGCAGCATTTTCGGACACATAGCTTCCAAGTGCCCAAACCCTGAGCAGAATGCCGAGAAGAAGACAGTGAACGTCGGTTGGTTGGTTCTTAAGTTTAGGGGCTGCGACAACGCGGTCATGTAGCCCCGTGTACTTTGGGTGTGTGTAGAATCTGTCTGATAACCGGTGTTAATTGTGATGACTGTATTAGTGTGTGTTTTGAAGGGGTTTATCTCTTGATATATCCCGTCCAGGCTTTTCTTGTGAGAGTACCTGAAGGATGCTTCCCACTTATCCCTCATAAATCATCTTCCCATCGCTCCTGACTTGCAGCAAGAAATATGTTAATCCAGGGTATAAGCTAATCTGTTCTTTAATTTACGTACAGACTGCATCTTAGAATTTTTCAAATAGTTCCTACTTTTGCCGCCAAGCGCCACCGTCAAAGCCTACTAGGCCAAGTTCAGAACTTAGCTACTAGACGCCACCGCAGTTGCTCTTGGCAACGAACGTAGAAACCTATGAGCGTTGTTTACATTCTTAACCTATCCAATTTAGCTTCACACAGGTGTAATTAGTGGAAGGTTCTTTAACATGCCATAAATCTATGACATGGGACCGCCGGCTTTACTTCCCCTCCGAAGGAAGGCATACTGAGGGATTTTTAACACTCTTAAAAAATCCGACGGCTTCGGCTGGGTCTGAACCCGCTATCTTGGGCATAGAAGCTCAGCATGCTACCGACTACGCCACCGAAGCCGCCACAGTGAACGTCGCTTTGAGAACCAAGTCGAAGATGAAGGAATTGTTACTCCAGGGCCAGAAGATCAATGCATTGACACGGGCTGCCCATTCAATTTGATCCGTGAAGACATTTACACAGAGATGGGCGATCCGGAGCTGAAGACTACCGCCATAGTACTCAAGGGTTTCGGAGATAGTGAGGTGCGTCCCCTAGGATATTTTTCAACCGACGTCCAGGTTGACGACACTTGCTTGACTGATTTCTATGTGGTGTCTGGAGATGTACTCAAGTTGCCAGCTATCATGGGTAACGACTTGCTGGACCAAGCCGTAACTACCATCAGCAAAACCGGTGTCAAGATACCCAAGGACATATCAGAAGCGTACTTGTACCGAATCGACGTGGTAGCAGCCGATGAGATGGACATAGGAAAGGCATCGGAAGAGGCGAAGAGTACCAGCGTTGAGATGAGCATCACAATGAAACAAGGATTATTGCATCCCTTATTTAAAGAAAGAACACCATTTCACACTTACCATGCTGACCATCTTGAACCCTTGGATTCAATGAAAAAAGGATACAAGCATATTCTCGCCGTAACGGATAGCTTCACAAAGTTTGCCTGGCTGTATCCCACTAAAACGACGATCACGAAAGAAACTACGGAGAATCTGGACGTGCAAAAATGAGTATTTGCTAATCCTGCGCAGATCGTCGCCGAACGTGGAACCGCGTATATTTCACATGCGTTCGAAGAGTGATGCACTGCCAACAACATCACCCACTCGCTGATCACTACCAGACTCCCTCGTGCCAATGGCCAGATAGAAAGGATGAACTCCACGATCATCTCCGTGCTGGCCAAGTTGTCCATCGAAAACCCTGGAGATTGGTACAAACACGTCGAATCTGATCGAAGACCCATGAATTCCACTTACAACTGCAGTATCAAGCAGACACCATTCGAACTTTTGACAGGAGCCAAAATGCGCTGTGAAAATGACCTGAGAATAGTTGAGTTGATCAATGAAGAGATGGTAGACGAGTTTGAGACCAGGAGAGATGAACACCGTGAAGAAGCGAGAGCACAAATCCAGAAAGTGCATCAAGAAAACAGTGTGTCGTTTGATCGAAGTCGACTGCCTGCTCCCCAGTACCAAGTTGGCGCTATCAAAACCACCAAGAGGACCCAGTTTGAACCAGGCCTTAAATTGAAGAAAAAGTACCTTGGGCCTTACAGAATCTCCAGAGTCAAAGCTGAATGACACTTACGACCTCTGTCGTGAAGGGAATCACTTAGGCCCCACCTCAACAACTACTTGTGCTGAATTCCTCAAACTCTGGGCTGAAGACTTCTCATCATCCGAGGTGGATGATCTGCAGGATGGCCGATTGTGGGAATCTGAAAATAATGAATGTTTTTGGGTTTCCCGCCAGCCTCGACACTGCCCGGTGGTGCCGCGTAGAGGAGTCAAGTGGAAGTCGCGAGAAACTAAGACGATCAGTTACAGATATGTGTCGAGTCATGTCACGTCAAGTTCTGTTAAATCTCATCTTATGTAATCTTATGTTTAAATGCAGTTTTTATACTTAAAACTACTTCAAGACGTGTTCGGTTTATTCTCTTGCCAAAATCAATTCCCACATACATATATACATAAATTATATATACACTTTTGAACTGATGGTGGTTTTGGGATCTAGGGGATGTGGAACGCGAAGATATGTCGAAATTTTCCGGAAGTCGAAACATGGTACTGCACTCGAAATCATGTCTAGGAGAGAGGAGAAGACTGGATGAGGTATGAACCAAGGACCACATCAGAAAAATGGCATATTTTAAATTTGGAATTTTCGACTAAATTAGCAGTCCAGATTGAAGGGAACGTTAATACAAGCATTTGGGAACAATTTCGTCTGAAGAAATATTTTTATTTCATGAATTATGGATATTTTAAGATTTGGTAAACTTTTAACCACGAGTAAATGATTGAGATACTGTTCTGGAGAGCGACACCTTTTACGAGGTGCGCGCCGAGAAACCTGTTTTGACGCGAGGGGGAGCGAAGGTGGCATTGAGGTCACGACACACGCCAGTATCAAGAGTGGGAGAAGCTAACGTGTGGCAGGAAGCGTGCCACTTTTTAAGCAAGAACCAATGGGAATATAGTTTGAATACTAAGGAAGGAATAAATATTAAAATCTTCATTTTAATATTTTATAAGAGTGTTGCACATTGAATTCACCAGCAGAGAAAAAGAAATTTAATTGGCAAAACAGATTTTGAATTGAAAGACTGAGAGAGAAGTTGAATTTGTTAATATTCATAGCGGTTGGAGGCTAGTTAGTCAGATTTACGTGGGAAATCTAACCGAGGAGGCTAGGAGACGCGAGGAAACGAGGCTTTTTTCTACACAGACCGTCGAGAAGACAAGACGTATATTGTATTTACTCTTCAGAAGTATTTGACAAAGGTTTTGTGAACTGAAGACTTCAAGATGAAACAAGCAGAAATAAAAACGAACAAGTAATATATTACAAGTCTACAGTATTGAGAAAAGTTATTTATCATATTCAGAAAGAAGAAATCTACGAAAATAGAAAACGTTGCAAGTTACAAACTGAACATCGAACACGTAACTACGCAGAACGAAAGTCTGAAGAAGGGAAACTTAAACCATTGGATGTTCAACGATCTGTACAAGAATGATTAAGAATTCAGGTCGAAGGGGAAGAACTACGACTACAAACAATTGCGCGATGAGAATGATGTTTTAAATTCACCATGTTGGGAAGATAGCACTATACTGGACCAGTGAGATTCAGAAATGACCAGGATGACATAGCAGTATGCAGAGCGAACTGCAAACCACCGCAGTTTCGCTAACATAACGTTGCAAGCTACTACAATGGAATTTCACGACATGGAGGTGATCTTTCATGATGGAAAGAACTATGCAAACTACCGACTTCAAAGAACATCTAGATCTGAGAAGAAGAAGACGAACGGATGCGTGAGGGAGACCACAAGGAACCCAGGACTGATGGACGCGAGGCCAGCAGCAGAGCAGAGGCGAGGACGTGCCGTCATCTTGCAGGAAAGAAGTGGGTCACGAGCGGGCAGCCAGCTGATAACCTGTTCCGAAGACAGCCCACCAGGTCGTTCAACTGCACTGCAGTCCAAGCAAGGCCGTGGTGATGTAACCCAGCCAGACTGGAGCAGCCCACAGCATTCCGGAAACCATATGGTGACGTTACGAGGACACCAGGGTCATCAGGTTTGTCACCAACGATCTCAGAAACCAGGTAGAAAGGTGCATATATTCCATATCTGTAGTTAGACTTTGTACACGTTATTCCAGCATTGACCAACATATTTGCATTTATAACCTATGTTATTATATTCTTGAAAGTTTTAGTAAATGTTTGTAAAATGCGATAGTTATTTTCATACGTCATTTGGACGTATTTTAAAGGCTTGATCGATGATATTAGACATCGTTAGTATTTTTCATTGTCATTTTTAGAGCGTTAAAATATTTCTTACGAACGATTTCGTTGCGATTGCGAACGTATATTCCGTAGACTTGTTGTAACATTGGAAAACTCCGCAGATTTATTGTAACATTGGAAAACTCCGCAGATTTGTGACATTGGAAAACTCCGCAGATCTATTGTAATATTGGAGAACTTAGTAATTTGATGATGTGTTAGAGAATTTTGTATATTTGTGGAAATGTTGAAGAACGAGAATACATTTGTATTGAAACAAGAGTAATGAAGCACAATTTTGTGAGAAATAAATCAGTAATGTATCAGAGAAAGAATACAGTCAGTTGTTTGATGAAAGTGAATAGTTTATTACTTGAAGTGAGAAAAGGGAAGTCAGAGAATCTCATAAATAGAGAGTTCATTCATTTCAGAAACGAAATGAGATGTATAGAACAATAAAGTTAACAGATGTACTCTATATTGGCATAGAGGTAACTTTTGTACCGTATGCTAGTAATGGAATGACATTGTAAAACCCAGAATTTTGATGTGCGGAAAGGAACAGTATGCGATAGTTGAAAGGCATAACTGAACGAGAAATGTTATTATCAAATGTTATGGATGTATATTTATCATGAAACGATACTATCAGATGGAAGGAGAGATATAAATATTTATTATGAACTTGAACGTGAGGGAAGATTATTGTTATTTTTGTAACAGACACAAGCAGACTTGGAATTCAGAATTAAGCGATAAATCGTAACAAAGTAATATGTGAAGTGAAGGAGGAATTATGTGGAAAGTATTTGGACTTAGCACGAGATGTATAATCAATAGAGGAGTTTGTAGGAAGGAGAGAGACGTATTCATGAAAGTTGTTACAGTCGTAATCTCTAGTAGGAATACTAAATATCATACTTTGATGAAAGTAATTGATATGGAATGGTAGAAGTTTGTGAACGTGCTAAAAGAAAGGGGAGTTGATGAAATGTATTTGTATTAATGAAAGGCGTAACTAAAGACGCGATAATGTGCTACGTGAGTTATTGAAGAAAGGTTTTGTAATATTTTGTGATGAGGAAGAGATGTCATATGTTGTATTTGGAGGTAATAAGAGTGTGGTAGTGAGGATTCATGCCACACACACTCGATTTTTGGTTGAATAGCTTATCTGAACAGTCTTGCATTGTTAGTTTTGTATTATTTATTATTGAAATACCAGAGTTGTACACTAAGTGATGAAATATTAACTTTACTGTTCGTATTTATGATTCACATGGGATTGACACACAAACACCTATTTTGACTAGTTTATTGTGTGAGATACGCAGAAAGTTGGAAATACACGTAAAAGGAAGATGATCAGACAGGAGGAAAGTGATAAGATGAACTCTAATATATTAGAGACAGTCGTTTTTATATCGTGCGGGACGCGATCATGTATAAACTGTAAATACGTTATTATTGTAGTATTAATTATTATTTTAGTATATTTAGGAACATAAGATTTAAATTGAAGACTTTAACGAATGTATTATGTAGGAAGAATATTTGTTGCGATGAGCGTTAAAGCATAAATATTTAGTAAACAAGTAGGACAGACATTACTGTCAGTAATTAAACTCTGTGTTTATTTATATGTTGCTAAGCAAGAGATATCTGTTAAAACAGTATAAAGATGCAAGAAGACTTTTATTAAACGCATCAGGCCTAAGTGAGGCACATATAATTATTTTATTTTATATTTTGGTCAAGGGAAGATTTTTGTCATATGATACATTTTATTATTAATAAATGGCAAGAACATTTTTATTCTTGCTGATGTTTTTTTTTAGAACTGTTTCTTTGATTCAATGCTTAATTACACTAGAACGATACCGCTAGCTAGATGCACGCAGATAATCGACGACTTATCTTAACGCCCGAGAGCCGAGTTGCTCGTTAATGCTCTACCTTTATTTGTTTATATTTTCTGTACTGTATGCAACTAGTTAGTAGTATAGTTAGAGATGTATATTTGTGTTCCTAGGGTTCCCTAGTCATCAGTCCGGTGAGAGCTGTTTAACTCATGGCCGGGTGTTGACATTCTCACGATCCTTTTACCATCTGTGCGAATTTGGGACTGTGCTCTAGAGGAATTCGGGCACAGTACCCATTGCAATAGTTAGCTTTCTAATGAAATCTACCTAAAACGCTAGCTGCTAGACCACGAGTTGGTCTACAATTACGCTATGGAGAAGCAAAAATGACCAGTTCCGACCCGTCGAAGAATGAGGTCATCGGGTAGGGGAAGATGCTCGATAGTCCGGCCTCCATGCGTAATACCATTAAGTCTAAAAAGAACAAGAGCTGACCAAGGGTGCTTGACAGGAGTCCAGCAAACTCGACTGTGGTCCCGCTAACTACAGTACGTGTTGTGAGCATCTGAATGGTGTATGGGAGACTATAAATCTGGTCATTTTGTATTTGCTTCTGAAAACTTTTGCAAATAAGCCTATATAGAAGGATATATTACAGCTGTTCCCTTCATACACAAGAGTAGCCCTATATGACGAATAACATAATGAGATGACTGTACTGTACGTGCGAGTTAACGACCAGGGGAAGTCACTTCTCTCCTTCCCTCCATCCTTGGCGTGAGGCGGTTACATCTCTCACTCACAGACTAGACCAGCTAGCACGGACATATCTGTAATTTACTAAGGACCTGTCGCACGTAAGATGAAGGTCCTGACCTAACCAATCCGTGTTGTTGCTAGCTGTAATGTGGCGCTCGGATCAATAAAGCAGTTCTCTGGGCTCGTCCCGAATGAGTGGGCGGTGTGATTGATAGTGCAGCCTCCAGCACACCTCAGTCCATTCAGCTATGCACCCCACTATATACTACAATATATATGCGCAGTTACAGCCTCGTGTTTCAGGAGTTGTTTTTTTTTTGGTCAGAATTCTTATAAAAATCTGCCACGGTCACTGAGAGCGCTAACGTGCTAGCTCTTGCCTCGTTGGCATCGGGAGGGCATAGGTTCGAAATTAGCGGTCGCCTGGGCAATCCGCCTGTCACCATCTCCAGTTGTATCTGCTGACAAATTGTGTTCAGTTCCCCGACACCGTCCTTGCGACGTTAGAGGATCCCTTAGAGCAGGGGTCTCCAAACTTTCCAGCCTTAGGGCCATACTGATTACTCCAGTAAGTTCCGAGGGCCAAAACCATATTATCATTGTTGCCGGTGGTAAAAAGTGAAATAGTCCACTGATGAAAAAAAAAGTCCGAAAAAGTACGCAACGTTGAAAAAAGGCTGCTAATCGGACTTAAGTCCGCAAAACGGCAACACTGCATATTATTAATTTTCCTGTCATTATCTGTAATTTCTAGATTAGTCGTAGAGTACGAGCCATGAGGAGTAACATGACACGACATCTGGTGGACACAAGCGGAAATAGGTAGTACCTTCTATCGCTAACAGATGGCGCTAATAGCACGTACAGAGTAATCTCGTTGGTTCGAGAGAGTTCTGGTGTCTTCCACTCACTTCTAGATGTCAGTAATTGGAATATATAAGAAGACTAGTTGCGCAACCACAAGTCAGTTCCTATGACACTGTTGTGAAATAAAATAGTGCGTACCTCCTTAAAACGTGTTTGTGCGTGTTTAAGTTTAAGACATCTTTGTAACAGTATTTTGATTTGAATTGTTGCTTTTGTGTGTGATTTAGTAGTATGGAAAAGAAGCGAAAAATTGATAGTGAATGCAGAAAATTCAAAGATGAGTGGAACATTCAGTATTTCGTAATTGAGTCCAGTAACAAGGCGCTATGTTTGATTTGCAATGAAAGCATAGCCGTTCTCAAGGAATATAACATTAAACGTCGTAAGAAACAAAACATTTTCAAAATTACTCAAAATATACAGGAAGTTTGCGGACAGAAAAATTCGAAGCTATGAAGCGCGGATTGAAATCGCAGCAATCTTCATTTACAAAACTCAAAACCGAACAAGAGGCTGCAACTCGTGCCAGCTTTCGTGTGGCTCTTGAAATTGCAAAACGTGGAAAACCATTCACCGATGGAGAAATGATCAAAGAATGCATAATTGCAGCAGCCGAAGAAATGTGCCCTGAAAAGGTAAATTTATTAAAAACTGTCAGTATGTCAGCAAACACTGTGGCTCGAAGGGTAGAAAACATCGCTGAAAATATATCCTCTCAACTGTTCGACAAAAATGGAGATGTTGAGTGGTTTTCTTTGGCCTTGGATGAGTCAACGGATGTGTCAGATACTGCTCAGGTGTTGATTTATATTCGAGGAGTAGATAAAAGCTATGAAGTGCATGAAAAACTTCTTGATATGTATAGTATTCATGGCACAACTACTGGTACAGATATTTTTAAAGGAGTTGAAATGGCCATTAATCAAAAGAACCTTCGATGGAAAAACTTGAAATGTATTACAACTGATGGAGGCAAAAACATGAGTGGGAAAGATAAAGGAGTGGTCGCTCTTGTGTCAAAGGCTGTAGAAAATGACGGTGGTTCAAAACCATTAGTCTTACATTGTATCATTCATCAACAGTCTTTGTGCGGAAAATGTTTGGATATGTCTGAAGTTCTGAAACCAGTCATATCAACTGTTAATTTTATGAGATCTTTTGGGCTGAATCACCGACAATTCCGACAATTTATTGAAGAGATTGGAGAAAATGACTTACCTTATCATACTGCCGTACGTTGGCTTAGTTGTGGGAAAGTCCTTCAGCGCTTTTTTGAACTTCGAGCAGAGATCGAAATTTTTTTGAATGCAAAGCATCGCCCTCTTACTGAATTACAAAACAACGCATGGCTGTGGAAGTTAGCATTCTATGTTGATTTGACAAAACATGTGAACGAACTGAATTTGAGATTGCAAGGAGAAAACCAGCATCTTCCTGATTTATACACTAATATCAAATCATTCCGGAAGAAATTGATACTGTTTCAATCACAACTACGAAGTAAATGTTTTTCACATTTTAAAACATGTGAAATATTCAGCCACACCACTGAGACTGAGTTTCCTATCGATTTTGCAATCAAAACTTTGAGTGCTTTGAAAATAAATTTTGATACTCGTTTCTCGGACTTCGATGCCTTTGCGAATCAAATTAAGATTTTTCAGGATCCTTTTGATACTGACATTGAAACCCTAGCCCCGGAACTTCAAATGGAAATGATTGAACTACAGTGCAGTGATATAATTAAGAACAAATATCAAAACTCATCTTTGTTGGAATTTTATAAGAGTCTTCCACTGACACAATTTGATAATTTGCATAAATTTGCTCGTGGGCTGTTTTCTGTTTTTGGTACTACTTATTTGTGTGAGAAGACCTTCTCCAAAATGAAGTACACAAAAAATGTTTACAGATCTAAATTAACTGATGAGCATCTTAAATCTCTTTTAATAATTGGTACAAGTAAAATTAGTCCTCAACTACAAACTATTGTCAGTGGAAAACCTCAATTACATAAATCTCATTAGTATTTCATATGTCTGCATGTTATACATGTCTTTACTCATTACAATTCTGTGTTTCTTTATCCAACTTATCACAAAACCAATAACAATAAGCCTACAACAATGTTATGAGTAGTTAGCCCATGACCATATCAATGTAGATGTCATATTAATAATTATTCAACATAAAATTAGAATACTTCAGTAAACTAAATTTAATTTGCAATAAAAAAGTATGTTCTCTAAAAGGAGTTTTCAAGTATGCTAGCTCTCCGCGGGCCGGACAAAATCTGTCCGCGGGCCGGATGTGGCCCTCGGGCCGTAGTTTGGAGACCCCTGCCTTAGAGAGTCTGTGGGTGAAGCAAAGCTGGCAGAATAAGCGATTTAAACCATTCTGATAAAAGCAACCATCTTTTTACGTATTGCATACATTGTTTTCATTGAGTGACAAAGGCCACCATGATCATCAGCTCCGTATACTCACTGTGTTTGTAAGCTGTATTGACAACGTACATTATTGTTGTAGTGTCCATACTGGTACATTTGTATTTTAGACGATGGTATTGGTCGCTGCCTGGCGGCTACGTGGTATGGGGGTAGCACGCCTGCCCTTTGCGTGAAGTCCTCAGGTTCCCGATCCGCTAAGGATATTATAAACGCGAGGGCTGGAATGAGGTGAATTCAGCCTCGTGAGGACAATTGAGTAGCTGCCTGATTAAAGATGCAGTCCCCCGGTCAAAAAAGCCACAATTAATGGTCGATGGGACCTGTCGCGCAGGCCACGCGTCACCCCGCAGCTATAGACAAAATGGCTGAAGAGCGGCAGCTAAGGCCCTTAATGTGCTGTAGTGACGCGGGGATTATTGATCGCGTCCTGAGCCAATCGTTTCATCTCTACATAGCTACTACACCTTACATTCGAGGCTGTTTAACATATTCTAACCTTTGTCTACTCCAACAGTTCTTGTCCTCGATTATTGATACAGACTGTCCTCTGTACGACTACGCAACTCGGGCTGACGGCCAAAAACTGTAGTTTCCCAATACATAAAATATTCAATAACTATGATTATCGTCGGGAATGGGGTAGATGCCTCGGGACGTAAAAATAAGGTAATATCCCGGCAATTGCCTGGAGGGAATGTAGAAACACGCGGGGAAACCCCAAACTTAGGGTAGCCGCTGTCATCGCCGGGATTCGAAATTCGATCTCCGGACTTGCTGTAGCTCCACTTCGCTGTCGTTGTGGGCTATTCAACACGCTCGGCTACGCAGCAGGGTATGAATATTGGAGTCATTGCACAAGAAGAGGTAATTTTTATCCAAGCTATCGTAAACCATTAGCAGTAAGACTTCACACATGTGCCGGCTGCGTGGCAGAGCGGTAACGTTCTCGCTTGCTGTGCTTAAGGTTGCGGGATCGATTCTCGGCGCAGTCAGTTGGCATTTGAGGATGCTGAAATGCAAGGGAGCCATTTTAGTAGATTTATTGCTATGTTGTGTTGTTGGAGTCTACTGACTAGTTTGATACAGCTCCCAACGCCTCCCTGTCCTGAGCCAATCGTTTCATCTCTACATAGCTACTACACCTTACATTCGAGGCTGTTTAACATATTCTAACCTTTGTCTACTCCAACAGTTCTTGTCCTCGACCCTTACTTCCATAACTAAGTTTGCTATTCCTGGGTGTCTTAGTATGTGTCCTACCAACCTATCTCTTCTCTTCATTAGTAATCGCCCGAAACATCTCTCCTCTCCCACTCGTCTGAATACATTTTCATTTGTTACTCTATCTACCAAGCTAATCTTCGTCATTCTCCTGTAACGCTTCCTCTTTAGGACAAAATTCCGGCACCCGGTGTGTCTAAAAGCCACAATAGTAAACTAAAAAGGCACGTAAAACCCTATAACATTATTCAGTTTGAACAAGTCACCGCAAATAGCCTATTGTTTCCAGGAAATGTATTATCTATACTAATATATAAAAATGAGATGGTGTCTGTCTGTGTATTACTCAATCACGCATGAACCACTGGTCCGATTTACATGACATTTTACATGGAAGTATCTGATTTACCAGGTTAACATATAGGCTACTTTTGATTTCGATGCTTTCCACTATTTAAAGATGGCGACCATTTTAGTGATGTCACTACACCCTTTGGTTTCAAACTTTCATATTTCCATTTCAATAAAAAGAGAACGCAAAGAAATAGCAAACTTTTGATGAGATATACGAGGTTTAAAATTTAATTTTCCATCCGAAAGGTCCTTAACACTTTTCGTGTTTCTCCAACGGTTAGCGAGTAAATCCGAAGTTTGTGCTATAAAACACGGTCAACGCCGAGCGGTGTAGTTGGACAAGATGTTCCATCCTTTCTCTCCCTCCGCGCAGCATCTCGCCTATCCCCTGTTTTAACTGTCACCTTCACATTTTAATTTATTTATGACCCGTAGCGAAGCATAGGTACTTCAGCTAGTAACAAATGTATGTATGTCTACCCCTTATTATTCCCGTTTTCCAACGGGGTTGGGGATGAGATGCGATGGAAGTATTTGTGGCGATGGTTTTTACGGCCGGATGCCCTTCCTGACGCCAACCTCATGAGAGGAGTTAATGAGAGATGAAATGAATGATGGTGAATGAAACTGGGCAAGGATGTGGAAGGAAGCGGCCGTGGCCTGTCAGAAGGTACCGTCCCAGCATTTGCCTGGTGTTGAAAAATGGGAAACCACGGAAAACCATTTCAAGGACGGCCGACGGTGGGGCTCGAATTCAGCTAGTAACAAATAAATGCAAAATATTTAAATCAATCATCAAATAAGAGTACTGCTCTCTATCCCCGCCAGAGGCTCACATCTTGTGAGACTTGGGTTGGTGACCACGGGACTCCAGCTCAGTCCGGCATTGCTTCCACTTACTTGTGCCGGGCTCCTCTCTGTCTTCTTTCCTATCGACCTATCTTGGTCAACTCTTGTTCTCTTCCGACCCCGACGGTATTAGGGTGTCCGAGGCCTAGGGAGTCTCTTCCTTTCCTGTCTTAATTGGCCCTTCTCTCATTTTTCCTGATCCCTCATTCTTCTATGGATCAGCCTTCTTTTTCTTTTCATTATATTTCCTTTTCTATTTAAGATTCTCGCACTATTTTTGTGAATTGGCTCTCCGTGTATCTAAATTACATTTTGTGAGTATTTTGAATCTCCACCACATTTTGAAGTATTTTCACTCTAAATTGCATTTTGTAAGTCTTTTGAATCGTGGGCCGGCATATTCTAAGTATTTTGAATTTAAATTACATTTTGTAAGTATTTTCAATTTCAATTGCATTTTGTAAGTATTTTGAATTTCAATTGCATTTTGTGGGGATTTTGAATCTGATTGGTTGGCATTTTCAATCTAAGTGGCATTATGTAAGTATTTTCGATTTCAATTGAATTTTGTAAGTACCTTTTCAATCTGCATTCATTGCATTTTGTAAGTATTTTGAATTTCAATTGCCTTTAGTGAGTATTTCGAATCTACATTGTATTTTGAACCTGAACTAAATTTTGTGCGTATTTTTCATTCTAAATTACTTTTGTGAGTATTTTCCATGTAAATTACAGTTTTTAAGTAGGCCAATTTCCACTCTAAATGTTGTGAGTCGTTTCAATCTAAGTTCCATTTTGTAAGTATTTTCAGTCTAAAGGTTTTCGTTATGGTTTCCATTTCATTATCATTTTCGCTATCACCCACACCATTAGGGGCCGATAACCTAGATGTTAGGCTCATTAAAACAACTCTCCATCATCATCATCATCATCATCACTGCTTTCTAGAGCCACACAATTGCTTAAAAAGTCGCTCCTAGTAATATGTAAGATCATCAGGGACAAGAAAAAGAGTTCGAGGCTAATGACCAGAATTTCCCAAGTCCATGTAATGAATTAGAGGAAAATTATATTTCTGTAAAATATGGAGGGTAGGCCACTATGACTGTTGTCCTGTCTGATCATGTGTTATTGGTAATAAATATGGCCCCGTACTTTAAATAAACTGCTAACAGGCATTTACCTGAAATGTTGTTGTTGTTGTTTGAGTCTTCAGTCTTTTGACTGGTTTGATGCAGATTTCCATGCCTCCCTGTCCTGAGCTAATCGTTTCATCTCTACATAGCTATCACACCCTACGTCCGAGGCAATCTGTTTAACATATTCTAACCTTGGTCTACCATTACAGTGGGTTGGCGACCACGGGGCCCCAGCTGAGTCCGGCATTGCTTCCACTTACTTGTGCCGGGCTCCTCTCCGTCTTCTTTCCTGTCGACCTCACTTGGTCAACTCTTGTTCTCTTCCGACCCCGACGGTATTAGGGTATCCGAGGCCTGGGGAGTCTCTTCCTTTCCCGCCTTAATTGGCCCTTGTCTCATCTTTCCTGACACCCTCCTTCTGTGAGGGGTCAGCCTTCTTTTTATTTTCCTTTTACCTCCTGCTTTGTGCTCAAGGCCCTTAAGGAGGCAGGGTGTATGTAGTAGCCCCACCACTTCTGGTGCACCCTAGATAATGCTACACCCTCAGGGGCTCACGGCTGGTGAGTTCGGGAGTTGGCGACCCCGAGGGATTCCTGAGCTGGGTCCGTTTTCCCCTTTTGTCCCTTACCTTTGGGGCGGACCCTCTCCTCTCTCTCCTCTCCTCTCCTCTCCTCTCCTCTTTTCATTATATTTCCTTTCTCTTTAAGATTCCCGCACTGTTTTTGTTACTTGGTTCACCGTGTATCTAAATTCCCTTTTAGCGATTGTTTAAGGTATTTTTAATCTACGTTGCATTTTGTAAGTTTTTTTCGATCTAAATTACATCTCGCGATTGTTTTCAACTTCAATTGCATTTTGTAAAGATTGACAATCTAAATTGCTTTTTGGTAAGTCTTTCAATGCAGGTAGCCGGGCCTTTTAGTGAGAATTTTGAATTTCAATTGCATTTTGTAAGTATTTGCAACCAAAACCGCATTTCGCACAAATTTTGAATCTAAATTGCATTTTGTTTGGTGGGCATTTTGCACATATTTTGATTCTTAATTGCATTTTGTGGGTATTTTGAATCTAAATTACATTTTGTCAAGTATTTTCAATCTAAATTGCATTTTGTAAGTATTGTCAATCCACATGAGTCGTTTGAATCTACCGTACATTTTGTAAGCATTTTCAACTTCAATTGCATTTTGTAAGTATTTTGAATTTCAATTGCACTTTGTGAATAATTTGGATTGGAACTGGGATATTTCAATCTGAATTGCATCGTGTATTTTCAATTTCAATTGCATTTTGTAAGTATTTTGAACCTCAATTGCATTTTGTAAGTATTTTGAATTTCAATTGCATTTTGTAGGTATTTCGACGCCACATTGCATTTTGTATTTTGAACCTAGCCTTCATTTTGTGGGTATTTTTCAATCTATTCCTTTTGTGAATCTTTTCGTTCTAAATTCCCTTCTGTAAGAACATTTTGTGAGTTGTTTCAATCTGAGTTCCTTTTTGTAAGTATTTTCCGTCTCACTTAATTTTCGTTCTGGTTTCCGTTTCATTATCATTTTCGCTATCACCCAGATCATTAGGGGTCGATAACCTAGATGTTAGGCCCCTTAAAACAACAATTATCATCATCATCATCATCTACCCCTACAGTTCTTGTCCTCGACCCTTCCTTCCATAACTAAGCTTGCTATTCCTGGGTGTTTTAGTATGTGTCCTACCAACCTACTGTATCTCTTCTCTTCATTAGCAGTCGCCAGAAACATCTCTCCTCTCCCACTCGTCTTAATACCTCTTCGTTTGTAACCCTATCTACCCATCTGATCTTCATCATTCTCCTGTAACACCACATTTCAAATGCTTCAATTCTCCTCTTTTCTGCTGCACCAATAGTCCAAGTTTCACTTCCATAGAGCGCCACGCTCCAGACAAAGGCTTTAATGAGGGAGAACATTTCAGGTAAATAGACTACTATATCAGGATAACCACCGAAACTCACCGTGGCTCAGGATCGAACAATTCAACTTTAAAAATCTATTTATATATGAAGAAATTACGGCCCCGTGGTTAGCATGCTAGACTTTGGCACGAAGGGTCCTGGATTCTATGCCCGGCTGGGTCATGCAGATTTTAATATTCAATGGTTAGTTCCTGTGGTTTGGAGACTGGCATTTTCGTGGTGTCTTCTTCATTATTGTAATCTTTATCACGACGCCACCGGGCGTCAACTTAAAAGACATGCCCCAGGTCTCTCCGAAGGCCACACGCCATTTTTTAAATTATTATTATTATTATTAATAAGGATAAACAAGCCAGCAATACAACAAAGCGTGTTATGCGTGTCTTGGCTTCAATGAATTTCGGATAATACATTATTTGATGTTAGTAGAGTACAACAATATTTTCGAGACACACTATTGTGACGAAATTGATCAAACTCGGTAGGCAGGCAGACACGCCCAGTCGAGTATCGAGCTACATCACATCCGTTCGCGAGTTTGTTTACGCTGACGCTACTGAAATCTGCGTCCTGCAGCCGTGAGATCTATCCAAACCAGAGCACGCCGTTTCGCGTGCTGTCCGCAAATAGCTCCCCTTGTTGAGAACATGTGCCACTTCTTCCGAGCCTCAAAATTTGATCGTATTACATAACTGCGTCAACAATAGAAGACCACTAGGAGAAACTCAGAAACCGCTGAGAACATTCTAGCGACGCATCTACACTTGGGGTGACTGGTGCTGGACTCTTCTCTTGGACTGAATATAACGTTGCTAGCTAACGTTTTCTGGAAAATAAGAAATAAAAAATGTCTTTAGAGAAACCGGTTGAGGGAAGGCCGAGGGGTTGGGTGGTTGGAGAGGCAGCTTACATATTTACTAGTACGTGAAGATCCGATTTGACATTTTGGTATCTTATAATGTAAAAATTATTCTGTAAATAATCGTATGGCCTTTTCAACCTTGTATGTTTTAGTGGAGGTGACATTTAGGCGATCTACTCTCCAATTTAGATGTTCCGTTTTGTGTTTCCTTTTATAGTAGAAAAACAAACTATGGGTGATTTAAGACTGCGATTTAATTTAACGTAACTTGCAGTCCCCAAGTATGATACCAAAGGTCTTCTGCCAGCGACATCGACTCGGAATGCCTTGTTTTTTACTCGTCCCTCAAAAATCCGAGTTCCTTGGTAGAAATCGAGCTTACAAACTTGGGATTATAATGCCGAATCTCTTCCAATCATCCACCAATGAAGTTTCCTCTTTGTTGCAGATTGTGCCTTTCTTTATAACCAAGATAATGGGACGTGGAAACCAAAATACATTTAAAACAAGATAATTAATTCAATTGCTCTCCTTTAGAAAAGCATGCCTGTTAACAAAGTTCGTATTTTCCGCAGTGCTTTAAGAAAAGAGGGGCGTTATATGCTTCTCATCATGTGAGTAAGATTCAATTCATGGTTAATGTAGTCATTAATTCATTCATTCATTCATGTTGTATGTAGCACTCCCCCAGGGGCTCACATCTAGTGGGACGTGGGTTGGTGACCACGGAACCCCAGCTGAGTCCAGCATTGCTTCCACTTACTTGTGCCGGGCTCCTCTCTGTCTTCTTTCCTGTCGACCTCCCTTGGTCAACTCTTGTTCTTTTCCGACCCCGACGGTATTAGGGTATCCGAGGCCTAGGGAGTCTCTTCCTTTCTCGCCTTAATTGGTCCTTGTCTCATCTTTCCTGATCCCTCCTTCTTCGAGGGGTCAGATCTCCTGTTTTCTTGTCATTAAATATCCTTTTCTCTTTAAGTTTCCCGCACTGTTTTTGTTAATTGGCTCCCCGTGTATCTACATTTCCTTTAGCGATTGTTTTCCCTCTCTACTCCATTTTGTAGGTATTTTCCATCTACGTTGCATTTTGTAGTTTTTTTTCGATCTAAATTGCATTTTGCGAGTGTTTTCAACCTCAATTGAATTTTGTAAGGATTGACAATCTAAATTGCTTTTTAGTAAGTGTTTCAATATAGGGAGCGGAACTTTGGCGAGTATTTTGAATTTCAATTGCATTTTGTATTTTCAACCTAAACTGCTTTTTGCAAGTATTTTCAATCTAAATTGCATTTTGTAGGGTGCGCATTTTGCAAGTATTTTGATTCTCAATTGCATTTTGCAAGTATTTTGAATCTAAATTACATTTTGTAATTATTTTCAATCTAAATTGCATTTTGTAAGTACTGCCCATCCAATTGAGTAGTTTGAATCTGCCATACATTTTGTAAGCCTTTTCAATTTCAATTGCATTTTGTAAGTATTTTGAATTTCAGTTGCACTTTGTGAGTAATTTGAATCTGAACCGGCCTTTTTCAATCTAAATTGCATTGTGTATTTTCAATTTCAATTGCATTTTGTAAGTATTTTGAACCTCAATTGCATTTTGTACGTATTTTCACTCTCATTTGCATTTTGTAAATATTTTGATTTTCACTTGCATTTTGTAAGTATTTCGACTGTGCATTGCATTTTGTACGTATTTTGAACTTAACCTACATTTTGTGCGTATTTTTCAATCTATTACTTTTGTGAGTATTTTCGTTCTAAATTCCCTTCTGTAAGTATTACCGCTCTCCATTTTGTGAGTAGTTTCAATCTGAGTTCCTTTTCGTAAGTATTTTCCTTCTCACTTAATTTTCGTTCTGGTTTCCACTTCATTGACATTTTCGCTATCACCCAGACCATTAGGGGCTGATAACCTAGATGTTAGGCCCTTTAAAACAACAATTATCATCGTCATCATCATGTATGTAGCACACACACACACACACACGTATAGCCTATGCATTCTTGGGTTTGTTCTATCTCCTCATAGTATACCACAATATTCTAGTTTTGGCTGTCGCCCCGTCTCTGCCAAGAAATTTAATTTTTGTCTGAGGTCTGGAACGGGGTACACTCAGCCTTGTGAGGCAAAATTGAGAAGAGGTAGGTTCGATTCCCATCTTAACCATCTTGGAAGTGTTTCCCGTGTTTTCCCACTTTTATTTCAGACAAATGCCGGGATGGTTCCTAACTTATGGCCACGGCTATCTCCTTGCCCACCCTCATCTGAATTACAGATACACACACTAATACAGCCATCGCCATAACACAGGTTAACGGACAAATTTCACACACACACACACACACACCCAAGTACACGGGACTACATGACCGTGATCTCGCAAAGCTCCTTAATCAGTCAACAACAACAATTCTATTTTCTCCCCAATTCGTATTTCTTCTCTGTGAATTTTCCAACAGTTGTTTAGTTTTTAAATTTTTCTCAATGCAGGCAGCAAATTAACAGCGCGTTTAAATACAAATAATATTGAATGGTAAAATGAGGTAGGGAGAGAGTAAACACCATTTGGCATATGATGTGTCGTTTTAAAATAAAAAGTACGTTATGAAGATTTAAAAAAAACACCGAGTAGAATAGTAAACTTATCTAACTGCAATATCTTCTCAAAACAATCGACACGTATCGCTTCCGGCAGAGTTACTGAGCCGGAAATTGGACAACAGAGGATAATGCCGTACTGGAGGGGTGAAAACCGGACGGTTGGCGACATTGGCTGAATAACGTTCGAAGTTTGGTCAGTTTTCGTTAGGCATTGCATATGCGATTCACGGCCTACTCTGACTGTAGCATTATAATATTTACTCTTACATCACACTCGATCCATTTCTACCTAACACCGCTGATCTACGAAACATTTACAGTATTACATTGTACTCACAAGTGAACCACCAACTCTGCTTGTACAGGGTGTTTCTAAATTCCCATTACAAACTTTGAGGGCTTGTAGTGGAGACCAAGATAGTTAGGTTTAGCCTAAGGAACTTGTGTCCGTAAACGTACAGTCTTCCCGCTACCCGTAAAACATCCACTACAGCACACGTTCATAGTTCCCGCGCCAGTGGGTCTTCATCGGATTCCACAGGGGTCTCGTAAATCAAGGTTTTCATGTGACCCCACAGGCCGTGTCAAGACGGTTGAACGTGCAGGCCAAGTAATCCGACCACCACGACCAATACACTGTTGCCCTAATCTGTGGTGCAGATGACCTCGTCAATATATAAGGTGGTGCGCCATCGTGCTGAAACCACATGTTTTGACGCACATGCAGTGGCACATCGTCTAAGAACTCATGCAGTACGTCTTCAAGGAATACAATGTACGCGGCACCCGTGACATTTCGTGGAAGAACGTAAGGAATGTCAACAAACCTGTAGGGGATATGTGACATCAGGTGATCGTTCAATGACGTACGTACTCGAGTCAGTAGCGCCGAAAATGCGGGAGATTTGAACGTGTGCTGTAGTTTTTTTTTTTTTTTTTTTTTTTTTGCGGGTAGCGGGAAGACTGTACGTTTCCGAACACAAATTCCTATGCTAAACTTAACCGTCTTGGTCCCCACTACAAGCACTTAAAGTCTGTAATGGGAATTTAGAAACACCCTCTATAGAAACCCCACCTGAAACTCCGACCACTTGCAGATGTAACTTACCAGCTCTTTATGAATATCTGTTAGCGATTCCAAGTGGAAGGGTTTATGAATAAACGTTGAAATTATGTGTGCAACGTTTATTAAATGGGCCACGAAGCCTTTCAAAGGCAGTAAATCCTAGACGTGAGCTGAGGGGACGGGAGGCATCAAGCAACTCGGAATATCTGTGCGTAAGCAGTTCGATGGAACTTATGTTTCCTTTTAAGCGTGGTTGTTATTTTCATGCTGGACGCAAACAAGACCCAGTTCCATCATTCTAATGAAACCTGTTCTATGGTAAGGACTTGTTGTTGTGGGTCATGCACATTGCCGTTGGATCCAGTTAATGTAGGCATACTTTAGTTGGCATCACAGGAGTTCTTTAATTAGAATATTTCAGCTACGGTTGCTATAGCAAGGAAGAAAAATCAATGGCAAAATCGTAAATACCTCTTCTCGAAAACCATCATTTAAGGGACAGTTTTGAAAACTTCAAATTCAATGGTCATTCTAGACGAGGATGAGGGGAAGTACTGATGAAGGAAACGTCAGTAATGTACTGTATATTTTGAATAATTTCCACTTACCGCAACAAGCGAAGAACATCCGTACACGAAAAATTATTTCTACCTATGGAAACAGAAGCTCATTACGGCGAAAATGATTCACCTGATGAATCATCGTCAAGCTGTAAACCAGGTCCTGAGAAGAAACTCAAAATCGAAGTTAATTTGGAATAGACATTGTGGTGTTTGAAGCCATATTTTCAGTGTTGCCTTAGTAAACAAGAGTTTAGTGCTTTTCAGTAATCTCATGTAATTTATTTCAGGATTAGGGCATAACCCATCTCTTTTGGGTACATTCGTGTTGACCGACTGAAAAGCACTAAACTCTTGTTTGGAATAGAAAATGAAAGAATTAAAAAACCAACTTCAATCTCACCATAGAAATAATACCTCAGGGATGATTTTAACAAGGCATTTGGTGTACATAATAAAGTATGACTGATATTCGGGTCCAATTCCTCCCCCTCTCCAAACCTCTCGTCGTGGTGCAGTGGATAGCATTGTTGGCTGCCACCCCCAGACTTCCCAGGCTTGATTCCCGTGTCTGCCAAGAATTTTTTAAAAGTCATAAAATGACCTGGTACGTGGTTTACCAGCCTCGCGATGCTAAATGGGAACCTGCCGGATGCTGTGACTGGAGGAGGTGCGTAAAGGAACTGGCCACCCTACCGCACACAAACTCCGGCTCAGGACGCCTGGTTAGTGATCCACTGACACAGCCAGGGACTCTTAATTGGGTCGCTTACATCCCTTGTGGGTAGAGCACACTTTGATTGAGACACACTAATAGTTAGGGGGGGGGGGGGGTCGCCAGTATTTGTCATATGCATAAAGCATTCAAGAAAATAATCACTATTATACGTATTAAGTAGTGTAAAACCGGTGCTCATGTTTTATACTCCTCATAGACTACCAGGAATGTATAGGTGAAAGCTTTCTTTCCCTTCCATTTAAGCACCGAATAGGCGTGTAATTTGTGAAATTGTCTGCTAATATTTAACTTGTTACCTGTAATGTAGTCTCCAATAAGTGTTGACTGGCAGTTCCTGCTCAGAATTACTTTCGAGACCGGAAGCGGAAGCGGAAGGAGGCTGTGCTGTAATTGCATTTCTCTTGTTACTGATCGGTCGGAGACAGGCCATCTACTTGCAGTCTTGTTGGTTGGGGACAATCTTCCTCTTAGCAACTTCGCGTTGTGCACTTCACTTGATAGATTTGTAATATTGGACAGGACCCGCCTTCCTCTCGTATCGTGGGGTGAACACAGCTTCGAAGATTCGGTGTTGTCGTTGTCTTTCCTTTCCTCCTTGTCCCGATACTACATTTTTCGAGAGACCAGAACGCTTCTTTTCACCTTTTGTGACTGAATGTAATGAGGGGCTTACAACTTCCAAGCTGTACCCTTAGAAACAACAATCGTCATCATCACCCAGCAGAGGAACATTTGCCACTATTAATTCTAAAAATATTTATGTTGAATGATCTAATACAGAACCCACAGGCTAGTTGACTTCGTGTCTTAACCAAGATTCATACACTAAAATGATTATAAATATAGCATTCGTGCTCGAATAGTACCAAGGGTGTATGTACCATTCCGTCAATTGCCTGGAGCGAGTGTGAAAATCACCCCCAGGATGACTGTTGTCACCACTGGGTTTTGAACCAGGGATTTTGAATGAGTCGTAGTGGAGTGTGACGTAATCCACTTGGATGCACTCTACTCCATTAATAGGGTAATAGCACAGTCGGCCAAGTCAACTTAGTTTTCATTCTGCTTCAGTTACGATGAAATAACACAAACTGTTTGTTAGAAGAAAATAAGTATGGAATTTCTATGTGTGAGCTAACTGTAGATTGGGTCTTCAATCCTGTGGAAACAGAACGAAGGATTCGCTTGTTTATTTGTTGGCAAACTATCAATTGGAAAGGTTAGTAATTTGATCTTGATCTTGCCGCGAGGTACTGGCCATAGGTTTCACTTTCACTTATGTGGTCATTCGTGATTTCTCGGTTGGGAAGTCTCCTCGATCTTTTGAGACCGGTAACTAGAGCTCCTGGCCAAACCCTGATGTCCTCTCACAGTACAGTATTTCTAATTACTGCCTAATGTTGCGAATATGTATCGAATTTAGTCGCGACGTTCAGTATTTCTCATTCATTATTGGGTCATTGATCAAGAGTCATGAGCGCCTCTCGGCTTACCTACCCCACCTCTACCCTCTTTTTGGGATATACTTGGACTAAAGAAGGCAAACCATCGTAGCTCTGTCTGTTGTTATTAACATTAATGTAAAATAACCAATGAATAATTTATGAAATCTTTTTTCTACCCGCTATTGTATCGATTGAGTCAAGGATGGTATGAGTTGAAAAATGGAGGTGGGTTGAGTTTCGATGTGACAAAGCGCCAGATGCCCTTCCTGGTTCCACGAGAGGGTTTAATGATAAATGAAATGGATGAAGATGAATGAAACTAGGCACGGATTTTGAAGGAATTGGCCGTGGACTATTGAAGGTACTGTCCGGCATTTGCATGGAATTGAAAATGGGAAACCACGAAGTATAATTTCAAAGGTGTCCGACAGTTTGTTTCGAATCCACTCGTCCTCCGAATCGAGGTATATGATTTAGCACTTTGCGTAGTGTAAAATATATTTTCACAAGATGATAAACATTTATAACTGTATGTAGGCCTACATTTAAATGAGCTTAATATTTCTTTACGACGGACAATGCATCTTTACCGCCGTTATTTGAACATGGCAGACTTAGGGTCATGGTTCATGATGATCCAGAGTTAATACGAGTATTGCAGTCATTTGTAGTTCTTGGGAACTAAGTAATTCAAATTTATATTTCCAGCTAAATTTGTTTGGTGATCAGATATGCTGGGGCGTTGAGTTGTAATCCGAGCCCGACCATAAAGAATATCCTGAGTGGTATGTAATTTTCTCGGGAACTAAGTAATTCAAATGTATTTTTCCAGCTAAATTTGTTTCGAGACGAGATATGCTGGGGGCGTGTAGTGTAATCCGACCCCTTCCACCAAGACTGGGCTTCGCCACTTAGCACGTCAATTACTGCCAGCAGTAGTCGTAAGCGGGCTTAGCATTTCACCGCCATGGCTCGGGTGTAGGCCTACCTTTCTGCTATGCTGCCCTGATAAGACCTCTAAAGTGCGTAGTTTTCTAAAATAACATTTTCACACTAAGGGACCCCATTTTGTTCTAATTTTCTGACAGGTCAGAGCACGAAGATCATGGACCGCGTGTCAGATGAGTTGTGTGTGGCTGGCGGAAACGTGGTCAAACGTTTAGGGGCTGCCTGCAAATGCTTCATCACTAACTTATCAAGGTGTACGGTGCTATCATCACACCACGCAAATTGGTTTGCATGGTTCACTGCCTTTGATTACGGCAGAACAGATTTTCAAATTAAGCAGCACGTCCCGTCCTTGACTCCCAGTGATATTCATCTCTTTGGACCATTGAAGGAGCGTCTGGGTAGGTGCTTCGTGACCGACACACAGAGATCCAGAATTCTTGGCTAAAATTCAATAAAAGGTGTTCATTATTTATCAGAATTCGAATAGTTGTTTTTTTTAGCTCGCTTATATCAAATCTGAGCTTCGCTTTTAGAAACAAAATGATGGATTTAAAATGCGGGGTATTTCACATTTCGTGTGTATGAGAGAGATATTTATTGAAAAATCGTCCATCCCCAAGTAATGATGCCACAAGGATCCGGAATACTGTATAATATTGTAGATACATTGTGGGTGTTCGATGCACACGTTATAGACTTTCAATTATGCTTGAGATACAAATAAAAATGCACTATTTGCAAAAATGTAACATTATCCGAGTCAAAATTCTTTTGATGTCATAGAATTTGACTTTCAGTGGTTTGAGAATATTTCGTGTGTATTTTGACCTCTTGCCCTCTGACAACCCATCGATTGAACGGATAAGAATGTTGTATGTATGGATCATAAATTTTATTTTCCCGATCAAACTGCTCTGCGTGATTTAAGTCCCTTTGGAAGCGAATGGTAGGATTTAAAACCATAGCTTTGTTTTCATTCAGATTGATGGCTACAATGTATGTCGTCCTATTGTGGTCATCTGTGGAAACAAATTGAACCTAGGAGTTTTGTCTCATTGCAGCCACTCTGACGGCAATGGGTTGTGTTGAATGATCTACCTGGAACCGATCCTACTACGATCTAGTTCCGCGAGATCTTAACTATGTTTACTTATTCGGAGAAATATAAGGTGACTTGAGATACATCGATGAATTAACCTCTGGGCATTCAGCTTACATTAGCAACCCCTTTCCCTTTATGAGGCAATTGGCACCACAATAATTGAAACGAAGGATTTCTCAGTAGATCACGCAGATTTTCCCCCGTGGTTTTAGGTGGGAGGGCGTCGTTTTTAAACCAAAAATATCAATACTGTTAGGCCTTCGTTAAATTAGAAACGTTACTTGTTATTTATTATTAGTTGCTATAAAAATACTATACATTAAATTACACTTTTTTCCACCAATATTTTTTCTTTACTTCAGTTAATTAAATAACACTGAAGGTAACGTTTAAACGTCTTCGGACCTGATTTTCAATCGCTGGGCAAAGTTCTGATTGTGAGTAGCGTACTCTCAGCATTTAACGCCATATCGCTTGGCAGCGCTGCCAAGGGAATAAATGATTGGGTAAAGTTGGTCATATTTACTCGGTGCTATTTGTGCTGGATAAGCATTAAACCTTCGGAGTAGTGACACTCCGTAGTTGCTTGTTGTATTTCTCCTACCAATATGGAAGTAATATTTTATGCTCCCATTAATATTTTGCTTGTTTTTGATAATGTTTCTGCATGGAATTGAGTTTCAAATTAGTTATGAATACGCCTACTTGGCAGTAAAGGGAATGCGTACAGTGGTCCATCAAATGCTAGCTCAGTTCCCGTATAAACACATGGAACTGCATTACCGCAATGTGGGTTAATAGCTGAATAGCCATTGTACAGAAACATAATACCGGCAATGCCGACTAGTTACAATGTTTCATATAATAATAATAATAATAATAATAATAATAATAATAATAATCGTGTGGCTTCCGGAGAGGCCGTGTGCAGGTCATTCTAATTGACGCCTGTGGGCGACCTGCGCGTCGTAATGAGGATGAAGTGATGATGAAGACGTCACATACACCCAGTCCCCGAGCCACGGGAATTAACCCCTGGAGATTAAAATCCTTGGTGGCTCGGCCGGGAATCGAACCCGGGACACTTCGGGCCAAAGTCTAGCACGCTAACCATTTAGCCACGGAGCCGGGCATGTTTCATGTTAAAGCATATCATCATTTAAATACTGATACGAAGACTGAGATCATGTGGTTTGTGTTTCAATCAGTTGACACCAGAGTTCGCATGAGCATTTACCGTTCAGAATGCAATTTTTACCAATCCCATACCCCGTACTGTAGGCGTTCGTTGATACTTCTCTCGAATAGTAGTTCGCCGAGTAACTTTGCATTGAAAAACACGTTTCGAATGCCGAAGGGATAAGTGTTGAGCAAAGTTACTCGGTGAGTAACATGTATCACTTTTATCCAGATACCGTATTGAAAATCAGACCCGTAGTATTGCTCCAAGAGAAAGAGAGTGCAGTACAACTGACACCAATGGTGAAAGTCAAAACCCCAACAGATATGTCTCGGGAGAAGACAAAGTATCACTGCTCATGCATTTTTATAGAATTTATAGTCATACATTTTGTTTCATATATTATATTTTTTTTTCCAATACTCGTGCATAATATATTCTACAATAAAAAAAAGTGTTTTAATTCTGTTTTTTATTTCATAGATAATTTGATAAATGTTTCTTAAAATAATTTCTTTTTTGTTTTGTTTCAGCTTTTAAATTTACTTTAAAATAATTCACAGTTCAACCTGGAAACAAAAAATATATTTGTTAATAGTGCAGAAAATTCTGTCGATTTGGTAGTCAGTTCGGAGGCTGGTCGTATCCTCAATAAGTAGCCTACCGTCGCATGTTGTGTAGAAAGAAACTCGCAACAATCCAAAGGGAGCTCTACCTAATAAAGTGTATTAGGCACGGTGAAAAGTGAGGTAGTGTACCCATGTGAGTAATTTCCATGGAAAACATGCTTCTGCCTCCAGCCAGCATCAGTCCTCAGGCGTGTACCGTCCACCCACTGAGCAGTTGCATATTTTTGATCTGAGACTAAAAGGGGTCAACTCTACAATGATAAAGCACAACTCTATTCTAAAGACTTTAATTCAGCTCTAAATCATGGCTTCAAACACACAAAAACACAATCCCAACAATATAACACAAAACAATGCAAAATCATTCCTACAATGCACCAACATTCACACTTTATCCTTGCAAATCCAAATGATTATTCATTCATTAACCATGAGATTGACATCAAAATTCATTCTCAAGTGCGCTGATGCACATGTAAATTACACATAAACTGTACTTATAATCTTATGTCACCTGTTGTGACCTCTTTAATTCCACAATCTTAATTGTTTACTCTCAACACCTCTTAATTTACATTACGCGTACCCTTGTGTTTTGTATCTCTTTTCCCACCAAAATGCTTTACCATCCATTAACCAATTTATGGGTTGCACATCAAATTTACTTGCAACTCCACAATTATTTGTAATCATACCCCGTTCTGCAGTTCCCTTCTGCAGTCCCCTTTTCTACAGTTCCACTGTATGCCGTTCTGATTTCACTTTCAAAAATACCGTTACCGCTGTGTCGGATGGTATATTATACTACCCTTGCGTGGGCATAGCCTATGGCATCAAGTGTCGACCTTTAGAACTAAGTGACACTGTCAGTATAAAAAATGCACCTTTCAACAACTCAAAAGTTTTCTGAGTTTAAGTCATTAGGATACTCCTTAATTATCAATGTGTTTCAAACCACACAAATTCATTATACAATACAACAATGATTCTTTTCTTACAAACAGGGGTTTAAAGTCTCTCCACTCTAAATGTCAAGCTCCAAGGGTCGTTTAACACCTCCCCCCTCGGTTCTACTTGTATACAATGGACTGAGTCGGGCGGTCACAAACACGTGCTCCGTCCCTTCCTGACTCCCTCCTGCTTTATCTCTAAGCAGTAACAAGTAATTTTAAATACAATAGTGCAGTCTCATGGATCTACACATCCCATATGATTTAACTTAAACTGTATGCAAGATAGGTGATGGACGTATTTAAACATTTATTCCTAACCTTAGGATATTAATAACTGGCCTCAACAGGTCCATTTCATTATATGAAGGAACGAGATTCATCAATCACTGGTCGAACTGGCTAGCCGGCATCTCATTAAATGCTACGGTCAGGCACATCCTGCCGCCAATTAAATTCACTTCCCAGGAGCTGAATTATTTCAATAGCTAGTTCTCGGTCGAGATCAGGTGTCATGTTGAGGTTTCCATTGTTGCCCTCCCATACACCACTGGATTCTAACCCGGAACATTTCATGGCCATCCACAGAGCTAGGGTCAGTCACTATGTACGCTCTGGTCATAATAAATATCTCTGTATGCCCTAGGCTATACGAGATTTCACACGTCGAATAGATTACCTGGCTTCCGTGACCATTTTGCTATGATCTCGTCCTTTAATTAGTAAGGTAAATCTATCAATTACTCTTACAAGCTTATTCACAAGCTGCAAATTCAATTCTCTATTAAACTCTTCCATTTCCTAGATCCTTGCATATTTATTTCCATTATCATAATATACTCTGATATTAAATTGCTTTTGCTTAGCCCTTCATGTATAATATTACTGCTTGGATAGATAAACATTCCAATTAGCATATATATTTTCTTACAGCCATTTTTCCCTGATGTGTATTCGTTTATTCTTTTTATTAGTATTATTATTACTGACATGAATTACAATAACCCGACACAACGTAACCATTTTAATAACCGAACATCCGTGTTTGTTACGTTAAGTTTTTATGTAACTGAATTGCCATTTTACAATAGTGGTAACGATTTATCCACTCAGTGATGCACAAAGACATCTCAACTTGACTAAAATCAACACAACAATACAATTTGAAGCTCTACCTCCTAAAATTGACTCTTATTGGCATATTCTATAAATGTTGAAATCCCTCAACATACAGTGGACTATAATTGCTACAAAATCATGGTTTTTGGGTACTTAATCAGTTAATCTGGTGGCTCCAACCACGCATTTCTTCCAGTAATGCCCGCCATTATTTGCGAAATTAGCAAGGCATTCTTATACTTCTAACACACATTTTACATAACTTTTGCCTTACAAAACACACGGCACTTTTCCTTTCCATATTTAAGCTGTTGCCTCCTTATTCACACAACACGTTATAGCACTTGTTACAATATTAATTTTACATATATTTAACAGATCATCACTACAATCACACGCTCACTATTTACATTCCTTACTGGTTGACTTTTCCTGGCAAGATATCAGAAATGCAGACGTTGAAGATCTCCTCCTCACTGCTATCCACATCCTGATTGAAAGTCTCGATTCTCTGCCTAAGGATTCCTATCGATTCCCCAAACTGTCTATCAATCTCTATCCTTCGATAAATTTCCTGATATCGCATACACATGCTTGCATATCGTCCTGAGCATTAATTACATTAGTATTCCTATGAATTTTCACCAATCGCATAACAAAGTTTATATCTGCGCAATCCGACATCCTATGATATGTCTACCCAATAGTTTACATACTGAGCTCAACCATTGTACCTTATACTTGTACAAATTATCACTCTCAATTGTCCTACCTTGTATATCACACGGTACATTTCCTAGGTGCTCGACAATAGTCCCTCATAATGCTGACTATAAAAGTATGGCATGACTGTCCTTAATAATTGTGATTAATAAATGCCTTACAGCATGGCTCTACATGTTGAAGTCCGAGCGTCCCTTCTCGACTTCGGTAACGTGCATTTCGCATTATACTGCGGTTCAACTGACTACATTACTCGTTATTAATTCATGACTTAATGCATGATTATATGTTGCTGCACTTAGAATGTTACAGTCCGCGCCTTTCTTCTCTGAGCTAGGGTGACGTGCTCCCTGCGCTCAAGTATGGTTCAACTGACTGCCTCTGTCATTCGTTCAGCCCTTATATTCGTTTGGAGAGAAAAAGTAGACCGAGAATTTCCCTGCAGCGTCATCTTCTCCCACAGTGTAATTCTGGTCTAGAATTAACGTTTATATGGTTCCTTTTTCCTCGCTGGTCACAGATCTGTATGCGTGCTCGAGTATCGATCGGCCAATTAATTAATATTAATTGCATTTGCCAGTGCGTGCCCACGCGGCGTCACCTAAAAATCCCCGGCGACCTGGTCAGATCTCGCCGCTAACACCGAGACTACAGTGTCCCTGCGCGTTCCATTAAATCTGCCTCGATTTCAATGTTTAATGGCTTTATAATTAGCCTCCCGGCTAAACATTCACATAGGTGCAAACCTCATGTCCCTGAGTTACTCCGATCACGAGTAATCATTAAATTACGCTGGTATCTTCTCACTCCACTAGCCTCTCTATTCTCAAGCGGGGAATAACTTGACAATAATTTACCCTCTTGACCTGCTCCAGACGACATAAGTAGGTCACATAGAGTGACACGGCTCCAAGAAACTACGCCCCTTTTCCAGAGTCATTAGACAAATGTCAAGCGCTCCAACTTCTGTGCTCAAGTCCAGAATTGTATGCCTCATACAGCCCAATAATGCAGTATTCTACTAATATTCCCTGCATTATATTAATAAATAATGTCAGCATTAGTTCATATCACAACAGTGATTTAATATGTATTTTCTCTAGGGGTTTTTATAACTTAAACTCCCTCAAAAGATCTCGTGTTCGTTCCTTGCTGGACTCTCAATTCTGAGCTCACCAGTCAGCCTAACCCCGTTGGGTTCACTAGTTTTTGATATTTGTTAACTTTTTATAAATGGAAAATTGATTACGCTTTACCGCGCAACCTAGAAAGTAGCATTACGCTTTACCACACAGCCTAGAAAGTAGCATTATAAATAAACTTTCATCTATAGTACAATCTGAAATGTCCACCATTTTGAGCTGCAATTTTGTTTTAAAATAATCACACATTATTGTTTATGCAATTTGAATAATTATTGTACGTCCACAATTTTGAAGCCGCCATTCAGATTTTTTAAAACAAAGTTTTGATTCTTTATGAGCGACCTTCTCTGTACGAATTTTCATATTTCGATTTTTGGCCAAAATTCTCGATTTCGGACCACTGTGCGACGGGGAAGGCCAGCACGCTGCCATGCTCTGACTTCAGGCAATACATACACACGTCTGTGCAACAGCCGCCTTCTGTGGGCTAGTGGTATTGATATTCGCATCCAAAGGTCCTGGGTTCGCTTACGAGGTCTGTCAAGAAATTTAATTTTGGTCTGGAGGTTGGAACGGGCTACAGTCTAATGAGAATAATTGAGGCAGGTGGGTTTCATTAATACCTCCGCCATCCTAGAAAGCGTTTTCCTTGCGTTTTTCCTGCGTTCTCACTAGTCTACTTCAAGAAAATGCTGTGATGGCTTCTAACTTAAGATCACGGCCGCTTCTTTCGCAATTCTAGCCCTGTTTACAAATACACGAACTCTTGCAGTAATTAAAATAACTCTTATCAGATTCCATACAATTCAAGTTCATGTGAATTATGACCTCGATATTTCAAGCCCCTACCCTACACGAAGCAACAAGTTTACTTTCGTGGCGCTGTAAAGAGAAAATTATGTTCAATGTAATTTCTATTATTGCCAAAGACTTACCGTAACGAATATTAACTTACAGGAAGATTTATTTTTAAGTGCCTTAGCACAATAGCTTCGATCACAATCAAGATTGTGGTTTCACGTCAGTAAATTCTTTTAGACCTCTGACAGAGAAACTATTTCAAAATAGGAGATATCTAACCTATCCATTTGAAATGTCCTAGCTATTGTGCGCCTCTACCTTAAGAGACAGTATGGAATTAAATGTAGTATTTGCCTCTCACTCACACTCATATGCCCTGCAATTAGCTTCGTCCTCTTCTACGCCGGCGATGTTGCCATTTCCCAATAATTGAAATTTACAAATCTAAGAAAATGTTTGCGTGGTCTTATAGAGAATTTTCCGCTCTTTATGATGATGTAAAATAAAAGCCATAAATAATTTAACACATGGCCAAATTTACACAATTACGATATTTTAGCGCGAATCTATATTTTGCAGATATACAACTTATCACGCCATAGATAATGAACTAATCATCACAACAGTTCAAGAATTTATTTTTAGATTGCCTGATGGTGGTAGAAGATACCCGATTTCTAAGGGCAGTAATTATTTTCATAATAAGAAAGTTAATGTCATAAAAGTTGCGTAGCGAGAAACATTTTTGCTGTTGACTTTACTGTGGTGACTAAGCGAGAAAAAATGTTCATTAATGTCTGAAATAGTTTTTAAAACAAACCAGAGCTCGATATCAGATAGCATTAATAAGTTATAGCATTTTGCGTACTCCTCCCGCCCAGCGCTGACGCACCGAAAGTTTGTTTACTGTGGCCCGTAGGCTATCTCCCCCACTGCGTTTGAAGGAGGGTAGGTGATGGTGTGAAGTTAAACTGTGAAATAAAGTGGAGCTTGTGTTCTTTATAAATTGTCCGCCTCGTTGCGTAGTGGCTAGCATTCTTGGCTTTCACTGTGCTGTCACCGTGGAGGCCCGGGTTTGGATCCCGACTCTGCAAGAAATTTAATTCTGGTCTGAGGGCTGGAACAGGGTGTACTCAACTTCATGAGAAAACTGAGAAGAGGCGGGTTCGATTCCTACCTCAGCCATCCTCGAAGTGGTTTCCGTAGTTACCTTTGTTCGTCCCGGGAATGAGCAAGGGTTCGTTAATGGTGCAGAGTTAACGTTTCTGTGCCAAAAGAACACGGCAGACACCCACGACGAAATGACAGGTGAAGTGTAGTCTATGAAAAGTGATTCGCCGAACAATTGTTTCCCAATGTTCCCGAAGGATCTAGCCTAGTAATAGAGAAATATGTTCGTTACTTGCCACCATACCCCAGTGAACTTAATCCCATCGAAATGGTATGGGCGGAAGTAAAGAACTAGCCTATATAAAATTGAATAGCGTCTCATTCAAGAAACAAGAAATTAATAATTTAATTTCGGCTGCATACCACCACTTGACCACACAAAATTGGGTAAATTACCGTGACCACAATATATATTATTATTATATTATTATTATAATAATAATTATTATTATTATTAAATGTCATATTATAATTTATTATAACCCATGTTATTCGAGAAAATGTAACATTATAACATGTTATAATATTATCATATTCATGAATAATTGAATATTATAAATTATTATGATGTGTGCATTAAAATCGCGCTCTGAACTTCGGTGTATCATATCTAAATATTGTACCGTCGTTCGCTTCAAGGCATGAGGTACAGTTATATACAACAAACAAATATTTTGGAAATTTCCCGAGTTTTGCGAAAAAGCACGCCTGTTTACGAGTTATGTTACATCATGTACCCGGCCTTGCAGAACTTGGTATATGCAGCAGATCTGGCATCAGCGCACTGCATTTAATGCGTAATGCCTTTTAAGGTAGAGACGCTCTATAGAGCTCTCTGCGCCAATAAATATTTTATGTGATTGGTCTTCACTCTGTGGATTGGTCAGACTAATATCTCAAATAGTGACGTGTTCAAAATAGAATTGACTCCATCTTGCAATCGATGTGCAGTTAACTAGATTATAAAAAAAAAGGCTGTTCGTCGATGATGTGGGAGGGATTGCATTAATAACTGAAATCAAGGAGACATGCCACCATCGGTTTTTTAGCAGTACTGTTTGAGGTTCCTGCTCTCCACCCCCGAGAGTCCTGGCACAGGCATTGTGGTCTGAGGGCTGGAACGAGGTGGACCGAGCCTCGTGTGGTCGCCTCCAACCTCAGACATCCTAGAAGGGATTTTCGTGGTTTTTCTTCAACTCCAGTCAAATAATACAGCTGGATTCTATTCACACCCAACTATCACCTACCTGATAACCTCAAATATCTCAAACCTCTTGGTCATGAAGATGATAGCAATATTATCGTTTGGCTGGAATTCTGATTATGTGATGATTTTATACAGGGTGGACCACGTAAGTTAAGACTATACAATACCTCAAAAACTAATGGTTGTATAAAAATCTGTCTGGATAAAAGTTGCGTGATATTAAGGGGGAAGGAACATGCTATATATCGTAGTTTATTTGGAGAACGTTTGGATGGTAATTTGATGGTCACATTACATTTTTTTTAAATAGGAACCAACAATGTCAATGTGTTTCCTTATTCCTGATGCATAACTAATCATTTTTCGCACACTAATTTTATGAATACATGGGTTGGTTTTTTAGTTTTGGCACCTTATTTATAACTGGATTAATAACTCACTTAGATGGTTCCAAGTTTCACAGGCCCTCGATGTAGACCCCACCGTTGCGTACAACGTGTTCCCAGCGATTCGGAAGTCGTTGGATCCCGCTGGCACTGCCAAGTGTGCTGATTATTCTTGCATATTTTAACTGGTTATTGCTACATCATGTAACCCTAGATTTTATGAACACTTCGATGGCTATGAGACTGGCAGCCGTGTGAACGGACTGCCCCGGCGGGGTGTGTCCACTACGAAGACAATATTTTAATATTTCTAACGTACTATCGCAGCTACGAATTCTACGATACGGTATAATAAAATATAATACGGACAATTCATGAGAAAGTATGTGACAATATTTTACCTTTCGCACAGATACCCTAAGAACGCAAGGGTCGAGGATGCCGGTGGAAGCGTTGACACTCATTTTACAAACGAATTCGAAGCGAGCGTCCCATCGCACCATGTGTTGGCTCGGCAGCCTGCTTAACGTCTTCAATGGTAAGGATGCGCTCCCCGTGCATCGTCATCTTCATCTTCGGGATGAGATCTTAGTCGCAGGGACTGATGTCGGGAGAATAGGGGGGGGGGGGGGTGGATAGAGGACCTCCCAGCCCCAGCGATCCAACAATGCCGACACAACGCCTGCTGTGTGTGCCCTAGCATTGTCATGCAGAACGATGGGCGGGGTAACCATGTGGTGGCGCCGTTTCCTTCTCAGAGCTCCTCGGAGATGGTCTTGCAGAAACGAACAATAGTACGCCGCATTAAGGGTTTGTCCTCAGGGAACAGTATGGTGAATGATCACACCATCCCAATCATAGGCAAGAATCAACATTACCTTCACATTGGTGGGGGTTGGTCGAACTGTTTGTTTCCGTGGTGGTCCGTGGTACCGCCACTCGTTCGATGGCGTTTTAGCTGTGGCTCATAAGATCTGGCCCACGTCTCGTCAATGGTTATGATACGCCGTAAGAAGGCCTCTCCTTCGCGCTCATAACGCTGCAAGTGCATAAAAGCGCCATATCGCAGCCATTTGTGCATGTCTGTTAAGTCATGCGGAACCCATTTGGACGCAATCTTCCTCATTTTCAGTAAGTCCTTCAGGATGTGGAGGACAGTTGAATGCGCCAGTCCGGTATCTTGCTCTAATTGACGAATCGTTACGTTCCGATCCACCTCTACTAACGAGGACACCATCTGTACATTGTCATCACTTACTGGTGGGTGACCAGATCGAGGCTTGTGCTCCACACGTTCGCGCCCATCTCGAAAGGCTACAACCCATCTTGCTACCGTTCTGAACGGTAACGCAGCTGCACCGCACGCTTCCTGCAATCCTCGGTGACACTGTTTAGCACTGCGACCCCTAGCACACTGAATTTTTATCCAAGTTCTCTGCTCCTGCTTGGAAAACATTGCGACTGTCTTTCGCGAGCGCTGGTCTCACACTACTCCTCTAACAGGCGCGACTGCGCACGAGCGGTGGTGAGGACGGGCGAGGTCATATGCTCTGAGGGAGGGGATGCAGGGGAGCAACCGTCGGTAAAAGTGGCAGCGCCCAACATTGCTGCAACTTGGCACTGAAGCATTGGTGCCAAAACTAAAAAACCAACCCATGTACATGGTTCTGTCCCTGGTGTAGACAATGCAACATTGATGACAGATAGATACACAGCGTAATACCAATTATTGCGTACGCATCGGACCTTAGCGTAATAAATGTTCAAAATGATGGCCTTCCACCTCAGTGCATTTTCCAACTGTGTGAATGAACGATTGATGTGTCCGTAAAAGCATGTCTGTGTCAATACCGTGCAAGCATTTCGTATCCGCGCCTTCATGTTGTCCGGAGTCGTTGGTTTTTCACAATACACTCAATCTACCAGGTAGCCCCATAAGAAAAAGTCTGGAGAAGTAAATTAATTTGACCTATCCAACGATCATGGTAATTGTTATTTAAAACATCCCGAGCAGTGCATTCATATAATTCGTTCATACTTGACGTTATTATGTACGTTACTGTACGAACAAGTGCTTTATACAAAAATTAGTTAAGGTTTAAGTGGCTTCGGTGGCGTAGTTGGTAGCATGCTGAACTGCTGTGCCCAAGATAGCGGGTTCAAACCCGGCCGAAGTCGTCGGATTTTTAAGAGCGTTAAAAATCCTTCAGTATGCCTTCCTTCGGAGGGGAAGTAAAGCCGGCGGTCCCATGTCATAGATGTATGGCATGTAAAAGATCCTTCCACAAACTAAACTTGTGTGAAGCTAAATTGTTAGGTTAGATTTCGTCGGAACGCTCTTATCAAAGTTCCAATGTTCACCACTAGGTACCATTGATATCTGGTAGCGAAAGTTGAAACTACTTGAAATTAAACGGAACTTGTAGCTCACCCTAAGGGTGTCTGCTGGAAGCAGCTACATACTCAGCTAAGCCGAACATGTCCTCGGACACTCCCGGCACTAAAATGCATACGATAAATAAATAAAATAGTTAAGGTTTGTATGAGGAACAGGGAAACAAAATAAAAAATTAGTTCGCATTAAAAAAAAGTCACGTGACCATCAAATTACCATCCAAACGTTCTTAAAATAAACTACGACATATATCATGTCCTTTCCCCCTTAATATCACGCAACTTTTATTCCAGACAGTTCTTTATACAACGCTTAGTTTTTGAGATATTGTACAGTTTCAACTTACGTGGTCCACCCTCTATATCCTCAGCTTTCAGGACTGCATGCAATTGTACAGTCCGCTGTTCCAAACCAATACCAACTTCAGTTTATATGAGTATATATATATGAGTATATATGATATGTCTGTGTAGTGAATTGCGAAACAAATTGTCTAACTCATGTTTTTATTTTGCTTTTGCAGGGAAGAAGTGAAGGAACACATGGTGCGATGGGACGCTCGCTTCGAATTCGTTTGTAAAATGAGTGCCAACGCTTCCACCGGCATCCTCGACCCTTGCGTTCTTAGGGTATCTGTGCGAAAGGTAAAATATTATATAAATAATTCATGCTTTTGGGCTAATGCCGTGTGTATTTTTAATTTAAACCATACGTTTCGGAGAAACCTTGCCTCCTTTTTCAATGGAAATATTGTCACATACTTTCTCATGAATTGTCTGTATTATCTTTTATTATACCGTATCGTAGAATTCGTAGCTGCGATAGTACCTTAGACATATTAAAATATTGTCTTCGCAGTGGACGCACCCCGCCGGGGCAGTCCGTTCACACGGCTGCCGGTCACATAGCCATCGAAGTGTTCATAAAAATCTAGGGTTACATTATTCACATTGCTCAAAAAGTAGCCATGGTGATCAGGATGAATTTCTGGGAAAATAAAAATTTGAAGATTATGATGTAGCAATAAGCAGTTAAAATATGCAAGAATAATCAGCACACTTAGCTGAATAGGTAGGAACCGATTTTCCTGGCACGTGGTGACATTCAAATCCACAAACGTTTTATTTAAGATTGAGGAAATAACTCTTAGACTTCCTTGGCTTAGTTCCAGTTTCTCCTCTTGGAACATTGGGCTTCCGTAAAACACCTCCTTCGGGTCCTGTTGCTGGCCATCCTCCTCATGTCCTTCCCATTCCTAAACACTTCTTCTCAACTGTCCTCTTTCAGGTCGTCTTTGGACGGCCACACGTTCGGGCCTCTAGTGGATTTCAATCCAGTGCTGCCTTTTCGATGGCTCCATTAGGTTTTCTCCAGTGTGTCCAATCCATCGCCACTTTCTCTCTTTTATCTGGAGTTCAATTTGTTGCTGGTTAGTTTCCTCCCACAGATCTTCATTTGCTATAACGTTCGGCCATCTTCGATTGATGATGCGTCTCAAGCAACGATTCATGAACACTTGATTTTTTTTTGTCGTCTTCTGAATAACCTTCAAAGTTTCACAGTCATAGAGGAGAATGGATTTAATATTGTGTTAAATAATCGTAACTTGATCCTCCTAGAGATGTTCTTGTTCCTCCATATTATAGGGTACGGTATAGCTGGACAAAGGCTCCATTTGCTTTCCTGATGCTACTCTTTATGTCTTCTCCCGCTCCTCCAGTTGCAGTAACAGTTCAGCATAGAACATTCTAGAAAAACGTCCACGACAACACACATCTATCTTCAATACATAGCCCTCCATAAGTGTTTTAAGTTAAAATATGTTAAAATTTGTTACTAATTGCAACATAAATGCACCTACAGTGGACTGTGTTTTAAAGATAAATATATGCTGTCGCAAACGTTTTGGTAGAACGTTTTATGCTGAACAATAGTAGTGCAATATCCACTGTCAGTTAGTTATGAAAATGTGAGTTAGCTAGCCAGCGAGCGTGCGGGTCAGTTTGCTAACAAGGAGCGACCGAGGCCAAAGAAAACATTCACGCAAGATTAGATGTAAACTTCAGAGTAGATGTGTTGCCTCTGTTAGCGATTTTGCCTTTAATTCATAACTGCTCCCGACAGATGCCGTGGCGGGTATGTAGTACAGTGCGCCAGGGAATGTTCTCCGCAGCGCCTAAATGCTGCTGCGAGAGGTAGCATCGTCATTTACGTTGGCAGCACGGCTGCCGCTTGTATCGAAACGGTAACATTATAAGGAAACTTGTTGTTTAACGTGACCGTTAATCTCGCGATCATGAGCCACGGGGCCTCCTTTTTACGTGGAATCCGAACCACAGGACATGGCATTTCACTTCGAAAATCTCACATGCATTGACCGCGAATCAAACCCGATCCGCCTTGGTGAGAGGCATACAGCTTGACCGCTGCGCCACCACGCCCCTTCGGTAACTTTATAAGGATACAACTGAAGCTTGTCTCTTACAGCTTTATGTGCTATCCTCCTAGAGATTCATGTTTCTTGAGCTAATTTGCGTGTTGATTTTCTTGGACTACGCAGCATTATATCGGAGATTTCATGAAGTTTTTCGTCTGTTAAAAGCGTAGTCTTGCCTGTTCCCGGTACATCGTGAACTGAGCCGGTCACACGAACTTTACTGATCAAATCCTGAACGGTATCCCGGTTTGGACACTTGGAATTAGGAAACCGTGCCTGAAATTTTAGTTTTACATTTTCTGTAAACCGATCGCCTTCGCGGAAAACAAATTCCACCAAATAAGCTTTGAGTAGTAAACATTACCGTCTGTATGTTGTTGCACTTTTCCAATAATTATCAAGCTGAACGCTCGTTTACTGCAATACACTCTGACGATTTTGACAGCACACAGACCACACGAGTGGCCTTCACTGTACCGCAACCCTGTCAAGGACACAGTGCTGCCAATTAAACTGCTGATGCTACCTCTCGCAGCAGCATGTAGGCACTGCGGAGAACATTCCCTGGCGCCCTGTATAATATATTCCGAATAAAGCCACGCTCAAGATTGTCTCGGTCGACGTCGTGATTTGAGACTCGAGTCTCCGAACTGCAGCAGCTGTGGAGTGTGACTTAATGCATTGGGCTGCGCTGTTGGGTCAGAATTTTCAAACGTTATCTCCACAGTTCATGTTTTGGACATTGGCCTATTTAGAAGTAAGCCATTGATATGCAAAATGTGAAATCAAGTTTGTCGGCCTGTACATCCCTCTTGCTATAACAAGAGAAAAGTTTCTTCTTTCAGAAGGCTGTGCCATTAATTAACGAGTTGGGCGTGACAATGGATGCGATGTGGGTCGAAGATCAAACTCTGCCAAACTGGGATTGAAGTTTGGCTTTTATTCGTGATGGAGTGGTATCTGGAAAGTTTGGAAAGAGAATTTTAGGACGGAAGGAAGCAGCTCGAGCCTTTCAGTACAGCGGTAAAAGGATTGGTGTAATGATGCCTAGCGGCACTTCAGACTCTTTTGTTTGTTAGTTTTCTTTCGATAGGGTTAGGCGGGAAGCTGCTTACAAACAAAGATTCATGAAATTCTAAAGCGAATTATTACTATAGAAAGAATTAAGAATTAATTAGTGTCGTCTAAAATAAAGTTCTATTTGTTTCATTTTCTGTTAGGTAATCGCTTTTTGATCGGCTTACTCCTTCAATGTTGAGTTGTAGTATCCTTAGTGTGGGGTGAAAGTCTTCAATGGGTCTCTGAAAAGAGCCATTTCCATGAGTCATATTGCTATATCTTCTAATTGCTGCGATATCCTGAAACCGTAGCTTTAGGTCCAGCAGCCAACGTTGTTGCTTTCTTTGCACCACCCAGGGGTCACGTGTAGGGCACTTTAAGGTTATTCCTACGGACGTGGAGCAACGTCAACCCCGTTTAGTTGATATCTTCTCACATAACCCTAACCTGCGTGCCGTATGAATCAGAACAACGGTTCACAATAATTTGTCGGACAGATGATACAATTGGACAGAATATAGATTAACGGCGTATCAATACACAACACAAAGTCTCAATTTAACTATTCAAAGGAATATTACCATGAAGATGTATAACCTAACCTGGTTCAAGTTATTCCTAAGCAACAGAGTAAACAAAGATCACGCGTAACAAATTTATCAAATATCGCTATAAGAGCTCTCACAACACCATAAAACATTAAATACCAACAGTAAATCACCCAAAATCAACGTATAAATCATAAAACAAACATTTAAACGTGACGGAACTAAATAAACTAACGTCAACCCAGTTTACAGCTGATATCATGGCTGCTGAAGTTTCAACTGCGCTAAAAGAAGTAAAATCAGGAAAAGCAGCTGGGTTGGATGGTCTTTACCCAGAATTCCTACAACGTTGTGGTCCTCGAACAATTGAATGGCTTGCTAAATTTTATAGCAACATCTTACGCGATGGTCAACTTCCACCAGCACTCAAAAGAACTAAAGTAGTTGCTGTACTCAAACCTGGGAAAAGTGGAGATAGTGCAGAAGATTACAGGCCTATTACCCTCCTGAGCGTCTGTTACAAGCTGCTGGAAAGAATAATATATAATAGAATCTCAAGTACAGTTCTTGAGCACATACCAAATGAGCAAGCTGGCTTCAGACCAAAGCGCAGTTGTACCGACCAGGTGTTGGCCCTAACCACTCACATAGAGAGGATTTCAAGATCGAAAGAAGACCGTATCTGTGTTTGTGGATCTCACGGCAGCATACGATACAGTTTGGCGAAAAGGAATGATCCTCAAATTCTTGAAAATAATCCCTTGCAAGAAACTTGCCATCCTACTGAATAACATGCTGGTCAACAGAGTGATTGAAGTTCACCTAAATGGCAACGTAAGCAGATCTCACAAACTAAATGATGGATTACTACAGGGATCGGTCCTTGCCCCATTGCTGTTCAATATTTACACCGCAGACTTACCTCCTACTAGTGCTAGAAAGTTCGTATACGCTGACGATCTTGCACTGACAGCTCAGTCCAACGACTTTGCAACAGCAGAAACCGTACTTACGGAAGATCTCTGCAGACTCGACAAGTTTTTCAAAACCTGGAGACTAAAACCAAATATAGCAAAAACAGAGGTCAGCTGCTTTCATCTGAGCAACAAACAAGCCAACTACATTCCTAGGGTTCAATACCAGGGTCATCTACTGAAATTCAATCCTCATCCTAAATATTTATGCGTCATCTTGGATCGATCCTTGACTTACAGTGAACATCTAGGCAAAACATCTGCTAAGATCAAAACCCGCAACAACATCCTGCACAAACTCACAGGAACGGGATGGGGCCCAACAGCATCCACCCTCAGAACTTCAGCACTTGCCCTAGTGTATCCAGTAGCAGAATATTGCTGCCCAGTATGGCTTAACAGCGCCCTTGCAAAGAAGATAGACGTACAGCTGAACGACACAATGAGGACTGTTTCAGCAACCATCCAATCTACACCTTTGGAATGGTTACCAGTACTCTCCAACATCCCGCCTCCTCATCTTCGAAGACAAATGGTACTGAAGAGAGAATGGCTTAAATGTTGTGACAACCCTCTTCTGCCAATTCATCTAGACTGCTCACCTCAAGATCTCAGGCTGAAATCCCGAAATCCTTCTTGGAGACAAGGAAGGAAGTTAGTCCAAGAGCAGTTTCAAGTGAATGAAGCTTGGCGCAATGAGTGGCCGACTTCAAATCCAGACAGATTAGGTCTTATCTCGGATCCAGTTAAGCAGCCCCCTGGGTCGACCTTCCCAGGAAAATCTGGACGTCGCTGAACCGTATAAGAACTCAACACGGTAGGTGTCAGTTCTGGAAGCACAAATGGAAAATTGCCGAGAATCCTTTCTGCAACTGCGCAGATGTGCCTCAGACCATCAGTCACATCGCTATGGATTGCCCACTCCGAAGGTTCAATGGTACAATGAAGGAGATTCATCAAGCTAGTGATGAAGCTTTAGAATGGTTAGAGAAATTAGATATCCAGCTCTAACAAAACTGAAGCTACTTGCAGATCAAGGTCTCAATCTGTATATATTTGTACTGTAAATACTGTAGAATGTAAATAATTGTATATTGCATCTTCATGCCATACGAAATATATATATTCTGTTGTGGATTTTACTCTATTAGATTATTATTATTATTATTATTATGCATGCATGCATACATACATACATACATTTTGTTTTCTCTTTCAGCGTCCAGTCTAATCTGCAAGCCCCTGCTTGCGATACGTCGCCTCCATGACCCCCTATTTTTCAAATAACTCTGCGGCTTCCTTTTTCTGAACCTAAATTCGACATTGAATTAAACCATCGCCTCCTAGATCTACCGGGCATGTGGTGGCGAAGCGGTTAAGCTGTTTGCCTGTCACCAAGGCGGACCGGGTTCGATTGCCGGTCAATGCATGTGAGATTTTCGAAGTTCAATGCCATGTCCTGTAGTCCGGATTCCACGTATAGAGGATGTCGCGTGGCTCATGATCGCGAGATTAATGGTCACGTTAAACTACAACCGTCGTTCCTTTTCCTAGGTCTACCTCTGTTTCTCTTACCCCCTACACCCGATCTCATTAACCTCTTAGGTAATCTCTCCTCCCAGTATTCTCTTCACATGATCCCACCATATAAGTCTGTTCATACAAGTAGCTTCATCTAGCGTGTTCATTTCTAACTTAGCCTTTATCTATTCACTACGAGTACCTTCCTGCTATTGTCCCCATCTATTTGTCACAGAAACTATTCGTGCTACCCTTATATCACTTACTTCAAGAGAAGCTCCAATCATCTACTTCAGAAGCACATCCCCTCTATGGATACCATCCTACCAGACGGAGGCTGAAATCTAGAACGGAAAATGTTTCCTCCGCACATCAGTTAAGCTTCAAGGGAAAGCAGAGAATGCTAGGATCAAGATGTGGAAAGAAAGAACTAACCACCTTTCCAACTGGATGGAGCCGAAGGAAAGTCTTCCATGTGGACACCAGGAGAAGTGGACAACCTGGAAAAGCCCTTAAGACTCCGTACAAAAGTAAATCTGCGGAAGTGGGGTTTCTCAAGCGACTCAGAATTTTGTGACTGTTGAGAGCAGCAGACAATCCAACATTTGTCAGTGTGACTTATGTCCTTCAAAGTGCACTATGAACGATTTGATTGCAGCCTCCTCCAGCGCTATTGACGTCGCCCAATACTGGGCCAAATTCATCTAGCTCTCAAGTTTGTTGCTCAATATGTGATTTGTTTTAGACCTGTATATGTGTATGGTAGATATCCTATATTCATATTCTTTTTGAATATTGATACTCCTGACACGAAGAAAGAAAGAAAGAAAGAAAGAAAGAAAGAAAGAAAGATCACTTACTTCTAGCTTATGTATCAGATATCCTGAATCTAGCTAGCTCTCACTTCCATACAGCAAGGTCGGTCTACATACTTAGCGATGTAGGGCGAGTTTCGTCGCTGCACTAACTTCTTTCTTGCAGTATACTGTATGTCGCAACTGCATTGGCTTTTCCGCACCACGACTCTTATTTCTTTCTCCATATTACCATCCTGAGAGAACACACAGCCTAAGTTGGCCTACTTAAAATGATCCACTCGCTGCATTTTAGTTCCTCCTATTTGGCATTCTATTTGGCATTCTACATGGTGGCCACTACTCCTGTAAAACCTGGAAATCCTGGCTTTTGAATAGATATGGAAAACTCCTGGAAAATGGCGAAAAATTTGAAAACTCCTGGAAAATAGCCACTGATAATTAATTATAAAAATCTTTCCATACACTGCTAAAATTCCCAGTCCGCTCTTAGTACTGGACGTCATGATATCGCGGATGGGGGTAGCAAGGGCCATCTAGCGGTCGCTCTGCAACCCTGCTTATTTTTAACCGGAAATTTACGCGCCGTGTTTTATCTTCAATATTACTCCCTCTGCAGTTTTGGGTGAGCACTCGATCGTTAACGAAATAAATTTCCTCAGATTACCTGTTTCTGTGTGAGAGAACACGCGATAGTATTTTTGTAAAACATATTATAGACAATTTGACCGCAATAAAATTGCAGGCGGCATTCTTTCCTCTTCCTTTTTTTTTAAAGTGGATATTTGAGTCACAAAGGCTTTCTTAAAACGACAATTAAATCATTTGTGTGTAGGCTTGCGTATCAATAACGCAATCACCACTAATTTTTGTTAACTATAAGTAAACCAATCACAACTGCTTTACTTTGGACTTGAATTACGGAACGGATAAAGCCGCCACCCCCACCCCCTCCGGGACTCGCGCTTATTTTTAAGTCTGGAAAAATGAGAATTACTCCTGGGAAAATTCCTGGAAAACTCCTGGAAAATCGTTGATCGATTTGAGTGGCCACCGTGATTCTATGTTCTTGCGTTTCTTCCCTACTGATACAATCTTAGTTTTTGAAATGCTGATTTTAATACCGTATGTTCTGACATGTTGGCTTGTTAGCTTTCGACGGAGTTTGTCATTACAATCAGGTTATCAGTATAAGCCCAGACTGCTTACCTGGTTTCCACCTAATTGTATCCCACCTAGCCAGTTTACGCCCTTCAGCAAATTGTCCATATTTAAAATACGTAGTTGTGAATGATTACAGTCTTGCCTCACTCCTGTAACATCTTTAAAACAAAGAATTCATCCTACCATCAACACTCGCTGCACAGCCTTATTATTAAAACTGACAGAATAACAATTTTACAAGACTCACATGTTAGACTACCAACCAAAATTAATAAACTAGCTAAAGGAAGGGTGGTCTCGGCTGCAGACAAGAAATTAACGTCTGCGAGTATGAGAACCTATTGGCAAAATATAACTAAATTGGCTAAGGCTATGCATAATTGATTGCAGTGGTCCAATGTTGGCAATAATGTATAAAATAAATAACGTATTATTATTATTATTATTATTATTACTGAAAAAAAAAGAAGGGAATGTGTATTGTATTGGATAGAGCTGTAGATTAGCCGGGTCGGTTTGCAGTACCATACCTATTACTTAAGTTTTAGTAAAAGCCTGGCACAGTGGCTTTGGAGGACTAAATATAACAGGTGATGTTAGACACGCACTTGTGAGCATCAATCATATTTTTGTAAGCGTTCCAATTTGCCTGTCTTTTATTGCTATCATGCACGTGAAATAAAATAGTGTGTAATTTTTATTGAAGTTAGTAGTTCATTGTGTGACTAAATACTGTATAGAAAACGTGGCCAAAATCTTAAATATTTTGGTTTTAGAGTTCGCCGTTTGGAAGTCTGGTATTGCTATTTGGAAAATCACAAAGCGGATGCAATGCAACGGCCCAAAATGTAGAAGAAATGTCATCCTGCAACTGCAATATTAATGTAGGATTTTCCAGATGGCTGGTTACAATTTGTACGAGCAAGTGTGAAAAACGAAATGGCTAATTCAGTATACTCGTATAGGAGAAATTGATAAATGTAGTATGTTCAAGTTTTAAACTCACTTTGTCAATAAGCACAGCTAATTACACGCCGAATGTTTTCTGTAGAGGAATTACACACAAATGAATTTTACAGTTTTTTGATAAATGTAGTATGTTCAAGTTTTAAACTCACTTTGGCAATAAGCACAGCTAATTGTGCCACGTATCATCTCAAGAGCAGCATATTCTTGACAGTCGTAAAGAAACTAATTGTGCAGATATGTCTCATTTGAAATACAATTGAATAAATAATGTTATTTCATTTCAGGCGCTATACTATTGCCTTATGTTATTATCGTGTTGGAAGCCATTATTTAGCGTTGCCTTAGTAAACGAAATATATGCTTTTCAGTCGGTCAACACGATTGTACCCAATTGTATTGGGTGTTATGCGTGAGATTAATAAATTCACTTGGATGTCCAGTTTCGATCATCAAGTGATCATCATCAGATCCTTTACACTCAGGCTATTAAATCTATGTCTACATATATGTGGGTTATGGTATTTACAATACGTACACTTATTTAGCTACAGTTACTGTATGGTGATCGTTGGACGATCGAAACTTGTCACCCAAATGAATGTATTAATCTCATGTATTTTTTTCTTTAGGACATAACACCCAATACAATTGGGTACACTCGTGTTGCCGACTAAAAATCATACATTTCATTGCCTTATGTGTAATTTTGTGCTAGTTGAAACTCGAAAAATACTTAATACTTACCAAAGCTCGAATGCTTTCACCTCACTATGACATGTGCACTCGTCGTTGGCTGATCCTTATGCTTCTACAAATACACCGAGCATTCCGTTATCTACTCCAAAGAACGAACTTCTCCAAAACGAACATTCACGTTTGTCTACATTTTCATGATTTGGTCACTCTGTCGAAGGTAGAAAAATGATACTATTCTTCCCTTGCTTCTTAAAGGTTTTGTCAATGTTCATGACTGCAGTAAGCACATGGAATATGGAAACGTAGTAGGCTATACCGGGTGATTCACCTAAAACTTGCACTGTAAATATTTCTGAAATGGAAGGTGATATTGATATGCGGTTTTAACCTAATGAAATTGTTACCAAGGGCTTGTATTTGTAGCTGATACACTGATTTTTATAATTTTTAGAAAGTGGTTTTATTTACAACAATTACAATTTTTTAAATGGAACAATACTCATTGACATTAAAAAAATAAAAGTAGAACACATTAGAATTCCAATGGTGTCTTTTGCACGATTGTAGTGCAAGTAGTTTACGAGATATTGTTATTTGTATACAATGGGACAATGCCTAGGACAAACTAAAGAAAAACAAATGTGAATGAAGTAATTCTGTGGTTTCTGACAAGTACAGTGTACCCTCAAAGCTTGTGTTCAAAATGACGACCACCAGCCTCAATACAAGCTTCCAGTCTGCTATGTAAAGATTGCTGCACACGTTCTAGCATTTCAGAGGAAATTTCAGCGCAGGCAGCAGTAATACGCCGTTTCATATCATCTGGTGTAGTTGGTATGTCCTTGTAGACAGTGTCTTTTAGCTTCCCCCACAGAAAAAAGTCTAAAGGAGTCAAATCTGGTGAACGGGCCGGCCAAAGTACAGGTCCCCTTCGTCCAATCCAACGATTTGGAAACAATTCGTGAAGATAATCTGTAGTAATTCCTGCACTATGGGCCGGACAGCCATCATGTTGATACCACAGGTTCCTCCTAGTCTGAAGCGGAACGTCTTCTAACATCTGTGGAAGATGGTCTGTTAGGAGGTTGAGGTACTTGCACGAATTCAGTGTTCCTTCTACGAAAAAGGGACCTATGATGTGAAGGTTCACTATTCCACACCAGACGTTTACACTCCATGGACGCTGTCGTTCTACTTGACGCAGCCAACGGGGATTTTCAACAGACCAATAGTGCATGTTTCTAAGATTGACTTGGCAATGATTAGAAAATGTTGCTTCATCAGTAAACAAGATACATGACGAATCTGGAGTATCACGTCTTAATGCCCATGTACAAAAGTTAACACGATTCTCAAAATCATTACCATGCAGCACTTGATGGAGAGAGATGTGATACGGATGCAACTTATGACAATGGAGAATGCGTAGTACACTTGCCTGACTCATGCCGCTTCCATGTGCAATTTCACGGGAACTAATTTGTGGATCTACTGCAACAGCAGCCAGAACCTTAATTTCTCCCTCTTCTCCAGTCACTTGTTTGTCTCTGTTACGTTTTCTAGGCGTTATACTACCACTTTCACGTAATTGATTGAAAAGGTTCACAAATAATTGCCGAGATGGTTGACGTCTAATGGCATATGTTTCCGCGTACACGGTACAAGAACGAACGGCATTCTTCCTACATTCGCCATAAACCATGAGCATGTCGGCTTTTTCTGCAATGGTAAATCTCATCCTGCAAGCACGTCCTACTACTTGAAGTATCACACAATAACTGACTGGAAAGTCGCAGTGCACTCAGTGTACACAAACCACAACCTCAACAAACATAACAACATCGTAACCTCGCCACTAAGCACTTGGTTGTTAGTGCGTACAATTTTCGAATAACAATCAATATCTCGTAAACTACTTGCACTAGAATCGTGCACAAAACACCATTGGTATTCTAATTTGTTCTACTTTTATTTTTTTAATGTCAATGGGTATTGTTCCATTTAAAAAATTGTAATTGTTGTAAATAAAACCACTTTCTAAAAATTATAAATATCAGTGTATCAGCTACAAATACGAGCCCTTGGTTACAATTTCATTAGGTTAAAACCGCATATCAATATCAGCTTCCATTTCAGAAATATTTACAGTGCAAGTTTTAGGTGAATCACCCTGTATAGTGTATTTGATAGAGAAGGAAGATGGTAGTGTATGATGTCGTCAATTAAAGAATCCCAATCAACAGTGTCATATGGTCACTTCAAATACTGTAGTCGTGTAGTGTATACAGCCGAGAAGCTTAGAATTAAAGCCAGGCCTACAATTTAGTACCGGTATACAGTTTAGTGATAGAGAATTTAGCACGGCAGTGTTTCCTCACTACCAGCCACATTTCAGTGGTCATTATTTTCTCCACCATTGTGGGTCATTAGAGGTGTTTCGTGTGCTGATGTGTATCGCACAACCTACTCATCTCTCCATTCATTTGTCTCTTCGGTGTGAAAATAAACGCGATGATTATCTCTCTCGCCCACCATGCCCAGTCTTTGTCTCTGTAGGAAGTCTACAATTATACTTTCATTGTTGGTACAATTATTATTATTTGCAGGATGTGCTGCTGGATCTTAGAGAATTCCTCAAAAACGTCTGTAGTCGATTAAATCGCAATGGCATTTTAAAGCAATAGTGGAGGAACCAAACCAATATTAAATAAAGGTGCTGACAAATTTGAGATCTGAGCTCAAACCTAGGTCTCTAGTTTCTCTAGAAGTGGTTTGCTAGCCTCTGTACCATCTTGGACACAAGGTCCTCATTTTGTACACTCTCTGGTTCGCGCTGACAGTGGTCACATTCATTAAGTTGTCGTTAATTCATTTTAGGGGCAAGATTTGTGTTGGATTTGTCTGATAACCTGTGTTTCTGCGGTGACTAAAGTAGTGAACGATAAGGGATTGGGGTTGGTGGCGAGGGACTTGAAATGAGTACCATCGAGGAATTTGCCTGGAGGGAGTGTGGAAAAAACTGTGGAAAACCACACTCAGGATGGCAGCTGTCAGCGCCGGGATTCGATCTATCTATCTCCGGACTTGCTGCAGCTGCCCATCACAGTCGTGGTGCGCGATTTAACCCGCACGGCTAAGCCACGGGGTTCATTCATTATGTATGCTTGCAGTTCTTAGTCCTAGTAAATTTACCAACGACGATGTATATTATCCATAATGAAGTTGATAGTTGAAACGGTGCTCACCGCTGCCTGGCAACGAAGGAAAGAAACATATTAGTCATGAATGTGTAATGTTGGATATGGGTTATTTTTATTCCCTCCGTTTTTTGCCTTTGTACAGTGTACAGTTAGGAGCGAGCGTTTGGTGAGCGCGAGATAAAGTGGATATGTGTGTTAGGTGCGGCATGCGCTATCTCTAAAAGTCAACAGGCTGCCACTTCCCGCCTCATCAAAGTTTCATTTGAACATCAGCATGGAGGATCTCTCTCGTGTTCAATCTCCTCGACTTCAGGACTCTTGGTATAATGTGGTCTCTGCAGCGTGATTCGCAGAGTTTTATGGACACTCCAGTAGCTCCTTGCATCATGTGATTTTAAGAGATTAATTCTACAATCTCTTACATCGCAGTTGATCAGATTTCTGTTTTCAAACAAGAGTTTCTCTTTTTAGAAAAATCATAAGAAAATTCGATTTAATATTTGTGTTTTCATGTACTTACGTGCAGTTTCATTTTTATGGCCGGCTATGTGGCTCTATTGGTTAGTCGCATGCATCCTGTACGGTACCCATGGTCGCGGAATTGAATACCACCACAGTCGATTGGCATTTGAAGGTATTTTTAAAGTGAAAGTAGTAATAATGATAACAGCCACAACCACTTCGTGGTGTAGTGGCTAGCATTATTGACTGTCACTCCTGAAGTCTGGGTTCGATCCCCGGCTTTAGCAAGAAAAAAGTAGTCCGTTGTGGGGTACACTCAGCCTCGTCGTGAGGCAATACTGAGGAATAGTGAGAAGAGGTGGGCTCAATTCCCCCTTCATCCATCCTAGAAGTGGCTATTCGTTGACACCGGGGAGCCCGGGTTAGATTCATGGCTCTGCCAAGAAATTTAATTCTGGTCTGAGGGCTGGAATGGGGTCCACAGCCTCATGAGCCAAAACTGAGATTCCTACCTCAGCCATCTTGGAAGTGAATTTCCGTGGTTTCCCACTTCCGCTCCAGGCAAATGTCGGGATGGTTCCTAACTTAAGGCCATGGCCGCTTCCTACCCAAATCATACCTCAATTACAAATACACACTCTAATAAAGACATCACAGTGACAGGTTATCAGACAAATTCTACACACAGCAAAGTATACGGGGCTACATGACCGCAATGCCACAAAGCCCGTAATTAATTAACAACAACAACAACAGGTTATCCATGGCTTCCTATTTCCACTCCGGGCAATTTACAGGACGGTTTCTAACTTGAGTCCACGACTGCCTTCTTTCAAATACTAGCTTGCAGATACACCCCATAGTAACGCAGGTTATTAGAGAAGATTCTATAAACACCCAGGTATACGGGGCTGATGACCACAATGCCAAGCCTAGGAAACAACACCAGCACTGAACTAAGTTGCAACGGAGTGTTCGTCTCGAAGCCGTGATTCTGTTAAGCAGCGTAATTGCTCATTTTAAAAGGATCAGCAGCGGCAGAGGCTCCGAGTTGCTGCATCGTGAGTTCTCCACTGGCGCGTGTTATAGCAGTAATTGGTGTGGCGCTGCCTGGATCCCTCGGTCGTAATGCTCGCTAGCTCGGGAATGCATCGAGGACTTCACTTCTTTAAGTGATCTTTTTAAGGCAGTTTTTTGAAACATACTTTATTTCTTTTTTACTTTTCTATACTGTTTATTTCTTTTTTACTTTTCTATACTGTTTAGAAAGCCATTATAAAAGAGGAAAACAGTAGAGTATAGAATCATTCCAGGGAAACTATGAAATTTACATCGCGGAAAGCAGGCATGACTTGGAATACTTCACCCTTGTACCTACATCACCACTGCTCTCATTTCAATCAGTTTTATTGTCACTTGATGGTAAACCCTCAATCTCTTCAACGCTGTCTTCAAAATCCTTGTTATCACTGTCCGATTCGTCCAGATACCTTGTACTCTCAACCATTTTTTTAAATCATAAGAGCCCGCCATTTCATTGTTTACATCCAGTGGCGTACGCAGGATTTCTTTGTGTGTGTGGGGGGTCATTCATAGTATGTCCTATAATAAAAATGATAATTCGAATATAATTCATAAAAAGCAACAACTTAGTTAAATAAACACTACCGGACCCAAGCGAGAAATCTCGCATGTTCATAAACCACCCTTCCCCGATAGGTTTATAACGAGAGAATTAATTGCAGCATGTTAGAGCTCCAGTATTTGCAAATCGCACACTTCTAACAAAAATTGATATTTCTGAAATTAGAATGGAATTCGTCACTGCTAATGTCATTTGTGTGCTGAGTCCATTGATTTATCTTAGCTGTAACACTCACCAGTTATTCGATATTTTTGAAATTAAACGATTTGAGTACTCATTCCTTTGACTTACCGGTACTGTTTCTGAAATCCATGCAAAATGATGAAGGAAAGACCTCATAATGTTAAAATGACACGAAACAAGGAAACAGGCGTCACAGCGTCCAAAATGTGAAGTGGAGAGCAATTACGGAGCATATTTTCCTCCAGCAACAGTATCGACAAATCTCACACTTCGTACATTTTTTAAAAGTCATTTTTTAAAGAAATTATTGATATTTATAAGAGTGCAATTCGTCACTGCTAATGTCTATTCTCTTTCATTTGAATGCTCATTTGGCACGATCGGCCGCTTGTGAGCGCCACAGGAGGGATCTATACTAATGAAAGAATATATATATGATGATTCTCTTTGCATGAAAACTATTTTAACTATTTTTTTCAGCACTTTAAACAATAGTACAAACACAATTGAAAACATAAAAGATTAATAAAAAAAATACGGAAAAGAGTTTAGCCCAATATAGATATTGCACTAGATACAAACGGACAAAAAGAAATGTCTAAATTGTCAATCGGGCTAAACCAAGGAATCTGATTAAGTAGATATTTGCCCTGGAATTTGTTGAAGGACTTAGACAAGTCTACTTCAATCGTATATCAAGCCTTCTAGGTTTGACAGACAAGTCATTCAGTACTTCCTCAATTGAAACATCAACAGTATCATGAATGAACATCAAAGCTAATCCATTAAGGCGTTCTTCACTAGTTGAATTCCTTAAATAGTTCTTCAAGAATTTTAAGGACGAAAACGATCTTCCACACGAGCAGGTTGTGACAGGTAAGGAAGGTAGCCATGATGACAAGCAGGTTATACGCAACTGGAAACATGTTCTTATTGCATATTGACAAAGCATCTATAGCACTCTTGGGCTGCTTTTCAATAGATTTCAGAGTTCGTTTTCAGAGAAGTAGCTCGCCTCTAATATTAAGGGGAAGTCCATAAAATTCAGCTACATTTTCTACTTCAGCTATGCTTTGGTTGGATAGTTCGTCTTCAGTTGTGGTAACTAGCGTTTGCAATGGCTGAAGAGTTTCTTTATGGGAGACAAGTGATGAAATAGTTTCTTCAAGAAATGGGATGAAAATAACCCGCCTATAATATTCTTCCGGATCGTTAGATGAAACGTTGTTCCTCATCGTTCGTCGAACAACAGTTCGAGGCTGAACTACAGGCACTCCAAATTCTTTGCAGAACTCTAAAACCGAATTATATGCACACAAACACCTTGCGTCTGCATCTGCCCTCATTTCTTCAAGAGACCTCTTAACATTCATGGAGGCGTTGATTGCTTGACTGAGATCCAAATTTTCAGTTTGAAGGTATTTGCTGAGAGGAAGAGTGATTTGAAATGCTTCATGAATGACAAATACACTTATCAAGAACTCAAATTTGCTGATAGCGCACAGAAGAAGTTGCGCATCTGTAGCTGCCTTCTTATCAACTCATGCTGCTATTTTTTCTAATGCCAACAATAACGGTTTCAGAAGTTCAATGAATGAACGAACAGACTCGTGCTTTCCAATCCATCTCGTTGCACATAACTTCTTGAGTTTACTCACTCGGGGTTTCTCTTCCATACTTTCAACTTCATTTGTCAACACAGCCTGCCTCTTTGGTGAAGTACTCAAAAAGGCATAAGCTCTTTCAATTGTACCCATACAGTTCCTAATCTCTGCAACACTACATCCTTCAGAATTGGCCAGGTTTAAACAGTGAGCACTACAGTTAACATACTGGGCTTTGGGAAACTGTTTTCGTACAATGGCCTGAGCACCTCTGTAGGATCCACTCATGGCACTAGCTCCATCATAACCTTGGCCTACGAGATATTCTGCATCCAGTCCCACACTTTTCAAACCAGACAATATGCTATTCGCAAGGCCTAACCCAGAAGCATCATTGATAGCAATAAATTGCAGAAACTCCTCATGTACGGAATTATCTTGAACGAAACGGACACATAGTGACATTTGCTGCACACCGCTGATGTCTGTGGTCTCGTCAGCAAGAACAGAAAAGTATTTAGCTTTTTTCACCTGATCGACTAACCTTTTCAATATAATGTCATTCAAAGATGAAATAATTTCATTCTGAATCCGTGGGCTTACGTATGTTGCATTTAAGGATCCTGTCATCAAATGTTCCTTTAGTATTGTATCACCAGCTTCTGCTCGAAACTTGAGAAGAGACCTGAAATTTCCCTCCCCTTTCTTGAGAGGCTCATCTAAATTTACAGGTCCCGAATCCCTGTGTCCACGGAAGCAATGCCCATTCGAGCATGGAAAATCACAGATTTAATTATTGGTATGAGTTTCTCCCTGTTGCATAATATGTTGGATTGAACACCCCTATCCAAGCTTACGTCAATAGCAGGTTTTGTACCTTTGTATATGGCGAGAAAGTCCGCAGCCTTTTCCGTACATGCCATATGATACTTGGTTTCTTGGTGTTTTTTGAAATCCTCCTTCGCATTTTTCCAGTTCATGTAAGGAAATTTTACTAGTTTACCTGGCGATGAAGATTGTTTCCCAACAACGGTGCAAAACAACGAACAATATTTACAAAAGGCTCCGTTCTTTGAAGGAGAATAAACTAGCCATTTCCACTCTGATAACCAGTTCAACTGAAATTTCAGATTCCTTGGACCCGATAAAGGGAAATTAAAATTGCTTCCAGATGTCCAGGCATTTTCCAACAGTTCATTTTTCAGATAATCATCAATCTAAAGAAAAAAGTAAATCACAACATTGAAATAATTAACATGCACCGGCACATACGTAGGCCAAGGCCATATCAATACCGGTATAACATAATAGGTAAAGCATCGAAATGCAAATCAGTTACATAAATAGCGATTATCATGAATCATATTGTAAACACACCTGTTGGCCAGCATAACCTCCTACGTCTGTTCGATGTATTTGGTCGGTAGCCGGCTTGGTAGTAGCCGGTAATTCTTCAAGTTCATTTTCAATTCTTAAAGATGAACTACTTGCAATGCCAGTGTTGCATGTAACATCTACTCTTGTTTTTTTTTAAATAATAAATCAATCCATTACGCATTACAAATAAACTCGGACAAAAAGTTCGACTCACGATCTGGCAGTTCACAGATATGCACGTTTAAAGCAGCACGAAGCTGCGTTACGATAGTTACCAATCGCACACTTTAACAGTAAAACGACAATTTTGATATTTCGCCTAGTGTAGTTAGTTATTGCTTTAAGTGAAAGAACAGCGAGGTCAACTGCCCCTCTTGCTCCGTTTAACATGTAGTTTAAGGGTGTTTACCCCAGGCCATAACCAGTAGCTAGCGCCAAAGCTGGAGAAGTCTCGTTGCGAGTTGAGTGGAGGTCATTTACCACGTGAAGAACGTGTTCACATTAAAAATATATTACAAAGGGTAGCCTAAAGAAGCCTCACTGACAGCAATTCAAAACATTTTCCAGGTGATAGATGGGACAATATAAGGAGTCATGTAAACTAATGTCTCTGGGGGGTTTAAACCCTAACCCCCCCGTCGGTACGCCACTGTTTACATCGTACACCAGATGTTACTTTTAAACTCAAGTATCTTTTAGGTGGATTCGTAAAGGTTGTCTAATACCTTTCTCCCAACTACCGTAACTATGATCGCCTGCAGAATATTCCGTACCCGACCCGCTAGAACGGAAATGGCGTCGCGGAATATAGGCTATCGTAAACTCGCAGCGCGGAATATTCCAGAAAAGGCATGGTAAGGACGGACTTATTTATTTAGCAGTGTCCACGCCTGCTCTACTCAATTGAGATCGGGAGCATAGGCAGGCCATTCCATTCGATTCTGTGAATGATGATAGGCATTTATTCGTCAACGAATATATAGTATGTAAAATACAATGTTACTTGGAAATATTGTGTCGTCTCAGATGGCTGAATAGTCCAATTCTGGATGCACACACCTTACTTTTTTTCTTTTTCTTTTCGTGTGGCCTCCTCAGAGGCCGAGTGCAGGTCTTTCTATTCGACGCCCGTGGGCGACCTGCGTGTCGGGATGAGAGATGGAATGGATGAAGACGAATGAAACTGGGCGAGGATGTGGAAGGAATCGGCCGTGGCCTATCAGAAGGTACCGTCCCAGCATTTTCCTGGTGTTGAAAATGGGGAAACCACGGAAAACCATTTCAAGGACGGCCGACGGTGGGGCTCGACCCCACGCGTCTACCGAGTCAGCAGAGAGCTTGGTCCCATGACCTAACGCTGCGCTTTAGCCAGCTGAGCCACTGCTGTCGGTACACACTTGACCTCAGTGACAGCACACACCTTAAGTAACCTTGAGCACACACTAGTTGTATCAGCAGATGTTTGTGCAGGCACACCATGCCTTGCGTTCGCACGTTCTTTCCTGCGGTTCCTCCTTTCAGCTTCTAATCTTCTCCTATCTTGTTCTAATTATTCAAATCCGTTGTATACAATTTTTCGCCATCTAGTTATATCTTAACTGCGGTTTCCCAGTTGATCGTATCAATTTGACACTCTTTCAGGTTATGTTTAAGGACATCGTTGTATCGTTTAAGCTGCCCCCCCCCCCCTCACCCCCTGGTTACGCAGTCCATTCTTTAGTTGGGAGTACATGATTCTCTTTCGGAGGTGTGTATCTGGAATGCGGATAACATGGCCAGCCCAGCGTATCTGATGTCTGACTACCTTTGCCTCCATGCTTGTAGTGTTGGCTTCTTCAAGGATACTAATGTTTGTTCGACGATCTTGCCATTTAACTTTCAGTATTCTCCGTAAGCATCGTTGATGGTATTTTTCCAGGCATTTTAGGTTTCTCCTGTAAGTTGTGAATACCATTCTCCTGAAGAAAGGCATTGGCAACTGTGCGGACGAGCGTTATCGTCCACGACAGTGAAATTTGGACTGAAATTGTCAGCATAGCCTTCCACTACAGGTGCCAGGATAGTATCCCTGTAACGTATGCCTGGCACACGCTCTGGGGTATGTACACGAGGGGTTTGGCGACCATACATGATGCCACCCCAATACATTGAGCCACCTCCTCTCTGCTGGTATCAGTCTCGGATGTATTGGTCGTGCATATGCTCACCGGGTCGTCTGCACACTCGCACAGATCTATCCTCATCGACACAGGCGAGTGTACGCAGCCTATATACACGCACGCAAGAACGACTTACGGGCTTGAGACCACTACGACTCATGGCCAGATATATGCTTTATTTTATTTCGGCAAACTCAACAGGTCTGTATGGTCACCGATTCATCAGTTATACAGTACATACCACATCCAGTGACAACAGCAACACAGTTTATGAGGTAGATTCCTCTAAAACTAAGTATCAAAGCTTGGTGATCAAAATATAATTTGTTTCTGTATCTTGAGAAATAACGTGCTCAACTTACCGAATTGATCCTTCTTCCACCCTGTAATTCATTGCTTAGTTACAATATCTGATACTGGAAAACAGTACTTTGACCTGGAATCGAAACAGTGGTATGGTTTGCTTCAAATCTTATTTAAGGTTGAAGACAATATTCGCGTGACAGTAGGTCGTTCAAGCGAACAAAATTTTTAAATTCATACTTATAAGTCTCTCCGTTCCGACTTCTGTTATTTCGTACTCTCACGTTCAAGAAATAAATGACAGGTTAGATAATAACTTGGCAACTATTGCTAGTTTTTACATTCCATCATAATACCAGGTGTAAGCTTTGGTATGAGAATTGAGAGAGCTCACCGGAGTACCCGAATGCGAGCTCCTGGTTTACACTTCTCTGAGTAGCCCTTTTACTGCCTACTACGAGACTTTCAACCGCTTTTCAACAGCATTCTTTTTCATTCAAGGTGCTGTAGGTGCTTACACTAGATTATTGGCTGATTCTTCATGAATTCAAGGTGCAAATTATATGGGTTGTTCTAATAAGTAGGTTCCTTCACTTTTACATAATCCCAAAAGTCCTAATCGTGTTTTTTTTAATAGACTAAGTGACGATACGCGAACTGCTCTCCATCTCCTGTCGCAGATCACCTTTCCAGCTTATGTAACCACGTTACTACCTGATTACCACCTCAGCCATCCTGGAAGTGGTCTTCAGGGGTCCCCCCGTCACTTCCACTCCAAGCAAATGCTGGGTTGGTTCCTATCATAAGGCCACGGCCGCCTCCTTACAACTCCTCGCCTTAATAATGACCTGCATACACTAATACAGCCATCACAATAACACAGGTTATCACACAAATTCCACACACACACACACACACACACACACACACACACACCTGAATACACGGGGCTATATGAATACGATGTCACAGCCCCTAAAACAGGCAGGGAGACGGAGATTAGTGTTTAAGTAGCGTGCGTTTGGCCTCTCGCCAACTCATAACTAACATTTAAAAACATTCAATTGAGATGATATTTGGTAATACACTTCATAAGAACTTATTACTAAGTTTTCGCGAAAAATTCAAAATGTGCAGATAGAAAGCTTACTTTAACATCTATATCTGGCTCTTGAACTTGCCTTTCTGACACAGGTCGGACCTGAATCGGGTTGGGGTTTTCAAGTACATGATAGGGTCTGGCTTTTAAAAGACTAACTTACACATCAACCACTGCAGCTTGGATTGAGTAATAAGACTGAATTTCTTGAGCGGTCGTTGAACTAAGATTCGAGCCTCGCCTCAGCTGTTCGCTGCTCGATCTGACCCAGTCTCATCTCGCTATCCTCAAGATGTCGCAACACCTTAGTGTCTCAATTGACCCTATTGACACTTTTAGCAGGTACGAACAAAGGTCGTTGTGAAGACATGTGACTAAACATACGATTTCAAGAGTGAGCGGCTGTGACATTGTGCACCACAACTGCAAAGGGAGCTGGAAGTTCGGAGATCGATCTGACAGCGACCGTCCTGAGTGTGGCTTTTTCCCTGTTTTTTTTTTTACCACACTCCCTCCAAGTAAATGCCGGAATGGTCCCTTATTTTATTCCTAGACCCTAACAATCGCTTACTATTACAGTCACCACAGATCCACAGGTTATAAGTAGACAGCGGAATTTACGTAACACCCTTTTAGGCAGATTTCATTACAAAGCTACTTATTGCAATGGGTACCGTGTTTCGACTTTCGGAAACTTTCGTTATATCTTCGCGTTTCACATCCCCCAGACCCCAAAATCACCCCATAAACTTAACTCATTCAAGTTTTTTGATAGCACCAACCATTGACCAAATGGGTGGAACAAATGTTCTTTATGATAAAAAAAAAAAAACCCTCCCTTAAATAGGCCCAATGTCAGAACCGTTTAAAATGGTCAATAGTCCTCTAAACATTACACTATACTTTTGTCTGAAAGATTTGTTGATATGACCCACCCTTACGACAAAGGATGAGCACAATGTTTCCGGAATTATAAGAAACTGGGGCTTCTCGTATGCTGAACATGTGTAACTTTTGTAGGTATATAACAATTGGCAAATTTAGTGAATTTGAAATATTCTTCTTTGTCCGGTGAAATACACCTCCGCCTTCCGGCGTGCCGAGAGGTTTTTCTTTTATTTCCTAACACACACACACCCACGTGGTTGAGATTAAGTATTTAGATTTATCAAGTGCATATCTAAATAAAGTTCTTTTATAGAACTTAAAAATGTCTATTTAGATTTTAAATTTTTTACTGTTTTCTTTTTCTAAATTTTTAAACAAAAATTCGCTTCATATTTCCCCAATTGTCAACTACTTTATGTAACAGCCTGTACCGCTTACATTTCAAGACGCATAACAATTACTTCGGTAAATCCAGCCTTTAGCGAGACAACAGTTACAACACCGTACTACAGACCAAATCGCCAATTTACTCCAAGTACTGTGTATTTGGAAAAGAGGTTGGTAGGACACACATTAAGGCTCCCAGGAATAGCAAGCTTAGTTATGGAAGGAAGGGTCGAGGACAAGAACTGTAGGGGTAGACCAAGGTTAGAATATGTTGCCTCGGATGTAGGGTGTGGTAGCTATGTAGAGATGAAACGATTAGCTCAGGACAGGGTGGCATGGATAGCTGCATCAAACCAGTCAAAAGACAGAAGACTCAATCAACAACAGTGTGCATAACCTAAGTTGCATAATGCCAAAAATAAAATCGTCAAACACTTCGTTAATTCATCAGTGGCTGAATGAATTTCCATGTTGCTCGACAGATTGTATTTTTCAAATTTTGCAACAAAGAAGCAAGTAGACTAAAAGTATTGGGAAGCCTCTCAATGAACAATTAGAGCAACTGAACTTATTAAAACAGAGAATCTCTGAAGCATCCGGAACTACTGGAAATATAAGCTGGACACGGTGCTGAAGGAAAACTCTGGTCTCAAAACCTTAATCGCTGCGGCTAATTTAATAATAATAATAATAATAATAATAATAATAATAAAACAACGAAAATGGAATTTAATTGCCAGTTCATCTTATTCCAAATCTAAAATAGAAACCTGTCCCATTTTTACAGCCGATGTAAAGCGCACGTTTTCGGATTGTAAATTAATTCTGAGCGATAAACTTCATAATTTCCCCGTAGAAAATATAGAGAAAGGCTGGTTATCTGTTGAAGTAGTGACGGTGAATGAAAGCATTTATAATTATTATTAGCTTATGGAATTAACACACAAAATTATAACAAGTACAAAAATACACTATGACAATCGACAATATATATACAGGTGATTTCATAAATTAATGTTCAGATTGTTCAACCACTGCACAGCCTGATCTGAAGCCTTCAGGAACTCATCCATGGATCCGGAGAACGCTCTTCTTTCACACTCCGTAACAATGTGATGAATTGTCTGTTCCACTTCACCACAATCACAAAGAGGGGAAGATTTTAAGCCCCACTTATGAAGTAATGATGCACATCGACCATGGCCAGTTCGAACCCTGTTGATAGCAACCCAAATTTTTCTTGGTAGGTCAAAGCCAGGAGGAGGATGGTTTGCATTAAATAAGGGCTGCCACTCATGAGATACTTTGACGCACCATTCACTTTCCCATTCTTTTGTGGCACTGGAGTTACTTAAAATGAGTTATTGAGCTGTTTGAATGGGTGGAGACCTGGACTTCAGACGATGACATCCTCCAATTACGTCACCAAGAATAGGGAGAGACTGGTTCGCTGTTATTTTATGGAATTCTCGGACCAAGTTCTTGATTCTTCTAAGTCTTGGAGGTTCGAGTTGACTTAATACAGGCAACCAGAATAAAGGAGTGGATTTAACTGTGCAAGAAATGATTCGCATAGTCTGATTCAGAACAACATCGATCTTCCGAACATGTGAGCTGTTCATTCAGACCGTAGAACAATATTCCTCTGTAGAATAAACCAGCCCAATAGCTGAAGTGCGAAGCGTGGGAGCAGAAGCTCCCCAAGTAGAACCAGCGATTTTGTGAAGAATGTTGTTCCTCGTTCTCAAGTTTAGCAGCACTGTCAGTTAGATGTTTACGGAAAGACAAAGTTCTATCCAGAGTAACTCCAAGGTACTTAGGATGAGAGTTGTAAGGTAGAGGAGTCCCATTGAGTGACAAATTTAGGGTAGTTTTGGACTGCCTGTTATTCAAATGAAAGAAGCAGGTCTCTGTTTTGCTCGTACTTGGAGTCAAAGACCATTTTCTAAAATATGCACTCAAAATGTTCAGATCAGTGTTTATATTTCTCTCTATCTCAACCACAGATGAATGTTGAATAGCAAGTGCTAGATCATCGGCATATGCAAACTGGCGGGTGGTGGATGTAGCTGGTATATCCGCGATGTACAAATTAAACAACAGTGGTGAAAGCACAGATCTTTGAGGGTGCCCATTATTGAGAACTTTCAAAACAAAAGTTTGGTGCTTTTCAGTCGGTCAACACGAATGGACCCAAAAAGAGCTGGGTTATGGCTTCAAACCCCACAATGAGAACTTTCAGTTTGCTAAACTTATTATTCATTAGCACTTGTAGCTTCATATTGGAGAGCATATTGTTTAACAACTGTGTCAGTAACTTGCATCCCGTTAGTTTAAGGCATTTATATACAACTCCATCTCTCCAAACTGTATCGTATGCTGCTGTGAGGTCTACAAACACAGCTTCACTCTTCAATCGTTTTTCGAAGCCTGACTCGATGTAGGTTGTCAGAGCCAGAACTTTGTCTTCACAACTTCGATGCGGTCTGAAACCCGCCTGTTCAACTGGAAGGATGTTGAAAACTTGAGGACTGATCCTATTATAAATGAGTCGTTCAAGTAGCTTATAACATACACTTAATAAAGCAACTTTCAGGACGATCAGCAGGCTTTCCTGGTTTAAGGAAGGCTATAACTTTAGTACACTAGAATTCTGGGGGAAGTTTCCCAGTAAGTACAATGTTAGAAAAGAACTGAGACATCCATTACCTTGCATTCTTTCCACTATGTGTGAGAAATTCAGGATGTATTTCATCCATACCTGGGGCTGTTCCATTTTTCATCCCTTTTAGGGCAACCAAAAGCTCATCTTCAGTGAAAGGAGTAAAATATGTTGAAGTGCAATTTCTTTTCATAAAGGACAGTTCTTGTCTGATTAACCTCGTATGATATGCATCAGGTTTCACTTTCGACAAGCTAGCAATACGACTAGCAACTTGGTTCGGTGTAACTGCTGATTCGGGCTGAGGATTATGAGGCATTCTACTGTTTTTTCAATAGGCTCCACGCTTTTCTACTGGAATGCTTGAAGTCCATGGTCTGCATAGTTTCATTCCATTCTAGCTTCATCTAAATTATGAAGGTCATCAGCAATATCATTTCCTCCATTCTTCTGATATTCAGTGTAGAGCTTTTCACAAGCTTCATTCCGGCCTGGTATATATACTTTCCTCAGTTTGAGTACGAATTATTTCATAGCTTTATAGGTGTGGTATCTTCTTATACAAAGTCATTATTTAGCAAATTGTTAGTGCCTATTTTTACATTATATAAACCCCAAATAGAGGTAGAACCTAATTTAGGCACCAAAAATGTCACTTTTAGAGCCGTAAGTTCCGCTGTCAGTCAATTTACCACTCGCCCAACTACAAGGGGCTGATGACCAAGATTTTCCAAGTCTTAACATGTGTAAACAATGAATTACTGTGTGCTACTGTATGTTCAATTGTAAATAATACTTTTCGGAGAAAACATGAGATCAGCTTATGATAATAGAGAAACTGTATTGTGGAGGCAACTCAATTAAGATACTACTAGCTGTATTAACCATCGTATACCCTTGCCAAGAAATGCAATTCTTATCTGGGTACTGGAACTGAGTTCACTAAGCCTTGTAAGGACAGCTGAGAGGAGGTTGGTTTGACTCCTACTTTAGCCACCTCAGAAGTTTTTTCGTGAATTCTCAATCCTACTCCAGGCAGATGCCAGGTTGGTAGGCCTACTTGACGTAAGGCCACGGCTGCCGCCTTCCCAATGTAATCCCAATTTATTTGTACTTACACAACAAGTGCAGGCACAGGTTATCAGACTGATTCTGCTCACGTACAATTGTAAGGAGCTGATGTCTATTATGACTCAAACTCCTAAATAAAACGATCACTTACCTGAGTTGTCGCTCTACGGACTTCGACCACATGAAACCTTTTCACAGGGACTTGTTTCACCTACTACACAACTCTTCACTCTAGTTCGATGAGATGACGTTTTATTCTTACATTTACTGTAGCTGTTCATCCTCCCCCTCCCCTCTACACACACACATTAAACGCGTCGATATAGTGTAGGTATGTTATCTCCTGAAAAACTCTAACCTATTCTTTAAAAAGAACCACATGGAATCATCCAGTAGTCTTAACTCGACAAACAGATATGTGCCGAAACAAGAAACAAGTAGTTCCGTGAAGAACTATACAGCCTATTTGCATATATCCTACTTATGTCAATTGCCTCTATCAACATACAAAATTTCAGTTGATTTCTGTAATAGATTCGTAGATATTGAGAACCGTCTTAAATATTTCGGATCGTCGCCATGTTGGATTTTTATATATGTAGGCCATAGAGTTATCTACTATTAGATGACGATTTTTATGTAGGTTCATTATTCAAACGTTCACTTTGATCGCATGATTATACACAAGAAATAAAAACTTAAATTTAAAATTGCGCACAGCCGCCATCTTGAGGTTATGTGAACAATTGAACTAAATTAGATTTCAGTGCATTACAATGTGGATAAACATTTGGTTTACTATATTTCACTGCTCTCAGAGGTTGAATCGCGAGAAAAGTCTATTAATTATTTCACATTTGCTTGGCTGCCATGTTCATTTTGTATTTTACAGGTTTTGGAAGTCTCATAGCTGAACTTCTAGTAGTACCCTGTATCACCCTACAGCATTTCAGGGTGATATCAGTAATAGTTTCGGAGATATAGAATGTCGGTGAAATATTTCGCACAGCCGCCATCTTGAGGTTATGTAAACAATTGAACTAAATTACATGCCAGTGCATTACAATGTGTATACACATTTGCTGTACAAAGTTTCATTGCGTTTGGATGGTTAAATCGCGAGAAAAGTATGTTCGAACGTTTCAATTTCGCTTGGCCACCATGTTCGTTTTGTAGTTAACAGGGTTTTGAAAGTCTCATAGGTGAACTTACAGTAGTGTCCTTCATCACCGTACAATATTTCAGGGTGATATCAGTAATACGTTTCGGAGATATGGAATGCCGGTGAAATATTTAGCACAGCCGCCATGTTGGATTGGTGAGACGTAATAAAATTTGAAGGTCGGGGTCGGCCGAAATAGTAGTATGACCTTACATAGTTTTATTGGAATAGCTCCAGCCGTTTAGAAGTTATTACGGGGTATACACACGGGCAAAAGGTGATCTCATAAGCCTATTTTTTTCGTAAATGAAAATAGGCTAAAAAGAAGAAGGTAATTATTTTATCACCTGAAACGGATAACAATCTCAAAATTTTGCCGAATTAGGGTACAGAGATACGGTTTCCACATTTTTTTAAATTTCTACATTCCGCTTTTTCTCGTTGTGTTGACATCTGATGTTGAAGTTTGTAGTGTGCAATGGTGATCAGACGAAGCATGTTTGGAATAGGACAATACGGAATCTATTATGTAAAACAAATTGTCCTGACTGACTCATCATCGCCCAGCCAAAGCTATTAAAGTTAGAAACATGAAATTTTGGGAATATGTTCGTTGTAAGTCGAAAACGCTCACTAAGTAAGGATTTTTGGATATTCAGGTTTTAAAGGGGTGTTAATGGGGGTAGACCTGCATTTCAAATAACAATATCTCCCGATTGGTTTCATTGGGGGGTGTGATACTCGGCATGTAAACTCATCATTAAAATTAAGAAGACACGTGTCTGATGGTTTTTCGATGTGGTGTATATTATGGGGGCTGAGGGATTCCTAACGGAGCAAGTATCTCTTAAACGAAAGAGGCAAAAAGTATGAAATTCGAGGGAAAAAATCTGCTTGAAAAATAAGTAAATAGGTGTTCGGCCGTTTTTTCATAAATCCAATTTAAGGGGCTCATGGGGAGGGGTGAAATTCTGGGGAAAAACCGTCCACTAAGGAAGGATTTTTGGATATTCATCCATCTCCCAGCCAAATGTCGAAAACATCCACTAAGGAAGGAGTTTTGGATATTCGGGTTCTAAAGGGGTGTTAAGGGGGTAAACATGCATTTCATTGAACAACAATATCTCACGATTGGTTTCATTTGGAAATGTGGTACGCGGCATATTAACTCATGATTTAAAAAAAAAGCAGACACGTGTCTAAGGGTTTCTCGATGTGGTGTAGCCTATATTAAGAGGTGAAAGGGGTAAAATGTGGGCGTAGAGGTTTTTTACTTGTGTAATTTTATAATGTGTACTTTTTCATAGGAATTTAGTTTAATGGATTTTGTGTTTAGTCAGTGTGTTTAATATACTGTATCTCACTTATTTCACATTTATGTTTGTGGTCGGAAACCGTGTTGTGATTTTGAGTCGAATTTTGTACATGCGATGCGATGTTGGGGGAGATTTTGATATTTATGTACCATTGTTGTGGTATATTGTCCTTATTGTATGATTGTTTACGGTCTTTACCAAATTATTACCATTATTATTCAAAATTAAACGATAAATCAAACATAGCATTCATGATAGCGATGTTGCTAAGTGCACATTTTGCAACTACAATTTTTGCGGGCGAAGCCGTGACGGGTAATGCTAGTAGCTTATAAAACATAGATCTGATATTGAAGCGAATGTCTTGGTTACTGCCACGAAGACGAAGAGCAAATAGAGCTGGTTAGGAATTAATAGATTCGGGAGACTAGTAGGTTCAAATCCCTCCGTCGCTACTCTGGATTTGAATTACTCGATAGTTATATATTGGGACAGCATTCAGGATGTAATGCTTCAGATTGGTGTCTGACCTAAACAAGTCGTAATAGTCTACTACGGTACTTTTATTTGGGTGCTGTGAATATCGTGTTTTCCCAGGTGTTTTCATAAATCTACTTCTCACATTTCGAGCAGCATCGGAAATAACTCCTCCTGTTGAAGTTTTAATAATTCAATCGGCGTAATTGTTTAGGAGATGCATGTATTCGTGGTGATTGAGCAATTAGTTAATATAGGCAGTTGAGCCAAACAATTATAACTACCTCGCATCTCAAGTTATTTGTGTGGTAAATCCTCCGCAACGCGTTGTCGTGATCTGGGTGTTCCCTAATATCTGTATCCTGGCTTATAATAATGTAGGCCCTATATGCGAGCGTATGTAGAAGAATAACTGCAAATTATGGCTTGCGTTCATTAATCTCTATTAAAGATAACATCGCTGGCTGAAATAATGAAATAGTGTCTGTACCGAATGGCTGTACTGTCGTTCCCTCAAAATGGTAAACCGCTAGCAGACTTATTTACTCTGGGAAATGCTTCCTAGTAGCCTACAATCAAAGATAAAATTCATGAAAATATTTAAAGCATGTATGGCCCACATCTCGATTTACTTATGTCCGCGCCAATATTTTAAAATACCATTACTTTACAACACTGTTATGTAGCATTGGTTCGCAAGCTGCGGGGTGTTCTCTCTGATGCCTGGCTTTTATTCAGTGCCTGCTTGGTCAGAAACATATCCCAGTAATTGGTGCGTTTTTAGAAATTTTAAGTATTGGTACGTTGTGTAAGTGAAAACCTGGTTTTTATCAAATAAAATTGTGGTTCAAGTTATTGTGAGGGATACAGCGTGTCAGCGAAGTGAGAATAATTGACGCTGAAAGAAACGTTCAATCTGAATTGGAGCTTGTCAATCAAATTGTATATAGACACAAACAACCACGCAATACAGGTCCCACTGCACCGGTTGTAATTTAACCCTTAATTACTCGCGTCGGGTCAGAATGACCCAAACGTGTCTTCTTTCCTTTATTTTCGTTGACACATGGACATATGAAGATTGCCGGCGGTGTGTAATTTCTTCTGTTGTTGAGCTCTGAGCGGCAGTGTGGTATGAGTCATTGTTGACTTCATTGTTCGCGCGTTTCTGCTATTGTTTTGAGATTTGACCCGACGCGAGTGTAGGTTTAGAGATGGGACTATCGACTACTTTTAACCATCGACTGACTAGTCATTCATTGGAAGCAACTATCGACTAGATAGTCGACTACTTTCAGTCGAATGGTTACCTGAATTCGCATTGCTCCTAAGCGTGTTGTTTCATGTATTCGACTGAAGTAGTCGCTTCTAGGCAGCGTACAAATCACTTAAAGCCGTTACTGACTAAGTTGAGTCGTACCAACAGATGAAAATCAAACTTCCCTTAACACACCTATTTTTGCAGACGTTGGTTTGGGCTACGCGACACTTGGCAACATGCAATTGGTCAAAGTTATTTATTTATTTATTTTTACTGTGCTTCGAAATGGTGGTTTAAGTCGTGTAGAGTGTAGCCATTATTTGCAATGTTGCACATTTCATTTAATGCAAAATGTGTGAAAAAATGTTCTCCGATACCGGTATTGATACAGGGCACATTACCTGTATGTACTGTGGAGAAGTGAAGTAATAGAGCAATACTTAATTAACCTAAGAATAAATTAAATCACTATTACTGAGAGGGAGTTCTTAAGTACCGGGAACAATTCCATAGCCAACATTGAAATAATCACACTTCATATTTTAATGCCACAAAATAAATAAATGTAAAATATGTCCATAGAGTCATAAACAAGTTATGTGTTCACTAATTTAATCCTCTCTCCAGTACTAAGAATATAGAGTTGAAATACGACTTGAACAATAAAACTACGGCCTACAGTAAATACACACGAAAATAGAGCACTTTGAAACAGCAACGAGAGCGAACTTTCAGTAGAGATGTTGGCAACAATGTAAATACAAAGTTTCTTAAATGCGCGCGCTATCCACGTGCTGAAACAATTGACGACCAGAACGTAAAACTATCCGAACGCTTTCTACATGTTAAAAGTTAAAACACAATTGGGATAAGTCGTTTTCAAACGACTTGTTTATATTACGGTGAGTAGTCGTTGAATTCATTCGACTGTTTTTTAAAAGCAGTCAAACAAGTCGATGGATTTAACTTCTTTCAGTCGACTATTGCGTTGCTGCCCATCTATACTAAAACAATTGACGACCAGAATCAATTTGAGCGTACACGCCCTCCATTTTGCTATACCCATGCTATTTACTTTGGATCCCAATATAAAATATTTTCTGATTTAATTTTCCTGGAAAATCTATTCTATGTTTGCATCGATCATGACCATCACGCTATGGGGAGAATTTCATAGTAGTTTTCTTGTAATTCATTCATCCCGTGGATGAATAAATGAATGAAATTCAATCATAAAATAAATAGAACTCTAATTCATAATTGGTAAGCCCATGCTTAAGCCGTGTACGGTAATAATTCAGGAATGCACTCAATTCTCATTAAAGGTTTATATACTGTCTTAAGGAGTTCAAACATAACCTAATTATTGAAAGCTTAACCTTTCCAATAACATACATATATATTTGGACAACTGGATGTAGGCTATTTCATTTAAATAATCTACGAACTGTATAAAACTATAGGCACCTACAGATATAGGCTACTTAACTTATTAATTAAAGCTCTACAATAAATATACAACACAATTGTAGAATGAAGTTATCCTGAAGGAGTCGTTTGATTAGAACGACTACCGGTACTTGAATTCGAATGATTCCATATCGCGCAGATATGGTGAGTAGTCGTTGAATTCATTCGACTGTTTTTTTAAAGTAGTCGAATAAGTCGATGGTTTTAACTAGCGACTAATTCGACTGTTTTCAGTCGACTGCTGCCCATCTCTATAGGTGTTACGAGAATTGATGCAGAACAGAGCAAGATTTGAACGGCAAGGAGATTTCATAGTGTACGCGTGAGTAGGCTAAAGCTTTTGAACGCTTTTGTTGTTCTGCCCCAGCACCAGTGACAATAAGCATTCAAAACAGCGTACGATTTGCATGGGAAACGTGCGCAATCTTCACTACAAAGGTGTATGTGCAAAATGTGAAGTGTAAAGTGAAGCTATCACAATGCTCAAATGCAACAGAAGTTTTTAAAATGTAAATTTATGTTTCGTATGTATATTTTGTTTTGGAGTTATATAAGTTATTTGTAAATGATGTTATGTATGGTGGACATTGAACTATCGTTCCATGCACGTAATCTGCAATTTTTATTTCGTTGGGTGTTTATAATAATACGCGATGTTATAATACATCTATTTAAGTAAATTTCAAAGTAATACAGTATCATTTAGTTAAGTAAGTGTGCTAACTCCTCTTATCCTTCATATTATACTACGAATACGATTCTATATTTCACTTTGCAATAGTGGGTCAAAATGGCCCGACGTGAGTGTGTGTGTACCTATCTTTCACGCGAATAGCCTACTTAAGGGTTAAGTACGTATACTAAAGAACCATGCGAACTGAAGGTCCGCTCCGGTAAGCTGCTTGCTGAAGTTATAAACTCTTCACTCTTCTGTATTTTTAGCAAGCCTCATTTCAACCATCGATCAATTTGAGAACACTATAGTATAATAAGCATTCATTTTGCACTGATGAGATTCTGTGGATAAGAGAGCTGGAAAGGAATCATTTCGCTCGGAAAGGGATTTGGAGGGTCATAATGCTTGTGACCAGTTAAAGATACTATAGCAACGTCTTGCTTCTTAGTAGCCTACAGTCCAAGTTAAATTCATGAAAATGTAAAACTGCATTCTTCGTGGACCCCTTTTGTCTCTGTATTAGAACATACTCGAATATGTAGAAAACTTAGAAGCCTTTTTTTTTTTTCAGTGTTACCTTTTAGAATATGTATTGCAGCACCATTAATTACTATATAATTTTGTCGTTTACAGCTGTTTGCTTCAGGTTATACCAGTCTAATTGTTGTTAAACATTGTTGACCCATTTTTGCCGTGATAGTTTGACTTCTTTTCACATTTCTTCGATCAATGCACAACTCTTTGTTGTTGTCGTTTGTTTTTACAACGAGGCCAGTGTTTATATAGTCATTTAGAGTTGAGAATTTGCAGTGAGAAGATGGACAGGTCAGTTGAATTAACGCCAGAAAGGAAAGCTGCTATAGTTGCTTAATCGTCTGTTGGCCTCAGCACCAGAGAGATAGCCTCTCAGACAGGTTTTAATCAGTCGACGATTTCGAGGAAAAAATACAGGGAGGAAGGAAATATTGATCGAGAGAAGGAAGAGGTCGAAGAAGGGCGTCTACTGCCCAACATGACAGGATATTGAGAAGGCTTTCACTCAAAGATCGTCGCCTGTCATCAGCTGAACTAAAGCGAGACTGGGAAGAAATGTGCGACATCTCTGTAACCAGTAGAACTGTAAGAAATAGACTACTGGAAGCTGGACTCTCAGCCCGTCGTCCTAGAAAGAAGCCTTTATTGACCAAGAAAATGCGACAACGGCGGCTAAAATGGGCAAAAACACATCCGACATGGACACCAGAGATGTGGAACAGAGTAGCCTAATCTTTTCAGACGAGTCCAAATTTAATCTGCATGGCTCAGATGGAAAAAAGTGTTTGTGCGTCGAAGAAAAGGTGAAGAATTTTGACCAACATGTAAAACACATACAAACACCCACAAAGACATATGGTCTGGGGGTGCATTTCTAATCACGGAGTAGGTCGTCTGGACTTCTAAATGGCACTGTCAACGTGAATGTCTACATAAGCATCCTTGAAAGAAAGGTTTGGAGGTGTTTCCAGTTGCATTTTTCAGGATGACTCTGCTCCTTACCACAGAGATTTGAAGGCGAGTCCTATGATTAATAATTATACCAAGCACGAAGCTGATTAGGTAAAATCCTTCCTTAGACAAAATGGGGTTCTAGTGTTAGAGGGGCCTGGAAATAGCCCTGCTCTCAATCCTATTGAGAACTGTCAGGAAGGTTATGGGTAATGCTATCACCAAAAAGAAGCCACGGAGTAAATTGGAACTGTTGGAGTCCCTTGTTCGTGTGTGGTTTCATGAACTGAGTGAGGAGCACTGTAAAAGGTTAATTCTTTCAATGCCTTCACGATGCCAAGCGGTGATAAGGTGCGTGGTGGAGCAACAAAGTATTAAATGGCAACAGTGCATTCATCTAAGGCAGTGGTTCTGAACCCGTAGAAGTCTGCGGACCACTCAGCCTGAAATTGAACCATGTACGGACCAACAGCCCCCCTCCAACACCTTATCAGTTGTAACCCTTCCTCAATAACACTTATTTTAAAGACATTTCAATTCAAAGCCTGATAGTCATCGCCGCGAATATATTCGGACGATTCTCGTTCAACGTACATAGTTTTTGGAATCCCCATTTATTGGCCACTTTTTTATACGTGCTGGTGGACCCTTTCCTCCCGCGGAGCACTCCCGAGGCACTCGCGGACCACCGGTTAAGAAACACTGATCTAAGGCAATTGTGTATTTACAAATACCAAAATCTATCAGTGTTATGTTACAACATTAATACGCAGGGTTTCTTTCAACATTAGTATTCATATTTTAGAAGAGCAAACAGAATAGCTGACATATCCACTTGCACACATTTTTCAAGAAAACTTTCTTCGGCTTTTCCCAATTAATTGGGGTCGCCCGAGCCAACCAGGCTCATTTTGGTTTTGGCCGGGGATTTAAGGCCGGATGCCCTTCCTAACACCACGTGATTTTTCAGGTGAAAATTCCACCCCGCTGTCACCGGGATTCGAACCCCGGCCGTCCGGGTGAAAGACGAGCAGCTAAGCCACTGCGCCATCACGCTCCCCAACACATTTTTCAAGAAAGTGTTAAATTATAAAAAACAAACCGTTTTTATAGAAACAAAAATGGAGAATAAAATAAAATTGACAAAAATTACTGCGTATATTCATTTCTGATAGAAGTATAGATATGTCATGCCAAATTGCTTACTTTAAAAAATGTTAATTACAATAAGGTGATGCAATAAATATTTCCACCACCTATGTAAAATGCTCTTCAGTCGCCCGTGTTAGCGATTAAAACGGCTAGCCTAAAGTTATTTGTTCTACATATTTCTGAAACTTTTTTTTAAATTAGCAAATACTGTAGTATACGTCACTACCGACAGCTCAGCGCTAGTCCATGGGGCCACGCTATCTGTGGACTCGGTAGACGTGATTTCGAACCTTACTGTCAGCCGTCCTTGAAATAAATTTCCGTGGTTTTCTATTTTTTACTCCAGGTAAATGCTGAGACGGTACTTTCTAATTAGTTATTGTTATTTTAAGGGACGGTACAGTGAGGTCATTAACCCCTCTAATAGGCCATGGTCGTTTACTTCCAATTCCTTACCCAGTTTCATTTATTTAATCTCTCATTAACTCCTCGAATGAGGTTGGCGTCAAGAAGGGCATCAAACCATAAAAACAACCCACCCAATTATCATCTCATCCCCGACCCCTTGAGGGGCGGATGACCTAGCTGTTCCGCCACTTAAAATATCAATAACGAATAACTAACATCCCCGACCCCGTTGAGAGGTCCCATCGCATGGAACGTGTCTTAGTACTCGGAGGTGAAGGTGGGTTTAAAAGAATATTTGTGACTACTCTACTAAAATAAATTGTGGTCTTGACATTTCAAAGGGCATTGCTACGTACATAACGTTTTGGGCCTTCAGACGCCCGTGGTTGGTAGCTGTAGTTCTCTAGATGTTAATCTGTTTATACACAAGTTTTTGTAAAGAATATGTTGTGTGATAAGTTTGAATGCTTTACTTTAATTTTACGTCTTATTCTCCAACTATTACTCGTACTTCTAGTGATTCTCTGTACTAGTATTTGTCAAGTGGAAGGATTGAGGGCAAGAGTTGATGTCTGTCATTACAATCGGTAAGCTACGTGGCGAGGTCATCGCAGTATTGTTGTAATGCGACATTTATTACAGTATTATCACAGTATTTTCCCATTTCGTTTTGTTGAAAACTGGTAGGCCTATTTGTTATCCTGCACTATTGATGAGAGAAAACACAGCACTATTATTAAAATAAGCAGTGCCTGGACCTAAATTGTATTTAAGGACTCGGGGAGCGTGATGGCTTAGCTGCTCTTTTTTCACGAGGGGGTTCGAGTCCCAGTGACAGCGGGGTAAAATTTTCTCCTAAATATCACGTGTTTCCGGGTTTTAATCCCTGGCCAAAACCAAACTGAACCAGGTTGGCTCCGGTGATCAAAAAAAAAAAAAAAAAGGGATATTCCGTTGTGTAACATCTTTCCACTTGATTGCTGTATATTTTTTGTGGGGGTGATTTTGAAGAAATGAAACGGAAATGGGACGGAAATGAAACCGAAACAATGAGCGTGCGTGGTGGTGGAGATTGGTACTGATGTATATTTTTTGTGGGGGTGATTTTGAAGAAATGAAACGGAAATGGGACGGAAACGGAAACAATGAGCGCGCGCGGTGGCGGAGATTGGTACCACGACGTATTGTCGGCTATGTGAAATGTATATCGCATACGGTTTACTTCAAGGTTTGGAGGCCCCATTAAATATATTCCTACAATAAATCATCTTCAAATTGTCGTTCTTTGGTGTGAAAATATTCATTATATCATATTTGCTGAAAGGATTTGGCACAGGAGATTTACAAGTAGTTATTTCAATGACCAACAGAGTTCACTGTTAACAAGGGATTTGCGCTCCCGGCAGACACATAGTAGGATAACATGTCACATGTTACACAACATATGCGACTACTGTAAGGTTCGTGCTTTTGTGTGTGTGCGTATAGGTGCAATTTACTTGTAGCTGTCATACTATCTTTTCCTCGAAGGCCAACTTTGCACAGCATACGTGTACTTAGGTAAGCTGTAGAGTGCTTTTACAGTAGTATTTTTATACAAGGATTGAGGGGTATGCTGTGCCTTAAGGCATCCTGGGGAAAACCATGCAGCTACTGTATATTGTAAATAAATATATTCTTACTTTGTATTTTCAGCCTCATTTACAAGTAGCAGGCTACTTACACTGTGTGGTGTTTGTCTGCATGACCAGCATTCATGTAGGTGGTTATACTACGTAAAGTTGTAAAATGGTATTTTGGGTTGGAAACCTGGCACTCTTATGCTATAACTCATGCCATGGGTTGTGGTCCATATACAGTACATTTATGTGAAGTGCTAAAACTGTTTAGGTGTGCTTGTTTCCCCGAAACGATCTTTTAACGCCTGCGTTCTTCCGGCCATCATATTACCATCACTGCTGTGTTCAATATATCTTACCTTTACTTTTCCTGTTTATGCGCATTCAGCTTTTTTTTTTTTGCGGCTCGTTCGGTTCTTTACGTTCCTGGCGCGCTGACCAGTCCCTAAGATACTTTCTCTTTCGAGCCGCAGCGGTTACACTGTTCGTAGCAAACTTGAGATTCCGTATATCGTAACTGAATCAGAACTTGTTGCAGTGTATTAAAATGGTGCCCCTAATCCCAGTAACATTTCTCATTATTTTAGGGATTTGTTATGTTCCTGTAAATTTTGGAAATATCTGAATATTTTATTATTCGAATCAACTTGTGAGACAATTCGTGTTATTGTTATTGACTCATTTAGGGGCTTTGCGACAAGCATTCAAAAACTCCTTTACCATCCTTGTAAATGTTGTAAAATGGTGTTCCACGTCGGAAACCTGATACCCGTAGGTTATTACTCATTCCGTGACTTGTAGTGTGTACAAATTTATGTGTAGTGCTAAAATTTTAATTGTGTTTGTTTCCCATGTGGTCTTGTAGCCCCGTATACTTGGATGTGTGTGCAATCTGTCTAATAACATTTGTCAGATGGCTGTGGGAGAGTGTGTATTTGTAATTGAGACTAGGGTTTGGAAGGAGGCCGCCGTGGCCTTAAGTTAGGGACCATCCCGGCATTTGCCTGGAGTAAAAGAGCGAAAATGGAAAACCAGACAGGTGAGGTAGGAATCGAACCCAGAACCTCTCAATCCGGAGTCTCAATACGTTCCCCAAGACTTGTTCTTTCTGTAAGTAATTTTTGGCCTAATCTGCGCAACCTGCAGGGAAGCTTGTAGTTTCACGTGACCGTTCACTCGCGATCATGAGCCATGGGACCTCAATGACAATAACAAAGGACGTGATATTTCACTTTGGTGATAGGCAAGCAGCTTGACCACTGCATCACGCCCCTCGGTACAATCTGTTAAAGGCCGGTATAACACTATCAAAGACATTTGTCAAAGATCTTTGATAACATATCTTTTAGATGAGATATGACAGTGTAATGGGGAAATCTTTTACAAAAAAAAATGGTTTTATAAAATGTATTTTATAGAATGTATGAGCACCATGCTATCTATACTAATATATCAAGCTGAAGAGATTTATGTTTGTTAAACGCGCTAATCTTTGGAACTGCCAGTCGGATTCGAAAAATTATTTTTGTATATGACAGCCAGATTCAAGAGGAATAGTTTAGGTGATGTAGAATTAGGCTACAGATCTCAGGTAACCTTAAAGATTGATTTTTGTTCAGTAACTCGGAAGAACAAGCGCTCCCGAACTGCTTTATCCGCGTGCGCTGGCGTTATGGTTAGTGATACGTACACCGTTTCACCGATCTGAACCCTCTGGAACCCTGCGGGTAACACTGTCCACTTTATATTTCGGACAGTACACTCCATTCCCTGCATTTAGGCCCTTTAGCACAAATCTACTCCTTTTTACCGATCTGAACCGAAATTTGTATACTTACCCTTCGGAACCCTGCGAGTAACACTGTTTACATGAAATTTCGGACAGACTACTCCATTCCCTGCATTTAGGCCCTTTGGCACAAATCTACACCGTTTTACCTATCTGAACCACATTTTGTACACTTACCCTTTGGAACCCTGCGGGTGACACTGTCCACTTTAAATTTCGGACAGACCCTTTATCACAAATCCACACCGTTCCTCCTAATTGCACCAAATTTTACATACACTTTGAAACCTTGCTGGTAACACTGTCCACTTGATATTTTGGACAACGCTCTCCATTCCCTACATTTAGAATAACAGACAAAATAAACTTGAAAGCCACGTATTAAGGCCCTAGAACCATTACATGTCCGTAATAGTGTAACTGTAAGAGTATTTTAATAAGTCTATTGTTGACGGGCAATTCGTCCTGCCCTTCCAGTGTTCTGGTGCAGAATTGCGAAAATAATTAAATCTTGCGCTGCTTATAAATTGCAGTCGCGGGGAATAATTAGTGCAAAAAGATTTCTTAGGCCCCTTAAAACAGTTATCATGAAAATAGTATGCCTCTGTATAAGTGCAATGGTGTTGGTGCAGTACATTGAGGTTATCAGCTGCAATAAGTGTTCGTGCTTTCAAATTTACCTTCATTTCTTCCGAACCTTATCGTTGAGCGCTATGTGGCGTTAAATGATACTATTGCTACCTCAGGAGCTCGGGATAAGTTAGTCGAAGTTTTCCAAAGCGTTCTGATTAGTTTCCTACGGCGCTATGCGACCAAAGTCGACACTATTAGTCTCTTAACAGCCAGTGAGACGTAGGCCCTAGGCAGTGTCTTTTATTTCACTTACTCCTCTTTCTAATAATTTGTTTAAATTCGTTTGTAAACTACACGTGTCAGTGCTGTAGTTGGTGAATAGCCGTTTCCCTATTCATTATTATTATCATTACGGAAAAATGACCTGAATGTTACGTCCATTATACTGTACTACTTATCACCCACACTACAATCACCACCACAAGAAGTTATATTTTTAAATTTATTTATTTTTCTGTTGGTTTAAGTATCATGTGCCACTTCTATTAGTAGTCTATTCATTATCATCCATAAAACAAATAAATCCACCGGGCGAAGCCGGGCACTACTGCTAGTCTTTGATTAAAGATTCAAACCAATATGGCGGATCATAACCGCTGGAATATTACCACAACAAAGATGCTCATATCAGAGTGTGAAATGCATGAAATGTTACATAATGTTACACAATGAATGGTATACAATGTAAAACATAAATAAAGAGATAGAAAGTGTAGGTAAAAATAGCCGAGGCTATTTGCGCTGTACATAAATGACGCACATTAATTTCAGGTTATATAGAAGAATTAAATACTTAAATAGGCTGAAATATGCAATAAATAGTAGTGCATTTTATATTATAATATTTGTATTATAGGTAATTCGTCAATTTCACTTATGGGTTTACAAGCGAGTGTGAATACGAATTTTATCTTGACCGGTAGATAATACATGTAACCAACCCTGACATGCAAGTGTCTAGTTGGCGGAATGGCTAGAGCGCTCGACTCCCGTGTGATATAACTAGAGACCGGATTTTAAAGGGGAAAATATTCATTAAAAATGACCAAAAAGGGGGAAAATATTCAATAAAAAAGGACCAAAAAAAGGGGAAAATATTCATTAGAAAGGGATTATTTAAGAAAAGGGAACTGGTCAATAGAATAAAGGAAATAAAAAGGTATGCATAATCAGTTAATCACTTCTAATTTAACTTTACTGCATTAAAGAATGGTATCAATTACATGTCCAACATTTGAGGATGTTAAGAAGGATATAGGCCTATTCTCTTTTATGTAGTGTCCTTGTGTTACAGTGTTTATTGCATTAAGAACGAATTGAACCTGATGACATTTAACATTTCAATATGTTTGAAGGTCAAATTTTGTCTCTTTGAATTTAAAATATCTTTATACAAAGAAAATGAGCGCTCAACATCAACGGAAACCAGTGCGGAATACTTGGTTTTTACTCTAAACTCTAAATCAGTGCACTTCACTAGTTTTTCAATGTCTGGATTCTTTGCTAAGCTTGCCTTAAGTTTTTCTTTTGCGAATCCCTCAAGCATGTTGTCAGTTCTTTCAACCACACTCCACTGCACCTCCTTGGATAAGCACTGTTCTTCCAGTTGCAAGATGGCGACAGGAAGAAACTTGAACGTATGCACTGCGTACAGCTCTGTCTCCAAATTCGGATCACTCAGCAGGTCCTTCGCTCGACCCACAGCTGCAGATTCAACTTCGTCCAAAGACAGTATAAATTCCTTTATCTTAGTGATATGTTCACAAAGGAAAACAGCACATGAAATCCATGTCCCCCATCTAGTTATGATGGGAAACTTAGGTAGTGGTAGGCCTGTAACTTCCTTGTAAAGCTGTATTCTACTTGGAGCTTTAATCAATGTCTTCTTAAGTTTGGATATGAAGGCATTTGCAACAGTATATTCAACCCTTATTGCTTCACATACCCTATGCAAAGCATGAGCAATACAAGTTGTATGGTGAAGATTAGAATACATAGGCTTCAACTGTGCAAATGCTGAGACCATATATGTTGCTTGGTCCGTAACAACTTGCCACACTTTGTTGTACTGTATTCCTGATGGCCAGAGTTTAAAACAACAGTCATTGAAACTCTGCATTATAGATGTAGAGTTTACTTTTTCCAATTCGTACATGGCAGCCAACATTGGTTTTGATGCGTCTCCTGTCAATGGCATCACAAGAATGTTTAGAACAGCTCTTGAAAGTGAATCGGTTGCTTCATCCAAAATGAAGCAAACTGGATGGTCTCCAACAACCTCCTTAACTTTTTGTCCATTAGCTTCATAAATTGGTTGTAGGTAACTCTTTCTAAGTGTACTTTCATCAGGGACAGTGCGTTGTGTGTATTTTTCCAAGAAACTCTTCATTGATGGGTTATTTACCTTATTTAAAGGAATTCCACGCTGAACAAGGGTAACTGTGAGGTCACTGAAAAAAACGTTTCGTTCCCTGCTTTTTTTGTTCGGCCTTCTGAAAAGATTCCTGTAGAAATGACTGCTTGGAAACTTTCGCACGAATAGCTTTGTTTTTCTCATGTTTGGCATACTTGAGATTCTGAATTATTCTGTCCTTTATATGTTTTCCATCACATAGAGAACATCGAATAACGGTACCATCCGTTTCGATTAAATCGTCCTTGAAACTGCTTACCGCTCTTCGCATTTTATTGCTAAAAGACGACTTCGCCATCACTATTACAAGCTACTGCTGCCACTTAACGGTGCGTGCTATTCTCTATGACTCTGTTTCTGCTACTGAGGCGAGCAAGCTACTGTAACCAAAGAAAATAGGCTGTAACTGCTTCACACATTCTGGAGGGGATGCGAAGAGTCTAACAACACCTGCGGGTGGGGTGAGGCGGTGCAGTGGGCGAGTTCAAATCTGGGGTGAGTTCGGTATAGAACCCGTGTTAATTCTTTCTTCCCTTGTGGCACATCGGTATTTTATGCAGGTATTTTCCCTCAAAGTGAAATAAATTATTGAGCTTTTGCCGTATATTCTTAAAAAAGGGAAAATAAGGACAGATGTAGGAGAAAACGGAACAAGGGCTAGAAAAAGGGAAAAAAGGGAAGTTAAAACACGGCAATCTTGAGTTTTAAATACAGTTTTAACCCTTAGTATCGATTATTTCTTGTTTCCAATAACATTTTTAAAAAAGGTATTCCCTTTAAAATCCGGTCTCTAGATATAACCAAGGATCGAATCACACTTATTGCCTACTTTTTTACTTCGTGTGTTCAATTTTCTTTGCTCGAACAGTCTTTTATTGTAACGTTATCATCATTCATATCTTCATAATTATTAATAATTAAATATTAGTGCCATTTTTCAAGTGAACAAGGAACTGTCCTTCCAGTTTTATAAAATGTTTTATAAAATTTCTTTGACAAATATCTTCGATAGTGTAATACCGGCCTTAAAGGTATATGTAGCTTTTCACCGATGTGTCGGCCGAATGAGATTGCCGTGCTCAGTCTTCTTTATGGCTGTGATTATATGGAAGCTACTGATGTATGGGTGGTGATGGTGCCAGCGAATGATGTGGAAGGAGCTACTCTTAGGGCAGGCGCACACTTGAGACAATGAGTCTTAACACAATCTTGACTGTGTCTACTGTATATACTGCGTATATAGTTATCAAGACCGCACTGCAACCAGTGGCGGATCCAGAGGTTCACTTCGGAGGGGGCACTCTAGGATTTCAGAGTAGCTAATAAAATTACTTCGCCCGGTATCTTTAATGGTTTACCCAGCATAAGCCTGCAAGGCGCACGGACGGCAGGTCCCAGACAGAATTCAGAAAAACCGAGGTGAACAGCGAAACTCCAAATATATATACTCTTCTCTGAAGTCTTAACTCGACACGACTCGAAAGTTTATGCTGGCCGAAGCTGGGGTGAAAGGCTCTCTCACTACCTCGTAAACTCGTTGCAAAGCTAGTAATTTATATTTCAACTGAACGGAGATTGTTGGAAGAAATGAAAACGTAAAATCATTTATAGTGGGTGATGTATTAAAGATAGAGATATGCTGTCGCGGGCCTTTTTGTTGTAATTTTCATGTTGGCCAATTCTTACACTCATAGTAGGCCTATAGTCTATAGATATTTTTAAAGGTTTATCCAGCGTAAGCTTAAATGGCGCATGGACGGCAGGTTTTTCTTCGACTCGATGTACTGAAATCGTTACTGCTCGGCTTCTTGTGGTCACAAATGAATGCTTTTCTACAGAAACCTTCCTCGAGAAATCCTTAACAGAATGGTGAAAACCGCATCAAAATCCATCCAGTGGTTCTCGAGATCACCCGTTACATCCAAGAATCGGGGACTCTGTTTTATACTACAGTATGTCGAGATGCCCGCGACTATCATTGAAACAAATACATGAATTTATAACTAGTATGGGCTATTAAATCTACGTAAGACTCATTAAATACGTCATACAATTGTTCCTAGGGATACTTGTAGAGGACTGAACTAATAAAAACAGAGCATTCTTTTAATGTTCCTATGAATTAAAAGTGTACAGTATAATCAACATTGTGATTTAACATGACTTATGTTTACAAAGGAAATAATCGCTCAGGTGAGTTAAAATTCATAAAACTCCTACAAAAGTGAAATCATCAGTTCCGCGAATAACGCGCTCAAGGCAATTGCCTGCTTGCTGGCCGCCGCGAGCGCTAGTGTCGCTTCATCTACCAAGGATGCAATTTCGTAACGCAGCGAACTTCGTGACTGTGTATACAACTGGTAGTACAACTCCGTCCTCCCAGGTTTGTCAATTTAACTCTTTCCCCGCGAAATATAGCTTATTTCAAACTGAGGCTAGCGCCAAATAATTTTGAATCTCACCTAGCTGGACAATATTAGCTTTTTTTCTTTTCTTAGCGGGAGAGAACTTATATGTACATTAATCTACTTTTAATTCCAAATAACGCGTTTTAGCAAGGACTTCGAAAATTCTATGGGTACATTAACACTATTCGTGGGATCGCTATTAACTTCTTGAGCATTAGATCGCCGTCAGCCGAGTTGCTACAGTATGTCCAACAATTCCCCGAATTACGATTATCTCCCAGTTATGAATGAGTGAAATTTGTCGCATGTGTAGTGTAAGCAAATAAACCTTTTTCCGGCTGCATGTAGCATTTGTAAGGTAAAAAGGACTTAGTAGGAGACAAAAATCTTCGAAAATGATATTTTAGGCAATATAAAGCACAGGATCTTGTTGAAAAAAATGTATAAACATAAAACTGAGTAGCCTATTGTATAACTCTTAAATCAACATGATACATCGTGAGAAGACATGCACACATTTGCTGAGACTTCTGTAAATGTCTTCTCTTGTTGAGAGATACGCAATCTTAATGTTGATAGCACATATAGATTCGAGTTTATCTTGTTCCTGTCAGGGGAACAGGAATGTTATAGATTCACAATTTCAGTAAAAAATTAACTTCATTTTTTACAGAACTGTTTTTTTTTCTTGCTTTTTTTTCGTGCATATTGTAGGTTACTATTCGAAATCGTCTGGACCAAAAACACGAAACTTTTCTTGTGCAATAATTGAGAAATGGAAATACTTGTAGAGTTGTTGCTAATAATTCATTTGAGGGGCTTGAGTCATCTTGGTCATCAGCCCCGTATAGTTGGGTGTGTGTTGCAGTTGTCTGTCAACCTATATTGCTGTGATGACTGTAGTAATGTGTGTAAATATATCAGGGACAGGGATGGGGTAGACGCTGACGTTTGACGAGCGCGGCTATGCCGCGGGACGAAATGCTTGTAGAATTTGAATTCGAGTAACTATAACCACCCCCACCCCCCTCACCCCATTGGTCGATTCTGGCTACGCTACTGCTTCTACCTGTCCTAAACATAAACAATGTCGATGTAGCGATTATATTAACAGTGTTGCCATTACATACTATATGATAACAAACATTGACCACATTCATGAATGCAGGCAATACAGCAAAGATTTTACTTGCAGTAACAATCATTTTTATCGGCAATATCAATGTAGCAGACAACTGTTTTTTCGGGGGGGGGGGGGGCACTTGCCCCTGGTCCCCCGCTGGATCCGCCACTGACTGCAACACGAATATATTGTCAGACTAACTGCGCACAACTGTAAGACAAGATCAGTTGATTTTTGGAGCTCGAAATTGTAGGCTGTGTCTGCTGTTCGCATGTTTCATTTGTCCCCGCGGAAAAAGAAGAGATATTAGACTGACAGTGCTGTGTGTATGTCTACGATCGAGGTGCAAACTTACTCTCCCACAATTTTTTTCACGTTAATATTTGCATATTCTTTGGTGGGGGCAGACAACCTCGCTGTTCCACCCCTTAAAACAATAACTAACTATAATAATTGTAACTTTTATCATACGTTCTCGGTCGTTTTTCTACTTCCTCGATAAGTTGTTCAACCTGGCCGTCATTTATTTTCCAAGGGGAAAAAAGAAACTACATGAGTAACAGAACATTTCAACTGCTTGCTGCAAAGGCAGTCTGCGACACCCCGAGTGAAATTATATTGAGTACATGGAACGGGGGATCCCAGTTAGACAGCCATCAAACCAAATGAGTGGTGAAAATCTACAGTATTTTCTCCGCAAACCCATTTGTTCCCTACCTGTCTGTGAGCGCTCCCATTACATATCCAGGTCATAAGCAGTAATGAGTCTTAAGACAGTAAATTTCCAGTGAGCACCCCCTCCTAGGCGCAGTGAGGAAAGCTGTGGCAAACTACCCCACTCGTCAGCTTGCTTTTTATGCCACATTATAGCGTTGTCTTGGTTTTTGGAGTTTCTGCCCACATAACGTATGACGATGCTTTGAGGATCCAACCAGATGTATGGCTAACTACGTAACAGACTTTGAAAATAATATCCGATGAGATGGCAGGGCGGGTAACATTATAGGCGGAATTGTAGGACTGCAAGTTCCTAATTTTGAATAGCTTGTCATGGTGAAGTGCGAGTGACAAATACGTAGACGGTTTATATGTGTTTGTCGTGACAGTAATTTTAGAAATTATGGAGTTGATGTTGCTGAGTGGTGCTACTCCTACAGTAACTCATAAATATAGTTGTTACTCCAGACGAGTATTATTTATTTATCGTATGGCTTTTAGTGCCGGGAGTGTCCGAGGACATGATCGGCTCGCCAGAGGCTGTAGCTGCTTCCAACGGACACCATTAGGGTGAGCTAAAAGTTCCGTTCAATTTCAAGTAGTTCCAACTTTCGCTTCCAGATGTCAATGATACCTAGTGGTGAACGTTGGGACTTTGATAGAGCGTTCCGACGAAATCTAACCTAACAATTTAGCTTCACACAAGTTTAGTCTGTGGAAGGATCTTTTACATGCCATAAATCTATGACATGAGACCGCCGGCTTTACTTCCCCCTCCGAAGGAAGGCATAGCCTACTGTAGGATTTTTAACGCTCTTAAGAAACCTGACGACTTCGGCCAAGTTTGAACTTTTTTTTTTAGCATATGGCGTTCAGTGCCGGGAGTGTCCGAGGACATGTTCGGCTCGCCAGTTTTGTAGCTACTTCAAGGCGAACACCCAATGGGTGAGCTACACGTACCGTCGCGTGTGGAGTGTTGTCTGGGGAGGAAACTTTGAATGTAAGGACAAGGAGTTGGAAGGTAGCGGCTGTGGCCTATAGTTAGGGACCAACCCCGGCATTCGCCTGGAAGGAAGATGGAAAACCACAGAAGACCGTCTTCAAGGTTGCCGGCGGGGGGATTCGAACCTCCTCGCCTCCCGGATGTGAGCGACTGCCAGCAGTCATGCCGTAACGACCACGGCTAACTCACCCGGTTTTGAACCAGCTATCTTGGGAACAGCAGTTCAGCATGCTGGCAACTACGCCACCGAAGCCGCTTCCAGGCGAGTGTTTATGGGCTTAACACGAGGACTTAACAGAATTACAGTCAACGTTCTTACCTGCTACCAATATGTCATAATTCTGCTACGAAAGGAATAATCTTACTATTCCTTTTCTTTTTTAAGTGATGGGATGTTAACACGTAACAGTGGCGTTCGGTAGTTAGGTTACAGTGTTGCACGTTTTTGGAAAATCTTGGAACAAACGTGGAATTTCAAAAAGTCTAGCAAACAATATAACACCTACATTTGGTCTTGTCAGGTCTGCAATAAAAGCTCCTCAATGCTGTTCCGGCATTGTAATTTTCTGTTATTTTCTTTCTGCTCTTTTCATTTTCACGCAATGTTTACTGTCTTTTACGTTTTTCCCTTTTCTTTTCAAATTTGACGGTCCCAAGTATAACATTGAAAGTCACTTTTCTTAAGTGTGGAGTTATCGTATGTGCTGAGTTGGGAATACGTTCAACTTTCGTCTGACATATGAGAATGTACAAATTGTTATTAGAAAATTTCAATAAATTTGCTTTTTCATGTTGGTAAGTCATTAATATTTTCTTCATGTATGAACATTGTAAGCTTATCTCAAATTACAATTATGTAGTACGGATAAAGAAATGAAATGACACGCAACTCAAGCAGCTGATGCTTTAACAAGTCAATTTCTAGTTAACGTAATAAAAATACACACTTTTTGTTCGTCAAATATCGAATTCTAAGTTTAATATGATCGCGAGTAAATTGATTTCAATAATTTATGTATTTAAGATGACTGTTGCGCTTAATATTCATTCTGATGGCTTTCTGACTCGTGCAACTGAGATGATTATTGGCCATTTGGAACTTGAGTCATCAATTATAATACATGAATATTGTGGACGGCCTCCATTTTGGAATTAATTAGCCGAAAAAGTCGATATTTTGGTATCCGACTTCACCTGTACAGCGACGGAGTTCACTCTATATTTGTCCTTGATGTAAGCAGACACGGGCTCGTAGATTGCCTGCTTCTCGGTGTTTACATCCTTTGGTTGTTGTTCGTTGGTCTCTTAGATGTATGCATGATCCCTTTGTTCGTTATTAGCTATAATGTGTATTCTTTTAGTGCTTCCACCTCAAGCCAAGCAATGAACTTCTTCATAAATTTCCCAGCCATTGTCACGAAAGGTTTTACCAATATCACCACGAATATCATGATACGCGCATTTCAAAGTAATGAGCCGATAAAATTCTATACTTCAATCTTTTGTTGATTTGTAGTACTTGTAAAAAAATTAAAACCGCTCTCAAAACATAAGTAGCCTATTTGTTTTAGCAAATTGTTGATTGGGTTCGTAGACTTTCATGGTTGGAGCTAATGCTGTGTTTCGTAGGAGTATCTGGGGTTCTTTTGTAGATGCCAGCATGATTTATTTGTAGGCTATATGTATTTCTATGTTTTTTAAATTTCTGCAGCATTTCTGTATTCTGGTCTAGTCCTGTTTTAATTCTTACATACATACGGTAAATAAATCCTACGGGGTGGAGGGAGGTGGACAGTTAGCACGTTCGGGGTGCGGGGCTGAACAGGTGAGTAATGTGGAACCTGACCGAGTGACTTAGTGATTACTGATTAGTAATGAGAACGGATCCCCTTCCTCTTCCTGCCCTGACCTTTGGTGTAGGGAACCACTGGACTGTTGCAGGTCGCATGTCTGCCTTCCGGTCCCAGCACGTGATATGGCTATCCGCCGTGTAATTTCTTTCTACTCGAGTCGGGAGTGTGTCAACACTTTTGTCCCCCAGTCTATGGATTGAACACCGTACTTTGTAAGTCGATCGTGACAAGTTATGTTATCGCGACATGGCTTAATCATTTGGAAGACAACGCCATGTATAAAATTTGTGCGTGTTTATAAATAGGATTCTAGTTGCGATTATTATACGGTGTTGTGAGTAGCTTGGAGAGAATACATGGATTAGGGTGAGGGAAAAAATAGAGATACAGTTCAAGCGCTTTGGTTGGTGATGGGTTCCTCAGTTTAGGGGCTGCGACAACGCGGTCATGTATCCCCGTGTACTTTGGTTGTGTGTAGAATCTGTCTGATAACCGGTGTTACTTGTGATGACTGTATTAGTGTGTGTTATCTGTTTTTTAAAAATTCAAGTAAGGACTGTAGACTTTGAATTTTTTCAAATAGTTCCTACTTTTGTCGCCAAACGCCACCGTCAACGACTACTAGTTCAGAACTTAGCTACTAGACGCCACCACAGTCGGTTCCTGGCAACGAACGTTGGATCCGAAGAGCGTTGTTTACATTCTTAACCTATATAATTTAGCTTCACACAGGTGTAATTAGTGGAATGTTCTTTAACATGCCATAAATCTATGACATGGAAGGCATACTGAGGGATTTCAACGCTCTTTAAAAATCCAACGACTTCGGCCGGGTTTGAACCCGCGATCTTGGGCATAGAAGCTCAGCATGCTACCAACTACGCCACCGAAGCCGCTTCCAAGCGAAGTACACTCCACTTACACTTATGATGAAAAATAAAAACGGGAAAATGGCTCATAATAATAGAGGCAATGCCAAAATTCTTGCCAACTACTTCAAAGAACTATTCAACAGCGAAGATCCAAAAGAATACTTCGAATTTGATCCTTATCCAAAAAATAGAGTTAGGTAATTTGGACTCATCTAAGGTGGGGTGGGCTTTGAAATACTAGTTACAGTAGCTTACGGTACCTCTTGTAGCAACTTGGAACAGCTAAGAATAATACAGTATTCATGAATTAAACTAAAAAATAAATCATTAGGCCTACATGAACAAAAATAAATACCCGTGACTGACATGGCATTTGTCACCTCTATAGAGTTGCGGATGTAGCTGACACCAATATCCAATCACTCTCTATTAAGAAATCCCGCAGTTCGGCTGATTTCGAGAATTATGTTCCCGGCTTTTTACTCGTTCCATAAGTACTAAATCTTTCAGTGGAATTTAATTATGAGGATTGTGATGCGTGTTTTCAAAATATTCATCATGTTAGCCACACGTAGTTTGATCTGTGTTAACGCGCGATATTTAGCTCTCTTCCCTATGTCCGTGTGGCCTTGTGAGTGTATTTCATTTCCTTAAACTGTCAGTAGAGAGGCGCTGCGTTTGACGAGATGATACCCAAACCTCGACTGGCACGTTCTGATGGATTCACGGAAGTAAGTGTTTTTCAGATCTGTTAAGTTCTAAAAGAATTTCGTTTTTTGAAGAAAACAGTGTTATTGCTGATGGGAAAAATATTGTAGCTGATTATTATTTTAAAACTTCAGCGATCGCAATCATGAAACAACTGTTTGGAATTAGCTATGATGTTGTTTATGACAAGAGGCAGTGATAGAGATAAGCGTCCACAAAGTAAGTTCTGTTTGTATGCCTTGCACCGGCATCGCTGTAATCTCAGTTCGGCGCATGCGCAGTAGTTGCTCTGAATCAAGGAGAAGGATATGACTCCATTTTGAGATCGCTGTCTGTTGTTGACGCTTTATAGGGCTTGGAATGGATGAAGTTGATTGAAAATCCCGCCGCTTGTGGGATTATATTTGTCATTCGTTTTGTAAATGCGGAGAACACTAAACAATTGACATTCATCGACAGATTTGCGAGGTGCACCGAGAAAATGCGATGAGTGATTCAATGGTAAGGAGATGGGTCCAACAGTTCAATAACGGAAGTGATCAAATGCACGATGACGAACGGAAGGGGTGTTCATCGTTGGTTGATGAAGACTTGGTTCGTGCAGTTGAAGAATGCGTCAAGAAAGCCATTCTACGAACTTTTCAAGTTTCAAGATAATTTCTTCGTGAAAATGTTGACAACACAGGCGGCAACGTTTTATGAAAAATGCATACAAAAACTTGTGCCACGCTGTGACAAGTGCCTCAAAAATGGTGGGAGCTATGTGTAAGTATAGTTTACGATTTGTAGTTTGTTTTGCAGTAAATAGTTTGTCTACAAACTGAAAACTATAGCTGAAGAAATTGTTCCCATTATAAGGAGAAAGAAACATGCCTGGTGGAAAGACACAAGACATGGTTAAACGACGTACAAAGGAAAAGCGAACCAGCCGCAACCATTGTTCTGTCTTTAGCACCTCGTTTCATTTCATAGTAGGATCCATAATGAAGAGTTAGTGTGATGTCTAACTATTAACCTAAATGTACGTGGACTGATTAAAGTGCTCCAATGTGAGCGTAAACTATGTAAAAAAAATAGTTTGTCTGCATCTGTATTCGTTTTGTTTTTATTACCAAATTGTACTTCATTTCTGGACGTACAACGTACTGTATCTAGGTGAAAACTGGTATACCCCCACCCTTCCCCCGTAATAGTGGTCCCAGGCACGTATAGGCCTACTAGCGGCGGCAATATTCCATTTATCATCTGCTGGTGTCATAAACGACATGGCCTGATTTATAACATTTGTTTTGTAATATTATTGAAATTCTGTCATTCCTGTCAGATCTGGTATACCTAGGTAAAAGCCCAACGTGGATCAAACTGCAAATTTCCTTTCTTCCGGATGCAACTAGAGCTGTTGAGGTTAAAGTAGGATGTTGGTCGTTAAATACTAATCGGCGGAACATTGGCCTCATGGATTGCCGAGTTGCGTGTTAACTGCTCGGCAAAATAGCGAGTCCCTAAGCTAAATTATCTGAACACACCTCTGTACCACCCTGTTCCTTCAGTCTTGAGTTTTGCATTTGGCTTTTTGCTTTAGTACTATGTGCTCATCGTTACCAGCTTCATTACGCGGTTTGGTCGTGCATATTAAGACTTACGTCCCACTGGTCCTGGGTTCCATTCCAGACTCTGCCAAGATATCTCACGCCCGTGAGAATCACTGAAAAGAGGTAGGTTCGTTTCCTACCTCTAGTCTTCGTTGATGCGTTTTATGTGATTTCCCATTTTTATTTCCGGCAAAAGCTAGCTGCAACCATTTGCAACCTTTGCATTATATTTATGTTTTTTTCCGACGTGAGTAGTCTGAACCCGGTAAGGTCTATTCATTGTTTATTGTTCAGGAGAGTCTATAAAGACGCCTAGGAAAGTGCAGTTCTGAACTATAATTAGTTTTATTTACGATATAATGAAATGTTATGTTTGAATTGTCATTAATGTTCACTTTATCTTAAAAATAAAGTCTGGTGCTATTCAGTCGGTCAACACGAATGTACCCAAAACAGTTGGGTTATACCCTAATCCTGAAAAAATTTACATGAGATTAATAAATACCATACACTACTGTCGACCAAAGTATTATGTGTACTCGAGTTTGAAGGTTGTTTGTGAAGTAACCAATACACCTACATAAAATCCAATAACATCATCATTTTCGTCGTTCTATTTTACGTTAGCTCATGTAGGTTTGGAATTTTTAATTTATATTTTAATATTTTTTGTCGCAGTAGGAACACAAAAAGTGCACGTTTTTAAGCGTATTTAACCATGCGTCACATTTAAGAATTATTATCTCAAAACCCCTTCATCAGATCGAATCCAAATTTTAACACAATATACATTGGAATGTTGTATAACTCGTTTAATAATTTTGCGTTGCTGTGATGGAGCCCATCACTTCCGAGCGAGGCACGCCATGATGCGTGATGGGCTCCATTTCGTCAACGCTGTACAGCTTTTCCGGAAGCGGGTAGTTGGTGAACGATGTGTTATTTCCGCCTACAAATACAAACCGATATAAAATAAGTGAGTTAATTTACGTATTTCACAGTCATACAGCATAACTTTTTGATGTATAAGGATTACATCGCAACCAAGAACTACATTTTCCAACCACCCCGAGCCGAGAAAAAGTTACCTTACAAAAATGATAACTTTTTTTCTTGGACACGCAAAATTTTGAAATTAATAAGCCAGTTATACAACATCCCAATGTATATTGTGTTAAAATTTGGATTCGATCTGATGACGGGTTTTTGAGATAATAATTCTTAAATGTGACGCATGGTTGAAACACGCTTAAAAACTTGCACTTTTTGTGCTCCAACTGCCACAAAAAATATTAAAATATAAATTAAAAATTCCAAACCTACATGAGCTAACGTAAAATAGAACGACGAAAATGATGATGTTATTGGATTTTATATAGGTCTATTGGTTACTTCACAAACAACCTTCAAACTCGAGTGCACATAATACTTTGGTCGACAGTAGGATGACATGTTTCGATCGTCAAGCGATCATCATCAGATCCATTACACTTACGCTATAAAATCTATGTTTGAAAATATGGGTGAAAATGTTTACTAAATGTACACTTATGTAGTTGCTCGGGATGATTTTCCAGGGCGTTTTGAGTTACCAATATATTATTCACCTACCTGTCTCATTACTGAAGAGTGGAAAGTGGAGAGCACCAAACCCAAAACAAGTTTCGGGAACCATCATATCACTCTGAAACGACCATTTGTAATACCACATGAGTCCAGATTTTGTTTTACGAAAATGAGTCACCGATACTATAACATACTCTAGGGCTAGGGGTAGACTCATCATTTCCAGTGAAAAGAACTTGAGTCCAATCATTGATGATGATCGTGTGGTCGAACATCAATTCCCCTCGATTTTCCTTAATTCCACTCGGTCCTCCAAGGGACCCAAAAATGAGTTCCTCAACTCCACTCAGGCTTTAGCAAGGGGTCGGCAAAGGGGTTATGCCCAATGACGTAAACAAATGTCATAACCGTCCTGCTCGCATACCAAGGGCCGGGTCAAACACCTTCTGCAGCGCATGAGCGAATTCTTGATTGCAGCTGATTTTTCCGTTCTAGGCTGGAAAACAGTATTTTCAGCATCCGCAGCTGATATCGAAAGTATTGTTTTAGGTACAAATTATACACCTATTATTATCTAAGTTTAATTTTATAACGTCTGACTAGGTTAAAAACATACAAATTTAATTCTTCTTCTTTTTCTGCTTCCTGGCGTTGTTCCCAATTATTTTTGGGGTCCGCCACTCTGCACCTCGCTCTCCATTTGTTGCGGTTTGCTGCATCTATAGGACGAAGACCTACGATGCGCATATCGTCGTGTAGGGTATCCATCCACGCCTTTTTGGTCGTCCTGGAGTTCTTGGTCCATCAGGCTCGAGAGCAAGTGACTTGCTTACAATGGACTCGGTATTTGCTCGGGCTACATGCCTGTACCAACGCAGTCGAGTCTCCCTCATTTTGGCTGGAATAGGGGCAATTCCAAGAGTATTGCGGACGTCTTCGTTCTTAATATGATCCAGCCGTGTAATTCCCGAGGACCATCGTAGCATCCGCATCTCCATTGAGTGCAAGGCTTGTTCATGTTTCTTTGTATTAGGCCAGCATTCAGCTCCATACAAAGCAACAGGGCGGACGACTGATTGATAGATCTTAGTTTTGAGGCACAAAGGGATCTTGCGGTCACAGAGAACGCCTGTGAACTGGCGCCACTTCATCCATGCAGCATTCACACTTGCACGGGCATCCGAGACTGTGTCACTATCAGGTCTCACAACGGAGCCAAGGTATCGGAAATGTGAAGCCTTTGGTAGTGGAGGGCCATCTACTATGATGGTCCCATCTGTCTGGGAACAACATTCAAGGTACTCAGTCTTAGTGAGGTTGAGCCGTAGTTCAAATTCACAGAGCCTCGCATTCCAGAGGTTGACCAAGTTCTCTAGATCAGGGGTTCTCAACCTTTTTCAACCATCGTACCCCTTAAAAAAAATTAAACATCCTGCGTACCCCCTACTAACTTTTCTTAGGTAGTAATAATGGTTATTAAAAATGTAAAAGGTAGGCCTATTTAGTTAGTATGGTTTAACCTTTGTAATTTTATAAGGAAATATATTTTAATAAAACAAAATATAGTTGTTGTTTTCAGTTACTTTTCCCAAAGGGTGATTTTTGCAATCATTGCGTTAGTTTTCATTTCAACATAGAACATATCAGAAACACTACCTTGCATACACTTATTCCAAATGTTCAGTTTTTCAAAAATATCACTTTAATAGGCCAATTTTAAAAGCCAACCAAAGTCATTGAGTACTGATGATAAATTAGAATTGTGCTCGGTAAAGAAAAGATGCAATTCTTTGTGGAGTTAAAAATACACGCGCCGTAAATAACACACAGTAGTCACGGCACGAAGCTCACTGCGCATGTGGATCGAGTAGAAGGATGGCCTGCCGCGTACCCCCTGAAATGTTTCGCGTAACCCTAAGGGGTACGCGTACCACAGGTTGAGAACCCCTGCTCTAGATCATTACGGGTCTCGCTTGCAAGCATGACATCATCGGCGTACAATAATGTCCATGGTGGTTGCCTCTGCAAATCGGTAGTCACTGTATCCATGCATAGGATAAACAAGAATGGAGATATAGTGCAGATCCCTGGTGAACCCCAACTCGAATATCGAACTGTTTGGTGAGGCCAGCAGCAGCATGTTAAAAACAATGCATACAATTTGTAGAAAAAAATGTGACTTCAGAGCGCTTGACCGATGCCGAGGTGGTGTTCGCAAGACATTGTTGTGCTATTGGTCAACCGCTCTGATGTCAAGTCCGCTCATTCGTTAAATCAGGTATAAGGTGTTTGGCACATTATAACTCATATACTGAATTTGTCAAATACCACTCACTCACTCACTCACTCGCTCACTCACTCATTCTTCACGAAATCTCAGAAATCACCGAACGGATTTGAATGAAATTTGGTATGCAGCTTCCTCTAGCGAGCGCTAAGAAAGGTTTTCAAAAAATTCACTCGGGATCGTGGTCAAACCTCGAAAACCTCGAGTTCTACTATATATTTGTCAAATACCACTCACTCATTCATCACGAAATCTCAGAAACCACCTAACGGATTTGAATGAAATTTGGTATGCAGCTTCCTCAAGGGCCCGCAGGTGCTCGCTAAGAAAGGTTTTCAAAAAATTCACTCGGGATCATGGTCAAACCGCGAAAACCGCGATTTCTACTATATATTTGTCAAATACCACTCACTCATTCATCACGAAATCTCAGAAACCACCGAACGGATTGGAATGAAATTTGGTTTGCAGCTTCCTCAAGGACCGTAGGTGCTCGCTAAGAAAGGTTTACAAAATTTTCTCTCGGGGTCATGGTCAAACCGCGAAAACCGCGATTATATGAACAGCTTCAATAATGCCTAAGTCTACTGTATTGTTGCCAGGTAATGCGGGCTGCATCACGTCGCCCCTACCAGAGTTCTGGTGATTTGCTGGCAGTGAGCTGTGTGACAATGCTCAGTGTGTTCTTTACCGTCATAGCGTGCACGTCATTGTTGTCGGCCTTTACCCATTCTCTCTGTTCAAACAGTACTTCTCTGTAATTTCTGTTTGTACTTTGTACTTTCACCATCACTTCATAATCATCATATTGCATTATATATTAGCCTTTAGTTGAAATAACTGTAGAGTTCCTTTGTTTGTTGGATTAGGTTCGGCGTTTTTCATCATTTCTTGGTAGTACATAGTTATAATGAAAAGTGGATTTTGGTAAAAGAAAATTACCTCTACCAACGTTAATTTTGTTAAGTTAGGCTAGGTCTATTCCATTTATCAGGTTTTTTAAGTAGAGATTTGTTTTTACGTTAGGTGTATTCCATTTTTTATTACTCAAGGGAGGTTATTATTATTATTATTATTATTATTATTATTTGTATTTGCTGTTCATTGATTGTTTTCACGATGGCTGCAGTAGAAATGTTAGAGGTAGATGGCACCCAAGTTCCCCACCAAGTCTATAAAATTCCCGGAGATGGTGCTTGTCTCTTCTCTGCTCTATCTTACGCAATGTATGGCAACATATCACATGCACGTACAGTGCGTGCTGACATTGTCAGATATGCCTCTAACAACCGGGAACGACTACAGGTGTTTTCTATGACACGAGATTGCCAGCCTTACATAAACAAGGCTGAATATGTATCTGTTATGTCTATGCCGTACACATACGGTACATCATTCGAATAGCAAGTAGCGGCAGAGATTTATCCTTTCCAATTCCAGGTCTACTGTAATTGTGTACTCCGAACTGGAAATACGTACGGTTCTGCAGCTTCTGTTAAAAGGTTTAGGTTTACGGGAGAGTTCACGCAGGGACATTTTGATGTTTACGAGCCATTCACGCCTTCAATTTTACAATGTGAATACCCGCTTCTCATTCAGCCTTCTTCATTAACATCTTCTCCTTCTACCGCGAAAATCCTCCTCGAGTCAGTGCCTCAAACTAAATCAAATAGAGGTTCAAAACGTAGAAAACGATTTACTAACAACATCCGTAAAAAACAATTAAATAAAGCTGTAAACAAATACGCGAAAGAACATCCTGAAGTAAACCTTAGGGCATTTAAGAATTGTGTTGAAAGCAATAAGAAAGTCAATAGGGATGCAGTGGCCCAAATATACAAAGAGCCACCCAGAAGTAAATAGGGGTGCAGTGGCCAAATATACAAAGAGCCACCCAGAAGTAAATAGGTATGCAGTGGCCAAATCTACAAAGAACCACCCAGAAGTAAATAGGGATGCAGAGGAGACAGAGAGACTTATTTGGATTCGCATCAATCAGAAATAGTTGAGAATTGAGGAATATGTGCTCCTGAAGGATGCAATGAGTAAAGCATGCAGTAAATAGGGAACTAGGCTGCAGGTTTAAAGCTCTGCATAAATTTGTGATTGAAGCCACCATATTTACAGGCGTTGGCCAAGGCGAAACTGTCTTATTGCCCCGAATTCCTCTAATCCCATCAGACTACCATTTTCAATTCAAACGTCTGCAGTTTCCTTTGAAAGTCTGCTACGCCATGACAATTAACAAGCCTCAGGGGCAGAGTTTAAAAGTAGCTGGTGTGGATCTGAGAAGTGACCGTTTCGCACATGGTCAATTGTACGTGGCGTGCTCCAGAGTCAGTTCTTATGGTGGCTTAGTCATTCTGCAGCCTGAGAGAAAGACCAGAAATTTAGTTTACCGAGAAGTGCTTAGGCGTTAAAAACACTCTCGATAGACATGTCAGTAGGCTAGGGGACCTGCCTTAAATCAAACCTCCCCGTCGGATATTGCACCCGATTTTCAATTTCAACGCTCCATGTTGCTGTCATTATCTTCCACTACAGGAAAAATCTATATAACTAATGTTATAACGAGATTCCAAATGTTATTGCGGGCGAAGCCGCGGGTAACAACTAGTAACTTATATGGCAGAAAATACAAGTGATTTAAAATTAATCATAATATTCTTTTAAATAAGTCTGCCAAGTTTTCTATTTTTTCTACAAATTTTATGCATTGTTTTAACATGTGCATAATTAAATGTTTGTATGTTTTTAAACATACTAAAAACAGGAGTCAGACATTAGTCAGCAGGAGGGTTATGACATGACATTTGTTTACGTCATTGGGGATAACCCCTTTGCCGACCCCTTGCCAAAGCCTGAGCGGAGTTGTGGAACTCATTTTTGGGTCTCTTGGAGGACCGAGTGGAGTTCAGGTAACCCTGGCTACCTGACTCTGGTACCCGAGTGGAATTGATGCCCGTCCTCCTTTTGCATCCTCACTGGATCTTATTAGTTGCTAGGTAGCAGCTTCGGTGGCGTAGTCGGTAGCTATGCCCAAGATCGCGGGTTCAAACCTGGTCGAAGTAGTTGGATTTTTAAAAGCGTTAAAATCCTTTGGAGGTGAAGAAAAGCCGGGGGGCCCATGGCATAGATATATCGCACGTAAAAAACCTACCACTGCAATTGCTAGTGTAGGTAAATTTGTAGGTTATATTTGGATAGTTTGAAACACTAGGTGTTAGTGACAGTAGCATCTGGTAGCCAAAGTTGGAACTACTTGAAATTGAACTTGTTGGAAGCCCTCGGGCGTTCAATCAAGAATGCTCAGCTATGGTCATTGGCTGCAATTCATATAATAATAATTAGTTGCTAGATAACTCTTTAAATTTTCTATTCGTAATGTCCTTTTTTTTTACATGCGAATTGAGCCACTATGGACTACGGAGTAACAATCAAAATCAATATTTCGTTCTAGATCGTCTGCCAGCTTTGATGTCCTGCCATTATCTCTTGAGTCCATCACTCAGCGCCTTCTTCCGATCTTCTGAAAGAGGTCCCCTCCGTCTTTTGGGTTCTGCCTCTACCTTAAATCCCTGGTAATTTTTGATTAGGTGTTTGAATTCACACCTGTTCATAATTTTGCAGTCCGGAATACCAATTTCTATAAGGTCTTTGTTACATTCTTCGAACCATGCCAATTGTTTCCTCTTTGGTTTCACGAAATTCCAAATTTTCTTTGTTAGACGATCGTTGGACATTCCGAAAATGTGGCCGTAGAACAACAACCTTTTCCTTTTTATTGTTGACGTGACCGGTTCTATCTTTCTATATAACTCTTCGAATGACTTCAAACCTAAGTGTCCATCAACCCATCTGTTCATAGTCAAAGTCTCCGAAGCATATAATGCCTCAGGTTTGACAACCGTGCTGTAGTGTCTTAATTTGGCTCCAATCAGCGACTTCTTATTATAGAGATTTTTCGTCAGGTGATAGGCTCGGTCTATTTTCCAGTAATGTCCTTTATTATTTGAACCACGAAATAATTTTGAAACATCTATCAGCATGCCCCTATTCGAGAACCAGAAGCCTATTTCTGTCGTTATCCTTCTATAAAAAACATCTAAAAGCAGAATCCTTTTTCTTTTACGTCCCACATTGCACGCAATCTCAACAAGTAAACAACGCCCGCTGTTTCATCTCTCGCAGTGGTTGGTTAAGCGGCAAGTTGGGAAACCATCAATGGCAGTAGCCACAGTATATTCAAATCGAGCTACACTTGTTACGCATCTATTATTCAAAACAGCCCAACAATGACACCCCCTCGAATCAATGAATAGCTAACGTGACATGGGACAGGAAGGCGGACCGCAGTGGCTGGGGTTTTCGAGCCGGTAATGATTGACTGCTGAAGGATGGAGATAGAGCTTAAGGCTAAATGTCCCTTTTTTGTTAGTAATTCTGACACCACGTAGTAGCACCAAAGTGAGACAATTTCTTTTTTCACTTTTCTCTTGAACGGAAGCTCGTATTTGCGATCTGAAAACCACTATGTATACTAGAATTGATATTAATTCGATGCATTTTCCAAAATGTGAAAAAGAAAAAAGTTACTAACAGTTTTCTATATTTCTGATTAAAATATGAAAAAAGAAAAAAAACAGTAGATTTCTCTGAGACTTAACTAGAATGCTGGATTACTACTGTCGTTAAATAGGTGAATAGTACATTTTGGTTTTATTTTTCATTTGAAACTTTTGAGGTTATTCACGATACAGTCATTACTCAGTACCGTTGTCTGTTAATCTGCTTTATTGAACGTAAATCTTTAGGTAAACGTAATACAATATATTTTCTCTATCCTTTTCAAAGAACTTTCTTAATTCGAATTTTTGGATAATTCGAATTTTTTTACTGGTTCTTGAGGTTCGAATTATCCAAGTTCCCCTGTATTACCATCAGTCATGTGTAGTTGATTATGTGTGTAACTGTATTAGAGTCAGGGATGGGGCACGTGCCCTGAGACTTCACGTAGACTACTGTATTATCTCGGCATTTACCTGGAGGGAGTGTGGAATAACAGGTGAAAACACAATCAGGATAGATGTTGACAGCGCTGGATTCCCATTTAGGTAACTGTTTTAGAGTTATTTGAGGATAAACTCCCGAACAAGAAACTTATTGTTCCGACATTAGTAATGCTTTGTATGGCATAATTCTTACCGCACAGAGCAGCGACTGGTTTCACTCGATGCAAAATTGAATAATGTATAGAATGATATGGCTGGTTTGTAGTTAGCACGTTCTTGATATTTTAGAAAAAAGATGGACAAGATATGTTCGTGTTCAGGTTTATTGGGAATATCTATTCTAAAAACCTTCCGATGCGGACGTCCAACTCTATGTATCGTCTTCTAGACATAACGAACAAGACCACAATCCGTGAAAAATTCAAATCAATCAATTATCGATTTATAAGTGGCCAAATGCGCACGCACATAGGCATACATACATACATACATACATACATTTTAGTGATTTGTATGGGTCTTAGGTTCTTTTGACTCTTAATTCCCTATTTTTCATGAGATCTGTAATGACTCCGTGAGGCCAATCACTATATCCTACTTCAATTTTCATGGAAGTAGTAATAAAAGTGCATTTATGTAGGACATTTTATTACTATAAACAAATTATGAAAATGCGTACCAAGAGCAAAATTATTATGTACATATTGAACCCTTGCAAAGAAGCATATGAGACTCAGATTCGGGGCGTAACAGGTCATATTCGTAAGTTGCTGTCAGGGCGCTTCATTAACTTGCAGGGTAACATATAACAAAATAACATGCAGGAAAGAGTGAAGCCAGGGTTAAAAACAACTGAATTTAATAACGAAACACCATATTTACACATAAACAATTAACAACAAAAACTCCCAACTGACTCCCGCTTAATAAAAATGCCAAAAACTTAGGCGATATCTCTGGAGAGATTAATTACCTGGACCAAGTGTCCTTAAATAAAAGATACAAAAAGTAATGACCATATAAGTGCGTACGCCGTTCTACATGCACCACGATGTGTACTTTGAATGCGTGATTCGTTATCATCCAGAATGACCCTTCAAACAACGAATCCGCATTTCCTAGAGCTAGACCGACACAAGGGAACACAACTACAATACTTTAAATTAAACCGACACTTCCTAAATCTACTATAAACAAACACAAAATTTCCGTGTGAAATTGGACTTGAATTGCCGTAGCAACATTTACTGCCTAAAAACTTAGGACTTCTCACACAAATCAACACAAGTACATTAACACGTGACCAATAGAAAAAATACTCAAATGACCGCTGTCAAAATTTACAAATACTCTACCACTACACCACACGGGTGTGACAAACAAAATTACATGAAATCGAGTCATCAACAAAGCAATAGGCAAACAGCCAACATTTACGTTAATCACAATATTCTGATCCATACAAGGTACAACAATCCGTTACACACATGGCGAACTCCCCAATTAATTATGGCTTAAAAATTAGCCATCACAATGAACAGGTTTGCTACATGAAAGCTTACAGGGTTCAGTCGGACAAAAGGACTGCCTATCAAAATAAGTCACAGGCAAAACGGGCGGTTTGTGGAACTCTGCATGTCTGTCAACCCACGTGTCAATAACCTCGACCTCCCAGAACATGGGGTCGAACCTCGAAGAAATGTGCCCCAAAGCACAATAATACGTGTGTGTCAGAAAAACATATGGACAAGAATCAGCAGTCTCCCAAGAGCACTCTGTCTTTCCATCTAAAAATACAACAGCAGCAAAAATATATAAGGGCGGTAGGACAACTACCCCCTCCTCACGTAGAATCAACACACACTAGACACATCAACACACACTGAATCACACGTATGGGTTGTGACAGACCCTGAAATAAAAGACACAAATAATATCCACATGCTGGCGCCATCGTTCTATGCCGTGACTAGTCACCTGAAAAGGACTCAAGAAAAATCTATCAAAATTAGAACGAAGGTGTTCTACAGTTACTTTTAAGTTGGTGCACTCGGCTACCCTAACATGAATAATAACCTGTTCAGCAAAATGCTTTACAATCATTTCCTCCCATTCCTATTTCAAATATTAACGTTAATAAAGCACCATTTATCGAATGTAACGGGTTCCGCAATTGCAAGGATAAAAATCACGCACGCACGCCGCGTACATTACACATGACTCAAGAAAAATCAAAATATCAACAAACACATTGGCCACGCGCCAACGGACATTTAAACATATAGTGTCGGTGCAAGAAAAACAGCTAAAAACAAGAAAGAAAAACATGACTATTTACAAAGTTCCCCGGCCAAATCTAACTACATAATTGAAATAATCCAATTTTAGTACATCACCGCTTCTGCATGTAGGACTAAGGACATCCTCCTCAACCCATTGCCCTATGGACAATTTAGCACTCCATAGTAGTCGTCTGCGTTGATTTCTTGAAGCTCATCCCAACTTCAAACCACGTGCTGATCATCTTGGTCTCGACTCCTTGGCAGAAAAGTTCAATGTTAAATATTTGCCTATCTATAATCGCTTGCAGGCTACTCAGTTCACCCACAATTGTCCTACTGCGATTAATAGCGAAGACTGGCCCTAATTATATCGCACATACGCACTATAAAAACACACATACAATACACACAATTTATACATAAAATATACATCTCGAGTCCGCGCCACTGGCTCGTTAACAAGTTCAAAATCCTGGCTGCACTCGCAGTCGCTATCTCGTCCGGTATTTCCGTCCCGTCTTGGACTTCGGTTCTGGTAAGCGCTAATTAGGGTGATACGATACTTCCCCCTTAAAGTTGAACTCGTCGTCTTTAAAAGAATGTTACAGTTTATCACGCGCTGGCGTGAAATGTTTAGATCACACAACTTAGTTGATTTTAGAACAAAATGTATTATAGCTTATAAAATTCGGTACTGCCAACGCTGCGACTTTAGCTCCCCAGAGCTCAGAAAATAAAATTAGCTTCACTGATTTTAGAGCGTAAAAATCACATTTCGAACTGGCGTGGAGTATGCCTCTGAAGGCTCCACACAATAAGACTTAGATAAATTCGAGCGTCAAAATCACACCTCAAACTGGCGTGGAGTATGCCTCTGAAGGCTCCACACAATAAGTACTCAGATAAATTCGAGCGTCAAAATCACACCTCAAACTGGCGTGGAGTATGCCTCTGAAGGCTCCACAAGATAAGTACTCAGATAGGCGTCAGGCCAGACTATTTATGAGAAACTGACAAGGGCGGTGGAGTGGGGCGGAGTCGGATAAAAACTTCCAGAGTTTATGTCTCACAAAGATGGGGCTAGTGTCATTCTTCTCCAAATAACTCCAACGTCTCAAATTACTCGAGCGGAGATTAATCCGTTCGGCGGTTCCTTAGATACACACTTCCGCGGGCTTTTTACTACTGACGCCGTCCACCTCGTGGTCACGGCTTGGTCTCTTGCGATTGGCTGATTCAATCGTATGTTCGTTGAGAAGACCTCGTGATTCTCCCTTTATGTCTCCAATTTTGGTACAGTAGTTGCACAATTTGGCCTTGAACTCGACTAATTCTGGCCGTCCCCAGGAATAGCTACCAACTCAGCTTCTGTTGCAACCATTACGAAATGCTGGCCTCCCTAATATCCAAGTCGACTTCCTTATGTGCTGCCTGGGCCGTAGTAATAATAATAATAAATATGAATACTTATTTATCGAAGATCAATAAGGGTTCAATATATAGAATTAAAATTCCTAAGATATTCTCATCTGCCTATTGTCAGCACAGGCACTAGTACTGCGTACTATAAACAAACAAAACTATTATACCTAATTATTTCCTGTTCTTGAAATCAATGCTTCAATTTTTTCAATATCAAATATAACGTTTCATGATTTACACACACTCAGTATATTATTTCACCTCAGGTTCTCTTATATCCATTGATCTGGTCATCATGGGATCAATGATCTCAGGAAACACGATTTTCTCGTAGTAGAATGTGAGTTATACACGCATTTTTTTTTGTCTCGAGAACTGTTCGTCCCTCTTTATTGTTTCTATGTAAATGTCCTTAGGCGTCCATACCACAAAATAACATATTTCCCGCTGTGTTATTTCCAACTGGCCCTGGATCTGGAAATAAAAATCATGTGAGTGTTAGAGAGTTATCAATCTGTTCTCTTCTGAATGGCACTGTTCTTGACATTCTCTAGGCTTTCTTTTTCGCTTACTTTCTGCCAAACAAAATCCCTTCAGCTTTTTGCAGGTTTCCAGTATGGTCATATTCCGTGCAGAATAAGGGCACTTGACTTCGACTATAGCGTCGTCTCCTATTCTTCGACCACATTCTTCGACTTTTCTACCGATTTCTCCTCTAAATTTCGTTTTGCGGGTGGTGTTTGATACTAGCTGGGAACGTTTTGCAATAAGGGACTAAAACCAAGAACGCATTAGTATGGTTGCAGTTAGCTGTTTGTCTTCATCTGCCCGCTGGTAGTTCAAAAGTACTGTTTTCAGTCTTTATGAATCCCAATCCAGTATTTCCGGAAACCAATTTTCCATTTTCACAATCGCTACGCCTTTATTTTTCCACACAACGCATTGTTTTCATTTGAAGTCGAACTTGCCTCTCTGAAAAAAGTTGACACTGAATAGTTTGTGATCTTGTACTCCTACACTTATGTATTAGAAGTAAAAAACAAACTACACCCGTGGCGCGACAGCCCATGAAGGGTCTAGGCCTACCAAGCAACCGCTGCGCTGTTCAGCCATGTAGCCTGCAGATTGCGGGGTGGCGTTTAGTCATCCAACTTGTAGGCTACAGGTAAAATATAAGTGAAATCATAACTGCTCAGTGCATTACAGATTCTCTAATGCAAGCATAAAGAAATATATACTTTCAAATATTAATTAGGAAAAAAAACTTCTGGGTGTGTAGAAGTGTATTATTTTATTTTAATTTTTTTAGGGCCTGGTTTCCTTTTCTTGGTACTTAGTCGCAATCACCCCTGGGATTTAGTGGAACGCCCTTGAATCGGTTTTGGTGGTGGCTCCTTTTTTCAACGAAAACTAAAATAATAACTCCACGTGATGACCGTAATGCTCTCCACCAGTCGTAGCCTACCTATACGTACATGTATCTATTCTACCAGAAACACTGTCCGAAAAATAAAGTGCCGAAAATAGAACACCTAACGGGCATTAAAAAATAATACTGTTGCAGGTAAAATAAATTAAACAGTAAGTAATTAAAGAGATCGATGAACTAAAAACAAGAAGTCGTAACTAGGAACTGGTAAAATATCAAAGGATCACTCAGAAATATCCAGACCTTGACAATAATTCAGAACTAACCAGCACAGCCAATCGCAACATTGGACTAGATGCTCGGGAATTCGGTGCCGTCAGGTAAGTTCATCGCACCGTCAAATCTCTCGGAACTCCGCTCCCCTTCCCTCCCCCACCATTCTCTCCATGACCTTGTTCTACTGCCCCGCCTTTTGTTGCAAATAGAGTAACACTTTTATTCACAAACTTCCCCAAGTGATCCCGACGATTCTATTTAACCGATTTAGGTTTTCTATACGGCTTTGGAATCAGTGAGCAAAACTCAACTTTAGTATCACCCGTTTTTTTTTTTCGAATTTTAATCAGATATTTGAAAAACAAACAGCAACTTTTCTGTTTTTGAAATTAGAAAATAAGCAATGAATTAATATCAATTCTACTAGACAGAGTATATAGCAGTTTTCAGATCGCAGATCGGAGTTCCCCTTCGATAAAAAAAAAGTAATTAAATAAATTCAGCTTCGCTTGTGCTGCCATCTGTTGAAATATTTTCTTAACAAAGTGTCGGGATATTTAGCCAATTTACAGCGTAAATGAGACCAATTCAATCATTCAAAAACTTTCTTTAAAATGTCTCTATCACAATTAAACACTAAGTACAAAAAAGTGATTGACAATTCGAATTCTGAGCAGATACGAGGAGAAAAAAAAGCCCTAGTATTGTAGGCTAGCTAATGAGTAGCCTACGGGGAGAAACAGCTTGCAATGTAGGCCTACTGTAATTAAAATATCTAAGTGTCCAGGGACTTTTCCGCCATTCCAAATTGGGATATACAGTCTGATGGGTATACTGAGCCAAACTGCAAAACTCTTATCATCGCCTATATTTAATATATAAATATATAGGTGAATCTCTATATATAAAAATGAAAGTTTGTCTGTTTTTTCTGAATTTCTACGGAAATTTGCGTTATTTACGCGTTTCATACTGTTTTATGACGGATGCGCGCGAAAATAAATTGTCTGTCTGTATGTATGTCTGTCTGTCTGTCTGTTTGTTTGTGGACAAATATGTTCCCTTATAACTCGAGAACGGCTGGGTGGATCAACGTAAAATTTGGTACAGATATCCTTCAGAGGCACGACACTAATCATTGATGTAACTCTTCTCTGTAGCTCCAATAAAAGGGGGCCTACCCCCTTAAAACACTTGCTGAAATAGGCGTAGAAGGGCGAGACAAAGCTCATTTTCAGCCCCTCAATGTGAGAAACGAAACTCGGGGCCTAAAGGGACCCCGAAAACCACCTTTTTAGGCCCTAAAACCAACCGTTTTTGAGATATTCCCAGAAAACTAATTTCATTTAATACAATAATGAACGGGGCTACATGACCGCGTTGTCGCAGCCCCTAAACTAAGGAACCAACCAATACAATAATGAAAGAATGCAATCCGGTAACCATGGCAACAGAAACTCACAGGTCCATCTATTGCTGTAAGACGCAATACAATTCCATTTATTAGCCTACTTTCGATTTTTGCAAAAAATGAAAGTAGACTTATGAGATCAACACAGGGCGAAAAAAGTGTGTCTGTCTGTGTGTGTGTATGTGTGTGTGTGTGTCTGTGTGTCTGTGTGTGTGTGAGTGTGTGTACTCTGAATGTCTGTCCCCCCCTATCAATTCGAACACGGTGAATGCGAATTGAACGAAATTTGGTACAAAGGTAGCACTAGCAAAGGACACCTCAGTGTCATGTTTTATATCGCCGCCATCTTGACGGAAACGTAATGGCGGCCACACAAATGTTCAAAGCTTAAATCAAATTACGACTAACCTAATCATCCGATCTCTACCAAATTTTGCAACGACATACCTTTATGGGGGGAGCATCCTTTGACCAAACCAATAGGTCATCAGCGTAATAGTTTGCGGATGGCGGCCATCTTTGTGTGAAAATCGATTCCCCCTATTAATTCGAACACGGTGCAACCGAATGGAACGAAATTTGGTACAGAGGTAGTACTAACAAAAGGCACCTCAGTGTCATGATTTATATCGCCGCCATCTTGACGGAAACGTAATGGCGGCCACACAAATGTTCAAAGCTTAAATCAAATTACGATTAACCTAATCATCCGATCTCTACCAAATTTTGCAACATCATACCTTTATGGGGGGAGCATCCTTTGACCAAACCATTAGGTCATCAGCGTAATAGTTTGCGGATGGCGGCCATCTTTGTGTGGAAATCGATTCCCCCTATTAATTCGAACACGGTGGAACCGAATGGAACGAAATGTGGTACAGAGGTAGTACTAACAAAAGGCACCTCAGTGTCATGATTTATATCGCCGCCATCTTGACGGAAACGTAATGGCGGCCACACAAATGTTCAAAGCTTAAATCAAATTACGATTAACCTAATCATCCGATCTCTACCAAATTTTGCAACTACATACCTTTATGGAGGGAGCATCCTTTGACCAATCTAATAGGTCATTCACCTGATAGTTTGCGGATGGGGGCCATCTTTATGTCAAAATTGATTCCCCCTATTAATTCGAACACGGTGGAACCGAATGGAACGAAATTTGGTACAGAGGTAGCACTAGCAAAGGGCACCTCAGTGTCATGTTTTATATCGTCGCCATCTTGACTGAAACGTAATGGCGGCCACACGAATGTTCAAAGCTTAAATCAAATTACGACTAACCTAATCATCCGATCTCTACCAAATTTTGCAACTACATACCTTTATGGAGGGAGCATCCTTTGACCAATCTAATAGGTCATTCACCTAATAGTTTGCGGATGGAGGCCATCTTTATGTCAAAATTGATTCCCCCTATTAATTCGAACACGGTGGAACCGAATGGAACGAAATTTGGTACAGAGGTAGTACTAGCAAAGGGCACCTCAGTGTCATGTTTTATATCGCCGCCATCTTGACTGAAACGTAATGGCGGCCACACGAATGTTCAAAGCTTAAATCAAATTACGATTAACCTAATCATCCGATCTCTACCAAATTTTGCAACTACATACCTTTATGGAGGGAGCATCCTTTGACCAATCTAATAGGTCATTCGCCTAATAGTTTGCGGATGGCGGCCATCTTTGTGTCAGAATCGATTCCCCCTATTAATTCAAACACGCTGAAACCAAATGGAACGAAATTTGGTATAGAGGTAGCACTAGCAAAGGGCACCTCAGTGTCATGTTTTATATCACCGCTATCTTGATGGAAACGTAATCGCGGCCACCCAAATGTTAAAAGCTAAAATGTAATTATGACCAACCTAATAATCTAGTCTCTACCTAATTTTGCAACACCATATCTTTATGTGGGAAACATATTCTGACCAAACTGCAAGAACATCAGCCCAATAGTTTGCAGATGGTGGCCAAGTATGTGTGCAAATCGATTCCCCCTATCAATTCAAACACGGTGAAACCGAATTGAACGAAATTTGGTACAGAGGTAGCACTAGCAAAGGGCACCTCATATTCATGTTTAATATCCCTATAGCACGTTGTATTTCAACAAGCTCCTACAACCAACATTCAATCATACTCCTTGAAAAGGACAAAGAGTTATAACAATACCCATGCATTTAGGAGAAAGTAGGCTATATGTTCTTTACTGAACATCTTGTTACATTATTGAGATAGTTTGCAAACGGTTATAAGGTTATAACGGAACCAAATCAAGCTGTAAAATTCATCAATACATATAATGCGCTTAAGGGGGTCAAGGGGGGTACTCTAGATTTTTTTTCACGCGATTTACACGTGCGGGTGTGGTACGGAAGGTCTATTACGTCCCTATCTCTATATTATTATTATTATTATTATTATTATACTACGGCCTACAACGACGAGACAAAGCTTATTTTCTACCCCTTGGTTTCAGAAACAAAACTCGGGACCCTAAATAGCCGTAAAGGGCCCCCGAAAACTACATTTTAAGGCTCGAATACTAACAGTTTCTGATATTTCCAGAAAACTAATTTCATTTAATAAACTAATGAATGAATGCACGTCAATAGCCATGACAAAAGCATCTCAAAAAAGGTGACATCCAACTTTCCATCTATTTCTGCAAGAAGTAATGCCACTCCATTTATTAAATTTCTGTGAACGGTTGCAAATGGCAATAAGGTTATCACGGAACCAACTAAAACTGTAAAATTCATCAATGCGCTTAAGGGGGTCAGGGGTACCATTTTTTTTCACACGACTTAAACGTGCGATATGTCGTACAGAAGGTCTATTATATCTCCAAACAGCAACATGACGTGTATTGCGATTCGTCTACGAGGTTTTCAATTTTATTTTCACGTCAGGAAGTACACGTTAGGTAGGCTAAATTTAGTTTCAGAGCATATTTTAACTATTCATACTTCTTTGTCGACAAACAGGTTCCAAGCCTCTAACCATTGCAACAGTAGCTCAATTGATTACGTCTGGCTATTAATACCAAAGACCGTTAGCAGAATGGATACTTCTGCTAGTTGTAATATATTTTCCAGACCCAATGAGAATGTCTTCAATATGGCGGGCATTAATGGACGTAACTCAACCAGGCATAAATGGACCAAAGAATTATTTTTTTATATGTGAATCTTAAAAAAAAAAAAAAAAAAAAAAAATTGAAGGGCCCACAGGAAGAAGGAGGCATATCGAATAATGTTAAATGTTCAGGAAACGAGTTTCAAAGGTTCATTACTTATATGTACTTACATGTACGCGTCAACTTGAAACGTAATTTTCCCACGACCCTCATTGTTCTTAGTACGACAATATGTCGCAAAGAGGCCTACCAGATCGCGCTGATATCTCGATTTTACATTTTGAGTGACATTCCCCTTTCTTCCCGTGGACCCTTCATTTATTTACTCTGTATAACTGAATCTTACAATTTGAATCATTTATAGAGAAATTTCATCGAGTAATTCAAAACAGCATTTCATTGTATCGATGATTCATGATCATCAGAAAAGGCTTTGCATTCATTGTAAAAAAATGACCAAGGGGCAGATGACCTTGTAGTTCCTCCCCTTAAAACCTCAATAACTCACTAAAATTGGCCAAATCACAGGAGAAGAAATAATTTAATGTCATTAGACGCGAGTTCCTTTTTACGAGCGTTCTTCTCTCCTTTGTAAAGATTAGGTACGGTACATGTTGATACCAATGACTATTGAAAATAGTGCTGACTGTGAAAATCCCAATGCTACCAATATAAAACGAACCATTCTCACTTCGCTTCGGTTTATTTGAATACAGATTCATTAAAAATTGATGATATACACTCCTGAAATGTATATCTCGTTAATTCATTTTAGGGGCTTGGGGCATTTTTGGTCATCAGCCCCGTGTAGTTGGGTGTGTGTTGAACTAGTCTGATAACTTGTATTTCTGTGAAGACTGTATAATGACATAATAATATGTGTAACTATAGTAGGGACAGGAATGGGGTAGGTACACCGAGACTTGAAGTAAGGTAATATCCCGGCATTTGCATGGATGGAGTGTGGAAAACCCCCGGTAAAAACTACCCAAGATAGCCTCTGTCAGCACCGGGATTCGAACCTGTGACCTCCGGACTTGCTGAAGCTGCCCTCGCGTCCGTGGTGCACGATTTAACGAGCACGGCTACGCCACGGAACAAATGCACCTCTCATTTAACTTCTCCCACTATGAATTTAATCTTACGGTGTATGCAATGCATTAGTATAATATTATATTATATTAAAGAACGGAACCAAATATGAGTCGGGCTGATTCCATATTCCAGAGTGCGGCTTCGGTGGCGTAGTTGGTAGCATGCTGAGCTTCTATGCCCAAGATAGCGGGTTCAAACACGGCCGAAGCCGTCAGATTTTTTAAGAGCGTTAAAAATCCCTCAGTATGCCTTCCTTCGGAGAGGAAGTAAAGCCGGCGGTCCCATGTCATAGATTTATGGCATGTTAAAGAACCTTCCACTAATTACACCTGTCAGAAGCTAAATTGTATAGGTTAAGAATGTAAACAACGCTCTTAGGTTCCTACGTTCGTTGCCAAGAGCCGACTGCGGTGGCGTCTAGTAGCTGAGTTCTGAACTAGGCCTAGTAGTCATTGACGGTGGCGTTTGGCGGCAAAAGTAGGAACTATTTAAAAAATTCAAAGTTGCAGTCCTTACTTGAATTAAAAATCAGATACACACACTAATACAGCCATCACAATTAACACCGGTTATCAGACAGATTCTACACACACCCAAAGTACACGAGGCTACATGACCGTGTTGTCGCAGCCCCTAAACTGAGGAACCAACCAACTATTCCAGAGTACCACGCATGGACAAAAAAAAAAAATAAAAAAAAAAAAAATCTGCTCGGTTAAGGTCTTTAATTAGGAAATGTTTTGCATCATACCTAAATTGAACAAGCTTAACTACATTTGTTTTATATAAAAATAAGGACCACCATTATTGATTGTATATTCAGTATTTATCCTCGCAGCTTTCTTCGATGAAACACTGAAATTTCTCCCAAGGAAGATCATTGCATCCAACATGGATTTCATAATTGAAGAGTGGAAGTACTGTAGGCGTACATAATGAGCCAAGCAACATCCCCCAATTCACATTATTGTTGTAATATGGGCTATAAAAGATGTTTTTTAACCTAGTCAGACATTATAAAATTAAATTTAGATAATAATAGGTGTATAATTTGTACATAAAAAAATACTTTCGATATCAGCTGCGGTTGCTGAAAATACTGTTTTCCAGCCTAGAACAGAAAAATCAGCTGAATTCAAGAATTCTCTCATGGACTGCAGAAGGTGTTTTACCCGGCCCTTGGTATGCGAGCAGGAGGGTTATGACCTATGTATACGTCATTGGGGATAACCCCTTTGCCGACCCCTTGCCAAAGCCTGAGCGGAGTTGAGGAACTCATTTTTGGGTCCCTTGGAGGACCGAGTGGAATTAAGGAAAATCGAGGGGAATTGATGTTCGACCATAAGAAACAACCCCACTTTTGACAGCTGTAGATATTCAGGCATGGTCCAAATCCGAACCTCGCAATTTTGACTCCAGATTACAATTATTATGGTTTACACATGGCTATGGTTGTAAGGTAAGTTTTTTTTTTCTTTGGTGAGTTGTGATCATGTTAAATGTTTAGTGTCTAAAATTGCTTTTTGAGTCTTACGGTGCGTATTCCTTTTAAATAACGTAAGTGTTTTTTCCTTGTTTGCCTGTGCTACACATGACATTTACAAAGAAATATTGTTTGTCTGTTATTTGACGGTCTGGTGCCACTCTGTCGCGTTTCTGTCTAGATCTTAAGTCTTTGAGACTGTCCTTGAATAAGCCCATTACGGTAGTTAGTTACTATACAGGATTAGTCTTGAGTCACCTAATGGCATTTTCTCATCCTGCAGCCTTCTGGTGTTCCAAGAAACAAAATTCTCGTTAGTGAATTTTTTCCCCGTTGCAATATTTTTTTTCATTATTTGTGTATAGGATAGGCCTACACCCAGAGGGTAGCTTGCATGTCGAATTTCGTTGTTCCTTGAATCACTACGAAAGTCAAGGAGGATAGGCATTATAACTGATTTAACGAGATTCATATTTCATTTTTTATAAAATATTATAGTTAGTAAGACATGTTCGAGATAATAAATATGTGGGTTCTGTGCACGAAGTTGAGTGCTCCGGCGGAGATGGGAATTAAACCCGGGTCCCCCTCGGTCTGATATAACGTGCTGCCCCTACACTACGTGACTTTCGTTCAACCCTTAACGTATAATAATAATATCGTATGGCCGCGGGTGCCGGGTGCAAGCTTTGTTATGACACCCAGAGGGTAGCTTGCATGTCGAATTTCGTTGTTCCTTGAATCACTACGAAAGTCAAGGAGGTTAGATATCTAAGCTCCTTGACACGACGGTGCTTTCTAGTAGAGAAATGAGGAACTTAGTGTTGGCGGAAAATCCCGAGATTAATTCTGCCATTATGAACACGGCCTACTTATTTCAAATGGGTTCTTTGACATGCCAACATCGTATGACATGCGTGTCGTAATTTTTGCTGCCTTTCAAAAATCACTTACCACGGCCAGGGGTGAACCTGCAAGCTTGGGGTTAGTAGACCAACACGTTAACCACTCACCCACCGTGGCAAGTTAACCCTTAACATAAATGTATTATTCTTATCATTAATACTGTTAATTATATTGAAATACAAATATATATTTAGTATTGCAAGCCTGCTAAATAGAACTTAAGGAACTCCAGAATGTTAATTTTAAACTTTTTATTTACCTTCTCCTCAGGAACTATTTACAGGAACTACTATAATTTATATTTTGCAGGGATGTTCCTTGAAGCTCTCTCCTCACTTAAGCACAGGGTTTTAGAAAAATAAATGTATTTTTGTTTTTTCAATATTATTTTTAATGGTGTAATTTTAATAGCATTTTCTTAAACATTTCCATCTGTAAAAAAAAATAAACTTAAGTTAAGTTTTAAATTTATAAAACATGGTATGTTAAAATACTACACTTATAAGAAGAAAATAATTACTTCTAAATATTTCAGCTTTGTGTCTTGAAAAGTTCGGGAATAAAATAAATTTTATATTAAGGAATATATTTTAGCGAGAAACTGGAGTCGAAGGTTTTTCCGCTAGCTGAGAAAACGGCGACTGGTTAGGGTTTAGGGCGGGGTACACTCAAACATTGAAACACCAGTTTTGCTGTCTTTTTTTTTTTTTTAATGCCTATGTAGGCCTATCGCAAATCACATGCCTTATGATGACGTTTGCTCTTTGTCATTTGGCAAGGAAGGAGCTATAAACGCGTACAAAGATAACGTTCAAGAGAAACCAGGGAACCGCTTCCTTACCCACGTCCGTAGTCAAGGGTGTTCCGACAGTGGTTTGCCGCCAGGGTGATTAATGGACTAAGGCTAGTCCCCATACATTTTAATTTAACTATTTTGTATAAAATTCTACATCTAGCGACAGCTTCGGAACTATTGTCGTCCACTATGACTTCTTTGCAAGTGGCACCCTGGGATCTGAAGCGCTCGAATTTTATTCTCTTCTCACGATGAGGGCCACTTGCTCTCGCCTGGAAGCCGGTGCGGCGCGGCGTTGTGAGTAACTTCATTTTCGTTTGCTTCTTATCAGTTAATAAATTAAAACCGGCCACGGTGGTTGAGAGCGCTAACGCGCTACCTAATGCCTCGCTGGCCTCGGGAGAGCGTGGGTTCGAATCCCACCTCGGCCGTCCTGAAAATGGTTTTCGTGGTTTCCCATTTTCACCACCTAGGAAATGCCGGGACGATTCCTTTCAATAGGTCCACGTCCGACTTCCTTCCATATCTCTTCACTGACCCGTCCTGAGAAGAAAATCAATTGCCATTGGCTGTATTAATACAATTGTAAGTATATTGCTTGATCTTGTGAAGTATAAACTTTATCGAATGTATGAGATATGCAAGAGGATTCGGGTCCTTCACAACGTTACCTAGGTGTGCAGTTAAGACTTGGGGAGCATAGTAAAACATGTAGCTATCTACTTAGTATCGGTTAGAACGCATTCTGATAGAGATTCTCTCGGAACACTTCACGAGCCGCCATTTTCTAGGACATCTATCCAGAGATCGCTAACGCGCTACCTCGTGCCTCGCCGGCATCGGGAGAGAGTTGTTCGAATCCTACCTCGGGTGTCCTGAAAATGGTTTTCGTGGTTTCCCATTTTCACCACCAGGCAAATGCCGGGACGGTTCCTTTCAACAGGTCCACGGCCGATTTCCTTCCAAAATCCCTTCCATGACCCGTCCTGAAATCAGTATAAATATATGGCCATTGGCTGCATTAATAATAAAAGAAAAACTATCAGCCCTTTTGTTAAGAATTATACTGTATGTAGGTGATGTCAAAGTTACTTGCAATGCACGCTAAGTAACGACGCCATACGATATCAGCTGATGGTTCATGTGTCAGGACATTAATCTAGTTAGTTATTGAGGTGTTAAGGGGCGGAACTATGAGGTCATCTGCCCCAAACACCAATCTCGATGAGTGTATGTACCATCTTTTGATCAATCACAATGGCATATGGAAAGTAACCTTCGAGGACTTTGTTAAATGCGATGTTTAATTTTTTAAATCAAAATGATTCCATACATGTTATTAGTGTTTTTAAAGTTGTTGTTGTTGTTGTTTCATTTAAGGGGCTTGGGCATCGTGGTCATTTAGCCCCGTGTACTGGAGTATTTGTTGAATTTGTCTGATGTATGCTTGTATTAGTGTGTGTATTTGTAATTGCGGTGAGGATTGGGAAGGAGGCGACCGTAGTCTGAAGTTCGCTCCTTAAAAGGTGTGATGTAGCCACTGTAAATAATCTAAAATGTTAGTGTCGGAGATATAATCCAGACCGTCCTGAAAATGGTTTTCGTGGTTTCCCATTTTTACCACCAGGCAAATGCCGGGACGGTTCCTTTCAAAAGGTCCACGGCCGATTTCCTTCCAATATCCCTTCCCTGACCCGTCCTGAAAAGAAAAGTACATGGCCATTGGCTGCATTAATAAAATTATAGATATATCCAGAAGTCGTCTCGAACTGAATCATCAGTCATTCAATCAAAATGTTAGTGCTGAATACCTAAATGACCAAGTGCTCAATATATATATTCGTGGCCTGCCAAACTAAATATAATTACGAGGGTGGATCGAGAAGTCTTTGTCCCTACGTTTTAGCCAAATAAAAATACATGCAGGTAATTACAAATATGAGCACTGTTCTGCACTATTTTTTCCACACAGTCTCCTCATTTGTTTAGACATTTGTCTCATCGCAGCACTAAATTTGATATGCCCCTGTGATAGAATTCAGCCGGCTGACTGTGGAACCATCGTCGGACTGCTGTATTGGCGTAATCATTGCACGTGAATCGCTGTTCTACCAGGAACTTCTTCAGCGGACCAAAACCCGCTAGAAATCCGTGGAAATCACTAGGGGTGAGGTCCGGACTGATGGTGGGTGGTCCAGACTCTCCCAGTGAAATGACCGGAGCTTGTTGGCGGTTCTGGTTGCCACATGTGATCTTGTATTTTCATGGTCCACTGAAAAGTTCCTATCAGGACAGCGATTCACGTGCAACGATAGCGCCAAGACAGCAGTCCGACGATGGTTCCACAGTCAGCCGGCTGAATTCTACCACAGGGGCATCTCAAATTTAGTGTTGTGATGGGACAAATGTCTGAACAAAGTAGAGCTTATGTGGAAAAACAGTGTAAGTTACGTAGAACAGTAGGTATAAATAGGGGCAAAGACTTTTCGATCCGCCCTCGTACTTGCCAAGAACGAAGTGCCTACTGAAATGTTTCATTTCTCTTATTAGTTGTCGTTTTTTCAAGTCTCTACGGTTAAGGCATGAGAACCATATTGATGTATGGGTTTTGAACAGGTCCTTCTTGAGATAACACTGTTCGTGATGATACTCTGCAGACCATAAAATCGAACTGGATCTAGACTAGATCGTAAAGAACAACCATTACATGCAGTATACCGGTAGTCATTTTGTTAAGCAATAAGTAACAAGTAAATACAGTTAAGGAATCAAGGTGTTTCACTCAATGGCGGCCACTCGTTCTCAGAGTAATATCGATACTACCGTGCCGTCACGCCGATACGATCAATATAAGCAATGCTGTACTTTAACGCATTAACGGTACCTTATGCTCAGAGAGGGAGAGAGAGAGAGAGAGGGATACTAAAATAGCATTACTGGTTATTCTTAGCTTTTATTTAAGCTAGCTGTTCTCCGCCATTAGGCCTATTGTATTTTAAGTTGCGTGTTATACTTCACTCAGTCAAATGAGGCAATATTAATAATACAAAACAGCATTCAATTTGACGGACTTCGGTCATGAGCCATGCGTGATACAGCGTCTTTACTGTAATTGTAGTTTAGTTTCATATCTCTCTTTTCAGCCGCAGCGGAAGAGTGCTGTTTCTATTGGCCATAAATTGTTCAATCCACTGTTTAGCGTAGAATCATCGAAATGACACTGATTTATATTTCTCAATTTCAGTAAACTATCACACACACACACACACACACACACACACAGAGAAAATGAATGTTGCTGTTGGTAGGTTATTACTGAATATTAACACTACTTAGGGGAAGATGATGAGAGAAAAAAAGGAGGTGTGTTTAGGAGTGGAAACAATTTTAGGTAGAAAGGAAGAGAATCCAACACAAAAAAAAAAACACAATAAAAATAAGGATTTAGCGAAAGGTTCCACTGCACAAAGCCTTTTAAGTATCTGAAAGGTTTGGAGACCTGAACTACGCCGACGGGAAATGCAGCGTGAGCTGAGGTCACCCGCAAGCAACCATAAAGTGCTCTCTTTCCCTCCCAAGCCAGTATTCTGGTATTATGGGGATAGGTAGTACGCTAGAAGGCAAAGATATCGGAAAGGAAGTGGATTTTTGTAGTTTTTAAAAATGCTAGAAGGATTTGAATTTGTTGTGATAATTTTTATTTCTGGGCGCTGTTGGATCTCCGTCAGGACTGCCGAATGCCCCCAGAGTGTGAAGAGATAAAGCATCTCTATTGCTTTTGACAATACTTTTTACTGTTATTAGTGAAAATCTTTTGAGAATACCAATTGTTGCATTCAAAGCAGGCTAAGCTTTTACCCAGCGGGGTGCCGACTAAAAGCTTAGAACGGAGGAAACCCTCAGACCTAACTTAAACAAAACTGAAATTTTGAAGAGTAAAACACAAGTTTAGAGAAGAAGTCTCTACAAATAGGAAGCTGGCGGGGCGAGCTGTATTTGCCTCAATGGTTTACTAGAATTAGCTGTAACAGCTAAGAGAAACTTGGCAAATGTTGTTATTTGAAGCTTTGTTTTAAACGCAACAAGTGGTAAAGTTTTTATTGATTTCGAGATTGCCTTTTCTATTTTGAAATAAGCAGTACTTTTGGGAGAAGAGTCAGGGAAGAGAAGGTCCTGCCTAACCGTGATTCTAGCAAGAGAGATAAAGCGAAAAATAATAGATAATTTATTTAACAGTAAATACAATTCTCAAAAATTAACAATTATTATGATCTTAGTTTGAGTGTAAAGTAACAACTTAGCTATTTTAAGCTAAAGTACGAGATTAAAAACTTGGAAGTCTGAGACCCCTATTTGTTTAAACACAAATTGTGCTAAATGTTCCGGCATAACTCAACAAAATGACAGTGTTTCGCCCCGGTGTGCAATTGGGCTCTTCAGTTGGTTAAAGCACACCTCACCAAGACACTGTCAAGTACACACTGGGAAGGCCGTTGCAAGACGTATTTGATAAAAGTGTATCCACGTCACGAGCAAAGCCAGTGCACTATGGGAGTCGAAACTCCACTCCAAAGCAATTATAACCTTACCTAGGCATTGAATATATAATTTTCAAAAGAAAAATATGTATTGTCCGTTGAGCCATTATATATTTAAACACAAATTGTGCTAAATGTTCCGGCTTAATGTGTTTAAATATATAATGGCTCAACGGACAATACATATTTTTCTTTTGAAAATTATATATTCAATGCCTAGGTAAGGTTATAATTGCTTTGGAGTGGAGTTTCGACTCCCATAGTGCACTGGCTTTGCTCGTGACGTGGATACACTTGTATCAAATACGTCTTTCAACGGCCTTCCCAGTGTGTACTTGACAGTGTCTTGGTGAGGTGTGCTTTAACCAACTGAAGAGCCCAATTGCACACCGGGGCGAAACACTGTCATTTTGTTGAGTTATGCCGGAACATTTAGCACAATTTGTGTTTAAATATATAATGGCTCAACGGACAATACATATTTTTCTTTTGAAAATTATATACCCCTATTTGTACCAACTACTGACAAGGGTTGTTTAACAAGCTTATAAATAAAAGGTTTTGAACCCTTTGGGTTAATTATAAGATTGCAATTTAATGCAACATTTTGTTAAATTAGTTTCGTAGAACACCAAAAGAGTAGAATATCCTTATGGCAAGCGAAAAGGCTTTAAATTCCTGAACGAGCAGGGTAGAAAGAAAGATTAATGAGAAGTTTCCTCAACTTCTTTTATTTTCGCAGAATTGACTATATGATACACTGAAGAAAATGGAAATCGCATCACCCAGAAGGAGTGGTGCTACATTGCTGCAATTGAACATGCAGGACGAGTGTTCGGTTGTGATTCGATGATTACACTTTCAGGCCCCTCTGACCGCAAGTTTGGACAGCAACCAATACAGGATGTGCCCACCACGAGCTGCAATACATTGATGAATTCGCCGAGGCATGGAGTCAATAAGGCCCTGGATCGCTTCCTGAGGAATTGTGGCCCATGCTTGCTGCACTGCACGGGTCAGTTGTTCCAGAGTTGTGGGTGGCTGAGGACGGTTGGCCAGTTGTCGACCCATCATGTCCCACACATGCTCAATAGGACTGAGGTCCGGGGATCTGGCGGGCCATTCTAAGGTTGTGATGTCGTGGAGAGCTTCTCTGGAGATGCGTGCAGTGTGAACCCGGACATTGTCCTGCTGAAACATCCCATTAGCAATGTTCGCCATCATAGCGACAACCACTGGATTGAGTGCCCTATCAACGTACTGTCGAGCAGTCATAGTGCCCTCAACAAGCACTAATTGTGATCTCACATTAAAGCCAATAGCTCCCCAGACCATAATGCTTGGTGTTGACCCTGTGTGCCTCTCGACAATAAGGTCTGGGCGGCCCCTCTCCCCGGTACGTCGGCGCATACGATTCCGGCGATCACTGCGGGTAAGACAGAAGCGCGATTCATCACTAAAGACGACCCTATTAGTACAGGACAGCTGCACAGAAAAAAACCTTTTGTTCCAAAAACTGTGCTATGGTTGGCTTTTTGTAAATCGTTTGAAAAGCACAAAAAAAGCTTAACTCTGAATTTTAAATTTGCACGATCATTTTGTCGGAAAACTCAAAAAAACATTGAAAAGCGTTTTTCTCTGAATCGACGTATTTTAAAGAAAAGTTTTTTTAAACAAAAAATGTAGAGGACATTGTCACCTAATTCGTCATATGTTTTGAAATGCAAAAGCTAGGTGGCGCCAAAGTTTCAAAAAAAAATGTTTTTTCACTTTTTGTCCCAGAAAAAATGTTTTGTTCACAAAAGAGCGAATCAGAAATTTGTTCCTCTCAAAATTGTCTACAACATTTATTGAAACATTTTTTTCCTCCGCCTTACCGTTCCAAAGTTATAGTCAGCCGAAGTGTGAAAATTGTACTATTCAGATGGCATCAAGGTTAATATGTGTACAGTTATGATTGATACGTTGCGATTGAAATATATATGATTGTTTGAGCTAATTAACAAACTCTGTCTGCCCTGTTAGACCGAGCCTTAGGCAGCTGTCCGACACCGGTCCCTGTCTAAATTATGCCCACCGCTCTCTCCGCAGTAGACTAACAATAGTAGCCTTGACTACGCAGCGTTGCATTTGCTGAGCTATAACTTTGGAACGGTAAGTCGGAGGAAACAAACGTTTAAATAAATGTTGCAGACAATTTTGAGAGGAACAAATTTCTGATTCACTCTTCTGTGAAAAAATATTTTTCTAGGACAAAAAGTGAAAAAACACTTTTTTGGAAACTTTGGCGCCACCTAGCTTCTGCATTTCAAAACGTATGACATGACCTCAATGAGACGAATTGTAGGTGACAATGTCCTCTACATTTTTTTTAAACTTTTCTTCTCAGAGAAAAGCTTTTCAATGTTTTTTTGAGTTTTCCGACAAAATGATCGTGCAAATTATTCTAAAATTCAGAGTTAAGCTTTTTTTGTGATTTTCGAACGATTTACAAAAAGCCAACCATAGCACAGTTTTTGCAACAAACCATTCCAGCTGTACTGCATTATATGCCATTCGTCGACCCACGTCGATCGTTCTCGACACCAGGCCAGCCTTACACGTCGCTGTTGTGGGGCCAATGGAACACCTTCTGCAGGGACACGGGATCGTAAGCCAGCTGCACGCAGGTGATTACCAACTGTTTGTTGTGTAACGTGGGGTGCCACAGCTGCTCGAATTTGCGCTGCTGTTGCATGGGGTTCCATCCGGGCCATCCGAATGATGCGGCGATCCTCTCTCACAGTTGTCTGTCGCGCTGGGCCTGTGCCAGGTTTACGAGTGTGGGTTCCTTCATTTGACCACTGCTGCCATACACGTTGTACCGTAGATGCCTGTCGGCCAACACGTGCAGCGACAGTCCTTAGCGATAATCCAGCCTCACACAGCTCAATTATCCGAGCCCTCTCAAACGGCGACAGTTGTTGATAGCGAGCTCTTCTTTCTCGTCGAGGCATGTTTCACGGGGGACACTTCACTGCACAGACTGCAAGTCAACTACGCTACACCAGAGTCCGTATACTGGAGTTGATTCCTCCGCGACCAATCACATGGGGAGACCTGTAGCAACAATCCAATGGGTCTGAAACTTTGATCGTTTCCATACCTACATGGCATCGTTCCATGTTTTGAAAATCAACACAAACGACCAATGCCTTCATGGTGTTGCAATTTCCATTTTCTTCTGTGTAAATTCAATTGGGGCTGGTCACTTTTTGTGAAGCCTGAACAAATAACTCTTTTATAATTAGAAAAAGTAGAACTCCCTAGTTTTAGAAGTGAAAAACAATACATATTAAAATGTGGGCTAAAGCCACACATAGGCCTATATTGCCGCAGAATGAATATATGGGAAATGGAACAAAGTTGGGAGGGCGCTTAATTCTAAGCGAAGCCTCATAGAAATTTGACTTAAATTTAAATTTTAAATTAATTTGGTTAGTAAAGGTATTTGGGAAAGTTCTGGCCAGTTTTATTGCTCTCAGTCAAACGCGGCGCGGTAGATAGTTAAACGGACACTGTTTTGCACTAAAGCCTTGTTGATAGATTGGAAAATTTCACTATGGGAGCACAGAAAGTTCATGGAACAATGAAAAGTTATTGCTGTTTATGGAGAACACTTAGTTTAATTTGAACTTGAATGAGTTTATTGCGTTGGAAAGTTTGTGGGTTGCAGTTATTGGTTCCATTTAACTTGAAGTTCCAGCAATTTGACAGTATTGAGCCTAGTTCTTCGCGCTTTGAAATTTATTTATATGGAAAATTCCCGAACTGTAGACAGTTAAATGTAGCCGTAAGAATCCCACGGTGGAAAAAGCTAAGTTTATAGACGGCTATGAGTATTAGCAAAAATCCCACGGTGTAAGGAAGTTATCCCCTTTATTTCGTACAAGGAGTACTATATTTCATGTTTTCAAGCAAGCTTGGTTAGCTAAAACATGACAAAGAAAATCCCACGAAGACGGTTATTGCACAATAGTGCGTAATTCCCCACACTGTCTATACATTTCGAATAAAAGCATTTAGCTTACATTAAAACCATTAAAATGTGTTTAAAATCATTGAAGATTTGTACTTACCTTTTTCATAGCAGCTGAAGGTTGATGGCTCCTGGTAGCCTTTAGCTTACATCCAATACCACAACATGGCGGTGATTTAAAATTGTACCTGGGTTGAGAGGAGGTAGCCTCTGAGGAAGGCCGAACTCAGACGTTGACGACTCGATAAGAAGTGAGAGCGAGCAAGCGAGTACACGAGGTAGAGGAAGGGGAAAGGGAAAAAAAAAAAAAAAAAAAAAAAAAAAAAACAGAATGGGAAACGTTGAAAAAATAAAACCCTTTTACAAAAAATAAAACCCTTTTACAAAAAATGTAATTCTTCATGGAGCAGTGTCTTCAAGGATATGTTAGCTGACTACGAAGACGACGCCTGGTGGATCGGTGTGTAAGTCCTCTTGACTCGGGGAATTTGAAGAACTTCAGCCGGTAGCCGCAAGATGCTGCTAGGTAGGTTCCATAGAAGATACACATCTAGAACAGACTTATAAAAAACTTAAGCGTGTGTACAGAGCAAATAAAATACAGAAAGTCGCTGTTGGTGTCCGCAAGGAGGGAAATTAAATAAAGGAGGCCAATTGAAAAAAGGAAAGAGCAGCAAGAGCTAACTCTAACTGAACGTGTATTCCAAGGAATACACCAGCTGTAATCTCTACAAATGGACTCTTAATAATTCCAAATACCGGGATTGTACCCCAATCCTAGGCACACCGGTACAATCTCAACAACAACAACAACACAGATTATAATACAAATTCACCACATACCGAAGTACATGGGGATGATGAGCAATATGTCGATAGCCCCTTAATAGATGGAATATTTTGGCTTTCACGGCCAGGGTAAAAAAATATAGTAGGCTATAGCAGGTATTATGCAGTGTCTGTTGGGGTCGTCAGTAGACGTCGATACACACTGTTTGGACCCCTTGTGATGCAGCAACTAGTAAATCTGGATGAAACATCAACAGATACGGCATAATACCTATAAAACAAGTAGTTCCGTGAAGAACTATATAGCATATTTTCATATATCCTACTTATATTAATTGCCTCTATCAACGTGCAAATTTTCAGTTTGATTGCTGTAATAGATTCGTAGATATTGAGAACCGTCTACATAGCCTATTGCTGATGGTCACCATGTTGGATTTTTATATATAGGCCGTAGAGTTATGCACTATTACATGAAGATTATTGTGTAGGTGTATTATTCAAACTTCAATCGCATGATTAGGACACAAGAATTAAGAACGAGATTTTAAAATTTCGCTCAGCCGCCTTCTTGTGATTATGAAAACAATTGAAATGAATTAGATGCCAGTGGTTCAAAATGTATATAAGCATATACCGTACCAAGTTTCACTGCGCTCGGATGGTTAAATCGCGAGAAACGTCAATTTTAATATTTAAATTTCGCGTCGCCGCCATGTTGGATTTGTGCTCACCAGGTTATTGAATGTCCGGTAGGTGAATTTATGTTTACAGCCTCTATACACATACAAAATTTCAGTTTGATTGCTGTCATAGATTAATAGATATTGAGAACAGTCTAAATATTTCGGATGGTCGCCATGTTCGTTTTGTAGTTAACGGGATATCGATAGTCACATAGGTGCTCTTCTAGTAGTGCCCTTTATCATCTTACAAAACTTCAGGGTGATATAAGTAATAGTTTCGGAGATAGAGAATGCAGGTGAAACATTTCGCACAGCCGCCTTGTTGGATTGGTGAGCCGTAATAAAATTTGAAGGCCGCGGTCGGGTTCGGCCGAAAATAATACTATGACCTTACCGAGTTTATTGAAATCGCTCCAGCTGTTAAGAAGTTATTAAGGGGGGGGGGGGCACACACACACGGGCGGCTTATTTTTATAAAAGGAAATAGGCTAAAAAATATAAGAATGTCTTGTATTATAACAACTTAATCGTTTCTCTCCTATGTTACTTTGCTTATATATATATATATATATATATACGAGTAGTAGGCCTATGCAGCGGCAACGAAAGTGGTCTACAACTGTAATTATATGCTACGTTGTTAATCGACGCATTTTCTTTCTGGGGCACAGGAAACAAACGCCATGCCAACTGCTTCACGCAGCCAGTCTTGAGCGACTTCTAAGAGAGATCTCAGCTTGCTACACTCGTGTCCAAAAGTTAAGCATTATCACTAAACGTGGCCATACCGCCTGATAGGAATGTCAGACGGATTGCTGAACAAACGGAAGCTGAATCAAACACCATTTGTCACACAACTTGTCCAAAAGAACAGTATCAGAAAGATTCTGATAGCTAAGGTACACATTTGACAACAATAACAAAACTCTGCAAGGTCTTCCACAACAAAATATGCTGTTAATAGGGTGTATGGTTACCCCTAACGGCCGCACATGCTTCGCAGCGACGTGGCATGCTCTCTATCAGATGGTCCAAGAGCTCTAGTGGGAGTCGATCCCATTCCTCCGATAGGGTAATGCGAAGGTCTTGGAGGGTCCTTGGTGGAGGCTGACGGGATGCAAATCGCCTCCTCAATGCATCCCAGGCATGTTCTATAGGATTCAGATCCGCAGACCTCTCTGGCCAGTCCATGCGATGAATGACTTCCCCAGTTCGAAATTCATCCACCAGAGCAGCGCGGTGTGGTCGGGCATTATCGTCCATTAAGAGGAAGTCCGGACCAACCGCACCCCTGAAGAGTCGAACATGTGGACTCAGTACCTCGTCCCTGTATCTCCGAGCGTTCACAAAGTTCCTTGGACCACCCATGAAGACGTGCAGGTGGGTACGGCCATTTAACATGTTACCGCCCCACGCCATGACCCCTAACACCACCATTCTGGTCCCGTTCCACGATGTTCCTGTGGTTGTATCAGCTACCTGGTTCTCTCCAGATTAATGTGCGACGGGAATCGTTCTACAAACTTAGCGGGATTCATCTGTGAAAAGCATATGCCTCCATTCATTCTCGGTCCAGTTTCGACGTTGACGTCTCCACAGTAACCGGGCCCCTCTCTGTGCTTGAGTGAGCGGGACGCGCGCTAGACGTCTGGCAAACAACCCTGCTGTTCTGAACCCCCGGTTACCATTTTCCCGTTAAACGGCAACCCCTGAGACGGCTGCAAGCTCCGCCGACAATTTTATTGTCTTGCAGGTGCACTCCTATTTCGTCGGGCGGTTAAGGCCAGATATCGGTCCAGCTGTGGGGTGGTTATCTTGGTCGACCTGGTACTGGCCTACGACTAACATCTCCTGTGTCTCGAAATCGTCTCCAAAGCCTGGAAATGACACTTAGTAGCACATTCAAGGATACGGCGACTTCGGTCTGTATCTGGCCTTCTTCCAGGCGGCCGAGTATTCTACCCTGCAAAATGGGGTCCAAATGGCGTCGTTGTGCCATTATATTGTCACGTTCACCACGAGGCTACACTCCGCACACTATAACAGGGCACACACGACTGAGGGAATATGAGGCACAGGCACTGGCTGTGTTTACCTTGCGGTTACGCAGCTAATCAAAGCAGGGGATACTCCTTTCCTGTACAGAGCGAACACGTAAGGTTGGTAGGTGCATATGTCGTGCGTTGGGGGGTCTATTTCCTGTTGCCCTGCGTATTCGTAACTTATGCTTAACTTTTGGACACTAGTGTATTTGTACATAGTGTATTTCAATTACAGTAGAATCTCGGAACTTCGAAGTGGACGGGACCGAGACTACCAAGAACTATAGAAAAACTCGGACTTACGAAATTACACTTTTGTCAGCACTCGTCTATTTAAAAGCTCAATGTTGGTTTGTCTTGTTTGTTTGTCCGTTATTTATACAAATCTACACCGTTTCACCGATCTGGCCCAAATTGTACGTACCTATCCTTTGTAGACATGCGAGACACTCATGTCCACTTGAATTTTCAGACAGACCTCTCAATTTTCTGCACTTAGGCCCTTCGGCACAAATCTACACCGTTTCACCGATCAGAACTAAATTTTAAATACTGTGCCCGCTGGCCGAAGGTTTCGGGGAGCCACCGGTTTCAAATGACCCTTCCGAGACCCTCTTCCAGTTAACACACAAGTATGGGGGACGATACATTCATAGGCTGGTGTAGCACAAAAGTCTGCACTCTGGGGTGTCGGGAATTAGTGAGGTTCGATCTTTAACCAGCTCAAAGGAATGCATCGATAACAAAACTAAACAAGAAAAGAGAGGTCAGTCTTAGGTTAAAATCACAAATAAATTTTATTCAGAATAGATCCCTAGCCTAGCATGAGAGTTGCAAACGGCTAGTCCGATACTATTCTGCCCTGAAAGAAAATATAAAAAAAAAGTCCTAAACAAGATCTAAAATGCTCTCATGGTCCTAATACAAAATTTGACAAAATGAACAAGCTAAGAGAATGGCACGTAAGATCGGCCCTAAGCAATTACATCGAAATAACTTACGGGTGGATCAAACATCAAAAGAATTTACAGCAAAGCAAGACATTTACTTGTTTACAAATACTAGAACATTTACATTTAGTAGCAAGAGGAAAATTTGTCCTATGCTATGATGGTGCCATCTCTAACATTTATCTTTAGAGTTAAGTGTTTAGCTAGTCCTAAATATCATTAATTAATAAACGAGATGCGTTTATTACTAAGAAAATCAAGCTATGTGCACAATGCTGCTGAATAAAAAAACAACTATGCTAATACAACACAAATGCATACAATAATTCAGCACTCCTATGGTTGTGCAATTGGCACTGCCTACGTACTCGATTTGTTACTGTTTGTAACAAACGGTCATAGTGTTAAAGTGTTAAGAAAATAGAAAATATAGGAAAGCCTGCAAATGCTATAGTAATTAAACAATTACATCGACTCATATTGCTACTAATCTGATGTGTGTGCTTCAGTTATCACATCACCAATTAGTGGTCGACTAATCATGTGAAAATGTATCAAAATGTATCTACAATAGCTTAACAATATCTAAGTGTTAACATTTGGTCCAGAAAAATAGTTTATTTTTAATGTTTATAAATTTTATTTAGGTTCAGGGGGAATTTATAAGATTTGTTAGTTTTCAAAACCCTATTTTTGATTATTTAAGTTTCACACAATTATTTATTCCTGCCAGTATTGCTGTTCAGTTTATGGACCTTTAAAAGCGTTCAGTGTATTCAGGTAACGTTTGTATCCAACTTAAGCAAATAACTCAATAGTTTACGAGACATCCTGTGTCTTCACCAATATTTCATCACACTTATTAGACATCCTATGTCTTCACCAATTACTTTACTCTTATTTCGGATTCTTTGATCCAGGCGCCTTCGGTTTTGGTACGACTTTAGTTAGTTCATTACCACCGATATAATCACAATAACAATGTCGGAGGTATTCATCCACCGTCACGACTCATATAATACTCTTAATTTACAAAAGTGTGGAATCCGAATTGATACACGTTTGAATTGCTGGTAATAAAGTTATGTGTACAAAACACATCCTGACGACGCTTTAAATAAACATAAAGGTTTCTGATACAAGCTAACTGTGTGTGTGCGTTTATAAGATTGCCTCTTCCCTGAATAAATCGAACCTGCGTTCATTTGGTTACAAAATACAATTTCATTCATTGCCTGTGTGGCTTCTATTAAAGAAATACACCTGTTTTCAAGTATTGTTCTGGCCAATAAATGTGAGTAACGGAACTCTGCATTCCACTTGTAATAATGTCAAGAATCTCACAGCCTTCTAAAACAAAATATTAATCCACTGCCTAGAATCGAGTGTGCTGTGTAGTGAACTTGGCTCGTAACCTTGGCCTCGATTTAACATTGTCAAACTAGTTTATTTGTCATCAGCCTGACAAAAATGAAAGTTGATAATACCTGTTTTAAATGATACGAATGAGCATTGAAAATCCAGCCTTCCTGGCTTCTATAAATGTTTAATAAACTATTAATTTCCACACGCGTCTTATAATTAGCTACCTGCATTGTGCACTAAATAAATGAAACCAAAATAAACTAAATCTACTGTTTCCCAACTCTTACAATACGCTATAAATATTTGATCTGACTTACAGATTCAGCGTCATTTGGTTCGAGTCCCGCCATGAGATGTTGTATGCGGTCTCGTGTATGGCTTTAGGTTACCATTTCATTGTGTCTGGACATTCTCCGTCGCCAATTCCCCACGCATGATTTAGCAATCACATGCCATCGCGCGGTTGGAGTTGTATCTGAAGATCTGCTGGTTTATCATTATTGCGATGTCAGCGTTGGTAAAAATGTAGCACATAATTAAATAAAACTGTCGCGCACTGCAGCTAATATGCGGTAAAAAATTGCCCATTTTCACTCCGCCACTGGCTCTAGTTTCTGTCGCTTGTGCGACACTCACTCGTGACTTGCACTGATATTTACACAAGAAAATATTAACAAAAAAATAAATCAAAATCACTGCCCATCCGGCAAATAAAAATTGTACTTGTAGATATTGTACAGTTACACAGTTAGTTAAATCCACAGTTTATTGAGCACTGAAACATGTGTGTGTGTGTGTGTGTGTGTGTGTGAGAGAGAGAGAGAGAGAGAGAGAGAGAGAGAGAGAGAGAGTGAGACCATGCGGTCGCAAAGTTTAAAGTCCGTCAATTCACCTCCGATAATAATAAAAATATTTTACAGTTTTCGTAGTGGTGAATGTCTTCAATCGTTCAATTATTACACAATGCCATGATGGCTATCCGTAAGAAAGTTATTCGTAGATTTTTCCTGCCACATGGTTTCCTTTCACTTGTGCTCCATCATGCACATGTTGTCTCTTCCACAGACGAATAGGAACCGGTGTTACCAAATATGGCGTGCTCTCAGTACATGAGCTGGCCGCGTAAATTGATAGTTTCTTCGATTTACGAAGTATGCTGTACTTCAAATATGCAGAATTACTTGGTTATAATTATAGTTTATTTTTGGAATATGAAAAATAAGTAAAAATATAATCATAAGCGATATTGCTTCAGCTTCTTCCCGCCGCTCGCAGGGTATGTTCAGTTACATTTCAGCATAAGTTTTAGTCTGTGTTGTCTGAGCAAACATGCGTCAACGGGCGCAATACTGACCCTTTGATGCCCTGCGAATAACAATGTCCACTTGACATTTCGGACAGACCTCTCCATTCTCTGCTTTTAGGCCGTTTGGCACAAATCCACACTGTTTCACCGACCAGAACCAAATTTCATATACCGGTACTTGACCTTTGGAACCCTGCGAGGAACACTGTCCACTTGAAATATTGGACATACCTCTCCATTCCATGCATTTAGGCTCTTTGGCACAAATCGACACAGTTTCACAGATGAAAATCCACAGCCTGCTTCCAGTCTCCGACCGGGTCAGGAATGGAATGAATGAAGCCCCCATCTAGCGGCGAGGATATGAACTGTGCCGGCTGCCGAGGCCTGACGCACTCCTCTGGGGCAATGATTAAATGAATGACAGATGAAATGAAATGATAGTGGAGAGTGTTGCTGGAATGAAATTTTGACAGGGAAAACCGGAGTACCCGGAGAAAAACCTGTCTGCCTCCGTTTTGTCCAGCACAGATCTCACATGGAGTGACCGGGATTTGAACCACGGACCCAGCGGTGAGAGGCCGGCGTGCTTCCGCCTAAGCCACGGAGGCTTAGTTTCACAGATCAGAACCAAATTTTATTTTCGGTACCCTGCGAGTAAATTTGTCTACTTGAAATTTCGGACAGCCCTCTATATGCCCTGCATTTAGGCCCTTTGGCGCAAATCTACACTGTTTCACCGATCAGAACCAAATTGTATATATATACCCTTTGGAACCCTGCGGGTACCACTGTCCACTTGAAATTTCGGGCAGCCTTCTCCATTCCCTGCATTTAGGCCCTTTGGCACAAATCTACATCGTTTCACAGATCAGAACCAAATTTTATTTTTGGATCCCTGCGGGTAACGCTGTAAACCTACACTTGACATTTCGGACATCCTTAGCGGCTTTGGTGGCGTAGTTGGTAGCATGCTGAGCTTCTATGCCCAAGATCGCGGGTTCAAACCCGGCCGAAGTCGTCGGATTTTTAAGAGCGTTAAAAATCCCTTAGTAAGCCTTCCTTCGGAGGGGAAGTAAAGCCGGCGGTCCCATGTCATAGATTTATGGCTTGTTAAAGAACCTTCCACTAATTACACCTGTGTGAAGCTAAATTATAGTTAAACATTAATTGACAAACGCTCTTAGGTTCTCACGTTCGTCGCCAGGAGCCGACTGCGGTGGCGTCTGGTAACCAAGATCTGAACTAGTAGTCGTTGACGGTGGCGTTTGGGGGCAAAAGTAGGAACTACTTGAAAAAAAAACAATAACTGCAGTCTTTACATGAATTGAAAACAGAAACACACACTAATACAGTCACCACAATTAACACTGGTTATCAGACAGATTCTACACACACCTAAAGTACACGGGGCTACATAACCGCTTTGTCGCAGCCCCTAAATTAAGGAACCAACCAAACATCGGACATCCTTCTCCATTCCCTGCATTTTGGCCCTTGGGTACAAATCTGCACCGTTTGGAAACCGACGAGTAACACTGTCTACTTGAAATTTGGGCAGCCCTCTCCATTCCCTACATTTAAGCTCTTTGGCACAAATCTACACCGTTTCACCGATCTGAACCAAACGTACGTACTTTCTTCCGAAACCCAGCAGATAACACTGTCTACTTGAAATTTCGGACAGACCTCTCTATTCCCTGCATTTACCCGTTTGGACGAAATATTGAATTTGTCGAAGGACCGATCTAGGCACGTTTTAAGCCTTGCAATGTTTAAAACAAAACTCGTGACTTAAAATTTGGATTATTTTGGTGGAATGGTGTAGCTTTGTATAAATACGGCTCAAATTAAGCCTCGCAATGCAAGAAACAAAATACTGGACGTAAAATTTGCCGCGTTTGCTGAAACGGTGTAGATTTCTTTAAATAACAGACAGACAAATGAGCCCGAAAAAACATTTTTTATGACCCTAGAGCCAAGCGTATCGGTATTATATCGGAGTTGTAGCAGGGGTCCAGAGAACCTGGTAATTGAGGTGCAACTGTAAGAATATTTAAATGAGTCTATTGTTGTCTAGCAATGCGGGCTGAATCACGCCGCCCGCAGGGGCGTGTTCTGGTGCAAAATTGCGAAAATAGCTACATCTTAAGATGCTTACAAATTGTAGTCATGGGCAGTTATTAGTGCAAAACGATTTCTTAGTACCCTTAAAACAGTTGTCATCATGAAAACTCCGATCATTATCCTACTGCGCTATGTAGCGGAAAATGACACGGTAGCTCCCTCAGGAGCACGGGACAGCCGAAGTTTTCCGAAGTGCTCTGATTATTTTCCTACGGCGCTATGCGGAAAAAGTCGACACGATTGGACTCTACTTTTCTAACAGCCAGAGATATAGGTCCTAGGTAGCGTCTTTTATTTCACTTACTCCTCTGTCTGTTTTTTTTTATATAGTTAATTAATTACTTGTCAGTACTGTAGTTAGTAAATAGCTGTTTCCATGTTCGTTATTATCATTATCATATGGGGAAATTGTCCTGGATATTACGTCCATTATATTACTTATCACCACCACAAAAAGCTATATTTTTAACTTTTTTCTGTTAGTGTGTAAGTTTGATGTGTCACTTCAGTATTAGCATTCAATCCATTCTCATCCATAAAACAAATAAATAAATCCACCGGGCGAAGCCGGGTACTACTGCTAGTAGTGAATAAAATCAAACCATTAACTGCCGCGTGCACAAACAATGCTGTCTAAGACCGTGCTGGTTTATTTTTATAAGATGGCGATGATATATAGTTCTCTAATTTTCCTCATTAACAAGCTGCTCGCTTTTGAAACTTAGCCGGGCGGCCATATTTTTCCTCATTAACGAACGGCTCGCTTCGGCCATGTTTACGTTATATGTCTGCGTGGAACCAGGCTCAGCGTTTTCTTCTCTCCACCGTAGCCACTGAGAGCAAGCAGCGAGAACCATCAACGAACCAACAACGAACAGTCATAAATATGGTTATTGTCGGCGCATGGTACTGCGTAACGTTTGAGTCACCGGTCGTTAACGAGGAATTTGAGAAAACTATATTGTAAAGCGTATTGTCAACAAGCTGCCCATATTCAGTTTTCGCGCACTGAAACTGACTATTTGTTATTTTTATTAATTCAAATTTTTCAGCTCGGATTAATGGGAATACTATCGAGACTCGAAACATCGAAACTCGACTGTAATGACAACTCGAAAAACAAATTGACACTAATTAGTGTGTGGAATCGTTTATTTTTTATTTTTTGTGAATCCTACGTAAGCTACCGGTACTCATCGGTAGCCGAAACCCTAACATACACGGCATAATACCAACAGTAGACGAAATTGTCAAAACATTCCATCCCGGTGTACTTTTTAGCCTACTTTCGATTTTTGCAAAAAATGAAAGTTGACTTATGAGATCTACACGGGCCAATAGTTGTCTGTCTGTCTGTGCGTGTGTGTGTGTGTGTGAGAGAGAGAGAGAGAGAGTTAGTTAGTTATTGTCGTTTTAAGGGGTGGAACTACGAGGTCATCTGCCCCTAGAGAGAGAGAGATATAGAGTATGTATCTCCCCCCCCCCCCCCCGTTTCAATTCAATCATGACGAAACCGAATTGAACCAAATTTGGTACAGAGGTAGCACTAGCAAAGGACATCTCAGTATCATGCTTTATATCGCCGAGTGTGTGTTATCTGCGAGAATCACGCCAAGTCAATGCTGAAATGTTACCTTATTGGGGCATCTATACCGATTCTTGGTTGGTTGGTTCCTCAGTTTAGGGGCTGCGACAACGCGGTTATGTAGCCCCGTGTACTTTGGGTGTGTGTAGAATCTGTCTGATAACCGGTGTTAATTGTGATGGCTGTATTAGTGTGTGTATCTGTTTTTTTTTTAAATATAAGTACAGACTGCAACTTAGTATTTTCCAAATAGTTCCTACTTTTGGCGCCAAGCGCCACCGTCAACGACTACTAGGCCATGTTCAGAACTTAGCTACTAGACGCCACCGCAGTCGGCTCTTGGCAACGAACGTAGAAACCTAAGAGCGTTGTTTACATTCTTAACCTATCCAATTTAGCTTCACACAGGTGTAATTAGTGGAAGGTTCTTTAACATGCCATAAATCTATGACATGGGACCACCGGCTTTACTTCCCCTCCGAAGGAAGGCATACTGAGGGATTTTTAACGCTCTTAAAAAATCCGACAGCTTCGGCCGGGTTTGAACCCGCTATCTTGGGCATAGAAGCTCAGCATGCTACCGACTACGCCACCGAAGCCGCTATATACCGATTCTAGTCGGAAATATTTAGTTCCACAATCCATGGGTAGTGGCTTCCTACATTTGTGAAATGTGTCTGATAGCTTGTGTTGTCTGCGATGGTGTGTATTTTTTAGCCTATTTTCATTTTATGAAAAAAAAAAAAAAAAGGCTTATGAGATCACCTTTTGTCTGTGTGTGCGTATGTTGTGTGTGTGTCCCCTTATAACTTCTAAACGGCTGGAGCGATTTCAATAAAACTCGGTACATAGCACCACTTTTGGCCGACCCCGACCGTGCTCTTCATTTTTTTTACGTCTCACCAATCCAACATGGCGGCTGTGCGAAATATTTCACCAGCATTCAATATCTCCGAAACTATTACCGATATCACCCTGAAATTTTGCACGGTGATGAAGGGAACTACTAGAAGTTCACCTATGTGACTTTCAAAAGCCTGTTAACTACATAACGAACATGGCGGCCAAGCGAAGTTGAACGATTTAAATAGACTTTTCTCGCGATTTAATGATCCAAACTCAATGAAACTCTGTACAGCAAATGTTTATACACATTGTAATGCACTGGTATCTAATTTAGTTCAATTGTTTACATAACCTCAAGATGGTGGCTGTGCAAATTTTAAAATTAGGTTTTTAATTCTTGTGTCCTAATCATGCGATTGAAGTTTGAATACTACATGTACACAATAATCTTCATGTAACAGTACATAACCCTTAAGACCTATATAGCCTATATAAAAATCCAACATGACCATCCGAAATATTTAGTCGGTTCTCAATATCTACGAATCTATTACAGCGTTGAAACTGAAATTTTGTATGTTGATAGTGGCAATTAGCATAAGTAGGATATATGAAAATAGGCTTTGGTTCTTCACGGAACTACTTGTTTAATCATTGAGTACAGAATTGGAATGGAGTGAGTCATGACCTGAAGAAGGATACCGACTCAGTATTTATCTGGAATTATTTTATGGCATGTTAAAGAACCTTCCACTAATTACACCTGTGTGAAGCTAAATTGGATAGGTTAAGAATGTAAACAACGCTCTTAGGTTTCTACGTTCGTTGCCAAGAGCCGACTGCGGTGGCGTCTAGTAGCTAAGTTCTGAACTTGGCCTAGTAGTCGTTGACGGTGGCGCTTGGCGGCAAAAGTACGAACTATTTGAAAAATCCTAAGTTGCAGTCTGTACTTAAATTTAAAAAAAAGATAATACAGTCATCACAATTAACACCGGTTATCAGACAGATTTTACACACACCCAAAGTACACGGGGCTACATGACCGCGTTGTCGCAGCCCCTAAACTTAAGGACCAACCAACCAACCATATCTGGAATTGAAATGAGGAATCAATGCCCTACGCGACGGTGGAATTTATATGATTTCACCAGCGTATTATCACTTTATCTCGCCTCCATCTTGCATTGACAATGTAAATTCGTAGTTTTGCGCTTGACCCGCTCGTTACTGAGAAATTCTGCCTTCCTTACATACATCAGTTGGTCAGAATCATGAAAAAAAAATCTAGGGAAACAGCGTTTGTATTCAGTGCGTTGGTCGTTGATTGGTCCATTTTGCAGATGCGGTAAGGCTACGTGGCGGGTTGACCCTGAACATGAATAGCATGTTAAGCGCTCGGGATCTTGTCATAACTTATTTTAGCGGAGCGGCGGCACGAACCATTTTTATTGGTCTTACATTATACTGTAGTTTTGTTTTTCTCTGCTACTCTGGTGGATTTACAGTATATAGGAAGTGTTTCTCATTCCTTATGGAGCACTACTCTTCGGATGTCTTCCATCATTTCTATTACATGTCTAAAGACACCGTTAAAATAGTCCATTTCTCTCAGTGAGATTTTTGTACCTCACAGAAACTGAAAATAATCGCGCTTAGCAGGTTTTTAACTGTTGTGTGGTTCTCAAAAGATACTCCCAATACGATGATAGCGCCAGTTGTCTAAATACACGAGGCTAACGACCAATAAGTTTGCGGCCCGTAAATAAATAAAGAAGGGACGGAAAGGAAAGGGGGCAGGGGAAGGGGAATAAAAAAAGTATCGTACAGATAATACGGCTTAATTATAAAAAGTAGTGCTTAAACGTAATAATACTCATTGATCTCTCGCCCAAGGCCGTAAACAGTCAATGTGAACATTTATGAGCCATGTACAGACGATAGTGGCGGTTAGGTGGCAGCTGCGTAAGAGTATGGTCAACTGAATATATCATTAGCCTAATATTGAATGCCGGGCAGTCGGGATGAAGAGTCCGTGTCAAAAATTGGTTCACGAAAGCGAAGTTTCATAACAGGGGTCTGAAATATCCTTTTGATTTATTGTTCTTCATAATCCTAATGGTTTTGATTATTTCATAAGATAATAAAAGTAATTTATTCAAGTGAATAAACGCTTTCCCAAATCTTTAAGCTGCTAATCCAACTAGTAAAATAAAAAATGAAGACCTCTGTTAAAAATCAACAACTTCTAGACTCTAAAAATTTTGTTGCAAGAGGTTTTTTTTCTGAACACCTCCACGTCCTTGTATATTCTTTGGATAAATTTGATTGGGTTTGGCTATATACTTTTTTTACTGATCTTTTTAAATTTGAAAAACCAGATGTTCAGTAAAGAGCATGTAGCTCACTTTCTCTTAAATGTGTTGGTATAGTTATAATTCCTTGTACCTAATCAAGCAGTAGCCTGTTGAATGTTCTTGCGATGAACGTTAAGAGTTGTACCCTATCCTATTCTCGTTCACTAACAGTAAGTATCGTTGTAATTCCAGGCTTGCATCCAGAGGAATCGAATCTAACATTAGAAAAGTACGTCCATCCACCATCTTAAATATACGGAATCGATGATCTTGTGCCTTCAGCAGTGAGAGCATCCTATGCCAGACTACATACTTGCTGTGTTTCGTCTTTGTAACTGTAACAAATGCTGTAGTGGATTATCGATATTGTCTTATATTTTCAAGATGGCGGCTATGTGCTACATGCAGTTTAATAGTCGTATAACTATTGCAAGCGAGGTCTCTTATATGATACTCCACTCTTACAAAGTTTCGTGTTTAATGTGCAACTGGATGTTTTAATAGTACGCTCAGCCACCATCTTGCATATATGGTGAGACTGTTATTTTGAATCGAGTATAAAAAGCCCATATAGCATACGGTTCTATTTTAATACTAATTTTCGTTATTGTATAATTACAATATATGGGATTATCTATGTTTATATTCCATAAATTCAAGATAGCCGCAGCGCGCTATATCCAGTGTGATATTCATGTGAGTAATGTTAGTGAGGTCTTTTATGTGCTACCCCTCTCTCATCAAATTTCGCGTTAATTGTTTTATTATATCATGAGTTAATAATAATAATCAAGTTTTAACAATACGGCCAGCAGCCATCGTGAATGTATGTCGCTGCACGTTGTAAACTTAAGGGTTATTTCAACAATGTCTCGTATACAGTAGGCTATGTTCTTTTTTTGTTGCTAAGTTTCGTTTTAATTCTTTAATTACTTTCTGAATGATTCATTATTACGTTTGAATAGTACCCCCAGCCACCATGTTGAAAATTTGGAGTTTGTGTAATTTTGCTTTAGGCATACGCTGCCACTTATACTGTTCTAATTTTCGTTATTGTAGCTCTAAAATATACCGAGTTCATTATTTTTAAATTATGACATTTCTGGATGGCCGCTGAGTGCTATATTCAGTTTGATAAATTTATTACTTACACTACTCAGGCCTCTTACATAATACTCTCCTACAAAGTTTCGCCTTAATTGTGCAAATATATCATGAGTTACTAATTTGTGTATTATAATAGTAGCATAGCCGCCATCTTGAATGTATGGAATCTCTATATTTTGCTATATGCGTACGAAGGGACTTAAAAGGTTCTACATTATTGCCAAATTTTGTTGTTATAGCTTTAAGATACTGAGAATTATAAACGTTTTTTTTTTTAAATTTCAAGATGGCCGCCTTGCGCGATATTCAGTGTGATAATATTTTGACTGACACAGGTGAGAACCCTTATGCTATTCGTCTCTTGACAATATTTGACTTAATTACGCAATTACGTTCGGAGTTGTCGAATTTAATGTTGTAATGGTACGCGCAGCTGCCATCTTGAGTGTATGGAGAATCTGTTCTGTTACTTTGGCCATAGAAGACGGTCCTACCTAGTCATTAATTTTCGTTACTGTGGCTCTAAACTGTTCAGAGTTACTTATATTTATATTTTATAATTTCAAGGTGGTGACTGCGCGTAATATGCACTTTCATATACTGTAGTTGTCACGTTGGTAAAACAGGGTCCTCGTATAAAACAAGGCCATGCACTGTGAGCCTTGATTCATTGGATTAAATGTTGTGGATTATGATTGCCTCTTGAAATTATTTATCTGTTAAGCTTGTAGTTTGGACCATACTCACTTTGCACATTAAGGTTTGTTTTTTCTAAAATTTGGTCGAGATCCGATGAGTAGTCGTAATTCAATCTAAACATTTAAAACTTGGTTGTCCACCGTATTGTTTTCATTCAGATGGAGGTGATATTAAACATGACACTGGGGTGACTCTTCCCAGTGCTATCTATGTACTAAATTTTATTCAATTCGGTTTCGTTACTTGGAAAATGATATGTAGAGGGGCATACTGTGCCCGTTGGAGGAGGTCATTTGGTCACGACCAACCGAGTATGGCTTCCCAGATGACCTCTTCCTCCGACCACATACCGAAGAAGAGGATTGGAGTGCATTCCAATAGGGCTTGCGGGCACGAGACTCCTGTCCCGCAGGATCAGATCCCCATCATGATTGTTATGTCATCAGACACCCCTGGAAATACCCTCCCAAAAGAAACAAACTACTAAAGAAGGAAGTCCAGACTGAAGTAAAAATCGTTGGAATATTTATTGAATACAACCAACCCCTAACCTAGGATCAGAGGGTTTCAAATCGCCTAATCCGCTATCTAATAAAAAACAATAAGAAACGAACAACCCCTAAGCTAAGGGAAATTAGCCGTCATGATCAGTTCTAATTACATTCAAAAACAAAGCAAAGCTTGGAAAGTGGTACAAAAGCCCTAATTTAAATACAAGGAAAATGTAACGATGTTCTGAGAAGAATCATCATGCCATAAAAATAGTCAAACGTGACAGCGAAAATCTAGATCATACTGTGACCACTCCCCATATTTACATTTAAGTTTATTTGTCTAAGCTAAATCCTAAGTTACATAAACATCGGCGCTAAGCGTCCGTGTTAACAACAAATACTAATATAACAGTAATGTCAATACATTATAAGCCTTACAATTATAACTGTACAACAAATACTACAGATGAAACAATAGTAGGGTTCACACAGGGAATTATGTACTCAATAAATAAATAAATAAATAAACACATAAACAAATATTCTTATTACCCTTCCTACAGCGAAATGGAGACTCTTTGTTCCATTCGTCATCTAAAAGTGTGCAACAGAATTAATCAAAGTATGCTATTATCACAGCATGTCATCAGCAAGGGTACTCGACCCTCGGGTTAATCACCTCTGGTCAGCCTCTGGGCTCCTGTCGAGTCTAAACGTGTTGTCTCTCTCTAAACCATCCCTTCAGGAATGTCTCTCATCAAGCGCATTGCATTGGTCCAGCGAAAGGTCAATAGGATCAACGTTAAACAGCTGTTATTATTTAATAGTAGTTTTAACCCGCGTCGGTTTAATAAAATGAGATTTTATGATTTATGGATGTTTATGGATTATTATTATCGTCGTTTTTGAGTATCTTAGTTATGAAGAATGACCAACTATGCAAGGCTTCAGGACCAAAGAATAAAACACAACAGAGTACACGCGGCCTCTGCCTGCTACAATAACACAATCTTATCAAGCTTAATCGTAAGTCTGAAACAGATGCTTACGAGACGTGTAAATGGACAAACCACTACCGTCATGAGCTCTAAGCGGCTCCAATATAATAAAAATATAATTCAGGTCCACAATAACACGACTACCTGATGGGTATTCAAAGCTCCATCAAACCATTTAAAAAGTATCTCATCGCGTCCCTCAGCCGGATCACGAGAGAGGTAACCTCAGCAGTCAAACACAATTTGAATCTGCTGGCATGCACAAAAACGGTAACCAACCCATTATCCTCGTGTCAACACACGGCAAAAGTCATCTATCACTTCAAGTGAGAATAAATAGCCTAAATGAACAAAAGTCTGGTTCACTCCTAAGAATTACTCTGCTAGTACTCATCATAATATCAGAAACATAATTCATTCGCTTACAACATCATGCGAATATAACAAATATAATGGAAGACTTAACTCTCTGGTCACCCTGTACTCAAAAATTGCTGTGACGTAAATTACATTCCGTTCGAGCACCAATAATGTCTCGATAAAAGTTCTCCTTTAGGCAATGCAAAGAGAGCTGTGTCATATGTCTGCAGTCTCACACGGAAACTCCAGGTGGCTGCTGGGAAATCTAACTGTACTTTAACCTTGAGCGTCGACATCTGTCATTCTGCCGAGCTCAAGTGAGTGTTTATAACAGCACCTCACATTCATTGCATAACAATGTCCATCAAAACATTAAGAAAATTGTAGATTGCACTAGATAAAGTTCATAGTTCTGATCTATTACACTTGAGAATGTTATCACACTGTTCTTTGTATATCTGAGGCGTTCTAGTTGGCCTTAACATCACTGATAATCATATGTTATCCATTAAATGGGCAAAGAGTAGCAAAGGAAAGACATGCTTACTCTGTAATGTCTTTGAAAGATATTCCACTAAATGGCGGAAGATTATCACAAAAATATCGTGCGCTAAGCTTATCAAAACCCTTAAATGTTATAAAACACATACACCTGGAGTGTTAATTGCAAATGATACGTATAAAGTGTAATGTGGGTAGAGTGAGTTAACCTACAGCACTCTGTTACACTACTCTGATTCTGCGTGAATCTGGTTCTAAGACCATACAAAAATTATCTACAATAATTATGTAGATGCGTTATCTTCTCTGCATATAAACGATTCGCCTTCTACAGTGGCGTGCAAATATTTCACATTAAAGGGTGCTTCAAAGAATAACTGTGCTTTCAGCAACAGCTGATTAATGAAAATTACTGCTCAAAGTTATAAATCCATGTCCATTATGTGGACTACACAAAGTTACAATTATTGCGCCCGGGTGGAACCCGTGGGGTGTCTTACTCTAGAACTGAGCTATCACAAAGCGTGTGGAAGCCCATGAGAACGAAACCCACCGTCATTGGCGGCTACAAGAAGAAAAGAAAACCTACCTAAATGACTGTTATGCTTACGGTTGTCTGAAACTAATCCAGCCCTGATCTTAAAAATGGGGAAAGTGCGAAGGCAGGATTTTCAATATAACATTGGCTCGGAAATACTTGTAGAAGAAGATTCTTGCAAATATTTGGGCGTTTACGTAAGGAATGATATGAAATGGAGTAGTCATGTAGGATGTGTAGTTTCAAAAGCTTACAAATCCCTGCACTTTGTAATGAGGGTATTAAAAGGAAGTAGTACCTCTGCTAAAGAATTAGGCTATTTGTCACTTGTAAGACCTATTCTGGAATATGCCTCGGCGGTTTGGGATCCATATCAAGTAGGGCTCATCAATGAGTTGGAAATGGTACAAAGAACGGCCGCTAGATTTGTGCTCAGTGACTTTAATCCCAGGAGCAGTGTGAGCCGTATGTTAAAGAAACTTGGGTGGGAATCACTGGAGGCTAGGAGGATGAAATCTAGACTCTGCGCTATGTACAACACGTATACAAATCAACCAGCATGGGGTGAGCTTAGCAAACGATTGGGAAAGCCCACTTACATGGGTAGGAGCGATCATCCTTTCAAAGTTAAAGGCCGACCACAGCGAACAAATTATGGTAAATATTCTTTTGTAAACCGTGCCATTGATAACTGGAACTCTCTACCTGCCGCAGTCTTAGAGCCTTTTCCCAAACATATAGGTGTGTTTAAGAAAAGACTGACTATTTGTGTAAATACTCCAGTTTAATTGTTGTATAATTGTTATTTATTTGTTATGTATATACAATTTGCCACCGGGGGACACACCCCCATTGCAAATAAATGAATGAATATGAATATGAATGAATAACCAATACAAGAGGAAATTAATCGAAACTCACGGCGACAGTTTTTCAGCTCTATCTTGGGAAGGCATAATTTGAGGGGTCCTTCCTTCAATCCAGGAGTTGAGCAAAGATTGCAACTCCTTGGCCATGGTCATCATAATCCTAGTATCGGCTTCCATACTGAGGTGTCTTTAGGTGATCAATGGCTCCTTCATACCGGAGTTTAAGCCCTCATGGTCAACATCATGGAACTGGGATTAAACATCACGTGGACTAGTTTCGGCATCTCGAAGTTCTGGTAGAAATGGTGAAATTGGGTGGAAATTCACTGATTCTATGAGTGGTTTCACTTCTCAAAACTGGCTTTACACTTTGCAAGTTGTAAGCAAGATTGAACATGTGCTTGCTTTCACTGAAGCTATTCTGAACACAGATTTGATAATCACTGGATATCACAATCACTTGAATATCTGTGCAATCCGTTGAATCAAAATATCAGCCTTTGCACGGCGTGATTCTTACTTATGGAACAAATAATTTAGTAAGCAATATCACTGATTATTATAAATATTTTTAGCACTTTGAAGATTTTTCGTCGTACACGTTATCCACCATGTGGTGTGACGATTACCATGTGCTCCTGGCATAAAAAGTTCGAAAATCACTGTTTCCTCGAAAATATATCACTCCCGTGATTTAAACTGTTGAAATACGATATCACCAGCACTTTAGTGCCAAAATAATACTCGATGTCTTAATATTTCGTAGATCACGGACTCAATGGTCCTATTATAATACTGTTGCACCCTCGGTCTCCACGACAGGTCAGGTCACAGTTGTACGTCTACTTGTGTCAAACGCACTAAGGGTTGTGCTCGTGCCTGGAACGGCGTGTTCCGGCTTCGACTACAGTCGAGGTCATTTAGCAATTACTATTTTCATGTGCTTCGCGTTTCTGCAATGATATACCTTTTTCATTACCAAAATGCAATAAATATTAGACCAATCTAAGTGGCTTATTATGCAGAGTTACGTAGAATGATCCGTTCAATTATATATATCGAAGATAAATATCTTCGATCTTGTATAGAATAATCCAGTCCTCCAAACAAAGTCAAAAGATCTCCTGAAGCTGACACAAGCTTCTGGGATGCGTTTAGTAACTCTTTAGTTGTAGTATTCCTTGCTTCTCTCAAAACTATCACCACGTGAGCTTAGGCGGGCTCAATACATACATACAGTATGAACCGAAACTTGAAGACCACCTGCCACTTTCACACAATGATTCCGTGACTTAAAACTTTTGAGAGAACGAACCTGAAATAGCCCTCAATAAAAGCACGTGCGAGACGAAACATTCAGGTATAAAGAACATTAAAATATCTCAATTATTAGTCAAGTTATGATTTTAAAAGTTAAAAATGGAAACAGCCAAAAATATACAATTTTTCATGTGAAGAAAGCTATGCAAGAAATAATTGGCCTACTCTTGTACAAAATCATTTCCTATACACGATGTGGAACTACGCGGAATATAATAACATCCGTTTCCGGTGTCGAGAAACCCTTTGAAAGTGGATATTTCTCAGCATTTCACATTTTTCGTTTTAGAAAAAAAAACATTAAAATGATGAAATGAGTGCATTTGCTTTTGTTGGCCTATATTTCATAAACCAAGCGAGCTGGCGAGGCCGGTTATGAAACAGCACGTATTCCACAAGTTGCTCGCTAGATAGCATGGCAATACAAACTGTGTTTCATACATCAACCACTCGAGTTGAGGTGTTCGTGAGTAAGCTAGTTTTTCATTGCATTGTTCTCAAAATATCAAGTGGCAAATTATTGGTATTCTAAGGACGGTGCAGCACGAACCCCGGACTTGAATCCCATCGGGAATGTGTGGAACTACATTGGTGCTAAAGTAGCGGAGTCTCGGCCAAAAAATATCCACGATCTCAGAAATAACACTTCAGTCCTGCCAAAATCTAATTTTCAGTATGCCCACAAGAGTAAAAGAGGCCATTGACTGCTAAAATGATTAACTGGCCGTGGTAAGTGATTTTTGAAAGGCGACAAAATTCGCGACATGCATGTCATACGTTGTTGGCATGTTAAAGAACCCATTTGAATTCAGTAGGCCGTGTTCATAATGGCAAAATTAATCTCGGGATTTTCCGCAAACAAAAAGTTCCTCCATTCTCTACCAGAAAGCGCTATAGTGTCAAGGAGCTTAGATATCTGACCTCCTTGACTCATAGGGTTCCAAGAAACGACGAAATTCGACATGCAAGCTGCCCTGTGGGTGTCAAGTAACAAACCTTGCGTCCGGAGGTCCAGGTTTCGATTCTTGGTTGTGCCAAGAAATTTAATTATGGTCTGAGGGCTGGAACGGGGTACAATCAGGCTCGTGAGACACAACTGAGAAGATGTGGGATCGATTCCCACCTCGGCCATTCTGGAAGTGGTTTACCACCTCTAGTCCAGGCTAAACAGGGGATGGTTCCTAAATTAAGACCACAGTCCCCTCTTTCCCAATCTTCACCTGAATGAATACACACAATCATTAATACAGCCGTCACAAGAACACAGGTTATCAGGCAAATTCATGAAGAAATGAACATTGGCTTGAAGGACATGAAAGCTAGAAAAGCACCAGGCTTTGATGGTATCCATCCAGAGTTCCTCATACATATGGGAAACAATACTAAAAAATGGCTGGCTCGTTTCTACTCTGATATTCTCCGAACAGGAATACTCCCAAAGCAGTTCAAGAAATCCAAAATAATTACCATCTTAAAACCTGGGAAACCAAAAGATTTGCCTCAGAGCTATCGACCTAGAGCCCTACTTAGCTGCACCTATAAGCTTCTTGAAAGACTGATTTTGAACAGAATCAGCCCCAGTATCACCCAACACATCCCCATTGAGCAAGCTGGTTTCCAGAAAAACCGAAGTTGCTGTGATCAAGTTTTCGCTCTTACATCTCAAATAGAAGCTGGTTTCCAACTTCACCAGAAAACAGCCGTTGCCTTCTTAGATTTAACTGCTGCGTATGATAAAGTTTGGAGAGAAGGTCTAGTGTATAAATTCCTAAAAGTGATTCCCTGTAAATCTATGGCCCAGCTTATTGACAATATGATTAACAACAGACATTTCCAGGTTGTCCTGGGATCAAAAATCAGCAAACGAAAGAATCTAACTAATGGCCTCCCACAGGGTTCAGTACTGGCTCCTCTCCTCTTCAATCATACTTATCGGATCTACCAGAAACAAACTCAAAAAAGTTTTGTTGTGCTGATGACATAGCCTTGGCCACTAGACACCAAAATATGAAAGATTTGGAAAATGTACTTGAAGATGATTTGGTTAAACTTGGAAGATATTTCCACAAATGGAGGCTCCAACCCAGTGCTACAAAAACTGAGGTATCTTGTTTCCACCTGAGCAACATATTGGCTAATACCCAACTCAATGTAAAATTTGAGGGGAAGATTTTGAAATATAACGAGTTCCCAAAGTACTTAGGAGTATTACTGGACCGAACACTCTCTTATAAGCAACACCTCCAGAGCACTGCAGCTAAAATTAGAAGCCGCAACAATATATTGCTAAAGCTATGTGGAACATCTTGGGGAGCTTCTGCCACTACTACAAGATGCTCTGCCTTAGGTCTAGCCTTCTCTGTGGCTGAATACTGCGCCCCAGTTTGGCTCAATAGCCCACATGTCAAACTCGTTGACACCCAGTTGAACAACACCATGAGACTAATCACTAGTTGTATAAGAACTACACCAGCATATTGGCTTCCAGCCCTCAGCAATATTCTTCTACCCCACCTTCGTAGATAAGTTGCCTTGCTACGGGAGTACTACAAGATTATGGATCACCCTATACTACCTATTCATGAAGACATACCCTCTCTTCAAATGAACAGACTCAAATCCAGGACGCCACCCATTTGTCATGCCCAGAGGCTTGTAAGAAACCATTTTGATTCCAGCATGCAGTGGATTAGTGAATGGACACTAAAAGCTTGTCCTGAGTCGAGCTCCTTCCTGGACCTTACAAGAACATCCACTCCAGGTTCCGATCTGCCTAGGAGGGCTTGGGCAACTCTCGATAGGATTCGGACAAACCACGGAGTATGCAATGGAACTTTGTTCAAATGGGGAAAAATGTCGTCTCCTCAGTGTGATTGTGGTGCTCCTGATCAAACCATCCAACACATTACAACTGACTGTCCTCTGAGGGCATATGGAGGGGACTGGATCGACTTCCTGTTGGCGACACCTGACGTCGTCCAATGGATAGACTCATTAGACCTGAGACTGTAAATAGTGTAAATAGTAAAAATAATGTACGGTAGATTTTAAAGTGATTTTCTTTGTACTCTGAATTCTTGTATTGATTATATTGCCAAACGATAAATAAAATAATCAGGCAAATTAAACACACACAAGTACATGGCGCTACATGACCGCGATGTCGCAAAGCCAATCAATCAACAACAATAAACAGTGTAGGGGAGTGCGAATGGTACATATGTTAGTGCATGTTTGAGTGCGTTTTAAGAGCATGTGCACGTGAGGTGTAACCAATGTAGGCTAATTGTAATTGTCAAGTCTAATCGTTACTGGCTAGTGTTGGTTGAGGAGGCCGGTAAGATGATTGGGAAGAAGAGGTGGGTTTGCATAAGTGGGAGAATGTTACACGTGTGGGATATTGCTTAGGTTAACAGAGGATCTATGTTGAAGGCCACCTCAGTCGTAGGTTGAAAGCATGTGAAACAATTTCTGGCACAAATTATTTTTAATTGATGCTGCACATTTGCTGTGAATAATTGGTGGAAATTACTTCTGGCTCTAAGCATATTCAATAATAGAAAGACCCACCGGCATAGATTTGTTGTCAACAACACCACACTGGGCAATTCACTGGGAGATCTGACATTCATTTCCCGACTAACATGAGCGTCGTTGTTCCCATGCTTGCTCGAAGAAGACTGATGATATGTTCAAGTGCTCCTCTCCCATTTTCATTATAATAATAATAATAATAATAATAACCCATGGCGCTACAGCCCGTGAAGGGTCTAGGCCTACCAAGCGAGCGCTGCGCACTGCCCGCTGCCCAGCCATTTGGCCTGCAGATATTGGGGTGACGCGTGATCAGCGCATCGGGTCCCTTCGGCCGTTAATCTTGGTTTTCGTGATCGGGGCGTTGCCTCACTGTCAGGCAGCTACTCAATTGTCCTCACGAGGCTGAGTGCACCCCGTTCCAGCCCTCGCGTCAGTTTCTAAAATCCCTGACGGAGCCGGAATTCAAACCCGGGACCTCCGGGTGAGAGACAGGCGCGCTACCCCAACACCACGGGGCCGGCTTTTCAATATAGCTATATCAAGGAATATTCACACACACGTTGATTCAATGGGTTTGATGTCATTAGCACTAGTCCCAGAAGACTAGCAAAAACAATAACTATAGAGCCCACGAGCGTAGCCGAGTGGTCTGTTCACGTTCTATGACTCAACTGGATGCTGGCTGGCATTCGGAGATCCGAAGTTTCTTACACGCTCACTCTTGGCAAATGCCGACATAGGTCATAGAAGAAAGAAAGTGTCAACTTCGCAATCCCAATTTAATCGATGCTACGGAACTTTTTGGCGTGGTAATAAAGGAAGTTCCCTTGGGTGATTTCTCTTGAAAATATTAGCTTATTCTTACAGGAGAAAGTAATGTTGACTCATGGGATACCGTGAGTTCTCCAAAGTTAAGCAACACTGGGCGTGGTCAGAACATGAATGGATGACTGGTTCTGGGGGGCACGTGCTGTTGGCGAGAGAGTTAAGGAGGCGAGGTAAAGAACTAGCCACCCTACCGCAAGTTAATTCTGATTCAGGAACAACACCTTGTAGGTTCAGACCTATGTTATAACGCCGTAAATCCTTCTATCTACAGGAGTCAAGTTATTTCTTTTTTCGTGGTTTCCACTTTCAACTCCGCCGCGATGGTAGGCTACCTGACGTAATGCCACGGCTGCCTCCTTCCCATTTCTAGTCCCAGTTTCAAGTAGGAAACACATACCAGTACAGACACAACACATGTTACCTACCAGTTTCCACACATCCAAGTAGGTGGTTTTTGATGACCACATTGCTCTCAAGTCTCTATCAATGAAATGCTGATAATTTTGGGAGAAGAAAAAACCATCAGCTAAATAAGTTATATCGCGCTCCACAGATGGGCATAACGATAAATCTTCAGAACCTCTGTAAATATGCACACATTTAGGGTGAAATAGCCTATAGCAGCAGGATTGGTACTTATTATTTATTTATTTTTATTTATTATTATTATTATTATTTATTTATCGTATGGCTTTTAGTGCTGGGAGTATCCGAGGATAAGTTCGGCTCGCCCGAGTCTCTAACTACTTCCAGCGGCCACCCTTAGGGTGAGCTACAAGTTCCGTTCAATTTCAAGTAGTTCCAACTTCCGTTACCAGATATCAATGATACCTAGTGGTGAACGATGGAACTTTGATAGAGCGTTCCGACGAAATCTAACCTAACAATTTAGCCTCACACAAGTTTAGTCTGTTGAAGGATCTTTTACATGCCATAGGACATAGGACCGCCGACTTTACTTCCCCTCCGAAGGAAGGCATACTGAAGGATTTTAACGCTCTTAAAAATCCGACGACTTCGGCCGGGTTAGAACCCGCTATCTTGGGCACAGCAGTTCAGCGTGCTACCAACTACACCACCGAACTGGTACAAAATGGACAGAAGAACGCCAGAAGCAACACAGTGAGTCCATGAAATGATTTTGGGAGGAGAAGAAGAAGGCAAAAGCTATCAAGCCAACTAACACGTTCCAACGCGCTTTATGAATGGGCATAACGAAGACAGAATAGTAATAATAAACTATGTAGACTGGAACAGTCGAAATAGACAGGTGTTCAGCATACAATACATGTTGGCAATTGGTAACCAATTCTGAAAAGTGAAATCCAATATGTATGCGGCAGATTACAATTTTACTGGCTTCTGTTTTCCCCTCATAAAACCACACGGTGGTTGAATCGGAGAGAAGATTTCATGGGAATCTAATAGCGTAAGAAATTTTAAAATCTTGTTTCAGATTGTGTATTTAAATTCTATTTGGAATGTTAATCTACGTACGGAGGTGTCTCCTCTCCTTTATCCGCGACCGTGCTCGAGTGACCAGCATTAACAAGTGAATTGGCCCGGGAATTCCTTCTTGATTTGGAGTCATGGGTTCGTGAGAACAATTGGGAAGCTGCGTAATGTTACATTGATTGAAAGGTAGGTCCACAGAGTAGATCTAATATACGATATTGATCATGTGTGCTGTAGTTCTGAAACGAGAGGGCTGTAGACACCCGATTGGCGATGTACGGCAAGGAATCTGGTGCCTCGTTTGTGAGTCCTAATGTAACGTTCGTAAGATATAGCTACGGGGGTGGGTGTTGAGTTCCTGTTTGTTAGTGAGACTTATCTGCTTAAATATTTTAATGGTATTTTGATGTAAATATTTTCAAAGATAAATATGGACGGCACAGGACTGGTTTAGCGATCCAACCTTTTCCTTGGCTCGTCCATACATTATATAGCTGTTATTCTTTCTGCATTTTACTCGTAATTTAGATTGTCGTTCAATGTGCATTATCAGTCGCAAGATTGCGTCTCCTTTCTCTTGTGTCCTACAAATTCACCTGTAGTTATGAGGAGAGTTACATCATGCGCTTACGCTGATGCGTATAAATGGATGCCGTAATGATCGTGCTGTTTGCTGATGCCATGACATCAACATTATATGAAAAGTTCTTGTTGGAATGTTAATGTAACAAAAGCTCTTTCCTGAGGCTATATAGAGCGATTCACTCCTCTAAGGTAATTCTTCTTAAGGATACGATTTACTGTGGTTATGAGGTAAGATGTAAAAACAATTACCCGTTCATGCAGCTTTCGTGCTGCAGTATTATGCTATTTAAAAAAAATATAATTGAAACTAAGGCATTTTTTAAATGTATCGTGTACAAACAAAATACACAAATACTGGACCTTTTTTCAGAGGGAGTTGGTAACTTCTGATGAAGCTAGAAAGGCCTCTGCGAAATGTCCATTAGTTTCTACGGTACCTCTTGTCTTAAATAAATAAATCAATCAATCAATCAAACAAACAAACAAACAAACAAACAAACAATAAAATCATTTACACTGACGTGTTAAGTATTGCGGGCTGGAAAAGTCTAAATTAGGGCAGATAACCTTGATGTTTCGCCTAGGATACAGTTCTCATTCTAGGTAATCCTATGTTGCGCTCTAAAATACACAGTTTGTGGGAATCACAAGTACTTCAAGTCATTGTTACGTTCAGGCACTCCTGCCCCTTAACAGCGTAAATTTTGGGATAAAACCTTTACATATTCTACCTAAGGTGCTTTAATCATAATGTAAGTACCTAAAATACTTATTGGCAGGATGATTATTATTATTATTATTATTATTATTATTGTTGTTGTTGTTGTTGTTGTTGTTGTTGTTGTTAACAAGAGGTAAAAGGTGTCCTTTGGTTGGTTCTATCAAATTGGGTAGACCGTTGTATTAGGAACAATTAAGAGATTAATAAAGCAATGGTAGTTAGGCAGTTCAATGTTCACAAAGAAATGAGCTGCAGTTGGTTTAACTAGCAGACTAAAATACACTAATTTTGAAACATGGATACTTTCGTATGCCAAATTTCTGCTATTTTTGCGGATGTTACGATTGCTGCATTCATATTTGAAATCAAATATAAATATAGGTACCAGGTATGAATATGCATGCAGTTCATTACATACCGTTGCTGTACCTCATCTCATTATATGAGTCAACTACCTGGAAGAGATAATGGGAAAATGCTATAGCTAATTGTAGTACTCCGAGGGGGACAAAAAGTCCCCCTTCTATAGAAAATGATCTAGAAGGAATATTGCTTTATGAGAAGGGTTCTGCTTTGGAGAAATTCTGCTTGCGCTGTTCTGGTTGCTAAACCTGTGTAACAATGATTCGTTATCGGATATCATGCGTTTGGTTAAGTATACAGTACAGTTAATCAGGGGCAGATGGCCTCGTAGTTCCGCCCCTTAAAACAATTACTAACTATTAATCACGGTAAGATTAGCAGAAGAGTGAAAGAGTGAGTAGGGAGGCTAAAGTGGCGATGATAAAATGGTAAAAGAGAACTCCCTCTAAGTATGTCTACAAATATTTTGTCAGATTTCCACTGATAAAAATCTAGTGTTTTTGTGCTGAGAGAGAGATCGCCATAAAATGCAAGCTTATATCACCCAAGTCCCCATGCTTGGAAGCTTCAAGCACAAGGGAGTACAGTCCTTTGGAAGACAGTTCTTGGTGGGGGATAAATATTCTGAATTTTATGTAAACGAAAAGAACACTGACTTTTCTCAAGACAGGAAAGTAGGTTATGCCTTAGTAGTGCAAGGAATATTAGACAGAATATGGTCAAAGTGAGGAAAATTAGTTTATCAAGCTAAAAATTGGTGGAGAGGTTCCTTGAATAGCCTGGATAAAAATACTAAAAGTCCCAAAAAATCCCTCTTGGGAACATTCCGCCATCTTGGATTTCGTATCCAGCATCGCATCGAACGTCATAACTCGGTACCTAAGGGCGATAGGGACATGTGGTTTGGTCAGGATAACTTACCAGAATGCAGGCTATAATTTTGACACTACATAACCTAGATAACAATCGAAATAGTTATTATAAATCACTTAAACAAAATCTTATAGGGTAGCGTTAAAAGTCATCTTGATGTTCAAATGTCGATTTTTCACCTTTTACAGTCATGGGATTGGAAAGAGTACTGAAATAAATGTTGATAAGCACATCAAAACGCACAAAAATATGTAATCAGCACTTTCGTAAACCAAAAATTACGGATGTGAGAAGTTGTCAAACATGCACATGCAACTCGAGGAGTGGCGCGCCGAGGAGGGGGGGGGGGGGGGGGGTTCTCAAAGCGGGTGCAACTGGTGAAGTAAACATATTCTGTAGGTGCAACTAAGCCCCTTTTTAATGATAAGTAAAAAATTGACACTTTTATATAGAAGGATAGCGAAGCCTCCGTGGCTTAGGCGGCAGCACGCCGGCCTCTCATCGCTGGGTCCGTGGTTCAAATCCCGGTCACTCCATGTGGGATCTGTGCTGGACAAAACGGAGGCAGACAGGTTTTTCTCCGGGTACTCCGGTTTTCCCTGTCAAAATATCATTCCAGCAACACTCTCCACTATCATTTCATTTCATCTGTCATTCATTTAATCATTGCCCCAGAGGAGTGCGTCAGGCCTCGGCAGCCGGCACGGTCCATATCCTCGCCGCTAGATGGGAGCTTCATTCATTCCATTCCTGACCCGGTCGGAGACTGGAAGCAGGCTGTGGATTTTTCATATAGAAGGATAGCATCTTATAACCTAATAAATAATTTAAAAAAAACAATAATTAATTTGTTAATACAGTAACTTTTCCTTCTAAAACTCTCTTTCTTAGCTACTTATATTGTGTGAATAAAGAGAAATAATATTTCCTTTTAATTTAAATAATTAAGTATTTTTTGCGCTACGCTCGTATGCAATTAAACTAAGAATGGACTGTCCGTCCACGCGTTGCCTAGCGACATCCCTGCCGCTGCGCCGCCAGAGCCCTCTCGTTCCCCCACTCCACCTTCCCTGTGTTGCTTAGCAGTGGCGCCGGCCGAAATGGACGTCTTTACGGTAACGTTTATCATAAAATTTATCTTAAACGGTACGCCACAGAAAATAATCATACAAGCGAAAAATGTGTATTTCAGTTTGAACTGTCCCTTTATGCTTATTTTGCCGATGTTTATCATCCGGTTTAAAAGTTAATGCCGTATCCTGTACTTTATAAATGTCCTACATCAAAAACGATTTCACTATTAAATTCTATGCAACACGTGGAACTAGGGCAAGTTTGCCGAAGGCGAAAGTTCAAGCATCTCGAAAAAATTCACAGAATGGCTACGTATACATTCTCCTTTCGACAAACCTCAGGATATTTTGGTGTCCTAATCAACCGGTGTTGTAGGTGACGAAATGGTGACCTGCGACTCAGCTTGGGAGATAGGAACCGCTACTTTGAAGAAACTGGAAGGGAAATCGTTCGCCGAAGTTAAACTCCAACGAAAGGACAAAGTTGTCACTCTTGCAGCTCTTGTTGTCCGAGGTGTGACAGAGCCTGTAAATCCGAACTAGCTGTTTCATCGAATTGCGTGTGTCGCTCGCAATGAAGAGGACCTTGAATCTTGCTTTGAATACGAGTTGGCTTTATTGCCGCCAGCGCTGTTCGACGCTTCAACTATCAGAAAAGGTACAAAATCAACTTTACGGACAGTGATAGAGAAGTTGTGTGCACCAATGATCTCTGTCTTTCCGAAGACCTTACCTACGTGTTTGACGATGGAGATCTCCTGCACCGGGTGTTATTGCCGAAATCGGGAACCTTCGATGATGTTTGTAAGAACTACATTTCGTACATGAAGGCAAACTATCAAGGGAAAGCTATTGTAACTTAGTGTTCGACGAAAGACGTGGAGCATATGAGACGACGTGCCAAGACGTCATCTTCTGAAGTTTTGGTGGATTTGGAAGTGCAAGTGGTCTCGTCGCAGAATCAGTTCCTAGCCAGTACTTCAATCAAATCAAGATTCGTCGCCATTTTAGGTCGTTGTTTCGAAGAAAAGGGGATTCCAGCTATTCATGCCAAGTCTGATGCTGATAGTCTCATCGTGACAACAGCGATCAAGGAAGCAGAGAAGGGTGGTCATGTGGCAATTGTTGGAGAGGATACCGATTTGTTGGTATTTCTTTCGAGCCTTGCAGAACGCGATAGAAACGTCTATATGCTGGTGCCACCATGAAGAGCCCATCCGTAGAAACTCTCTGGCTCTACGGAATTGCAGAAGGCTCTTGGGGACATGACCGACAATCTTCTCTTCCTCCATGCCATGTCCGGTTGAGACACAACTTCGGCTCCCTACAGGAAGGGGGTACACTCATTCAAGACTTTCAACAATAACCCAGGTCTTCGCCAAGGAATTGCTGTTTTTAACAGCGCAGACGCTGCAGTGGAAGAGATCGTGAAGGCAGGGGAAGAATTCTTCGTAGCGTTATACGGAGGTAGAACTACATATAGCCTAAACAAGACAAAGTATAGTCAGTACCTTAAGACCATTGCCAAACAACGTCTCCATGCAGGCTTCGACCTCTCAAGTCTTCCACCAACATCAGCATCATCTCGACAGCATATCCTAAGAGTTTACCACCAAGTGCAGGAATGGCGCGGAGTCTCTCTTCCACCTACAGAGTGGGGATGGAAGAAGAAGAGAATTGGCAAGTTTTTACCGATTCCAACAGAATCTCCTCCCGCACCAGACTTCCTCCTAAACCTCATCAGCTGAGAGTGCAAGATAGGATGCGGCAGCAGATCTTGCGGTTGCCGAAGACAAGGTCTCTCCTGTTCAGCAATGTGCAGCAATTGCACTGGTGATGGTTGTTCTAACATGCCAGAGCCAGATACTCTTGACGATTTGGTGAGTGAGGAACAGGAGGACAACCCCGAAGAATTGCCATGCAGATCCTCGCCACCTCTTCGCCGCAGAGTAGACTCTTCTGAAAGTTCAACCTTACCAAAGAAAAAGCGTTATGATTAAGGCAAGTGTCACGCTTTTTTTTAACCAACACATGACCAATATTAAACGCGTACGGTATAATTAATAGTTGGCTTTATTCCTTTACAGGCACACCGCACTACAGCGTCCCGTGGCAGCAGAATATCCTCTTTTCCGTGTTTTTCGTGTTTGTACAAAAGAAATTGTAATGTGCTTAAACGTTAGTGTGTTGAAGGTATGGTAATAATAATAATAATATCGTATGGCCTCGGGTGCCTGGTGCAAGCTTTGTTAATTGACACCCAGAGGGTAGCTTGCATGTCGAATTTCGTCGTTCCTTTGAACGCTATGAAAGTCAAGGAGGTTAGATATCTAAACTCCTTGACACTACAGCGCTTTCAAGTAGAGAATGGAGGAACTTTGTGTTGGCGGAAAATCCCGAGATTAATTTTGCCATTGAAAACGGCCTACTGAATTCAAATGGGTTCTTTAACATGCCAACAACGTATGACATGAGTATCGTGATTTTTGTCGCCTTCAAAAAGCACTTACCATGGCCAGGGGCGAACCTGCAATCTTGGGGTTGGTAGTCCGACACTATAACCACTCACCCACCGTGGCAAGCTGAAGGTGTGGTATAAGATAGCAAATAGCTGCATAATTTATTTTCTAATATTAACGTTTATCATTCCTTTTCTATAGAAATATAATAGGCCTATACGTAGCTATGAAAGAGAGTTTTAAAGCGCTAAGTTACTGTATTAACAAATTAATTATTGTTTTTTTAATTATTTATTAGGTTATAAGACGCTATCCTTCTAAATAAATATAAATAGTGCGCCTACAGAAAATGTTTACATCACCAGTCGCACCGGCTTTGAGAAGCCCACCTCCTCGGCGCGCCGCTCCTCGAGTTGCATCCGCAACTTCTCACCCGTAATTCTTGGTTTACGAAAGTGCTGATCACATATTTTTGTGCGTTTTGATGTGCTTAACAACATTTATTTCAGTACTTTTTTCAATCCCATGACAGTAAAAGGTGAAAAATCGACACTGAACATCAAGATGGGTTTTAACGCTACCCTATGAGAGTTTGTTTACGTGATTTATAATAACTATTTCGATTGTTATCTAGTTCAAGTAGTGTCAAAATGATAGCCTGCATTCTGGTAAGTTATCCTGACCAAACCGCATGTCCCTATCACCCTTAGGTACCGAGTTATGACGTTTAATGCGATGCTGGATACGAAATGCAAGATGCCGGCCATTTTTCCAAGATGGCGGCATGTTCCCCAAGAGAGATTTTTTGGGACTTTTGGTATTTAGATCCAGGCTATACAAGGAACTTCACCAATTTTTGGCTTGATAAACTAATTTTCCTCACTTTAACCTATTCTTCTTACACTATTGTGGTATTACAGTGTAACTTGGATAATTCGAACCTCAAGGGACCAGTAAAAAAATTCGAATTATCCAAAAATTCGAATTAAGAAATTTCTTTGAAAAGGGTAGAGAAAATATATTGTATTACGTTTACATAATGATTTACGTTCAACAGAGCAGATTAACAAACAACATTACTTTATAAAGACTGTATCGTGAATAACCTCAAAAGTTTCAAATGAAGAAATAAAACCAAAATGTACTATTCACCTATTTAACGACAGTAGTAATCCAGCAATCTAGTTAAGTCTTAGAGCAATCTACTGTTTTTCAAAATAGTTTGAGATGTGTACCTGTTACCTACAATTAATTCTCTCATCCATCACAAAAGATTCTAACAAATTTAAGGAACGGAAAATAGAACCACTTACGTCATTTCTGTTTTCAAAAATACGCCCAAGTTCTGTGATGTTGCTTGTTGCTTGGGCTGCACTCGGAACAGTTTTTTCGGGAACTGACCCAACTGTTTGGCTTCCAATCGGCTTTTTACACTAAAAACTTCGAATTATCCAAAATATAATTCGAATTAACCACGATTTTTTAGCATTGATTGAATATAAAATGCTAGGGACCAAGAGAAAAATTCGATTTAAAGAAGATTTCGAATTATAGAAGTTCGAATTAGCCACGTTCCACTGTACTATGAAATGTTGTTGGTACAATTGAGGAAAGAACGTTACAAATTCAGTCGCATAACATTACAGATAAAATCTAGCACATATTCCTCAACTCTCTCTCTTCTTCTTTCACGGTGCACCTGAATCGAGTGTGTTGTCAGGAATGAGCAATATAATTATGCTGGTCCCAAACTGGAGTGTTCCGTCTTCTTGTAAACATTATTTATGCGTATCACATCAGATTCTTCAAATTTTGATTAAAAAAATGCTTATAATGTTCAAATGTCCGATATGCCAAGGAGACGTGGAGAGAAGTGTGACAGCCTGTCCATTTAACAGTTCGTAGCTGCCAGGAGAATACTAGACTAGGACCGGGCAAATTAGCTTCTGTATACCGATACCTTCTCCCACAAAGGGCACCCAACGCCAAGTCTCTCCGCTGAGTGAGAAAGTCTCGTTAATACCGGAATTCCTTATTCTCGACGTTGTTGGCAGTGTCGATTTAAGGAAAAGAAACACAGACTCGCTTAAGCCACTGCATGTGTCAAGGTAGCTCAGCTTAAGCCAAAGCCCTCTGGGATGTGACCCATTCATCATTGTTACGTCCGACAAAATATAAAACTACCGGTAGCCTATTAGTAATTTGATCCACTTATAGCGGCTTCGGTGGCGTAGTTGGTAGCATGCTGAGCTTCTATGCCTATGATCGCGGGTTCAAACCTGACCGAAGTCGTCGGATTTTTAAGAGCGTTAAAAATTCCTCAGTATGCCTTCCTTCGGAGGGGAAGTAAAGCCGGCGGTCACATGTGATTTATGGCATGAAAAAGGACCTTCCACTAACTACACTTGCGGAAGCTAAAATTTGTAGGTTAGTTTGATAACGCTATATTAGTTCCAACGTTCGCACCCAGGGGCTGGCTGCGATGGCTTCTAGTAGCAAAGTCCGCAGCTAGGTGTCGTGGACGGTAGCATTTGGTGGCAAAAGTAGGAACTACTTGCAAAATTGATCGTCTGCAGTCCTTCTACTTGAATCACAGGAGTCCCGGATTTTTGTTGTTAACGATATAGGCCTACGCGAAATGTTTCAGCAAACATACCAATGTTATCACAACGATATATTTTCCCCCAAATATGCCATTTCTTTCGGTATTGTAGTTGCGAAATATCGCGAAGTAAAATTATTTTGCGAAATGTGTTCTTTTCACTCTAAAATGCGAAATGCTAACGAAATGCTGTTAATAAAGACTGTGTTATAAATATTTACTTTAAAGTTAATCGAAATGGTTCCACTAGCTGTCGTTAGATAGAAAATAAAATATCTTAAATATAAATCTATATATATAACAAGTAGTTCCGTGAAGAACTATACAGCCTATTTTCATATATCCTACTCATATTAATTGCCTCTATCAACATACACAATTTCAGTTTGATTGCTATGTTAGATTCGTAGATACTGATAACCGACTAAATATTGCAGATGGTAGCCAGGTTGGATTTTTATTTATGTACTATTACATGAAGATTATTGTGTACGTGTGGTTTTCAGACTTCAATCGCATTTTTAGGACACAAGAAGTAAAAACGAGATTTTAAAATTTCGCACAGCTGCCATCTTGTTGTTATGAAAACAATTGAAATAAATTAGATACCAGTGGATTAACATTTGTATAAGCATTAACGTGCAAAAATTCACTGCACTCAGATGGTTGAATCGCGAGAAACGTCCATTTAAATATTTATTGTTCGCGTCGCCGCCATGTTGGATTTGTGCTCACCAGGGTACTGAAAGTCATATAGGTGAACTTATGTTCATAGCCTCTATGAACATAAGAAAAATCAGTTTGATTGCTGGAAAAGATTCTTAGATATTGAGAACCGTCAAAATATTTCGAATGCTCGCCATTTTGGATTGTTATATGTAGGCCTATAGGCCATAGAGTTATGTACCATTAAAGGAAAAGTATTGCGTAGCTTCATTATTCAAACTTTCACTTTGATCGCATGATTACGACACAAGAATAAAAGCTTAATTTTAAAATTTCGCGCAGCCGCCATCTTCAGTTTATGTAAACAATTGAACTAAATTAGATGCCAGTGAATGACAATAGGTATAATCATTTACTGTACCACATTTAAATGCGCTTATATGATTAAATCACGAGAAAAATGTATTTTAATGTTTCAAATTCGCTTGGCCGCCATGTTCGTTTCGTAGTTAATAGGTTTTTGAAAGTTACATGGATAAACTTGTAGTAGTGCTCTTTATCAATGTACAAAATTTCAGGTTGATATCATAAATAGTTTCGGAGATATTGAATGCCTGTGAAATATTTCGCACAGCCGCCATTTTGATGTTATGTAAACAATTGAACGAAGTTAGATGTCGGCGCATTACAATGTATATAAACATATACTGTGCCAAGTTTCATTGCGTTTGGTTGGTTAAATCGCGAGAAACGTCCATATAAAAGTCGCAACTTCGCTTGGCCGCCATGTTGGTTTTGTAGTTACCAGGTTTTCAAAGGTCACATAAGTGAATTTATATTAGTTCCCTTTATCACCATACAAAATTCCAGGGTGATATCGGTAATAGTTTCGGAGATATTGAATGCTGGTGAAATATTTCGCACAGCCGCCATGTTGGATTGGTGAGACGTAACAAGATTTGAAGGGCACGGTCGGGGTCGCCCGGAATAGAGCTATGAACTTACCGAGTTTCATTGAAATCTCTCCAACAATTTAGATTTTATTAGGGGGGGGACACACACACACACACACGGACAAAAGGTGATCTCATAAGCCTATTTTTTCAAAATTGAAAATAGGCTAATAAGCCTATTTTTTCAAAATTGAAAATAGGCTAAAAATCAATGTAACGTGATAGTTTGTCTGTGGGTATGTCTCCTATGCGTTCATATACCATTCATCCGATTGCGATGAAACTTGGGTGAGATGTTGAGTACACTCCAAGGAAGGTTTCTGACTTAGTAAATCCATTTTACAATAGGTAGCGCACGCGTAGATTCAACAAATGAGTGACGATGCGCGAAGCGTTTCAAACAAGTCCCGTATGTGTTCATATACCATTCGTCCGATAGGGATGAAACTTGGGTGAGATGTTTTATACACTTACGTGAAGGTTTCAAAATTAGTGAATACATTTCACAGTAGATAGCGCACGAGTAGATTCAACAAATGAGCGACGACACGCAATGTGTTTCAAAAAAGTCCCGCATGCATTCATATACCATTCGTCCGATAGCTATGAAACTTGCGTAAAATGTTGTGTACACTTCAGGGAAATTTTCTGGCTTAGTAAATCCACTTTACAATAGGCAGCGCATGAGTAGATTCAACAAATGAGCTACGACGCGCGAATCATTTCAACAAAGTCACGTATGCGTTCATATACCATTCGTCCGATAGCGATGAAACTAGGCTGAGATGTGTGCACTCCAGGGAAGGTTTCTGGCTTAGTAAATCCCTTTAAAAATAGGAAGAGCAGGAGCAGAATCAACAAATGAGCGACGACGCGCGAAGTTTTTCAACAAAGTCCCATATAAGGTTATATACCATTCATCCGATAGCGATGAAACTTGTGTGAGCTGTTGTGTACACTCCAGGGAAGGTTTCTGGCTTAGTACATCCATTTTACAATAGGTAGCGCAGCAGTAGATTCAACAAAGGAGCGATGACACGCGAAGCGTTTCAACAAAGTCCCGTATAAGGTCATATACTATTCGTCTGACAGTGATAAATGTTTGGTGAATTGTTGTGTACACTCCAGGAAAGGTTTCTGGCTTAGTTAATCCATTTTACAATACGAAGCGCACGTTTAGATTCAACAAATGAGTGACTACGCGCGAAGCGTTTCGACAACGTCCCGTATACGTTCACATACCATTCATCCGATTGCGATGAAACTTGGGTGAGATGTTGTGTACACTCCAGGGAAGGTTTCTGGCTGAGTACATCCATATTACAATAAGTAGCGCAAGAGTAGAATCAACAAATGAGCGACGACACGCGAAGCGTTTCAACCATGTCCCGTATGCATTCATATACCATTCGTCCGATAGCCTTGAAACTTGGGTGAGATGTTGTGTACACTTCATGGAAGGTTTCTGGCTTAGTAAATCCACTATACAATATGCAGCGCACAAGTAGATTCAACAAATGAGGGACGACGCGCGAAGCGTTTCAACAAAGTCCCGTATAAGGTCATATACCATTCTGCCGTTAGCGGTGAAACTTGGGTGAAATATGGTGGACACTCCAAGGAAGGGTTCTGGCTTAGTAAATACATTTCACAGTAGGTAGCACACGAGTAGATTCGACAGATGAACGACGACACGCGGAGCGTTTCAATACACTCCCCTATGTCTTCATATCCCATTAGTCCGATAGCGATGAAACTTGGGTGAGATGTTGTGGACACTTACGTGACGGTTTCTAACTTAGTAAATACATTTTTCAGTAGGTAGCGCACGAGTAGATTCAACAAATGAGTGACGGGGCACGAATCGTTTAAACAAAATCAGGTATGCGTTCATATACTATTCATCCGATTGCGATGAAACATTGATCAGTTATTGTGTACACGCCAGGGAAGGGTTTCGACTTAATAAATCAATTTCACAATTGGTAGCGCACGAGTATATGCAACAAATGGTTGACGACGCGCGAAGCGTTTCAACAAAATCCCCTATGCGTTCATATAACCTTCTTCGATTGTGATGAAACCTTGATGAGTTATTGTGGACACGCCAGGGTAGGGTTTCGACTTAGCAAATTCATTTCTCAATAGGTAGCGTACGAGTAAAATCAACAAATGAGTGACAGCGCACGAATCGTTCACACAAAATCCCGCATACGTTCATATACCATTCATCCGATTGCGATGAAACTTTTGAAAGTTGTTGTGCACGCCCCCACGATTGATTCTAAATTAGAAAATCCATTTTACGATAGCATAGGGGCAGTTAACGGAAATTGAAAAACATGTTGTGTATCCAAAAGCACTTCAAAAAAACAGAATTTCAACGCCAACACTTTCTTTGATTGGCATTGCAACGCATGCCGGGTACAGCTTGTATTTTATAAGATAAGACAGCGAATGAGGATTTTCTGCCTACTCAGATAGGCGTACAATTCTGCGTCCTGAAATCATGGAAACAACGATCTGCTTATACTGTACTTCGGGGGCAACATACATTTTACGAGTTAGTGAGAAAAAGACTATGGTAGTCATGGAGAATATTTGCTGGAGTAAACACAGAAAATTGTTTGTTATCCCTCCAATTGTTTATGTTCGACGATGTTGTATGTCAGAAAACTTTATCATAATGAGGATCATTGTAGTACTATTTTTCATTATGAAACAGTTTCTCTCACCAATCAGAGCTCAAGAAACAGTTTTGTGACCAATTAGGTAAGGATAGCATCGCACCTGCGCTGACTTCCATTGCCTCCTATTTTAAATTTCACTGCGTGGCTAAGTGTCATAGTGGGGTATTCGAGTAGGCCATGGTCTGATACAAGGTATTCTCTGCGTCCCATGCGCTCTGTTCAGTACATAAAACTGGCGAAATCCCGACAGATATTATGAAAATTTATGTTCGAACATAAACTAGTTATAATTATCGTCGAACATGAACAGTCGTATGCAACTAGACTATAATGGTAATTAAGACACTCGTATGGAACCCTCAAACCTCACCTTTCTTATTATTTCACCGCTATGATTATTTTATTTCACCGCTTTGGAGCCTTTTATAATACCATAAATCAGGGTCCCTACAGATAACTCACTCTAATACAGCCATCACAATTAACTCCGGTTATCAGACAAATTCTACACACACCCAAAGTACACGGGGCTATATGACCGCGTTGTCGCAGCCGCTTAACTAAGGAATCAACCAACCGATCCACTTATAAGGAATGCCGTATTGATATTGAGTTCATGATATTGTTAACATGACTTCTATCACTAACGATACGGTGAGAGAAAAACTAACCGATTGAAGTCTGAAATTATTAGAAAAGCATGCTGGTGAAAGAGCGAGCGCATGCTGGATGAATAAATTGTCAGGTAGGATTTTAGTTTTATATCAACAAAACAAAGTTTACGGGCATTCTTGTAGTTTTAATTGTTATCATCTACTTGAGATAAATATGAGCAGATACAGTCAACGGAATGAAAGGTTTTCGTGCAATTTGCGCCGTTGTATCCTTACACATCACGCCACAGTACCTCATCACCAGGCCATTCTAACCAAAAGAGAATGTCAATAACGATCGTTCTCAATACCACGTTACTGGGAATGGCAGTTCCGAAACCGACATTTGTGTTCTTCATGCTCGCCGACGAGATCTATCGGAACTGGGGAGTCATCAGCCCGGCTCTATAAAATACTGTATGTGGAGTCGTCCAACTCCTTATACAGTACAGCACCGGGTCGCCAGTTCCTTGCCACAGCTCCGTTACACAAGGATCCCAGTCTACTGCCAAATCCTAAATGTACTCGGAATCACACTGTCAGTGTACGCTATCGTAGATCCCTTTCGCCTGGATAAACTTATTTCAGTGGTCGATTTTCATATTTGCATAAAGATTGAATGGATACGAAATACGCATGCATGATAATATTCTTTTCTGACTATTAATCCCTGTACATGCAGGTCTTTCCCGTTTGCTATACGCAGTAATGTGGCATTTGTCACATGCAGTATGTTATATACTTCACACACATACTCATTGTTTGGCTCATAAAACGTCCCATTATGGCGTAGTTTATGACCTAGTAACTTATCCTAATGTGGCTGTAACCTATTGCTTATCGTTCTCGTATGCTACGTGTGTAGCGTTCGTCCATAAACGTTTCTTAACAGCTTTACCTACATTACCCTTTTGAAGGTTGTTTAATGTAAGATTTTGTATTCATGGCTTTCCCATTTATAGTGTAATGGCGCGCTTGTCAACTGATTTAAATGGATATGTACTTTAGCGCCAGAGGAATATTTTATAACACAGGTTTTCGAGCTTTTAGTGAAAATATTTGCGGGTCCGTATTGACGTTCGAAAGAATTAGCTTATTTTCTCAACAGTCCACTCTACACAAAGAATTAGCGACATTTACTACAATTGATTGATGTACCTTGACGGGATTATTTGACTACAGTATATGTACCGTATTTGACAGAGCCTTCTTAATATACTGTATGTGTGGGCATACAATGACGTCTACAGACCTATTCTAATGAACATAACAGAGGTGATGGTTACAAAGAGTAAGCTACAGACTTTGGTGCCATTTGATAATGATTATTATAATAGCCCTTCATACGAATCACTCTTCAATCACTTGAATTCTTCATCTTGGTCGTAGTTCGATTTCGAACGTCGTGACCCTTCACGCAATTCTGTTAACAATACCCCGCCATACACCGCGGTCTTCTGCTGTATGCATTAATTTCTGAAGTGGCAGATTAGTCAGACTCTTTATCTGGTCAACGTACGGGTTCGGAGCATGTCCCCTCAGCCGTTTTCCGTCAACTTTACCCTGGATGATACGCTTCTCAAAGCCGTCTCGTCGGATGACATGGCCACAAAATTTCAACATTTGCCTTTGGATGTTTGGGAGTAAGCGTGCTTTAGGAGAAATCTTTAGCTCCTTCCGAATAGATCCATTTGTTCTTCTTGCTACCCACGATATTCGTAGCATTCTTCGATAACGCGTCATCTCGAAGGCTTCGATTCTGCTGCTGCATGCAGCATTTATCGTCCAGGACTCGAGCCATACGTGACGATAGGAAATACCAAAGCTTGAACCAGTCGCTTCTTTGTTTCCTTGGTATTATGATGATCTTTCCATATTCTTGTTAGACTAGACAGTGCTTTCTTAGCCATACCTATTCTTCTTTGAATTTCTCCTTTACAGTTCCCCTTACGGAAATGCGAACTCCTAGGTAAACTATTTCTTCCTTGAGATCAATATCGCTTGAATACGATACAAAAAATAAATTAAAAAAGGTTTTAAAATGTTTAACTGATGCCTTATTGAATGTTTTAGGACAATTCAGTTAAGCATGATTCTAATTAAATTGTTGACACTGAAACGGTTTTACTGGCCCTCACTGTTGGGGTGTACAAATGTAATGTTTCTACTAGCCGTGCCTTGCACTTTGAAACACAAATGTATTGTTTACTCTGACTAAGATATGTTGTTTTAATGGGCGCCAAGACCTCAACGCTATGTTGAAATCTAAATTTATATTTAACACCTAGCTCTGGTAGAACACCTTCAAGAATCTTTTCACTCAGATCGTGGTATGATTTGATCATTAACCCAACTAACAATTGCATCAGGAGAAGGAATTTGGTCTATATCTAATGCTACATACTGAAAGCAAAGATTGCATGGTAAAAGAAATGAATTTATTATATAAAACAAGTATGGCAAAATTAATAATAGAAACGTACCAAATATGGAATATGTTCCTAATATGGAATACCCCAATATTTGTTAAATTAGACTTGGCAACGCTGCGTGGAACAGGTACGAAGATGCACAAGGAAGGTCTCTCTGGTGGTGAGTTAAGGGGAGGCACTTGAGCGGCATTCATTGTCCGTGACATTCGAATGAGTGTTTTACAACCTCCAAGAAGTTTTGGGAAGGGAAGAATTGCAGTCGTTTACAAATTAAGGCTTTATCTAAATTCCAAAACGTCTGTTAGCGTTACGTAGAGTGTGCACTAACCATACAAACTATGCAGTGGACAAATACATTTGACGAACTGGTATACATATTTTGTAAGGTGCAAATTAAATGCTGCTGGGAACCTAATATGGAATACTATGGTGTTCCTATTATGGAATAATATTGCATATTTGGAGCCAGACCTTTCCATAAGTACCGGCAGTTTTTCTTTTCTTTAGAACCATGGCCGAATGGAAGGACAATTCAGAGGGAAAGGTATGGAAGAAGTGGAAGGAAGTAGATATGCAACACTCTATCATTGCAGTATGGACAGGGAAAATGTGTTATAAATTGGCAGCAAGTGCATATGGTGTACCAAGAACAATTGTTTCGTTTAACAACAAAGAAAAATACAACAGTAAAGGAAAAAGAAGTGGATGTTTCTGGCTCTGCCCCAAAAAGTTCCAAATGCCATTAGGAAACACAATGGAACCTAATCGTAACAAGGGGCAGATGACCTCGTAGTTCCGCCCCTTAAAACAACAATAACTAACTAACAGAATACATTTGTCCTGTTCCTAAATTAGCAAGGCCAAAGGGTCCTCAACGAGGATTGGCTCCAAGGAAGGCTGAGATTCTAACGTCATCACCTTACAAAGATAAACTGCTGGACTCGCAGATACTTTCCTCAAACCATGTATTCAATTGCCGAAGGTGGCACATTTGTACGTAAACATTGCAAATAATGATTTATTATTTTAAATTATGTTAATGTGTTTCTTATTTTATGCATACAGACTATGAATGTTTATTAAAACAAAATGCTTAGGATACAAATAATAGTATTCCATATTAGGAACACTTTTTTTTTTTTTTTTCAGAACAAAAAATTTACAGTTTTTAATATATTTTTTAATTTACAAAAAAATTAAGTGTTAAACAGAATAGAAATAAATAGCTGATAAAGTAGACAGATCGTAGCAACGTAACGTGTATTTAGAATTTAACGATGTCAAAAAGGAGGTCGTCATTTTTATTAAAATAAAAAGGTATTCCATATTTGGCACTCTTCCTCTAATAATAATATATTTTAAATTTAAATTGGAGCGTTGCGATCTGAATATTACCGTTAGAGAATTACGTGAAAACGGAGTCGGATGAATTACTGATTTTACTCTTATTCCCAAGCTATGAAGTTACTGAAATACTGAATATGAAACAAAGAGACGAGAGATTATGTAGTTCTCAGTCATTCGCGCTTACCATTGGAAATTGCCGTAGCATTTCCCTCGTACTGGATGTTGAAGAGAGCTTCCCACAGCCTTCTGGACGTCGTCATCATCTTCGTTAGTTGAAGAGATACTTGTAGAAATGTTATGTTATGGTCCGGTCACACCGGAACCAACACTCGAGCAACCACAACGGTCAAGTTTTACAAAGATAATCGCCCTGCCTCCTCGGCGCGCAAACCATATATGCACTCGTCACCTCCCCTCTCCAGTGCCGTCTTCTCCTCGCCCGCTCTTCTCTGATTGGCTGAGCCACCACGCGATACTCTCCACCTCCGGGTCATTACACTCGGCGCGGCGATGATGTCGATTACCGGTCCAGGCCATTTCTTGAAGCAACCCCGCTTGCGTCATGCTTCTCGACAAGAATAAGCCTGTAGCCGAATTCCCAGTGACTCATCTCTCTCACAATGCCCTAACTGACAAAAATCCGTAAAATTCCGTAATCATATAATTTTCCGCGATAATGTTGTTCGTAATAATTCGCTTGATAGTGTTTTCTATAACATTGAAAACCTATCTGTATACTTATAATCTTATAAAAAACGCTCCAGAAAATACCTTAATAATAATAATAAGTTACATGAAAACTTCTCTTGGCTGAACAATTTGCCACGTAAATAAATATAGAATGGCTTCCTACTGACTTATGTCAGTGGCGTAAAATACCCTCGAAAAACACGTTACAACACCTGCTAATACTCAATATTAGCAGGGTCAACAATTTAATTAGATAACGAAGTTAATAATTAGAACAAAGCATTAACCAATATGGTTAATGTTTTTTGCCTTTATATATATATATAAGCTCTGAATAAAGATTCGCTGTGCTAAGTTTCATTGCTCCGGGGTGATCAGATCGTCAGAAAAGTCATTTGAAATATTTGAAAATCACTTTTCGCCATGCCGGTTTAGTGTTTATCAAGGATTTTGAAAGTCACATAACTTATATGTCAAGTCAAGTCAACCCCTGGCACTATACAGCCCATGACGGGCTAAGGCCGATCAAGCGACCACTGCCCAGCCATTTGGCCTGCAGATATTGGAGCGCGTAGGGTCCCCTCGGCCGTTAATCTTGGTATTCGTGATCGGGGCGCTGTCTCACTGTCAGACAGCTACTCAATTGTCCTCACAAGGCTGAGTGCACCCCGTTCCAATCGGGCACATAACTTCTATGTACTTACTTAATAGTCCTCTATCACCTTACAACATTTCAATTTGTTTGCTTAAATAGTTTTCTAGATATTGAAAACCGGTATCGTATAAACGCCATATTGGATTGTTTTATATGTGGGCTATAGAATTATATGCCAGCAGATGGCTATTATAATAGTGGTTCGTTTTACCAATCTTCATTTTTATCGCTTGCTTAGGACACGTGAAATTAAAACATGATTAAAAAAATACAGCTGCCGTTTTGAAGTTCTCATAAAATTGAATTAAATTAGACGTCAATATAGTGAGTCTTGTATGAAGATACAGTGCCAGCGCTCGGAAGACTTAAGTCGCGAGAAAAATGCATTAAAATATAAAATTTCGCCTCGCCGCCATGTAGGCTTTGTGCTCGTCAGGTTACTGACATTCCAAGAGGTGAACTTATTTTAATGACCTGTATCCACAGACAGAATTTCAGTTATCTGTAATAGATATTGAGAACCGATGAATTATTTCGGATAATCGCCATGTTCGATTGTTCTAGTTGTCCTGTATATTTAGGTCAAAGAGTTATGTGCCATTCATTAGATGAAGATTATTGCGTACGTTCATTATACAAACGTTCCCTTCGATCGCATGATTAGGACACAAAAATAAATACGTTTTAAAATTTCGCACAACCATCATCTTTGAGTTTATGATAACAATTGAATTACATTAAATGCCAAAAGATTAAATCTTATGTAAACACTTACCGTACCATTTTTCACTGCGCTTGGATGATTATATCGAAAGAAAATTCAATTTAAATATTTTAACTTAGCTTCACCGCCATGTTGGTTTTGTACTTAGACTATCAGTTTTTTATAAGTCACATGGGTGGACTTGGTATTTTCTATCGACATACAAAATTTCAGGGTGATATCTGTAACAGTTTCTGATATAGAGAATGCCCGTGAAATATTTTGCGCAGCCGCCATGTTGGAATGGTGAAACGTATTAAAATTTGAAAGGCACGGTCGAGGCTGGACGAGGTGTAGTATGTACTTGCCGAGTTTCATTGAAATCGCTCCTGCCGTACACGTACGCGCACACACTCGACGAAAATGTGATTTCATAAGCCTCTATTTTTTCGTATGATGAGAATAGTCTATTAATTGGGTGTAAATGAGCAGTTAGGCTACCACGGAAAATGATGGAGGAGTCTTGCATGCGATACCTTAGTGGCACGGATGATAACTTAGACTATTACATTGAATATTACGCGCATCCACTATCTTTGATATACAAAATAGTAAAATTGATTACTCACCTTGTAGAATTTCGAAACTTTGCATAATGTTTGTAGCGTTTAGTAGATTTGTTCTGCTGAAGGCGCATGCTCATATAGGCTACTGTATTACTGTATATCATATATTTAAGATGGCGGGCATAAATTAAAATATTAAATCGATAGGTTAGGGTGTAATAAAGCAATTATCACGTACTTTTGGTAAGAAGGGAGTCTTTTGTAAGAGATATCGGTTACTCAAGTCAGAAGGCTGTTATATGAGAGATATCGGTTCCACAAATAACAAGAATACGCTGAATCGATATTTTGAATGTATAAACTATTAAAATCAATAATACAGAGTGCTAAGGAGCTAAAATTAAGAAACTTCGTAATTGGAATGTACCGTATAATAAACACACTATGCCATGTTCAGCAAGTTATCAATTGAACATTACTCACAGTCACCATTTTGAATAGACTAGAGCCTCTCAAACATTAAAATCAATAACTTATCATTGGGTAAATTTACAGATCCGAAACTTAGCAATGGGTTAGTTTTGTGTTGTGTGTAAGGGCCAAATTCAATGATTTTATAAGAGGTTGAGAGTTCTATTAAATATAACATTAAATTCGGTAACTCAAATGTGTGAGAGAAATTTCCATGGAACTTGGCGAGCGACGAGTCAAAAATAAGGGAAGTCACTTCGCCTAAGCCTGTTATATCGAACGCGTAGCTGTCATGTCGAATGAATAAAATATTACAATTGAACACTCAGCATGTAATGAAGATGTAAGGATGAAAATTGTCAAGATACAGTAGCAGATTCGTACAGGCAGTCTCGTGTTCCTACATAATACTGTATTGCGTTTCCGATCGTGATTTTGGTATTTGACTCAGAAATATTACCACCCTTGTTGAGTGAATCTTACTGCACGATATGAGCAGAAGGTAGAAAAAAATGAAGTAACGAATTTCAAAGAAAGTAGGCTGTGTGCTCTTTAGGGAACATATTGTTATTTTTAAAAGGTAAATAAAGCATTGTTTTAGCCTGTTTTCTAATATAGGCTTATGCGATCAACTACTGTCCGTGTGTATCCTGTCTGTGTTTGGCCAAAAACCAATCGTGAGATTTTTTAAAATTTCGTAGCTGACCAGAATATAATAGGGCGGCCGCGCGAAATATTTAACAGACATTCAATATCTCTTAAACTATTACAGCAATCAACAAAAAAATTGTATGATGATAGAGGGTTATGATGTGAGTTCACTGATATAACTTTCAAAAGTCGTGACTGCTATAAAACCAACATGGCAACCACTCGATTTTTCAAATTTTAATTGATGTTTCTGGCGATCTGATGGTCTTAGCGTTATGAAACTGTGCGGTTCTTTTAAATTAGTCTATAGATGGCGCAAATGCCAATTTCTCAGTAATGACTTCCCTTAACTCACCACGGAATCGACATATTGAATAGACAATATTCCCGTAGGCCTATATATATATTTTTAAATGTAGTTGCGGTATAGTACAGTTTCGATGGGTATAAAGAGTGTAACTGTCCGATGACTTTGAAATATAGTTGATGATACCCACTCCCTTCACTTCTCGAGATTAAAAGGTAGATCAGTAAACTATGCAGTTTTTCTCCCTATTGTTGAAAATGAGTTTGTTACAAAACAACCCATCGAGTGACTCAGCCAAAGCTTTGTTTTATCGTTATTTTGAAGGGGTTCCACTCTCTTTGGCAGTGACAGTAATTTATCTTGGTAAACGTTCTGGTACTTGAAGGCACGACCTTTAAGATTGCTGTGGGTTGGCTGGTCCAACTCTCTCCCCGGAGTTGGCACGTAGTGAGTATAGCAAATGGTCGTGTGAAAGGGTAATTGACCCACTCCGCCCGACTGATCATATTATCAAATTATTTCCGTTTAAGTAAGCACCTGGAGAACTGGAATTGAAATATTGTTGTCATACATGGAAAACACAACACCCCAGCCCGGGAGTTAAAGAGTTTGTGATGAGTACCTATAGTGGCTTACAACTGGAAAGTGATGATTTAAATTAGGTACTGTTCGGTTTTCTCCTCTCATGAACCAATTTTTATATTATGAAAAACACGCTAAAACAGTGATTATCTTTCTAAATTAAAACTAAAGAACTAAAGAACACATAGTTTACTTTTTTAAATCCAGCATTTCATTTCTATCCTCTGTTCATATTGTGCAGTAAGGTTCAACTCAATTTGAGTGGTTAAATTTTTTCGTCAAATGCCAAAATCACTCTAGGAATCGTAATATTATATTAATACACGAGATTTTTTAAATCTCATGTCTCGTACACGTACCATCTAGCCAATTTTCGTACTTTTATCTTTATTACAGTAGATGCTGAGTGTTCAATTTTAATATTTTATACAATCGAGATGACAGCTATCTGTAATGTTCGATATAACTTAACAGTCTTAAGACGAAGTGACTTCCCTTGTTTGTTTCACTCATCACTCGCAAAGTTTCATGGAAATTTCTCTTACATTTTGAATAATTGACTTTAATGTTGTAACAGTACACTCGACTGAAATCTTCTATTAAATCTGTGGATTTAGTCCGTAAAAACAATATGACACAAGTTAACCTAATGGCGAGTTATGTTTTATGGTATTCAAGATGGTGATTGTCTGTAATGTTCTGACAACTTTCTGAACAACGCATAGTAAGCTTTTTATACGGCACTTCCCTTTTACAGTACGTAGTTTCCTAATTAGAGCTCTTTAGCAATCTGTGTCATTGATTTTAATATTCACACAGAGACTTTTCCGTCTTCCCTAGAGTTTGTCACCGAGTAGTCATAGTCTGTGAATTTGGAACATATGTAATCATTAGTGACTTGAATCGTATTATACGATTTAGTTTGTATTTGTCGTGATGAGCGAAAAGGATGACAATAGTAGGCCTAGGCATATGTTTGGAAGATGGAGAAGTCTGAACTGTGGCATTATGAATAGTTGATTGTTAAAAATGAGGAGATACACAATGTTGATTGCAGTAATATACGAGAGGCATCCAATAAGTAAGTTTCCTTATTTAAAATGAAAATCCACAGCCTGCTTCCAGTCTCCGACCGGGTCAGGAATGGAATGAATGAAGCCCCCATCTAGCGGCGAGGATATGAACTGTGCCGTCTGCCGAGGCCTGACGCACTCCTTTGGGGCAATGATGAAATGAATGACAGATGAAATGAAATGATAGTGGAGAGTGTTGCTGGAATGAAATTTTGACAGGGAAAACCGGAGTACCCGGAGAAAAACCTGTCTGCCTCCGTTTTGTCCAGCACAGATCTCACATGGAGTGACCGGGATTTGAACCACGGACCCAGCGGTGAGAGGCCGGCGTGCTGCCGCCTAAGCCACGGAGGCTTCCCTTATTTAAAATAATGAACACAATTATGTTAAAATAATTTTATTTACATTCTACAACCCTTCTGTTACTTTCTACACAGTCACAATTTGTGTCCAAACCCTTTTGGTAACGTGGCACAAGTTTTTCCAAACCAGTGTTGTACCTGATTAGGCCCTGTGCTCGTAGACATATGTTAACTTCTGATTTGACTTTATCATCGGTCTCATCCCCAGTAACAAGCAGTTTGCAGAGCTGATCTCCCTCTCGCTGGTGCATTTCCAAAAACTTTCTGGCCGAATTCATCCGTTGTTGCTAGTGGACATCACTCGGCAAACGTGGCACCCATCTTGGACATACCTTGCGGTAGAGAAGCTGGTATGTCAGGTTCCTTACGATGGGTGAATGGGCATCCAATTTCAATTCCAGGAGGTAGCCGCATTAGGATAGCATCTCACTTTGGTCCCGGGGCACCTACCCCATCCCTATCCCTAAAACAGTCACACACAATACTACAGAGATCACAGGAATACAGGTTGCCAGACGAGTTCAACATACACCCAACTACACCGAAGTCCCTCGAGTTAACTAACAACCACCAAGATTTGAAAAATTCTCCAGAACTCATGATGCCGTCTCATTCTCTCGGAGTGAGTACGAACCACGAAAACTACTCTTTGTTGGCCCCGAAAGTTGAAGTGATGCGGATTCAGATTAACACTCGTGGTCATGAAGTTGATTATTTTCGATATAGGCCTTTAATCTTTGTCGCTTTATCAATCAAGTAAATTTATGGTTTTGGTAATTCTGGTGAAAGGGATTTAGGTATCAGTATATGTGCAGGTTATTTTGTCGACTACGCTGCTAGTAATTGGAAACGCTCGACAATAGAGTGATAAATAATTTATATTCGGCTTATAAAAACGAATCTTCTGCGTTTTATTTCCAGTGTGAGATGAATTAAATAGAAGTAGCCTGTGCATTAACTGAATGTGCTCCGGAATTAGTTATCGATTCTGCTCTATCGGAGTGGGCGTTTTTAAAACATATTTTCTCTTCGCTAACAGTGAATTATAACTCATTCTGTGGGTAGCGTTTCGATATTGCCAATAGACCGGCGCAAGTAATTTCACCAGTATTTTTTCGCCGAATAAAATGTTATTAAACTTATTAGGTATTGGATCTAGATGCTGTTTTAATAATAGTTTGTCGCTGGATTTCTGGGGTTAAACCACGGGCAGTTTTGAGGGACCAAACATCACCCGTAGCTTTCGTTCTCATAGGAATGACTGTGTTATATGGTACATTTTAACGTTAAACCCAGATTTCCATTGACATAATTAATACGTAATATTAATATTTGCCTGCTACTTCATGAGAGCACAGTACTGTAAGAGGCCAGTAATCCAGGAATTTCCCTCTGTAATTTTGATCTTGTGAGTAGAGAAAAATAACCAAGGACATGTAGTCTACTTTCTCTTAAATGCATGGGTATAGTTATAATTATTTGCCCTTATCAAGGAGTATGATTGAATGTTCTTGTCATGAACGTTAAGAGATGTATCCTATAAGACTCCCCGTTTACTAAGTTTCGTTGTAATTCCACTTTTGCATCCAGGAGAATTGATGGATTGTTAGAAAAGTACGTCCATCCACCATCTTGAATGTATAGAGTCGTTTATCTGCAGAGAAAGCCATTCATGTGAGACTACTTATCTGCCTCGTTTCGTTATTGTAACTGTAATAAATAGTGGATTGTCGATATTAATGTCTTATATTCAAGATGGTGACTGCGTGCTATATGTTGTGTGATAGTCTTATGACAAAAGGCAAACGAGGTAAGTATCTGTTTCTCCTTTCATACAAAGTTACGTGTTAATTGCGCAATTGGATCCTGAGGTATTATTGACTTTTAAGTTTTAATAGTATGCTCAGCAACCATCTTGAATTTATATGGTGAGGTATTCGTTTGCCTTTGGCTTACAAATTCCATATACGGTTCTAAACTAATGGTAATTTGAGATTCTCTAAAATATATAGAGTTATTTGTTTGTATATTTTAAAATTTCAAGTGGCCGCTGTGCGCTGTATTTAATGTGATATACCTATAGATAATGGTAGCGAGCTCACCAAATTTCGCGGTAATACTGTGCTATTATATCCAGGGCCGGATTTAGATTTTATGCGCTCCTAGGCCCGTGGGTTTTTGCCGTCCCCTCTTCATACCATCGTGAAGGAGGGAGTATTTAGACCTCAGAAAGGTCTTAGTGAAGGTAATTTTTATTTTATTCTAATGTATCGAGAAGTAAAATCAATTAAATAAATTAAAATAATGAGAGAATCAATCAACTGTTTCTAAATTTGTATATATATAAACTATAAATAAATAGGCCAACCATATATTAAAATAAGTTTAAACCATCTAAGACTCATTATACACACATATATTCAGATATACATAATACACTACATCATAAACCTACAACTATGCATAATGAATTATTCACTTTAAACTGATATTGATATTCAAGACTTAAATTTTCTCCTAATAAATTATAAACCATCCCTGTTCTAAAGCTGAAGTCGAAAAAATGGGCTGTTGCGAAACATTTGTTGGACATAGACGTGTATTGTAGTCTATAATATTGTATGGAAATTTTCTGACAAAAATAATTGCGGATTATTTTGCGCCCCTCAGCATGGTGCGTCCCTAGGCCGGGGCCTATGGGGCCTATCGGTAAATCCAGCCCTGATTATATCGTGAGTTAAATATATTCAAGTCTTAAGAATGCGCCCAGCTGCCATCGTGAACCTATCGAATCGCTGTTCTGTTTACTTGGCCGTAGGAAGCCACTTACGTTTCTAAGTGGCTTTCGTTGTTGTATCTTAAAAATATTGAGTTATTCATTATCATATTCTATATTTCCAAGATGGCCGTCGCGCGTTGTATTCTTGTGGTTTATTTCATAAAGGTCCCTTATGGTACTTCTTTCTTACTAAGTTCCGTTTAATTTGCGCAATTACGTTCTGAATTATTCACTATTTCATTCTAATATTACGCCCAACCTCTTTTCTCTTCTACAAGCTTCGGCTTAGTTGTGCAATAACATTTTTACAGTGTTCTTTAGTATATTCAATAGCTAACAGTGCTGTGTAGATATATCGATGTTGAAGAGAATTCCCCACCACAGCCACTTTGCCGGCCAAATCAAGAACTCACACTCACTCAAAGAAGAAGTGCCATACTAAATCGTATGCCCTTGAGGACAGCCCTGCCTTCGTCTTATTATAAGAACTCTATGGCAGTTCCGTGTTTCTCCCAGCTTTTCACCGCCATGTGACCGACAGCGGTGGCTGCACTCACTAAAGCGCAGCGTAGGTCATGGGACCAAGCTCTCTGCTGACTCGGTAGACGCGTGGGTTCGAGCCCCACCGTTGCCCGTCCTTGAAATGGTTTTCCGTGGTTTCCCTATTTTCAACACCAAGCAAATGCTGGGACGGTACCTTCTGACAGGCCACGGCCGCTTCCTTCTACATACTTCCACTTTCATCCATTCATCTCATCTCTCATTCCGACGCGCAGGTCGCCCTACGGGCGTCGACTAAAAAGACCTGCACTCGGCCTCTCGGTAGGCCACACGAAAGAAAAAACTCCATGTGATTGCGTGGATGTGTCATTAGACTGACAGCAACACGAAAGCAATACTGGACGTTGTGACGTTGGCTAGTATTTATAGCGTATTATGTACTCGGTTGTAATATCGGTCACAGGCCACTACTATATGACGGCATCGCTCACTTCACTGTGGACGGTGACGTACTCAATGACGTGTGTTCGCAATATTGACTTGGGACTTTGCCAAAGTATCCACGTACCGAATTGAACTGCTTATTGCGCTTTCAGGGGAACTATAATGGTCATTAGCTGTGCAAAAATAGCTTTTACCTTACTTCAGCGTTTATTTTTAATTTGTAATAGTGATACTATATTGAAGGAGGGGTTGAAAATCAATAGGCTACTTCCAGATGTATTCCTACATCCAGCCTCAACTGAGAAGAGATGAGTTAGATTCCCACCTCAACCGTCCGGAACGATTTTCTGTGGCTACTCTCATCTACTCCATGCAAATGCCGGAATGGAACCTAACGTATGACACGGCCGCCTGGTACATACACCCCAATAACATACATTATTATCGAAATGAAGCAACGACCTTCAGGGCCTAGTTCAGAACCCATGTTTAGACTGCTTGCCAATTTTATCATGTCTTCCTGAAAACTGACCAACGCGAAACTACGTATTTTGAAGAGAGTTGTCCTTCTGGGCTCTCCAAACTAATTAAAGCTCCTGATGTAAGATAACGAATGCTTAGTCGAAAACAGCAACTTGTTTTACAAAAACATATTTCAATTAACATGCGAGTCGCATTTCTTTAGTTCATAGTTCATTAGGCTGACAGGAGCGAAGATATTTTTTGAAGGTCCTTACAGCTCACAGACTGTTGTTGACTGCTCTCTAGTGATCCGTAGACGGTAGCATGCTGAACTTCTATGCCCAAGATCGCGGGTACAAATCCGGCCGAAGTCGTTGGATTTTTAAGAGCGTTAAAAATCCCTCAGTATGCCTTCCTTCGGAGGGGAAGTAAAGCCGGTGGTCCCATGTCATAGATTTATGGCATGTTAAAGAACCTAATTACACCTGTGTGAAGCTAAATTAGATATAGGTTAAACATTCGACAAACGCTCTTAGGTTCCGACGTTCATCGCCAGGAGCAGACTGCGGTGGCATCTGGTAATCAAGTTCTGGACTAGTAGTCGTTGATGGTGGCGTTTGGTGGCAAAGTAGGAACTACTTGAAAAAAATCAATGTCTGCAGTCCTCACTTGAATTGAAAACAGGTAACACACACTAATACAGTCATCACGATTAACACCGGTTATCAGGCAGATTCTACACATACCCAAAATACACGGGGCTACATGACTGCGTTGTCGCAGCCCCTAAACTGAGGAACCAACCAACTAACCAATATTCTACTGTATTTTACACAATTAAGTTTTTCAGCTACCAGGTTGTGTTGTGTACATAAAGTACAAGTCGTCAAGATGTTGACCAGATAGTTAAAATGTCTCACGCGAGGAGGACACGAACCTGGAATCAGACACTTTCTCTCTACATGGTCAAGGTGCACACATATTTTAGTACCATAAAATAGTTATTACTAAAATGTCACAAAACATCCGTTGCGCAACTCTAAACAAGAGGAGCCTCACCCGCAGACCCGTGTAATCTTCGACCCTACCGCCGCACGAGGCAACTCCATTGGTGCCCGCTTCAATCCTTTGCTAGTAAAAATAAATCAGACCCGACCATACCCGACTCGTGGAGACCATTGGAATGCTGGATGCTGATTCATTCATATTAGCTCACAGAGTATTTTCCATCATACATTACAATACGTTTATAATGATGATGATGATGATAATTAGTATTATCTTATTTTGTTCACGCAGATGATTTTTCGACACGAAAATCAATTTCTGGATCAGTAGAAAAGGATGTGCAGTTCTGTCATCAATAATGGAAATGTGGCAAATATGAAACAAGACTGCCAATCTGTAAGGTTCAGTGTCCATTCGGAGTTCTATCGCGTCGGTTGAATGTTAAGAACAGAAATCATATTTGAAGATGCCGACAAGTAAAATGTTGTCTAATCTGTTACATAGCCTACCAAGTTATGTATATTGTAAATACACAATATGTTCACATGTTGTTCTCTCTTCGCCCTCCCTTCTGTCCAAATATTTCTAGATCCATTTATGAGAGGAAGTGGTTCTATGAGGAGGCTGTGTGCAGACTCACTCCTTCTCGTGGTATGGACGTGCAAGTCCAGACCTAGGTTTGAATCCTTGCGCTGATTGAGGTTATCCCGAGTGTGATTTACCCCGAGTTTTGCACACTCCTCCAGGCAAATAAATGCCTGAACAGTGCCTTATTTTAAGTCCCGGGCAACTACCCCATCCCCGTCCCTAATGCAGCTACACACACTACTACAGTCATCAGGCTAGTTCAACACACATCCAAGTACACGGGACAGGTGGCCAAGATGTCCCAAGAACGGAATCAACAACACTCCTTGGCTAATTCTGATGCCTGTGTGCCCGTTTCAATACGAGTTGTTATGGAGATTGGTTTAGCCATGGCTAGTGGCTTTGTGTATCCTACCATTTATTTGCTCCCTGACCTATCTGCATTGGTATCTTTCTGCGGCAGTCCTTTTAAACATCTTAATTAGTGGATTGCTAATTAATGGGTTATATAGCAGGGATTATCACTTTACTGCTCACTCGTTTTCGTTCTCTAAGCCACCAGTTTCGGTGACTCACACAGAGGTGGTGCCTTAAATAACTGGACATCCTTGACGCCACCAATGTTCTGGAAAGAATCGAATGGACTTTATATTTGTTATTCGTGATATAGTCTATTATGTAGGCCAACCTTTCTTATGAGGAGTTGATGATGTGTTGTATAATATTACTAGCGCAGTAACTCATTACTGGGCAATTCGAATATACGGAGGAGCGGACAATTAGAACGAAAGTCACACGAAAAACAGGTGATATACCGCCATTATTACCTGATGGTACACAGGTACGAAGAGGCATGCCGTTAAGTCCATGTGCTGCAGCTGGGACAAGAGGGGAAGAACGTTCACTTCGCTCTTTGCTAAGGAAATGTTCACATCTGCTCCTACTGTAATACCAGTAACTATATTGCACATGAGCAGCACAGCAGCAGTAACCCCCTCCACTACCACTTCTCCTCCTTTCCCCATCTCGCTCGCGAGGGTTTGCGCCATCAGGTATTATTTGCCGGTTTCTTTTCTTTCTGCTAGGTACATATTTTTCCAACGAGCTTTTTCCAGTAAGTTTACATTCACCATTGACTATACTATCAGGACAGTGAAATTCATAAAGGGATCATGGTTTAGGTGAATGGTGAATAATGAATGTATTTTGACATATCCACAATGGGCGTTGGTGACCCGTTTAAAGCCCTTGGATCACCATTCAGGCGTCTTGATCCAGAATTCGTTCTTGGTTGGGAGACTAGTTCCCTCCCGCTTCTCAACCTGCCACTGCATCAGGCAGGTACCCATTTGTTATGAAGAGGTAGTGGGACCAGGCCATACGAAAACTTTTAAATTCTTGGCAGAGCCGGGACCTCTGGAGACGACAGCCAGCGATGTTGTTCACTGCACCACGAGGTGGCCTGGATACTGAATAAAACATTTCAAAATACTGTATATTGACGTGTTCAACTCTTATACAAACTACACTGAAGAAAATGGAAATTGCAACAGCATGAAGGCATTGGTCGTGTGTGTTGATTTTCAACGATGCCATGTAGGTATGTAAACGATCCAAGTTTCAGACCCATTGGATTGTTGCTACAGGTCTCCCCACGTGATTAGTCGCGGAGGAATCAACTCCAGTATACGGACTCTGGTGTAGCGTAGTTGACTTGCAGTCTGTGCAGTGAAGTGTTCCCCGTCAAACATGCCTCGACGACAGAGAAGAGCACCCTATCAACAACTGTCACTATTTGAGAGGGCTCGGATAGTTGGGCTGTGTAAGGCTGGGTTATCGCTAAGGACTGTCGCTGCACGTGTTGGCCGACAGGCATCTACGGTACAACGTGTATGGCATCAGTGGTCAAATGAAGGTACCCACAATCGTAGACCTTGCACAGACCCAGCGCGACAGACAACTGTGAGAGAGGATCGCCGCATCATTCGGATGGCCCAGATGGAACCCCATGCAACAGCAGCGCAAATTCGAGCAGCTGTGGCACCCCACGTTACACAACAAACAGTTGGTAATCGCCTGCGTGCAGCTGGCTTACGATCCCGTGTCCCTGCAGAAGGTGTTCCATTGACCCCACAATAGCGACGTGTAAGGCTGGCCTGGTGTCGAGAACGATCGACGTGGATCGACGTATGGCATAGGGTCGTCTTTAGTGATGAATCGCGCTTCTGTCTTGCCCGCAGTGATCGCCGGAATCGTATGCGCCGACATACCGGGGAGAGAGAGAGGGGGTGGGGGGTGGGGGACAGACCTTATTGTCGAGAGGCACAAAGGGTCTGGGGAGCTATTGGCTTTAATGTGAGATCACAATTAGTGCTTGTTGAGGGCACTGTGACTGCTCGACAGTACGTTGATAGGGCACTCAATCCAGTGGTTGTCACTATGATGGCGAACATTGCTAATGGGATGTTTCAGCAGGACAATGCCCGGGTTCACACTGCACGCATCTCCAGAGAAGCTCTCCACGACATCACAACCTTAGAATGGCCCGCCAGATCCCCGGACCTCAGTCCTATTGAGCATGTGTGGGACATGATGGGTCGATAACTGGCCAACCGTCCTCAGCCACTCACAACTCTGGAACAACTGACCCGTGCAGTGCAGCAAGCATGGGCCACAATTCGTCAGTAAGCGATCCAGGGCCTTATTGACTCCATGCCTCGCCGAATTCATCAATGTATTGAAGCTCGTGGTGGGCACATCCTGTATTGATTGCTGTCCAAACTTGCGGTCAGAGGGGCCTGAAAGTGTAATCATCGAATCACAACTGAACACTCTTCCTGAATGTTCAATTGCAGCAATGTAGCACCACTCCTGGGTGTTGCAATTTCCATTTTCTTCAGTGTATTATCTGGCGGAAGCACACGCTGTGAAAATGCTACAGGAAAGTAACGTTTACCCGATTGAGAATGTATCCATTAAATAGGCCTACTGTGAACATAATCTTCACTGTCATTCGGATTTTTAAGAGCGTTGAAAATCCCTCAGGTACGCCTTCCTTCGGAGGGGAAGTAAAGCCGGCGGTCCCATGTCCTAGATTTATGGAATGTTAAAGAACCTTCCACTAATCACACCTGTGTGAAGCAAAATTATAGGTTAAATTTGAACAACGCTCTTAGATTCCAACGTTCGCCATGAGCCGACTGCGGTGGCGTCTAATAACCAAGTTCTGAACTAGTAGTCGTTGACGGTGGCGTTTGGCGGCAAAAGTAGGAACTATTTGAAAAATTCAAAAGTCTGTAGTCCTTGAATTAAAAAGACAGATAACACACACTAATACAGTCATCACATTTAACACCGGTTATCAGATAGATTCTACACACACCCAAAGTACACGGGTCTACATGACCGCGTTGTCGCAGCCCCTAAACTTAGGAACCAACCAACCATCTAATCTTAAAGTAAATAATCGTCAGTCAGCCATGCTAGTAGCCTAGGTACCGAATCTACGTAATTCTGCCTACTTCCATATCAAACTCAAATTTTGCCCCCTCCCCTTATGACCACACCTCGTGGAGTAGTTGCTAGCATTCTTGGTTGTTACTGTGGAGGTCCGGGTTAGATACCCGGCTCTGGCAGGAAATTAATTTTTGACCTGAGGGCTGGAACGGGGTTCACTCAGCCATACTAGATTAGAAGTGGCTACTCCAGTCGAATATCGGGATGGTATCTAAACTAAGACCACGGCCGCTTCCTACCCAAATCCTAGCCTCAATCGCAAATACATACACCAGTACAGCTATCACAGTGACACGGGTTATCAGGCAGATTCCACACACTCCCAATTACACGGCGCTACATGACCACAATTTCGCAAACCCCTTAAATGAATCCACAACAACAGTACGCAAAGAAAGTTGCAAGACATGCATTATGTATAACGTATCAATTTCTATTTTCAAGTATTTGAATTACCTGAACGAATATCAGTTCACCGTTAGTATTGAAAAATTATTCCCCGAGTCATCCACTATCAGCACGCGTGCAGTTAACTTACGTGCAGGGCTTTTGTTATTTAGGCATAATTTGAGTTGACTGTCGCCCCGGAGGTCCGGGTTTGATTCCCGGTTCTGCCAATAATTTAATTTTGGTCTGAGGGCTGGAACGAGGTATACTCAGCCTCGTGAGACTAAACTGAGAAGAGGTGGGTTCGATTCCCATCTCAACCATCCTGGAAGTAGTTTTCCGTGGTTTCCCACTTATGCTCCGGAGAAGTTCCGGGATGGTTCCTAACTGAAGGCGACGATCGTTTCCTTCCCAATCCTCATCTGAATTACAAATACACCCACTCCCTTCTACAGACATCACAATAACACAAGTACACGGGGTTAAATGGCCACGATGTCCAAGCCCCTCAAATGATACAACAGTAATTTGAGACCATTCCAGAGTCCAATCGGTTTGGTTTGTCCTGCACGCGAGTGTATACGTTGTTCTGAGAAGCAATTCGAAGATGTACACATGGTCTGTTATCATTGACCTTCGGTATTTTGTGAGGAATGTCTGCGTAGTTGTCCGGACAACTAGGTGCAGTGAATTGCTATTTCATATTCAGCGTACGAGGACTAGCAAAGGCCACAGCCTTCATTGAAGACGTAATGAAGATGTGTTAAGGATGACTTCAGACAGCTTGTATCCTTGAAACAAACTGTCCAAAGCTAACTCATTCCAAAACCGTGACTAATGTATCTCATGCGCAGTAGTCATGGTCAGTGGCGTATGTTCGGGAAGGGCTCCGGCATTTCGGTCAAAGCAGGGATATCATAAGAATAACATTCTCGTCTGCCTCCGAATATGATCTTTAAATTATGGTGCTGCTATGCGCACCTAATACAGAACACAACTATTATTGTTGTTGCTGTTGCATTGGGAAATCATGGTCTTAAGCCTCGGGTGTATGTGTGTGATTCTGATAACCTATATCAGTGTAAGAATTTGGAATGCTTTGGGTGCCCCTGTTATGGCTGTAGAAAACCCACTAGGAGACAGTAAGAATTACCGCTGTTATTGCCGGGAATCGTTCTGAACCGTTTCCCCACCGTAGTTTCCAAGGTGGCCAATACGCCTCAATATTATCTTAGTATAAGGCAGTCGTATTCTAATCGAATCAACGTTTTCAGGCGCTAATCGGTTAATATTTTACTCATTAACTAATAACAGATACAACCAGAGCGTTCATGTTGACCAGTGGACAGTTGGTGACCACTGATTTAGACTATATTGAGGCGAGACACAATTATAGCTTTGCCACATACCATGGTTATGGTACTTTATTTTATTCCATTCATTGTCGCAAATAATTGCACTGATGGATATCACAATCACATAGAGGATCAGACAACATTCGACATTACATATAATAAAGGTATGTGGCTGATGATCGCGTTGCAGGGTCGCTCACAGGAAATAATCTTAAGTCGGGTTCTCACGGAGTCGTGAAGCGGGCGAGAGCACTACTGATCGATCAGCCGGTCGTGGATACTACCTCTTGTGAACCAGTGGTAGTGGGAATGGAGGTCTTGCCCGCCTTCGAAAAGGTGGGGCGTGAAATCTCAGACTGGTTGGAGTAAGCACGACCGCTTCAGTCGTATTCTTGCCGAAGGGATGACAACATGTCTGTATATAAAATGAGAAGTGTCCAGGTGATGAAGTTTGTCGAGTTGTACCGCGAAAAGGAATGTTTGTGGGGGAAAAAATCGGAAGCATACAAGAATCGAGATGCTAGGGACGCAGCATTGCAAGAAATGTGCAGTGAAATGAACATTGATGGTTTCGGGATTCGTGAACTGGCATAAAAAATAAAAATATTAGAACTTCCTATTATCATGAAATAAAAAAAAATATATGAATGAAACGGAATCAAATCTGGATTCGACAGTGCAAAGCGGCACAACGTCAAAACGGCCAGAAGAAACAAACAGTTCTCATATTGATTACCCTCCAGCCGGAATATCGTCAAATGAAAAGGAGACAGATGAAAGTTTTAAAGGCCCTCATTCACATAAGGCCACTGCATAAAAAAAGACTCCTTCAAGATAGATATATGTCACCTTCGCACATTTCTGAAGCAATTGAATAGCAGGAGTCCATACAATCAAAACTTGCAACGGAGTCAGAGTCAGAGTTTGATGTTTGGACAACGAGCGAGAAACTTACGACCAGCGAGAACACTTTGTCCGTGTGAACGGAACAAGGTCGTGGGTTCTTGAGTTGAATAAGCAAGTCGTGACGCATGCTCAAAACTAGTAGTGCTCTGGCCCGCCTCACGACTCCGTATGATCCCGCCTTTTAGCTGCTGCATCGTGGTTGATTCGTTTCCTTACCATGATAAGGCAACACTGAAAACAATCGTCTAGGATCCTATATTCTCTGTTGTTGTTTGTTCTTTTGGGGCTTTGCGACATTTTGGTCGTGTAGTCTTGTGTACTTGGGTGTATGTAGAATTTGTCTGATAACCTGTTCTCTCACAACAAACCAATAAATTGCCGTCTTAGAATACCGTAATATTATGAGTTTTATGTCCCTGTTAACAAATGAGCTTTTAGAGACGTCGGGTTGCTGGAATTTTGCTCTAAAAGGGATCTTGAACGTACCAGTAAACCTACTGCCTCGCATTTAAGCACCCTCTAATGCCAACTGAATGCATCGGGATTTGATCCCGTAATATTGAGCACACTGCTTCCCCACGCAGTAAACCTAGCCGTCAGGTCAGAACGAAAACGTACGGAATAAATTTTGTCGGGAAATAATAATGTCATGACTCCGGAGAGGCCTGCGCGTCTAGATGAGGATGAAACGAATTATATCACAAACACCCAGTCCCCAAGCCATGAGAATTGACCATATGATGTTAAAATCCCACGTTTCGGCCGGGAATCGTACACTGACCCAAAGTCTAGTGTGTTACCTAAATTAGCCACGATACCGGTCAATATCAACAATGTAGTTTCGGTGATCCAAACACAACATAAAGAGAATTAAAATATTCCAAGCAAACCATAATAGCCAACCGTAGCCTACTTATACGCCCGCAAGGCTAAAAATTAACAATTCCCTTCATGTGCTGTGGTTTTACACATTGAGACTCGTGTGACTAAATAATAATTCACATTTCATTCTGAAACTCTTAATCGTCCACGTCATAGGGGAAGATGACCTCGATGTTTCGTCCCTTAAAGCAGCTACACCACCAAACCCAGCAACCTCTTAATACTAATAATCCCTGACACAGCTGTATGGTTCTGATGTAAACTTGCCGTTGGGATTTGGCCAAAACAGTTCCTTAAGATTGCGACTGTTCAATACAATACTGTACCAAACACTGCATCTAAAAAGTTTAGTGGATGAAGTTGCCGCCACTGCCCTTTCCCCTCTCTTCTCTCTCTCTCTCTCTCTCTCTCTCGTGCGAATAGCCTTACCGCGTGTCCTTAGCCGTTGAACTAGAACAACAATTAAACCGTTCAGATTGGAAATTGAAATTGGTGGGCGAGAAAGCGCCGATTAAAGACCAGCGTTTACTCAAACGAATAACTACAAAATTGCGTAATACTATATTGTACTGTATGTTTGGTCATGTATTTGTTAGTATTACGTGTATTCCCTACGAATTCCTTGGCTCTTCTGTAACGAAGACCTGGACGGAAGATCGAGTATGAAAGCGAAAGGCGATTGCTGCGCGTGTAATTGATGATTACAGTCATTAAAGAAATTACTTCATTAGTGGGATGAGCGAATTAATTTGACAGTACATTTCACCAGCACTCGGGAAAAATACCGGCCTGATTGTCCGTAAAGGCTCGAAGTTTCATCTCTTGCGTTCCACTGACTAGAAAAAAAAATCGTCTCGGCACGCCGGAAGGCGGAGGTAGATTTCACCGGCAAACTAGGGGATATGCTATAATAAGCAAAATATGCAGGTTTTCGTAGGAGGATCAGACCTCATTTATTGCGATAAAGTACAGGGCGCCCGAGAATGTTCTCCGCAGTGAGTACGTGCAGCTGTGAGTGGTTGAGTCATGAGTTTTAGTTGGCTGCACTGCACTGTGTCCTACAAAGCGGGACTTCCCCGTGTGAGCTGTCGATGTGCATCGCGATAAGCGCGCGAGCCTGCAGGTCTTCAGCGTGTATTACAGTCAGCGAGCGTTCGGATAGATTATTATTGGAAGAGTGCAACAGTATACAGGCGGTAATGTTTACTACTGAAGAGAGTTTTTTTTTTGGTGGAATAAGTTTTTCGCGAAAGCGATCGGTTTACAGAAAATGTAAAATTAAGATTTCAGGCGCGGTTTCCTAATTCCAAGTGTCCAAACCGTGATACCATTCGGGATTTGGTAAGTAAATTTCGTGTGACTGGCTCAGTTCGCGATGTACCGGGAACAGGCAGGCCTACGCTTTTAACAGACGAAAAACTTGATGAAATCTCCGATATAGTGTTGCGAAGCCCAAGTAAATCAACACGAAAATTAGCTCAACAAACGGGAATCTCCAAGTCGACAGCACATAAAGCTGTAAGAGACAAGCTTCAGTTGTTCCCCTATAGTGGGCGATGTATGGAAGATAGACATATGCTCTCGCGGACTTTTTTGTAGAACTTTTCATGCTGAACAATTCTTACACTCATAGTATTTAGATATTTTTAAAGGTTTGCCCAGCGTAAGCTTACAAAGCGCTCGGACGCCAGTTTTTTTTTATCGACTATTCCACTAAAATCGTTAACTGCTCGGCTTCCTTTGATCATAAATAAATTATTTTCTACAGAAATCATACTCGATATATCCTTTACAGAATGGTGAAAACCGCATCAAAATCTATCCAGTGGTTCTTGAGTTTACCAGTAACATCCAAGAAACGGGGACTTAGTTTTATACTAAGTAGAGATGATGCAAGCGGCAGCCGTGCTACCAACGTAACTGCTGTAGCTAGCTCCCGCAGACGCATGTAGGCGCTGCGGAGAATATTCCCGGACTCACTGTATTTTACAATTGGAGGTTAATTAACTTTTGTTTTTGTTTTTCTTTGCATATTTCTATAATTTTATTGTCTTATGGGGATGGTAGCCTTCTTGTCATTTGGGGTTCATTTTTATACTTGTGATCACACTGTCCTTATGCAAGGTTTGGAACTGACGTGTAACTATCTAACAGTCTGTTACTTCTTCACGCAAAATTTTATCTCCCGCAGAGATGCTGGTTGGTTCCTCAGTTTAGGGGCTGCGACAACGTGGTCATATAACCCCCTGTACATTGGGTGTGTGTAGAATCTGTCTGATAAACGGTGTTAATTGTAATGACTGTATTAGTCTATAATTCAGGTAAGGTCCGCAGACGGTCAATTTTAAGTAGTAGTTCCTAAATTTGTACCATATACTAACGTCAACGACACCTAGCTGTGAACTTGGCTACTTGATGCCACCGCAACCAGCAACTTGCAACGAACGCTGGAACTTCCCCTCCAAAGGAAAGCATGCTGAGGGATTTTTAGCGCTCTTAGAAAATCCGACGACTTCGGCCGACTTTGGCACCTTGGGCATAGAAGTTCAGCATGCCACCAGTTAGCCGCTTCCCACAGAGTCAGATGGAAAAATGAATGTGATCTCGTGCAATGGCGTTGTCTTGACAACCTCTGATAGCTCATCCCTCATCAATTTTGAAGCGTTGTCATGGTGACCTCTGATGGCACTTGGCATTTTCTTTAATTCCGAAATCATTTTTCTCATCCCTTGGCGTAATGGTGGGTCAGATCAAAAATTCTTTCAGACAAAAGTTTTAGGTAATTATTAGGGGAATATTTTCCATTTTGTACGGTTTTGTTATTGTGCCTAGTAAGAGAGATATGATTATTGTTTCCAGAAAAACCCACTTTTTTCCACCCCTTAGGTCAATGGTTGGTGCTATCAAAAACTTTTCAAACATAAATTTTTGGCACTTATCTGACACATATTATGAACTTCGAATGGATTCGATATTTCACGTATTAGGAGAGTTATAGCGATATTTCACTTTTTCGAATAAAAGCCCCCCATTTTCACCCCCTTCGACCGATTTTGCCCATTAACGAACTCGACCGAGATTTTAAGGGGATACATATTATGTAAAAATTCAAAGTGATTGGTGCAAAATTACGGCAGTTATCGTGTCCACAAGAAACTGATATATATGTACATAAATTATATATAAACGTTTGAACTGACGGTGGTTTTGGGGACTGGGGGATGTGAAACGCGAAGATACGTCGAAATTTTCTGGAAGTCGAAACATGGTACCCATTGGTGCTTTTCAATCGGTCAACACGTGTTGACCGATTGAAAAGCACTAAACTTTTGTTTACTTAGGCAACACTGAAAAATGGCTTCAAACCTCACAATGTACCCATTTCAATAGTTAGCTTTCTAATGAAATCTACCTAAAATAGGCTACATAATTAAAAAGTACTACCATCAACGACACCTAGCTGTGAACTTGGCTACTAGATTCCACCGAAACCAGCAACTCGCAACGAACGTTGGAACTTTCCCTCCGAAGAAAAGCATACTCAGGGATTTTTAGCGCTCTTAGAAAATCCGACGACTTCAGCCGGGTTTAAACCCGCGCCCTTGGGCATAGAAGTTCAGCATGCTAGGCTACCAGTTCCGATACCGAAGTCGCTTCCCACAGACAGATGGAAAAGTGAATGTGATCTCGTGCAGTGGCGTTGTCATAGCAACTGCTGATGGCTCATCCCTTATCAATTTAGTAAAGTTGTCATGGCAACCTCTCATGGCACTTGGCATTTTCTTATAATTTAAATAATTTTGCTCACCCCGTGGCGTAATGGTGGGTCATATCAAAAATTATTTCAGACAAAAGTTTTAGGTAATTATTGGAGGAATATTGTCCATTTTGTACGGTTTTGATATTGTGCCTATTAACAGAGATATGATTAATGTTTCCCGAAAAACCCACTTTTTCCCACCCCTTTGGTCAATGGTTGGTGCTATCAAAAACTTTTCAAACATACATTTTAGGGCCTTATCCGACACATAGTATGAACTTTGAATGGATTCAATATTTCAGATATTAAGAGAGTTATAGCGATATTTCACTTTTTCGAAGAAAAAAAAGCCCCCCATTTTCACCCCCTTTGACCGATTTTGCCCATTAACGAACTCGACCGTGATTTTAAAGGGATACAAATTATGTAAAAAATTCTAAGTGATTGGTGCACAATTATGGCAGTTATCGTGTCCACAAGAAAGTGATATCTATACATATATACATAGATACATAATATACATACATAAATTATATATAAACTTTTGAACTGATGGTGGTTTTGGGGTCTAGGGGATGTGAAACTCGAAGATATGTCGACATTTTCCGGAAGTCGAAACATGGTACCCATTGCAATAGTTAGCTTTCTAATGAAATCTACCTAAAATACCATCGAGCAAGTTCTGTAGGTATTACGGAGATAACATATTTTACAGAGCAATATTGATGTCTAGTCCCTGATTAGTTAAGTTTCAGTGTTTGGCGGCTGTATCCGGGGAGGTACTGAATGTAAAATTGAGCACAGGGCTAAGCTCAAAATGAACAGATTTTCTTCTGTAACTTTTATCATAGTAATGCCCCATGATTGTCTACACAAGATGGCTTGGCTATTAGTACAATTAAAGAGGTGAGTCTTTATGACGTAATCAAATCCTAAATTAGTCAGTATGGGTGCTTAAAGGCTAGAAGCCCGTTTCAGTAGATTCAGGGCTACGACTAAGCAGCATTCCAGGGTGAAATTCGGCCCGCCACCTCACCCCGGTGTCTTTAAAGCCACTACACAATTCTGTCCTGAAGTAGATATTTAACGTACCAGGAAAATTACTGACTGGGGGTCTCACATTTGAGCATCAGCAAATACAGTACCAACCAACCAACTACGTCAGACTTCGATCCCGTAAGCTTAGTCGCACCGGCCGCGGTGGCCGAGAGCGATAACGCGCTGGCATCAGGAGAGCGTCCGGCCGTCGTGAAATGATTTTCCTGGTTTCCCATTTTCACCACCAGGCAAATGTCGGGACGGTTCCTTTCAACAGGTCCACGACCGACTTCCTTCCAAAATCCCTTCCCTGACTCTTCCTTAATTCGTTCCTTAGTTAGCGGTCGCTTGGGCAATCGGCCTGTCACCATCCCCGGTTGTATCTGCTGACAAAGTGTGTTCAGCTCCCAGACACCGTCCTTGCGATGGTCGAGGATTGAATCCCCGCGGAGGCACAAGGTTAGTGCTCTAGACCACCGTGGCCGGTAGTTACTTTTAAGAAGTAACTTACTTAACCCTGCTAAATACCATACAATTCTTCTAGTCTCTCTTCTCCACAGCAAAGTTTCGCAAAGTGTAGTCCGCGAGCCTATACCAGGGGTTCCGCGAATAGCCAAAAAAAAAAAAAATGGCCCTAAATAAAAGACACACTTTGCTTATGATTAACAAACCAAGTTCATGGTAAAAATCCATTGCCATTTTTTCTAGTTAGAAGATAAGGGTTCTAAATTGTAACATTGAGTTAAGCGCAGCGTTTAGCAAGCCAGCAGCAGTGGCAGATTATACCTTACGTGCCTTCGCTATAAATCAAAATATGAGCAGTGGTATCATTGTAGAACAGGAATAGATGGTTTTGTGTGTGTGTTGTTTGGAGAGGCGTCCGCAAAGTCGGTACGTTCCTAGGTGGGGTCTGAGGTGTCCAGGGCTTGGAGAAACTCTGCCCTACAGTATTGTGCGATTTTGTTTTTCAAGAAACGCTGTTAGAGTTTGTTTGTAACTTCCCCGCATCCTTGGTAAATTTGTACTCGAGGACGTTCGCCTTCGCCTGGAGATTCATAGTACCATGCTTCATTAGAAGCTATTACGGCTGTCGTAATTACACGTGATGTAACATTAATTGAGAGATGCCGTAGCACGTAGTGAAAGTTGACTGTGGACCCGCTGAACCACGCATTCTTCCTTGTCTCGCATGCAAGTCGTGATGAGCAAGATTCATGGACAACTTTCTTAACCTGGTGAGTTATGCTCTGTGCGTCGGTTATTTATAATAACTATTGCCGCATTATGTCAGCCTGTTGTCATCCCTTGAATGCAGTATTTTTGCATTTGTTTGTTGACAGAACGTATGGCTTTTCGCCAATGTCTTCTCATTCAGCGATGATAGAAGTTTTTGTATAAAACCTCGTATCAACCTTTCAAAATGAGAAGCAGATGATCTCTGACAATCACCATCAGCAACCTTTCAAAGACTTCGTACTGTGACTATAAATCCCCACACAAAGTTTACATATAAATAAAACCTTTTTTCCTGCCTTCGTAATACATAAGAATTGTTCAACTGTAACATAGATATGTCTAGAAACGAACACAATATACCGTACACCTAGGTATTGGCCATTATACAGTGTATCACAACGATTGCATACTGATAATAGTTCGAGGAAGTCTCCAGATATTCACGTCCACTGTGCAGGCATCTGTTCTAACGCTGAATAACTTTCCCTATACCCTCCGCGAAGAAGACCTCTGGTTGTTGCTGAAACCACGCTTCCTCAGCATCATGACTGCTTGATCAGTGGCGAACCATAGTCACAAGGAGATTGATCTAGGCTGTAAGTTGCGTGATAAACGATACATGTTGTCCTCTGTTTAGTTGGCAGCGTGTGAACGTGCATTATGTAGCAGAAGCACATATTGTGATATTTTTTTTCCGCCATTTGTTTATGATGGCCCTTTGGAGGTCTAGCTTCCTTCTTCGCGGAGACTAGCTGCATGGTGCAGCGGTAACGTTCTTGCCTGCTGTGTCCAAGGTTGCAGGATCGAATCCTGGTGGAGTCAGTTGGCATTTGAGGGTGCACAAATACGAGAAACTCGTGTCAGTGGTTTTACTGGCACCTATACGCTATGCTGGCACGTTAAAGATCCCCTTCGGGGTAAACTTCCGCCATCTCGGCGTCTTTAAAAGGTACAGTAGTTGAAAGTGAAGTAAAACCAATAACTTATTATTCGCGGAAGGTACAGTATAGTGAAACTTGTTCAGCGTGCGTGAACTGTGGAGACTCCTTCAGAGTGTTATTTGTATGCTGTCGTTTTGATAGTATACTCGTGTATTACCTAATACATCAGTCTATGTACATTTTGGACAACTGTTATAGAGGCCTATGTCAGCTAACGCTTCCAGATGTTGATTGGTTGGTTCCTTAGTTTAGGGGCTGCGACAACGCGGTCATGTAGCCCCGTGTACTTTGGGTGTGTATAGAATCTGTCTGATAACCGGTGTTAATTGTGATGGGTGTATTAGTGTGTGTTATCTGTTTTTAATTCAAGTAAGGACTGCAGACATTCAATTTTTACGTAGTTCCTACTTTAGCTACCAAACGCCACCGTCAATGACCAACTAGTTCTGAACTTTGTTACTAGATGCCACCGCAGTCTGCTCCTGGCGACGAACGTTGGAACCTAAGGGCGTTATTCAAATTTTTAACCTATAATTTAGCTTCACACAAGTGTAATTAGTGGAAGGTTCTTTATCATGCCATAAATCTATGACATGGTACTCCGGCTTTACTTCCCCTCCGATGGAGGGCATACTGAGGGATTTTTAAAGCTCTTAAAAGAATCCGACGACTTCGGCAGAGTTTGAACCCGCGAGCCTGGGCATAGAAGCTCAGCATGCTACCAACTACCCTTCCAGATGTTGACAAGTTGTTGTATTTCATACACGTATATTCTATCCAACTCTTGTTTTCGTCCGTTTCTGACTCTATAAAGGCTCGATCGCTATGAATTCCCAATTTCCAATCTTTCGGAGCGACTGAAAGCTTCTTAACGAGCAACATCAACCAATCAAGGTCAGTCACATGAAGATTATGACGATGAGCGGTAGCTAGCATCAGGCTGCAGGACAACTGCTGCCATCTAGGTTGGTTTCAACGTACTGTGGCCGAGACCTCGATTGCATTTTCTCTTCTCGGGCCGATTAATGTTTCGTCAACAACTACTCTTAACAAATATTCCTTATGTCATTCTAGGACTTCGCGTGGCCATACAAATTCTAGTTAGTTTGTTAGTTATTGTTGTTGTTTTAAGGGGCGGAACTACGAGGTCATCTGCCCCTATAAAAATTTTCATACGCTGCGCTGCGCTGGACCAAAATCTCACGCACGTCGTATGGTACCTTATTAGCCTGTACATCAGGCGTTCTCAACCTTTTTGAGACTGTGTGCACCGTCCTCATGATATACCAAGTACCCGAGCACTATTAAATCGAATATAATAATAATAATAATAATGCGTCTCTCTTTCCTTTTCCTATCTCTCCCTCAAAAGTGCTGAAATAGCTAGGGATTCACCGCTCATCATGCATGCTGCAACTGCAATAAATATATTTTATTTTATCTGCTCAGACTAACGTAGATGTTCCGAGAACAAATACTAATGACAGTGGTAGTCAGCTCATCAAGTTTACGGAATTAAGTTAATGCATTCTTGCCACTAGAGACAGCAGCTCGAAAATCCGTATCTATGTAGGAGACTTATTTTGTCACTACAATATGAGTTAGCCACTAGCTGGGGCGTGAAACTCCTCGCAAACTTGGGGGAGGGGTCAAATGTTTAAATGCGGTTGCCTACCTACCAGGGATTTTTTAAAGTTTATTAAGGCTTTAAAGCTTGAAATAATCGGTAATGTAGGCCTAACGCTACATTAAAAGAGAAGATGATTTTTATTTATTTTATAATTAAAATACAATCCGAATATGATTACAAAACATAAAACATTTGTCAACGTCTAGCAAAAGACCTGAAGGCACCAAACGTCAAACTTCTGACGTCACGTGCATCACTGCTTTTCGAACGCACGACGCATGCGCAGCGTGTGCTTAAAACGCGAGGTGTGCGAGGGAAGAGTCGTGTTATTTTAAATTGTTTGTTTCGAAATACAATGGCGCGCCCTGGTTCTTCCCGGCAGGAATGTGTGTGTCACTGCATCTTACCTCAGTTTTAAACCGTGTCTCATAACTAATAGTTCGAAAATGCATTTTTTCGGATCGTCGTTGTAAGGGGCCAAAGCGCCTCTGCTCCCAGTTCAGTTGGCGCCTCGGTAAGAAATTGTGTAAAAATAAACCAGACTGTTTGTTCGGAAGAATAAAGAAATTACGTTTCAGCAAGGCAGGGTGGCTTTTCCGATTTTACGCCTAACGTAGTATTAAATCATTTATAGAATAGTTTCCGGTTATTTTACTTTTAATTTTTAAACGGTACTTAAGAATTTTGTGTTAGACCTAAAACTTGAGGGGGGAAATGTCCCCACCCCTGCCCTCTCCGTGTTTTACGCCCCTGGTCATTAGATCCAGCGGAAGCATACAGTAGCTGCTAGCTATTGTTGTTGTGTAGAAATAATTTGTCGAGGTAGGGGGTGGATCCTCCATGAAAGAAGCACTGCGTGTATTACCATCCTTGTTTCAGTTCAACAGATTGCAGGTGTCACAGCTGTTGGTGGGCGGCACAAGCGCGAGGGATCAATTACCTTGACCTTGTCCCGGTTATGACATTCGGTTTGCTCATAACCTGACGTAAGCTTTTATTTCACTGCCGTGGTTTCGTTCACTTATATTCTGCCCAAAGAAACTCTATCATTGTTCCAAAAAATTGATTTTCACTACCACATTCAACTATTGGGTCGTGTGGTGAACATTGAGTACCGGTACCACAGATGAAGGTTGTGAGCTGGACTCCTGCATACATCAGACATTTTAATATTCCAACTTTTCTGTGTGGCTTGTATTGAACATGTACACTGCACTACCTGATAGCCGAAAGCGACCTTGGATCATCAGACTGACTGGCTGAGTAACGCAGCGGTAACGTTCTCGCCTGCTGTGCCCGAAATGACAGGTTCGTATTCTGGTGCAGTCAGTTGGCATTTGAGGGTGCGCAAAAGCGAAGGAGCCCTGTCAGTAGATTTACTGGCAAGTTAAAGACCACCTTCGGGACAAAATCACGGTGTCTATAAAAGTCGCAGTAGTTACGGGATGTAATATCAGTAACTATTTGATTATTATTTATTTATGTATTTATTTACGGCGTATTTTCCCAATATTGGAAAGCGTTAAGCAATTTTACTCAATTATGACGTTCTTCTTATTTTGCCAGTATTGTTTCATTCTGTTATAGAATGCCAATTTTCTTTCGTCAGACCATTGAGGTCTGTAAGGTGTAGATTTTGGTTGCTCTGGTTGGACTTCCCAGTTGTTAACTTTGTTACGGAAGGAGTCTCTGTCTGCTGTGTCGGTTATGTTAGCAGTTCGCATGTCTTTTTGTACTTCTTTCATCCATGGTGTTGCATTTTTGAGTGATGATATGTAATCTAGTATTCTGTTGGTTAGTCGTGTATTCGGCAGTCTACTTATGTGCCTGAAGAATTTCAATTGTCTTTTTCTGATATCGACTTCGATGTTGGACTATTTTTCAGTTTTCTTGATTGACTGTAGTCGGTACCCGTCAGGAGTGAGTCTTGCTCCCAGTATTTTCCGAATGATTTTTCTTTCTTGTTTCTTGATGACTTAAAGTTCATATTTCTTATTGAGTGTAAGTGTTTCGCTTGCGTAGAGACTTGCCGGTTTGATGACAGTTGTAATGTCGAAGTTTGGTTTGTCTTGACATGCATTTTTTGTTATAGAGGTTATGGCCCGAGTGCTCTCCTGGTTTTCTGGAGACAGTTTTGTTGTGAGAGATTTTCGGACCCAGTTCGTTCGATAAATTCTCCCAGATATTTGAAATGCGGGACTCTTTTGATCGTTCCGTATTTAGTTTGCATGTTGTCGCCTTTGTGACTTAGCACTTGAGTTTTCCCGAAGGATATTTGAAGTCCCACTTTTTGGCGCATTCTTGGAGTGTTTCTATATGTTTTGTTGCGGTCTCTTGATTTTCTGTTAGTATAACCAAGTTATCGGCGAAGGCAAGATATGGTATATAGTGCGACTCTACCTTAAAAGACAGTACGCATTAAATGGAGCGCGCTGATGCCAGATCTGCTGCATATATACAAAGTTCTGCAAGGCCGGGCACATGATGTAACATAACTCGTATACAGGCGTGCTTTTACGCAAAACTCGGAACATTTCCAAAATATGTGTTTGTTGTATATAGGCTAATTGTACCTCATGCCTTGAAGCGAAAGACGGTACCATAGGCTATTTAGATTATGATACACCGAGCCTCAGAGCGTGATTTTAATGCACACATTATAATAATTTATAATTTTCAATTATTCAATTATTCATGAATAAGATAAGGCCTTTTTCTCGAATATCATAGGTAATAATAAATTATAATATGACATATTATTATTATTATTATTATTATTATTAATATATTGTGGTCCACGTAATTTACCCAATTTTGTGTGGTCAAGTGGGGGTATGCAGCCGAAATTAAATTATTCATTTCTTGTTTCTTGAACGAGACGTTGTTCAATTTTATACAGTTCTTCACTTGCGCCCATACCATTTCGATGGGATTAAGTTCACTGTGGTATGGTGGTGTGGTAAGATGACGAGCAAGAACATATTTCTCTGCTGTGATAGCCTACGTTGACTATTACTAGGCTACCGGTAGATCCTTCGGGAACATTGAACAACAATATTGCTCGGCGAACCACTTTTCATATACTTCACCTGTCATTTTGTCGTGTGTGTATACCGTGTTCTTTTTGACACAGAAACGTTAACTCTGCACCATTAACGAACCCTTTTTAATTCCCGGGACGAACAAAGGCAAACTACGGAAACCACTTCGAGGATGGCTGAGGTAGGAATCGAACCCGCCTCTTCTCAGTTTTGTCTCATGGAGTTGAGTACACCCCGTTCCAGCCCTCAGACCAGAATTACATTTCTTGGCAGAGTCGGGATTCTAACCCGGGCCTCCACGGTGACAGCACAGTGACAGCCAAGAACGCAACGAGGCGGACAATTTATAAAGAACACAAGATCCACTTCATTTCATTGTTTTACTTCACATCATCACCTACCCTCCTGCAAACGTAGTCGGGGGAGATAGCCTGCGGACCACATCAGTCAACAAAGTTCCGGCGCGTCAGCGCTGAGCGGGAGGACTAAGCGAAGTGCTATAACTTATGAATGCTACCTGATATTGAGCTCTGGTTTGTTTTAAAAACTATTTCAGACATTAATGAACATTTCTTCTCGCTTAGTCACCAACGCAAAGTCAACAGCAAAAAACTTTCTCGCTAGCTAACTTTTATGTGACACCATCCCAGATTTTTCAAGTAACATTTAAGAAAAGAAATCATAACTTTCTTATTATGAAAATAATTACTGCCCTGAGAGGTAGGGTATCTTCTACCAACATCAGGCAATCTAAAAATAAATTATTGATCTGTTTGATCATTAATTCATTATCTATGGCGTGATAAGTTTTATAAATGCTAAAATATCGTAATTGTGAAAATTGGGCCATGTGTTAATTATTTATGGCTTTTATTTTTACACCATCATAAAGAGCGTGAAATTCTCTATAATACCACGCAAACATTTTCTTAGATTTGTCAATTTCAATTATTGGGAAATGGCAACATCGCCGGGGTAGAAGAGGACGAAGCTAATTGCAGGACATAGGAGTGCGAGTGAGAGGCAAATACTACATTTAATTCCATACTGTCTTTTAAGGTAGAGACGCACACATCTGCCTGAATCAATACTGTACAGATAAAATTAATTATTTAACTTGTTTACAGTACATGTTTCGGGGATTAATTATAATTTATCCCCTTCATCAGCTGTTGAAAAAACAAAAAGTAGCACAGTAATAAGATACCGTACGTATTTAAAACCTAATATGGTGCACCATAAACTTTAGGGTATAAGAATAGAATATAATAAAATGAAGAGAAACAGATGGTGACGGTGATCAGCTGCTCATGACAAATAGTAGTTCCTTGAAATGGTAGATATGTAACACCAATACTTCACCACTCCGTGTAGCTCTATAACCATTGAAGAGCCTGTATGCTTAAAGATTCAAATATAGCCTTTTCAAAACAAAGCGGCTTTAAGAAACCCGACGTGATGGAAAGTGATCATAGGTTAGTTTAAATCAGATGGTGTATGTGGTTAGGACAACGTTACATTTAGAACGTTGTAACGTGTCGTTGCCGTCTCGTAACGCCAGAGCTCACCAGTGAACTCAGTACACATGCACCAAGCGGTACTATGACGTCACACACCTCATTGCATTCTCGGTACATTTCGTGACGTTGCCGTAACGTAACGACGAAGTCGACAAGATCATTTAAAATGATAAAAGTGTCAATTATGCGCAAAAGTGTACACCTAAGATATGCCAGGTTACCCAAATTTTCAACATGCCAACAGAATAAAAAATAATACAAAAAAAGCCTCTTAAATGAGTCGTTTCCTTATATAACGCGTAAATATAGGATTGCATTGAAATTCAATAAGCCATTCCTGCATTTGCATACAGGTCCTGACCCTGATTATTTTTATTATTATTATGGCGCTGGCCGCAGCCATCTTGAGTGTAATTCCCCCCCGGCTTTTTCCAATGCCTGCATGGGTCAAATGCTGGGATGGTACTTTACTTTAAGACCCGAGGCACCTATTCCAATCATGCATCATAATTATAATTACAAAACTACAACTATCACACTAAAGCCTCCGTGGCTTAGGCGGCAGCACGCCGGCCTCTCGCCGCTGGGTCCGTGGTTCGAATCCCGGTCACTCCATGTGAGATCTGTGCTGGACAAAACGGAGGCAGACAGGTTTTTCTCCGGGTTCTCCGATTTTCCCTGTCAAAATTGCATTCCAGCAACACTCTCCACTATCATTTCATTTCGTCTGTCATTCACTTAATCATTGCCCCATAGAAGTGAGTCAGTCCTCGGCAGCCGGCACAGTTCATATCCTCACCCCTAGATGGGGGCTTCATTCATTCCATTCCTGACCCGGTCGGAGACTGGAAGCAGGCTGTGGATTTTCATTTTCAACTATCACACTATAAGACAGTTTATCATTCAAATACTATACACGCACAGAAATGTGGAAAGTTCCTCGTTGAAGCAACAATCATGTATACTGTTCTGTTCCGCCCCTTAAAACAACAATAACTAACATGTATACTGTAGTTAGCCATTATACCAAGAATATCTCGTTTTTACTAACTCTCTTTCCCCTTTCAAGTTGCAGAAGGGCGGTCGAGACCTGCACCACCCTAGAGAACTTAAAAAACCTCATTAACGCATAACACAATTGTTCACGTAGATCTGCGTAGGATAAGCGGCTTCGGTGGCGTAGTTGGTAGCATGCTGAACTGCTATGCCCAAGATAGCGGGTTCAAACCCGGCCGAAGTCGTCGGATTTTTAAGAGCGTTAAAAATCCTTCAGTATGCCTTCCTTCGGAGGGGAAATAAAGCCGGCGGTCCCATGTCATAGATTTATGGCATGTAAAAGATCCTTTCACAGACTAAACTTGTGTAAAGCAAAATTGTTAGGTTAGATTTCGTCAGAACGCTCTATTAAAGTTCCAACGATCACCACTAGGTATCATTGATATCTGGTGGCGAAAGTTGGAACTACTTGAAATTGAACGGAACTTGTAGCTCACCCTAAGGTCTACGCACACCGGCGCGGGATGCGGGAACGGGAACGGGAGCGGGATTGACACGATACCCGCAGTCGCTGCGAAATCGTCTTTGTATTCTGACCAGTGCGGGAAACAGTTCCGAAATGAATTCGTCTGATGAAGTGCAACATAAGGAAAATATATACCAATTATCGGGAAGCTATCTCGCCTTGCTATTGCTATTAGATTTTTGGCTACTGGGGATTCTTTCTCGACAATTGGCCACAGTTTTCGTATTGGATTCACAACTGTTGGAGCTATCGTGAGAGAGGTTTGCCAAGCTATGTGCGATACGATGCGATAGTGCAGTTTATATTTAGTTTTAGGGTCGTTCAGTTCGGTTTTCTTTAGGTTACCGGTAATCACCACGTGACAAATGAATACAGAAACAAAGAGTGATATTATTTAAATTGATGCTAACCAGGTACTTGCAGTTCCTTTCCTATTTCGTCCCTGAGCTTATCTTTATTCCTTATATTTCTTAATCTTCATTACTCATGTTATTGATATAAGGCAGGATATTTCCTGACACACTCTATTAACAGTTCCGTCGCCATTGCTAAATGGATGCGGGACGCGGGAAAACGCTGCAAGCTGCGTACTCCTGCAGTAACGCAGCAATCCCGCCATCTGTGCGGGATTGTGACGCAGCTGTCTGAGTGGATCAGGACCTTCTATACTACCGGACCTGACACTGCAATCCAAGATGGCCGCCGTAGTTGGTGGTCGGACATCAAACGCCTGACGTGTGTCACAATCCAACACAACACAAAATAACATCATGACGTGATTTTGTCTGCTGTTAATTCATTTTATGGGCTTGGGACATATTGGTCATCAGCCCCGTGCAGTTGTGTGTGGGTTGAATTCCTCCGATTACGTGATGAATGTAGTAGTGTGTGTAGATGTGTAAGGGACAGGCATCGGGAGGTGCCCTAGGAGTTGAATTAAGGTACCACCGGAGTTTCATCAGGAAAGGAATAAAATAAAATAATGTTGAGGCCCACAGGAGAGATCTGCAGAATATCTTGGCTGAGTGAACAGGGAAAGTTGTAAATGTTCCTGTAGGAATTTCAATCCCTTTTTAGTAAGTTACATATTATTCGGGGCATGTTTGCCATCTCTTGAGGAATGCAGTACATTTGTATTTTTCTGTTGGCACAGGTTAGAGTAAAATGAGGCTTTTCGCCGATGTCTCAGTCTCACTCATGGCTGTGATTATATGGAAGCTACTGAGGTATGGGTGGTGCTTAGTAATGACATTCAGGGCACAGTCAGTGTCTGTTGGCACAGACTAGAGTATCACCGATGTCTCAATCTCACTCTTGGCTGTGATTATATGGAAGCTACTGAGGTATGGGTGGTGCTGAGTAATGACATTCAGGGCACAGTTAGTGCCTGTAGGCACAGGCTAGAGTATCACCGATGTCTCAGTCTCACTTATGGCTGTGATTATATGGAAGCTACTGAGGTATGGGTGGTGCTGAGTAATGACATTCAGGGCACAGTCAGTGCCTGTTGGCACAGGCTAGAGTATCACCGATGTCTCAGTCTCACTCATGGCTGTGGTTATATGGAAGCTACTGAGGTATGGGTGGTGTTTAGTAATGACATTCAGGGCACAGTAAGTGCCTGTTGGCACAGGTTAGAGTATCACCGATGTCTCAGACTCACTCACGGCTGTGATTATATGGAAGCTACTGAAGTATGGGTAGTGCTTAGTAATGACATTCAGGGCACAGTCAGTGTCTGTTGGCACAGGCTAGAGTATCACCGATGTCTCAGTCTCACTCATGGCTGTGGTTATATGGAAGCTACTGAGGTATGGGTGGTGCATAGTAAAGACATTCAGGGCACAGTCAGTGCCTGTGGATGCTGTGAAAGGTTCTACTCATAGGGTTAGTACTGCTGTACTGACTCAGTGAGGAAAGCAATGACAAACTACCTCACTCCTCTTCTTGCCTAGTACGCCTCAATATAGCGCTGCCATGGGTTTTTGTGGGTATCTACCCACATAACCTAACGGCAGTGCCTTTTGAGGATCCAACCAGCTTTCGGGCTGACTACCTAACAGACATACATATTATTCTTAAAAATAAATGTAACCAACCAGATGGTGTAGTTCTTGGTTGTCACTTCTGGGGTCCAAGTTTGATTCCTGACTGTCAAGAAATCTCAATTCTAGTCTGAGGGTAAGAACGGACTACACACAGCCTAGTGAGGTAAACCGAGAAATGTTGGGTTCGATTCTCCGCTTAGCCACCCAGCAAGTGGTTTACCATGGGTTCCCACACGTACTGAAGATAAATGCCTAGGTAATTCCTATCATAAGGTCACGACTGCCTCCTGTAAATCCGTCAACAAGTAGGCTAGTCGTATTCATTCATTCCTATTCATGAGATTAAATGGAACTCTGTCAAACGGGGCGGCTTCGGTGGCGTAGTTGGTAGCATGCTGAGCTTCTATGCCCAAGATAGCGGGTTCAAACCCGGCCGAAGCCGTCGGATTTTTTAAGAGCGTTAAAATCCCTCAGTATGCCTTCCTTCGGAGGGGAAGTAAAGCCGGTGGTCCCATGTCATAGATTTATGGCATGTTAAAGAACCTTCCACTAATTACACCTGTGTGAAGCTAAATTGGATAGGTTAAGAATGTAAACAACGCTCTTAGGTTTCTACGTTCGTTGCCAAGAGCCGACTGCGGTGGCGTCTAGTAGCTAAGTTCTGAACTAGGCCTAGTAGTCGTTGACGGTGGCGTTTGGCGGCAAAAGTAGGAACTATTTGAAAAATTCTAAGTTGCGGTCTGTACTTAAATTAATAAACAGATACACACACTAATACAGTCATCACAATTAACACCGGTTATCAGACAGATTCTACACACACCCAAAGTACACGGGGCTACATGACCTCGTTGTCGCAGTCCCTAAACTTAAGAACCAACCAAACTCTGTCAAAGGCATGACGTGTGTCAGAATCCAACCCAACCCAAAATAACATCATGACGTGATTTTGTCTGCTGTTAATTCATTTTATGGGCTTGGGACTTCTTGGTCATCAACCCCGCGAAGTTGGGTGTGGGTTGAATTCCCCTGATGGGAAATTAGAAAATAGGCACCAATGGCTTATCTTCATAATAATCGGATTTGGATCCAGTCACACAATAACAGTTTCAAGGCATATCACCACAATTTTAGCATAACCTATGTATGAGTAAGCCTACTGGTAGTTTATTAAAACGGGATCCACACCAAGTACGTAATAAGATTGATATCCTTGGACAAGCAGGCGTATAATTGGATGAGAGTACACTGCAGACAATTTAAAAAGTAGGTTATGTTCCTACGTACGGTAATCAATTTTCAGATCTTCTTAAACCTTGAATTGGAATACGTTAATTATTGCTATGCTTGCTCATAATGAATTACAATTACTAATAATTTATAAACTATAAACCGAATAATAAATAGACCAAACTTACCCACTGATTGGCAATATTGATGGTATCACAAGCGTAACAGAAGTCACCGGTATCTCGTATTTAAGAAGCACTATTGCAGACATTTACTTACACGAACGTGTAATATCATTAAGCAATAATCAATAAGCACAGATAATCAAGGGAGACGATTGCTAACCGAAATTCACATCACTATCACATCGTAAACAAAACGACTCAACTAATAAACAAAGCATGTAATCACCAACAGCGACAGCCATCTTTCATCAGTCCCGCCGCCAGTGTCAGGTCCGGTATTATAGAAGGTCTTGAGTGGATGCATATCCCGCCAAGTGCGCAAATATTCGCGACATTCCCGCTCCCGCTCCCGTTCCCGCATCCAGCGCCGGTGTGCGCAGACCTTTAGGGTGTCCGCTGGAAGCAGCTACAGACTCAGGCGAGCCGAACATGTCCTCGGACACTCCCGGCACGAAAAGCCATACGATAAATAAATAAATGCGTATGATAGGCCTACATCCCAGTACAGAGGGAAGGAGACCATAACAACCTATGTCAAATGAAAACACCAACACTCACAAAGCCCCCTGGATCGTAGACGGGTCTAAAATTTCTCTCGTGGAGAAGGCTCAGTTAAAAAGCTAAAAGCTTTCCATAAATAACGAAAAATTCCTTGAAAATAATCAGGCGGGCTACTGTATACCAGGTACAGTATGCACTGTGAGTTGGCTTGCGAGATTACTCCGCGTAAATTTGTAGAAATGCATGTTCGTGGTACCTTAGCAATTTGATGAATTTTCTTGAGATAGCTTTGGAATTTGTGGAAATACATTCTCGTAGTACCGTAGTAATTTGGGGAATTTTCGTGTGAGATAGTTTCGGAAATTGTGGAAATACATTTTCTTGGTACCGTAGTAATGTGAATTGCCGTGTGAGAAAGCCAGCGAATCCTGCTAGTATAAACAGCACCGACTGGTGTAGATGTCACAGCTGATCTGATATTAGGTCACTCAATATTAAGTTACGTGAGAGTTCTATTTTATGGGCAGGGAAGGTCAAGATAGAATCTGTATTAGACCTGATTCTCTATCTAACCTACGTGTCACTTACTGCTTGAATGGATGCTCGTGGGACGTTGACACTTTGTCTTGGCATTTTGTTTTTTTGAACAGTGTGTGGGTTTTGTGATGTGAACTTTGTCTCGGCCTTTGGCCGTCTGCCAACTGCACTACATAGCAGTCAGCTGTTAAAATATAAACAGTCTGCCGTAGCATATGGTTAAACTATAATATTGGAGAAAGAAACAGATTTATTGTGTGTCTGTCTGCCTGCTCTTTTTTAACCTAATTTCTGAAGAGTGCTTGCTTTGCTGCTGGCCATGCTAAAGCCATTAGGGCCGAGCCCGATGCTCTGGAATGTCTGCCTCATCGCTGGCGTTTCTCTGCCAGTCGAGCCGTCTGTTTTATCAGCGAACGGGAATTCGTTCAGTTCATCCGTGGGAGTTAACATTCTTAATACAGTTACACACAGGCGCGGACGTCAGAACGAGTCCTCGTCAACAATTTCCCCGAGTCAATTAGTAAAAACCAACCAGTTTAGCCAAGCGGTCTAAGGCACGCTTCATGTTTGAACTGGGTAGCTGGCGTTTAGAGATTGGAGGTTCGAATCATGGTCTGACAGCGCTTCTCAGTTTTTTTTCCCCGCGCTCAGGCAAACGTCGGGATGTCACCTTATTGTAGCCCCGGCGCCTACCCCAATAATTACCGTTATACCTAAGTGTATTGGGCTGATATCCAAAGTGCCCCAAGCCTAACAACACAACTCAAAGGGAACTGTCTACGTATTCCTCCTAGGGGAAGATGACCCCGTAGTTCCTCCCCTTAAAACAATAACTAACTTATTCCTCCCCTTTAAATATCACCACCATCACTTAAATTACTATAAGCTTGGGACATTAAACTGTGTTTTCTCATTTAATTTAATTTTTACCGAAATGAACTATTTTGAGCGAACTCTTCAGTGCTGTCTCAAAGTTAGGTAAATCTAGTTTCTAAGAAGCATACGAGTTGAAAATTCGACCTTTCATCGGCAGGTGCGCCTTTTGATAAAGTCTGGAATTTAGGAGATTCGGATCTGAGTTCTGACGGCGTGGCCTCATAACCATGCCGTAACCTCGTAATTATTACACTGTCAATGATAAGTTCTCATATAACGTAATATTTATAGTCTATGGTCAACACTGAGTAGAAGTAGGTTCGATTCTCACATCATCCATCCCGGAGGTGGTTTTCCATGGTTTCCCCATTTTTACTCCAGGCAAAAGGCGGGATGGTTCCTAACTTAAGGCCATGGCCGCCTTCATCCCAAGTCTCGCCTCAATTAAAAATATACACACTAATACAGACACTACAATACCACATGTTACTAAACAAATTCCAATTACATCCAAGTACATGGGGATGATGACCACGATGTCGCAAGCCTCTCGGTGAAACAACAACAACAAAAACAGGATTCAGCTATCTCTATGATATTCTGACAACATTCCTTATTGATGGCCATTTGGCACCATTCCCCGTTTTCATCCGAGATCTGCACAGGACTAGTGATGACCACCAAGAAATGCATTTTGGAGCATGATTATGAAGTTCTATGACTAGCCTATATCTGATCCGAAATCCTCATCCTGGAGTTTTTTTCTGACCCATTAAGATAGAAATTGTGTGTTTTTACATTGTAGAATTTTGTGTGGAGTAATTGTAATTATCAGTTATCTTTGAGATAACTTCTCTATGTGAATTTTGTATGAGGAGTGGTCGTCACAATCTTAATAACTTCTTTGTTCATGTTTTGTAGGAGTTGAAGGGTGGTCGCTCATTCCAAAAGCTGGGATTTACGGACCTGAACCTAGCCGAATTTGCAGGCTCAGGCCAGACAACCCGACGGTGTCTATTGGAGGGGTACAACACTCAACATCGCCAGGATAACTCCATGCTGCTCCTTTCCATCCACATGAACATGCTTGCTGGGGATATCCTCTTCAAAGTGTGAGTACTCCCAGGGTAAAGGAGACGGACCTCTCCCCTCTTTAGATTATGTCTACATGGTCTTAAAAAATTGTAATGCGGGGACTTTTTTGTGAACTATGTTGATGAACAGGGTTGGCAAATTTTGTCGCTCCTTAAGGACACCACGTACTCTTACACGATGAAAAAGTCTATTTTTGTGGCATCACTTTACTACGTATTTTCTGGGTTTATGCTAAAGGTACAGATATAATTCTTGTAACATATAAGAAACTGTATATTCTGAGCTGTTTTTAACCATGTAGTGCTACTTTGCTTTTATAGGATGTGTGAAATAAATACAAATTTGGACAGGTACATTTTCAAAAAAATGTTGTATAAATTGCTTCAGGTACACATTTCTCAGTTGATTTTCAATCAATTACTCTCAAATTTTGTTCACATACTTGGAACGGATCATGGCAGATGAGTAACTACTTAGTTTCATTATTATTGGGACAGAATGCAAGAAAAAAAAATCCTACCTCTTTCTTTTTAAATTTATTCAAAAATATGTATCAATTTTTCTCTTCCCAATCCATGCCTACTATGTTTTGGAAGTGAAAATAGGTTAACATTCAAGTACTCCATTAGGCAAGTTAATGTAAAAAAATAGCCCTCTATCTTAAATGGTTTCCTAGTTATTGGTACCTAAACATGAAAAATGAGTATTAACGGAAAACACCTGGCAAAGTTAAAAGTGTATTATTCAGAGCATGGGACTCTAATTTAAAAAAAAAACGAATTTAAGGTAGTTGTAGACATCAAAACCTCAACAAACTATATATATTTGGATTCAGAAAAGAATGAAGAATTGTATGGCGCCAAAATCAAAAAATCGATTTTTTCATCATGCAAGATTACGTGGTGTCCTTAAAATATTTGTTTTGCATTTTAAACAGTTTTTTAAACCAACCGTTAAAAACAGGACGTACCAAATAGAAGTTTGCTATTCCTAATGATGACCTTATTGATGGCCATTTACTGCTGTCTCTTCATCCACACCCGAAAACCACAGAGGAGCAGTAATGCCCACGCAGCAGCACATGATCTTCCTTCAGCTGCAAGGAATTGGAAATGTTTAAAGCCTCATAAATCTGGGCGAGATTGAAAGAAAAATCTGGAAAAAATGTTGAAGGGGGCTTTTGTTTACCAGATCTTATTTCTAAAGAGAAAATTGCTCTATAATGGTCCGTAAATATTCATAATATCTTATAACTTAGCTAATATTTGATGTCTAACCACTTTGCCTGTTAATTTTTTTTTTAAATATATATATATATATATATATATATATATATATATAGGCCTACTGCATAAATACATAGCTAAAATAATATGTATTATAGCTAACCGGGATTGATATGAGTGCTGAGGCGGAGGGCTATCATGCAGAGTTCACTGGACTTGTAAGACGAGTGGGTTCGAACTCCACCGTCGGCTGTCCTGGAAATGGTTTTCCTTGCTTTCCCATTTTCAACTCCACGCAAATGCTGGGATTCTATAGACCGAGCGATAGTTTTAGGCTGGACCTAGTTGGGACATTCCTAATGGTCTTCCGCCCCCAACTTGTAAATACCTATCACTGTTTGCCACCCTGCTGACATAAACCTTCCTGTCCCGCCCACAGACTGTGGCGGTGGGTATGCCAGCATACGGACCGTCCAAGAACTGGCGCTCGATCTACTGCCGCTTCCTTCCAAAACCTTGTTCAGTTACATTTATCTTTGTTCATTTCATCTCTCATCAACTCCTCTCTTGAGGTCGGCATCAGGAAGGGCATCCAGCCATATAAACTATTGCCACATCGAAACTCTCCTCAGCCTTGACCGTGTAGAAACACAAATAATAAGGGGCAGGTGGAAATAAATATTAGTCCAACTGTACACTAAAAAGTGCCTAGTAAATTTAATTAACTTATTTTTATTATAGGTTACGTAGTAGGTAGCTACGTCCAGAAAGTAAGTTCCGTTTGGTAATAAAAAAGAAAAGAATACAGCAGATACAAACTGTTTATTGCAAAACAAATTACAAATCGTAAAATATCTTTCCATGTATTGCCCACAATTTTGGGGGCACTTGTCATACCGTGACACTAGTTCTTGTATGCCTTCTTCATAAAACGTTGCCACCTTAAGTGATCTTGACATTTGCGGAGAGTACGTAGAAAGATCAGATACCGTAGTGTAAACTTACGGTTTTTCTTGACGCACGAACCAAGTCTTCATTAACCAACGATGGATGCCCAGTTCGTTCGTCATCGTGTACTTGATCATGTCTTTCATTGAACTATTGGATCCATCTCCATACTATTGAATTACTCGACGCATTTTCTCCGCACACCTCGCAAATCTGTTGATGAATGTAGACTGGTTTAGTGTTCTTCGCATTCAGGAAACTAATGACAGATTTAATCTCTCAAGCGGTGGGATTTTCAATCAACTTCTCAATTCTATCCAACTATCCAAGCGTAAGCAACAGACAGCGATCTCAAAATGGTGTCATCTCCATTTCCATGACTCAGAGCAACTACCGCGCATGCGCCGAACTGCGATTGAAGCGATGCCGGGGCAACGTATAAAAACGGAACCTAATTTCTGGACGTGCCTAGTATTTTATAAAATTAATAACTCATAGTTCAGAGAAACCTAAGCACATTCCCATTCAAAAGTTTTCACAGAGCAACAAAAAGATGGGACTACTGGGAAATTTGGATGTTTGGCTACTCATTTTTGATATACCGGTAGTTGTTATTTAAAAAAAAGTAAATTAAATTTAAAGTAAATACATTATTGACAGTTCAGGTTGTAAGTTATATTCAATTTATTGTCATTGAATTAATTAGAGGAAGTAATTAAAACTGTCACTCTTTCACTTTGTAGTTCAAAACATGAGGTTAGCCTTGATTCTTACTGTTTTACTGAAGAGATAATTGATGTATTACGACTGTCTGTTTCAGTCCTTCCCCCTCGCTGAAGCACAAGCCAGTTGTGCCACCAGACGAGGGCTTCTCGAGTGGCTCCATCGCTAGCTCAATCACGAGTGGTGGTTCTGCAGGGAGTAACCTGCCCAAGAAGCGACCGCAGCTCTTCGCTTCAGGTTAGTTACAGTACTAGTTTTAGGGGCAGGTCACCTCGTAGTTCCGCCCCTTAAAACAACAATAACTAACAATACTAGTTGTTACCTGGGTTATCTTGACCCATAATTTGGTTTTTGGGAAAGTTAAACTACAAAGTTTGATGTAATTTTGCCCAAATGTTGATAAAACATGGAGGCAGATGACTTATGTTTTGCCCCTGAAAACTTCAATCATCTAATAAAATGTGTGACTGAATACATAAACTTTCTTGACTGTGTGTTGAGTGGAACTTTTATACAATATACTGTATATTACAGAAATTAACTGGCCTCCAAATTTATACATGCAAAGATTCTGATTTTCTTCCAATGATAAGATGGTGTAATTCTTTAATATCAGTATGTCAGACTATGGTCATAATCAGTTAATGATAATAAGAAGTTCAAGCTGATGATGGTTAGCTAAATACCTTATAGGAGAACTTCACACTTTACGAACAGTGTACTTAATGAGATTCACTTATTTCAAATTAATATCACTTGTGCACTTGCTGCATGTATGCCTTTAATTGGCATTTCAAAGATTGGACTAGTCGATGGGCTCACAGATAATAATCTTCTCGACACAGTACAACCTTACGTACTCAGTCAACACATGTTGTGAAGGGAGCTTACATCATTATGCCTCACTGAATGACAGAGATCACTGAATGACAGAGATTGATGATCGATTGAACTGAGTACCAGGTGCCAAGCTCAGACGGAGGCTTCCAGATTGGGCGAGCATGATGACTTGTGACACCTTTGAGAAAGTAAACAAGGAAATAACTTTCAGAATGAACACACATGACAACGATCTTAAGATGTGCAATTATAATGATTCTCTTATGTTCTGTGACAAAGGGAAAATTGCACAATATAAAACAACCGGGTTGGAAAGTCATGGCCAGTTAGTAACAGAGTAAGCTTATCTACACAGTATTCAATACATAGAATAATTACAACTAGCGGACCCGTGCGAGAACTATCGCATAAGGGGTTATGTGCGCACCATGTGTACGGACTACTTGCCCGACACTAGTGCTATGCGGGCTGTACGCGACACAGTTCTGCCAGGGGCTATCGGGGTTGTTTATTTGTTTCTTTGTTTGTTTGTTTGTTTGTTTAAAAGCACTTTATAAACAAATAAATATATTTCCATTGACTTATCAAGAAATGCAAGATTTTTCCTGTACTATTGAGACAATTTGGAAGATTTTGGTACAAACCACACCCTCTAACTCCCTCTGGTTTAGGAGCTGAGTTTTGTGATGGTTGGTTCTTAAGTTTAGGGGCTGCGACAACACGGTTATGTAGCCCCGTGTACTTTGGGTGTGTGTAGAATCTGTCTGATAACCGGTGTTAATTGTGATGACTGTATTAGTGTGTGTTATTTGTTTTTTAATTTTAGTACTGACTGCAACTTAGAATTTTTCAAATAGTTCCTACTTTTGCCGCCAATCGCCACCGTCAACGACTACTAGGCCAAGATTTGTGAAATATACACCTTAGCGTATTATATAATAAGATAATGTGAAATAGGCTAATAATCAATTGAATAATTATACCAATTAAAATATAGAAGTGCTCATCATATTATGTACTGTTATAATGAAGTTATACAGGATGTTTCAGAAATACTTTTACAAAACAAGAAAAAAAAGTTCATATACACATATGTCCCAAAATCATTCGTTTTCGCTTTATTAATGAAAGAACATTGTACAGTGTCACATTAATTGACAGCCTGTTTGGAAGTGTTTAACACATGAACTCATATCAAAAAATGTTCCTGACACCACAGATAAAAGTCTAACGGACCGTGCAAGCCATGGAACGGGTCCTCCTCTGCCCAACCATCTGTCCTGGAATATCTCCGTCAGTGCAGTGCGAACAAGGTGACTTAAGTGTGCAGGAGCCCCATCATACGACATACGTTGTCATATTTGCAGGGGCATATTGTCATGCAGTAAGTCTGAAAGGCTGTTCTGGATAAAGTCTCTGGAGACAGTCTCTGGAGACAGCATCTGTAAGACGTGCTGTTAGAACGTATGGACCTACAATGTCAGCCCAGACATTAATCCTAAACTGGTGCTGATGGCGAGCCTGCCTGGAACACCTGTGCATTTCACAGTTTTTCCATCTGTCGGTGTCAGGGACCTTTTTTGATATGTTCATGTGTTAAACACGTCCAATCAGGCTGTCAATTAATGTGTCACTGTACAATGTTCTTTCATCAATAAATCGAAAACGAAGGATTGTAGGACATATGTGTATCTGAACTTTTTTTCTTGTTTTGGTGTAAGGAACCAATCCCCCAAAGTTTGTAAAAGTATTTCTGAAACACCCTGTATAGACAAATGTTTTGTGATAAGATATTTATTACTTATTCATACTTGTTTGTATTGCTCGGGAACATAGCAAATGATGTTTTTTTTGACAAAAGGCTTTCTAAAAGTAAACAAAAAGATATGTTGTAACGTCAGTAGTACACTTTAAGAACTTGCATTAAACATTGTTATTAAATGGCACAGTCATGATCCGAATGATCTCTGATCTAGATAATAACCCAAATGGATCAACATCACTTGTCATTGATACACGCTTAGACATCTCATCATGAAGCAACAGAGTAATCAAGTAAAACAGCATACTAACTTAACACTACATTCCAGCAATTTTAGTAATCTAAAGCATAGTAGGAAGTAGCAGTATTTCTTCCTGTTTTGTAGTATTCTAAATATGTTCATGCATAAGCTTGTATCTTAATGAAATATATATTTGTTCTTTCAGAGACATTTCTTCTGTCGAAATTGAAATGTTTCTCAGTTATTTTTCTGTGATGATTTTACCCGACACTAAGGATTTCATTTTCTTAACACAACAGTACAGTATATTTATTCTCTTCCTTTCATTTAGTTGTTTTCATCTTGGTCTTCATATTATATAGTACTGTATCTGATATTAGCCAGCATAAAAAATATTATCTTGAAATATCAACTTTATTGCTTTTAATTTAATTCTTGCCGAGAAAGGTTAGTGGGGAAGTAGACCTACTAATATGAGCTAGTTACATGTTCCAATTATTTTTCAACCTAAATTATCCATCCTATGGTTTATTAAGTTTTACCTCTGTTTTCTTATAAAATATTAGTGAAATATTAATGCAAATGGAAGCTCTCTTTGGATTAAATATATAAACCTCAATAATGGCCTCATCACTTCTCCTCCTGGTATTCGAGTAACATTTTTAGGTCCCAAACCTAATTCTTTCATTTCTCTATTTTCAAATTTCCTTGCCTTCAATATAATTTTTGTTTAGTCTTGTAGAGGTGTGGCGTGGGGGTTCCTATAGTTTTCAGTGCATTACAGTAAGTACTGTACACTACAATACACTTTTATTGTGTGTTGCAGTCTGTAACATTTACTCCACAGTTAGAATAAGGAAACATATGTATTAAAAAGAAATAACCACTGATCTGTGAGTTGCTATTTAATTTAAAGGAGTATGTATTTTAAAATCTTTCCTCCCAACAGTTGATAATTTCAGTTTCAAATTCATACAGGGAATAATTCATTCACCAACAGATGTTGTATACAAATTGTCAACAAGATGAAGCACTGTTACCTCTCTATTAAATATCACTAGGGTATGTACTGTATATTAAGTTTTGTTACATACTTTGTTCTTGAGCAAACTCAAAATTCACATATCGTTGTCTTAAAGCAATAGTGAGATTCTGGTATCTTATACAAAAATTTAAAAAAATGATTATTGAGGCGATTTCTTTTTTTAAACTTAACTCAAATCCGTCAGCTTTGTCTTTTAGATACCTGGAGATTCTACACCCACAAACAATTTTATGAATCTTTGTAAAGGCTCAAATAATTAAAACAGTTCAAAAGCTTACATATCCCCATCCTGAACTTTTCCCCATCAATAAGATGTTAGTTATTTATTTCTCTAGTATGTTAGGAATGAATCAAACCTACTTCTAACTTTCTACCATATTTCATTCAAAAGTCATAAGAAAGAAGTTTGTTTATTATCTTCTTACGGAAGTAAGGTAAGCATATAACAGCTTAGGCATTCACGACCGGCATTCATAGCTATGTACAAGTTGTCCAGACTTGTACATAGCTTTACACATTAATTGTTCTGCAACAATATTCTGACTGTCTACTTTTGGAATGCTCCCCTAGAAGATTGCTTGCTAACCATGATGATTGTTCAATGTTTCACCCTAGTTTGTATCCCAAAATTACTTGCAATTATCGATCTTCTTTGTGCCAGTACAATTAGCATTTGCTTTCATTACTTAGTTTTAATATACTCATCAAAATTATCTTGATCATCTAGAAGCCTTGTTACTTCTATTTAAGCGTCTTTATTGTCATTTGTAAGAAATAGTTCCTGACTTAGTAAACTAGTGTTATTTTATTGATATTTTTGTCTGAGGCATTAAAATGAAAATAGGCCAGTTGCTAAAAAGTATTATTGAATGTTTATGACCTCAAAAGTGAACTTTTAAACTGATATTCCACTTAAGAATTCTTATAGAATTCTTTTGGTTGCTGATGGAATCACAACCACACCCAGTCACACGTGTCCCTGTAAATTGCAAAATAACATCCATGAATGTCTTTCTTTAGGTTGCCGAAAATCTGAAAATTGCATTGAGAAAGATCTGGTTTGCAGGGCAGATTCAAGCGGTTTCCATCTAAGTACTTGGAACAAATAGTCACTTGTTGAACATTTATCAAGGAGAAAGACATTTCTGTTTAATAGTATGTAAAGATATTTTAACTTTATGAATTTGTTTGCAAAGTGTTCATAACACAATTATTTTTGGTGACCTGAAGGAAGACTTTCATGTACTTCATTTTCTAACAGACGTGGATTTTGCAACTAGATGCAGTTGTGGTTCCATCAGGGGCCTAAAGATCAGAAAGAAATGCACAATCTTTCTCCCCAGTGGGTAACTGTATTAACAGTTATGAAGATTACCTCAGAGGTGATATAATGGCACTTTTTGGCAACAGATCCTTTTTCTTTCAACTGCCCCTCATAATACAGTTTAGAAATAGACTTAACAAATTTTTAAAGGATTGGGTTGAACAAGATTGTCTGCTTAACAAATTATCTGCCTTTCCACTTCTGTATAATGAGGCCATAATAAGTTCTTTTTAGCTGATATTCTTCAAATTAAAGTCTTGCAGCATTGAAAGAAACTAACAACACACTCCTCCATTGAAAATTGGGTGTAAACATAACAATCACACTCATGGCTCTAGCGGCAGAAGGACGATTGAAACGAAGGTGCGGCTCGGTTTCCACAGAGCTGGTGACAGGTACGATGGCTGTGGCAGACCCGCAGGAGACCGTGGAACCGGCAGGAGAGCAGGACGAGAGTCACGAACCCGGACATTCTCGGAACTCTTCCAACACCAGCCAGATGAGCAAGGCATCCGGTTACAGCTCTCTGAATAGCCAGTCCCAGCACAGTCGGCAGAGCAGTTCTGGTGACTCTGGCCACATCAGGTGAGAGCTCCTTTGTACAGTGTCAGTTGGTCAAGTACTAGTCATGCTCCTCTGTGATTTACTCAGTCAAGTCAGTTTTTTTTCTTTTTTTTTCACTGTTCTCTGGGTTGAATCTCATCCAGTATAAGATGAGATAGACTTTCATTTTGTAGTACAGGGTTATCAAATTAAAATGCTGCCACTACAGAGACTTATAGAAAGTGTTCCAACACAGTGAGTGCGGCCTCGGTGATCAGCCATCACTAAGTGAGTTGAGTGCTGACGGACTAATATGTCCTGCCTCCCATGTGTATTTAGCTTAGTTTGATATTTTCTTCGGGATGGTAAGACAACTAACAAACAATAAGTGAGTATTTTTGTGCACTAGGTGAAGTTTTTGAAGACAGGTTGATAAGTGAAGCCCCAATCGTACACCATGTAATTTTTACTTGTGGGGAAATCACTAAGAAAATTATGGTGTTTGAAACCATTTTCAGTGTTTCCATAGTAAACGAAAGTTTGATGCTTTTCAGTAGGTCAACACTATTGTGCCTAAATGAGATGGGTTGTTCCCTAATCCTGAAAAAAATTTACATGAGATTAATAAGTACACTTGGATGACCAGTTTTAATCGTCAAGCGATCATACTTTCGGACATAAATTATGTCTCAGGTGAGAGCTCCTTTGTACAGTGTCAGTTGGTCAAGTACTAGACATGTTCCTCTGTGATTTACTCAGTCAAGTCAGTTTTTTTTTCACTGCTCTCGTTTTAATCGCTTGACAATCAAAACTGGTCATCAAAGTGTATTTATTAATCAAATGTAAATTATTTTCAAGATTAGGGATTAACCCATCTCATTTGGGTACAATCGTGTTGAACGATTGAAAAGCATCAAACTTTTGTGAACCAATTAAACCTCCGCATAGAATAATTAATACATTTATTGCAGCCAATGGCCAGCCCATAGTACATAAATTACAGTCTACTCCTCACTACATAATTTAGTCAAAGACCTTTTTTATTTGTTTGCACCACATGACATGAAATCGGTCACATTGTGAATCCGGCTAGTGGAAGCTCATCTCCTGGCAGGCTGTGTGGTGAAAGCCATGTACTGAAAATCTTGTCACTGTCTTTTAGCTGGTACGATCCCCGTGTCCAGTCCCGTGACATCATAGCGTCTGTGGCATAGAAATCAGTTCATATTCTTCTCTCTTCTTAGTCATGTTGCATATCAAGTCTTTGTATGCTGGTGTTGGGGGCAGGAGTAACTGCAGTCTCAACTCTGCCACTAAGTAGGGCTCTCTCGCTAACAGGTACACTAGGTGGGATAATGAGAATTTTGAGAGACATAAAGCCTCCTTGAGGAATATAGATTTGGTTCTCTCCAGCTGTGTTAAGTGTTTGACTGTGAGATGTGACCATATGCATTCCAGGCCGTACGTAATGACTGGAACGATTTGCAGCTCAAATAATCTGATAGCTGTCTTTAATGATAGACCACATATATTTTTTATGTCACTCATGGCGTTCACTGCAGCATTCACTCTATATCCAACATGTAACGTGAAGACGTTACCTGAGGTTTGAAATGTAATACCTAGATACTTGAAGTTGATTGTTGACGTGAGAGGTCTGTTCCTGTAATATACGATACCAAGTGTTTCCCCTCTTGTGAATGTTAATGTCACTGTCTTCTTCTCATTCAGGGAACGTGTAGCTCATTTACTTCTGCCCAATCCACAAGTCTGTCGAAAGCTAGTCGAACATCCTCCTGGTTTGATGAGACTATCACCATAATTATCATCTGCGTATATTAGAAGTTTTACATTGTGTGTTGCTATTGTCTTTATGATGTCTGCTATGAGGATGTTAAATAAAATCGGGCTCAAGGGGACACCCTGCAATACTCCATTAGTTTGTTCTATTGGCCGGGACCTAAAGATACTGTCATTAATTTCTACGTTGTGAGAGGGGAGGATATTACTGATTAGTCTGGCCAAATGATTTTCTTCACCGATGAGTTTCTCCAGTTTCTGTATTAAGATTCGCCTGTTGATATAATCGAATGCTTTTGTGTAGTCTATAAAGATTGTGTACAGCTTCCCCTTCGGTGAATCCACGGCTTCTTGTATCTCTTTCTCGAAGTACTGAATAGCTTGTATTGCAGATCTATCCCAATTGTTCTTTTGGAAGTTTTTCATCAATTAATTCACATATCAGTTTAGTTAGGATTTTGAGAATAATAAAATAACTGAAACGCAACATTTGACATAGACCGAAAGAATTTCTCCAGAAGAGTGCCAACGTGTTTCTCAGAATATGTTTAAGCATTGTGAGAATTGTTTAGGAGAACAATACTATCACTTCCACCCTTTCCAGGACCTTCTGTAAGGTAAATATGTTGCTTATTTGTACCTGCAGTACTGAATCTGTTGTCAACTATGTGTAGTGCCATCAATTGGAACAGTCTGCACCCCAAGACCACTCTCTGGGTCTATCAGGAGGTGCTGGCTCTCTCTGGCTGGCAGCATTTTAATTTGAAATCCCTGTAGTGATCATCCATAATCTTCTATTTGGATAATCCCAGAATTTGCTTATTTATACGATCTTGTCTGCCCTCCACTCTGTAGTTAGTTCTTTAGTTTTCTACACCTCCTCCTCTTCTTCTTCCTCTTCCTCTTTATATTTTTGTTGATATTGGATTATGCTATGGGAACACTGTTTGTGTGGATTAAAAAATAAAGATCTGACATAAAATATCAGAAAATCACTCAAGAATAGTAAAATTCTTCATATAAATGTTTTAATTTATGGAATTCAGCAGGTTCATATAGAAAGTATGGAAAGAGAACTGTTGTAATTGTATGCAAGAACAAGGATTGGAATTTATGTTTACCCTTCATGTCCATTTTGACTTTCCAGAAATGTTTTAAGAGCTAGTTTGTAAACCAAGGTATTAAATAAACATCAGCACTGAGGTTGTAAGTAAAAGTTAGTTGTAACTACAGATGCAACTAAAGGAATGTCACAAATGCACTCTATTGCTCACAATTGTGGATGTTCCATTTCTAATGCAGCTCTCATCTGATCATTGAAAGCATTTTAGAATTTAAATTTATGGGGAATAATTAAGTGCCATTCTTAATTTTAATTACTTGCCGTTGTAATTCATTTTGAGATCCTGTGGTTCTGGTAGAATTTGACTCAGTGTTTGGCTCAATGGTTGAATTGTGCTGCTGTACAGTGAGATACACTTCTGAGTACAATTTGACTGTCTGTTTTCCCTTTAATACAATAATTTTTCAGGATGATAAACATCTTTCCCTTGCAGAAACGTTAAGCTAGCAGGATGTTGAACAGATATGAACTTCCGTATCTTTTTCTCATGTTGATAAATCTAAATTACTTGGAAGATACATACTCAATGTCTCCTCGAGTGTCTCAACTCTGTTGTCAGCTTGGAATTCATTTGTTGATATGTGTCTAATTATAGGGATTGTTCAGCAATAGTGCCATATTTGCCCATGTTTTCCCATTTTTCAGCAAGCTGTAACTCTGTCCTCCTTGTTAGAATACCAATTAATAGCACTTGGAAATGAAAAGTAGACGTTTATGTCTCCAGATGGTAATTGATTGACCTGTATGTAATGAGATATTGTAGGACATTCCTTTCAGCAACAGTCAAACAAATTAATGTAAGCATACTCTCTTTAATTCTATTGGATATTAAATTAATTTATTGCTTTATAGTAGTAGAGTTAAACAAATCAATTTTTGCTAAAGGGTTGCAAAGACAACAAAACATAAAGAGTAAAGGAACAGTTACGAGTTGATGTGACAACCAAGACCTTCCAGGAACTGGCTGTACAAGCTCTCAAGGATTTTATTTCTGTGTTGCACCAGCATTTCAGTTGCAGCTCACGACTTTAAAACTTGGGAAGACCCTCAATCAGTGATCATACGGCCTATTAGTAGTTGGGGCCTTAGGGCCATATGGAGGTAAAAGATGGGCTAAAATAAAAACATACAAAAACGGGTACCTGTAGAATCTGTTTAGAAGGAGAGCAAGTTCTCTGGTGTGGGGGGCAAAGGTCCATAGGTACATAAAGTTAATACGAAACGAGGTCCAAGGTTATCACATAAGCCTGCTAACGAAGTGCATTCATTGTCTTGTGGCATAGTTTTAACAAAGATGTAACTGACCAATTAATATCTGCCACTGACAACATTACTAGAACAAATTCCATATGGACTGTAAAATCTCAAACGTACACGCAAAAACCGTAATTACAAATCCCAAGTGCTGATAGAACCACTACCATTCCCATTTCATGGCACACACTGACAGAAGTATAATATTTCAGTAAACAAATATCACTTCTTATCTTCTCGCAGTTATTCTGATACAATATCAATTAATAGTTCAACAGAGGGTGATAAAGGGAGAAGAGAAAGCTTCAGGAAGGTTGTTTCAGCCTCCTAGAACATTGTCAAATGCATTCTACCCAGTAAGAAATCTTGGGGTTGGCAAGCCATATTAGGCTTTGGCTAAATGAACCTTGGCTGCTACAATGGAAGGCAATGCAACTAGTGTACTCATATCATATCTGTTTGAGTAAGATGTCTGGGATACATATCACTTTCACAGAAACTGATAAGTTTGGTTCCAAATACACTTACGGAACAAACACACATCTAACCTCTTTATGATCAATTATCCAAATTTACTCATAAAGAATGGTAATATAACCCAATTTCAGTGCGAACATCTGATATAAATAATACCATTTACATAATCAAGACGTTTCTTACAAGGAATCGCTATTGAAATTTCATATGAATGATACGAGAGCCTTTCAACAAGTGATCTGTATTCGACAGTAAATGCACATGGGCCTGTGCATAGACTTGGAGGAGTGAATAACAGTGGAGAAGATTGACGATTTGAGTGGGAGGGTTAATGAGCTAAGAGTGTATGCCTACTGCAATGCATTTGATTTCATGACTAATGTTATATTATTCAAATTATGCATTTTCATTTCAGTCTAGAAGTACTTCTCATTTCAAACAACCATGTTCCTTCTATTGGCATACTGTGTTTATATACAATATTTGAATAATGAGCCAAGGTGAAAGTGAAACTGCTATTGGGTACATTTCATAGCAATAGTTTGTTTACAGAATAGGACAGCATTCCTTCCACTCACTTCAATATGATAAATCCCAAGTAACTTGTAGTCTTTGAAGTAATATTAGTGCTGGGCACATTATTCAAATACATACTTGTTCATATATTTTTAGCAAGATCATATTTGTTTTTCAAGACTATTGTTGCAAGAAGTAAATTTAGATGCTTGTGATATCTATCTATAAACCCGATGTTCCTAGCAGTGTTTGTTTTATTTATGAATCAGCCTAGAATTTATCATTATTAGCCTATAATCATGCAGCCAGCACCTGAAAACTGTATTGGGTAAATCATTATCATGGCAGAGAGATCTGGCTTCACCAAGGCAGACCTGGTACAGTTCTGGTTAATACATGTGAGATGTTTTGAAATCGCATCCAATGGTTTGGGTTCCATGTAAAAAGAGGTCCCTTGGCTTACGATCACAAAATTAAGAGCCACGTAATAGTACACACCAATGTTTCTTAATGTTAAGGTAAATAAAGAAACAGCAGCAGCATTGAGACATACTAAAGTAAGTGGCATTTTTTAAAGCAAATTAATCCATGCACTATTATTAGCATTAGATGTTCTTCTAGTAAAATTCTTTGGGATTGACAGTACGGTAACTTAAAAATTGAAATTGTATCATAAGTATAGAGTGTAGATGAACAGTAAAAAGTAAAGAATACAATAATGTGCTGAAAGGGTTGTACTTTGCTGGTATCCAGTCCATTGTCTCAGATCACTTATCAGGTATGGGGACCCATATGCATATCTTAGCAGGGTAAACCTGGCTCCTTGATAGCATTGGCTATATGTTCTGAAATTTGAATTCATTTTAAAAGTATCTGGTATTGATCAGTTGACTATAAGCCTAAATCTTAACCCTAGCATTGACGGTGGCCATCTTGTGTTTCCAACCTGCTTTTCCATAATTATATACTGCAGGAAAATACTGGAAAGGTACCTTTATTCAAGCTTCTACTCCAATCCTGGTCACTAATAATTACAGATTGGTAAATAGATAGAAAGTAAATACCTTTACCACATTAATCCATGAGGGAGATTGTAGGGATTGTTTTGGAGGAGGTCCTGCCATTCACCGCCCACAAAGAAACTCGTGGATGGTTGTGCAAACCACATCCAAAACTTCATGATCTGTGTTGAAATGGCATCACATTAGGTTGTTTCTGGCAGCTCGAGATGTGGTCACATATTGGAAAGTGGGACTGTAAGATGCATAGTCACGAACCTCTTAATGGAACAGTGCGTTCTTGGTTACAGTACAGCTGAATGATACCACTAGAAGTTTTCCAAGATGTTGGTGGCACACTCAAGTTTTCAGTCCACAGGCTGGTTGGGCCAACAAAAGATACTGCTGTAGGTTAAGTGGGTGGCCATGCTAAAATTCCATGGCAGTGTTACTCTGGCAAATATATTAATATGGTGACAGTAAGGGGGAATTAAGTGGCAAATAAAGAAATTAGTTGGCGGTAAGATGGCAAATAAAGGAGTACTAGTCCCTTAGCATGGTGGTAGTTAAGCACAGATTGGCCATTTATGAGGCGGTTAAGAGGCAATAAGGTGGTAGCAAAGGGTAAGGAGAAGGGGAAACTTTCCTCCTTATGAATCGTAGTTAAGAGTCCATATGAAAACAGCAATGTGGCTGCATATTTTAAGGAGGTAATAAAGGGGCACTGGAGCAAATGGACTGTAGGTTGACAATTTATGTGACAGTTAGGAAGCAATAAGGTGGAGTAAAGTGAGAAGTTAGATGACACTAAGGTGGTTGCAAAAGGTTACTGATGTATTGTAATAAAAGGGAGCTTGTCTCCTTAAAAAGTGTCGGTTAAGAGGCAGTAAGGTGGCACTTAGATAATAAGGCAAGTACACTAGTGTCCAGAAGTTAAGCATAAGTTACGAATAAGCAGGGCAACAGGAAATAGACTGCAAATCGCACGGCATATGCACCTACCAACCTTACTTGTTCGCTCTGTATAGGAAAGGAGTATTCTTTGCTTTGACTAGCGGCATAACTGCAAGATAAACACAGCCAGTGCATGCGCCCTATATTCCCACAGTAGTGTTTGCCCTGTTATAGCATGCCGAGTGTAGCCTCATGGTGAACGTGACAACATAATGGCACAACGCTGCCATTTGAACCCCGTTTTGCAGGGTAGAATACTCGGCCGCCTGGAAGCAGGCCAGACACAGACCGGGGTGGCCTTATTCTTGAATGTGCCACAAAGTGTCATTTCCAGGCTTTGGAGACGATTTCGAGACACAGGAGCTGTTGGTCGTAGGCCAGTACCAGGTCGACCAAGAGTAACCACCCCACAGCAGGACCGATATCTGGCCTTAACCGCCCGACGAAATAGGAGTGCACCTGTAAGACAATTGTCGGCGGAGCTTGTAGCAGTCTCAGGGGTTGCAGTTTCCCGGCAAACTGTGTACAGGAGGCTCAAACAGGAGGGCTGTTTGCCATACATCCAGCGGTGTGCGTTCCGCTCACTCCAGCACAGAGACGGGCCCGTTTACTGTGGAGCTGTCAACATCGAAACTGGACTATGAATGAATGGAGGCATGTGCTCTTCACAGATGAATCGATCTTCAGTTTGCAGAATGATTCCCGTCGCTCATTAATCTGGAGAGAACCGGGTAGCCGATACAACCACAGGAACATCGTGGAACGGGACCAGTATGTTGGTGGTGGCATCATGGTGTGGGGCTGCATCATGTTGAATTTGGGAGTAAGTTACTGTATTTGTTTCCGTTTTGGTCCGTATTGACATTTCAATTATAGTCTGTAATATGTATACAAAAAATTTTCTGCCAAATCAATACTTTATGGTACGTTACTTAACACTTGCCCTGTTACGTGTTTCGGATTATGTTACAATCCTTCATCAGCCACATTGTTTACACAAATGGATGACATATCAATAAGATTGAAATTCACTTTTAGGCATAAGATACACAATTGCTGCACTCACTTATATAATGCATAAGAAATATTAAAATACATCTAAAACTATTTATCTTATTCCCATGTCAATGCGTTCCTTATCACTGGAGAATGACGATTGCTACTGGAGCTTATTTTCAAAACATCAGAGTCTATTGTTAAACATTTGACATTTCCATCGTTGCCGATTGCAATTTGAAAATGTTTTCCACTGAAGATATTTTCATTGATTCATGTTGTAACCTGTTACGATGGAAACGTCTAATGTCTAACAATAGACCCTGTTGTTTTGAAAATAAGCTCCAGTTACAATCGTCATTCTCCAGTGATAAGGAACGCATGGACATGGGAATAAGATAAATAATTTTATATAGTGTTTTAGATGTATTTTAATATTTTCTTATGCATGATATAAGTGAGTGCAGCAATTGTGTACCTTATGCCTAAAAGTGAATGTCAATGTTATTGATATGGTGTCATCCATTTGTGTAAACAATGTGGCTGATGAAGGATTGTAACATAATCCACAACATGTACCACTAACAAGTGTTAAGTAACGTACCATAAAGTATTGATTTGGTGGAAAAGTTTTTGTAGTCATGTTACAGACTATAATCATGTTGAATGGTCGTACGGACCTGCACATCTTCATGGGTCGTCCAAAGAACACTGTGAACGCTCAGAGATAAAGGGATGAGGTACTGAGACCACATGTTCGACTCTTCCGAGGTGCGGTTGGTCCAGACTTCCTCTTAATGGACGATAATTAATGTCCCGTTTTTTTGGTTATAACTATATCCACGAAATATTTCAGCAAACATATTATATGTTATCACAACAATGCATTTAACCTAAATATGCCATTTTTTTTCCGATATTGAACCCGCGAAATAAAGTTATTTTGCGAAATGTGTTATTTTCACCGTAAAATGCTAAACACCAAACAAATGCCGATAATAAGTTATTCATTTTACTATTTACTTCAAAGTTAAATGAAATTGTTCCTCTAACTGTCGTTCGATAGAAAATAAGAAATCTTAAATATAAATTTCATAAGATACCGAAGTTAGATAAAGTCCTCTAATTATGCAAACAATGCTCTACTTTGGTTGGGGACAACATAAGCTTCACGAGAAGGACTATGGTAGTAATGGAGAATATTTGTTGAGGTAAATGTTGGGTTAGGTATTAAACACAGAAAATAGCCTATAATTCATTTGAGTTTTAGTTCTTTCGAAAAAGAAAGAAAAAAAAAAAAAAAAACAAGAATAAATTCATCCAAATGTTTCTATAGTTTCATTATTTAACCAGATCCATGAACCATACACTCACACCTCCCTTTTATTTATTTCACCACTATGGATACTGTATTTTATTTCACCACTTTGAACATTTTATTTCACCGCTTTGAAGCCTTTTTTTATTACCATAAATCAGGGTCCCTAACGATAAGGCCCGACTGCACCTCGCTGCTCTGGTGGATGAATTTCGGGCTGGGGAAGACATTCATCACATGGACTGGCCAGCGAGGTCTGTAGATCTGAATCCTATAGAACATGCCTGGGATGCATTGGGGAGGCGAATTGCATCCTGTCAGCCTCCATCAAGGACCCTCCAAGACCTTCGCATTTCCCTTTTGGAGGAATGGGTCGACTGCCACAAGAGCTCTTGAACCATCTGATAGAGAGCATGCCACGTCGCTGCGAAGCATGTGTGGCCATTAGAGGGTAACCATACACCCTATTAACAGCATATTTTGTTGCGGAAGGCATTGCCAAGTTTTGTTAGTTGTTGTTAAAGGTCTACCTTAGCTATCAGAACCTTCCTGACACTGTTTTTTTTGGACAAGTTGTGTGACATATGGTGTGTGATTCAGCTTCCGTTTGTTCAGCAATCCGTCTGACATTCCTATCAGGTGGGTTGGCCTCGTTTAGTGATTATGCTTAACTTTTGGACACTAGTGTATAATGAGGTATTGGCTCATATTGAAATTACATTAGTTTCATATTTCTGTCTGGAAGAACAGTGGGCCTTATCAGTTTAGTGATACTGTAATATGTTCTGAAAATGCACTACAAGGCTCTATCCTTGGTTTAAAAGAAACAAACATAGAAGACGACTTGAATAATGGAAAAAAAAAGTAATAGAAGTAATTTATAGGTCAGATTTCCCATATACCCTGTTTAATAAGAAGTATCAATGCAAATGTTTACCGTATTATAGCAGAGTCCCTGAGAAAGATTACATGGAAACCTTCTACAATTTCTTATTTGTAGTATCCACAGCAGATAAAGAAATATGCGCTGAAGACTAACAATGTGTTTGAATTTTCCTGTGAGATCGAGTCCGTAAAATACTGCTAAATGGCGTAAGAGAGACTCAAATCATCCTTGCGAACTAATATAAGGGCAGTGAAATTCCCACAAAACAGTGAGAGAGTAGAGCCTAATATCCTTCCGAACAGGATATTCTTTCAAAATGTCGTGAGAATAGACCGAACATCCTCATGAATTGGGGACAGTAATATTCTCAGTAAATGATGCTGAGATGAACTGTTTTTTTTTTTTTCTTATTGCAACTCACTTCCCCCTTAGTACCACTCAGTTACCACCTTAAAAGTTACCTCTGTTTGCAATGGTGTCAGGACTGAGAAACTTGGACTGCTACAGACTGGAACTGGGTTGTGTTTAGTGCCGATTCCAGGTTCTCTTTGTGCTCTGACGATGGCTGTGTTCGTGTCTGGAGACCTCGTGGTGTGCACCTCAATCCAATGTTTTCTGTTTCGTATCACACTGTCCCTACCCGCTGGCATGATGTTCTGGTCACGCCTAGTAGTGTTACGATAGTCAATAATTGCTTAGCATTATATGAATGATATCCCATTACCACGTCTTGCCACTCACACGGACCATTCCAGCAGGGTAACACTCAACTGCACACGGAAAGGTGGCACTAGACTGCCTTTGCAACTTTGGCAAACTGCCACAGTCCACCTGACCCCCAGATTTATCACCAATTGAACATATCTGGGACCGTGTGGGGCACCAACTGAGGGAGCCGAGGAATGCACAATATCTCGAGAACCAGTTGGAGCAAATATGGACAGATATATGGATACTATACAAATAAGGTTTTGAATATTCCCAAAGGGAATATGATGTAGTTTCCATTTGAGCGGATGAATTATCAATAAATGATAAAAATGGTCCGGTTAGCTCAAACAATGCCAGCGTTTCGCCCCAGTGTGCCGTTGGGCTCGTCAGTTGGTACAGACACACCTACCAATACGCGTGGCTAGCACATACTGAGAAGGCCATGCAAGACACAAAATACAAGCAGTATTGACGTCATGAGCATGCCAATGTGCTAAGGGAGTCAAACTCCCTTTCATAAAAACAAAAGCCTTACCTTGGCAATCCAAATAAGGTTTTGAATATTCCCAAAGGGAATATGATGTAGTTTCCATTTGAGCGGATGAATTATCAATAAATGATAAACCCTGTATGCCTCTATGCCCTTCCTGTATTGCACAGTTTATGCCGCCGTTTTTGGCCGGTCAGCTCCGGTTGCGCAGTCGTACAGAGGACAATCGGCGAACCTCAGACATATGCAATTGATACACGAGTTGTCAGTTACGCTGATAGCTAAGCTGTGTCGTCGTGCTGTGTGTGCTCTGCCAGTGATGAATAAATGAAATAGCAGACTGTTATTGTAGTTACTTGGAGTTCCTTGTGCCCGTGTTATGTATAGTGGCCTGAGCAAAATGCTACCTATTCAATCAACATTTCGTGGCAGAACTCTTCATAGGCAAACTTCTGCGGTTAAAAATAATGTGCATTTTTTATGAAAAGTGAAGGAACATCGGGTAAGCTCATAATTCCCCTGAAAAAAGTGCAGAATATAGTGGTATCTGCAACAAAAGTGCCAGGGAGAACTGTTAGAAGGATTATTAAGTAAGTAAGTAAGTGAGTGCCGGCCCCGTAGTGTTGGGGTAGTGCGCCTGCCTCTCACGCGGAGGCCACGGGTTCGATTCCCGGCTCCGTCAGGGATTTTAAAAACTGACGTGAGGGCTGGAACGAGGTGCACTTGGCCTCGTGAGGACAATTGAGTAGCTGTCTGACAGTGAGGCTGCGCCCCGGTCACGAAAACCACGATTAACGGCCGAGGGGACCCGATGCGCTGACCACATGTCACCCCCATATCTGCAGGCCAAATGGCTGAGCAGCGGTCGCTTGGTAAGCCTAGGCCCTTCATGGGCTGTAGTGCCAGGGGTTTGGGGGTTATAAGTAAGTGTGAGGAACAGGGCTACAACACCAGGTAAGGTCTATCGTACACCCAATTGCCTCGCTTATATACAGTATATGATTTTGATAAATGTGTTATTCAGCAAACTATCGATAATTTTTATATTCAGGAAATGACTGTGTTAACTGTGACCAAACTGAGTTTAAAGGCTGCAGTTAAAGTTCTAAACTTACATTACACAATATGGGGTTCAAGTGAAAAAAATAAAAAACCAGGAATAACAGAGCTGTTTTAATAGAAAGGAAGGATATTCAATCCTGGTGTGTTTCATATTTGCGAGCTACACGAGATGCACGACACATCTGCTGTTCGCTTATCTTGTCGCTGTCGAACTCCGGCCTAACTTGTGAAATAAGAGCTTCATTTTGAGGGTTTTATTACACTTGTATCGATTCCTGGGTATGGTGACTATTTCATGTTTAGTAGTGGTTGAAGGACAGAAGATACAAATTCCAACCAGCCAGCGGGAATCCAGACTGCCAGAGGAGCACTTGCTCTCAGTATCTATTTATTTATTTAAACACAAATTGTGCTAAGTGTTCCGGCATAACTCAACAAAATGACAGTGTTTCGCCCCAGTGTGCAATTGGGCTCTTCAGTTGGTTAAAGCACACCTCACCAAGACACTGTTTAGTACACACTGGGAAGGTCATTGCAAGACGTATTTGATACATGTGTATCCACGTCACGAGCAAAGCCAGTGCACTATGGGAGTCGAAACTCCATTCCAAAGCAATTATAACCTTACCTTGGCATTGAATATATAATTTTCAAAAGAAAAATATGTATTGTCCGTTGAGCCATTATATATTTAAACACAAACTGTGCTAAATGTTCCGGCATAACTCAACAAAACGACCAGCTATGGACGATTGTAATATTGATGTACGTAAATTATTACAATATCAAAACAAATTTCCTGAATATAAATATTATTGATAGTTTGCTGAATAACACATTTATCAAAATCATATACTGTATATAAGCGAGGCAATTTTGTTGAGCTATGCCAGAACATTTAGCACAATTTGTGTTTAAATATATAATGGCTCAAATTGTGCTAAATGTTCTGGCATAGCTCAACAAAATTGCCTCGCTTATATACAGTATATGATTTTGATTAATGTGTTATTCAGCAAACTATCAATAATTTTTATATTCAGGAAATTTGTTTTGATATTGTAATAATTTACGTACATCAATATTACAATCGTCCATAGCTGGTCGTTCTGTTGAGTTATGCCGGAACATTTAGCACAGTTTGTGTTAAAAAATATAATGGCTCAACGGACAATACATATTTTTCTTTTGAAAATAATATACTCTCAGTATCTCCTGTACCGGGTGAGTTAGCCGTGGTCGTTACTGCATGACTGCTGGCAGTCGCTCACATCCGGGAGGCGAGGAGGTTCGAATCCCCCCGCCGGCAACCTTGAAGATGGTCTTCTGTGGTTTCCCATCTTCCTTCCAGGCAAATGCCGGGGTTGGTCCCTAACTATAGGCCACAGCCGCTACCTTCCAACTCCTCGTCCTTACATTCCAACTCCCTCCCCAACGGTACTTGTAGCTCACCCATTGGGTGTCCGTCTCGAAGCAGCTACAGAAACTGGCGAGCCGAACATGTCCTCGGACACTCCCGGCACTAAAAGCCATACGCAAAAAAAAAAGTATCTCCTGTGAGCTGCTGCTTCTAAACTCGATTCAATGCACGAGCTCTCTAGGCCACAAGCCCAAAACCGTGACGTAAACTGTAGCTTGTATCCAAGCCATAGGTGGAGCAATGGGGTATTAGAGCCTCCATAGCGGTTCAATGTACCGCGATGCAAGTGTTAATTTGTTTTGATATTGTAATAATTTACGTACATCTATATTACAATCGTCCATAGCTGGTTTCATGCGATTCTCACAATTCCTTCTTGGTGTGTGTAGATTTGTTTGCCAGTGTATTATGATATGTTGTGGTACTCGCTGTAGAGGAGTTTCTGTGATAGTAATTACAGGCTGACAGTCATGTAATAAGATAAATGATTGTAAATTTGGGCTGATGGACTGCTGAACATTATTAGGAACTTCTGGTTTGTGCTGTATGTGCCAGGTGTTGCAGAGCTGGATATGGTGGCAGATGTATTCTCTTACTCATGATGCATGTACTGTACATACTTTTGATAGCAGCTTGGTGATATTCGTGCCAATTCAGATTCAAGGTAAACAATGATCTATGTAATGTTTGTTCAGTGCTAACAAACTCGGCAGTGGTATTGCAACTTGTTGCTTGTGTTGGTGCCTGTATCTGACGTTGGGCCCTCACTCAATTATTGTAATGTGATTCTTCGTGTAATAGGGTATTACAGATAGTCTTAGATGTTGTTATTACAGTATGAAGTTATGTAGAAACCCGAAATGAAATGATGGAAATGAAGTGCTATGTCACTAGCTCTCACCATTTCCTATCATTCCATCTTCCATGCTTAAACATTGCTTAAAAGAATTAAGGGAGCACATTTTTGAAAGTCTTCCATATTGAGTAGAAAATAATTGACAACTAAAAATGATAGAAGATATAACTATTATTTCTTACGAAAAGATTACAAACAATTTTAGTGCATTACATATTCCTTTTCTTCCTTTCTACAAAACACCAGCTGTAACAATGCTAGAGGATATGAGGTGATTTTAGTTCTTTAGCCCAACATCTAGTCTAGTTGTCATCAGAGTTTCAATAATCTGGTACTTTGTTTCTGTTTCATCACTACAAGCGCAAATGTGTCCGTATTGCCCCAAGACATGCTCTGAGCTTTGACCATGGTCTCTTTGAGAGTCCCGAGTATCTGCAGCTTCTGCAGCAGTTTGCTTGCAAACTTATCTCTTAATGTGTTCACACATGCTTTCTTGTCTACTAGTCTTATTGCTTACAAACAAAGTATCACTGTTTCTATAACCTTTTTTATTCCACAAAATTCTGATTCTTAATAGTAAAATTAAGGAGGTTTTTTCCTAAACTCAACATCTTGAACTTTTTTGAAATTTAGCTATAGATTGTTTCCATTAGTTTCAAAGGAGACTGATGTAATTCTCTAATCTAGTTTTTAGAATTGTGGACATTCTTTTGTGTTTCTACAGTGTTCTAACTTTGAAAGTTGCTACTTTCCATTTGTCTTCACCTATGTTTGTACTAAAAGTACATACAGTGCTTGCAGAATGTTTGATGCACATTTGTCCCGAAGTAACAGCAATTCAGTCATTGTTTTACATGATGTTATTAGACATATATATGAAGGATTTTCGTTTAAAATTTGGCTGCTCTAGGTCTAATACTTTTGGAGATGGAATGTTTTACCTTTTTGTAAACAGAGCTAAAAAAAATGTTTTTCTTATTAAAATGTTTTCTTTCTCCAAAAACTGCTAGTCCTACAGCTATGAAATTTTTACTGCTGTTTTACTACTACATAGCAATCATAAAAATAAAAATTACAACCTGGGAAAAAAATACGGTACTACTTATTTGGTCGCCTCTCGAAAAAACTTTCTTCCCGGGTAATTTTGGCGGAAAAATTGGTCAATTTCTTTCCACGATAACTTCCGATTGGAAACACTTGGATCTATTCTGACTATGCAGTTATTTTCTCCATGCCGAGTTTGTGATGGATCCACTGTGGGCACTTTTTCGAAGTGTTGCCAATCGGAAATTATCGTGGAAGAAAATGGACCAATTTTTCCGCCAAAATTACTGGGGATTATTTATTAATCGTATGGCTTTTAGTGCCGGGAGTGTCCGAGGGCATGTTCGGCTCGCCAGAGGCTGTACCTGCTTCAAGCGGACACCACTAGGGTGAGCTACAAGTTCTGTTCAATTTCAAGTAGTTCCAACTTTTGCTACCAGATATCAATGGTACCTAGTGGTGAACGTTGGAACTTTGATAGAGCGTTACAGCGAAATCTAACCTAGAAATTTAGCTCCACACAAGTTTAGTCTGTGGAAGGATCTTTTACATGCCATAAATCTATGACATGGGACCACCGGCTTTACTTCCCCTCCGAAGGAAGGCAGACTGAAGGATTTTAACGCTCTTAAAAATCCAACGACTTCCGCCGGGTTTGAACCTGCTATCTTGGGAACAGCAGTTCAGCATGCTACCAACTATGCCACCGAAGCCGTCATTACCGGGGAAGAATGTTTGTTAGAGAGGTGACCAAATGAGGATTAATTTTTTCCCGCAGGTTGTATTTTTATTTTTATGATTGTTATGTTGTAGTAGAACAGCAGTAAAAATTTCATAGCTGTAGGACTAGCAGTTTTTGAGAAAGAAAACATTTTAGTACCGTAGGAAAAACAGTTTTTTTAGCCCTGTTTACATTTCATCTCCAAAAGTATTACAGCTGCAGCAGCGACATTTTAAATGAAAATCCCTCGTAGAGATGTCTAATAACATCATGTAAAACAATGACTGAACCGCTGTTATTTTAGGGACATGTGTGTATCAAACGAAATTTAGACCTGTCCCTAAACTTTCTGCAAGCACTGTAAAGTATATTTTGTGGGATGTTGTGAGTGTCGATTGCAGCTATGAGGCTTTACGAGTTGTACGAAACAGGTGGTCTTCATTGAGAATAGGAAACATTCTAGGTTATCAGAAACAATTATGAATTGATTTATGAATTTACCCGGCATTTAAAATTGTATTTCCCTAATTCTTTTGAATATTATAGTAGTATCGTATGTTGTGGAAGCATGTACTGGCAAACAATCGACTTGGGTCGATTTACGTCGATACTGTGTTCGCTGCGGCAATCGACTTTTGTCGACTTGGTACTTTCCCGCTGCTTCTTACACGATCTTTGTCTACAAAGTGGCTCTTTAATAATGCGTACATGAATATGCATGTCTGGAGCGTGTACTGGGAATTGTTGAAAGCAATGTCGTGAGTATTACAGTATTTCCTTTGTTGTCTCCCGCCCGGCAACATTCCTCTCTGTTCTCTGGTCGTCAGTGGCCTACCACACTAGTGAGAACCCATGAGCGCGCATAATATAAGCAATGACAGTGATGAAATCTACCAGATGTTAGTAGCAGATTCAGATGTGTCGATAGATGGAGACAATGAGAGTAGTGATGACAGTGGTGATGATTTGAGTGATAGTTCGTTAGTAAATAGTAGCAATGACGATCGTCAAGTACCTGACTGGCGTGATATCAGTAATGACGAAAGAATAAAAACATTGAATTTATGTGACGGTGCTGATTTTGATTTGAAAGTGAAAAGTGATGTTTCAAACTTTCAGGACCCTTACAAATCACTTCTTCAATTCATGCCGCTGGCAGTGTTTGAACATACAGCAAATGAAACTAATAGATATGCTGAACAGTGTTTAGATAAAACGTATGACTTTCCACCGCGTTCTAGGTATCGTAAGTGGTCTGGATGTACAATGGAAGATATTCAAGCAATGGTAGCTCTTGACATTGAGATGGGATTGTGCCGTAAATCAGTATTACAGTCTTATTTTTCGGATAAGCATTGGCTCACTGCTACGCCTCATTTTAGTGATGTAATGTCACGAGATAACTACTGTCTCCTTCGCAACTTCCTACATTTCAATAATAATGAATGTCAGATTCCTAGGGGTTCAACCTGGTTATGATCCGTTATTCAAGGTCAGGCCTGCAATTTCTATGGTAGAAAATACGTACCTACAGAATGTTTCACCAGGAATATGCTTATTAGTCGATGAGTCGATGCTGAAGTTCACAGGAAGTTTGTGGTGTAAGCAGTATATGCCTTCAAAACCATCGACAAAATGTTGCATAAAGTTATGGTCACCTGCGATAGTAAAAGTGGTTTCCTCTGCAGATTTCAGACTTACGTGGGAAAGAACAGTAATGAGACTGATCCAGGGGACACATTAGGGGAGAAAGTTGTTAGGAGCTTGTCAAAAGACTTTGAAAATACTAGCAGAATTATATACATGACAATTTTTTTTCAAGCCCTACATTTTCACTCATCTTGCTGAGAATAGTGTGGGTGCATGTGGAACAGTGAGATGTAACCGTAAAGGTCTTCCTCAAGAGATGAAAGGTCTGAAGATGAAGAAAGGACAGAAACCTAAGTTCTGGCATCATCCTACTAAAAAAATTGCTTGCATGATCGTCGCTAGATACCGACCGGGTAAATATGCTCACGACCGTACACTCGTCTGAGGTTGTGAAGATTAGGAAGAGATCAAAGAGGGGTCCAACCGGTTTTGTTACCCGTGATAAACCTAAATTAGATCTGAATTATAATCATGAAATGAATGGTGTTGACAAGTTCGATCAGCTGAAAACTAATTACGCATATGTGCACAAGAAAATCAAGTGGTATCAGGTCTTGTGGTATTTCATCATAGAAACAGCCCTAGTCAATCGAAGAATAGTGTACAATAAGGTCCATAACAAGAAAACAAGTGCTCATGACTTCAGAGATGATGTAATTACAGGACTTCTAGAAAAGTACAAACGCGCTCCACCTGGGAAACGCGGCCGATCTTCTGACGGGATACCGCTTGCGCGTCTCACGGAGAGGCACTTCATTGGGGAACAACAGGACAAAAGTCACAAACCCAACTGTGTTGTTTGTTCCATATTGCCGGCACGGTGTTCAAAGAAAGGAAAGGGGTGGTGTTAGAGGAAACGGGCAATATTTTATTGCACGAATTGCCCAGGACAGCCCCCAATGTGTCCAACTACCTGCTTCGAATGTTGACACACCAAGGTAAACTTCAAGGTCACTTGCCAGTGTGAGATTCCATTGAACCAAGGACCACGGGATGTATATCAAGGGTAAAACATTTACTTTGTGAGTTTCATGTGTTATCCTATGATTCAAAATGAATTAAAATGCTCACTAAAGGAAACTACAAGGTCACGTGTAAGTTAATGTTTCATCGAACCAAGGACCACCGAATGGTTCACAAAGGCGATATATATATTTATTTTTTGTTTCATGTGTTATGATATGTCTTATAATAAATGAAAATCCACATTAAAACTTTTTTCAATATCTTCATTAAATTACGCCGCGAGGGGTTTTGTGATGTCAGAAATGCAGCAGTGAAAGAGTTAAATCATTTTCCAAGAATCGAGGACTAAAATTGTGAAGCATTATGAGTCTCATCTGCATAGGCAGAAACAGAATGATTTTCTCAGAGGCCCATTGTTAAACTCTATCAGCCCTATCAAAGTTCCAACGTTCACCACTAGGTATCATTGATATCTGGTGGCGAAAGTTGGAACTACTTGAAATTGAACGGAACTTGTAGCTCACCATTTAGGGTGTCCGCTGGAAGCAGCTACAGACTCAGGCGAGCCAAACATGTCCTCGGACATTCCCGGCACTAAAAGCCATACGATAGATAGATAGATAGATAGATAGATAGATAGATAGCCCTTTACTGTTATATTTTGAGCTGTTCAGTAACATCATAATTTCCACAGGGTAGCTAATATTTGGTAACCTCTGGTGGATAGAGGATCTTCATTAGGGGAGGATTTGTCCAGAATTTTTACTATCTTCCAGTGATATTCATCTATTTTAAAATTAATAGGGGCGAAACACTGTGTGAACTTATGGCATTGTTAACAAAGACATCCCAAAGAACCTCGAAGGTCTCTGTGGCAACTTTCAATGCTTATTGCAAAACTTGATGTTCTAATTCGGTCTGATTTGAATCCATTGTGAAATGAAAAGACACCATCACAAGTATTATTTGCAGTCAACAGTATAGCTTGATGCAACTTGGCAGACCAATGCAAAGGACTGTGGCATTGACCTCGGCTGCTGTGAGAGTATACTGTAAGCAGGTGAGGAATGCCAACAGGGCTACCCATAGGGGGTGAAAAAGCTAACAAATATCTAGGGGTCCAGGCTCTCAAGGAGCCCAAGAAATTGGAACACCCACTCTGTGTCTTGTATTTATTATATCAGTTCTAAACTTAATGCATTCTCTGGGGGCTACGCCACAACCATCTCGATTGAAGTATAAGATTACCTTTTACAGTGCATCCTGTGTAGGCTTTCTATAACTGGTCTATTTGTAGTATGGGACATATCTATGTTTGATGAGCTGGGTATTATTGTGAACTGTTATTTTTGACTAGTTCAACAATCCATAATTGCTATTACAACTTTTAAGTCAGTCAACACAATATAATTCCAATTGCTGGAACTTGCAAAAAATAACTTGGGGGGAAAAAAGAATATTTTCCAGTAATTTTAATTATATTGTATTGACTGACTGAAAAGTAATAATATCAGTTATCAACAAGGCAACACTGAATGGCTTCAAAGCTATTTATACCAACAATCGATTACGCTCTTCTACGTTAGCTTTCGTGTTTGTGTTTCTGTTTTGTTACATGATCGTTAGTTTTAATACTAGTGATGCCTGTGAATGAAGTTCTCCGTTTTCAATAGTTTGGTTCTTGTGTTTGTTAAAGTTTGCTTTAAGTGAAATGAACAGGTCATGTGTGTTTATCAGTTAATATACACTACACTACATAATGAAGACTATTGTAGTAGAGAAATATTAGTAGCCATTTTACAGTGTTATCTGTTATTAGAAGCTGTAAGTCCATCAACACGAGCGTGCTTAAATTAGGTTTGGCGGGGAATAAAAATTAATTTCCTAGTGCCTGAAATAAAATACATGAATTATTTATACACTTAATAAAACACTTCTTACATAAATGGGGGGGGGGGGGGGGGGCTAAATTGGATGTCTAGTTTTGTTCGTCAAAGTAACGTCATCAGATCCTGCTCACTGTCGACCCATGTATTATGTGCACTTGAGTTTGAAGATTGTTTGTGAAGTAACCAATAGACCTACATAAAATCCAATAACATCATCATTTTCGTAGTTCTATTTTACTTTATTTCATGTAGGTTTGGAATTTTTAATTTATATTTTAATATTTTCTATCGCAGTTGGAACACAAAAAAGGCCCGTTTTTAAGTGTGTTTCAACCATGCGTCACATTAAGAATTATTATCTCAAAAACCCGTCATCAGATCGAATCCAAATTTTAACACAATATACATTGGAATGTTATACAACTGGTTTATTAATTTCAAAATTTTGTGTCCAAGAAACAAAGTTATCATTTTTGTAAGGTAACTTTTTCTCGGCCCGGGATGGTTGGAAAATGTAGTTCTTGGTCGCGTTATAATCCTTATTCATCAAAAGGTTATGCTGAATGACTGTGAAATACGTAAGCATTGCATTGCCGAAATGGAGCCCATGACGCGTCATGGCACGCCTCGCTTGGAAGTGATGGGCTCCAACGCTGTACAGCTTTCCCCGGAGCTGCTAGCTGGTGAACCATGTCTTATTTCCCCGTACAAATACAAACCGATATAAAATAGTGAATTCATTTACGTATTTCACAGGCATACAGCATAATGTTTTGATGTATAAGGATTACAACGCCACCAAGAACGAAATTTTTCAACCCCCTGGGCCGAGAAAAAGTTACCTTACAAAAATGATAAGAACACAAAATTTTGAAATTAATTGACCAGTTATACAACATTCCAATGTATGTATATATATATATATATGTATGTATATTGTATATTGTGCTAAAATTTGGTTTCGATCTGATGACTGGTTTTTGAGTTAATAATTCATAAATGTGACGCATGGTTGAAACACGCTTAAAAACGGGTCCTTTTTGTGTAATATAATTAGGGAGATCCGCCTGATCAATACACAAACTGCGTTAAAAAATATTGAAATATAAATTAAAAATTCCAAACCTACATGAACTAACGTAAAATAGAACGACGAAAATGATGTTATTGGATTATATGCAGGTCTATTGGTTACTTCACAAACAACCTTCAAATTTGGTCGACAGTAGGCTTAATTTAGGTTCAGTGGATATGTATATAACACATATGTACAACAGTATTTACATATTAATCTATGGAAGTTTTTAATTAAACTTTGTAACAAGTGTTTTTTTTAACCAATTATATATTTTTATTATCTTAGTTTATTCCACTTTTGTATTGTTGCATTTTTTTAATAGTAGGCCTACCGTACTTTTTATGTGTACGAAGGGTGATTGGAAAGTTTTAAGAATTGGCTTGTAATTTTACGATGGCGGTACTTACATGCTACTGTGTTGCATCTCCTTCTAAATAGTGCCCTTCTGACTGAACACACCTACTCCAACGGTGTTTCCACTTTTGGAAACATTCCTGGAAATTTCTTTCCTGAAGTGTGTTAAAGCCGCTCTCCGTATTTGCCTGGATGTCTTCAATCGAGTCAAATCGCGTCCCTTTCAGTGAAAATTTCAGTTTAGGAAACAGGTAGAAGTCCGCAGGAGCTATATCAGGGAAATAGGGCGGTTGTGGAAGCACAGGAATTTTGAATTTGGTTCAACGATTGAGAAGGCACGATGAGCTGGAGCATTGTCGTGATAGAGCACCCGATTCCTGTCTTTCCACAATGCAGGCCTTTTCTCCCACACCTTTTAGCACACATACTCAAGGACACATTTGTAGTATTCCTGATTAATTGTCTGTCCTCTAGGGATAAATTCATGATGCACAATACCGGTAGAATCGAAAAAAAATCACCAACATTTTCTTCACCTTCAATTTGCCGTGCCTTTTTTTTTTTGTTAGTGGTGAACGTGGACTCTTCCACTGCGAAGACTGCACTTTGGTTTCAGGATCATATCCATATAACCACGATTTGGCACCTGTAATTAGCCTATTTAACAAATCGGGGTAATTTTGAACCCGATTAATCGGTTCTTGGCACACTTCAAGTTGGTGTTGTTTCTGGTCAATTGACAACAATCCGGCAAGAAACCCTAACAGACCCTGGCTCAACCAGCTGCCACAGCGAACTGAATAAAGAAAACTCAATTTCCTGTCGGAGGGCGTTCAAGGACAAGTCAATGATTCACTCCCCACCCTCGGTGTACATGCCTGACAAACCAGTAAGCAGTGGCGGATCCATTCTTAAAACTTTCCAATCATACCTTGTATAAGCGCTAAACATTTTAGAATCGTTAACTTCTCAAAAAGCAATAACATTAACCATGTTAGGAGAATATATGATATTTACCATATTGATTAATACAGTACCGTATCATCATCATCATCTTGAGCAGTTTCCATCCGCTGGTCGGGTCTGCTTGGAACATAAGCCTCTCCATCATTTCCTGTCCATCCACCATCTCTCATCATTTACTGTGTCCCAGCACACTCCTCTTTCCTCCACACTCTTCTTAACTCCTTTTGTCCATCTGTCCCTTGGTCTTCCCCTTGGCCTCCTTCCCGTCATTTCCATTCCAAACATCTTCTTCGGTATCCTCTCCTCTTGCATCCTCCCCACATGTCCATACCATTGTAGCCTAGATCGCTCTATTCTATTTTGCAATGGTTCCTCTCTTACCATCTCCCTGACTCTCTCATTCCTTACTCTGTCCATTCTTGTCACTCCTACCCTACTCCTCTGGAACTTCATCTCCACTGCTCGTATTTTATTCTTGTCCCTTTCCTTCATCACCCATGTTTCTGAACCATATGTCAAAATTGGCACAAAGTAGGTCTTGTAGATGATTCCTTTACATTTTTGTGGTACATCTTTATTCCATATCATCCCCCTAACACTCTTGAAAAATCCATCTGCGCACCTTCCCCGCTCATTTATTTCCATCCTATTGCCTCCCTTTTCTTCAATTATGCTTCCCAAGTACTTGAAGTATATAATTCTTAAAAATACTACCCCAATCAATACAAATTAAGAAACATCTATGCAATTGTTGAACATCTATTCAATTGTTATACATGTTTCGGCTTGACAAAGAAGCCTTCTTTCCCTCTCTAACTCCACGAGGTCGATGATAACACGTGCTACGTTGGTCCGCACACTGAAAGGTCGTCCCAAACGTTGCTGGTCACCCATTGCCACACGTCCTTGCTGAAACTTTCCTACCCACCATGCAACTGTATGGTATGGGAGGGCTCATTCCCAATGGCTTCCTCCAATTCACTGTGACACTTTTAGCTGACAACGTAGTGGTTTCTTTACCTTTGGTAGGCCATGAGATGGAAGTCACTGGGTGAAATGTCAGAGTATGGAGGGTGTTCCAATTCTTCCCATCCCCAGCGTCACAGTTGCTGCTTGCTTTCCACAAAAACAGACCGGGTTCAATACTAGGTGAAATGTTACATCCAGTGGTTCAGATTCCACATTGAAAAGTGTCGTTGCCTATTGTGAGATAAACAGTGACTTATTACTACAGGTTTTCTTCCTTATCACAAAATGTTACTTGTTATTTGATATCTGCCGACTTAGGCAAATAGTGGTCTCTTGAACTGCAAGCTGGCACCTGTGTGTGTATGAAAATGAGTTGCCATGATCTTCTGTCCTACACTCCACTTCCCTCTTAAAGGGTGCAATGGCAATGAATCTGTTGCTACCTGTATGACAAAAATTTCAAATTCGACCTGCTCTCTTTAATTTTGAACTGGCATCTTTTACGTTCAATAATTCACTTGTATAAGTAGTTTTCTTCAGGAAAAATGTTACTGGTTTCCAGGCAGTTTTCTACACTGGTAATGGGGAAGTAAGCAACACTTTAAGTTACAATTAAATAGCGAGATTTTTAAAATTTCTGTGAACAATTTGTGTGTCTGTGAAAATTACATTTCATATGTTGTTTTAGTGAAATGATCGAACACATGATCATGCACTTAAAATCAATTTAAACAAAATAAACGTTTTCTTTGACAAAATCTCAAATGATGCACTGCTTTTGCATGTCAGTGTGCTTGTGTACACTCAACATTCTGCTCCACATAATATAACACTCCAGAAACATCCAACAGTTCTAAGATAAAGTTACCAGCATTTCAATTTTGGTTTGGCTATTGCATGATGGGATATTTTCTTTTCACTCACAATGGCTTGCTGCAACTTCGGTGAGTCCCTGCACTTGCATGACAAGACCACTTTCTCCCCTCATTCTGGACTGTCAGAATGGCCCCTGTAGTAGAAATATATTCTAATATGTATGCATACTTAAAAATACTATGTTCCAAGTTCAATAATTAGAACAACTTACTTATGAGTTACTTACCTCTAAATTATAAACTAGTAGAATAGCCCTATTAAAATTGTTTTGGTATTGAATTTATGTCAGTTAAGCTGTCGGGAATAAATTTTAGTCCTGGGGATAGGCCTTTATAGTATCAAGATTTTTTGTCGCGAAAGGAAAATGAAACTTTCCTGAACAGTTCAGCCAGTACACAATACTCGGGTAATTCATTAAGATGATTCGGTACCTGTTGGCATTTTATGCACTTAAATAAGTGGCAGTATTTTATAAACATGTAATCTACAGTTTACCTGCTATCAATGTAAATCATATGCAACCATTGAAGGAAAATTTTAATGATCCAAAGTCAAACATATTTTTGTAAATAAGTATGAGAAATTGTTGCTTTTAGTTTTGACAAGTATCTAATGGCAGAATGTATACATTATTCTGTAGTTAGAAGATTCAAGGCCAAACAATATTGTGCTGCTGCATAATAAAGTGTGGCATGTCTACCTATCCTCCCTTGTATCTGATCCATTTTGTATTTTTCTGCATGGGCTTTGTAGGTCCCCGTCATGGCCGGTGTGGGCACCACGGTTGCTCCCGTTCTCTATTCCTCACTCCACTAGCAATACTCAGCAGGTACCCCTTTCTCCTTCAATCCGACGTATGCGGTTCTGGTCCAGCAACAGCACTACGGGCTTGCGCCAGGTACCAGAACCTCTCTCACCTCTCCCAACCAGCGAGCCCTCTTCTTTCTCTCGTTCCTCCAGCCGCACCCTGCTGCAGCTTCCTTCTCCCAATGCCTCTTTCAAGTTCCCTCCGTGGGCTTCCCCTCGTGCTACCCCTAGAGCCTCTTCCTCTCCAGGCATGCTCCACCAACACAGCCCCAAGTCCCCAAGAGGCCTGGGCTCCAGTACGGGAGATGCAGTGTTCTTCGGCAACGGTGACAAAAGGTAGGGCAGAGATGATGACATTTGGCTAAGCTTTATGGGTCTATATTCTCTTTCAGGCCCTGTGTACAGCAGGAGTTGCTGCTCAATTCAGCTGCTTCTGTTGTAATTATTGGCTTTGTGGTTTGTTTGTATGAATATTTTTCTGTCTTCAGCATTGCAATCACTTGCTTTCTCTTCATTTTATGACAGGAATGAAATCAAGGTCACATTATTCTTCCAGCTTACAAATTGCAGAATAGTGGGCACAGCTTATTTTTTATACCATTTTCTTTTTTCTTATTAATAATTGCTAATTGTTCTTGTACCCAGAGCTGAAGACGAGCAATTCAACCTGAAAAGGCATGAGAAATGTTTGGTTATTTCACATTTGTTATTAATTGTATTGCATAGACATCCTTTATGATGACAGGAGAAATTCACCATGAACGGTGCATAAAATATTGGCTTACAACACCTCAATGCTGGATGTATTAATCATCAGTTACTAGAGAATTCAATTGATCTTAGCTTGTATTAGTTTTAAATGGAGTAGAGAGGTACTATTCAATAGTACAGATTGTAAAATATTTTAAAGATATATTATGAGAGAATAAAGCTATTAAATGATCCATCAAAATAATCTTCCAAACACTATCTACTCTATCTTTTCTATTTCATGCCTAACTTTATTTAAAAAAATATAAAATTAAAATAAATAATGATTATACTGTATTATAGATGGGTCGGTCATTTGTGGTCTTAAGCGCATGAGAATTCTTCTTAAAGTCAGAGTAGAACACTGTGACCACTGAATATGCACATGCGCTGTCGAGGACACATTGTGCACCTTATTTACATTGACAAAGGTACGAAGGCTCACTGTGCGTGGAGATACCACTGCACATGTAATATGTACCGGTCAAGGAGGAACTGCCCACTTTTACTAGAAGTTCATATTTTAGACATCATTTATATACTGTAGTAATTGTAATAAGATTGCATAAGCTTAGTAGTTCTTTCTCTCTTCCATTGTATATTCTTGAGGTGGAATATTATTCTTTGATGCATACAGTAAAATTATCTTTTGGAATTCTAGGTTGGCTTGCTTGCTTTGTGGGGATGGTCCAAAACTGTTAACATTTATGAATTGTGTTTTCTCTGTTAAATTGTTAAGGAAACATGTCATTGTGTTATGTTGTTGTTATTGTACATTTTCTAGACACCTACACGTTGTGTAAAAGTTGCTTGTATGTTTCATAGCTCATGCTTTAAACTGCTTTTGTGAAGGATCTGGTGAACTTTTACTCCTAATAGCAATTTCAGGGCACTTTCTCCTTTGCTAGCCATGTACAGTAGATACATAATATCTAGTGGTGTTCCTTGTTAAGGTTTAATAATAGAATTCTGTCATAAGCGACTAAATGTTATTATTCTTATTAATGTTTTTAAATACATATAAATGCCCAGAAACTTACGAGGAACAAATTTATTTTTATAATCAATGTATTGTTAAAGATTGCTTCTGCTACTGTGAGGAATTCACTCGGCTGTGTTTGATATGAAGAGGGTGGAAAATAATTTTATGTATGCAGCTGGGGATCTGGCAAAGCTGAAAGATGTATGTCTTTCCAAGTACAGTAATGAGTTATTAGATTTCTTTTGACAGTCTTGTCAAAATGGATGTCCCTTTAGTCACTGTTCTTGGCAAAAGCACTTTGGTGATAGGGTCAGGTCGGCTTGCAGGATTCAGCACCACCGTAAGCTGTTCGAGAGCAACACAAAGCTGCCCACTGTAGCCATCAGTCCCGATGACCAGCCAGAAGAAAGTGATGCTGTACCTCTGCCCCCTGTTGCCATCGTGGTGACACAGCGCCGTAGTAGTACAGTGTCAGTGTGTCTGTTGCGTGTTGCACCCCTAGATTTAGGGTTTCTCAACTCTCCCTAAGGATGTATCAGCTATTACATATTCGTGAAAGAATCGACCAGTACCAATTTAATACAAAACAAAGTCATTCATTGAGAATTTCTCACTATGATATATTTTTTAAGATAAAATGCATTAGTAGTCATCACTTTCATGCTATAATTGTGTACCAGTACATGACCTGACATCTGTCTGCTTCATAATTATAAGATAAAAAATTAAGGAAGGAATCGTGTAGTCTTACGTGACCATTTATCTCGCGATCAAAAGCAATGGGACCTCCATTTTATGTGAAATCCAAACCAAAGGATGTGATATTTCACTTCAAAAATCTCACATGCATTGACAGGGAATCATACGTGGTCCGCCTTGGTGAGAGGCAAGCAGCTTAACCACTGCACCATTAAGCCCCCCCCCCCCTACCAAGATACACAATATGCTGCTTATTTGACCATATGCAAAATTTCATAGGATTTTGTATATATGCTCATGCAGTTTCTAATCAAAGCTACCTCGTATGCTATAATTTTATTGATGTTCAGTATCATCATTTTGCCTTGTAAGATACACTAAAGAAATATACATTTACACTGAATCTGTATCTAATGTGCTTTTGTCTATCAGATTAATATATTATATAAATACAATTTTACTACCTTGCTTGTTATATGGAGTGGACATTGAAGTGGACAAAGTCTCAATTGGCAACTTCGGTGGCGTAGTTGGTAGCAGGCTGAGCTTCTGTGCCCAAGATCGCAGGTTCAAACCCGCCCAAGTCATCGGACATTTTAAGAGCTTTAAAAATCCCTCAGAATGCCTTCCTTCGGAGGTGAAGTAAAGCCGGCGGGCCCATGACGTAGATTTATGACATGTAAAAGTACCTTCCACTAAATACACTTGTGTGAAGCTAAATTTCTAGGTTAGATTTGATTAATGCTCTATTAATTTCCAACGTTCACCACCAGGTGCTGATTGTGGTGGCATCTAGTAGCCAAGTTCACAGCTAGGCATCATTGACAGTAGCATTTGGTAGCAAAAGTAGGAACTACTTGAAATTGATCGTCTGCAGTCCTTACCTGGATTACAGATAACACACACTAATACTGCCATCACATTTAACACTGGCTATCAGACAGATTCTACACACGCCCAAAACACGGGGCTACATGACCGCGTTGTCGCAGCCCCTAAACTGAGGAACCAACCAACCAACCAAAGTCTCAGTTGCAATGTTTAGGAATCGTGGATCAACAGTACCAAGATATTATAAAGGTGAATTTTAAAAGATTTTAAATAGCTTGTTAGATACTACTGAATTGTTATCTTGGACCTCCTGGTCACTTTATCTGTAAGGCAGGGTCCATTCTTTTCGGAATAAACAATAACGCAATAAACATATTTCACTTCATGGCAACAAAATAATTAATTGAGCCTCACGTTACTCATCTTCCTCATAACTCACATAATTGAACCTATCTGGTTACAAGGCTACTTGGTTGATGTGTTTTGGCTTTAAAATCTTTGAAAGTATGAAGTCAACGGAGCAAAATAAAATTCAATCCATTGCGGTATGTTGAGAAACCCTAGATAGTCGTTCAGTCTTGTGGATGGATGTCCTGTTGCATTATTGGTGTTTGCACTTCCATGCTAGAACGTGCCTGTTGAATGTTATACTGCTGTACATTATTATTTTCTATTTTGATTTGCAGGCTTGTTCATGTTTGTTGTTTTGTTAAGTTTTGCACTGCTATTGTTTACCTCTTAGCATAGATAATGTTCATTCTTACTGATGCACCGTTTCATTTCATTTCATATTTTTTTGTGGGGTGGGGGGTGGATTGTATATCCACTTTTTCATCCCCCCTTTATTTAAACAGTTTTGTGTTATTGTAAATTATAAAACCTACACAAAGAACAAATAGTGCATGCACAAATTAATAACTTTGTTATGCAACACATTATACATCCATAGCTGGGTGATGACAGCATGACGCTCATAGTTCTTTCCATGTTTTAGATCAGTGTTCCGCAACCATTTTCAACTCGCTGCACACTATTAGCCATGACTTAACATGTTACACCTTAATGTTAATTCCCTCAAAAATGCTCTTGACACTGTTAACATATGCAACCAACCTATTATTACTTCAGAGGAATTAATGCTTTTCAGACTTCTCAATCTATTTGCCTGTATTTTGCCCTGGTGTGCTATTGGGCTTGTCAATAAGTATGGCACACCTCACCAAGGCAATGGCATAAGGGCTGCCACTGCAAGATATAAATGACATGAGCAGTCCCAATATACTGTGGGAAAATTAATGTCCACTTTCAGTAAAATTGCCTGTCTGTCAATTAAGTGAAAAATTTGTTTCCAAAGGAATATATTATTCAGAGAAACTTCGATTGAGGAGTCTGAAATGCATTAAGCATTGTCTTGTTTAATCAGTGCAGAGACAGATATACTGTACATGCATATGAAGCACAGTAACTGGGATAAAAATAAAATGAAGTAATAATACCTTAAAAATTTAACAGTTAATTTCTTACAATAATTGATAAAAGTTTGGGTAACACCTTTTATCTTGTGGCGATACGTTCATGTGCTGCGGCGCTCTAGTTACGGAACACTGTTCTAGATGAAAGACATGGTAGATCGTCAATTTTATTAATAATTTATATGCAAGGTTATAGAAAAGTGATAAACAAAATGTATATATTGACTGCATGTATGGTATATTCAATGGATTCAGTTCATTCATTTTCACCTTATCCAAAATGCATATTTTGTTGAATATGTTACTACTTGGTGATAATTCTGAATAGGGTATGGAAATGATGGAAATAAAAACTAGTAGAGAAGAATTAGAATTATGTAATGATTCACTTGATTCTAACTTCATATGTACAAATATTTACGTCATATTACCATCATTTCATGTTTAAAGTGTTAAATAGAAGTTTGTGCTATAGGCTCTATAGCCCACCCATTTGCTACACAAAATAAACTAAGGATTAGACCTAAAACCAGCCCTCTGTGTAATGCCGGAAACTCCAAAAACCTACGGCACACCGGCTTATTTGTGCCCAAACAATCACTTAGCAGGGATACGGTGTGTGTTAGTGTGAATGGGGAATTATTTTCCAGAGGTCGCAAGAGAAAGGAGAGAACAATCGTGTGTAGGAAAGAGGCCAGTCCCAAAATGAGTTATACAAAATACAAATCAAGTATACAATGTTGACTGGACTGGCACTGTAATACAACTGAACAAAATAAATTTTTGATACAAAGCAGTAGAATAATTCTCATGTGATGAACAGAGAAATTACCGTGAACATGCCATTTATTCAAACCTATCATGTAGACACAGCACGCAATCAACTCAAATCTGAGGGATTTACAAACCCACTCAGTGATATACATTGTGTATAGCAATATTTGATCAAAATATTACAGCTTGCTTCTACGACAATTTTGCTTTTTAAAGGAGAGCTTCCATGGCATTTCAAAGGGAAAAGCTAGCTTGTTAGACTGGGGAGTCCTTCTCCATAGAACAACTTTGATTGCAGATGCTTCTGCCATCTACAAGGGCATACAAAGAACTGTTTGCAGAACTACAGCAGAAGAGAAAGGTGATATGAAGAGATTTCTATTCAACCAAGGCAATGTCATTCTCCGAATGAAAAGGTGCCAATTACGATCTACGTCACACGCTGATGCGTTTTGTGGTTCTTGGGTTTCACCATCATGTGTGCAAGAGGAAGACTTTTCATATCCCAGACAGAACTCTGTGCTTTGTGAACGGTGCCAGAAAAGACTTGTAACTCTGACACAACTCTGTAATGACTAATGTACTGACATGTATGCACATTGTGCGCTTTCCTCTTATTATAGCTTCTTAAGATTTAGGTAAGTCATAACTTCAGGTTTAATGGAAGGTCCAAGATGATTTATAATACACGTGGCTCCAAGCACCAGGGCAAACATGGGGTTACATAAAATATAATAGCTCAAATCCGGGATCAAGATGGAACACCGTATAACACTTTGCAGCGAAACAAACCCAATTTAATGTCCACTCTCTGGGGCAACAGAAGTTCCCACAGCATCACCAAAACTTTCCTCACCTTGCCTCATTTCCTAGACATATTTATAATAATTGAGAAACAACCCCTGCAGTTTGGAGAGAAACTTCTGTCACATAAACATTTTTACCCCACTGGTAGATGAAATAAGTCCTATACTTCTGGGAAGAGAAAATGGAACTTTTTATCTTCACACTATGGCGCCCACCATCGTCCTCCAAGCCAAAGGTTAAGATCTGGTCTGCTTGCAGCTCAGTTCTAGCTAGTTCAAACTGACTTCCTGACAGGTTGCAAGGCCAGCCCCAAGCTCAGGAGAGGGGGATCAATCATCGCACGTAAAGTGGCAACCAAGGGACCTAGGGGAGAGGAGATAGGAGATAGATTGTCACTAAACTGCACAATATTAATGACACATTGAAGAGTTTTGACACTAATAGTTGGATAGATTGTGTGGCGTGGTACGTGAATATTAACTGCCTTGTTATGTCCTGTTGAACTGATGTTGCTCCTGCCTTTGTGCAAGAATTCCAGTAGTCTTATACAGTAGTTTCCTATTGTTAGTAGTTCCATTAATAGTCGTTTAATTCTGCAGGCAAGACCAGATATTCAATAAACATTTACAAATGACGTCGACTTTATTAAAAGAAGCCTGAACCAGCCTCGTGAACATGCCTCATACACTCAAGTATTCCAGACAGATGGATAAACTCCATAATCAAAGTCCTATAAAAGGAAATGTGGATGCAGGAGACCTGAATGGGTACAGAGGCATTGGATTGGAATGTCCACCATTTAAAATATTCACGAAGATCATTACGAACAGACAACAGATCTGATAAATGAATGACTCCCGGAAGAAGAACTTGGTTTCCAAAAAGGACGATCAACACTGCATGCAGTGAAATGTCTCCAAGGTGAAATACTTGAAGCCCTCGGACATCAGCGATGAAAGTTCTATACTGTATTCATAGACTACAATGAGCCCTCTTCTATTTAATATCACTGTTATGGATGTCGTACAAAGCGTTGCTATGGAAGACGTATGGATATGCACCTACGCAGAAGATATGGCACTAATGTTAAATGCGAGACAAATTACAGGAAGCTTGTAACCGACTATATTAGGCGACAGCGTTGATGGCCCCTGGCCGTGCAGAGAGAAAGCGATGATACGAAATACAGCGTTGCCTCATACGGGTAAAAGTTGCCACCGCAACATCAAATATCACGTGCGCTCGGGCAAAGTTTTCGTAGTAGGGGGACTTTCAAGCAGTTAGGATGGAGAAATAAACATTCGGAATATTAAGAAACAAAAGTTAAATTTCTACGCTAACAGGTTCGAGTTTTATGGCCAGTTAACGAACATGATGTTAGAAGATACAATAATCTCCTTATCCCTTGTTCCATCCCCTTGGCCGGGGTGAGATGCTTATTTATATACCCTGTGGTGTTAAATCACACCACGGCTGTGATGAGGCACTGAAGCGAGTCCGGAGATCGGAGGTTCGAATCCCGTGGCTATCCTGATTGTGGTTTCCCTGCGTTTCCCCACGCTCCTTCCAGGCAAATGCTGGAATAATATCTTAATTCAAGGCCAGGGGCACTCTGTCCTTGAAACAGCTTCCCTACTACACATATCACAGAAACTCAAGTTATATCAGACAAGTACATGGGGCTGATGACCAAGATGTCTCAAGCACATAATATGAATTTTAACAACAGAAATCATAACAGTTTATTTATTTCCCTGTGGCATACTGTTTCAAGGATGTCCCTTCCCCCCTGTGTAGAGGTTATTGAAGTATGAAGTGACAAGCATGGTAAAGGTGCAATTATGGAATAATAATGCCGGAGTACTGTCCACTGTCCGCTTTGTCCAGCACAGATCCCACATTGAGCTGTCAGGAATCAATTCTGTGGCTGAGGAGTGAGAAGCCGGTGGTAATCCACCTCTTTAAAATGGCAAAATACTGGAAGACAACACATGCTATTTCATTTTATACAAAATACATTTACACTAGCGGGTGTCTCACGACAAACCGTCCTCTCTTCTCCCGATCCTACACACAACAAAGGTTAAGAAATTAAGTGTTATTGCAACATCTCTCAGTACAAGGAAGTGAATTGAGAGACAACGCTGCAGGTTTTTTGGCGAGCAACCCCGTATACATACTAAAAACCAAAGCAAATACAAGTGAAATAAACTTACCATACGTGTCTGGTTGCTCGAACTGTCAGAATTTTCTTTAAATGGCGTCTGTGTGAAAAGCTCTTACTATATATACCTGTATGTAGGCTACAGTTAACTGTCACAGCCCCTAAATAACCAACAACAACTATTAAAATTATAATAGTTATCACGACTATAAAAATTTCCTCCCGTCATTACACTTTACATACTTGAACACCACGCGTTTTAACATTCTCTGCATAGACCGAGTGCTCCCGTTAAAACCAGTGTATTCATGCACTACATGAACTAACTTCTTTGCTGTAGGGAACTCACGTCTATCATAAAACTCGAATACCTTACGGCGTAAAACATCCTGATCAAAGTCGTCAATTCCAGTGACTCTTTTCGGTACCATATGATTTTTACCTGTCGATCTGAAGTGCACATTTCCACTTGGCTATACTGATGACTTCGCTTCACGAACAATTCTTTTCACACTCCGTAGACCTATTATCACCACAGGCAAGCGCTGTGGCAACATCACACAATGGAGTCCCTGCGTCTGCTACTCGCTTGAAGGTTCTTACAGCTATGAGCGACTGAGTGCGACTGCCGCTGATTGGCTGAGACGTGACCGCGCTATTGGGCATCAGAGACCCACGGGCCATCAACGCTGTCGCCGAGCATAATAACATTGGGCAATCAAAAATGACTTCCATGTAAATGAGGATAAGACAGTATTAATGGTCTTCAGGAAGGGTGGACGATCCACAAATAAAGAGTATGTCATGATTAACAGTGAAACTTGGCAACAGATGAACAATTTCATGTACCTGGGAGTCACATTTTAAACACATGGCACAACATTTAGAAGACGCAAGAACCACCGTGGTGATTATTGCAATGAAAAACATTCAGCAAGCACCGGTACGTAGGCTTTCATTAGATACTGCCTTTATGGTGTTTGAAGCCATTTTTCAGTGTTGCCTTGGTAATCGAAATTTGATGTTTTTCAGTCGGTTAATTCAATTGTACCCAATTGTGATGGATTGTTCCCTAATCCTGAAGAAATATTACATGAAACTCTTAAAAAGTAAAAATCACTCCGGTCGTCACATATGGGTTACCAGCAATTTGGACAGATCTGACAAAGTGTGACAGACCTTTTAGAGATAGAAAAAGTAAAGGCGACATATTTAAAAAATAAGGCTCTGAGACGCTCAAAGTACACTCGCTCACATCCTGTTTATGAACTTACAATAGAACTATTCTACATCGAGGAGTTACATACTCAACTGTTATTAACTACCACAGATGCGTACGATGAGGCAGTCAAGGAACTTTGTATGAAGAAAGAAGAAATATGGGATGAATTCTATTCCACGGACGCAATGCTGGCGACAGAATGGAAACTGACACATTAGACACAATATGATGACAAGGTTTGCTACACATGGATTCCACTTCAAATGCTGCATCAATAAGAAGCACCACGATCCAGGTGAACAGAGTGTTTGTGAACTGTGCAACATGGAAAAGACAAGTATCTCTAATAGAGTTCTGTACCAGAGAGTAATTTGCTTACTTGAGCAAAGACATCTAATAGCAATAGCCTATGTACATTGTACGATCTTCTATTTACCCGTTAGGACACGTGCACACTTGGTTCTTTTTTTTCTTACTGAATCGTTAATAATTCTTGGTGTAACGGGTATTCTGTCTTCCACCCACTCTCCCATGCTGTCCTTATTGCTTGCCGTTGATTTACTATTAGTGCTGTTCGAGCTGTTGACACGTTCGTATGCTAATGTAGGTCACGCGTGTGTTTGCATAAGTTTACAGTGCGATCTAATTTTCTCCCAGACTGGTGGAAGTTTCGTAATGAACGGACTAACCGATAAGGATCTAAGTGACGATGATGATGATGAAATTGTTGGTGGAAGTGACATTTCAGATATAGACCTAGTTTATGAAAGTGATCATGGCAGTGATACCGAGCAGGACAGCTGTGCTTCAGAATACAAAGGTACTTCTGATGAGGATAATATACTGTAAGATATGCGACTTTATGTTTATAAGGAGAAGGATGGCACCGAGTGGTACAAAAGTATAATTCTTCAAAGGGGCCACATCAGAGTGCAAAAAATCGTTATTCGCTTACTAGGTCCCAAAGGAGAAGCTCGAAATGCAAATATCTTATTGAATGTTAGGGGCTAATGGTAGACGATAGAATAACTGCCCTTGCTTCTTGAAGAGCGAGGATAGTGATGACTAGGGATCGGATGTTTAGGAAACATCATATTTTTTTCTTTGCCTCTATTTTCATGCCTGATTGGTTTCTGATGCAAATTAAGTTATTATCGTCACAATACAGTGTTTTTTTTTTATTGTCGTATAAATGCTTATTTCAAACATTTTTTACCATTGGGTCATATTTTGAGCATTTTTTGATCAGGAAGTCGTATTTCGGTAGTTTGACGGCAGCTGTAGGTGTGTAATCATCCTCAACTTACCGAACGGGAACTAGTGTTTACAGAAATAGACTGTAAATAACCACTTAAACATGTATGTTCAGAAAATTAATATGAAAATAGGAATAAAGAATTTAGTTAACAATTTAATCTTGAAGGGATTGTTGCTTGGATTTATAATTTAAAAAAACGGCCATATTTAAATCAGTCATTTTCAGGTCATATTTTGTCATTTTTTAGACATATTTCGTCATTTTTATTTGCTTGCATATTCGGGCTATTTTTAGGTCTTAAACATCGAGCCCTAGTGATTACAAATAGTATTTCATAATGATAAACTGTTTGTGTAAAATTTACCCAGCGCGCACCCAAATGTTACAAAACAGAGCGCACATCCTGACGGGTTACATAAAATTGATAGTAGTTTGCCAGCAAGTGATGTAGGGGTACGTAATCTACAAATTTGGAAATACAGGAGCAAAAGCACTGAATCTTCACTTTTACGACTGGCTGCGTGGCTCAACGGCAATCCTGACGCAGTCAGTTAGCATTTGAGGCTGCGCAAATGCAAGGGAGCCATGTCAGTAGAGTTACTGGCCTGTTAAAGAACCCCTTTGGGGCAAAATTCAGTCACCCTGGCGTCTCTAAAAGTCGGTCCATTTTTCAATAGCCAGAAACCTACAATTTGTGTAGATGAACAGGGCTATTTTCTTTTTATGGGGGCAGCATGGGATGTCCAAAATATTTTATGTGCTATATTTTTATGAATGTCAAGTTTTAGGTAGGCTATTATGTTTGGCATTTCTTACGACTGTAATGGTTATGCAGTTCTACTGTATGTTATCATTCTTGTATAGGTAGTATTTCTCCTGCAACTGCAGTTGGACATTAGTTTTGTGAGAAATGCTCAGGTTATAATTTACCATTCTAGGGATACGATGAAACTGCCATGTGTTAACTCAGTGCTAAAGGAAGCAGGGGTTCACATAATATGTTAATAAGTTCAATATATCTTTTTGTATTGATTCCTATTTGGGTTTTTCTTACATTATTGGTAAATATGATAAGCATGGCTTCGTGTTTCCACCTGGGTGAAGTAAGGTACCTCAATTAGTAACCCATAAAGGAATGATAATAGATAACCTGAGGGTGACAGACTGATTCAACTTGGTGCATTAATGTAGCCTACCAAGCCATGGGGGTCACGCTTATGCTCAAACTTGGGAGATGAATTAGTTCCCCCTCCCTCACCTTTGGCCATCATTGAAATAGTTTTCCCTTTTTAACCTTTAGTCCAGTTCCATTCATCTTCATTCATATCATGTCTCATTAAGCCCTGTGATGAGGTTAACATTGAAAAGAGTGCCCAGTTATAAAAGCTATTTTCCTCATCTCAGACTCTATAAAAATGGGCTTAGTAATAAGTGGTAAAAAGGCAAAGAAATTTAACTGCCATGGTGCAGGTCTTATAAATTGACACTACTTGGGTGGCTTTTGATGTTGACAGTACCTTTTCACTACCTTAAACCAGTAACTTAATACATTTCTTTGTAGGGCTGGGAATTGAACCTGGTTCCCAAGGGTGGTAGTCAACATTGCTAGCCGCTATAGCACAAGGCATACTTGTACAGTAATAACTGGTAGGAATACATTACATACAACTCGAGAAGTAACTTGAAAATCATTTGATAAAAATGATGGTCTCCTCTACCTAACAAAAGTTATGGACTCAACGAGTTCCCAATCTCTTATACCGTACCTATAGGTTGAAAAACAGATTCTCAGTGGATTGACTATTGTCTGGACTAGGTTGGGATGACTCCAATTGACATAATACACTTGCATTGAAAGAAAAATTTTGGTTTAAGCACCCTTTTTGACCTTGGCACTAGTAAACATGAAATGGAGTCACATTCCATGCAAGGGGCAGGTGATCTTGCTGTTCTGCCCCTTAAAACAACAACAATCATCATCACATCCCATACATCTCTAATTTAATTGGCACTAGATGTTATGGAAGATTTCATAAAGAAGTTACATCTAACCAGTATATATATTTTTCTTTTTCTCACTTCTCTTTTTCTTTGAAGTTTGGTGTACTAAAGTTAACAAATATTGTTTTAGATGTGAAAATCTAGATATGCTGTCACAATGAATTTTCTATTTTAGTAAAATAATAGTAAATGTATTTCTAGCTTAATTCTTTCTTTTATTTTCTTTCTTTCTTTCTTTCTTTCTTTCTTTCTTTCTTTCTTGATGTGATGAGTATTCTGCTAGCATCAGTGTTCTGTGGTGGACGGCTTCTTATTGTGTACATAGCTGTGATTACAAGGCCATGATGCTATGTGTTGTGTGTTCCCCTTCCTGTGTTCTGTCATTGTGTGGGGTTTCCTCAGAATCTGTGAGGAGTGTGTTTATTGTTAATAACTATTATGTGTGGTGGTTCTTGTGATAAACATATGTACATATGAAATGTGAATGGTTAAAATATTAATTTTCATAATACAAACGTTTAACTGTTCAAAGAAATTATGATTTTGATTAATTTGAATACATCAATTTGAGTGCATGATATGGGTAGAATAACTTTGTTATTTTCATATACAGTAGAATCACTTGTATCTGGCATGGAGCAATTCACTTGTAAGGAAAAAAAAGAACGACACATGCAAATATCCAAGATACTGTTATTCTTAATACTGTATATGCAGTTAGGTCAGTCAGTGTTCAATAGTTAGTGTTTCTAGTTTCAATATTTGGATTATGATTCTTTACCATGCTGGGGAGCGTGATGGCGCAGTGACTTAGCTTCTCGCCTTTCACCCGGATGGCCGGGGTTCGAATCCCGGTGACAGCGGGGTGGAATTTTCACCTGGAAAATCACGTGGCGTCAGGATGGGCATCCGGTCTCAAATCCCCGGCCAAAACCAAAATGAGCCTGATTGGCTCCGGCAACCCCAATTAGTTGGGAAAAGCCGAAGAAAGTTTTTATTCTTTACCATGCTATGTGGCTGTGTGGCTCAGCGGTAACGTTCTTGCCTGCTGTATCCAAGATTGCAGGATCAAATCCTGGCGCAGTTAACTGGCATTTGAGGGTGTGCAAATGCGAGGGATCCGAGTCAGTAGATTTATTGGCACGTTAAAGATCCCCTTCGGGGCAAAAATCCAACACCCCAGTCTCTCTAAAAGCCGCAGTAGTTAAAAGGGACGTAAAATCAATAATATTATTCTTTAACATGCACCGTGAAATTACAAGAAGATGGATAATTCCATAAAGAATAAAGTACCTAGATTTCCTAACACTTAAGTAAAAGCTGGAACTACTGGGTAAAATGGAAAAAGTTTTAGTAGGATGTACATGTGGGAAGTCCTATATTGAGTGATATAAAAAAAGGGAGTCATCTTCAAGGTTTTGTAATAAAATCAGAATCTAGAGAGCAGTAGATGACCACCATCAGTATAACCTTGAATGCAACAGAGTTCACTGCCAACAAACACTGGCTGTACTGGTACTGGTACCGGTACTGAAAGACCTAAGGATACAGCTTAGCAGATTTTTTGACCCAAATCCTGTGAAACTCAGACACTCTGCATATTTTATTCTGCTAAGAAAACCTGTAGTAGAAGACATGCAGTAGTGTATAACAATCCATTTAGCTAGCCCATAGTAAATATTAGTTCACCAGCACTAGTCTAGTCCTGCTGTTGCCAGATATGAGGAATTATATTGTATAATTCTTGTTTGTAATTAAAGTTAAATTTTCAATTAAAATTCAGCAAACAAGTTTGACTATTTAATGACAGGGTAATTGTGCCTTGTAGTGGCTCGTAAGAAAAAAGATTCTAAAGAAGGAAGCAACGGTTGTATAGAGCCCAACAAGAATATTTGAATTTTTGTTCAGCGTTGCTTGTATTTGACCAAATTGCTATACATCTCTAGCTATGAAAATAACCTACAATGGTAGGAATCACATGACCATAACATTGACACAAAACAACCTACCCTCTGTAATTTGTTCTATTTTGAACAAAGAGTTGAAATATAATTAGTGGATGGCAATTACTTGAAAGTGACGTATCAAGTATGGAACAAATATTGTGCAGATTACAACTTCAGAATGCAACTTCCTTTCTTAGGTTCCTTAGTTTAGGAGGTAGAATGCAACTTCATTCCATGGTGAGATAAGTATATAATCTGGAGGAAATTGTCATTGATCTGTTATCCAGGCAAAATTAATATTCTAGGAATCTGAGTCTTATTGAACTTATTGACCAGGAAAAGGAAAGGAAAGTTACTTACTACCACCATCACAATTGGCATCATCTCCTTCCCGTGTCACAGCACTCTATACAAGCATCTTCAGAATCTCTGAATATGTGTTCATAGCGCAACTCCAGATTCCACACTTATAGAAAAATACAACTGTAGTTTCATTTTTCAATTTGTTCATGTAGAAGAGAATATTCTTAGTTTTCTTAAACCAAACCCAGAAACTGGTTAATTAATCACACATCATTGTTGAAGTTCTTCATAAACTAGTCTCAGTCTGTGAGCACATTAATGTTCCCAATTAAATTGGCATTCCACTCAAACCTGCCTATCTGAAATAATTGACATAGATTAATTATACACTTTCTGGTTGGGGTTAATTGGATGACATGTTGCATTCATCAGGCAAACATCATCAGATACTGTTCACTTAAGGTGTTTGATAAGAATTGCAAATTTTTAAAAACTTTCTTTTATGATGATTTTTCCTTCTTCTTGTGTTCCATGATATAATACTCGTGTAATTATTGCGGCTGTATTATTAAAATATGCAAACTCCTTGATACTGCTACTTAAATAGTGGTGCGAATCACTTACCTGGTTGCAAGAAACAAATAGGAAAATACAACAAGAATTCCCAAAAATGAACTTCTATATTGATAATGGCTGTGAAAGTCTAAAAACTATCGGAGAACATAGTTTATTTATTCCAGAATACATTGTTGCCAAGCTGGGGTTGTAACTAGGCACAAGTTCTATTACTTCCATTGAAATTCACATTCTTGTTCTTTTGAATTGAGAAAGAGAACTTCCTTCAGAACACTTTGCCACTTTAATAAGCTACCGAACATTTTTTAAGAAGTATCATGTAAGAGAAGGGTCAAAATAGCTTGCCACGGTGGGTGAGTGGATAGCGTGTCGGTCTACTAACCCCAAGATTGCAGGTTCGCTCCTGGCCGTGGTAAGTGATTTTTGAAAGGCGGCAAAAATACGACACGCATGTCATAAGATGTTGGCATGTCAAAGAACCCATTTGAATTCAGTAGGCCGTGTTCATAATGGCAAAATTAATCTCAGGAGTTTCCGCCAACACAAAGTTCCTAATTTCTCTACTAGAAAGCGCTATAGTGTTCAAGGAGCTTAGATATCTTACCTCCTTGACTTTCATAGTGCTTCAAGGAACAACAAAATTCGACATGCAAGCTACCTCTGGGTGTCAAATTACAAAGCTTGCACCCGGCACCCGAGGCCATATGATATTATTATTATGGTCAAAATAACAAGCTTATTAAGGTGAACATCTGCAGATGGTTCATAAAGGGGGAATAAAGGAAAATATACAGTATATTTCACTTTTAAAGCTTGTTGGATAATACATCTTAGGATAGCACTGAATTGAATATCTATCCCTTATTATTTCTGTTTGTAAGGGATAGGAGATGGGTTGAGCACTAAAGCTTGTTTTGTATTGGAGAAATATGTTTATTGTAGTCTTAAATACTTAATTCTTCTTTTTGAAATCTAATATTTGTAATACTTATTTCTGTGTTCTGCTTGGCAAATTGATAGTGATAGAGCAGATGAAATACATTTACTTCTTTCTACTACTGTAGAAGAGCTTGAATGTAATGTGAGTTGAAACTGATGATGTTAGCCTCTGTTCTACAGAAGATATGGGGGTAAGCTCTATGAAAAGGGGTCTTTGTTTCGGTCAGAAGTAGTGCACAATAGCAAAAGCCAAAATAGTTCATAGATTTTATGCATCTTGTCGGAAGTCTTTACTCAGCAAGTTTTATGCTGCTGTCTTACCCAAAAGGGAATGCAAGATTGGTTGCTTCAGCATTTAAGTATCACACAGGGAAGTTTGGTAATGATTGCTCATCAACAGAAAAAGGATAACTGGTTCAATACATTTATTTAACCTTTTTAAATTCAAGGTTGTCAGTAGAAGTCGGTAAGCAATAGCATCGAGTCAGGCAGTGTTGCCACATGGCTGGATTTGTTTCATTGGTGTTATATTTCATCAGAGAAAGAGAAGACAAAGGAGTAGAAGAGAAACTGAAGAACTCTCACAGGGAAACAGAACATTATATGAAATATATGTTGGCAATACCTCTTTATCATCACGAGGAGGACATAACCCACCCTACTATTCCCCCTCTCGACTACCTTTTACCCAGTCATATCATTGGCCACCATTTTCTTTGGCCTCTCCCAACCTGTGCTATCCTTTTGACCATCTTTGGCTTAAACTCTTCACCCTTTCCTTTTCAAGGGTAAACCTGCATAACTTTTGGGCTGTCATCAGAGTGATTTGAAAGTTTAGGGTGTGTGCATCTGCCTTATCGTTGTACATCTTTTGCATCTCTTAAGAGGACCACACCCTCAGTGCCCCATGTCTTTGAGTCTTAGTTACATGGTTAATAAATTGCTAATCTGTCTTCTCTCCCATTTTCCAGTCTTGGTTCTTCTTTCTTTCCAAGTCTTAAGAACGTAAAGGCATCCTTCTCTTAGATTTTGGTTGCTTGGTGCTAATAACCTAGACGTTAAACTCTCTACATCTAAGATAGTGGTTAGTTGTGTCGTAAGAGTGCTGTGAGAGCTGCATAGATGCATCATGTCAAACATGCAATTTGCACTCAAAAGCAACACCTAATCGGCATCATCTTCTCCCAAAGCCACAGCATTCTATACATGCAGCTTCTGAAATGTGTGTTATGCTATGTGAATGCTCTGCTGATGTACCTTCTCTTCCCGTTCGTGGGGGGACATCCGGTAATGTTCACACTTCTCTGTATGTATTAATCATACCTTTGCCTTGCTGTGCCATATTTTTAATGTTATTCCCCTCTAGGTCCACTGTTTTGTTTATTGTTCATCCAAGATTCTGTGTCACAGTTATGGTGCATGGGTTATGGAATAGCTCTTTGTTCAAGGACTCTTAATTACTCTTCATGTGATATGAGAGGTGCATGAATGGATGCTTTACAGTAGATTTTTCCATATTAACCAGTCCTCATGTGTTGAAGAATTGCTCCTTGTATCCACAGGAACCCCAGTGCAGGCTCCGGGCTAAGCGAGACTGGCTCTTTAGATCGTGCTAAGGCAGCGCTGGAGCGACGGAAAAGGACCACAGAGGAGAGCAGCGTGTTGGGAGGTCCGGTGCAGGGACAGGGACGCGTGGAACTCACGCGGGTCAACCCCGACACACTTATCAGCGAACTGATAGAATCCACCAATCTGGAGCAAGCTGATGATGCAGCCGAGAGTAAGTTTACCATGAATCAATATTGTTCTGTAATCCGTTCGTACTTTTATTTATACTTTACCAGCTTTTGTCTCCGGCATTGCCCAGGTGACATATTAATATGTTGCGTGTCAAGTATAATTACACAGTGTGTATTCACTTGCTACTAAATGAGTTTAGAACATTGTTCTCTATACCTTTAATGCTGCTCAAGTGAAAGATCAACTCTTTCTAAACCTAGTTCAATTATGCTGATAACCAAACAGTTTTACCTTTAAATACTCAAATTTGAATATTAGTATGGCATAGAATGCAACAGTTTAGTATAGGGGGATTTATACACGATTTAGCTCAGTGATCAAGAGTAGTGGCGTACAAAGCCAGAGGTTGCAGGTTCGAATCCTGCATGGATCAGACATTCGAATTCTCTACCTCCCATCTATATGGCTTGCACTATTTGTTTATTACACGACCTAATAGCTGAAAGCTTTCATGCAAAATTTCAACTTCATCGGTTGAGTGATTTGTGTGTGAAAGAGTAGTAGGGTGACATACACACATCAAAAAAAGTTTTGCAACACCTCGGTTCCCAGATCTCCGGCATATAGACGTTGACTGTGTATATTGTATCCAAGATACAGTCCCTTTGACTGTTCATAGATGTCACTAAAACTGCTCAAAGATGTAAACAACCATGCATGAGCAGGGCCTATTAGACGGAGGGGGTACGACAGCCGATCAGTTCCAGTCATTCCACCAGGACGAAGGTACGCTGCTCATGTTGTCTGTAGTTCTACCATGCCTAGAAGGTCAATACCGCAGTTCGATCGCGTCCGCATTGTTACTTTGTGTCAAGAAGGGCTCTCAACAAGGGAAGTTTCCAGGCGTCTCAGAGTGAACCAAAGCGATGTTGTTCGGACATGGAGGAGGTACAGAGATACAGGAACTGTCGATGACAGGCCTCGCTCAGGCCGCCCAAGGGCTACTACTGTAGTGGATGACAGCTACTTACGGATTGCCGCTCGGAGGAACCCTGACAGCAATGCCACCATGTTGAATAATGCGCTTCGTTCAGCCACAGGACGTCGTGTTTCAACTCAAACTGTGCGCAATAGGCTGCATGATGCGCAACTTCACTCCCGACGTCCATGGCGAGGTCCAGCTTTGCAACCCCGACACCATGCAGCGCGGTACAGATGGGCCCAACAACATGCTGAATGGACCCCACGGAATTGGCATCACGTTCTCTTCACCGATGAGTGTCGCATATGCCTTCAACCAGACCATCGTCGGAGACGTGTTTGGAGGCACTCTGGTCAGGCTGAACGTCTTAGACACACTGTCCAGCGAGTGCAGCAAGGTGGTGGTTCCCTGATGTTTTGGGGTGGCATTATGTGGGGCCGACGTACGCCACTGGTGGTCATGGAAGGCTCCGAAACGGCTTTACGATACCTGAATGACATCCTCCGACCCATAGTGCAACCATATCGGCAGAATATTGGAGAGGCATTTGTCTTCATGGACGACAATTCTCGACCTCATCGTGCACATCTTGTGAATGCGTTCCTTCAAGATAACGACATCGCTCGACTACAGTGGCCAGCATGTTCGCCAGACATGAACCCTATCGAACATGCCTGGGATATGTTGAAAAGGGCTGTTTATGGACGTCTTGACCCACCAACCACTCTGAGAGATTTACGCCGAATTGTCGTTGAGTGGGACAATTTGGACCAACAGTGTCTTGATGAACTTGTGGATAGTATGCCACGGCGAATACAGGCATGCATCAATGCAAGAGGACGTGCTACTGGGTATTAGAGGTAGTGGTGTGTACTGCAATCTGGACCACAAATGCTGAAAGTCTAGCTGTATGATGGTACAACATGCAATGTGTGGGTCTCATGAGCAATAAAACGAGCTGAAATGTTGTTTGTGTTGATCTCTATTCCCTTTGTATTTAACGGTTCCGGAACTCTTGGAACCGAGGTGATGCAAAACTTTTTTTGATGTGTGTACATACAGACACAGCACTAGATTTTTTGTATTAATATAGATAAGCTGTAGGTTCATAATTTTTTCTGGTATTACTTTATAAAAGTAGATAACACTTCATGCATTCTGACTGCTTTCTCTCCAAAGTAGTTTGGTGATGCTGCTCTCTTGCTTAGCATGCAATTTCCTTCTGTTCAACAGTTGGAGTAAAGATACTGTCTCACTCTGTATTTCCTGCCTTACATACCATTACAAGATTTAATTGGAACTAGGATTGGGAAGAATGTAGTTGCCTGAAGTTGAAGTGGGAAACCATGGAAAGCATATTTTAAGGTGGCCAGGAGTGGGATTCAAGCCCATCTGTCTTCCGAGTTGTCCTCATTCTCGTTAGAGTGAGTGTACCCATTTCCAAACCTCATACTAAGAGCTGGGATTTGAACCTGGGCTGTCTGGATGGGAAGCTTACTAACTGGATGTCAGCCTCCCTCATTTCGACCCTGCTAGCTTACCAGGCCAGTATTGATTAGTCCAGCTTTCCTGTGGGATGCCATCGTTAATCGGTTAAGGTTTCACGCACGAAGATACGCCACACACGTTAAGCTGTACTCTCCTGGAAATTTTATCTTGGTCCAAAAATATCATTCGACATTAAGATGTCACAAATAACATCATTTTCAAAATTTAGAAATCTGAACAAATGAAGAGTCTTATCTAACAGTCAGTGAATTAAATAATAATAATAATAATAATAATAATCTTCGTATGGCCTATGTATGGTACATGGTGAGGAGATCTTTTGAATTGATACCATCTAAATGATCTATGCATCAATTAAAAAGGAATGTTTTCTCTTACATCCATCACATAAAAATACTATTTGGTTAACCCCCTTGCAGAGGATTAATTTAACCTTGAGGTCAACTATATGACAAAAGAAGATTTTAGCATGTTGAAATATATGTGGAATTTTCTCACCCTTGAAAAATTAAAGACTACCTCGGCCAAAAATCCAACTCACAATATCAAGTTCGTGAGTAAAATACTCTACTTCTGATCAACGCCGTGGAGGTGAAGATTTTAATGTGCAAGTACCTAGGAATAATAGTCACAGTGCTATGTGAACATAGATCGCCCTTAGATGCACTCTGCTCTTTGCACAAGACCTTAATTAATCATCTCATTTTAAAATCCAGCTATTCTTGTAGTTTTTTGCTGTGTCTTTAGCAGGGTTTCACCTAAATGTACCAAGTCAGGTTCATCAGCAGGCTCCTGGTGCTATGTCCAGACCGCTGCAAAGGCAGTGAACCATGCACTATGTCCCCTTACATAAAGCATTATTGTGCTTCTTTACTGCAAGAGATAAGAGCTATTGCAGAGTTTCTCCTCCCTATAGAGGAGGAGACGTAGTGCATTGCTATCTACCCCTGGTGGTTCAGGCGCGGTCGCCAAGAGCTCGTTGATGAGCCTGACTTGGAACACCTACGAGAAACTCCACATGGCAGAAGCCTAGAAGAGTTGCTGGATTTTAATTACTTGGCCATGGAAGCCTCGGAAAATGCTAGGGCGTCCCCTGCAGGCGACGCGCGTTCTTCAGATGCTGGGGGAGCTGTGAGAAATGGGCAACCAGCATCACAATATATCCGAATAGGGACAGTCAACATCTTAACGGACAAGACTGAGGAGCTAGTGGACTTCATGATGGAGAAGGATATAGCCATCCTCAGTCTCAGTGAAATGAAATGGAAAGGAAAAGGGAAAAGAAAACTAAAGGAAGGATACAGGCTGTTTTACAGTGGAGGACAAGAGGCAAAAAATGGAGTAGGAATGATTATAAGAAAGGATGTCCTAGAGTATGTGGAGGAGGTGAAGAAGATAAGTGACAGGATAATCAAAGGTAGGATACAGTTCCAGACAGGGACAAAAGATCTGTTTCAAGTATATGCTCCACAAACGGGGAATAAAGAAGAGAACTTAGAATAATTCCTAGAAGATGTGGAAAAATATATAGAGGATAAGGAAATAATAGTAATGGGAGATTTGAATACACGAGTGGGAAGAGGCAGACAAGGAAGAGAGGAGATTTTGGGACCATATGGTTATGGCAGTAAAAATCCAGAAGGGGATTTCTTAATGGTTTTCTGCCAGCGGAACCAATTAATTATAGGGAATACGTGGTTCAGAAAGATAAATAGTCAGAAAATAACGAGGTATGGATGGGGAGATAGAAGAACAAAAACTCTGATAGACTACTGTATGTATTAGTCGAAAAAGGACATCGGAAAGAGCTAATGGATGGCACAGCCATGCCAGAGGAAGCCTTTGGAGCAGACCATAGGGCAGTGGTAGCAAAATTAAAAGTGGGAAAGGTCATGAGATTACCAGAAAAAAAGGGAAAGAAAGATTAAGGTCTGGAGACTAAAGTAAAAGGAGGTTGCAGAAGAGTTTAAGAGAGAATTGCAAGAACAGATACCAAGGACGGATATTACCCATGTGGAACAAGAATGGGAAAATTTTAAGAGTGCATTTGTAAACAGTGCAGAGAAAACATGTGGTAGAACATCAGGAAAGGTACGGGAAAAGGCAACAAAATGGTGGAATGATAGAGTGAAAGAAAAGGTAAGAGAGAAGAAGAAAGCTTGGAAGGAATGGAAAACATAAAAGACTGAAGAAAGTAGAGCAAAATATATAGAAGCAAACAGAGATTGCAAGAAAGTAATTGCAGAGGAAAATAAGAAAAGCTGGGAAGAATTCACTCAGGAAATAAGGGAGGATTTACATTGTGGAAAGAAATTGCTGTTTGGAATTATACAAAGCAGAAGGAATGAAAAGGTGAACACTGGGTTCGTGAAAAACAAAGAAGGTGAAATATTGACAAAACCAGAAGAGATAACGGACAGATGGAAAGAATATTTCAGCGAGCTGTTGAAGGTGAGACGCCAGACATGCGGAGAAGTTAAGCAAACAGCCAAAACGGTGGAGGAAGAAATAGAAGAAGAACCAGACATTACTATGGCAGAAGTGGAATGGGCAGTTAGGAAGATGAAGATGGGGAAAGCTATGGGAATCGATGAAGTGGCAATAGAAATGATCAAGGCGGCAGGACCAGAGGGACTGCAATGGACATACAGACTTCTCAGGAGTGTGTGGAGAGAAAAGAAAGTAGCTGAAGCCTGGAAAAAGGGAATAATATTGCCAATATTCAAGAAAGGAGACAGGAAGGTGTGTGGTAACTACCGAGGAATCACCATCATCTCGCATGTTGCCAAAGTAATGGAAAGAATCCTAGAAAAAAGAATTAGAGTAAAGGTAGAAAGCCAAATAGAGGAGGAGCAGTTTGGATTTAGAGGGGGCAGGTCAACAATGGAACCCATTTTCATTCTGAGACAGAATATTGAAAAGAGTTGGGAATATGGGAAGGATATGGTAATGACTTATTAATCTAGAAAAGGCCTATGATAGCATCCCTAGAACAAAAGTTTGGGAAAGCTTAACAAATAGGGGGATAGGCAAGGAACTGAGAGATATGATAAAAGGAATGTGCAAGGATTGCTTCAGTCGTGTGAAGACTAGAGTCGGGACATCGGAATGGTTTAAAATTGACACTGGACTAAAGCAAGGAAGTGTGTTGTCACCATTATTGTTCGTAATGGTGATGGATGACATCATGAAGGCAGCAATGAAAGAATATAGTAGGGCAAAGATGAAGGTAATGTTGTTTGTAGACGATGTTGTGATCTGGGGCTAGGATGAGATGGAGGTACAAGGACAGTTAGACGTAATAAATGAAAAGATTGAGCAATGGGGATTGAAGATAAATGTGGAGAAGAGTAAAACAGTTGTGATGAGTAGAGATAAGAAAGAAGGAAAAGGAGTAATCAATGTAGGAGATAAGGAATTTGAAGTGGTGAAACACTTCAAATACTTGGGAGGTGAACTGACTGAAGATGGAAGACTAGATTTGGAAATTAGCAGAAGAATACAACTCGGGAGTGCTTTCTACCAACAGGTACGGGGACTAGTATGGAACAAGGATATACCAATTAAGGCTAAAGATGTTATGTACAAAGCATATTATGTTCCTATAATGACATATGCAGCAGAAACTTGCACAATGACTAAGAGGGATGAGAGCAGAGTACAAGCTGCTGAGATGAGATTCCTGAGAAGTATGGTCCAGAAAACGAGGAGGGACAGAGTGAGAAATGAAGATATACGGAATGAACTGGGAGTACATAAACTAAATGACAAACTGGAGCAAAAGAGATTGAGATGGTTTGGACATGTCAAACGGATGAATGAAGTAAGTAAGGCTACCAAGACGAGCACTGGAACGACGGATGACAGGGAAGAGAGGACGAGGAAGACCAAGAATGCGTTGGATGGACTCTGTGGAGAATAGTATTAGAAAACGGAACCTGGATTGGAACACGTGTCGGAAGAGGAATGGTGGAACGACGGAACAAAGTGGAAAGGAACCATATTTGCCCCCACCCAGTGTCAACTATAATAATAATATCGTATGGCCTCGGGTGCCTGGTGCAAGCTTTGTTAATTGACACCCAGAGGGTAGCTTGCATGTCGAATTTCGTCGTTCCTTTGAACGCTATGAAAGTCAAGGAGGTTAGATATCTAAACTCCTGGACACTACTACAGCGCTTTCAAGTAGAGAATGGAGGAACTTTGTGTTGGCGGAAAATCCCGAGATTAATTTTGCCATTGAACACGGCCTACTGAATTCAAATGGGTTCTTTAACATGCCAACAACGTATGACATGAGTATCGTGATTTTTGTCGCCTTCAAAAATCACTTACCATGGCCAGGGGCGAACCTGCAATCTTGGGGTTGGTAGTCCGACACTATACCACTCACCCACCGTGGCAAGCAGTGTCAACTGGAAAAGGGGAAATGAAGATGATGCTGATGATGGAAGCCAATATATCTCCTCTTTCTAGTTACGGTAGTAAATTATCTCAGCAGCAATATGCTTTGAACCACTGTATGAGATCTCTCTTAGGTTGTGCTGTCGGTACCCTGCTTGTGTGTCCACTAACGTGAACCAATCAGAGTTGATCAAAAAAGAGAGAGGGATATGTGGGTGGGCTAATAGAGCTGGCACAGTGGGTTCAAATTGGGGAGGATTTCTAAATACACTAGCAGTGGTGACACTAAATAGTGTGTGCAGTCAAAATGAGTTCCCTCCAGTTGTAATTCAGTATGTTTCTATTATCTCTTTGAGCTTAAGATCTGTGAATTTGTCCTACAGATCTAGAAGAAGAGCAACATAGATTTAGGCCTGATTTTTACCACCAGGATGTTCTTTGGGGATGTGTTGGGAGAGGAATAAACCTGTCATAGAAGTCTTTTCACGTCCCTCACCATCACATTTGGGAAACTTGGCTTCTGAGGGGTTTACTAGATGGTATTATGACCCGAATTACAGCTATATCCAAGTGCTAGGCAGATTTGTTGCAAGAAGTGGAGTATAACTGGAAAGCTGTTTTTCATCAGTATCATGGTAAAAATAATCAAATCTGTCAAAAGGAAAGACAAGAAATTAAATGTTATGGTGCTGCAGATGATATAATGGTATGTCATGGAACTTAATCGGAAGTTCAGGAGCAGCTCAAATGGCGGAATGAAGAACATGACAGATTTGTACTTAACAAAGCAGTCAATAACAGTTTAGCTGGGCATGATGGTCATTCTTTATGGAACTAAGTTACACACTTTCATTCAATTTGGAGATGGGTGCAGGCCATCTTGTTTTGGGCCAAACTTTATGCTTGGTAATGAGCTGAGAGAGCAAGAAAGACAGGCTGAAATTAGGATATCGTGGAATTGAAACTGTCTAAATACCTCGGTGGTCTTGTTTCAGCAAACATCAGACTAACGGGACAAGAGGTTCCCTCTGGTGACAAAGATGTATAAAACTTCCCTGCTCCTTCTCTTGACTTATGGGCTAAAAACTGCAACCCTGACTATTAGGGATACCAGGCAGATACTAAACAAGCTAACGACTTCGGTGTTATAGTTGGTAGCATGCTGAGTTTCTATGTCCAAGATCGTGGGTGCAAACCCACCCGAAGTTGTCGGATTTTTTAAGAGCATTAAAATCCTTCAATATGCATTCCTTTGGAGGGGAAGTGAAGCCAGTGATCCCCTGACATAGATTTATGGCATGTAAAAGAACCTTCCACTAATTAAATTTGTGTGAAGCTAAATTTTAAGGTTAGTTTTTGTTGAAACGCTCTATCAAAGTTCCAACATTCACCGCTAGGTGTCAGTGACATCTGGTAGCGAAAGTTGGAACTACTTGAAATTGAACGGAACTTGTAGCTCACCCTATGGGTGTCTGCATTTAGGCAGCTACAGCCTCTGGCGAGCCGAATATGTCCTCGGACACTCCCGGCACTAAAAGCCACACGCTAAAGAATGAATAAATAAATAAACTAAACAAGATGCGAGATGAAGTCCCTCAAGATGGGACAAAATCAGAAATAATTCTATCTGCATTCTACTTGGACTGGAGCAATGTGTACTTGACATACTGTAAGAATATTGTTTGAAATGATTAGTCACTTCATTGACTTCAACAAGAACAACTCCCTGTGGCTCTACATCCCATTGAGAGTCTTGGCCTTTCAAACGACCACTGCTCAGCCATATGGTCTGCACATTGCAGGGAGATTCGTGGTCAGCTCAACATGCCCCCCGCTACTTAATTATTCTCCCAAGGCTGAGTGCACCCTATTGCAACCCACACACGAGTTCTAAAATTGCTGATGAAGCTAGGAATTGAACCGGGACCTCCTAGGTAGGAGGTAAGCATACTAGAGAGATAGGTGGTTGTATAAAAAAATAAAGAAGCAGACCAAGATATGGCTGGATAAAGATGGTGGGCTGGTGGAAGCCCAAATGAAGACCTCGTTTCCAAAACTCACTAAGTCAAAAATGATGATTTTTCAGGAGAGACATTTTTTGAACCGGAGCCTACTTTGGCAATATTACTTCATTATGAAGTAAAGAGACGTTTTTCAAATTAATATGCAGAACAGTGATAACGAACCAAAACCCTATTTTGAAGTTATTAACGTTAAAATGCCAATTTTTTTCCAAAAGTAAACTAGGTCACTTGACTTAGGTCAATTCTGGAAAAGAACTACAGACTTAGTGAGTTCTGGAATAAAACATCTACTTGCAAATGCTAAGTTACACATTTGGTAGATCGGAAGCAAGCACGTAAAGCAATGGGATTTTAGTGATTTATTCTAGATTGCTCAAACTTCCCTTGAAAATCAATGAGGAACAGAAAAAAGTTATTAAATTGTCCAATACCTGCCATTAAAAATAATAAAAAATACAAATATACAACAAATAAATGCCAAGAACAAACGCACTTGCACAGAACTTTGTACTACACAAATGGCTCCTCTTCAGCATAGTGTATTTCTGTGTGATCTACCAGATCTGCATCATCACCGAAGTTCTTCAGAGCTTTATTGTATTACAACTGACCTTGTTCGGACAGAGAAACAAACTTCAGAAGTGCTGCAACATCTTTCTTCTTCTCTGTAGATATTTTATTGCATTCCTCTACTACATGGACCAATCTGTATGAGTTCCTCCAAGAATGGACTGATTTCTTATTTAACACTTCGTATTCATTGAAGTCTCCATTGTAGGTATTCTTGGCAAACACTTCTTTCTTTCCTTTTTTTGTACAGAAGGACACGCTGCTCCCTCATCAAGAATGGGAGCTTAGTTTTCATTATATTATTGGCGCTCCTTTTAAAATCAAGTAGCAGCCAATCTCTCTTTAAAAGTTTAACAGCTCCATGTTTTTCCAGAATAGCATGATACTCTTGTGGCTCTAATAGTTTTTCACGAGTTCTGTACACTTTTTCGATTCTTCCAAACACTCGGTCCGGAGGCAAAAAACTGTGTCCTCTGATAGTAAATATGTGTTCCACTTTATTAAAAATGTCACTTTTGTTTACATAATCTAGCAAGAAGCCCATGATGGTCGAGTTCTTGTTTTGATTTGTGGCAGAGTCTGAGAACAGTCTCAATGTTTTCTGAGATTTAATGCCTTCTGGTTTTGCATCTTGACGAACCCTCTCTTCAAGACAGTGTCGGAAGTTATGCAAGGCTGATGCAACTTCGTTCGATCCTCTTCCAGACTGATCTTCTGTCCAAGAATATATGAATGTGTTTTCCACATTTTGGACGTTTTCATGAATTATAAAAGTTAGGTTGTACAACCAAAGCTGTCGAGCATAAAAAGTCTCGGAAATTCTAATCATGGGAAGGGGCTGGTTCTGTTGCATGTCAAATGCTACTTTCAGAACATTATCTTCCTCTCGCTTCAAAATTTCATAACATTTTCTGGCTCGTAATTTGTGCAATCTGTAACATCCCATCAGGTCTGCCCTTTCGGCTGGTGATGTAGAATTATTTTGTATCTTGATTTGTAATTCTTCACAGTATGAACATGAGTCGGTTTTCGGGTGCCCAAACCCGATATTGAATCGTGTTTGGAATATTCTATGAAATTTGCTATAAGATGCGACTGATTTTGAAGCACTTACCCTGGCCTCTCTCCACAATCGCCAAATCTTCTTGACAGAAAGTGTTGGGTCCATGAAAACTCGTACGCTCTTTGCCCTCCCATAATGGCTTTCTCTGCACTTCAATGTCTTAATGAAATTAACAATTGAAACCTCAGTTTCCATGTCTTTGGCTTTAATACGACCACCGCCCCTGTTCTCTTTACATTGTTCACCTGTAGCATTGAAGTTCTTAGATAAACGATTCAATCTGAATCTACTCATTCCTGTTACCGAACAGAAAGATTGAGCACAAACTCGTATAATCTGGCCGGCTTTCCTCCGTATAAAATATTGTGTTAATAACCTAGCACGGGGTTTGCCTACATTTCTTGGTCGATGTGATTTTGGTTCTTTTGTTACAATATATTTTAAAAGGAAGTTATCTTGCTCTACTTTTGATTTGTTGTCATACAGTTTGTCACGGAAATGAGTGATGTCTTCTTGACTCAACAATCCTACCTTGCATGTATAGTTCGGTCTTCCAGCATGATTACAAGCGATACAAGATGCAGAGTGAGCACTTGAACTGTTTCTTGCATGCGTGCGTTTTGTTTTATCCCAGGTGTTTACATCTTTTCTTCTCTTCCTGCTTCGACCGGAATCTTCTAGAGGACTCTTTAATCCTTCTAAATCAAAGTCACTCATCTTGTACACTTTCTTAAAATGTAGAAACTTTCTCTTAAACACAGCTCATCAACATACAACACATGAAACAGCCAAGAGGTTACTGGCGGGAAACAGGCGCGTTAGACTTAGCAGAGTTTGGAAGACATCACGGCCTGGCGGGAAACAAGAGCTTACTCGTACGCATGCGCATTAGACTTAGCAGAGTTTGGAAGACATCACGGCCTGACTTAGTACAGTTTTGAAAAAAAATGCAATATCCTACGTTACAATTTATGATGACATAGTGAGTTCTGGAATAAAATATTAGTAGCATACATAGGTCTACACCTTACGAACAAGATCCAACGGATTTCTCAATTTCGTCCAAAACTGACTTAGTGAGTTTTGGAAAAGAGCTCTTCAAATGGGAGAAGATACTGTAGCAGAAAAAGTGGAGGCAAGATTGGACCTTGTGTAGAAGGCTTGTTCTTCCTACATCCTGCTTGCTAGAGTGGAGAACCGATGATGATGATCATGATAAATTCATTCATTCCTTGTGTCCCAAGATTAGTTCATACATCATACAAACAAAATAGGCTATAAGTACAAGGATTGAAATATGTTGCAAAGCTTTTCGTTTACTCTTTATTTATACAGTGCGTTTACTTCTCCTGCAGCCAGGCGATTTGTTCACTTCCTCCACCAGAGCGAGCAGCAGTTACATGGTGTCCACAGGCAGGACAAGTTAGGAATAGTCAGGAAAAGTCAGGAATTTTGTTTTTGGTCAGTAAAAGTCAGGAAAAAGTGTGAAAAAATGGCGCGAGCCAGGAAAAAATGGCAAAGTATTAGAAAGTCAGGAATTTTATATTAACCATACAGTATTTTGTGTTTTACAGTCATATTTTGATGTTACTTTCTTTTTTTCGGCTTTTCCCAATTGGGGTCACCGGAACCAACCAGGTTCATTTTGGTTTTGGCCGGGGATTGAAGGCCGGATGCCCTTCCTGACACCACGTGATTTTTCAGTTGAAAATTCCACCCCGCTGTCGCCGGGATTCGAACCCCGGCCATTCGGGTGAAAGACGAGCAGCTAAGCCACTCCGCCATCACGCTCCCCTCATATTTTGATGTTACTAGTTCAACTAATCACTAAAGATAACAATCAATAACTCACTGGACATTATGGTAAGTTTCCATTTTTACAGTATATCATAGTAAAAACCTCCTTTACCTATTTTTGTACGCTTTTTTTTTTTGGCGTTGGTATAGGGATGTGGCGACCCCATCACTATAGTTTAGGTTATTAAGTACTTAAGATATAAGTTATTCCCCTAATAATTACCTAAAACTTTTGTCTGAAAGAATTTTTGATATTACCCACCCTTACGCCAAGGGATGAGCAAAATGATTTCGGAATTAGAAGAAAATGGGGGGCTTTTTTCGAAAAACTGAAATATCGCTATAACTCTTTTAATATTTGAAATATCGAATCCATTCAAATTTCATACTATGTGTCGGATAAGGCCCAAACATTTATGTTTGAAACGTTTCTTGACAGCACCAACCATTCACCAAAGTGGTGAGAAAAGGTGGGTTTTTCGGGAAACATTAATCATATCTCTTTTAATAGTCACAATATCAAAACCGTACCAAGTGGACAATATTCCCCTAATAATTACCTAAAACTTTTGTCTGAAAGAATTTTTGATATTACCCACCCTTACGCCAAGGGATGAGCAAAATGATTTCGGAATTAGAAGAAAATGCCAAGTGCCATCAGACGTTGCCATGACAACACTACTGAATTGATGAGGGATGAGCCATCAGACGTTGCCATACAACACCATTGCACGGGATCACATTCATTTTTCCACCTGACTCTGTGGGAAGCGGCTTCGGTGAAGTAACTGGTAGCATGCCGAACTATGCCCAAGGTCGTGGATTCAAGGCCGGCCGTAGTCGTCGTATTTTCTTAGAACGCTAAAAATCCCTCAGTGTGCCTTCCTTTGGATGGGAAGTTGCAACGTTCGTTGCGAGTAGCTGGCTGCGGTGGTATCTAGTAGCCAAGTTCACAACTAGGTGTCATTGATGGTAGTATTTGGTAACAAAATTAGGAACTACTACTTTAAATTGACCGTCCGCAGTCCTTACCAGAAATACAGATTAATACAGCCAGTAGAACTTAAGGTGTTTTTTTTTCTTCGTTAGTAGAATTTTGGTATTTAATTGTTAGTAGAAGGTTAGTATTTTTGTTAGTAGAATTGCTCTTTACTTATTCTGAAAGGGAGTAGCAGCCTTTCAGAATAAATCAATTCTTTACTAGTCTTAGAGACGGTTAAGATATTGATAATATAAGCCAAATAATGGCTACACTGCATCCTGCTGCACGGCTGAAAGCAACGGGAAACTACAGCCGTAATGCTATTCCCGAGGATATGCACCTCTCTATGCATAATTACATGTGATGATGGCCTCCTCCCTTGTAAAATTTCAATCCGGAGGTAAACTAGTCCCCCGTTCGGATCTCCGGGTGGGGACTACTCGAGAGGGGGTTAACATCTCAGAAGTGACAAAGAGGAAATCTGACATTCTACGGATCGGAGCGTGGAATGTTAGAAGTCTGCTAGGAAGTGGAAGGTTAGAAAACTTAGAAAGGGAAATGGATAGGTTAAGGTTGGATTTGGTTGGGATTAGTGAGATGCGCTGGCAGGAAGAACAGGACTTTTGGTCAGGAGGCTATAGGGTTATTAGCACTAAATCAAACAATGGCCAAGCAGGGGTTGGTCTCATATTGAGTAGGAAACTTGGACAGAGGGTGGAATATTATGAGCAATATAGTGAACGGATTATTGTAGCAAAAATCAATACTAAACCTACGTGCACCACGGTGGTACAAGTCTATATGCCTACCAGTCAAGCTGATGATGATGTTGAAAAGGTCTACGAAGAAATAGATGAAATTCTGAGGTATGTCAAGGGTGATGAAAATGTTATAGTAAATGGGAGATTGGAATGCTGTGGTAGGAAAAGGAAGAGAAGGGAAGCTAGTAGGAGACTTCGGATTAGGTGAAAGGAATGATCGAGGAAGCAGGCTGATGGAATTCTGCACCGAGCATGAGTTGGTCATAGGTAACACCTTATTCAATAACCACAATAGAAGAATATACACATGGATGAGACCAGGAGATACAGGGCGTTACCAAATCGACTTCATTATGGTCAAGCAGAGGTTTCGAAACCAGATTTTGGATTGTAAAACATATCCTGGTGCTGACATAAACACTGACCACAATCTGGTTGTAATGAAATGCAGATTAAAGTTGAAGAAACTGAAGAAAAGTCAAAAGCCAAAAAGGTGGGCAATAGACAGACTGAATGTAAAGGATGTAAACGAAAGATTCAAGAAGAGTATAAAGGAAGGACTAATGAAAAACCCTAAACAAACTTCAATTGCAGACGAATGGGCACTTTTGAAGAATGAGATAACAAAATCCGCAGAAGAAAACATTGGTAGGAAAGAAAGAATAGGTAGAAAACCGTGGATCACTCAGGATATACTAGAATTGATGGATGAAAGGCGGAAACACAAGAATGTAAGAGATGAAAAGGGGAAAGCAGAATACAGACGTCTGAGAGATGAGGTCAACAAGAAGTGCAAGGAAGCGAAAGAAGAATGGTTGAAAGAGAAATGTGCAGGTATAGAAAATTGTCTGAAATTAGGAAAAGTAGACACAGCTTATCGAAGGATTAAGAATACATTTGGGGAAAGGAAGACTAAGTGCTGTAATATTAAGGACACAAATGGAAAGCCTCTAACAGATAGGGAAGAAAAGGTTGAGAGATGGAAAGCTTACATAGAGAGTTTGTATAAGGGAAAGGAGATTGAGAATCATGTAATGGAAAGGGAGGAGGAAATTGATGAGGATGCAAAAGGAGATTTAATATTGAGATCAGAATTTGATAGGGCTTTGGAAGACTTAAGCAGGAACAAAGCACCAGGCATAGATGATATACCGATTGAGTTGCTACGCTGCATAGGAGATGAAGGTCTGATCACTTGGTGTGTAGGATTTATGAGACAGGTGAAGTACCCCCTGATTTCAAGAAGAATGTAATCATCCCTATACCAAAGAAAGTGGGAGCTGACAGATGTGAAGATTACCGTACAATCAGCTTGATTACTCATGCTTCAAAGATCCTGTCTAGAATAATTTACAAGAGGATTGAAAGCCAGATAGAAAGGGAGTTTGGTGAAGACCAGTTAGGTTTCAGGAGAAATGTAGGAACAAGAGAAGCCGTACTTAGTCTTAGGCTGATTTTGGAAGGTAGAATAAGGAAAGATAAGAGAACGTTCATGGCATTTGTAGACTTAGAAAAGGCTTTTGATAACGTTGATTGGACTAAATTGTTTGACATTTTGAAATGTATTGGAATAAAGTACAGGGATAGGGGGGTGATCTACAATCTATACAGAAATCAGACAGCAGTCATTCGAGCTGAAGGACATGAGAGAGAAGCTGGTATTCAGAAAGGTGTAAGGCAAGGCTGCAACTTATCACCCATACTTTTCAATCTTTATATTGAACAAGCAATGAAGGAAATTAGAGAAAAATTTAAAGTGGGAGTGAAGATTCAAGGAGAAATAATTTCAACTCTTAGATTTGCCGATGACATCGTCATCTTGGCCGACAAGCCTGAGGATTTGAATGAGTTTTTGAATGGTATGGACTTCGTCTTACGGAAAGAATACATGATGAAAATTAATAATTGTAAAACAAAAATACTAGAATGCTGCCGAAATAAATCAGAAACCTCTATGGATTTCAAATTGGCAGGTGAAAAGCTGAAGGAAATAGGAGACTTCTGTTACTTAGGAAGCAAAATAACCAGTGATGGACGAAGCAAAGATGATATAAAAAGTAGGATGGCTCAGGCAAGGAAAGCATTTCTACAAAAAAGGAATCTGTTGACATCGAATATAGATTTAGGTATTAGGAAGTCATTTTTGAAAGTCTTTGTCTGGAGCGTGGTGCTCTATGGAAGTGAAACTTGGACTATTGGTGCAGCAGAAAAGAGGAGAATTGATGCATTTGAAATGTGGTGTTACAGGAGAATGATGAAGATCAGATGGGTAGATAGGGTTACAAACGAAGAGGTATTTAGGCGAGTGGGAGAGGAGAGATGTTTCTGGCGACTGCTAATGAAGAGAAGAGATAGGTTGGTAGGACACATACTAAGAGACCCAGGAATAGCAAGCTTAGTTATGGAAGGAAGGGTCGAGGACAAGAACTGTAGGGGTAGACCAAGATTGGAATATGTTAAACAGATTGCCTCGGATGTAGGGTGTGGTAGCTATGTAGAGATGAAACGATTAGCTCAGGACAGGGAGGCATGGAGAGCTGCATCAAACCAGTCAAAAGACTGAAGACTCAAACAACAACAAGTTATATGTTAGTTATTGTTGTTTTAAGGGGCGGAACTACAAAGTCATCTGCCCCCCATTAAGTACTTTGATTTATGTGTTATTGCATTATAATTTACCTTATTTTCTATTTTAAATGAATAAAGAAGCGAGCATTGGGCAAATTCTGAAAATGAAAAAAGATGTAAATATTTCTGCTCAGTAAACCTTTTTTCCGATGTTACGATGACTTCGCGAGTCAGGAATTTTGTTGAAAAATGGTCAGGAAAAGTCAGGAAAATTGACATTGAAAATTCTGTGGACACCATGATTAATGCAACAATGATGGATTCCGTAAAACAGTCAGTTACGCTTGCCTGTGCAGTGTAGAAGACGTTTCGTTTATCACTACAGTGTATAAAGCATAGTGCAGAGTAGAAGACGTGTATTAGGTGTATTGTAAAATCCATTTATATTGCAAATTACGAGAAATTCCCGCTTGAACAAAGAGCATTCATGTATGACACGTATGTAAAAATGGAGTCGTGCAGAGCAGTGTGTAGGCAATTTAAAGACAAATACCCTACGTCCCAGTTCCAAATACAGAAACTGTCAGGCATCTTGTTTAAATTATGGACTTGTTGAACCCTAAACTCTATATGTCCTAAGCCAAAGAGAAGGATTCTGACGCAGGAAAAACTCTTCGAAAAACTCTAAAACGTGTCGCACAGCAAATAAGTTTTTCGAAGACCTTAGTCCACACGGCTACTAAAACTTTAAAACTGAAACCATACAGAGTAACTGTAGTCCAAGAAGTACAACCCCTTTGCAATGACAAATTAATTACTTTCTGTAATTGGATGTTACACACAATTGTTGACGGCATTGTTGATCGGCAGTTAATTTTCTATGATGAGGCGTGGTTTCATTTAAACGGGCACGTCGCTCTCTGTTTGCATGGGAATCCCCGGCCGCAGGGGGAAGCGAACAAACTGTACAATTTATATGTAAGCAGCTACTACATTATGCATGATTTATATGTTAGAAAATGAAATACCAAGTCCATTTCGTTATTTTTGTTTGCATTGGAATACCAGTGGTTGGTAGGATTCATACGAAAGAAGTTAATTTTCTTCCAATTCCTTTCTTATGCATTGGCTGCTTTGCAGTTAGTCAACACCCCCATTTACTATGGCAGGTCATTATTAATAATACAGTATATTGAATACAAACACACAAAAATAAACATAGCTGTAAAGAAACATTGTATTTTGTATACAGTCAATTATGAATGGCACTGAAAGAAAATTAAAGAAAAATCTTTGTAAAATAATTTTATTTTAGTACTAATGTTTTGTTAACGATTGATAACTTTGCCGATCAGCACGAATTGATGTCCAATTATGATAGGTGAGAAATATATTTTATGTGAAAGAATTTCATGTGATTAATTTTGTGCAAATACATTTTTAGCCTATTTTCATTTTATGAAAAAATAGGCTTATGAGATCACCTTTTGTCCGTGTGTGTGTGTGTGTGTGTGTGTGTGTGTGCGTGTGTCCCTAATAACTTCTAAACGGCTGGAACGATTACAATGAAACTCGGTAAGATCATAGCACTATTCTGGCCGACCCCGACCGTGCCCTTCAATTTTTATTGTGTCTCACCAATCCAACATGGCGGCTGTGCAAAATATTTCACCAGCATTCAGTATCTCCGAAACTATTACCGATATCGCCCTGAAATTGTGTACGGTGATAAAGGGCACTACTAGAAGTTCACCTATGAGACTTTCAAAAACCTGGTGACTACAAAACCAACATGGCGGCCAAGTGAAGTTGAGACTTTTAAATAGACTTTTCTCGCGATTTAACTATCCAAACGTAATGAAACTTCGTACAGCAAATGTTTATACACATTGTAATGCACTGGAGTCTAATTTAGTTCAATTGTTTACATAACCTCAAAATGGCGGCTGTGCAAAATATTTCACTGACATTCTATATCTCCGAAACTATTACAGATATCACCCTGAAATTTTGTACGGTGTTAAAAGGGTACTGATACAAGTTAATCTATGTAACATTCATAAACCTGTAAAGTACAAAACGAATATGGCAGCCAAGCGAAGATGGAACATTTTAATAGACGTTTCTCGTGATTTAACTCTCTGAGCGCAGTGAAATGTGGTATAGTAAATGATTTTACATATTGTAATGCACTGGCATCTAATTTAGTGCAATTGTTTACATAACCTCAAGATTACAAGATGTATAACACAATTTACACTCGCCAAATCAATACTTTAAAGTAAAGTATTGATTTGGCATGGTCAATACGGAACCTGGAACGAGTGCGGTTTATAACCTCAAGATGGTGGCTGTGCGAAATTTTAAAATTAAGTTTTTATTTCTTATGTCGTAATCATGCGATCGAAGTGAAAGTTTGAATAATGAACCTATTGTCCTTGATTGGTACATAACTCTATGGCCTATACATATAACAATCCAAAATTACGAGCATCCGAAATATTTAGACGGTTCTCAATATCTACGAATCTATCACAAGAATCAAACTGAAATTTTGTATGTTGATAGAGGCAATTAACATGACAATATGAAAATAGGCTGTATAGTTCTTCACGGAACTACTTGTTTAAAATTTGTGTTAACCGACTGAGTTATGAAAGATGGCTTCAAAGCTTTCTAAAATGTTTTGTTATTTGACAATACAAAAACTGTTTTTGTTTGTTTGTTTGTTTGTTTGTTTACTACATTATTTTAGATATATCTTGGTTATATTTATGTGTGTGTGTTCAATAATATAATATTACTAGCTGTACCCGGCATGCGTTGTAACTTTGTTTGTTGAAGTGCTTGTGGATACCCAATTCTTTTTGTCTTTTTTCGTTAACCCCCTCTAAACTATTGTAAAATTGATTTACTATCTCCGAAACATTCATGGGAGCGTGCTCAACAACTCAACAAAATTTCATCGCAATGAAATTAATGGTATATGAATGCATACGGGACTTAGTTGAAACGATTCACGCGCTGTCGATCATTAGTTGAATCTACTCATGAGCTACCAATTGTAAAATGGATTTACTAAATCAGAAATCTTTGTGGGAGTGGAAACAACATTTCACCAATTTTCATTGCAATCGCATGAATGGTATAAGAACGCATACGGAGTTTTTTTTAACGATACGCGCACCGTTACTCATGTGTTGATACTACTTGTGCGCTATCTATTGTAAAAAGATTTACTAAGTCAGAAACCTTTTCTGGAGTGTGCACAACAATTCACCAAAATTTCATAGCAATCTGATGAATGGTATATGAACGCATACGGGACTTTGTTTAAACGATTCGCGTGTCGTCGCTCATTTGTTGAATCTATTTGTGCGATACCTATTGTGAAGTGGATTTACTAAGCCAGAAACCTTCCCTGAAGTGTACACAACATCTCACCCAAGTTTCATAGCTATCGGACGAATGGTACATGAACGCATACGGGACTGTTTTGAAACTTTTCGCGCGTCGTTGCCCATTTGTTGAATCTACTCGTGCGCTACCTATTATAACATGGATTTACTAAAGCCAGGAACCTTGCCTGTAGTGTACACAACCTCTCACCCAAGTTTCATCGCTATCGGACGAAGGTATGTGAACGCATACAGGACTTTGTTGAAACGCTTCGCCCGTCGTCGCTCATTTCTTGAATCTACTCGTGCGCTACCTATTGTTAAGTGGATTTACTAAGCCAGAAAGCTTCCCTAAAGTGTACACAACATCTCACCCAAGTTTCATCGCTATCAGACGAATAGTATATGAACGCATATGGGACTTTCTTGAAACGCTTCGCGCGTTGTCGCTCATTTGTTGAATCTACTCGTGCGCTACCTATTATAACATGGATTTACTCAGCCAGAAACCTTGCCTGTTGTGTACACAACCTCTCACCCAAGTTTCATCGCTATCGGACGAATAGTATATGAACGCATACGGGACTTTGTTGAAACGCTTAGCGCGTCGTTGCTCATTTGTTGAATCTACTCGTGTGCTACCTATTATAACATGGATTTACTAAAGCCAGAAACCTTGCCTGTAGTGTACACAACCTCTCATCCAAGTTTCATCGCTATCGGACGAATGGTATGTGAACGCATACAGGACTTAGTTGAAACGCTTGGCCCGTCGCCACTCATTTCTTGAATCTACTCATGCGCTACCTATTGTTAGTTGGATTTACTAAGCCAGAAAGCTTCCGTAAAGTGTACACAACATCTCACCCAAGTTTCATCGCTATCAGACAAATGGTATATGAACGCATACGGGACTTTGTTGAAACGCTTCGCGCGTCGTTGCTCATTTGTTGAATCTACTCGTACGCTACCTATTATAACATGGATTTACTAAGCCAGAAACCTTGCCTGTAGTGTACACAACCTCGCACCCAAGTTTCATCGCTATCGGACGAATGGTATGTGAACGCATAAAGGACTTTGTTGAAACGCTTCGCCCGGTGTTGCTCATTTGTTGAATCTACTCGTGCACTACCTACTGTTAAGTGGATTTACTAAGCCAGAAACCTTACCTGAAGTGTACAGAACTTCTCACCCAAGTTTCATCGCAATGGGATGAATGGTATATGAATACTTGTGGGACTTTCTTGAAACAAACGCACGCCAATTTGTTGAAGCTACTCGTGCGCCATCTATTGTAAATTGGATTTACTATGCCTATAACTTCTCCGGGACTGTGCACAACAACTCACCAAAATTTGATTGCAATCGGATGAATTGTATATGAACGCATCGCCATTACGCATTTGTTTAAACTACTCGCGCACTATCTATTGTGAAATGGATTAACTATGCCTATGAACATCCCGAAAGTGTGTACAACAACTCACCAAAATTTGATCGCAATCGGATGAATGGTTTATGAACGCATGAAAGACGAACAGACAGACATTTCTTTTTATATATATAAGATTATTGAATACACGCACATAAATTTTATTTTATTATTATTATTATTAATCTCCCAGGATAATTGGACACTGTTGAACATGTAGACTAAATAAACTCAGATCAGGCTAGGAAACCATGGAAAATACTATGGCTTTAAGCTTTCAAGGTTCCAGGCCCTTTTCTAATTTCCAGCAGCCTGGAGTCCTTAATTTGTGCCCTTGGTATCTACTCTGTTAAGCAGGCCCACACTACACAATAGTGATGGTATAATTTTTAAAATTTTTGTTTCAGCATCAGGCTTGAAACTGTTCATCACAAAGACCAACAAAACAGTCCTGAGCAGTCATGATGTGAAGAGTCAGATGTCCGTGGGAGTTGTAAAGCAGGTAGTGATGGAGTCCGACAATAGGTAACGAAAACAACAGCTGGATGCAGCGGATCATATGTATATGTTGTCTATAGATTTGTTTAGAAGTGAAGTGTTGCTTGCATCAACCAAGGACAACTAGAAGCTTATCAAATGTGTGAATGGACACAAGATATTTTGTTGTCAGTTTGTGGAGTGAATGTTTGTGATCGGCAAGATCTTTGTACATGTCTTAGACTCTGTAAATGTATTCTTCCCTTTGGCTTCTTGAAAACACAGAATAATAAAGAATGATACTTGTGCGTTTAAACATATTTTGTATTCAAGTATTCAGAAATGGACTCCCATAGCATGATTTTAAAATACTGGATTCAAATGAATCCTTAAAACATGGTGAAATCTGTTTAAAATCACCACTACATGTATCAAAATACATAGCTTTTCTTGTGTATCAAAATACATAATTTTTCTGAGAGGATTATTTTTATGGACAGTAGCTGTTTGGTATGTACTGTACTGTATGTTTTCTGGATTAAACACAAAGCTGGAAAATATAGCATTTAGGTATGTTTAACATCATATCTTGAGCAGAAGGATCCTTCTTGAAGTATGGACTCGGCCACCAATGCATGAAGCAGGGCCCCTTTCAGTTCATGTTTAAGTAGCATCTAAAGTGTAATGGTTCACAGTTGTGAATTGAAAGTACTGTGTCAGAATAGTCCATTTGACTCCTTGTAATCGGGGAATTTCCTGTTTTTACCTAGTAAGTTATTTCTACATGTTAAGTTTACCTGTGCTCTCTAAAGATAGCCCACCTTGTTAAGATCTTTGACAAGTGGCTTCTAGAATGGATATTATTATATAATCAACACAATGAAAACTCAAGTTCTGTAAATGCAGACAATGGATCTTATTGAATATGAGTCTTGAAGGACCTACCGGTATGCCAATAACAGATGCTCTATTTTTTGTAACATGATCTGCTCTTTTCATAGAACTATAATTTGTGGTTAACTGCATTGGGAGTTGATTGTTAGCATCTGCCTATTTGTACATCAGAAGTACAACTCCATCAGAAGTACAACTCCAATAGTAAGAGTATGCAGATATCTACCAAGTGTGCAAGCTCAGGAGATCAAATAGTAAATGATTAGGGACTTGAGTACTTGGAGAAGAAGCCTCTGAAAAACCAACCAGCTCTGTTTAAAAGGGAGGATACATGGGAAACATAATTACCCCAGTGCTCCAAAAGGGATGAGATGCATGGCAGATAAGAAAACAATTACTGTATGATAAATAGGTAACACACATCACATAGAACTAAGGATGTTATTTATTAATTCTTTGTCATCGCTGCAGGTGTGACAGCCATGACAGTCAGAATATTTGCTTCTTTTTGATTGCTCTACCATGCATTAATCTTGTCAAGAGATGCTGAATACCTAGACAATATTTCTGTATTAATTTATTTTCTACTAAATAGTGAGAATTATACTGTAATGGAGAAGAAAGTTCTTTATTGGAATACATTCAAATTAATATTCAACATCATTTGATTGTAACTTGTTCAAAATTTACTGAATATTCTGCTGTACAGTATATGTTGCTGTTTATAATGTATTTTCAGGTGTACTTCCCTAGTCTGACTTCGATAGAATCTTTGTCTAAAACATGTGGGTGTTGTCATGGGCTTCCATGGCTGAATAACAGTTACTGTACAGTGACTGGTCATCCTCCCAACAAGTAAGATCTAAGAAACTACTTCTATCACATGGAGTCAGCACTTATCTGCTCAGAAGCAAGCTACTGATAGGTCACTTTAATATTCCTGTTCCCTGTTTCTCCAGTATTAGACTGAGGAAGAGGGGCCATTTCTTCTTGGAGTTTAAAACACCATATTCAGAATTAAATCTCTCTCTGCTAATTTCTTGTACAATCCTTAGCTATAATTATTGTCTACAATATTCAGAGATGGTAGATATTTTGCATTTGCAATGAATGCATAATATAGCCTAAATATATTGTCATTTTTTAATCCTTGGTAAATGTAGGCTGTAAAAATAAGAACAAAATTATACTCTGAGACAACTTTGTGAAGCAGAAGAGGATATTTATGATGTATTTAAAGAATGAGAATTTGCACAGTCTGTACCCTAAAAAAAGTTTAAAAAACCAGCTCCAACAAACTCAGGTAGTTACATTGTTTTAAAAATAGTTTCAAATAACCTTCTACTTCTACTTCGATCTGCAATTCTTAGTCTATTTTCATCATATGAAATACAGGCGAGATCAACTTTTGTCTACATGTGTGCGTATGTGTTTGTCTCCCCCCTAATAAAATCTAAATGGCTGGAGTGATTTCAGTGAAACTCAGAACATAGGGGCTTCGGTGGCATAATTGGTAGCATGCTGAACTGCTGTGCCCAAGATAGCGGGTGCAAACCCGGCCGAAGTCGTCGAATTTTTTAAGAGCGTTAAAAATCCTTCAGTATGCCTTCCTTCGGAGGGGAAGTAAAGCCAGCGGTCCCATGTCATAGATTTATGGCATGAAAAAATGCTTCCACAGACTAAACTTTTCTGAAGCTAAATTGTTACGTCAGATTTCGTCGGAACGCTCTATCCAAGTTCCTACGTTCACCACTAGGTATCATTGATATCTGGTGGCGAAAGTTGGAACTACAGGGTCATTATGTGTGTGCGCGCCAATAAACACCCCAAGCTAAGCCGGCTGTGACTAGCGCAGATTGCATCCGCGTGCACTCGGTCCAGCTGGGGGTCGGCACCCACTATCACACTTTTACCAAACATGTTCAATAATGTGTACTCACAGTGCTCATAGATGATGCTGAAATTGTCCTCCCTCTCTTGTAACACACACCTGACATCTTTTGATGAAAGAATGTCTGTCAGCTCTTTTATTATTTACGGAGCCTGTTTCCTTGAATCGTTTAGCGAGCCTCTTAATTGTACTGGCATTAGGCACAGGTATTCCAGGAAACTTGATCCAAAACTTTCGTCTTGTTTCAGAACAAGTTTTTCTACATTTCATAATACAAATTATGGATATACACACAAACCCGCAATGTGAATTGGTGTCTAGGCATGACCAATAATCACAGTAATCACAATACTCACTAAACGTGCAACACTAACGTCTAAGCTTTGCAAATACACGCCCATATTAATGACAAAATACGTGTGAACTAACGATAGGAGTCGGCTGGACCGGGCGCGCGCGGCCTATCTGCGCTAGTCACAGCCGGCTTAGCATTCAGTGTTTACTGGAGTGCACACACACATAATGACCCACTACTTGAAATTGAACGGAACTTGTAGCTCACCCTAAGGGTGTCCGCCGGAAGCAGCTACAGACTCAGGCGAGCCGAACCTGTCCTCGGACACTCCCAGCACTAAAAGTCATACGGTAAATAAACAATATTAGAACATGCTACTACCTTGTTCAAGCTCGACTGTGCCTTTGAAATTTTAATATGTGTCACCAATCCAACATGTCAGTCTTGTGAATATTTCATCAGCATTCTATATCTCTGAAACTCTTACTGATATCAACCTGATTTTTTTTTATGGTGATACCAAGATAAGTTCACCTATGTTTATTTCAAAAACCTGTTAAGTACAAAACCAGCATGGCGACCAAAAGAAGTTAAAATATATCATCCAAGCTCAGTGACATTTGACACGGTTAATGTTTATACTAGATTTAATCTATTGGCATCTAATTTAATTCATTTGTTTTTATATATTCAAGATGGCGGCTGTGCAAAATTTTAAAATGAAGTCTTAATATTTAGCGTCCTGATCATACGATCAAAGTGTAAGTTTGTATAATGAACCAATGCAACAATCTTTATCTATTGGTACATAACTAATGGCTTGCATATACAACAATCCAACATGGCAGTCATCTGAAATATTTTGTATGGTGATTGAGGACTATTACAGTAAGTACATATATGTGACTTTCAAAATCCTGAGAGTCAAAAAAAGAAAATTCTGGCAGCCAAATTATTTTCAAATACGATATTTAAAATGACTTTCCTGGTAATTTAATCACCCAAGAGCAATGAAACTCTCTTGCTTGCTGTGCCCAAGGTTGCAGGATCTAATCCTGGCGCAGTCACTTGGCATTTAAGGGTGCGCAAATGCGAGGGAGCCAAGTCAGTAAATTTCCTGGCATGTTAAAGATTCCCTTCGGGGCAAAAATCCAGCACCCCGGCGCCTCTAAAAGCTGCAGTAGTTAAAAGGGACGTAAAATCAATAATATTATCTTTATTCAGAACATAGTATAAAAACATTTCATATTCATTTGTTTTCAAAAATTTAAGATGACATCGGTTCGATATTTTAAAACCTTATGTTTATTTCTTGTACCCTATTCAAGCGATCAAAGAGAAGATTCAAATGTTAGGCTATTACAGGGTGTCGAGCGATACGGGAAATACGGGAATTATACGGGAATTTTAGTGACCCGGGAAAAATACGGGAATTATACGGGAAATTCGCACTTGATACGGGAAATCTTCAAAAGTCTCATAATGCCTGACTTCTTGGCCCCCGAACGCTCGGTAGAGTCCTCCTGCTCAGTCTTCTATTTCGCCAGCAGACTGCGCTGCCACCCGCAATTTGCGTCACCGATAGAGCACTAAGCGGGATGAGAACCCAGCCAACGTCGAATGCATGCTTTGCCTGGCCGACCGCCGGCCGTACCCTCTCCGCGCGCCGCGCTGGTTGCTGACAATGACATGCAGGAGTTAGTCCGCATTGTTATTCAGAGGAGACCTGGGTTTCTCGACAAGAGCAGCCCTTAAAGAAGTTAACAGCTTAAGATCTCAGAAAATTCCAAACGCGTATGTGCTGCAATTTCGCACCAACTGCCGAAAATTGTACATTGGTATCCTATGGCTGAAAAAATCAGAGAGGTCAACTCTTGCTCACAAGAGACCCGTACTATTTCCTGCCTGGACCGTATAGGGGTCGCTGAGACTCTTAAGTTGGAAGAAGTTAGGATCGTCATTGCCCTGGAAATTCTTTGTAATCAGAAGAAGTTGCTTTCTGGCGCAACGGCTGACCGCTTCAAGAGCAGCTACTCCGAACTTCTGAGACTGCCCTCCGTCACTGCGCGTTTGAAGCAGTTCGACGGAAAAGACGTGCTGTGGTCTGAAATAGTGGCTTCAGCAGTTCCTGCCAAAAAAAAACAAAAAAAAAACGATCTCTCAAGCTTCGTTAAAATGATACTGATTTTGTATCACAACAATGCAGCTCTAGACAGAGGTTTCTCCCTGAACAAGGAGTGCATGATCGTCAATCACAAAGAAGCAAGTCTGATTGGCATGCATATACTGTTCAGGACGCTGTGATGGCAGCTGGTGGAGTAGAAAAGATACCGTGAGCAAGAGTCCATACTGCCCGAAACTCCTACGCCGTGTTCAAGGAAGCAAAACAGGTGCAAATCGACGGCTAAGGTGGCAGTCGAAAGAAAAGCCACGAAAGATCTCCAGGAATTGGAGAAAAAAATAGTATTGTCAAAAGAACTTAATTTTGTGCTGTGTATAACTGAAGTTCCTAGTAACAATCTTGTATTTGTCAGTGACTTATTTAATTTCGTTTTGCATTATTTTATTTTCTATTATCTACTTTGATAAAATAAATCTGAATTAAAAAGTATTCGCGGCGTGTCGCGTGTGGAATGTTACTGTTTTTAGCCTTTCCATGATCTTCTTTCGCAGGGGAGATGCACATAGCCTACCAAATTGTTTTCAAGTCCGTGCAAACACTCAATCCAAATGCGTCACACATGCATAAATTTCAAAAACTACAAACAATATCTCACAGCTCTCTCGACATTTTACTATCAAACACCCGTCACCAACATGTGGCTACAAAATACACAAAACACGTGACAGAATTCTTCTCGTATGGGCAGGCATTGTTTCAGTCGCTTATTAACCACTGCCTGTTTCCTTACTTTTACTTCGCCGAAGTTCGACCCTAGGATTGGATACATCCCGTACAGCATGTGCAGAAAGAAATACTAAAGGCGATCTGGATATCGCGGTGGATGAAATGATTATTAATGTTGGCAATTCATCAAGCTCTGACGAAGACAATGATGGTGGTGATGATGATAGGGACAGTGAAGGGATGGAGGGTGTCAAAGAAATCCTTGCCAAGTGACTGAGGATAAGTTATTTATTGGCGTCAGTTCGCTTGCGTCAATCGATAATAGACCACAGGCTTTTGTTTCCCATCATAGTGTTCAAAATACCGTCTGCCATTCAATAGCCTACAACTCGACAATATAAAACCACGGCAATAATATCGCCACTGAGCGGCTTGTTGGAGTGCTCAGTGCTAAATATGTATTTACCTTAACTTTACTTTTGTATTATCACAAAAGCTAATATTAACCGTAGAGAGTCGCGATTCAGAGAGTGTGCATCTGTCAACTACTGTAGTAAGCTGTGAACGACCTCCGCTCAGACTCTTGTTTCATGTTAAAGGATAATTATTGCATGGTGAGTGTTTTTATATTCATTAGCTGTAGAGTGTTTGCCCTATTTGTCGTATTTATTGAATTGATACCGATGATAAAGGTATCATAGCTTCGGTGTGTAATTTATTTATTCATCTAAAAGTATCGTATTTCTCTGTATGAATGTCCTCGGCGTTGACTCAGGATCGTCTTTTAAAATATATTAAATATACCGGCATATCCTTCGCGTTGTTTCCTTCGAAATACAGGGTGTAGGTGAGAAGCATGCTCAGAATTCTTGCCGTGTGGCGGTTGGACGTAGGGTCTTGTTATGTGGCGACCGTGGTTTGCGGAGAGGAAAAGCGGGGCATAGTGACAGGAAGGCTGTCAGTACTGAATTCATGGGGTTAGCAGTACTGTATTTGTCCCATAATTTACGCGTGTAATAGCGGACACACTTTTACTATAAAAGTCGTGATCTAAAAAGGGATAGTGGGTGGGTTACATCTTATTACTACATGACCCGTCCGGCTCTGTGGCTAAATGGTTAGCGCGCTAGGCTTTGGCCCAAAGTGCCTCGGGTTCGATTCCCGGCCGAGCCATCAGGGATTTTAATCTCCTGGGGTTAATGACCGTGTCTCGGAGACTGGGTGTATGTGCCGTCTTCATCATCATTTCATCCTCATTACGACGCGCAGGTCGCCGACGGGCGTCAACTAGAAAGATCTGCACTAGGTCTCTCCGGAGGCCACACGATCATTATTATTACTACATAACCCCAGGATTATTAGTCATTATTACAAAGGGAATTTTGACTATTTTCAGTAGAGTAGAAAATCGTATCGTCTTGTTCCGTGCTCCTATAGAGCTTACATTTTCTTTCGATCTTTCATTTGCCATAGGACGCGCCACTGGCGTATGTTTATGCATTACCATTTGCTGGTTTAGTAGTCAGGTATTGGAAGCAATGGGAACTGTGTACTACAATTTTCGTTGCATGTAACTAAGCAAATTATTGTTATTAAGAGAACGTAAAATGCACCAAGAATATGATCTTCAGCTGTGTGCAGAGTGAGAAAGCTCTGCATGTGTTCATTCCTTATGTATTAATGACGCGAAATGTTAGCTAACGTTGTGCCACATACAACACTCGTAGTCTCTAAATGTTGCCCATTTTCCCGTAAATTACAGCAGTTTATGTTTGAATTGCTTATAAGATCGTGACAGAGAAAGTGTTTCTCCAATTGGATGATAGTATTTAACTGTATGCACGTCGTGTAATCTTGGCGAGGTGTATTTTTTTCACGGAGCAACTTTACACCGTAGTAGGCACGCAGATTTTTGTATTTAGTTTTCTGGCATCTTGTTTTAAATTATTGACTAACATATTTCTAAATGCAGACAATCCATACCTCCATTAGGATTCGGGTTCCATAATTCATGCAAAATGAGGTTCGTTCGTTTGTGAAATTGAGGTCATAACCCCCCTACCCTTTCAGTGATTACCGTATGGTACTTTACGTAGACTAGGGTGAAGATGTAAATGAGCATTTAAAAAAAATTGTCGCCAGTTGTTTGGTTTATTAACTTACGGTAATATTTTCCATAGATACTGAAAACTAGGCACGGTTGGATTTTAAGGTGGAACCGCATGTGCTATCAAATATCGCTTTCATGAAATACCTGGAATATGTATAGAATTATAAACTGATTTTTGGTTAAATGAGTGTTGAAGATAGGCTATTATAATTATAATGATTAAATAAATATTAAAGAAGAAACGATGCGTTAGTAAATATTAGGCCTACCGGTACGGCGAATAGCCTATAACTCGTAGCTTCCGTCACAATTTAGCATTTAAACGGGTCACGTTAATGCATAATATACTAATATAACAACCGGATAGAAAATTATAATAATATTCTCACATATAACATATTTAATTTGCACCAACTTAAATATTGTAGTCTAAGAAATGCCGTTTGAAATGTGCAAATCGCACACTTTGTAGGCAAGCTGTTTGTTATGGTAGTCTCTGATGCGAAGTTTTACTAATTACTCTTTTAGGAGACACTTGTCTTTGGAATATTCATGAAAGGCCAACCCTCCAGTTCTTATTTCATAAGTTGAACGCCTAAAAACAAAACCACTATCCGAAATAATAAAGAAGATAATCGCGAACGAACGATTCACTGCCAATGAAAATCAAATGGAGATTCGCGGACCGGAAGTTCCCTATGCATAAGCTTCGGTGTCATTTGAACTCGTGGAAGCTCTATACGGTTACGGTAACATACAATTCAGTCACTTCCCGTAAACATTTATTATGTGACACTTCTATTCTCTACTCTCTCAACCCTCCTCAGTAAAACATACATTTATATCAGCTCTCCTCAGATAAACGGTATCTGCGAGAGAATTCACGCTTTGCTCACGCTGCGGATTAGACCTAAATCTTGCCATAACCCGTGGGCTGCGGAAGTATCTCCAAAAATGCAGTTACACTTACGCCAGAGAATCTTGATTCGCGCTTTAAGATTCATTTTTCAGCCATTCGGTATGCGAACTCGAAGTCTTAGAGAGTTCTAAAATATACGGGAATTTGGTGGATTTTCGTACTGGAAATACGGGAATTATACGGGAATTTGAAAAAAGGTCATCGCTCGACACCCTGCTATTATAATAATCAGTATCTAATGACACCAAGTTCTGTAGCTACTTTTAGTAAAAAATACCGTATATACTCGAATACCACCCGCACATTTTTAAACAAATTCGGACGTGAAAAATTGGGGTGCGGGTCTTATTTGAGTCATCCAAATTTGAAAGATCTAAATTGCCCGCCACGCGCGATATCGGGTGTTGCGAGTATCCGCTAGATGGTGCTGGCCTTCTTCCGGCTATAACTTTGTTTTACCGTAAGCACGTGGCGTCATACAGTCACGCGCACGTTCTCCGAGTGTAAACATGAATGCTACGAAACGTTTGCGGTCATTTACTGTGAGTGAGAAATTGAAAGTTGTGAGGGAAGCTGAAGTTATTGGAAATCGTGCCCGGTAGGAAATATGATATTGACGAGTCATGTATTCGTGATTGAGCGGGATGACGTCTATGCTACAACCACGGGATGTCTGCATGAACCGCCCGTTCAAAGCAGCCTTGAAACAGCTGAATACGGAGCGGATGGCGGCCGATAAGCACACACTGACTCCAACTGGTCGTATTCAGCGCCCGGAAGTTCAGCTGCTGTGTTCGTGGATTTTGACGGCATGGAATCGTATCTCTGGAGATCTCATACGGAAGAGCTTCAAGAAATGTAGTATTTCGAATGCTATGGATGTCAGTGATGACGACATTCAGTGGGAAAGTGATTGTGATAAAAGGTCCGAAGTTGGTACTTCTGATGACGATGAATGAAGTGTTTGTGTACTCTTATTTGTATTTTTAATCGTTTGATGTGTGATATTTTACGACGACTTCAAAACTGTTGGAAACTATTTTGGATAAATGCTATTCTGTTTATTTTTATTTTTTTTAAATTTTGTTCTTCAAAATCAGGGTGCGGGTCTTATTCGGGGGCGGGTTGTATTCGAGTAAATACGGTAGAACCTGTGTATTAGACTTTTCTTAAAATTAATTCCTGTGTTTCATTACAGAAATATACCTTCTTGCGGGAGGAGTCATAATTACCGATACTGAAAGTTATATATTCTGGCACATAATTTGTCAATGTAATGGTAGTGATGGAGATAGTTTTAAGGGGTAAAACACCAAGGTTATCTATCCCAATTTTCTATTGCAGGCATCGTAAATTATGGATTATACACATGTTCGTATCTGAAAAGGAGCATATTTTACTATGTTTTATTGAATCTGTGTCTCAGTAAGTTGATAAATCAGTACACAATTCCTTAGTGTTGTATTCATGTAACGTTGGACACATATTTTCCCATGCTGGAGATGTATTGATTTGATTTATCTTGAGTAACGCTGAAAGCTTTGATTTATGACAGGGCTTGCATTAGTACCATAGTAAGACCATTTTGCTTTCTTAACAGTATTATTTTTATGTTTCTTGTCTGAAATGATTACAACTTATGGATATTGAGTTCGAAATTGTTGCTGTGTACTTTATCACAACATCGGTTGTGCACCAATATGTATTTCGTTAATGGAAAAGGCCAGTAGAATATATGAAAGTAGGCTATTTAGTTCTTCACGGATCTACTTGTTAAGTGTACTACAGTATCACTGATATGCTAAAGTTTCATTCCGTCATTTGTACCGGGAGTAGGAAAATAAAAGCTATAAATTATCTTCAAAACCAAATTTACAATTAGATTATGTTTATCAAAAAACATGCCGCATCTAGGGGTATTCGTACTGGCTAGTATGGATTCCTGCTCTGAGCATGATGGTGGGCACTTGCTTGCCAGTAAGTTCTTCACCACAGTTCCACTCAGTGTATTCTTATGTGAAACACATACATTTGAGGATGGCTCCTATTCTTTATTGGTTCTTCATACTCACCAATCCTCTCAACCAGATGTTTGAATGGGTCATTGCGTTGTGTGTATTAAATCCACGATTTCCTCAGCAAGGCAATGAAGTATGTTGTTGAAAAGTGCCATCACGGGAATTTTTTTAAATACTAGAAATACATTTTTTAAAGGTGAAACACGTGAGTGTTTGCAGACCAGAAACATTATAGCCCATACAGTGCAAGGAAAAATTGTTTAGTTCGTTTATTTAAATATGCCTAGCAGACATATTTTGTGTACACAATGTGCAGCATAACAAACTACAGAAATGATGTCCAGGGTGGATCCACATATGGCCAGCAGTTCTCCCAAAACTGCAATCACATTGTGGGATACCTTACTCGCTGGCAACAATGCTAGAATGGTGCATGTGCGATAAGTGGTGGTGGTGGTGGTGGTTGTGGTGGGGGGAAGAGGAGGGACAGAAATGTAGTTGTACAGGTTCTCTCTCCCTCCGCGAGACCAGCCAGCCTTCATCTGGACACCAACAGGCTACAGGCCATTTATGTGTTATCTTGATGTTTTCACACAAAACCAGTTTATAAAGTGTCTCTTGCACTGGTAGGCTTGCAAGTGGTGTTCCTGTTTTCTTCTAAACCATGCATATTTTTCAAGTCTTTCAGTGCTATCTGACCTGGGTAATTGTATGTTCCCACCCACCCTATATGTAGATGTGTGAGAGGCTCAATAAGGCATTTCTCTCCATATCAATTAATGAATGGACAATCTGTGTTCTCATGGGCTTCATTATCACAATATATTCTTCATTACTGGACAGTTTTCTCAGTCAAATTCTTTTGCACTTCACCCCAAAATAATAACGATATTATTAATAATAATTATTACTATAATAATAATAATAATAATAGATGCGTGCAGTGCAGACGCAGGCACTGTCCTGCAGAAACATCCTGTTTCCAATGCTTGTCATAATAGGGACAATCGCTGGATTGAGTACCCTGTCAACATACTGGTGAGCAGTCTTATTGCCCTCAACAATCATTGATTGTGGTTTCACATGAAATCCAATAGCTTCCACAGATCATACTACTGAATGTTGGCCCCATGTTCCTCTTGACAATAAGGTCTGGGCTGTCCTTTGCCTTCGGCCTTCGCACATGGTGACGGTGATCACTGCTGCCAAGACAGAAGCATGATTCATCAGTAAAGATGACACTATGCCATTCGTCAACCCATGCCGATCTTTCTCAACCTTACATGTTGATGTTGTGGAACAAGGGCACACCCTCTGGAGGAACATGGGCTTGTAAGACACCAGCACGCAGATGACCCCAACTGTTTGGCATGTCGTATGGAATGCACTGTTGCTCGAATTTGCACTGCTCATGGGTGGGGACCCATCAAAGCCATCCAAATGATGCAGCGGTCCTCCCTCACTATTCTCCATCGAGTTGGGCCTGTACTGAGTCTATGTGTGTGCATACCTTCATTGACCACTGCTGCCATAACTGTTATACAGTACTGTAGATGCCTGTTGGTCAATATGTACAGCTACAGTCCATACAGAATCCACTCTCACACACACCAATTATCTGAGCTCTTTCAAACTACACCAGTTGTTAATAGTGTGCACTTCTCTGTCATCGAGGCATGTTTGACGGGGAACAGTTCACTACACTGACTACTTCGCTACACTATGGCCTGTATACTGGAGGTGGATTCTCCATTGCCATTCACATGTACAGACCAGTATAGACAATTCTGAAAATGTTGCCGTTTACATACGTATATGACGTCGACCCATATCTTGAAAATCAACACAAAACAACCAATTCCTTTATGGTGTTGCAATTTCCATTTTTGGAGTGTAATAAATGTTGAAGTTGTCACCATGGGTCTGGTAAAGAAAGATAATTACATTTTTAAATTGCACCTCTCTTGAACAACTTGAGCACCCCCATTCCATAGAATCTGGCTATGCCCCTGGTACTAGTTGAACAACAATAGCATTGTATATTTAAAGTTTAGGGCTGCAACAAAGCTTTGTCATTGAGAAATATTATCTGTAATACATACATTTCAGTTCATCCCTTATTCTTTCAGCTATCAAGGCCTGTGCCATGTCCGAGTTTTTGCAGCCCCAATCAACGGATTTGTATGTGATACAATCCTGTGGTCTCCATATGGTAAAAAAAAAACCTCGAAATTTGTTTTATGCTCTTATTTCACTTAGTGTTTTGAAATGGTGAAATGTATATGTAAGTAAGCTAGTTCATATCTTTCAACGTATTTGATAATCGATTTCACTGTAATTTTATATTGACAAATGTGAGCAGGAAATGTTAAGTACTGCCATTTTTGGGTATGCTAAATTTAATTTCTTTTATAAGAAAATGTTTTCTTTACGTGAACATTTTGGATGCTGTATGCATATGAAACACCTGTATTTCAATGGTGAATGAAATTTATTCTTTAAGATGATAGATAAGAATTAGTGCAGTAAACCACTCACTGGGAACACATAATTAGAGGAGAGGGACATTGAAGTTAATTTTCTAATTCCTCAAAGTTAATTTTGGAAGTCCTAGCAAAATGCCAATTTGTGTTCAATGAAGATTAATTTTCTCTTGCTGCTTCAAAATTTATTTATTTGATAAAGGAATACTTTACTTTTTAGGTGTTTATTATTTTTTAAGTACCTCTCAGACCTCCACAAAATTAGGCAATCTACACTCCTAGGAGCCGTGAATTGCTGTCCTAAGGCTGCATCCTCCACGAAAGCCATTTTATATTGATATCCTTGTCATGGAGGATTTAGAAATAAGAAGCTATACTCATCAGTGATCTACTTTTTGCCTTAATACAGTACATTACAATGCAAAGGAGTTAAACACCTTCAGTTAGTTATCAGTGCTCTCTATTAAACATGCTGTGTTCCTTTTTTTGTGATTTGTATTTTTCTTCCTGCTCATTATTTCTGTTTCTAAGGGATTGAGGCAAGTTTAATCTTTGTGGTAAGTGGTTTGTACTGCTGGAAGTCATCCTGATTTTGCCAACCTCATCAAAGCATTGATTAGAGATGAAATGAAGACTAAAGAAATCGGACAAGGAGTAGTAAGGAAACGATCGTGGCCTATTAGTAGGTACTGTCCCAGCATTTGTGTGGATTTAAAAATGGGAAATGATGGAAAGTCATTTCAAGGGCAGCCAAGTCTGTAACTAGCTGCCCCCCCCCCCCCATGGTGTTCACGTTTGTGCTCTGAGCTTCTAGATCGGTGTACAATCGTTACACTAATGAAGTCCAAAATATATAGAATTTACTGTAGTTATGTTCAGTTTCTATGCTTGAATTTCATTTATAATGTGTGTGTATTACTCTTCGTCTAATGCGACAGCCCTTAATTGTGAGAAGTAGATAAAGAATGTTACAAATATCATGTACTTGCGAAGATTTGATAACTACTGTCCACCAGACATGTGTATGGGTAATTGAATAAATAATGTCCACTAGGAGAAGTATTTTCTAATTTGATACTGTATGTAAAACTCTTACATTGTTTTAAATTGGTGCTGTTTAAACAGATTTCACAGGACACTTATCTACTATTTTACTGGTGTGCAATGCTGTGATGTTTTTTCATTGCTGGAGTCTGTTCAGTTGATTTGAAAGTGTTCTTAACCATTCTGATTTTGATTCTGTATTGAAATGTAGATCTCAATGTGTGTGTATTGATCAAGATTTGATGATGTAATTATGACACATGCCCTAAGAACATAATAAATTCATGTTATATTGATACATTTTCTTATGCTTATTTCTTAACAGAAAATCCTATGATTATCCTGTTGAGTACAATATTTGTAGACGAGCTGTGTCAGAGCCCATTTAAGAAATAATAGTGATGCAATTGATGGGTTACAAGCTGTCGAGCAGAAGGGATTGCTCTATGTCAGTTGCTTACAACGGTTGCACTTTTTCTTGCTCTTGCTTCTCCATCCTTATCTGTTCCAAGTTATCGCCTCACCTACAGCAGGACACCTGCCCAGTCAACCACTCGTGCGTTCACATGCCATCGCTTGCGTAATGGTCCCTGCTTTTTGTTGATGTTTGGCAGCTTCAGTGACCCAAGTTGTCCCTCTACCAAATTGGCCTCATTCTATTGTATGATGGAGACTTGCTTCCCCTGTATCTCTACTCACACACCCAGTTCAGTGAATGGACACTTAGCATTGATGCTCAGCTGCTTCCTTGAATTCCCAACAGCTTTGCTGGGCGGTCATTGACACCCTTCGCAGCTGGACCAGTTAGCTGGCATTTGGAGATCCAAGATTTGATTCTCGGTGTTCACAGTGACCATCTGGATCGTAGTTTTTCTACAGATTTTTTCACGCTTACTCAAGGTAAATCAGATGTACTTAATTTGCAGTGGCGAATCCCGGTCTTCGAAGTCAGGCATGGTCCTGACAATCTTACTTGAGAGAAAGTGGATGGTTTTGTCAGGATTGAAGATAACAAGCATTAAAATATTAGTAGGCTATTTATCTCAGTAATTAGTTATTTTACTAACAAGAGGTGTAACAAATACCAATGTGAGAAGCAGTCAAGTCTAACCTATGATTATTTGTCGGAAACTTTTCAATACCAAGTCATAAAAATGTATTTATTAAAGAAAGCTTTCCAGTCGGTCAACACGAATTGTGCCCAATTACATTAGGTGGGAAACAAGTATTTGCATACACTAACCTGAAAGAAATGCGATGACATTACACACTAACACGCTTTATGTACAAAATGGGCTACTTAATTGGATGACCTGTTTCGAAGGTCAAGCGTTCATCCTCAGATCCTGTTCACTTAGGTTTAATTAGTATACAATGTTTATGAATTACACTTAATCACAAATATACAGGGTCATCCGTTTGGGATGTCAGAAAAGTATAACTTTATAGCTATTATGTTATTGCATATTATATATATGCAATTCTCTGTAATGTACGTGACAATGATGGGAGTTAACAATAATTCTCTTTGCAACAATGACTTCCGCGAGACAACGCAGCAGTGTAGTTCATATTTCAATCACCAGATGTCAGGTACAGAGCAGTACACGTTAGCGCGCGCTCAGTGTTGTTACAGAATTGAGTGAAGATGGTCGTTACACCACAATGCACTCAGTGTGTTGTATGGTATGCCAAATTTTCGAGTTTAGTGCAGACCCAGCGAGCTTTCAGACGTCGGTACAACTTTGGGGATGTCCCATCGCATTGGGACATTGTTAAATGGTACAACTTGCTTTTGAAAAATGGATTGCAGATGCCTCACACAGGTGGAAGGCGGTGTGATAGCAACTAGGAGGAAGATATTCGACAAGCCATGACGCAGAGTCCACGAAAGTCAC